>JAKSZU010000001.1:138327761-139722761 GCA_026018925.1 Tupaia tana
AAGCACACTGTGCTTGTTTGTTCTCATTGGCACCAATTTTATTTCTGTTAGATATATGACATAGAATTTGCCATTTCAACCATTTTTAAGTGTACAGTTAAGCATAAGCACATTCACATCGTTATGCATGTGGGTTTTCACATTTCTGATCAATTATTTCCTACACTTTGTCAGTCATTGGGGATAGTTTTGATCGATGGATGAGCATTCAAAAATAACCCAGAGACTTAAGTAAAATGGCTCTGCAGGAAATATGAATAACCCAAGGTTAAGCAGCAGATTCGACCAGGTCATTACTCCTTATCGCCAGCAGAGGGGGCGAGGGGACTAGCCCTTGTAGAACTGTTCTCCACACGCCTGTGCTGAACCAAGGTAAGACAAGCACTCTAGGGCAGACGCTGGACAGCAAAACAGGCACCCGCTGAACAAAAGGGCGATGTTGCATATGGAGCCAAACCACATTTTAGTTGCCTAATTTTTTTTCACTAAAGGTGAAAAGAATCATCAAGAAATCCTCCCTCCCAGCCTGTTTCTATGATTCTGAGCACTTTTTGCCCGAGGGAATAGATATAAACATTTTGGGGCTATTTTCAACAGGATGGATACTTGTAGAGTCCCCAGAGTCATCCAGGTGGGCAGAGAGGCCAAAGTGTATTGCTGACCTTGGTGTGGAATTTAATTTGAATCAGAGGAAAGAAACGGGGAGCATTTCTCGTATTGGGAATGGTGTGGAGCAAGTCATACTTATGAACACCGGGAGTCGCCACTGCCAAGCCTTTCTCCATGGCACCTGCAGCCACTTATTTATTATATTATTCAGAGAAGACAAAGAAATCAGGCTTCGGATCGCCAAGTTCCCCAAAGTGGATCTAATTTGAATAACAGAAGGCCAGTCTGTTTGCAGCAAGAGTTTATATGGGACAGTTATGCTCCATTGCCTATAGGCAGCCAGGATATTTTTAGCAAGTTACCAAGAATTAACAGATGAGTTCTTTAGAAAACAAAACCCTGGGGGCAGCCTGTGGCATTTTGGTTAATGTGGCTGGATTCCACATAGCTAACCATGCACTTTGGGTCCTAGACCCAGTGGCTTAAGAAATGCCCTAGACATGTGTTATGTGCACCCAAGATCCTAAACAAGGAGGAAGAGCTGGAGAAGCGTCTGTGGCATGACCATTCCACATGGGGAGTGCTTTCTCACTTTCCCTCTCTCTACAGCAAGCGCATATACACTCTATCAAAATTTTAAGAAAAGAAACAAAACTAGTAATTTTAGCTATAGTTAGATAAAAATGGTTGACTACTGTCAACAAAGAAGGTAAAAGAAAACTCAATTATCCTAGAATTAATTGAGAAAACTCAACTTAAAAGCAAAGGGATGGGGACCAGCAGTTAGCATAATGGCTATGTTGCTGGACTCCCATGTAGTCAACCGTGGTTTGAGTCCCAGACCCGGTGGCTTATACTCACATCAGGCATGTATGTGTGCATGCCCAAGATCCCAAGAGGAGAATGGAGGAGAGGGGATGGCGGTGTGGCTGTCCTGCCAGGGGGTGACTTCTTGTTTTCTGTCTCTCTGTCTCTCTTTACCTTTCTGGTGAACACACGCGCCCTATAGCAAAAACCTCTAAAAAAAGGCAAAGGGATGGGACAGCTTGGTGGTGCAGCAGTAATGCCCTATTTGAGTAATGCCGAATCCATATGGAAGATTGTGGGTTTGGTTCTCTGGTTGACCACACTTGCTGGACCCATATCCCCATGATTCAGGCTGACCAGGAAGGCTTAGGGGATTGTGGTGTGAGTCCCTGTTGAGGTGCTTGTCTTTCTTTTTCTGTCTTTCTTTCATTCTTATAAAAGAAATAAAATAAAAACAAAAGCATTGGGGCTGAATATTGGTGCAGTGGTAAAACCTGATGCTTTGTAAGGCTGACTCACATGGGAAGGTTTGGGGTTGGCATCTGGAGACCTCCCTGAGCAGGTTGGGTACTGTCTATGACCATTATTCAGGCCTGGCTGAGGCTGGGGGTAGATTATGGCATCAAGACCCTCTTGTGGGATCTCATCTCTTTGTCCCTTTCTGTCTCTTGCTCATAGAATAAATAAATGAAATAAAACTAAAAAGAAACAAACAAACAAACAAAAAACCTAAGTGACCAAAAAAAGAAAAAAGAAAAAAAAAAAAGCCCTACCCCATGATTCTGAAGAAATCTTTACTAGAAAACAACCAATTACCTAACAGATGAAAAAGTGCTTTGACCTTTCACTACTCTTTATGGACCATTTCAGGAACTGAAAACAAGAACAAACACCCAAACCCTCTCTGACTGGCTTTTTGTCATCCTTTTCAGTACTGCACTTTATTTTCCAGGTCATCTTGCTCCGATATTAGCAAAAATGCACTGAACTTTGGAAGTCTCTTGCTTTCCCATCTCTAGCTGGAAAATAAAGTTCTCTATGCAAATTAATGGCTTCCATCTGACTTTCTTAGGTCTCTGTGATGGGGTTGCTGGCATTTCTTTGACCTCTTAGTAGAATAATTAGGTGCTCTAGTTACCAAGCAACAGAAAGTCAGGCAACACAGGAGCAAAGAGTTCTGGGCAGACACAGTGGAAAGATGGAGTCTGCCTCCTGAAGAGCCTTTATGAAAACAGTTGCTTATGGGGGTCTTGAGCCTCTCACCCCTCTGGCTGATGGCCTCAGGTAGCCAGTAGGTTCCACTGTCCTCAGTCAGGGCACAGATAGGATACCTGCCCATTGTGAATCCCTGCAGACCTACTGAGCCCATTAAAAGAATTCAAAACCATCAAGGTTATTCAGAGTCCATGGTCCTAGAGAGGAGGTACCACCCATTCATTTCTCTAGTATTAAAGTGCAACCTGGCAGGGTGAGACTGACCACTTACACTGGGGGTTTTTGAATGATGGGTTTTATTATTCAGATCACAAAAACCCTGAAAGTAAAAAAACACACATGAGAGTATAAAAAACTTTATATTTTTCTATTTTTTTTCTTGTAAAACCTAGTAAATTCTAATGTATATCACCCAAAGTTGGGTATAGATCTATATCTATATCTATATGGATATATATGTACTATCTAAAACGTATGTGTATTTAGGGAAAAATTTCCAACCATGGAGGCTGGGAACCAGTATCAACTGTGATGATGTATATTATTCAGATAATGTGATTATGACTTCTAATTAGTGTTTTACACTTTTCTATATTTTCAGGTTTTTTTTTTTTTTTGAGAGGTTTTTGCTATAGGACACGTGCGCTCGCCAGAAAGACAGAGAGAGATAGAAAGACAAAAAAACAAGAAATCACCACCCCCCCCCCCCCCGGGGGGGATGGCCGCAATCCCTTCTCCTCCATTCTCCTCTCAGGATCTTGGACACACACGCACATGCGCCCGGCATGAGTTTAAGCCACTGTGTCCGGGATTCGAACCATAGTCAACCACATGGGAGTCCAGTGACATAGCCATTATACTAACTGCTGTGTGTGTGTGTGCCCTATTTTCAGTTTTTATACAATTGATATTACTTCTTTATTTGAAAATGCAAATATGTGTGTGTGTGTGTGTGTGTGTGTGTGTGTATGTATATATATATACTACCTGAGGGGTTTATGAATTGAAGAGTTGGCTGAAATATGAAGCCGGTGTATTTTGGAGCTAAGAACCCAATTATGTCTTCTGATTCTCAGTCTTATAGATAACCTCCATTAGTTATTAAAGCAATTCAGGTCATGCTCAGAAGTGAGTTCATTTCTCCTCCTCTTTGAGGAATCTTGGATTTTATATATATATATATATATATATATATATATATATATATATGTGTGTGTGTGTGTGTGTGTGTGTGTGTATGTATATACACACACACACATACATATATATATATATATATGGACTTTAAAAAGTAATGAAAATGAAATTAAAGCATGAGTTTATTTTGGTGCAAAGAAAGGATTTTTTAGGATATGAATGTTTTTTCTTTCTTTTTTTTTTTTTTTTTTTTTGGAGAGGTTTTTGCTTTAGGGTGAGTCTACTCACCAGAGGGACAGAGAGAGACCGAAAGTGAGAAATCAACCCCCCTGGGGGGAAGGCCACATCGTAATCCCTTCTCCTCCATTCTCCTCTTGGGATTTTAGGCATGCACGTACATGTGCCTGGCATGAGTTTCAAACCCCTGGTTCTGGGGACTTGAACTGCAGTCAACTGCGTGGGAGTCCAGCATCTTAACCACTGTGCCACCTGCTGGTCCCCAGAATATTCATTTCTGTGAACTTTTTAAGATCCCTCATGCGTGGGACCAGCAGTTAGCGTAATGGCTGTGTCGCTGGACTCCCACGTAGTCGACCGCGGTTTGCATCCCGGACCCAGTGGCTTAAACTCACGCCGGGTGCGTGTGCGTGTGTGCCCAGGATCCTGAGAGGAGAATGGAGGAGAGGGGATTGCCGCATGGCCATTCCCCCTGGGGGGTGATTTCTCGCTTTCTGTCTCTCTGTCTCTCTCTGTCTGTCTGGCGAGCACACACGCCCTATAGCAAAAACCTCTCCAAAAAAAAAAAGATCCCTCATGTGTACATGTGTATATATCTTGTACATTCACATGTATGTGTGTGTGTGTGCATAATATCCAGGATTTGCTTTAACAAGTGTGATTCTCTTTGTTGCAAAGAACTGCTCCCACCTAAAATCTGCTTATCCTTCAAAGGGGAGGAGTAATGAGCTCACTTCTGAGCATGACCTGAATTGCTTTGATAACTAATGGAGGTTATCTATAAGACTGAGAGTCAGAAGACACAATTGGGTTCTTAGCTCCAAAATACACCGGCTTCATATTTCAGCCAACTCTTCTATTCATAAACCCCTCAGGTACCATTTATAATAACAAGAGCTGACATTCATTGAGCAAGTAGTTTCCACATGTGCTGAATATTTTCCTCATTAATATTTGCACTAAGCCTGAGAGAGATAATCTGGTATCATCCCATATTTTCAGATGAGAAAACAAAGGCATAGAGAAGTCAAATGGTTTGGCTAAGATGCCCAGGGGTGCCTGAGTCCAGGTGCCTCCAGTGCTCCTGTTCCTAGCACCAGGTCACCTGCCTCTGTAAAATGGGACCGTAGGACACCCTCCCATTTCCTGTGGGATATTCCTTCTCCTCTATGGCTTCCTGGGGTAAACTCTGGATGCTCTGTTAGGGATAAGTTTACCACATGTATCCTTGGAGTAGGTAAGGCACTGGCTTACATCCATACTCAGGGATGGGGTATCCATGTAACAGACTTCCCTGGTAGATTTGAAGAAAAAGTTTCACGTTCATAACTTTAATTATGATTACTTCTAAAATAACAACAGGAATGTCAAGTTAGTGTCTGTTTGTCATAGACATGCATTCTCTAAAGACACGAATGCTTTAAAAATTGTAGATAGGTCCAGCTAGTGGCATGGTAGTTAAGGCAGCCAACTATCACATGGCTGATTGCATGGTTTGAGTCCCAGATCCAGCCACTTGAAAAACACCCTGGGCACATGTGTGTGTGTGCCCAAAATCCTGAAAGGAGGAAGAAGTGAAAAGAAGGGATTGTAGTGTAACCATTCCCCATGGGGAGGAGGGGGGTGCTTGCTCTCTCTCTGTTTCTCTCTATCTCTATTTCTTTCTCTTTCCAGTGAGCCCTCTGGAAAAGAAAAAAAAAAGGAAATAAATTGTGGCTAAATCGACTTCAGACATGTCAAATGTTGAAATGGCAATATGATGTGAATGCTCATTGAACCCTAAGCAACTTGTTGAAGTAAAAAGAGTTTGAATGAGGGATCTGAAATCCTGAGTTCTAGTCACTGCTAGGCACTGCAGGATTTCCCCATGACCACAACTTTAAATGTTCTGTTTTCTGCATCCAAATTTGTTCTAACAATTTTGTTCTCTTTTATTATCATACATTTCAAAACAAGACTGCTTTGAAGCTATTCTTCTCTTCATAGATTGTGCAAAGTCTTTTTGGCTAAAATTAATGTGCTAATTCTGTGGTGCTGTGTAGCTGATCTCTGCTCAGACATGATAACTCATTTACTCAATCAGCAAACATTATTGAACTAGGAAGATCAGATAGGGATCCTTAAGGTCTCATGAGTTCCTGAAGATGCCCACAGCTCTGGAAACAATGAGTTTGCATCTGTCTGTCAAAGAGTCAAGCAGGAGCTTGGGTCTGGGTTTAACAGAACCATCTTTGGGCTAAGTGGATTTCTCCATAGGTGGTGTAGGCCTGGCTGTGCTGGAGTTGAACAGAAATAAGGTTTGAATTACGTGCAATTAGAACCCCTTCATCTGGTTTTGCTCATCTTTAATCTCATTTCTTACTCTTAAGCCCATCATCTGGCCTGGCAGCAGTTTAGCAGAACAATGTCTGGAAAATTAAATTCACTAAGGTCTTGGCAGCTAATTTCAAGGCTAGTCCTGATGTAGGCTCAACCTGGACTCCAGCCAACTTGGAGGACCTAGGAATGAAGAAGCAGAGCAGAAGGCTTCAAGGCCATGTGTAGATAGGCCTTTCAAACCCTGTCTTGTGGGAGGTGAAGTGATGTGCACAGAAAATCTAGGATTGCTGGAAACCCTCAACTTGCTACTTCTGAAATTGTAGTCCTTGAGACTTAAGTAAAGAAGGCTTAAAGGGAGAATTTGACTTTTTTTTTTTTTCCCAATATAAGAGTTTTTGGCCCCACTCTGGTGATGATGTTCTGCTCAGAAGTCAGATCTTGTATAGTGACTGTGGTTTGAATTCCTGACTGGGTCAGGCTGAAATACACCGAGCGCTCACTAAGTGCCTAAGATCCATGGACTGGAGGACTGGAGGAAGGAGATTGTGGCGTAACTAGACCCTGTGGAGGAAGCTCCTCTCTCTTGTGCTATATCATGGATAAAGAAAAGAGGGTGTTCCTGTTTTTTAAAAAAATTGGTTTATTTCTTCCATGAGCAAGTGAGAGAGTGAGCAGGTCCAACAAGCTCATGACTCTGTAACCCTCCTCAACCCCAGCCTAAGCCAGCCCTGGATTATGGACACACATGGACCTGGTGCATTCTGGGAGATCTTGGGATTTGAACCGGGAACCTTCCCACATGAGATGGATGGCCTCACAGAGTATTGTATTTTACCACTGCATTCCAAGAGAACAGATACTTTTGATAAAAATCATACCCCACAGTGAGTAAGTTGCCTCAAAACAACCAGTGCGAAGACCCCACATTCCAAAAGCCTGTGTCCAAGATCTTTTCACTCTACCTAGTATCTTAGGGCATGAAAATCTCCATCATCCACTATCCATCCATTTTCTCCCCCTTCCTCTTTTCTCACTAGCTGAATAATTAGGTCTGCGTAAAGCAGGGTGACAAAGGGTGATTATGCTGAGCCTTTCAGGGATTGGCTGTGTAATAAGCCTTTGAACTCCCAGAATATTGCTTGCTCTATGCAGAACAGACTGGACCATTCACTTCCCAACTGAGCCCTTTCTGTTCTGATGTGACATACAGAATGTGAATGTGAGCCCACAACCAAAAACTCCCTTCTAGAGTTAAGACTGGTAATAATTTTCTTTGAGTATTGTCACCTTCTTCAGACAGGAAATTACTGTCAAGTTTCTTGCTGCCTGGCAGTAGGTAAGTGAGCTTTTCCTCCCATTTGTTGAAAGGAAATATTGTACAAGGGACCATTTCTAGAAATACATCTATATTTAAAAATCATTATCTTCAAAATGGGCATCAGAAATCGTTGACTGCATTGCATTCACATCAAGTCGTCAGGGCACAGGTTAAACATCTTTCCATTGTGTGTGAACTTGGTGACTCTGAGTCTATTTTAGAATGCTTAGTTCAGTGTAATTACTACGGTTTCTCAAGGAGTTTCTGTGTAATTACCACGTAGTTTATTTCATGGTAACTATGCAATTAACTTGTCTCACTTCTCTAAATGGAAAATACTATAATTCTAATACAAATGGTTTGGATGCTAGTTTCCTCAACCATACTTTTAAAAAAAATCTATATTTTTAATGCATTTTTCATTTTCCCTTCCCCCTTCAAGTATCATGTTTAATTTAGTTAACTTTGCTTTTTTTTGTTGCTGTTGTTTGTTTTGTTTTGTTTTGTTTTGTTCCTTAGACCAAAGAAAGGTAAGATTGCTAAAATTTTATTGGGCAACCTCAAATTATCAAGACATCTTTGGGGACATAAAAATAACAGTGGCAATTAAATTATCTACACAAATAAATGCTGGGTCAGGGTCTTTAAAGTATCTCTTGAGGTCTGGCAGAAATCAAGAAAGTCAGGAGAAAACTGCTACATTTGTATTTATTTCTCATTATGTTAGAATTAGCTTTGGGAGGGAATATGCTTGATTTGGACCTTTTGTATTTGGGGTGGCATTTCCAGAATGTCTCAAGGGACATTCTCTGTTATGATTTAAGGCACAGGTAGGGCAGATGGAACTGTGCGGTAACAAGAGGCTTTGAAAAGGTGGAAGCAACCCAAATGCTAATTACAACCTAGCGGAAAATGGGAAGTGTCAATCTATAGGTTTAAAAAGATATATTGTTTTGCCTTTTTCTGTCTGTGCTGTCAGCTTGGATGGTATTTATATGATCCATTGAAATGACTGATGAATTAATTTCTCAATGCAAACTAATTTAGCTATAAACCATGGGTCCCAGGTCCAGCCACTGGCATAATTGACTCTTTTAACTTAATCAATCCAAATATGGAATATATGTGGAATGTCTAGGCACTGGCAATAAAGGAGATAGACTTTTCCCCTTGAGGGTCTTATAGCCCAGACTGGGAGGTAGTCAGAGAACATAACAAGAGGGTGTTAGCATAGACAGTTGTGCTCTGAGAACACACCCACCCATTCTACGAATGTCTGTAAATACACTCAGCACTTTCTATGTGCTAGGCAGTATTCTAGGTCTAAGAGATGCAACAAGAAAAAGACCTATACAATCCTAGTCCTCATGGTACTAACATTGCAGTAGGAAGAAAACAATAGGTCGACAAGTCACCGTGTGCACTGATTGTATGCAAGGGCATGTTCTGTGTTCTACAAGGGGATAAGAAAAAGGCATGGGGAAACAGAGGGCCCTGCTGGAGATGGTGGTCAGGGAAGACGTCTCTGAGAAAGTGAGATTGAGCAGGGATCCCAATAAAGTCAAGACATGAATCTTGGAATGGTCCAAAGGAGCCATGGTCTCTGTGGTGGGATCTGTAAGTGCAAAGCGTGGAGAGTTTTATTTGACAAAGAGTGAGGATGGAGGCAGTGAGCCTGGGCAGGAGTCCGTGGGAAGGAGGTCAGAGAGAGGTGGGTGGGAGACCCGTAGAACAACCACGGAGCTCAAGATTTTGTTATTGTTTTTCTGCATGGGGTATTCATGATGGGAAAACTCATTTTATATGCTGTAATGATACACAATGATTGAAGGTAAAATACAAATGAAATAAAAAATAAATTTTGTTCTAGTTCAAAAATATAAAAGAGAAAGTTATGGGAAGGTTTCTCACAGGGGAAAGACAAAATCTTATCTTTTGTTTTTAAAAGGAAAGTAAATTCAGCACTAGGTATCTGCAGGAGACTGGTTTCAGGACCCCTACAGTATCAAACTCCATAATTCTCAAGTCCATTTAGATAACGTTGTGTAGTATGTGCAAGTAATCTATACACATTCTCCCTTATACTTTGAATCATCTTGAGCCTACCTAAAATAATATAGATAATATGAGAATAGTTGTTATAATGGTTTTCATTTGTATTATTTTATTGTTGTATAATTTAAAATTTTTTCATTTTTTAAAATACAGTATTTTTTATTTGAGTTGGTTGAATCCACAGATGTGGAACCATAGATATGAAGAGCCTGACTGCACTTCTCTGGCAGCTATGTCAAAACCAGACCACAAATGTGGTAAGAGGGGAAACCAATGAACAGTCTACAGTGTTTGAAGTAGAGGACAATGGAGGCTCAGATTTAAGATTTGGTGGAGGTTATACAAAGTGCAAATTAGCTTGCAGATTTGTCATAAATCAGGAACCAATGGGCTATACCACTGAATTGGGCATATGGAGGTAGAGTGAGAGGAGGCAAAGGCGATAGGTCTAATTGTGGCTTGAGTGACCCAAAAGTGAGTTTGCTGAAGAGGGGAAGGCTTTGGGAGAAGCAGGGTGAGAGCTGGTGTACCAGTGTATGTCTTTGGGTGTGCTATGTGTGAGATGTCTGACATCTAAGGGAGATGCTGAATTGGCAGTAGGACATAGAGTCTAGAGTTAGGGAGCGAGTTTGAGCTGGAAATATAGATTAGGGAACTGTGAGCATTCAGGAGTCATTCAGAGAAGTGAGACTGGATGTGCTCATTAAGAGGGTCCGTGTAGGGGAGAAGAGATCAGAGGATAGGCCAGAGGCACCCAACCCTGACGAGCTGGCAATGAGAGAAAGGGATCAACCAGTGAGGCTGAGAAGGCACAGACAGAGAAGTAGGAACTGAAGTCGAGAGAGGCAGGGAGGGAAAGGCTGGAGAGGGAAGGATAATCACCCATGTCTAATGCACTAAGTTAAGGAAGTTGAGAGGATTACTACTAGGTTTGGTAAGGTGGAGGTCACTGTCATCCCTGACAACCACATTTCAGTGGAGTGTTTGGGGACAAAAACTTATATAGAGTAGGTTCAATAGAATTGGAAGTGAGGGGGTGGAGACAGCCAATATAACCACTGGTTTGGGGAGTTTTCTATTTATAGGTCAGAGAAATGAGGTAGCTAAATGTAGGCATGGAGTCAGGGCGATCTTTTTTTTTTTTTTTAACTACTCTCTACCCTCAAATTTGGTGATCTCTATCTTTCTTCTCTTATGTCCTATCTCTTCTTTTGTGTCTTCTACCCAGTGGAGTTTTAACAAGCCTCCACTTCAAAGTGTTCCATACTCTGTCTTTGACGGAAAGTATTTAATTCTGGATTGTGCTTCCCCCCTTTTTTTGTGGTGAGCAACATAATGCCTCTCCACACCTTTAATCCTCACACCTTTGAATATATTATCTTACATGGCAAAAAAAGATTTTACCAATGCTATTAAGTAAAGGATTTTGTTTTAATTCTACAAAGTTTATTTCTTACATGAATGAGAGAGACAGAAAGAGAGAACAACAGAGACAGATGAAGGGTCAATCACCCTCATAAGGGTATTCACACTGCAATGCACCTCTCGCTTCAGCCAGTCCTGAGCCACGGGCACACAGGTATTACTCCAGGAGTGTGTTTTTCTTTTCTTTTCTCTTGCAATGGTACTACCTTTTTGTGATTAGAAAAGAAGAAAACAATATCATTCCATGTTCTCTCACTGGTAAGTCCGATGTGATGCTAGAGACATAAAGTGAGAATTAAAATATAGTTCCATCTCTGCCACTGGAACTTTAGCCAGTTGTAAAGCTTTGCAAAGTATTATAAAACGAGATGCACTTGCCGTCTTTAATTAGCACTCTAAAGTGTTCCAAATGTGCCCATAAATTACAATAAAGAAAACAATATGAATGTGATGTGGTGGAACTTGAAGGATGCCTTTGAGTTTAGCTACAGAGGAAGAGGGGAAAGAACCATGATCAGCTAAATCTGTGTCCTTTACTTTGGAGGCCTAGGCAGGGTAGGGAGGCTAAGCACAGGATATAAGTTATTGAGGATGGGGCATTTTTAAGCTCAGCCTCCTTTGCCTGTGAGCATAGGAGCTCTAGAAGAGGGACATATGCACTCTGGGGTATGGCTTTCATGGGAAGCCCCAGCTGGCAGGGAGACAGAATGGGCTACCTCAAGCTTGGTAAGCCTCTCCTCCACCACATCCACCCTGAAAGAACTGGTCAGGCTCTATATGTCCATGGTGCTGAGAGGCAGTGCATGGAGAGGTATAAGCTTGGCTGGGGCCTAGTGAAAATATAGACTTGAACCGGCAGATGGCATAATGGTTATGTGGCTGGACTCCCACATAGTCAACCATGGTTCAAGGCCTGGACCCAGTGGCTTAAAATCATGTTGGGTACATGTACATGCATGCCCAAGATCCCAAGAAGAGAATGGAGGAGAAGGAGAATGGACGAGAAGGGATTGTACTGTGGCCATCCCCACCCCCAGGGGGTGATTTCTCGCTTTCTGTCTGTCTGTCTCTCTCTGTCTCTTCTCTTTGGTGAGCACACATGCCCTATAGCAAAAATCTCTCTCTGTAAAACAAACAAACAAACAAACAAACAAACAAACAAAATACAGACTCTACCAGTGCATTGGAATCTTCAGGACATCATTTGTGAAGGTTATACTTAAATCACTCCCCATTTCTGGGTAGAAAATTGACCATACTTCTGGGTTTCTTTTGTACCACTCTTTTTCCTGGGTTTACTGTTTTCATGTCACTTTATTCATGAGACTGTGAGCTCTTTGAGAGTTGAATTAGAGTGTTATTTATCCTATATGCCTAGTGAGGCTTCTAGTTGGCTCATGGCTCATAGCTGGTAAATGTTGGGTGCAGGAACAAGGGTGACCTTCTAAATTAGAGGTTGGCACACTATGGCACTGGGGCCAAATCTGGTCCCTGGCCTGCCTTTATAAATAAAGTTTTATTGGAACACAATGGTAGTCATTCATTTACTTACTGTCTATAGCATGCTACAATCACAGAATTGACTAGTTGTTACCGTATGACCCATAATGTGTAAAATATTAACTCTTTGACCCTTCACATAAAATGTTTGCCAACTCCTGCTCTAAGGTAATTACATCTTCTCTTGGCAGTTGTTTCTTAAAGCACATTATAATGATTTATTGAGAATCTTTGGGAAGTTTTCTAATTTATCATTTGAAATAATCAAAGACTGCTTAAGCCAAATGAATTGAGGATTGAGAATTAACACCATCTGTTCTCTTTATTCAGGACTGGACTGTCCTTGAAATCTGAAGGATTGCTTGTTCTCTTTTCTACCTCTGGAGAGGTGAGGAGAGTATGAAAGGAAGACTGTGGTTAGACGGAGGATACTCTGAGTTTTAAATGAGAGAGATATGATATATATATATATATATATATATATATATATATATATATATAGAGAGAGAGAGAGAGAGAGAGAGAGAGAGAGAGAAGAGATTCTCTTGCCCCAGCTGCCCCTTAGCTTGAACAAAGGTGTGTGCTATCATGTGCCTAAATAGGCTGCCCTCATAATTGAGCTTGAGCCTTCCTGTGCCCTCAGCCACTATACAGAGGTGCCCTCCCACTTGTCCACTTGTGCCACAACACTGGGTTACATTTTCCCATTTTTGCTATTGCTTTGGGTCAAAGCTGCACACAGGACCAACCTGCTCACCAGCTGGGAAAATACCTCTCATCCAGTGGTTCCCAATGGTGGGTGATTTTGCTCCCAAGGGCACATTTGACAATATCTGAAAACATTTTGGGCTATGAAAAGTGTGAGTGAGTAGAGACCCAAGATGCTGCTAAACATTCTACAATGCTCAGGATGGCTATACACACACACACACACACACACACACACACAGAGCAAAGAGTGGTCTGACTCTGGATGTCTGTGGTGCAGATACTGGGTCTTCCTGACCTAACATGTGGCATATCCATGCACTTTCTTTGATATTATGAAAGATGCTAAGAGAGAGGCTGTGCATGGAAAGGTACAAGCTTGGCTGGGGCCTAGTGAGGATTTTTGCCTAGAAGATTGCAAAATAATTAGATGGGGCAACTGCATTCTGTTTTGGAAGAATAGGAAGAATTATCTTGTCATCACAGGGCAATTATCCGGGGAATATTTTGGCAGCACGTTATGTTTGGCTATGTAATCGCAATTAACATGTAAGTGATCTAGTACTTCTGGTGTGTGTCATTCCTACTCGGAAAAATATGTGACTCATGCAGAGGTGACAAGCTACGCACGTGTGACATATGTCTAATAGAAAAAGTGTCACAGAAATCAGTCATATCGTTAGCTTTTTACCTAGGTGTCGAGTTCTCACACCATGAGAATTCTTAGGTGAATTTTAGGCAAGAATGTGTAGAGGGGACTTCCAAAGCACTAGTTAGTTTCCCATGTCGAGAGCGGTCATGCGAATATGTAATTTTTCTGTGTTTTAGAAACACTTTCAGGTCCAACACTGATTCTTTTTAGAGGCAACAATATTTGTTTTTTTTTCTTCTTTCTTTCTTTTTAAAAAATTTGACAGTGTGTGTATGCACTCACCAGAGGAAGACAGGAAGACAGAGAGAGAGAGAGAGAGAGAGAGAGAGAGAGAGAGAGAGAGAGAAGTAGGAAAAAGCACCTCTCATGGGGTAAGGTCATGTTGCAATCCTTTCTCTTACATCTCTCCCTCCTTTCAGATATTGAGTATTATGCACACACTGACATGTTTTTCAAGTTGCAGAGGTTGTGACTTGAACCAAGTTGTTGGCTCTGTGTATCTGGCTCCCTTAATTACTAGGCCATGGGGCTGGATCAAGACCAGGATACTTCTGAGCAAAATAGTCTATCTCTTGGAACAGGAGCTCAAATATAATTTCTCTTTACATATTTTTAGATGTTTTCATGCCTCTATGTGGGAGTCCAGTGACGTAACCATGACACCATCTGCTGGTCGCTTAGATCTTACTTTTCTAATAAAATCCTTAGGAGGGGGACCATCAGATGGTGTCATGGTTATGTTGCTGGACTCCCACGTAGTTGACCCCACTTCAAGTCCTGGACCTGGCATCTTAAAGCTTACACCGGGTGCGTGTGTGTGCACGCCCAAGGTCCCGAGAGGAGAGTGTAGGAGAATTGCATTATGGCCATTCCCCCTGGGGGGGTGATTTTTCACTTTCTGTCTCTATGGCAATCGCACATGTCCTATAGCAAAAATCTCTCTCAAGCTCCCTCCCCCCAAAAACCTTAGGAGAGTCCATTTTCCTTTCATGTTATGCTCTGATTGATTTTGTATAGTTGGGTACACTTGTATATTTAACATGGTGATAATTTTTTTTTTTTTTTTTGCTTTGGATTTTCTATAATGATTTGTTAATTTTCTTGAATGAGTATATTTTCAGAAAATATTTTATTTTGAATTCGATTCTTATTTCTCCTCTCTAGTCACTTCTAGCAGCAGAATAGTTAAGTCGGAGTGTGTTTGGTTATTGGGTGGAGCATCAGCCAGATCCCTGACTGCTACTGATATAAGCAGGGTGTCCTGGCTTGGGGCAGCTGTGGGGACCTGGTTGGAATCAGGCAGGAGTTCCTCATTTATGCTGAATCTGGTACCCCTACAGTGCACAAAGTTGAGAATTAGTCTTTAGGGGGATTTCTTGCTTTGCTCCTATCTTTTTGAGCCTAGGAGCTCAATTTCATCAGAGCCTGTGGAGATAATCAGGCTCTTGGAAGCCAGCTCACACTCATTGAACCTGCATAGGATGGACACATAAGCCTGCAGGCCACGGAGCTGATTTTCAGTGCTTTGAGTATGTAGGCTCCTCCAAGAAGACTGATTATGGTGCTTTCCTATTCGTATGTCCTAGCCTGGCTTCATCCCAAAGCTATTCTTTTGTTTTGTTTTTGGTTTTAGTTTTGGTTTTGCCATAGGGCATGCGTGCTTGCATGAGAGAGACAGAGAGAGACAGTGGGAGGGAAAGTGAGAAATCACCCCTTGGGGGCTGGCCATGACACAATCTCTTCTCCATTTTCCTCTTGCAATTTTGGGCACACACGCACACATGCCCGCCATGATTTTTAGGCTGTTTGGTCTGGACTCTAATTATGGTTGGTCATGTGGGAGTCCAGTGCTTTTACAAACACTAAGCTATCTGCTAGCCCCAAAACTATTCAATTTTTTGCTGATGACAGCAACATCTTTTAGTCATGAAGTCTTGCCTTAGTTGTTTCCTGACACCTAAATCTTTCCTTCCTGTATATAATCAGTTGCCAAATTGTATCTGTGTATTTGCTGTTTCTTTTTGTGCATCTAGGCATTCTGTTTAGGCTCCCCACAGCCTCGTAAGCTAAGTTAGGTCTGTGCTGCTGGGACAGCCTCATTTCCAGGCCAGTACATCCTGGATGCAACAACCGGATGCATCTTCTAAACCATAACTAAAACACAAAACATGGGGAGAAGCATCCATTTTACATAAAAGTCCTTAATTTATAAAAGGAATAGTCATTATTTGTTCTACTATCAGTGTAATTATATATATTGAGCTTTTAACATCAAATTAGAGCTACGGTCACCAATTAGCTGTGCAGACCTCGTTATCATGAATTTGCTTTAAAAGTTTTCAGAGCAATCTATACATTACCTCCCTTGGTACACTTAAAGCAGAATTTGATTTGCCAAAGAATTATTTGCACATACTTTTTCAGAATTATATAAAATATATTTACTATAGTTGTACAAAATAATATATGTACATTTTATCTAAGTGGAAATGTGCTCTTCTTCATTCATTTTTATGGTCAAGAACAAGGTCAAAAAGGAAGCCTCAATCTGAATTCATACCCCTTCCCCAGATGCACTGACTTCCCGTCAGGCTTCCTATACCCTATCTAATTAGGCTCCAATCCTGCAATATCCCTTCTGTACAATCATGTCCTAATGGCTGTGTCTAAGCTGCTAGTTTAATAATCTAGATAATAACACACTTTGTACAGAATCATTGATAATAGCTGCATATTTATAATCCACACTGTGAGTGTTTTCATCATTAGAAACACAATAACATATTTCTCATACCAATTTTGAATCACCACATGATCTTATTTTCTTCCTAACTGCTGATTTCTTCTTGCTACTATGGTTGTTATCATCTGTCAGATGCTGCTGGGAAACCTGTCTGGTTTATCTCCTGCACATTTATGGCACTTTGCTCACGCCTCTTGCTCTCATCTCCTGAGATTTCATTAATGCTCATTCCCCTCATCCAGCCTTTACTGCATTTAGGAAACATACAAATGTCTCTGCTTTTATCTAGTATGTTCTAATTCCTAGAATTAAAATATTCACGGTCTACTTCCTGCTTATCTGAATTTACCATGTTAAAGGTTTTTATAGAATACTTTGTGTTTTTCTTCTGCTCTTAGGCGGTGACATGTCTACCCAGTGGTTGTCCTGCTGACTAGTCTAAAGCAGCCACATTTGATTCCTCTTGGCAGTCTGTCAGTGCCCTCACCACATCCAGGTGCACAGTGGGGACCATGGATCAATTGTTGGCTCATAGGTGGTGAAACAACTGACCTTGCCCTTTTTAGCACTGGTAAGTTAATCAATCACATCCTGAGTCATTTATTTAAAAACAGAAAAACATTGCAATAATGGTTAACTATTTTATTCTACTCAAAATTGGCATGAGGTGGGACCAGCAGTTAGCGTAATGGCTATGTCGCTGGACTCCCACGTAGTTGACTGCAGTTCGAGTCCTGGACCTGGTGGCTTAAACTCACGCCGGGCGCATGTGCGTGCGTGCCCAAGATCCCGAGAGGAGAATGGAGGAGAAGGGATTGCAGCCTGGCCATCCCCCTGGGGGGTGATTTCTCGCTTTCTATCTCTCTGTCTCTCTCTGTCTGTCTGGCGAGCACATGCGCCCTATAGCAAAAACCTCTCCAAAAAAAAAAAAAAAATTGGCATGAGGTGTTTGTTAGGATAATATTTAATTATCAGCTTTGATCTGGCTGTTATGAGCAGGTATAGATAGGTAAAAGATCTGGCTGAAAATTCCTATTGAAGCTAACTAGTTGTTAATAAGAAAACCAAGAACTTATATAAAAGGTGAATACCCAAAAGACAGGATTGCACATCCATGTTCATTGCAGCATTATTCACAATTGCTAAGACAAGGAATCAACCCAAGTGCCTGAGAATGGATGACTGGATTGAAAAGATGTGGCACATGTATAGAACATTACTCTGCCATAAGAAACAATAAGACCTTGTTATTTGATACAAAGTGGACCAACATAGAAGATTTAATGCAAAGCAAAGTAAGCCAGACTATGAAAGACAAACACTGAATGCCTCCACTCAATGTCTGCACTCTATGACAGAAATGGATAGACCTGAAGATAAAATGGTAGAGAAGACAAGTGTGGATACCAGACATGATAGGGACAGGGTGTAGAGTGGGGTGGGTGAGAAGGGCTTAGGGAGAAATATTTGACTGACTTAAAAATGTATAAAGTTCTCTGATGGAAAAGATGTACATGGTAATATCCTTGATCTGATGGGAACATAATGCAAATTTTTGAAAAGTTATACTGTGTGCTATGGAGATATACAACAATTAAATGCAAAAAACAACAAAAAAAACCTAAAAAAAATAAAAAGGTGGATAATGTCTAGCTTGCAAATATATTGAAACAGACGTAGACTTCTTAGGAGCTGAATAAATTTGCTCCACACTCACCAGGTGAAGGAGACAAACTGCCTGCCCTCAATGTTATCCTAGAGTGCCTCAGGACAGGGAAATTGTGCACTGTTCCTCCTTATTTCTTAACTTATGTATACTTTTACTAAATATTACTCTCATTTTAAAAATAAGTTTTATTGTTATTTGAAATTCTGAACTTTCAATGGAAATAAATATTAAATTCAAGTCAAAGTTATAGATAATATCCCACTTTGTGCTTTAGAACATAGTATTACAATTGACATAGGGTCTGGAGAAGCAGTAAACAGACTGGATGACAGAGTTTGCACATTTCTTTTTAAGAATTATTTTATTTTAGGTTAGTTTAAGATGTTTTATTTCTTGGCTCATCAAAAAATTTATATGTACAAGACTTAAAGTAAACAGAAAGGCAGCTTTCAGTCACAAAATGAGACCGGAGTTACTCAAACTCCACTGTGAATGAATTTTTAATGAACTTTTCAATGTTTTGCATAAATAATTTTAACTATGTAGTCCAAGTTCTGAGTTGTATATTAGTCTAATAAGACATTTGTGTAAAGATTGGTAAAATAAGTTTTAAGCTGCTTTTATATATATATATATATATATATATATATATATATATATATATATATAATTTATTATTTTTTTTGGAGAGGTTTTTGCTATAGGGCGCGTGTGCTCGCCAGACAGACAGAGAGAGACATAGAGATAGAAAGCGAGAAATCACCCCCGGGGGGATGGTCACGCCGTAATCCCTTCTTCTCCATTCTCCTCTCGGGATCCTGGGCATGCATGCACACGCGCCCGGCATGAGTTTTAAGCCACCGGGTCCGGGACACAAACCGCGGTCGACTACGTGGGAGTCCAGCGACATAGCCATTACACTAACTGCTGGTTCCCAGCTGCTTATATTTTTCAGTACAGGTTCACTATTACAAATACATGTTGTTAACTAATGAAATAGTAATCCTCAAAGATCTTTTCTTTGTGCATGTTCATACATTTGTAATCTAATTTCATTTGCTAACTTTCCATCTTGTAGGTAATCTTTGAACTGCATTAGTTATGCATTAAGTTCTCTATGGATCTCACTCATCTCCTTTATCTCACTCAGCCTTCTCACACTTTGCCATTTTCTTCTTTCTGGAAATAACCACTATGACAACTCCAGTGATAATTGCCGTTATCACAACCACAGTGACAGTAATGATACCAGCTTTTAGACTCTGCATTGAAAATTCAGGTACTTTCTTATCAACATAGTAAATTAAAATTTGACCAGGATTACTTTATTTATTATTATTTTTTAAATATATTTTTTATTTACATTCATTCACTATACATCATTACAGCATACAAAATGAGATTTTCCATCCAGAGTACACTGCATATTGTCTCAATCAAGCACATCAACATACATGTTATTGCCAACAAATAATTTTCCATTTCTTGTTTCCTGTATGTTTTGCTTTTTTCCCCATACTTGATTCCCTATCTCTTACCCTCTGCCATTTCCCACTCTCCTCCCTCACTGTCTCTGGTATCTATGTTTGCTTTCTATACAGTCTCCCCCCCCCCCATTTTATTGAATTACTAAAGATCTTAATTAATCTAAATATTTTCATAGCAAACACAGCTGACATATACATTTCCATGAACACAAGTCTAACTTTAGGCATCCTATAAAATAGCACCTAGCTGGGGCTATATATCTTACTGTAGTCATAGAATAGATATTTTATTTTTCTGAAACTTTTTTAACTTAATTTACATTCTTTCCCTAAGCATCATCACAGCATACAAAATGTGATTTCCTATCCAGAATATACTGCATAGTGACTTAATCATGCATATTATTCTCAAAAATTTTCCATTTCTAGTTTCTAGAAGTTTTTTTTTACCCCTCTTTCTGACTCCCTGTCCTTTCCCACCCTCTTCTCACACTATCTCTGGTGTCTACAATTGTCTTCCATTTCTTTCCCATCCACATTGTATTGATCAGACAATTTCTTAAATAATCGAACTACTTTCAATAGCAAGTTCACTTGGTATTATTAAGAAAACCAGTGTTAACTTAAAGGAATGCTAAGGAACTTTGCTTAAAGCCAGGAAACAGGTTAGGATTCTGTTAAAATGGTAGGTGCATGAACCAATCAGTCTCATGTACTTTATCTTCTGTTTTGGTTCAATTTTCCCGATTAAATTTTGGCATATAATATTCAACTCCAGACTTGTCCCTATGATTAAGTTGGCCACTTTCTTAGTTTTTGAACTCTTATTTCTGTGTGTCCGTATTTAATTTTCCTGATATAGCACACCCTTGAGAACTTCTTGGAGATCTGGTCTGGTGCTGGTAAATTCTTTCAGGTTTTGTTTATCTGAGAATGTTCTTTTCTTTTCTTCCCATATGAAAGATAATCTTGCCGGATACAGTATTCTTGGCTGAAATTTCTTTTCTCTTAACACTTTGAATATATTTTCCCATTCTTTCCTTGCTCTCATTGTTTCCGATGAGAGATCTGCTGTTAGCCTGATGGGATGTCCTTTGTAGGTAACTTGATGTTTTTCTCTTGCCAATCTTAGTCTCTTGTCTTTGTGGTTTTGGTCAGTCTGGCTATAATGTATCTTGGAGAAGATCTTCTTGGGTTGATTCTATTGGGGGTCCTTTGTACTTCTTGGGACTGGATCTTTGAATGCCTCTCTAGGTTTGGAAAATTTTCTTGCAGGATTTCATGGAATAGATTATCAATGCCCTTATGGGTCTCTTCACCTTCTGGAATGCCAATTTTCTGGATGTTTGGACGTTTGATGGTATCTAGTTCTTCTCGTAAATTATTCTCAAATTTTTGGGCCATTTTTTCAGTCTTCATCGTGGATTTTTCTAGGCCAGCCATTTTCTCTTCTATGTCTGAGATTCTATTTTCTGTATGATCTAGTCTGCTTTTAATACTTTCAAGGGAGATTTTGACTTCCTGTATTATAGACTTCATCTCTAACAGTTCCGTTTGAGTCTTTTGTAAAGTGTGTAATTCCTCTTTTAGATCTTGCAAGAATTTCCTCACCTCCTGGAACTCGTCAACTTCTTTCTTCTTTCTGTTTAGTACTTCATTGTCTCTTTTCTCTTCCATCTCTGTTAGCTTCACCATTATGAATGTTCTAAATTCTTTATCAGACATTTCCATGATATCCATTGAACTGCTTGTGGATGAAGAGGAGTTATTCTTTTCCCTTGGAGCAGAGGTATTTTCTTGCTTTCCCATATTTCTTGTGGTTCCGCGGTGATTTCTAGTCATCTTCTGAAGGCTCACCTCTCCTGCCAGGCTAGCTTGTTTGCTGGAGGCTGAATTATCAGTAGAAAATATTCATTTCTCTTGTTCTCTGAAATAACTAGTTCACGGGAGCCATGAGGAATTTTCTTCTGAAGGCTCACCTCTCCTCTATTATTATTATTTTTTAATTTGATACAGAGTACATGTAGTTACCAGAGAGATCCACATACAGAGACAAGGAGAGGGAGAGGAGAGGGAGAAGAAGAGGGAGAGGGAGAGGGAGAGGGGGAGGTGGGGGGAGAGAGAGAGAGAGAGAGAGAGAGAGAGAAAGCAAGCCACCAGGTCTGGGACTTAAATCATGGTTGGCCATGTGGGAATCCAGTGCCTTAACCACCACAGCACCTGCTGGTCCCAGAGTTTACACAGTTTACAAATTATATATATACATACACACACACACACACACACACACATACATACACACATACACACACCCACGCACACATATATTTTCATAATGAAAAAGAGAGGGAAGGAGAGAGAGACAGAAAGAAAGAGAAACAGGGAACACTTCTACAGCCCTACCACCTGTACCAGTGTGGCTGAGTTGTGTTTTTTTTCTCTTTAATCATGATAGAACATGTACATACACATATAAGAGAGACAGACAGAGACAGAGAGAGATAGAGGAGCACCCTACATAGGGTCTGGTGACACCACCATCACCTCCTTCCAGTCCTCTAGCACATGGATCTCGGGCACTCTACATGTGCCTGGGGTGTTTCAGACTAGCCAGACTGGGGATTCAAACCATGGTCAGCATGTCGGATCGAGCTTCTCATGAGCAGCACGTGACTACTGTGCCACAGAGCTGGCCCTTTCTTTTATTTTATTTTCTTCTTCTTCTTTTTTAGGTTTTTGCCACAGGGTTAGTGTGCTCATTGGGGAGAGACAGAGAGAGACAAAGAGAGGGAAAGTGAAAAATCATCTCCCAGGGGGATGGCCAGGCCACAATCCCTTCTCCATTCTCCTCTCAGAATTTTGGGTATGCACACACACACACACACACGCCCAGTGTGGTTTCAAGTCTCCAGGTCCAGGACTTGAGTCATGGTTAGCCACGTGGAAGTCCAGCACCTTAACCATCAGGCCACCTGCTGGCCCCTCTTTTTATTTTCATAAAACTACATGCTCATAATAGAAAATTTCAAAAGTAGAAACAGGATGTAGAAAACATTACCATAAACTGATGGCCAGAACAACTTCTGTTGACATTTTACGTGTTTCCTTCCAGGTTTTTTTTTTTTTTTTTTTTTTTTTTTAAATACACTTTTTACTTTTTAAACAATTGAGAACGAATACCTGTATTGATTCTGATAGGCAGAAATAGTGGTCAGGAATCAACATAGTAATTTCAAATAAGGATGAACAGAAATTCTGATATTTTGTTCAATTAAGTATTTTTACAGATAAAAGTTTAAGGAGACCTGGATTAACATAAACTTAAGTGAAGATTTCTTGGCCTTTTAGTTTATTGTAAACTTAATAATCTGGGGGAAATATTGCCAACATCATCTGAAAATTAATTGCAGAAAATATAGTACCCAAAGAAGGTAATCCAGAGAACATTTCTGATTGTACACTACCATTAGTAGATTTTGATTGTATACAACTATTGAGAAATTTAAACATGAACATATTATAATATAGAACACATGCTATATATAACATATACCATATATAATATACAGTATTTATATCATTACATGTAACTATAATAGTATGTTATATAATATATATATATATTATGGGTAAAAATTATAGTAAATACAGTTGTCATATACATTTCCCACATTCTGATTAACTTCACATTCCTGAAATAGTTACATCTTGTGCTGGGAATCCTGATCTCTGTACATCCCAGCTGAACTCTTACTTGAGTGTGATGCCTGGGATAGTGAGAGATCTGGGAGTTGAATTATTTTGGGACTGATGGGAAACTGGATTTGCTTAGTCAGCTCTGTGAGAGACTTGAGACCCCATGGGGTCTCTGTGCACTGGTATCAATACCTGTGTCATATTCCTCCTTTCCTCCTTGTCTTTTATCTGCTCTGTGACTAATCCATGTATGTATAAGGTGACATTGATGACTGCTTCCTAGCATTATAAACATGGAGAGGCCTATTTAGTCATTCTTGATTTGGAAACACTAAATAATTGTAAAAGTGGTTGCAATTCACCAGTCATTGATGCTGTGTGTAAACATTCTAATCATATCACATCCACATGATCAGGACACATTTTTTTTTAAGTCACAACCTCATTTTTGGCAATTTTAAGCATGATAACGATGTGGGAATTGGTATGCATGAACTTTGATATTCTTAAAGGATGTCTTGAGATTTTAGTAAGTACCAAAATTCTCAAGTATGATAATACAAGTTTTAACAGTGAAAACATATGTAGTGAGCTGGTCAGAGAACCAAGTACGGCTGAAATGTCACTTCACTCTTCAGTGCATACTGTACCTGAGCCCTGGGAAAGAATGACTGCTTTCCAGGATGCTTCTTTTGCATCAGCTCTATTGATAGCACTAGCTGGTAGCTTGCTTTTGTGGTCATTTATTCCACTAAGAGATGCTTAGTTTAATCAGTTCACAGGAGTTACTCCTAAATGACACAGAGCAGAGAACCACCTGCGTTTTGGAAAATGGGCACACTAGTTGGTCAGCAGGTTTGTTCTCTAGCCAAATGATTTTCTCTAGCATGCCAGCTTTCTACCTGGTATCCGAATATGAATGCAGAAAAATAACAAGTTATCATTTGTCATGGACATTGAGATTGGGCAAAACCATTACATTACATTCTTGAATGTCAAAGAGCAAGTGTGCTCCCTGTCATTTCTTAGTTATCTGGTATCCTGAGAATGTCCTAGTCCCCTTGAGAAGAAGTAGCCATATATTAGCAAAGGCTTAAGGTATCTCAAAGATGATCTTATAATCCCATCTCATTTGGCAAAAGAGAAATTTGAGGTTCAATGTGGTTACAACAGGTTGGTATGAGCACTGCAGCCCTACAATCCCTCTATCCTCAGTTTTCTTGTCTGTACAATGATATTGTAGGGAGAAATTATAAGTAATTTTCAATACAGGCTTGGAATAGGTGAGGCAATCTGTGGGCAAACAGTCCTCCCTAAAGCAGGACTAAAACCTGGAATTCACGAATCTTATAGCTGATGCTCTTTTTTTTTTTTTTTTTTTTTTTTTTTTAGCTGATGCTCTTTTAAAGGCATAGTTATGACAATGGCCCATCTGTCTAAGACTATTGGCTTGACCTGTGGCTGTGGCCATGGGAAAAACTGTTCATGACTGTTAATGGCACTATCTTTATAAAATCACTATTTTTTCCATTCCAGTTTTTTTTCTGCATGGTCATTTGTGAGAGCACTAAATTCAGAAGGAATAATGCCATGTGTGAGTTATGCAAATTGTGCACATAATTTCCTTGCAGCGAGATATGAACGTAAAGTCTCTCCATAATAAACAAAAAGTATTGTGCATAATTTCCCACTGGTCTCTTTTGTTAATTTGGCTCTTGCTGTTGAAGCCTTTAATGTAGAGAATAAATGAATAACTGGCTTTTATGCACAGCCTCCTTTCATTATGTACAAGGGCTCAAAATTTAAAGTGAACTATTTTTAGATCTTACATTATGATATAAAGGATTGTTTATTGCTGGTAATGCAGGAAGCAAATTGCATTTCTGCTTCTGCCTGGCTTCTCTGTGGTGGCTTGTGAGAGCTCCCATTCTTGCTGATTCATTAATTATGTCCAAAAATGACTTCAGCAAAGTCTGATCATTTTAAACATGGAATATGGTTCTCAAATATTTCTAGTACAATCCCATTTCCAGTTCTGTTTTGGCCAATCAGAATAGTGGTTCTTATATGAATCAAATCAAAATTCTCTTAAGTGAGTCCCTTTGGGTAAAATGTAGGAAATGGGATATCATGTCAAGGGAAGAGCAAAGTCCTCTTTATGGCTTTTGCTTTATAAGTTGCTTCTCTGTAACCTCTCTCCATTTATCTGCTCCTATGAATCCCCTCTGCTCCAGCATTTCCTCTTATCTTATTCATGTTCCACTGTTATGGCTCCTTTTTAATGTGATGACAAACATAGAAACAACCCAGAAAGTGACAATAACCACTTAAAATTCATCACCATGGCAGACTGGCCCCACAGTGCAATAGTTAAGCACTAAGCATAGGGAATAAGATGCCAAATGGTGGACCACAGTTGAGTCCTGGTGGCAGCAGCTTGAAAAATAAGCTGGGCATATGTGCATGTGTGCCCCAAGTCTTCTTTTTTCTTTTTTTAAAAATTCAATTATTGTGTATCATTACAGCATACCAAATTAATTTACCCATTATGAATATAGCATATACTGATTCAGTCAGAGATATTACCATATATATTATCATCAACAGATAATTTTCCATTTTTGTGCCCCTCAAATGTTTTGTTTCTTTTTTAAAATTTTTTAATTTAACTTTATTTATTTATTTACTATTTAAAAATTTTGACCAGAGAGGGACAGAGAAAGAGAGCAAGAGAGAGAGAAAGTGAGAAAGAAGCCACCAGGTCCTGGACTCAAACTGCAGTCAACCATATGGGAGTCCAGCACCCTTAAGCACCACGTCACCTGCTTTCTTTTTGCCCTGATTCTCTCTCTTTCTCCTGCTCCAAGTCTTGATACGATGGAGAAATGGAGAAAAAACAATTGTACCATGACCATCCCCATTTAGGAATGCTTTTCTTTCTCTCTCTGGCAGAGGCATACACCTTTTTTTTTTTTTTTTCTTTTGAGGAGCATTTTATTATTATTATTATTTATACATTTAATCACTATACATCATTTAGATTATAAAGAGACTTTACCCAGCATAATATACACCTCAGTCCAGCCCAGTTGAGAATACTATACACATCCTCATCAACAGGTAATGAACCAAATCTATGTCCCACAAATGTTTTACCTCTCTGTTTTTTTCCAAAAAATTTTCTTTCCTACACTCTTTGCATGCACCTTCTGGCAATTAAAAAACGATTCATCAGGCTAGCAGGTGGCAAGGCACTGGATTCCCATATGGCTGACTATGGTTCGAGTCCCAGACTGGGCAGCTTGAAAATCATGACAAATAAATACATAAATAAATAAATAATTTTTTAATGAAAGATTTACCACAATGTCTATACATTTAAAAGAACTATATATTTATTTGCTCATTAGCTGTTCGAGGTTGTACTGGGCTCTGAGGGTGAATAAGCAGATAAGATGTTTCTTACTGCAAAGTGACACGTAGGAGCTAACGATAGGGGACACGTAGGCTTAGAATAAAAGGCTGGGTAGTACAGTGCCTGGGTTGAATTCTTTCTCCCAGCTCTTCGTAGCTGTGTGACATTGGAATGTGTGTTTTCTTGTAGATGAAGTGGAGATAGTATTAGTATTGTCCTTTATTGGGCTGTGGCAAGAATTTGTAAGTGATAACATGTGAAACATTCAGAAGGGGCTGATGTTAGAGTATATGTGAGCATCAGCCCTATTACTGATATACAGTGGCAGAGGAGAGGTCCACGCAACCTAGCCTCACCAGCCCAAGGACTCCCTTTTCAGCAAGCTCCTATTTGAGGCTGCTGCTGGTGGTCCAGGGGCCATAGTTTGAAAACTGCTGCAGATACTACATCTAGCCATGGAGTAGACGCTGGCTCTTTCCATACCGGGAAGTGTTTGACATCCTGTATCTCTAAAGTACTGTTCCTTGAAGAAACCAAAATTTTACCATCTCTCATGAGGGCTGACAGTTACTGATTTATGAAAGCCTCTTTGGCTATTTATTAAAGGTACCTCCTTCTTACTTTTCTTTCTCTCTTCCTTTCTCTCTTTCTTTCTTTTTCTTTTCCTTCCTCCTTTCTCTTTCATTCTTTGTTTCTTTTTTCATTCTTCTTTCTTTCTTTTTCTTTCTTCTTTTTCTTCTTTCTCCTTCCTCTTTCTTTTTTCTTTCTCTCACTTTCTTTCTTCCTTTTATTATTTATTATTTTTTATTTTACACAGGGCATATGCACTTGCCAGAGAGAAAGAGAGAAAAAACAAGAAAGCATCCACCCAAAGGGTATGGTCATGCCATAATCCTTTCTCCTCCATTTCTCCCATCTTTTGTAATTTGGGGTGTGCACACACATGTGCCTTGCATGTTTTCCAAGTCACCAGTTCTGGAACTTGATGTGGGATCCAGCTACCTTACCCAAGACCATGGGCTGGTCCAAAGATACTTCCTTCTTACTGAAATTTCCCTTTCCCTGAGAGTAGGCTGATTTTTTTCCCCTCTTATTATATAGTATGACAATGAAAGTATATGATATAGTATGTCAATGAAAGCGGTTATTGTCTTGTGGTTTCCCATTCTAACAAGTTCTATTTGTCTCTTCAGGTATTTCAGATGCAAGGCTGTGGTGACTGATGGGTTCCAGTCAGTCAATCTTCCCACCGGTCCCTGCTCAGCTCCCCAGCTGTACCTCTCCCACACAAAACAGTGAATTCCATTGACTTATTGGTCAAGACAACATTGGCCAAATAATGGACAAAATAAGACTCTAAGTCCAATTTGTCTAGCCTGGGAGTTCAAAGGCCAGTCTGAGAAGGTTCTACCTTTGTCTCCTTTTAATATATTACCAACCCTGCCATCCCATGTGTATTTCTAGAAGGCACATTGCTAACCTAAAGGGTCAATGTTGTGGTCAGGGGATACCTTTTGCTAATATCCCTCGAGTCAAAAGAATGCCCTTCAGTATCTGAAAACAGTGAGATTTTTGGACATCCAAACATTTCCTCTTTCCAAGAGTACCTGGACTCTTCCTGTTGTATTTCATGAGAAAGCACAGTTATTTCTGGACCTAGTTGAAGATCTTGTTCAGAATTGCTGCAGTTGACATCATGAAATATTCCATACATTCTGCTCTTGTGTACAACCCAGAGCTACCAGAAGAGCTAGAGATAAATTTTGAAAGAGAAATGTCGGTATGAAATGTTCAGCCTAGCTTAGAGTCATTTCTTTGCCACATTTTAATTTGCAAATGAGAATAGAAATGGAATCTAGTGGATCAGTGAAGCCCTGAAGATGGCCAGGTGCACCCTGCATTTCAGGAAACTGCCAGCAGGTGGGAGAGAAGTGTGGCTCCCTCCTCAGGTCTGCAGAAAAGGAGAATAGGGTATATGACGGAAGCCAAGCAGCAGGCTGCCTCTGCAAAGAGCAGAGCAAGCTGCTTTAGGATACAGTAAAATATTGCAATAGGTACAGCATAGGGATTTCAGGCAAGCTGCTCCCTACCCAGGCTCGCATCAGCTGGCTGTGTGCATGGAGCCATTTTGTCCCTCTGACTGCCGGTCTCCACCAACACAGAGGCAAGGTCCATTCATCCACATGCAGATCAGTTCCGGTCCTCTCCTCTCTCCATCTCCCAGAGCTTTCCCTCCTTCCAGGCGACCTGTTTATGTAGTACAAATTCTCTTTCTGCTCACCTCCCCTCTATCCATATTCCATCTTAGTTCTACCTTCATTAAAATTTAAATATCAAATATCTATAAAATAATACATCTGCCTTTAGGAGGGAGGACGTGTGGCTAGCTTTTTAATCATACCTGATTTGTGGTCAAATAGGATTGTTATAAAAGGACTCGGAACCAGACCAAAGACATCAAATAAATGCCAGCATAAGCAATTAAAATGCACTGTGTTAGAGAGGCACCCAGCTGTGCTGCCCTAGTTAGGGGTCTGTCAGTGGCTCAATTATAATATCCCTGTTCGAGAGGCTGATACTGTCCACTGGTCATTGTCACTCACCCTGGGCAGCAGCATAATTGGTGACAGTTTTGCATCCTTGAAGTTCTTAAAATTTCATAAATGCTGGTATTTCTCTTTTAGAAATAAATGATTAATAGTCATTGGTGTTTTATAGGAGCCTGAGATAATCCAAAAATTATTCCTGAAGGATGGCTGCATCACATTCCTCATGCAGGCACTGGTATCGGCCAGTTTCCATACCCCTGTCCCCGCACCAGCCTCCTCCAGCTGCCCATCCCCCAGGTGTCTTTGAAAGCAAACCTTAAGCTGGAGTTTGCACTATTAGGATATGCAGTTCTTTGACTATATGCGCATTAAAAAAAAACATCTGCATAAAGTTCAACTTTATTATCATATTCCTTTCCATGATGAGCTCATGCTTAAGGCATTCTGGACCCTTAATTAGAAGAACAATAAGGAGATGTGAACAGCTTTACAATCCATGACATGCCCAGTTATTTCAAGAGTATGATTATCTCCTCTACTCACACATTTACTTTTGGGGTTCCCAATGGAAAATCATTTCCTGAGAGGGTAGAAGACCTTGGGATGGGATTTCTGCCCTGTTTTGTTTTGTATGCCTTCCATTTGACTTCCTGAATCTCACACAGGTGATCATGAAATTCTAGACCCTGTATTTGTTCATCTACACTCACGCCTTTCTCTGCACTATTTTCACTTTATTTTTCTGCCTTTTCCTGGACCATCTGTACACATCCCTACATTTTGTGGATTTTCCCATTTTTCCCTGGCTCCTTACATTTCACTGCCATTTTCTCCGTTGAAGTTCTACATAAAAGAGGCTGAATGATTTTATATTAAGAGAGAGAAAGAGAAAATGACAGAGATGGAGAGAAAGAAAAAAGAGAATTGCAGATATGAATGAGAGAAAAGAGAAAATGAATGCAGGCGATCGTGAGTGATTAACAATGAACTAGGCTCATAGGGCATGAATGTGCCTTAGAAATAATGCAATTAGGGACCAGCAGTTAGCGTAATGGCTATGTCACTGAACTCCCATGTAGCTCACCAGGGTTTGAGTTCCGGACCCAGTGGCTTAAACTCATTGGGCGTGTGTGCGTGCATGCCCAAGAACCTGAAAGGAGAATCGAGGAGCAAACAGGGATTGTGACGAGGCCATCCCCCTTGGGGGGTGATTTCTCACTTTCTTTTTTTTTTTTTTTGGAGAGGTTTTTGCTATAGGGCGCACGCGCTCACCAGAAAGAGAGAGACAGAGAGAAAGAAAGTGAGAAATCACCCCCCAGGGGAGATGGCCGTGCTGCAATCCCTTCTCCTCCATTCTCCTCTCGGGATCATGGGCAGGCACGCACACACACACAGCATGAGTTTAAGCTGCCGGGTCCGGGATTCGAACCATGGTCGACTACATGGGAGTCCAGTGACATAGCCATTATGCTAACTGCTGGTCCTGTGATTTCTCACTTTCTATTTCTCTGTCTCTCTCTGTCTTTCTGGAGAGCGCACGCACCCTATAGCAAAAATCTCTCCCCCCACCCCCCAAAAAAGAAAGAAAGAATGCAATTAGCTTAGCCACTCCCTTCCCAGGTGAGGGACTGCAGTTAGCAGAGCTTCCTGGGAATATCCTACTTGTTGGTGCACATCTGCATTGAGATCCTGCCAGTGCGGATTCTCAGCTGCTTCCTTTTCCACTGGATGCCTTTGGGGTGATTACCAGTGACTCAGCAGTCATGGGGTAACATGGTCTATAGCCTCAAGGATGTTATAACTGAACTGTGGTGACATGGCTGGCAAGAACGAGATGGCTAACCAAACAAGGGAAAGGACAACCTGGGGCATTGGGTGCTGCCTGAGTGGAACAAAAGAGAGGATGTGTATTTTGGCCATAATTCACATGAGTTGTCGTTTTGTACATTATGTCCAGATTTTCCAAAATCACATGAGCCAGGTTTCAGGTCCTTCTGGTTACTTACTCTAAATTATTGACCGTAGCACACAGCTTTCCTTTTTAGGGCCTTTGTACATCCTGCCTCCTGATGAAATGTTTGAGGCCAGGGGATGATCTGTTGAATGGCTTGTCCATCTTTGTCCCCCAGAGGGCCCATCTGCATGTTATAAGTATGTTTGCCAGTTATAATCCCCCCTCCTTTGACATTAATGTAACTATTGACTTAACTTTAATAGCCAACCAATCAGTAAATCTATAACCACAGTCTGATGGTAGTATAGTTTGCAGAAAGAGGGGCTTGTCATATGCCTTAGACTTCCTACTTGTTAAATGGGTGATTGGGAAGTTTAAATAAGTTAATATATGTAAAGCTTTTAATAAAGTGTCTGGCATGTAGTAAAGGCTCACTATATGTTAGCTATGCTGCTGTTGCTAGGGGCGAATAAGTGAAAGAAAGAGAAGAAAGAGAAGGAAAAAAGAAAAGAAAAGGCAGAAAGAAAGAGGAATCGAAAGAGAGAAGGAGGAAGCAAAGCCAAGTGCTTTTTAAAAAATAAGTGTATTTCTTCCATGAGCGAGAGAGACTGAGAGAGTGAGAGAGACAAGGAGACAGCACCTTCCCACAGGGTTAATGCCACAATCCACTCCTACTCCAGCCAGCTCAGGATCATGGGCATGCCTGAGCCTGGCATAATCAAAGAGGTCTCCAGTTGTGAACCTGAAACCCTCCCATGTAGGCCAGCCTCACTCAGCATCGTTTTACTACTGTGCTGGCGTCTGCTTATACCCTTTAAATTTTTATTTGTTCTGGTAGGGAGAAAGAGAGAAACAAGCAGCATTCCCACCTTCCACGGGGTTTTCACACACACCAACCCCAGAATCAGCCAGCTTAGATCACGGGCATGTACATGCACTTGATGTGCTCAGAGAGGTCCTAGGACATGAACCCAGGGCCTTTCCTACATGGGTCCAGTTACATTACCACTGAGCCACCATCTGACCCATGTCCTTGTTGTTTTTAAACTTTGTCATTATTGGGTTGGCCTTTTAGCTCAGTGGTTAAATGCTATGCATAAGAAGCCAGAGCCCATGTGGCTGACTGGTTTAAATTCCAGCCTCAATGTCATAAGAAACACACTGGATAGGTGTGTGTTCATGCCGCTATTAATGGATGAATGCAGAAATTAAGGAAAAAATGATTATGACATAACTACACCCATGGGGAGGTTGTGTGTGCTCTCTCTCTTTGGTGAGCACATGTACCACCTGGCAAAGTTAACAAACCAAAAAAATCCCACTTTATCATTATTGTCTTTCCTACTCTTGAAAAAAGTATATATTGGATGCTACAGAAAATTAATAAAGTAAAAATATTTTCATATAATCTCAAATATACAACATTTGATTTAACATTTGATCATGCTAAAATTGTGACTAGGAGTGATTAGGAATGATCAGTACACAGACTTTTCAACAAATTGGTAAAGGAACATACCACAAAATTTTATGGGTAGACAGATAGTCCCAATACATTGACTTCATCAATCTTTTGCCCAAATCTTTACTTTAATCTGTTCTGTGTCTTACACGTGAATTATGGGTGTAGATTTGTAATATTATTAGCTATTTGCAACTTCTATCATTAATAGATGGAGTCTGTTTACCCACCTGTTGATTCTGGGCTGTACTTATGATTCTGTGACCATAGAAGGCTGTGGAAGTAATGTTATATCAAACCATTCAGGTGTGTATTGGCTTATTAAGCAACTAGCACCACTAGTTCTGGATTGAACATTTATGACAAAGATCCTGAGAAAGGTCCTTGCCTCTTCCCAACTTGTGGTTGTAGACAATCTTTGGCATTCTTTGTCTGTAGACATAATACTTAAATCATGTAGCATTGTCTCTAGGTGTCTTCTCACCATTCTCCCTCTGTTATTGTCTATGAATGGTCTTCAGAAAGTTCCTAGAAAATATGTATCATAAAAAAATTACGCATGGATTTAAAAACTATGGTACACCAAAATAAACTTGTACTTTAATTCAAATTTTCCATAGGCTTTTTGAAGTCCCATTGTATGTCCAAGATTTCTTTTTAAAAATTATTTATTTAATTTTATTTATTCATTCATTTATTTTAATTTGTCCAGAGAGAGACACAAAGGGAGTAAGGGAAAGTGAGAGAGAAAGCAAGTCACCAGGTCTGGGACTTGAACCATGTTTGGCTATGTGGGAGTGTCCAGTGCCTTAACCACCATACCACCTGCTGGCCCCCTAAGATTTCTTCTTAGAAAAATACTAGTCATGGGATTACACCCATTCTAATCCAGTGTGACTTTTTTTTTTTTTTTTTTTTTTTTTTTTTTTTTTTTTTTTTTTTGCTATAGGATGCATGTGCTTGCCAGAGAGACAGAGAGACAGAAAGCAAGAAATCACACCCCAGGAAGGATGGCTATGCCACAATTCCTTCTCCTCCATTCTCCTCTCTGGATCTTGGGAATGCATGCACATGTGCCCGGCATGAGTTTAAGCCACCAGGTCTGGGACTTGGACCGTGGTTGACTACATGGGAGTCCAGTGAAATAGCCATTACGCCAACTGCCAACTGCTGGTCCCTCCAGTGTGACTTTATCTGAACTTAATTACAACTATTAAGAACTTATTTCCAACTAAGGTCACCTTCATAGGTAACAAGAATTAGTACTTTAAAATATCATTTGGGTGGATGCAATTCTAAGCACTATCTACATGATAGCCAATTACTCCTTGAGAGGGTTTGCTATTGGATAAGGGACAAGGACAAGCAGCAGGGATGCAGGAGTGTGTGGTGGCAGCTTGGCCCATAAGCCACCATGTCAGGAATCACCAGAACATGGTCATTACCTGTTTGACCTTGGAAAAGCTTTGGAGCTTCAAGTTTCTTAGCTATTTAATGGGATACTCCTGGACATTATTGTTGTGATAATGCACTTATGTAAGTTTGGGCCAGTACAAATCTTGGCTAATATTTTTTTCCCAGCTTTATTGAGGTGTAAAAGGCAAATAAAAATTGGCTATATTTAAGATTTTCATTATAATGATTGAATATATGTATGTATTGTGAAATGATTACTAATATCAAGTTAATTAATATATCCATCACCTCACATAATTACCATTTTTTTTTGTGATAACAGCACTTAATATCTGCCTTATAGATAAATTTCAAGTACACAATACAAAATTATTAACCATAGTGACCATGCCGTATTTTAGATTCCCAGAGCTTATGTATCTTATAACTAATAGTTTGTACCCTTTGGCAAATATCTCCCCGTTTTCCTCACATTAAATATATCTCTTCACTTTCTCTTAGTCTGCAAGGATTCTTCTGAGAAATATGTTGATAGCTTTATGGTGTTCCCACATATGTAACAAGTTGCTTTCATTGTGTAGTTTATAACATTCTCCCTTTATCTTTTACTTTTGATAGTTTGCTTACAGTGTGCTTCAGGATAGTTTCTTTTTCTTTATTTTTTTAAAGAATTATTTTATTTAATTTTATTTATTTATTTTAATTTAACCAGAGAGGGAAAAAGAGAGAAAGAGAGAGAGAGATAAAAAGTGAGAAGGCAAGCCACCAGGTCTGGGACTCGAATGGTCAGCCATATGGGAGTCCAACACCCTTAACCACTATGCTACCTGCTGGCCCCCAGGATAGTTTGTTTTGAGTTGATTTTGCTTGGGAATCTTTGAACTTCACAAATCTGAAAGTCCACATCTTTCCCAAGATTTGGGACAATTTCTATTATTTCTTTAATAAGATTTCTTGTCCTTTCCTTTTTTTTCCCCCTGGAGATATCAAAATGCATATATTTGTTTGTTTGATTATATCCCATATGATGTGATATATTCATATGATATCCCATTTTTCACTTTTTTTTTTCTTTGTGTTCCTCTAACTAGCTAATTTCAAATGACCTGTCTTCAAGTTTGCTGATTTTTTCTTCTGTGCAACTGAGTCTGCTGTTGACACTTGCTACTGAACTTTTTAGTTCTATCATTGTATTCTTTACCTCCAGGATTTCTGTTTTTCATAATTAAAATTTTTTTATTAAACTTCTCATTTTTTTATGTTCTGTTTTTCTGATTTTTTTTGTTTAGTTGTCTATCCATGTTTTCTGACATCTTATTGAGCCTCTTCAAGATAAGTATTCTGAAAATTTTTAGGCAATTTTTAGGTCTCTATTTCTTTGGGGCCAGATACTAGATCTTTATTACCCTTGGTAATGTGGTGTTATGTTTACCTGATTATTTGTGATCTGTGTAAGCTTGCATTAGTGTTTTTGCATTTGAAGGAAAAAACATCTCTTATTTTGGCAGATTTTGACACCTGCTTTCAGGTGCCTGGATAGGTGAGATTACCTATGGGATTATAATTGAGTGGAATTGAAGCTAATTCACATGACTACTGTTAGGCCCACATCTGAGTGGGTGTGGATCTTGCTTGATTCCTAGATGGACAAAACTTTCCCTGGTGTTGGAACAGGGGTCCCCAGGTGGGGCCACAGGTGGAAGACCTGTTACTTTGTACATAGGTTTCCCTTGTTTCCCTGGGAGACCTTCTGCTGAGTCACTGTGTAGGTCTCTATGTGTACACAACTGGCCACAGACTGAGCTAAGTGAGGCTGGATCCAAGTCACAGGATTCCTAAAGGGGCCACAGATGGAACTGAGGTCTATAGTCCTGCCTCTGATGTTCGGATGGTCAGGGTCCTGGCAAGGTTCCTGGGCAGTTGTCCCCAGGCCATGACTGAATGGGAATAAATATGGGTCACAGGGCTGCTTCAGGATCTGCAGTAGGGCTAATGATTGTTGGCCTGCTTTCAGGGCCATGGAGGAGCATGTCTCTCACTGGGTCCTTGGGTACTGATTCTGGGCTATGATTGAGAGGGACTGGGTCATAGGCTGCTTCAGGGTCCATAACTGGGACCAAGTTAGTTATTCAAAGTATGGGCGGTCATGGCTACTCCAGAATCTGTTGGCAGATGGTACAAGGATCAGGGCTAAATGGGGGCTGTTACTGAGTCTACAAGGGTGTGATTATGGTTTTTATAACATTGGGTCATCTCTAATTGACATTCATGGTCTTACATAACTTACATACATCTGTGCATGCATTTTTCCCAGAATGCATTATGAAAGCCCCTTGGGGAAGGTCAAAACTGCAATGCTAATAATATATGCTAAGTGAGCACAGGTAGCTTAAGGACAAGCTGTTTGGTCTTGAGGCAGGAAGTGGTTTGGACTTCAGGTACAGCAAGCAGAGGTCAGCCTTGAGTCAAAACAAGCAGGGGTTTGGTTTTGAGGGAAGGTAGGGCCATTCTTGGAGAGTGACTGATACCCTTTCTATCAGGAGTTGTTCACTACAGGACAGATGAATCTGGGCAGGACTTTGCATCTGAGGGTGAGGCAAGCCTATCTTATCTTGCTCATATCTAGCTGCTACCTAACACATGGATGGCTACTAAATTATTATTGTTGTGGGGCCATATGAGCAGAGGCCTTTTATTCTACCATCTGGCTGATGTTACTCACCATCATTTTTATTTTGTCTATTTCACAGTTTCCCTTGGGTAGAGTCCTGAATAAGATAGCCTACAAAAGGTTTGCCTGCATGATATTCAAGTTTTAAACTCTTTTATTGTCAAATATGGGATTATTCAAAAGAAAAAAAATGATGAGCTGAGCAAAAATTCTCCAAATTAGCATATAATAATTTTTCCTAATAGTTTGTGCACTGAGGAATGATGATCAGTTTTTAATTGATCAGATGTCTTTTGAACTTGGATTCTCTTCTTTGGTATCAACTCATCCTACAAAATATGATGGATCTGATAGGCCTTTTTAGCTGTGATTGGGGCAATTTCATCACTTAATAGCTGTAGTGAACAAGCATATTCTGAAAAGAAACAATGAAATGTTACAAATAATAAATACAAAACTCATTTCTTTGGTACAAATATATACAAAGCAATAAGTAACTTTGGGTGATGAAGTTGTCTAGATTCATTTTTAGGAGATTACCTGTAGAATAGTACTAGATTTAAATAATTTTTTGCCTAAAGTTAAATATATATGAAGGTTTTCAATAATTTACAATATGAGCTTATGGTGTCTTATTTTGTTTCATGCCACTATAGAATTTTCAGAGATTAGGGACATCACAAAGAACAGAGATTGATTTATCTGAGTTCTGCAAGGCAGAAAGCCCAACATGAAGGCCTTTTGCTGTGTTGTAAAGTGGTCAAAGGTATAATGTGGTGAGAGAGGGTGGAAGAAGGGCCACTCTCATCCTGTTATCAGAAACTTACTCTGCAGCAATTAATTCAGTCATGATAATAATATTAATCCATTCAAGAGGGCAGAGCCCTCATGACCTATTCACCTCTTTTTTTTTTTAATTATTTATTTTATTTTATTTTATTTATTCATTCATTTATTTTAATTTGACCAGAGAGAGACACACAGAGAGAGAGAGAGAGTGAGAAAGCAAGCTGCCTGGTCCAGGATTCGAACTGTGGTCAGCCATGTGGGAGTGTCCAGCACCTTAACCACCACACCACCTGCTGGTCCCTGACCTATTCACCTCTTTAAAGATCCTATCTATCCTCAACACTGTTGCATTGGGAATTAAGTTCCCAAGACATGAACTTTGGGGAACACTTTTTTTTTTTTTTTTTTTTTTTTGGTTAGGATTTGTCATAGGGCACATGTGCTTGCTAGAGAGAAACACAGAGAGACAGAGAGGGAAAGTGTGAAATCACCTCTAAGGGGGGGATGACCCCACTGAAATCCTTTCTTCTGCATTCTCTCTCAGTATTCTGGTCACAAATGCACACACTCCCAATGTGATTATTATTGTTTTTTAAAGAGTTTTTTTTTTTTTTTGGGCGGGGGGGATGGGGTACAGGGCATGTGTATTTTCCAGAGAGAAAGAGAGAGATAGAGAGATGGAAAGAAAAAAATTACCTCCCTGGGGGAATGGCTGCACTGCAATCACTTCTCCTCCATTCTCCTTTTGGGATTCTGGGCATACGTGCACATGCACCCAGCATGAGATTTTAGCGCTGGGTCCGGGACTTGAACTGTGGTCAACTACGTGGGAGTCCAGCAATGTGACCATTATGCCATCTGCTGGTCCCTCCCAGTGTGATTTTTAACCCACCAGTTCTGGGACTCAATCCATGGTTGGCCATGTGGGAATCTACTGCCTTAAATGCCACAACATATGCTGGCCCTGGGGAACACTTTTAAATCATAACAGATAGAATCAGGTTTAAAAACTTCACAGCCTTCATTCAACAGCACCCATCAAATCCACGTTGATGGCAAATGCTGTGGATAAATGGGTGCAGTGACTTAGCTTTCTTCTCAGCTGCTCTTAGTTTGGTGATAGGTATGAAGCAGTTTATCTTTGATACAACATAAAGAAATATAAAAGCAAGATGAATGTTGAAGGTATTATATTTGTGAATAAAGGATAGCTTCTGTGAATATGAGCTTGCTTTTTTCTTACTCTTACAAATATATAGAAACTATGATATTTTATTAAATGAGTTTCTAAGGTATCATGAAAAGGATGCTTTCTAGTTCACAGCTTGGACTTATTACTTAATGTGTCAATACTGTTGGTTTTTATCAAGCCATTTTGAAATCTGCAAAAAAGTTTACAAATAACTAGTTATTAATATTTTATTTATTTATTTTTTAGAGATTTTTGCTGTAGGGCATATGTGCTCACTGGAGAGACAGAGAGAGAAAGTGAGAAATCACCCTCCAAGGAGATGGCCATGCTGTAATCCCTTCTCCTCCATTCTCTTCTTGGGATCTTGGGCAGATATACACACACTCTTAGCCTGAGTTTCAAGCTGCCAGGTCCTGGACTCAAATTTCAGTCAGCCATGTGGGAGTCCAACACCTTAACTGCTACGCTACCTGCTTCCCCCATATGTTTTAAACTAGGCTTTGTTGCATAGTTTATTTAATCTTAACCTATGTGGGCAATTCTTGTTAGTTGTTGCTACTTCTGAAAACAGAATGAGGAGATTTCAAGTATCTAATTATAGTTCCTTTTTAGCATGTTCATTAAAAAAAAAAAAAAAAATTACTTGAAAGTCATGGTGCATCTGTGCCTGGGAAGGTTCACTGTATTTCAACCTGTGACCAGCACATCATGGAGGTGGTTTGGGAAGAGAAACATTAAAAAATATTGTCTTTTTACCTCAAATCAAATTCTGAGACTGCAATAAAGTTGGGTGCAATTCTAAGCTGACTCATGTCATAGATATTAGCCTCCCATTTCCAGTGTCACTGACACCCCACCCCCAGTGGTATCTGCCTTTCTTTCTGAAGGGATTAACTCTGCAATACTAGGGGAAACAACAATGGCCTTTCCTGAGGCATTTACCATGCAAAACAATGATGATTGCCCTCAGGACCCACCCTAACATCACACTTTGCTTCTAAACCTGTAACTAGGCTCAGAAAGCCCCTGAAGATGAGGTACCAGGTATGACCTATGAAGAGGTACAACACAATACGAAAGAACTACTTGAGTTTTCTGATTTATGCAGGCAGAAGTCCAAGAAACATGTATAGAAATGGGTGTAGGATAATGCAGAAGGAACATGAAGTTGGATCGGGCTAAATTTGTTGACATGGGCCACCAAGTAGAGATTCTTCATTTAATGCCATGGCTTGGAAAGTTACAAAGATGCTAATAGCTTGTTTGGTTGATTGGCCAAAACATGAATCAAAAGATGACCTACCATGAGTGAGCTGGAGATGGTTGATCTCTCTTGGCTTCCCATAGAAGAAGGGATTAAAAAGCTTAGGAGAATTGGAATGCTAGAAAACCCACTCATCTGTACCTTTCACTGATACTCTGAGAAATATATTTGTGTAGAGAGCATCAGCTTCCTTGAAGAGCTCTGTGATTGCTCTTCTCTGTATGCCAGACTTTACTGTGGGAACCACAGTCATTCAACTGGAAAACTTAAGTCCAATGGGAATAATTGGATCCTAGGGTGGTAGGGGTCAAGTGATAGCATTCAACCACCAAAGGTAAAGTGTATGTAGTTACCATAATGAACAGCAGAGTCAAAGCAGCAATCAGAATAATCTGATGTGTACCATGTGACATTGGCTAATTAATCATAGTGCTCCTAAGTGAAATAGATGGAAAGCATGCTAAATTCTTACTTAATCTGTATAAACAGACATCTTCTAGGCCAAGTGGACAAAAGGCTAGTGTGAATCATAAAAACAGACAATCATGACCCCTCAATTTCCATACTTCAATCAGTTAGTTTATAGACCCAGATCTATTGAATAAAGGGGAGACTAAATCCCTTTGAGGAAGAACCCTAGTATGCAATCAGAAATGTATATTGTTATTATTTTGCAATCTTTTCCCAGTGGGACAGTCTGCCTTTTACTAGATTAACTGTGCATGGGGAAAAGGGAAACAATCAGAACTTTTGGGGCCTATTTGACTAGGTCTGAACTTTGATCCCAGGAGACCCAAACCATTATGGTGATCCTCCTGTTAGAGCAGGGGCATGGGTTGGCCCCGTAGTGCAGTGAATAAGCTCTGTGCATAGGGAGCCAGATCCCACATGGCCAACTATGATTTGAATCCCAGCCCCTGCAGTTTGAAAAATATCCTGGTCATGTGTACATTCGTCCCCAAATCCCAGTGGAATGGAAAAATGGAGGAATAAGGATTGTGGCATGATTGTTCCCTATTGGGAATGTCTCTTTTTTCTCTCTGGCAAGCACATGCATCTTTTAGCAATAAAATATCAGAGTAGGAGCTTGTAGAGGTCAGGTGATTAATGGAGCTTTGACTCACTTTGAACTTACAGAGGGCTCACTGGGTCCCTGAACCCATCTATGGCTATTTCCAAGCACCAGGAGGCAAAATTGGAATAGACATACTTAACAGCTGACAGAATATCCACATTGGTTTCTTAACTTCTTTAGTGAGGGCTATTATAGTGGGAAAGGTCAAATGGAAACAGTACAGCTGCCTTTACCTAGGAAAATCGTAAACACAAAACCAATATTGCATCCCTAGAAGGGTTGCAGAGATTAATGCAACCATTGAGGATTTTGGAAAATGCAGGAGTGATGATTACAACCTTATTCCCATTCAGTTCATCTATGTGACTTATGCAGAAGACAGGTGAATCAAGGAGAATGACCATGGATTATCATAAGCTTTACCAAGTGTGACTCCAATTTCAGCTGCTGTGGTCAATGTGGTTTTCATGCATCAGCAAATTAACACACCTCCTGGTACCTAGTATGCTGCTATTGATCTGGAGAATGAATTTTTCTCCATACCTGTTAATAAGTCCCACCAGAAGCATTTGCTTTCAGATAGGAAGATCAGCAATATACCTTCACAATCCTACTGCAGGCATATATCAACTCTCCAGTCTGATGTCACAATTTAGTTCACAGAAATACATAGTTCACACTCTACCAATATGTAGTTCACACTCTTCCTCTAAGGGAGCATTAGCTATGTGAGCTTGAACAAATCACATCTTTGAAACTCAGCTCCTTTATCTGTGAAATAAGAAATAAGAATATTACTCACCCAGCATGGTTACTGTAAGAATCAAGGAATCTGAAGGTGTGTTTAAACTATGAGGAGTTGCAATCATGCTGGCATCTAGTAAAACTCCTAGAACATAGTGGTTGCCTATCAAAAGACTGTCGGCTTGGGCTAACAGGTGGCATGAAGGTTAAGGGTGAATCAAACATGGCTGGCTGCATGAACCCAAGGAGCTTGAAATCATGTTGGGCATGCATGCATGCATGACCAAAATCCCAAGAGGAGATCAGAAGGGATTGCAGCATGCCCATCCACGTTGGTGGATGTTTTTTCATGATGTTCTTATTAACCAGCATGGGAATCAGGTGTGGAGTAGAATATATAATATATATATATATATATATATATATATATATATATGATACAAGAATTCGTCAGAAAGAAACAGAAATAGAAAAAATGACAATGATACCCCCAGTGGAGATGGCCGTGCTGCAATCCCTTCTTCTCCAGTCTCCTCTTGGGATTTTGGTCATGCATGCACACATGCTTGGTGTGTTTTTCAAGCTGTTGGGTCTGAGACTTGAACTGTGCAGTTGGCCATGTGGGGTCTAGTAGCCACACACCAGCCACAATGCCATCCGGCTGGTCCAGGAACAGGATATTTCTCCACTCAAGATTCATTATTGGACCAGAAAGAAAAAGAGGGCAATTTAGTCTAGCAAACATTTATAAGGTACCTACTCTGTACATGGCCCTATGCTGGACTTGATGGGAAAGGTGTTTCATAAGACATAGTAACTGTATTTGAGTCAAGACTGTCCATGCCATATTTGCAAGGAGGTGAAAACAGTATAAATCACAAAACTATGCTATTTAAGGAAGGGTTTGCTGAGCAAAGATCCTGCATACTTTGCACTGGACACACTGAATTTCTTCAGTTAAATAGACAGTGAATTATATGAACTTGGTGAAACATGTATCTGATTAAACTTGCACCTTCCATAATTGTCCCCCTAATTCCTTAGCACCCAAATGTACCACTATTTACTTTGTTTCATATTTAGGTGTAGACATGTCTTTGTCCAGTTCAACTCTGTACATACACATCAGGAGCTGAGACATCCTCTCTTTGTTGTCATTTTCTACCTACAATGTTGGACACATAGTAGGGATACATGCAAAATAAAAACAAAATATGGGCACGGGGAAGAGCACACTAGAGGCAAACAACTGAAAGGAATGGAGGCAATGAATATTTCCTGGGGGGGGGGGGGTGGTAGTTTGTGCCTGCACTTGGCATGGGGGTATGTGTCTCATTTCATGTTCTAGCTGAGATCTCTTTTTCATCCCACACACCATGTAACCTGTCATCTTATAGTATTATTTTTTATAATTATTTTCTAATTGTGGTAAAATGTACTTGAACTGTGCATAAAATTTACCATTTACACAATTTTTAAAAAATTGTTTTACTTAACTTTATTTATTTTAATTTGACCAGAGAGGGACAGAGTGAGAGACAGAGTGAGAGAGAGAGGGAAAGTGAGAAGTCAAGCCACCAGGTCCAGGACTCAAACCATGGTTGGCCATGTGGGGGTCCAGTGCCCTTAACCACTATGGCACCTGCTGCCCTCCCCGCCACTTAAACCATTTTTAAGTGAATAGTTACTGACATTAAGTACATGCACATTGTTGTTGTGTAATCATCACCACCTTCTATCTGCAGGACTTTTTCATCTTTCAAAACTGACACCTGGAACCTATTAAATGATAATTTCCCTTTCTTCAAGCCCCTCGTAACCACTGATTTTATAACTGAGGTTAAAAATATGCAAATAGTGAGGCATGTCAAATGCACAATTTTAGTAAATACTAGATGAAAATGTACACACCTATAAATGGTATAAACACATCCAGGTTGAAGTAAAGAATACATCTACCACTTTGGAAGTTTTCTGCATAATTCTTCCGGTTAATTCTATTCCAAGATACAACCACCATTCAATTCCAACACTGTCAGTTAGCTTTGCCTGTTTATGAAATTAAGGTGATCACTCAGTTTGATTATGATTTGTTTTTACTCAATATAATGTCTGTGAGAATTATATGTACTATCTTGTAGTTTTGTGTATCAGAGAATTTTTTTTGAGAGGTTTTTGCTATAGGGCGTGTGCGCTCACCAGACAGACAGAGAGATACAGAGATAGAAAGCGAGAAATCACCCCCCAGGGGTGATGGCCACGCCACAATCCCTTCTCCTCCGTTCTCCTCTTGGGATCTTGGGCACGCACGCACACGCGCCCGGCGTGAGTTTAAGCCACCGGGTCCAGGACGCGAACCGCGGTCGACTACGTGGGAGTCCAGTGACATAGCCATTACGCTAACTGCTGGTCCCATCAGAGAATTTTTAAAAAATTGCTAGAGGACAATTGTGCTCACCAGAAGAGAGAGAGAGAGAGAGAGAGAGAGAGAGCGAGCTAGCAAGTACCTCCCATGGGGAATGGTCACTATACAATCCCTTCTCCTCCTTTCTCCCTCCCTTTCCTTCCTTTTGGCATTTTTAGCAACACATGTGTTGGCATTTTTCTCAAGTGTCTGGGTCTGGGACTCAAACTATGCAGTCAGCACCTTAATCACCATAACCCAGGTTGGCCTCAGTGTTTGGATACCCTGAAGAAAGCTACCATGGACATTTCTGTAACTGTCTTTGTACACACTCATTTCTCTTGGCATAAACCCAGGAGTGGAATGGCTGGGTCATTAGAGACTCGGAGTATATTTGCTTATTGTAGACAAAGCCAGATAATTTTCTAAGGTGGTAGTACAATTTGCATGCTCATTAGCAAAGTTTGGTTCTAGGGGCACCACATCCTTGCCAACACTTACTTGATAGTGTTCTTAATGTTAGCCTTTCTGGTATGTGTGTGGTAGCAGTTCTCCATGGATTTATATCCTTGGGAGATAATGATATTCAGCACATTTTCATGTGAGTTTTGGTCAGTTTGATATCCTTTTTAGGAAGGATACATTAAAGACATTTGCCCATTTTTTGTTGAATACTTGGTTTTGATTGACTTATACATGTCTTCAAATATTCCTAACATGTGCCCTTTGACAGATACATGCCTTGTGAATAGTGCCAGCTACTCTTTGTGTTTTCATGCTTGAAATAAAATTTTTTGATGAACAAAAAGTTTTCATTTAATTAAAATAAAATGTATCAATATTTTCTTTTGTAGTCAGTGTCTTTGGGTCGGATTAAAGACATTTTTGCCTACAGTAAAGTCATGAAAAACTTATGTTTTCTTCTATAACCTTTACAGTTTTAACTTTCACAGTTTATCTCAAATGAGTTTATATATAACATGGGGTAGGAGGTCAAGGTTTATTTAGCCCTCACTTTGATATCCAATTTATTTTGGTACCTTTTTTTTTCACCATTTCTTCACTGAATTTTATTGGCTCCTGTGCTATAAATCAGGTTATAAAAGTATGAGTCAATGTCTAGACTCCCCATTCTATTCCATTGATCTTTTTGTCTTGCTTTGAGCCCATTCCAAAATGTCTTAACTAATTTCATAGGAAGTCTTGAAATCTGATAGTGTAAGTCCTCTGACTTTGTTCTTCTTTCAGGTCCTCTTGATTATCCTAAGTCTTTTGCACTTTGATACATAATTTAGACTCATCTTGTCAATTTCCACCCCCCCACACACACACATCTGTTGGGAATTATTTTTTTTAGTCCAACAATTTTAATCAAGTTAATGGTAAGCAATAAAGTGCAATTCCACAAAAAGACCCATAGTTGACATGTTTGAACTCTTTTCCATAGTCTATACATGTAAGGTGTTGAAGGTAGGATTCACTCCTGAATCTTCTTCCTAGTGGTGGAATAAGGTACATATTGTTATGGAGTCCACTCATGTTGAATTTACGGTTTGCACAGATGAATTTACGAGCAGTAAGTGGTTTTGTTGTTGGAGGATCATCAGTCATAGAGTGAAGCCACGATGCCATTCAAGAGGCACCATACTTCCATCCACATCCTAGAATGTGTTTTTGTCATTCGTTTCAGTAGTATATGTAACCCATCGGTGATGGCCAAATGTTGCTTTTATCTCCATAGTATTTGTTTCCATATTTATTTTCTCCCACAAATGTAACAATGTTCACATCATTTGTCCTGAAAATAATCTGTAGGTGGCCACAGAGGCCACTGTGGCCACTGACATGCCTGCTGCAGGCCCCGCTTCAGGACTTGGAGTAACTCCGTCTTGCGCTGCAGGCCCTGCATCTCTGTTGGGACTTTTACTGGGATTGTGTTGAATCTATAGATTAGTTTGGGGAGAAAAGGTATAATAATAAAAATGAGCTTTCCCTAGTGTGGTCATTTTATATTTTCCCCTCACATTTAGGTTTCCTTTGGTTTCTTAGTAACATATTTTAACTTGCACACTAGTGGGCTTGCATGGATTTTGCTAATTTTATTCCTAGTAATTTGATTTTTTAAATTTTATTGTAAATAGTGTTTTTTAAAAATTCACTTTAAACTTATTTGCTGCTTTAGAAGCCCAGTATTGATTTCAGATCATCCCACATAGTAGCTATGTGATTTTGAATGTTTTCTTTTGCTTGTCTCAGTTCCCTGACTTCCTTTTCTTTGAAACATTTATTTATAGGGTTGTTGGAAAAGTCATGATGTATTTTTGCATAGGAAAAAAATAAGAAATTTTATTTGTTATTTTATTTACTACTAATATTTTATTTGCAATAGGACCCATGTGCTCACCAGAGAGAGAATGATGGAAAGTGAGAAAGCAAGCAGCCAAGTCTTGGACTTGAATTGTGGTTGGCCATCTGGAAGTCCAGCACCTTAATCACTATGCCACCTGCTGGCCCCCAGTTTCTTGACTTCTAAAAGTGGAGTTATAACAATTCCTACATCATTGTGTTATGGGGAGACAGCAATACCAGACTTGCAGATATTCAGATTCTGTTCTGCTTATATAATACTTTGGGCTAGTTGTACACCTTTCTGAGGTCCAAAGTCTAAGAAAATTCAAGAAATTTTAGTTCCTTTCCATACATTTCCTTGTAAAGCCATTATTTTATTTGCAAAACAAAAACAAATACCTTAAAATCATCAAATCTTTAACATGAGAGAAATCCTGAAAAATTCTGGAATGATTCTATGCTATTGGCTAAAGTGTGCAAATTTTTGGAAGGGGAGATTAGTTTTCTTGACTTGGTAATTTTTGGAATTTCTACCAAGGATACTTTTATAGGAGTCCAGGAGTAGCCTCTTGCAGAAGCATTCTGTATTATTTCCACCACTTAGAACACATTTAGTGTCCAAACGCTCTGAGTAAATGTTCTGCATGAGTTACTTTTCTAAGTAGATGGTTTCCTTTTAATCATAGTAATTGAAACTCCAACCCCTTAAGGGTTTTCTGGAAAGTGTATATTTGGTAGACAATTGCACACAGAGCAAGGAATAGTTGCCTGAGAGGCTGTCTTTCTGGTAGGATGTTAGGAAGAGCAAGCTTTCTGAAAATAGACTCATCAGCTTAGCTGGCCACTTTGCCCATCAGTCCCTCACCACCTGTACTTTTGTCTTGGTCAAGGCAGGGTTCTCGTTTTTCCTCAACTCTCTTCTGTACCTCCTGAGCTTCAGCTTCCCAGTGTAACACTTGGGAGGCGCAGGCTGTTGAGGCGATGAGGTATGAACTCTTGCCTTTCTCTGGTCCAGAGACATCTGTAGGGGAGGGCTTATAATCCCCTTCCCTTGTCTTAGCTCTTCTGTGCACTCTTCATGCTAATTGAGGAATCAATTAACACAAGGCAGATTTAAAAGACAAAAGCATATAAGCATATAAATTTTATAGTTTTATACATCCATGGGGATCTCTGCAAAGTGTGAAGTCTGTTGAAGTGGCCAAAGCTAGGTATTTTTACACCTTTTAGACAAAGAACAATACGTTTATGAAGAAACGACAGGACGTAGAGATCTCTACACTGAGGTAATAAATTCTAGGGAAGACACTAAGAGAAATGTTTGAGCATTTGAAACTAGTGTAACATAAGTCCCCTCACACCACTGGGGAGTTTATTTAATAAGGTTCACTGAATTATAAGTCATCTAGTGATAAAGGCTACTCCTTGCCCTGATACCAAAGGATATAGCTCCTAGAGGAATCGTTATGGTTTGCTGCATGTAGGGAAGGACAATCAAATGTTCTTTTCTGCAGTTACAATTCCTCAAGTGATTTCAGGTTGAAGTAATCAGGATAGCAATCTGGCATACTTGTGGGATTGTTCACCATTACCTCCATCTCATCTTTCCCCGACCACACTCAGACCTGCCTAGCAGCTGGGGAGCCCTCTTCCCCTAAACTTCTTGTCTCCACGGCCTATCCCTAGCAGACATAGGCATGCCCATTGGGCATCTGCATTTGGCTTGGCTTCTTATTCCTGCTCCCAATCCATTTTTTCTTCTCTTCCCTGGGCCCCATCATTTCTCCACACTACCTGCTGCCTCTCCAACTACTATGTGAAGAATCAACATCTTGCCACATCTACTTCATCCAACTTTCACACGCACCTTTTTACAAGCACCTTTCTAGCATTCAATACCAGTGTTCCCTATCTAAACGGTGGAAAGATACATCCTCACATTTGAAGTGGGCAACTCAGAATATGATGGCCAAATAGATTCAAATTCTGCCTTACTTCTGGAGAGAAAAAATTAGAAGATGACTCTTGTTATTTGTAAAGCCACAAGTTGTCCAGCTTCCAGGGGCTGCTCTTCGCATAGGATCCCTTCTGGAAGGAGTCTTGTTCTGCCATTTTCATTTGGGAAACTAAGGAGAGTTCTCACCATGTTTTATGAGTCATTTCTGATAATGGCAGTGATTTTAAATGGGCTGTAAATCACACGCAATGGTTCAAAAATGAACAATACCACAGAGTGAGGACAAGTCTTTGATGTGTCACCAGCTTGTAAACCCTAATCAGATTTTACTTGTTTCAATTACTTTATATAATTATCTGATGGCTAATATGTCCTTCATTGAGAAAATGCCTCCAAGTTTTCCTCCCAGAGTAGGAATGCTTGGTGGGAAGAGAAAGAACTCTGGCCATTTTATTATATAACAGGAAAACCAGAAATCTGCCTTATTTCAAGGTACCTATGCAAAGGACCTCAGAGTTTGAATCTTTTGTTACAGGGATACCATTGCATACTGAGAAATGTTTCTATTTCTTTGTGGTCAGGAAGACCTTAGTACCTTTCCCAGCAGAGTTGACTCTCAGAGCATGACTGTTAGATAAATGCCATATTATAACACTATAAGGGGATCTTTAAGCCTGTCTACATCGTGTCTTTAGTTTCTAGATAAAGAATATGAGCCCTAAATTGGTTGCCTGGTTACAAAGCAACTCAATGACAATCCAGCCTTGAGATTTCTTGCCCATGTCCCCCTTTTCCAGGTAGATCCTCTGGCCTCTGAGAGTCCTGGACTGAGAGAAGCTCCTCCATGGGGTGGGTCAGGATGAGCCAAGTTGATTATGCTCCTTTCCTGTCACAGTCCTTGCATGGTAAGAGGGTCGATCTAGCACCAGCATGTGGTAAACGTGAAAACTCAGCTGTCTGCAGAAAGCTAAGCTCTAAGATGTGTAGCTACATTCATAGGATGCTATGTGTCCCAGAGTCACTTCTCAACTAAAGCGGGCCTTGTACTCCATCATGCTCCCAAAGAGGACATGCAACCTCACGTGTGCTACTGTTCCTCCATTTTGGATGGGAAGGCAATAATATTGTGCTCACGGGCTTTTTGTAAGGATGTCTGGTGTTTTGATCAGTGACCTTCACAGAGCAAGCAAGCAATACGTATAAGCTGTATTAATAATTATTTGTTATGAATGGTGAAAAGAGGCTGTCCTCCAAAGGATTGTGAGTTGGGAGAGGTTCTTCTTGTCAAGGGCCTTGGAGGAAGTTCCACATCTAAATACTTGCAGATGGGCTAAATGATCTCTCTGGTTGCTTCCCGTTTAAGACAATCAGTAAGACACTTTAAAGAAAGAGAGCTCATGTTGCCTTTTGTTCCCCCATATATTGTAACCAGGTGTTGTAGCAAATAGGGAGATGTTTATTCTGTAAATCAGGATATTTTGAGCACTAAAATAATTTCAGCTCTGATTTCCTTAAAAAAAAAAAAAAGCTAAAAATTTCAAAAAAACCTTCCTCTTAGCTTATACACTCCTCCTTTGCCAAAATGAAAGTTTAAATCATGGAGTCAGATTATTAATGCTCACTCCGAGGATAGTAGCAGAGTCATTAAACCTTATTACAAAACGAAGTGCAGAAAGTAATTGCACATATTTGTAAGTAGCTTAGGGATTGATTAAAAATGCATAAAGAAAAGCTGCAAAATTCTCCACAGGCCCGAGATGCTACCCCCCCCCCCCCCCCCCAGGGAAACCATCACAGCTGCTCATTCTCTGAGTAACCTTCTCCTTTCCTGTGAATGGGCGGGAAGGCTCTCTAGCTTTTCTGAGCAGAGCAAGCAGTACCCCAGAGAGGTTGCTGTGGTTCAACAAGTCCAGGAGGGGTGAGATCCATATTCCTGTCAGGAGGCATAAGGAAACACTCATCCTATTGGACTGACAGGTCCTACCCAGCTCATTGTCCTTACTGTATTGGCTGCATTTTTACAAAGAGCATTTGCTACAAGGGCTGGAAGAGGAGAAATGGAGGTAAGTTATTAAGTTGTTTCTGGGAAGAGACTTCACCCACATGCAAACACAGATTAGCTGAAGTTTTTGGCAAGATGTCACCAAATATTCAAGAAAAGGAAAAATTTCCCCTGTATACAATATCTAGGAAATCACTTTCCACAGTATTCAATGGACCATTATGTTGGTTCAGGGTCTGTCATATACAAATCACTGTGATTGGCACATGAAGGTGAGAAACTACTATTTCAGATTAAGAAATAAATACTTTTGGGACCAGCAGTTAGCGTAATGGCTATGTCGCTGGACTCCCACGTAGTCGACTGCGGTTTGAGTCCCGGACCCGGCGGCTTAAACTCATGCCGGGCGCGTGTGCGTGCATGCCCAAGATCCCTAGAGGAGAATGGAGGAGAAGGGATTGCGGCGTGGCCATCCCCCTTGGGGGGTGATTTCCTGCTTTCTATCTCTCTGTCTCTCTCTGTCTGTCTGGTGAGCACAAGCGCCCTATAGCAAAAACCTCTCCAAAAAAAAAAAAAAAAAGAAAGAAAGAAAGAAATACTTTTCACACCAAAGTCCTTGCTAATTCCCTCTCCCAAATCATTACCCCAATCATTATAAATTATTGAAACTTTTTATCCTTATAAATAAAATAACACCTTTCACAAAAGAAAACATCACAATGAGATTCTTGTAAGAATGGCTTCTTCTGGGACCAAGAGGTGGCATGGTTATTAAGGCACTGGACTCCCACATGGCCAAATACAGTTCAAGTCCTGGACCCAGCAGCTTGCTTTCTCACTTTCCCTCTCTCTTGGTCTGTGTGTGTGTGTGTGTGTGTGTGTGTGTGTGTGTGTCTTATCTGGTGAATGCACATATCCTATAGAAAATTAAAAAGTAATAATAGCAAATAAATTTAAATAAATAATTTTTTAAGAGAGATTTTTGCTATAGGGCATGTGCGCTTGCCAGACAGAGAGACAGAAAGTGAGAAATCGCCCCCCTCCAAGGGGTGATGGCCATGTTGCAATCCCCTCTCCTCTATTCTCCTCTTGGGATTTTGTACATGCACACATGTGCACCCAATGTGAGTTTTAAGCTGCCGGGTCTAGGACTCAAACCATGGTGGACTCTGTGTGAGTACAGCAATGTAGCCATTACTCCATCTGTGGGTCCCAGTAAATTATTATTATTATTTTTGTGAATAAAAGGAATTGCTCTTCTGCTCAACAATGTTTGTGAGACTCATCTGTGTTGGGGTAGACTAGTTTATTCATTTTCATTGCTGTATACTATTTCAGTGCATTGATATATCACAAGGTATTTACCCATTCTACTGTTGACGGCCAAACCAATTGTTTCTCATTTTTGACTGTTATCCATAGTTCTTGTATGACAGTTTTGTACATGACTTTTAATGAACATATATATCCATACCTTCTGATCAAATTTCTATGTATGGAATTGCAAGATTAGGGATATGTGAAGATTTAGCTTCTGTAGAAATTCCTAAACAATTTCCCAAAGGGATTGCACTGGTTCATATTCTAACAAGGAAGATGTGAGAATTCCAGTTATTACATGGCCTTCACAGCACTTAGTGTTGTCAATAATATTCACGTTAGCCACTTAGGTGAATACCTCATTGTGGCTTTAATGTGCATGTCTCTGATAAGTAATGAAGTTGTCGACCTTCCCATATGCTTATTAGCCACTTGGCTTCCTTTTTTTTTTTTTTTTTTTTTTTGAAGTGATCACTCAAGTCTCTTGCCCATTTTTCTATCAGCTTGTTTATCTTTTTCTTATTGAGTTGTTATGTGTTTTCTTATTTGTAAGTTCTGCTGCCACCATTACAGCAACTCCCTAGGGCACCTCCCCTCCAAATGGAGAATCAGGGATCCAGGCCACCTGCATCTTATGATTCCAGGTCAGTGGGTCAGGGAAGGGACAGTGGATGGTATTGCACCAACAGCTAATTGCTTTGGTCTGGGAGTGACTCATGCCTTCTGTTCATGACCCAATTGCCAAGATCAGTCGCATGTCCCTGCTTAACTGGAGGGTGTTGGAAAGTGTGTGGCAGAAGGTGGGAAGTAGGTGATTTGTAAATGTGCCATCCTAAGATGGGTCACCTATCTTTGCTTGAGGAAGTTAGAAAACAGGAAAAGTGACAGGTTAGCAGGAACAAGAGCTGGTTTAGCTGAATCTGGACAAGTATGACTTGCTGGAAAAGCTAGCAGTTTTCTACACGTGCCCAGTAGACTCCCATGGAGGCTCTGATTCCAACAACTCCTTTGAAGGTGAAAGTGAGATGGAGGCATATGACCAAGCATGGAATCCTCACAAACCCCTTTCTACTCTTTGGTACAAGGAGAGAAAAGGGAGAGAGAAGGTGACATGCCAGAGGGATAGGCCACAAAAACTGGAAAAGCAAAAGAAATTCGTAGCTTTCAAATAGTCAAGAGGAATCTGTTGAAGATGCTTTTCTTGTGCTGGGTCATGGGGAGAGGTAGGAGAGTCTGACATTGCCCCAGTATTCATTTTACAATATCTAGGGTTCCCAATCCTGTGAAAACATAGGTGTGTGTGTGGGGGGGGGAGACTGTTCCAGAGCCAGCTGGTAACATGGTAGTTAAGGCAGCTGTATCTCATGTGGTTGGTTGTGCAGTTCGAGTGCTGGAACCAGGAACTAGAAAAACATGCTGGGCATGTGTGCATGCATGTCCAAAATCCCAAAAGGAAAATGAAATAAAAGAAATTGTGGCTTGATCGTCCCTCCTGGAGGGGTGCTTTCTCTCTTTCCCTCTCTCTCTCTCCTCTCTCTCTGTTTGGTGAGTGTATGTGCCCTATAGCGTTTTGTTTTGTTTTGTTTTTTAAGTCAAAGAACAAAATAAAAAGACAGTTTCCTATGGAGAAATTTTGAAGTTTTCTCTTGAATGCAAAAGGCCAGTATTGTGTAACAAATACACAACACTCTTAGGTCTAGGCTACCCCTAGCGGTGTTGGCAACCAAATTAAGATGTTGCACTCGAAGCCATATTTGGGTGCACTCAGATATATTTAGTCATTTCTTAAAACCAATATATAATCAAATCTACAGTTAGAGCATGTTGAAAAATGTCTGTTATTTCTAGTAGGGTGTAAATTCCTTGGGGGCAAGGACTAAATTCTATTTTGTAAATTCTCTAGTCAATGTGGAGGTATCCAAGAAAATGATGTTGAATTACATTTTTAAAAACTTTTGGTTGATATTTTAAAATAATTAACTAAACTTTATTCTTTTGGGATGAGTTGATTCCCTGAAGAAGTAGCTTTCACTTGAAGATGAGAGACTGAGCACCTTTTTACTTGTTTTGTCTTTCTCTTCCTTTTGAGATCTTATTACAAAGAGAGTAAGGTAATAAAGGATACTCGCTTACAATCATGAAGAGAATTGTAGGTAAACAATGTGATCAAATGTATATTAAAAAATTTTAAAAATAATAATAATAAAAAAAGAGAATCGTAGGGGAACCTCCAATGAATGGCAACTTTATATCCACTTCCTGAAGATGAAAGTGGGAGGTTTAATGGTAACTGAGACACCAGGGGAAGGATGCCTCAGAGGAAGTGGAAGGAAGAGAGCCCCAGCTCCACACCTGTGCGTGCCCCCTGGAATCCCACGAAGGCTCTGAATTCAGAAACTGCTTTGAAGGTGGGAGTGAGAAGTAAGGGGATTCAACAAGATTTGTGCCCTAGCAAATCTCTTCTTACCCTTTGAGTGCAGAACAGCCAACAGCCAGATGTTTACCATTCAGGCAGAAAAGCAAAGAATTCTTCACTGGAGAAAACAATTTCCTGAAGAGTGGCGGGGCAGTTAGCAAGGGCTGGTGCCCCAAACCGTGCATTCGAGGGCCCCAGAGGCCTGGCAGGTTTCTATCTGCTCATATTGGGCTGAAACCTTCTAGATGTGGCGCTTTTACTTTCAGACATGGAGCTCATAGCCTTGCAGTTGCTGCATTTTGAACTAAGAATTGACAAGTAGGTGTCATGGTCTTTTGAGGAGCGTGTGCAGTACAGAGAAGAAAGACCAAGATAAACAAGTAGAAAAAATTAACAAGAAGAAACAAATAGTTCCAGGAATAAAAGTGTACTTTAAAAAGAAATTCTAAATGATATTTCCAGAGAGATTTCAGAAGGTATAAAATCCAAAATGCATAAACAGAATATTCATTTAAAAAAAACTATCAGAGGACAAATTGGTCTCTTAGAAAGAAAAAAGAATAATTTCAAACTACAAAATTCAACAGGTTAGACCATGAAAGTCAAAGAAATTTCTTATCAAGTGGAACAAGAACAAAACCAAAATAAAAAAGCAGAATATGTGCATGTACCTAAGAGACGAGGATTCAGTTAAAGGGTAAACACACAATTAACAGTATCGCCCAAGAGAGAGCAAATGTGAGGAAATCCAATTGTGAAGGAATGTTAGATCATTTCGAAGAGCTGAAAAAGTCACATGTTCTTGCATTGAAATAGTCCTTTGATCTTGGCATGAGAAACACTACATTGAAAGATTACAAAGGTTCAAAGTATTGACATTTAATAAGATTCAGAAAGTGTCTACAGAAAAAGAACTGTTTACCTATAAAGGATCAGAGTCAGACTGGCTATACAATTCTTTTTTTAAAAAATAACTATTATTTAATTTTATTTGTTATCATTATTATTATTTCAGTTTTCCATAGGGCATGTGCACTCACCAGAGACAGACAGACAGAGAGAGGGAGAGGGAAAGTAAGAAAGCAAGCCTCCAGGTCGGGACTCAAACTGTGATTGGCCATGCGGAAGTCCAGTTCTTAACTACCACACCACCTGCTGGCTGCAGCTGCAGAATTCTTACCAGAAATATTTAATATTACACTATAAAAAGGGATGTCTAGGGGCCAGCAGATGGTGTAATGGTATGTCGCTGGACTCTCATGTAGTCAACTGTGGTTCAATTCCCATACCCGGTGGCTTAAAACTCATGCTGGGTGCATGTACATGCATGTCCAAAATCCTGAGAGGGGAATGGAGGAGAAGGGATTGCAGCATGGCCATCCCCCCAGGTGGGTAATTTCTTGCTTTCTGTCTCTCTGTCTCTCCAGTGAGCACATGAGCCTTATAGCAAATCTCTTTTAAAAAAAAAGAAAAACAAGGGATGTTCATGTTCTAAGGTAAGTGATTTGTAGGCTAGAATTGTATACACAATAAAATTATCAACTGGGTGTGAAGACAGATTATGCAAGTACCTAGAAGTTTTATTTCCATAGCAACCTCTGAGACAAAGCTATTTGAGGATGTTTTTATGCAAAACAAGGGAGCAAAACAAGAGGGAGATTTATGTCCAGTAAGACAAGATCTTACCCAGGATGATAACTCTGAAACAAACTAGAGAAGAATTAACCTAGAGCACAAGGACATAAAGCTGGGAAAGGAGAAAAACAAACAGTAAGAAAGTGTGTTCATTTGGAAATATCCTTGAAATATTAGATGATGATATAAATTGATTGAAGGCAAGCATTATAAGACAGACAAATAGATGATAGATAGACTATTACTTCAAAAAGAAAAACAAATCCATGCAAAAAATGTAATCATTTTTAAAGTTTTTGATATTATTATGGATTTTTATCTTTAGAATAAAAGCAGAGAAAAGTTTTCTTTTCTCAACCCTCATAAATTCTTATATGGGACAGATTTTTGTCATTAAGACAGCTAAGCAAGAAAAAAATTAATTAATTTAGTTTTGTGACCAGCAGTTGGCATAATGGCTATGTCACTGGACTCCCACATAGTCAACCGCAGTTCGAGTCACGGACCCGGAGGCTTAAACTCACGCCGGGCGCATGTGCGTGCGTGCCCAAGATCCCGGAAGGAGAATGGAGGAGAAGGGATTGCGGCATGGCCATCCCCCCGGGGGGGTGATTTCTCACTTTCTGTCTCTCTGTCTCTCTCTGTCTTTCTGGAGAGAGCACGCGCCCTATAGCAAAAACCTCTTCAAAAAAAAAAATTAATTTAGTTTCATATGTGGTCATCACATAGAAGACACCTCAGTTTGAAAAGCATGTCTCAAAGTGGTGGCTTAGGGTCCTGGCTTAAAGAGCTTACCCAGCAAAGAGCAATACACATAGAAGTGACAGTACAAACGTCCAAGAGTCCCCAGCTCAGTGGTGAGAAGACTGTGAGAAGGTTTGAAACTTGTCCCCAGATTCCTCTGGCTTCTGTTGGGACCATCTCTGAGTGGGTAGTTTTCAGGAAAAAAGAAATTTCTCTTCTGCCTTTAGAAAGGTGGGAAAAGGAGAGAGTCTTTGCTACATTTTAACCTTCTTCAGCTTAACAGTTTTCAGTATTTTAGGAAGAAATATTTTGGTTTCCTTCAGAATCAGCCTCAAGACCAACAAAAAGTATGGTTACAAGATAAATGGGCACACTGCAGACCTTGCAATGAAAAGCAAAGGGTTGTGAAAGACATTGGAAGGAGGAAGATAGGAGAAGTGAAGTGTTGGGAGGGGCATTTCTACGCACATTTTAGAAAGACAGACATGGCTATTTTCCATAGTTGTGAGGTAGGAGTTAGGCTTGGGACATGTAGTTATGATATGAGGCCCCAAATAGAGACCCACTAAGCTTTTCCCAAGATGTAGTCACATTGACTAAGTTTTAACAAAGAGCTGGCTACTTTAGGGCTCAAACAGCTGTATAGCCAAGGGCAACAGTTTCTATTTGCTAACTATATTGTAACAAAAAGTTTAGATGAGCCCACAGAGAATGGGGTAATAAATCACCCAGACCACCATGTAACTATTTTCTGAAGCCCACTTCCTTATCAGAGAGCAAGCCCATTGCTCAGACTGCTAATAAAAACTCCTTTGCCTCAGCTCTTCTTCGGCAATGCACTTTTAGGACCCCTCCACATTTGAGAGTTCTGTTCTTCCTTCTCTCTTTCTTAGGAAACTCTTGTTTTACTACTTCTTTGTTTTTCCACATCTCTAATTCTTAATGAGCACGGGACAAGAACCTGGACATCTTGCAGTCCTGAATCCAGCACTGGGAGTGGACTTGTGTACCCCAATAGCCCATGCCAGTTGGTCAAATAAGACATAAATTATTAAAACCATAAAGGCAACGTATAAAAGAATGAAACATATGCCATAACAATTAGGCTGTAGGAAAAGCGCGGCATATTTTTGTTTTTCTATACAAAAATGCATCATGACTTTTCCTACAACCCATAATAATGAGAGGAAAGAGGGCAAAGAATTTAAAATGCTTTTATGAAGTTAGTCCTCATCTCTCCTTGAATAGACTTGACCAATAGAAAAGGCTCAAAGCCTAGTTATAAGTCTCTATCAAACAATTAAAATCTCTCTACATGAACACGACTCCACCTGGAAAACAGACTCACTAAATTGAAACTATCCTAGATCATTTTAACTGGAAAGGATTACAAGTAAAACACGGATTTTAAATCAACCTCTTACTTCCCAGTTAGTCCCATTGCCAGTCCAGAGTAAATACATAAGTGTGTTTTGATGATTGCACGTTCATGGGTGTCTTCATGGTGTACCGGGGAAGATCACACATGAGCTGCGGTATTACACGTGCACTCAGTTACAAAGCTCTGCAGAGATGTCCCTATTTCTTCCTGACATTGTAGTTCTTGTTAGGGATTGTTGAACAGGCTTCTGTTTGGGGTATTTTTCTTCTCCTCATCCTCTGATTGTGTCTCTTTGAAATGGCTATTTCTTTAGGCACCGGTTGGGCTTTGTCTGCTTCTTTCTTTTCCATTTGAACTGTTTTCCACCCATGCAGTTTTTCTTACTGTGGCTTGGTTCTCATCAGGGCTGCATTCCCTGACCACCTGTGTGGTGATGGCCCCGGGTTTCACAGTGCAGAGCTAGTGCCACAGGTGGAAGGGAGGCTGCAGACAGAGAAGCACCTAACCCCTGCATTTGGCTCTAGATCCAGAGCGTCCCTGGCACAATGCATAATTATCCATGTTGGTCAGGTTTCCTCTTTGGGAAATATCACAATCAAAATGCAAGCCAAGGAGGTGATTATCCAGGGTATTGACTGTCTCCCACAGTGGGGTAATGGTATGTGGAGGAGGTCACTGGATCTTACTGCGTCTCTATTCTACTAACTGCATTATTCAATGTTCTCTCTTGGTATCTGAGACTGGCATTTGCCAATCTCGTATTTTGTACACATAGTTCCCGTTACGTAGATGCATACAGTTATGTATACACATAGCAGTAAACATCATGCCCACCATTTCCGTCTTCTACATGGTGTAAACATGGACATCTCTAAGACCATCCACCCAGATCATGCACTGCTGACTGGGCTCAGTCTGTTTACCTTCCTCCTGCAGGAGGCAATGGCAGGAGCATGGTGAAGTGGGCAGGCCACAGAGCAGGTGAGAATGAAGTAACACTCATCCAACCTCCAAAAGGAAGGGGAGTCTTTTCCTCACTAGTGCAGAAATTGCCCTTTCCTCTGACAGCCTAAAATGGAACTGGATCAGTCTGGTGGGCTTTTCACACAGGTGGAAAGGTGAGTCTTGGGAACCTGGAACAGAGGCCACTCCTTGTGCAGGTGAGGAAAGGAGAAGGGTTGTACTGAGGAGAGGATATAAGAAGCTGGGGTAGGTGCAGAGTGTGGACTGCACCCTTATTAGATAGAAGGCTCCCAGTTTTTAGCATGTTAGCCTCCAACATGAATCTAAATATGTGTTTTTCTATTAACTTTTATTATACGTGTTCATTATAAAACCAAACACTTCAGAAATACATTAAAATGCATGCACATAATACAAGTATTCTTAATAGACAGTGTATTTCTCCTAGACTTATTTCTCTTCTCATTTTGAAGCTTCATTTTATTCCCCCTTGCGCATTGTTGCCATTGACAAAATATCTGAATCCGAACACGGATGTGTCCCAGCGCTCTCTTCTGTGCGTGCCTGAAAACTGCATCTCTCCTTGGCTGCCCTTGCCAGCAACCTGCTTGGCTCCTCAGCACCATGCCCCATTGCTCATGGGCTCTGGCTGGCATCCCAACAACTCCCTAGCCCAGCAGTGTAGAGGGCAGTGCCCAAAGGGACATCTAGTTAACTCACTATCGGTGGCTCATTGTCGTGCTGCCCAGGACTCAAACCACTCCAAATACTCTCCTTGCATCACTTGTGTGGAACATAGCATGAGACAAACTTGTAAATAAAGGCTTCAGCTCCCCAAATGCTGAGATCCCATACAAGGTTTCCAGAGATGCAAATACTGTATATTATGCATATTATGCCAAGCGAAATGCTCAGATAATTTCCCCAATATTCAGATCCTTCCTTTTTTTTAAACTTTTTTTTTCTTTTTTAAGGAGAGATTTTTGTTATAGGGTACGTGTGCTCATCAGACAGACAGAGAGAGAGAAAGCAAGAAATCACCCCCCAGGGGAAATGTCCATGCTGCAATCCCTTCTCCTTCAGTCTCCTCTTGGGATTTTGGGCACGCACGCACACATGCCTGGCATGAGTTTTAAGCTGTCGGGTCTAGGACTCAAACCACGGTTGACTATGTGAGAATCCAGCAATGTATCCATTATGCTATCTACTGGTCCCCAAATCCTTCCTCAAAATGTCCTCAATTTCATTCCAGCTCCCTACAGCGTCATAGTTATTTTCTAGTCACTGGGCTGAGGACATGTGTCTGTGCCTCACTGTTCAGAGAATGACGATTTATGCAAAATTATAGTTCTCATATTTCTCTTTCTTCCCCCTTCTATCAGCAAAAAAATGTCAGAAAAAAATAGGGAGAAGATATAACCATTCCTCAAAGCGTGTTTGGCAAAATACACACTATTCTTATTAGTTTCTGGGAAAGCCTACCTTTCCCAATGGAATGGCCCCAGTGCGTGAGGCTTTAGCCAAAGGGCTGCCATGCCTGTGGTAGCACCGGCAGAAGGCTCGCTGGGTGCCTATTACCAAAACACTCATCAGAGCTGGCACTGAGGTCATGGTTCTGATGACAGAGATTGCGATGTATGGCACTTACCCAGCTGGGGTGTGAAGACACCTCCCTCCCCGAGTTTGCTCTGCACACATTTCTCTCATTTCTTCAGTGAATATTAGTACAATAAAGGGAAGCCAAAGTCAATTGTAGCAACTTTCCTTCTGTCTATTATTACAGTGTAACAGGCTTTTTATTGTAAACAGGCCTATTAGATTTATTCACTTTTAGAACATAAAGAACTTATTTTTTCCTTTCTAAAAAGTGGTGCATTTTAACAGAAAAAAAATCAGAAAATAAAGACAAATAAATAAAATAATGAAACTCATTTCCTCCTTCAAGCAATCTTGCATATAAAATTTTCAGTTTCTGTATGTGCACACACAAATCACCAAAAATTGGACTATATTACAGTTTTTCACAAGCTGCCTTTTCCTTACTTTTTCACTTGAATGTTGCTCTACAACATCATCGATATCTGCAATCATTTAAAGACATTCCACAATTAACTGTAATCCATTCCTTAGTTTGCTCTTCTTTATTTTTTAAGAGAGAAATTAATTAGATAATATTACTATAATTTAATGAACGGTACAGCATGAAATTGTGCTTTGACTTTAAATATTCAGATGATGAGTGGAGGAAAAAAAGATATTTTAGTGTAAGTGCATGTGGTGGGTGGAGTCTGCTTTTTCAGGCAGGTGTTTTGATTACCCTTTCTCGTGTCTCCAGATCTAACTACCTGTTCCCTGGCTGGCTTTTGTCCTTTAGGCCCTGAAGGTGGGGCCAGATAAAGGTTCCCATCAGACCGTATTGATATTTACAGTCCAGAAAGCTGGCAATCAGGAGCTTTCCTCTAAATGAGGTGCTGCTAAAGTGACTCTACCCCCTAGCCCAAATCTGTGCACCATTCCCACCAAGTAATGGGATACAAGCCTTAATGGAAAATAATGACGTCAGCAGCTTTTAGACACCAGATGCTGTTGCACCTTCATAACTGATAGGTGGCAGTTACAGAGTTTAACTCACTGAAACCATGAGGATTTTCCTAGGTGAGGTCAAAGGTTTCCATAGCAACCAAAATAATGCATAGGCCCTTAGAACAGGGTGCCCTGTGAAGTCCCTGTGGGGAAGGAGGGGATGGGTTTGATTAGTACACAGGAGACTCCTTGCATTCCAGCTTTAGAAGGGAGGCTGCACTGGGTCACATAGCAGGCTGGGAAGCACCTCTTCCACCCCTTCCTGCCAGTCCTCTGCCCTGCCTCCTTTTTCTTTCTGGATCTCACCCTGCTTGGGCTGTCCAGGAACCTCCAGTTAGCACACAGACATTGAAAGTATCCATGGAGCAGGCCTGTCCTCTCATCTTCATCCGTCTCAGGTCCTCTTCACTGCATCTTTTTAAAGGATTGATGGTGCCTGATTGGAATTAGTATTGTGCTAAAGGTCACAGAGGCCAATTATTCCCCTTGACTATTTTTATATTAGCAGGAGATCTCCACAGATAGGCTGCTTCATCTCAGGCTTGGCAAATGGGTTTCCTACAGAGTGCAGATCCAGCCTTGATTGTTAGTGACTGTATTGAGAATTGAGACTACACTCAGGCTGAGCTGAAAGGGTGCCATGATCAATTGGTGATGTCTGCTGCGTGTGGCAGGAGAAGGTGGTGATGGTCAGCCCACTGCTGGCTAACTCCCTTTAACCCAACTTTGAGTGTTAAATACAAGGAAGTCTGGGGATAGAAATAACAGTATACCAGTCAAGCCACTTTGGGGTCTGTATGTAAAGCATTCTTGTTTGCACATAAATTTTAGTCCCTTTTCCTTATGATGCACTCTTATATTATCAAAGTCCTGGGAATACTGACAAATCAGATGATGAGGAAAAAAGGACTCATATCTACAGAGCTTAAGTTGGAAAACATGATTTTTCCCCCTCATATCTAGTCTTGATTGTTCTCTCTAGTCTCACCTTAAAAAAGCATATTACAGAATTTGATTTTTTGACAAAGAAAACTGTTTTTTACTTTAGCAGGTTTTTTGTTAGACAAAATGCATGTCCTCCTGATAATAGCTTGTGTACTCTTCAAATTTTGTTTCTGATTTGCACAGACATTTGGGAGGTAGGGCCAAATATTTTCCCAAATTAGACTTATGTGAGATTTCTGGAATAAGGTCTGTTAGAAGCTTAAACGTTATCCTCAAATTTAGTTTTTATTTAGTTGTACCTTTGCCAGAAATGGAACATGAACCTGATGAAACTAATCTCAATTTAAACATACATGAGGGAGCTCCCAAAAGCTTGTGGAAAGTGTGTATAATGGAAAAACTGTGCATGGCTTCCAAAATTATTTTGCATCAAAATAAACTCATGCTAACTTGTTACAGTATTGCTGAAAAAAATCTAGTTTGAGGTGTTAAGAAGGATAAGACATCAATTTGGAAAGTACTCTTACTAGAGAAAAATTCTGCCAGAATTAGGGCGAGAACAAATTTATGGTAAAGCATGGATGGAAGGACAGTGAGGTTATTGATGCTATATGAAAAGTCTGTGTGCCCAACGACATCAGTATTTACAAATGCATAACTCATTTTAGGAAGAGACAAGACGATGTTGAAAATGGCCTATGATAGCAGACCATCCATCCACCTCAACATGTGAGGAAAAAAATCAATCTTGTTCATGCCCTGATTGATAAGGACCAAGGACTAACAGCAGAAACCATACCCAACACCACAGACATTTCAATGGATTCAGTTTCTATAATTCTGACTGAAAAATGAAAGTTGAGCAAACTTTCTGCTCGATGGGTGCCAGAACTCTGGGACCCAGATCAGCAGCAGACCTGAGCAGTTTTCGATAGAAATTTTAAACAGGTGGGGTCAAGATCCCGAAGCGTTTGAAGAACTGTAACAGGAGATGACACAAGACTTTACCAGTATAGTACTGAAGGCAAAGGACAATCAAAGCAATGCTACCCAGAGGTGGAAATGGTCCAGTCAAAGCAAAAGTGCGCCAGTCAAGAGTGAAGGTCATGGACACAGTTTTGGGGGCTGCTCAAAACATTTTGCTTGTTGACTTTCTGGAGAGCCAAAGAATGAGAACATTTGCTTATTTTAAGAATGTTTTGAGAAAGCCAAAACTCTAGCAGGAAAATACCTGGGACAACTTCATCTGAGAGTTCTTTTCTACCCTGACAATATTCTTGTCATTCTTCTCATCAAAAGGGCAATCCTAAGACAGTTTCAACCAGAAAACACTAGCCTTACTAATTTGATTCCTTCTGACTTCTTTTTTTTTTTATCTTAAAAAATCTTTACAGGGTACTCATTTTTCTTCAGTTAATCTTTTTAAAAATTACACTAACATGGTTTAAGTCCCAGAACCCCTGCCTCTTTAGGATGCATTCCAAGGCCGGCGTCATCACTTATGAAAGTCTCCTGGGCTTGATGGAGCTTGTGTTGAGAAACACAGTTTATATTCTCTATTTTCACCTTTTAATTTAATTCTTTCCACAGACTTTTCAAAAACTCCTTTATACTATTTGGGATGAAAAACTGAAAGTCTGGGGAGGTATAATCAACTTTGTTGGTGGGTGGGAGGAAGAACATTTCTTAAATTCTAAATGGTGTTGACAACCCATCTGAAGGGAGAAGCTAATGCTCCTGAGCATTGAAAAGCCTCCTTTCGCTGTTCCTCAAGTGTGTTAGTTTCAAATTGCTGTTGTGCCAAATTACCATGAATATGGTAGCTTAAAACAACATGCATTTAGTATGTTTTAATTTTGGGTGGCCAGTAGTCTTAAAATCAAGGTGTCAGTGGGGCTGTGTTTCTTCTCAAACTTCCAGGGAAGAATTTATTTCTTTGATTTTTCTAGTTTTTGGAAGCCATCTGCACATCTTGGCTTGTGGCATCTTCCCCTTTTTCAAAGCCAGCAGGATAGCACCTTCTTTTTTTCTTTTCTTTTCTTTTTATTTCTATTTCTTTTATACATTCAGTCATGCTACCCAGCTTACAAAGGGAATATTCCAACATGTGGACATTTCTAATCACATCTCTCTGTGTCTCTGACCCCCTTGCCTTCCTCTTGTAGCAATCCTTGAAAAAATATTGGGCCAATTGAGATAATCCAAGATAATCCCTACATCTCAAGGTCACTAGCCACACCTGCATCTTCCCATTTGCCTCATGATCTAACATATTCACAAGTTCTAGAGATTATGCTATGGGACTTTTTTTTTTTTGGGGGGGGGGTGTTATTTTGCCCAGCATATGGAGGGCCAGGGATTGTCCCTGCGAACCTGGCTGAGATGTCTTTAATTTGGGGCTACTGGTGGCTAAGCTACTGGGTGAAATTCTGCCATGAATTGAATGACCTATTGTACATTCACCTTAAAGAAAACAGCAATAGCAAAAGCCTTGAATAGTCTTAAAGGAAACGAAGAACATCAATTCTGCAATTATAAAGCACTTCATGTCCATGTAAAATACTAGCAGAGGCTCTCCATGAAGTCAGACAACTAGGTCTTAGGAACGAAATCAACTCTCTGCAGACAGCCTCTTCAAGCAGGCACGTTTTCCAAAATTACCACCAGGGCAACGTTCGCATCAGCTGCCGGCTCCACTACTGCAATAGTAGCCGCTTTTGTCTTGGCATGAGTCAAGTGATGCTTATTTTTCCTTTTCTTTCTCCCCCGCCCAAAATTTCCTCTTCTGATATGGGTGGTCTTTTCTAGAAGTTCAATGAACTGGTCAAAGCAGAGAGGAGTACCCATTGATTTCATGGTCTTGACTGCTGTTTTCTCTTAAAGCGCTTGAGCCACTCTCCACAGTGAAAGAGGTTTGATTATCATCAGGGGCAGCAGGCTCAGGTATGCAATCAGAGCTTAATTGGAAAAAACTGAGTGCTGAGTCTGGCCCCTCTGATGAGCAGACTCCCTCCAGGAGGAAGGATAAGTGCACACCTCTTTGTGGGGCCTCTCCAAACTCCTCCACACTTAATAATAGAAATCGAAGGCTCCTTCAAGGAGCCCATCTGGGCAATCAACACAGTTGTTTCAGCTGCATGACACATTTTCAACCCCACGGTAAACACAATTAATCTCTTGAAAAGATACCGAAGGAGAGTAAAGAAATTTCATTTTGAATATTCTACTCAGAGCTTTCAGCAATGGGGCTCAGCAGGGAGGACGAGCTGGAGGTGGACAGTGTTGCATAGTACCATCATGTATGCAGAACCAGTCACAGTTCATAAATGAGGGTGCGAGAGGTGGCCTTGGAGCCAGTTCTGGTCATGTCCGGTCTTTGTGGCTCTGGTGTTGGGCAGAGGCCAGACTGATTTTGTGCTCGTTAGAACTTTATGTGGAGGGAATCATCCACTTGTTACAAAATCGGAGGAGGTAACCTGCTTAGTACACTCAATTCCAAAACAGGCACATTGGGAACTTTGATAAGAAGAAGGTTTATTATCAAGTTGCTGGGCAAGGATATAGGTGATAGGTACAAATGCATCTCCCTGAAAGTAGGGAAAGATGAGTATTTCTGGACTTATTATTAGTATGGGGTGCAGGGCACCTTTTGATTGGCCTTTGGGCACAGAGAGGTTAGATTCGTATTGGGCATGCACAGAGGTCCTACATGCCTCTTTATATATCTCATGTTCTTAAAATGGCAGCCTTAGCATACTCGGATTAGGGATGTGTTTCTGGACTGTCAATTTGACAGATTCCTTTAAGTCAGGAGTGTACTATTCAGGCTAGATCACCATCTCGAATTTTCCGGAGTCTTAGCCAATTCGCACAGGTTTCTGGGCAACCTCCTGGAAGATACAAGCTCAGCTCCAACATAAGCAACTTTGTTACAAATACCTTTGTTGTAAGTGGTCAGTGTCACCATATGCGTCTTTGGGTCTGACTACTTTTGCTTAGTAAATGCATTTAAGTTTTATCCAAGCTGGCACATGTATCAATAGTTCATTTTTCTCCCTCCCTCCCTCTTTCCTTCCCTTCTTTCCTTCTTCCTTCCTCCTCTCCAAGACCACAAAATGAATAGGCATCCTCCTTTGTTTGACCAGTTCATTGAACTTCCTTCCTTTCTCTCTCCTTTCTTCTTTCTTTCATTCTTTCCTTTTAAATTGAGTTATAGTTCATTGTGTGTATATATCATAATTAGTTTATTCATTCAACTCTTTCTGATATTTGGGTTGTTTCTTGTTCTTGATTATTATGATGTAAACCTAAATAGGTAAACTGAACTGTACCAGCTGGTGATGTGGTGATTAAAGTGACTAGATCCCAAATGGCCAACAGTGTGGTTTGAGTCCCAGAACTGGTGGTTTTGAAAACTGTTGAGTGTGTGTGCATGTGAAAAAATCTCAGGAGAACAGAGGACAAGGTATTGCTACGCAGCCATCCCCCTGAGGGGTGCTTTCTCACCACCCCCACCTTGGGCAAATGCACATGCCCTATAGCAAGTTAAAAAAAAAAAACACCAAAAAACCTGTATTTGCAAATAGAGTCAGGATGGTTTAGTCTGGCTTTCTCACTTCCTGTCTTACCATGATTGAAAGTCACGGGGTAAACAACTTATATTATTAGTTGTACTGTGCTTACCTGTTGTATTATGATGACTTTGCGGTTTTATGCCATTGAGTATACCACACATATGCAAGTGCGACAGTCTGGTTTTGGCAATGAGCCACTGTCTTCTGCAACTCCTTTAACAGTAAAGGAGTATCTGGTTGGTTAGCTATCTAGCTCTTCTCAGCTCAGCCTTTGTTTAGCCTGTTCAATCCTGATGGTCTTGCCTTGGTTAGGCTCAACTCAGCTCCATGCTGTGAGTTCCAAGATGGAGGAAGGACTTCTGAGTTCTCATTACATGTGTTATAAGCCCCAAGAGGAGGAAACACCTTGTGAGTGCTACTTGAACTCTGCAAGCTAAACTTGAGCTTGCAATAAACAACATGACATCAGTGCCTCATGTTTTTTCCTAACTCTCTGCATCTCTGTTTGACCCACCCTTCAGAGGAGAAAAGAACCTCACAAAACAAAAACAGACAAAAAAAAGTAAACTGAGTCCAATATGCAGAGCAAATAATTATTTGGACATAAGTTTGAGGACTGCAGCTGGCATGCAGTGTGGATGAACGTATTGCAGATTGTTCTGAACATTCTCACCAAAGTCTTACAATCCTCAAGCAGGTTTGAAAGCCAAAAACCACAAGCAGGAGGGGAGGGTTGAGAAGGGTTTTTATTAGTTGTCTTGAGACAATTATCCTTGGCTACCAGGGTTAAGAGCAAAGGTGATTTCGGTCCAAGGTTGGACTGGCAGTCTCCGGGCAGATGTCCTTGCAGAAGTAGTCCTTGAGTCAGGTTTCAATGGCTTGTGTGCAAGATTTTGTTCTGGCACAGTTGTCTAAATAATAGTTCTTGTTATCAGATATGCTACTGTGAGAAATTGCCCCCTCTATGGCCTTCCCTGACTTGTTTTAGTCAGGGTTGACAACTTCTTTTTTAAAATAATAATTATTTTTCTTTATTTATTATCATTTTTAATTTGACAAAAGAGAGAGAGAGAATGAGAAAGCAAGCCTCCAGGTCCATGACTCGAACCATGGCTGGCCACATGAGAGTCCAGCACCTTAATCACCATGCCACCTGTGGGCCCCAACTTTATTTTTATTGTGATAAACTTTCACATAAATAAAACTGCCATGATCATTCATGTACAAGTCTTTACATAGACATATGTTTGTATTTCTTTTGGGTAAAATCTGTGAAATTGTGAGTTGCATGATGAATATATGTCTAATTTTGTAAGAAACTGTTAAACTGTTTTAAAAAGTAGTAGAAGCTTTTTTTTTTTTTTTTCTTGTAGAAGCTTTGCCTTAGAGCACATGTATTCAATGGGGAGAGAGACACACACACACACAATGAGAAGGAAAGTGAGAAATCGCCGCTCAGAGGAGACAGCCATGCTGCAATCTCCCACTCCATTCTCCTCCTGGGATCTTGGGCAGACACACTCACACCAGCATGATTTTGAAGCCACCAGGTCCAGGACCAGTGCTGTAACTGCTATACCATCTGCTGGTCCCAGAATCATTTTACATTCTCACTAGTAATGTATGAGGGGTTTCAAATGCTCTACATTCTTGCTGATATTTAGTATTTTTAAATTCGGGCTTTTAGTATGTTTTTAATTATATTGCTTATAAATTATTTTTTTGGTTGCTCTAAAGTTTGAAATATTCATTTTTGACTTATCCCAGTCTATTTTTAAGTAATTTTATACCCTAAGTTAAGAAGCTTACAATAGTGTATTCATTTTCTCCATTCCATAATTGTGATATTGTTTATATATATATGTCATTTCTTTTTATTTTAAAGAATTATATTATTTAATTTTATTTATTATTATTGTCTTAAAATTTGACTAGAGAGAGAGAGAGAGAGGGAAAGTGAGAAAATAAGCTGCCAGGACAAGTCCAGGACCTGAACCACAGTCAGCCATGAGGGAGTCCAGTACCCTAGCCACCATGCCATCTGCTGGCCCTATATATGTCTAAATATACACAGTATATTACTATTATTTTTATTTCAAACAATTTTTTTTTTAAATTAAGCATAAGAAATTTATTTTATATTTATCTACATGTGTATTCTCTTTGGTGCTGTTCATTCATTTACATAGAGATTTCCATCTGGTAACATTTTTATTCTGGCAGAAGAATTTTCTTTAATGTGTCTTTTCTATGTTGTAGTGGTGGTGAATTCTCTTGGGCTTATTTTCTTGAACCATTTTTTATTTTAACTTACTATTAAAAAATATCTTTGCTGAGCCTAACATTCTAAAACATCACTTTTGTTTCTATTCAGCACTTTGAGATGTTGATTGTCTTCTGGCTTATGTAATTTCCAACAACATGTATGTGGGTTTTTCTTTTTCTTTTTTTGGGAGGAAAGATTTTTTGCTATAGGGCGCATGCTGGAAAGACGCAGAGAGACAGAAAGCGAGAAATCACCCCCCAAGGGTTCAGCCACACCATAATTTCTTCTCTTCCATTCTCCTCTTGGGATTTTGGGCATGCATGCACAAGTGTCTGGCATTGGTTTAAGCCACCAGGTCTAGGACTTGAACCGCTGTTGACTATGTGGGAGTCCAGTGATGTGACTGCTACACCATCTGCTGGTCTCTACCTTTGTTTCTTAATGCAGACTTTTTTGCCACTCTCCGGCTGTTTTTCAGATTTTCTCATTGTCATTAGTATTTAGCAATTTGTTTCTGATATATCATGTTGTGGCTTTTTTCATGTTTATCCTAATTCGGATTTTTAAAACTTCTTAGATCTTTGAGTTTATTTTTTTATCTTCTTTGAATTTTGTTAGAAAATCATAGCCATTATTTCTTCAATTTTCTTTTCTGTGGGCCATCTGTGTGTGTGTGTGTGTGTGTGTGTGTGTGTGTGTGTGAGTGCATGTGTGATATTTTAGACTGGGTCTCATTGTGTCATAATTTTCCTCTCTCAGTCTTCTAAGTAGCCGGGGCCACAGGTGTGCACTACCATCCCTAGCTTTTTAGGATGGGCTAGGAATCAAACTTGGGCCTCCTATGTGGCTTCAGATTGCAAAGCAGTAGGGTCCAGCATGTCTATTGTGGCTAGGACTCTTCAAATATTTTTGTGTCTCTATGTTTCTGAGATTCCAATTATTTGTGTGTTAGACTGTTCCATATGGCTCATACAGTTCCATGAGACTTGGTTAATTTTCTTCAGCTGTTATTTTTTCCACTCTACGCTTTCTTTTACATAGCTTTTATTATTGGATTCAAGTTTACTGAACCTTTTCTTTTGTGGCATCTAATCTCCTTTCATTCCCATTTACTCAGTGAAATTTTGAATACTGTAATTTTTTTTTACATCTTCCATATTACTCAACACATTTACATTTAAATCTTTGAACATATATTAGTAACTATTTTTAGGAATGTTTCTGCTAATTATATAATTTATGCAAATTCTATCATTGATATAGTCTTTATCTTGGTGACATTTTCCTGCTTGTTTACAAATCTAATAATTTTTTATTAGACTTAATTTTAGTGATTGCTGAATATTGCTGCATTCCTTTAAAGGGTGCTGAGCTTTGTCCTAATATGCAGTTAAGTTACGTGTAGATCTGCTTGATCATTTCAAGTTCTTCTAAAAAAAAGTAGCATGAAGTCTAGAACATCCTTTTCCCTAGGCTAGTTTATTCCCTGCCCTTCTAGTGTTTGTCTGACACCATGCACCTAATGAATAACCTCTACTTGGTGAGAACTTGAATAATTGCCAGTCACATGTGCGCTCTGGGAGTCTTTAAACTTATTGTTAAAACAAACAGCTTTTCCTTCCCCAGCCTATGTCCTTTGTCCAGCCTCATGGAGTTTTGTCCTAGACATGTACAAATTCATGTCAAGGGATTCTTGGGATAGGTTTTTAGAGGCCTTTCTCTGAAGGTTTTTTCTCTCTGATCTCCTACTCCACAAGTTCTAGCTGCCTCAGGTTTCCTGGACTATAATCTTTTCCCTCAGTTGAGCAAGCAGCTGGGTCGGTATGGGTTTCTCTTCTCTATTTTGTGGTCTGGAAGTTGTCTTTATGCTGAAAGTCGGCACAACCACCAACCATAATGCTCCTCTCATTCATTTTCTTTTAATGAGGGATCATAGTCCTGCAGTGTCTTGTCCAATGTCTGAAAACATTTATTTCACACATTTTTGTCTAGTTTGTCTAGTTGTTTTTAATGGTAAGAGTGCAAGTCCTCCTGTATCAGTTACTCTTTTATAGGCAAAAGTGGGCATGTATATTTTAAAATTTAATTATTATGTGAACCCAAGAAGCTAATGCTATAATTAGTTCTATTTTACTTTTAGGAAAACTTGGGCACTGAAGGTTTAGACAAATTAAAATAAATTTAGTTTAGTCAAACTTAGTATTGTACCAATGACTCATTCATTTATTTAGCAAACACTGAGCACTTTCATTGCTCCAGACAACAGGTTGAGTCTAGAATGCTGAATAAAGCATGTGTGGTCTTTGTATTTATTGAATGTGGAGTTGCCTGACAGTGCCCTATTGTAAAAAAATTAATAAATATTTGTTGATTTGATATTAGTATATACACTTGATGCCATAATGGCCTCACCTAATGTGAGTGAAGGCCTCAGTTCTGCTATCTCAGTACGTATACGTCTGCATGTTCCTGGTTCGTCACCATGCAGCTTTGGCTTGGTTGCTTCCTGTAACAGGGAGCTTGTTATCTCACAAGACAACACATCCTGTTGTGGAGGATAATTAACTGCAAAGTTCCCCAGCTAGGATGTAAGTGAGTACTGGGCCAGTGAAAAGGGGTAGAGATTGTTTTATAGAGGAGAAAGGGCACGGAGTAGGGAACTTGGGAGCTGTGAAGATAGATTTCATTTATCACTTTTTCTACTGCTAGCTCAAGAGCTGTTCATCTTTTAGTCTCCTAGGTCCCTGTCTCCCTGTTCTTTCTTGGCAGTTGGCTGACAGCTTGTCTGAATGCTGTGTGAGTGGGGGACTGGGGCCAGACTGGTTCAGATGCTCACTAAGATTCCTCCTACTTCTGTGAGACTTCATCTTGAGCGGGCTTGCTGCATTCTGCTCTTCGGAAGCTATATTCACAGTCCAGCCTAGAACATACAAACGGCTAATCCCTGAAAGTGCACTTTGGTGCACATTTGTTTGTGGTTTGCTTATAAAGGGTTTATTCTATACTACATGATCTAATACCAGCTGGGCTGTTTTCACACTTTTCCTCTTATGAATCCTTCATTCCATCTTCAAATCCTGTTGGGTGCCCCTGATCTGGAATCTCAGAGGTAAAAAAGTGTTCTCTATAGTAAGAGCTCTAAAAATCCATGGCCAAAGATTCGATTTGGCCTTTGGATGGACAGTCAGGAAATACAGGTCTATTTCATCTGTGCTGTGTTTGTAATCTGAGAAGGCTCTTAAGAAAGTTTTATTTGTTTTAATAAAGCATTTTATTTTATCTTGGAATAAACAAACAAAAATCTAATTGAAAATAAGAAATAAGATTACCCTGTGAATAACATTCTTCTACCATCACTATGATTTCAGGCTTTGAATAACCTTGTTAATTCAATTCCACTCTGTGACTGGACTAGCTGAGTCGATGCTTAATCCAAGGAGACAATGGAGTAAATTGGATTGCTAGTAGCTAAAGCACACTCAGGTCCTGCTGGCCTGCTTCTCTCAAAGGGCACGTAGACCTTGCAAACCTTTCAGCCTTAGCCACAAGTACACCACCTTGCTCAACAAACTAGTGATACATTTGATGTAGTTATGATTCTTTGGCTATTGTACATTACTTTTCGTGCGAATATTTCCAATGAAACTATAAAAATATTGGTTGTTAAGACTGAGAGTATTGAAAATCAAATAAATCTCTGTCATGCCTAAGAATAGAGGAGCCTAATTCAATCATCCAGCTGGACTGATCACTATGAGGTCCAATTTTCAACTCTCTAGTCAAGAATTTGCAAGTCTATCAGTAATTCTAGTAAAATGGTCCAAATTTCTAGAAAACGTAGTCAGACTTAAAATGTAGTATGATTTGAGATTTGAAATGCATGGCTTTCTATTGTGAGAAACCCCCAAACTCACACATTCTTCCCACTAATATATTTTTCTGCTGAGTATGACTTCTTGGCTGCATGCATCTCTCATTCACCATGCATGTGTCTTAACCCTCAATACTAAGAAACTGATTCAGTAAGAAATTGTCTTGACATGACCTTGCATGAATAGTACTAATTATTTTTGCTTTACATTCTTTTCCCCAAGCCATTCCTGACCTTTTATCATTTTTTCCTCCTAAAGATTTAACCCTGCATATGAAAACAAATTTATTCTTTGAGAAGGATGGCAACTTCAAAGGTTACTCATTTTACTGTTTTATTTATTTATTATAAACTTTTAATGTAAAGCATAGGAAATAAACACACGTGCGCACACACACACACACACATCACATGCATGGCTTACTTTATTATTATAATGTGAATACACTTACAACCATTACCCCATAATAGCATTTTATCACCCATACTGAGAACTTCCCTGTTTCAATTATGCCAAAGCAACCACTCCTCTGTATATAGTGACAACTTCCTTGTTTATCTTCAGTTTTCTCTCTCTGGTGTGAACTCTCAGACAGCATAGTTGAGTCTCAATATCCATCCACCCCATGTGCCCCTTCTCTGTTCACTAATTTGATAGCTTTCTAAATCTCTTTTTGAATTTAGGGTTTTCCCCCTCCCCATTCTACCCCTTTTTCTTCCTTACAGGTCACCTGTTGAGGCACCTGTGCTGTCTGGAATCTGGACCTACTGAATGCACACTCACCTCCAGCCCAGGATGCTTCCTTTATAAACTATGCAAATTGAAAGCTGGGTCCTGGGGCTTGATCAACCCAGATTTAGATTCCGTCTTAGTTCATTATTGTGTGCCTAACAGAAATACCTGAGACTGGGTGATTTATAACAAATAGAGGTTTACCTGGCTCATTATTCTGGTGGCTGTAAAGTGTAAGTGGTGGGCCAGCATCAAAACATGGCAGAGAGAAGAAGAAAGTCAACAGGAATGAACAAAGAGACATCTGAGGGCAATTCTTACATCTATAATCACTTGCTTTCTGGGAACTTCCTCCTTCCCATGAGAACAACTATTTATCCATCTCCTGACATAGCACTAATTTATTCATGAGGGCAATGCCCCCATGTTCCAGACACTGCCCAATAGACCTCACCTTTTAAAGGTTGCACCATATCACACCACTGGCTTCACACTGGGCACCAAATTCCAAAATGTAACTCTTTGGGGTAGTAAACTATTATACAAACCATAGTAGTTCCACTGGCAAGACTAGAGGTGGCAAGATTTTCTCTTTTTCTTTCTTTTTTTCTTTTTTTAACCAAGAATCACATGCTATTTGGTTTTCTTTTTTCTTTCTTTCTTTTCTATTTTTGCTGTTTTTAGTCATAGGTACTCATTGCCTCAATCTATTAATTCATTTTGTCTTGGAGGGGAAGGTTTGCAACATGGTAATTTCTTTTCATTTATTAGCTGGGTTACTTTTATAAAAAGAAATTTCCCAATACCTACTCGTCCCGGCTGCGGGACAGTCGAACAGGTTTCCTGGGGGAGGGAGTGAGAGATGGGACAAACACACAGACACACAGAGTGGAGACAAGACCAGGTGCCGATCAAGTCTCGTTTGTTAAGGAAGAACAGCGAGCTTATATACAGGCTGGTGGGCATTGATTGATTGCCCGAAATGCAAATGAGATAGAAAAGCATGAACCAATCATTGATGTGGGTGGATCTCTCCTGTTGCCTAGAAACCCAACCACTTACGGGGAGAATGGTTGGTCACATGATTTCTGAAAAATGGTTTGCTCAGTGAGAAAGTGAAGCCTAATGGTTTCCAAGATGGTGGATAGCTGAAGATGGCTCAAGATGGCTTCCGTATGCAGTGCCCTCCACATCTACTATTTAGTTATATACAAACAGTAATAAATACTGTATTTTCCCCTTTATGTCACTTTAGTTTTCAACATAAATGCTGTGTTCTTTCTCTTCACTTTCCAATTTTTAATCTAATTAATTGGTTCCATATCATTGTTCAAAGGTGGCCAATTAACTTTAAAAAAATTATGAAAGAATGGATTTACATATATTTGGTAGGTTTTAATCCACACTAATTGTTGTTCTTAATGTCACTCAGACTGTCCCATCTTTGGCCAGTGGTCTGTAAGGCAGGTGCACTTGCTGGAGAGAAAGAAAGACAGAAAGCAAGAAATCGCCCCCCAGGGCCATGCTCCAATACCTCCTCTTTTATTCTCCTCTCTGGATTTTCAGCACACATGTATACATGGCCACCTCGTTTCAGGCCACCAGGTCTGGCCCTCAAACTGCAGTCAGGCATGTGGGAATCTAGTGCCTTATTCACTATGCCACCTGCTGGCCTCCTCATAGTAATTGTTAAGAACCTCCATATTTTATGGTATGAAGATATTTTAGGCTCATTTTGAGCATTTCTTTTTTTTTTTTTTTTTTTTTTTGGAGAGATTTTCACTATAGGGCACGTGCGCTCGCCAGACAGACAGAGACATTAGAGACAGATAGCGAGAAATCACCCCCTGGGGGGATGGTCACACTGCAATCCCTTCTCCTCCATTCTCCTCTCGGGATCTTGGGCATGCATGCACATGCGCCCGGCATGAGTTTTAAGCCACCGGGTCCAGGATGCGAACCACGGTGGACTACGTGGGAGTCCAGCGACATAGCCATTACGCTAACTGCTGGTTCCCATTTTGAACATTTCTTGCTCTAGACTTGGAATCAGTCATTTCTTTAAGCATACTGTTTATTTCACTGGGAAATTTACTTTCAACTATAATGCAAAATCTGTGTTGAGAGATACAGATATTACTAGAGTTGGTCATTGTTTCTAAGGCTTTGAGCCATTTCAGTGTAAACATATAGGCTATGGACTAATATATCAATACATACACTTACCATGCATACGGTATGATAAGGACACGGTGACACTTTTGATTCAAAATGCAGCTATTAAAATGAAACAAAAGCAGACTACAAGGCATTTGCCAAACGTCTCCCAAACTATATCTGAATCTTCTTTCTTCTAAGATTCCTCGGTCCCAATGACATGGGAATGACAGGCTTTAAACATCCCATGGTTGTTTACTTGTTTATACCACCTTACACACACAATAGTCTCAGAATCGTAAGACAAATACTGTCACCGCCAGTGTCATTATTGAAATCATCAAACAGTTTTTGTGGCTATTCTCAGTATTTTGTCCCCATTTTTCTGTGATATTATATTTTGTCAGAGCACAGAGCCAATACATACCACATCCTCTTCTCCTTAACTGACAGTAAGACTTAGGTGCAGAGGTACTTATTTCTTTAAAGCCTGCTACCCATACTTACATCAGTGTCCCATCAGTCATTTTGGTTTTCTTAAGTTAATTCTTTCACGAGTTCCTCCAGAAGAGCTCGTGCTGCTGGTTACAGTTTGTGGCTTTTACACTTGGGAGTCAATTTATTGGCCATAAACCTTTGGCTCACTTTTTCTTTTATATCTTAAATATCATTCCATTTTCTATGACATAAAAAATAGTTGTCCAAGAGCCTGATGATAGAAAATATTGTATTTTCCCCTTTTAAAGCATGTGCTCTTTTGGCAGGTACCCAAATCTTCTTATTTATTTATTTGATTTTGCTATAGGGTGTGTATGCTTGCTGGAAACAAAGAGAGGGGAAATAAGAAATTACTCTCTTATGAGTATGTCCATGCCATAATCTCTTCTCTTCCATTCTCCTCTCTGGATTTAGGGCATGCTTGCTTGGCATGCTTTTCAAGCTGCTGGATCCAGGACTTGAACTGTGCAGTTGGACATGTGGTAAGCTGCTGCCTTAGCCTCTGCGCCCCTCTTCTGGCTCACCAAATCATTTTTTTTAAGTCCGGTAATTTTACTAAAATATATTTCAGTCATTCTGGGTCAATATTATCAGATGTTTTTTTCCAGAGGATAGTTTCAATGTGTGGTGTGTTTGTGTAGCTGTTTATAGAAGCAATATTTTAGTGTACTTAAGTACCTGTCAACATTTCAGTGGGACAGTGACAATGGATTCTGGAATTCCACGATCACCGCTGGGGATGGTTTTAGAGCAAGAATAGTCCAAATGCGGTCTGTGGGCCTCATTCACCTGTTTCGTTGCAGCTTGTGAGTTAAGAATGGTTTGTACATTTTCAAATGGTTAAATTTGAAATGGTTGTATAAGTGTTTATGTAATAGCCTCGAAGACTAAAATATTTACCACCTGACCTTTTAAGAATAAATGAGTTGACCCGGTTCTAAAAGAACGATCACAGTAAATGAGGGTAAGTGCTGCACAGCCCAGGTGGAGCTGGGACATCAGAGCCTGACTCTGCCAGTCCTGGGAGTCCCTGTCTCCCATCTCCTGCTTTTTTTCTGCTGCAGACATCTTTCAGAGCTTCCCATAGGGATTCTGTATCTAGGGACCCCATATCTTTCCTATTTGTTTCTACCTCTCTCACAAGCTCCCCTCACAATGGGACCTGATAAACTCATTAACATTCAGGTGTAGGGACCACCAGTTAGTGTAATGGCTATGTCGCTGAACTCCCACATAGTCGACCGCAGTTCATGTCCTGGACCCGGTGGCTTAAAACTCACGCCAGGTGCATGTGCGTGCATGCCCAAGATTCCGAGAGGAGAACAGAGGAGAAGGGATTGCAGCATGGCCTCCCCCCTGGGGGGTGATTTCTCACTTTCTGTCTCTCTATCTCTCTCTGTCTGGCGAGCGAACGCACCCTATAGCAAAAACCTCTCCAAAAAAAAAAAAAAAAAAAAAAAAAGCCATTCAGGTGTAAAAGGTTCCTGGAGAATGTTATTCTTTCTAATTAACTTTCACTTTATAATGGCAAAGGAATGGGTGACTAATTTTTGAGTTCCAAGATTCAGCTCATTTGTCTATAGGTGTGTGAGTGTGGAAGTGAATGTGGAAGGGATGTGTGGTATGTGTGTTGGTGTGCATATATGAGAGTGTGCATGTGTATGTGAGTGTGTATATGTGAGTATGTGAATGTATGAGTGTGTCAGTGCACACAGCTATGTGGACAAGCATGTATATATATAAGTGTGTATATGTGTGAGCAAGCATGAGTGTGTGGGTGTGATTGTGGTGACAATGAGATGGCAGAGCTTTCCCAGGCCCCTGAAATGTTGGACAGCTTCTCTTCTGAGTTATCCACAGGATCCTGCCCCAAGGCCTTGTTGGACAATTTGTGGAGCGTACCCAGTGTCCACCTGTCAGACCAGGCAGGTATAGCAGGTGCTTGGAAAGGAAGCAGGAGTACCAGCTCTCCCACACGCCCAGCTGGAACCCACTTCCCTCTGCCCCTGGGCTAGCAGGCTGTTGGGGCACCGAGAGTGCAGACCTCAGGCTCTGTCAGGATTTTCCTGAGTTGGCCCTGATAGATAAAATAAGGAAGTATGTTCTAGAGCAGGAAGACATAAGCTTACAAAAGTTTCCAGTCTCTCAAAATTGCAATTCCAATAGGATTTTCTTGGAATAGAATTAAATGATCACATGGGGGGAGGGGGAGTAAAAAAATTACCTGGAAAACAAGTAATACAATTAGTGAGAGAAATTTACACTGAACATTTACAGAAAACCAATCAGTGTTGTGTTAGTATACAAGTGAATGAATTATTGTAATAGGATAGAGGCTCCAGAAACAGATTCTAATGTATGAGAAAATACAATTTATAGTAAAGTAGAATTGACATTTTATGTGGCAAAGTTGAATGTTGGACAAACGGTGCTGGCACTACCTATCGGCTGTCCATCTGGAAAAATATAACATTGGACTCCTCTGCTGGGTCATATCCAAAAATAAACTATAGCTGGATTAAGGATATATAAAGTGTCTTTAAAAAGGTTAATGAGAATGACTATAATGAAGAACCTTTTTTTTGGCACCAAAATAAGCTTGTAATTACATTTTATATGAACTTTTTGAAGCCCCCTCATAGGTTAAGAAAAAATAACTAAATATGTAAAAGTAGTTTTAAGGAGGAGGAGCTTGAGGGGACTTTGCTAACAAAGAAAACTGGACAACTCTGGGGTAGCAGATACATACATTGCTCTATATGAACACTCATGGCAGAAAGATGCTATGAGCAAGATTTTAAAAAAAGATTTGGGAAATATGTTTGAACGAAGATGACAAATGATGTCTTATAAAAGTGGCAAGAAAAAGAGAACAATGTGACAGAAAATGGGCTCAGGATATGAACAGGAGGAAGATCCAGGAATTTCTGCCCAAAACAGGACAATGGATGTATAAGGAAGCTTAGGGCAGCGTGGTTCGTGGCAGAAAACCACTCCCTCTCAGTTCAGGGACTGCTTCAGTTCTCCCAGCTCCCAGCTATTCCCCAGTGGGCCTGTGGCTCTCCAGCCTGCCCTGGGCTCCTTATTTTCTCATCTGGCTCTAGCGGAGGCATCCTTTAGCCCTGACAGGCGTCCTGGGCCCTGCACTCCTGGCCAGCTTTCTCATGTGGTTGCAGCAGTGTCTTTCTTCCCGACCAGCCTGGTCACCCTGGAGGTCAGCATCATGTGCCTGACACTGGGCAGCTCGGTCAGTAGCTGCTGTTGAAATGGGGCATGCATTGCCCACACAAGAGTTTTGTTTTCCTGTTCCCCAGCCTTTTACAAATCGAGTCAACATTTAAAAGCTGGTATATTAAAAAAACATTTTTATTGTATTTTTTCCTCCTAAAATGGGAAGATACGGCCATTCTGTGCCTGATGTCTGAATGGCAGCTGGCAGCGCTGCAAAGTGTCCCCTCCCAAGTGCTCCCTGTGGGCATTTGAATTTGCTACCCAGAATCTAGCTCCTCATGTGCTCCCTGGAGCCCTGGGGCACATCCTTGTTTGAAATCTGATGTCTCAGGGCCCTATGAGGCTTTGGGGATCAGTTTTTACTGCATATTCCTGTGAACCTTGCCTTTGCTCTGATGGTTTTTGCCTTTAGACTCAGCAGACTTGACTCCTGTACTGTTGGCTATCTACACACATGTACATATACACACATACATATATACACACTTAAGTATATACACAGTGTATGTGTATCTTCATTGGTACACATACATGTGTGTACACATACATGTATGTTCACACACATACACACAGTAATAGCTTTTAGGCTATATCCCTCCTGGGAATTGAGACTTGTTTTTTTTCTTTCTTCCTCCCTTCTTCCCTTCCTTCCTGTCTTCCTTCCTTCTTTTCTTCTTTCCCTTTTTAAAATAATTGTCACAAGGGCCCATGCACTTGCCAGAGAGAGAGAGAGAAAGAAAAAGCACACCCTAATGGGGCATAGTTATGTTGCAATCCCTTTTTCCTCCATTTTTTCATCCTGTCTGGATTTTGGACATACACACACATGTGCCCAGTATGTTTTTCAAGCTGCTAGGGCCAAGATATGAACTGTGGTTTGTCATATGTTATCTGGTTTCCAAGGCACAGAACTTAACCTCTGTACTATAGGGCGTGCCCGAGAACTGAGGCAGGCAGAAATAATTATGAGGCAGACCCTTCTGCTGCCTTTTTAGCGTGAAGTGGATGCATCTATCCCATCCTGTACTTTCTCCCTCTCTGGAGATGTGTCATCCTGAGCCGTGCTGGGCATCCCTGGCAGAGGCAGGCCTCCCAGAGCCATGTGCCACCAGTTCTGCTGGGGAGCTCCATTTTACCAGCTCATATTTAAAAAAGAAGCTTTGAAACTCATATGAAAACATAGCTCAAATAAAATAAAATGGTTTCTTTCTTTTATAGTACCCCCCACCAAGATACATTTAAAAATCTCTAATCTACAGAGAAATAGAAAATTTATGGGATGAAACTTTGCAAACATATGGATGAACTTATTTTTTAGTTATACTATTTTCTTTTTCTTTTTTCTTCTTTCTTTCTTTCTTTCTTTCTTTCTTTCTTTCTTTCTTTCTTTCTTTCTTTCTTTCTTTCTGGATTTTTGCCACAGGGCTGTGCACTCACTGGAGACAGAGAGAGAGAGACAGAGAGAGAGGAAACTGAGAAATCACCCATCAGGGGAGATGGCCATGCCACATTCCTTCTCCCCCCATTCTCCCCTTGGAATTTTGGGCACGCACACACATGCGCCTGGCACGTTTTTCATATTGCTGGGTCTGGGACTTACACCACAGTCAACCATGTGGGATCCAGAGGCTTAACCACCATGCCACCTGTTGGCCCTTAGCTATATTTTTTAACAAAGCTTTTGCGTCTCTCATGGGGATAGATGTGACTTCTCGTGCTTGGCTTTGATGTCATCAGAAATAAACTGACAAATACATGGGACTTCTCAGATACAATCTAAAATCTTGAGTACTTTTCTCCCTCCTCTTGTGTTTGGTCCAGGCCTGTGCCTTGGCCATGTCTGCAGGACACTCTTGGCTGACTCACTGATTCCAAGTCATTCCCTCAGGAGAGAAGCTAAATGGGGCTACTTTCTGTATTTTTAGCCAGCATGACATGCTTTTTTCTTGAGTCTTTCTAGATTCTCCTGCTGGTCCTGGAGTTCTGTCCCTTGATCAGCTCTTGATGTAATTTCCAGCCTGAGTGTGAGCAAAATGGCTATTTTCCACAATTTGATCTTTTTAAAAACACTCAGGGTGACAATGGTATTAATAATCCCAAACATGCTGCTGTGCTTAGTGGCTCCATTTGTCCATCTACCCTGGAGTCTTACAGCAATGTCGTACCAAATAGGAGCTTTCCTGAGAACATCTGGGAATGGTTTATCGACTGACCCAGGTGAGAAGAAAAAGGGCATCATAGACTTGGGTGCATCTTGAAGGTGGGGAGCTGGAGCCCTGGGCTGGTGAGAACCTGGAGTCCTGCCCTACTTCCTGCTTGCACAGAGCCCAGAGCCTATATCACTTTCTCAATTGTTTGCATATCTTTTAATACACTCCACATGTGTGGCCTGTGGCTGACCATGTCCATCCCTGGTGTTCTTGAACACAGCAACAGTGATGGCAATTTTGAAAACCAACTCAAGTATTCACTTCCTGCAAGAAACTACCTCTTATTAGACATCCACTGTGGGACAACACTGGTAAATATTTCACTTTTGACACTCATAGCAGTTCTATGAAGTAGATCTGCCTCTTTCCTTGTGAGATAGATGAGTATTTGAGCATTTAGATAGCCGGCTTGGAGAGGGCCAGAATGAGACTGAGACAATGCCCAGCCTAGGCGCAGCCTGTAAGTGCCAGGGTTGGAAGCTTCCACCTGCAGCCAGATGGCCTGGATAGGACTTGCGTCCCACTCATTGACTGGGTGGGTCTAACCTTTTGGGACTGTTCCTTTTCTGTGGAATGTGGACAGTAAAGTACCTCCTTATAGGCAAGAATTTTGGGGGAGACAGCTTCAGTCTGTGTTTCAATGAGTGTATATTTCCCCAGTGACCAGGAAGGACCCACAACCCTTTGCTCTCTCCCACCCGAGGGGCACATCAGAAGCATGACGGCATGGTGCCTGCTTAACACCTCTCACTTGCTTCTTCCCTTGGGATGTAATAGATTCTATGCTGATCACAGCTCTTGATCTCTCCTGCCCACCACATTCTTGCTGGATACCCACTCTTGGGTGGACCCAGGAGTCTGCAGTGAGCAACTTCAGGTTGTCACTTGTGCATTTCCTTCCCAGACTCTCTCAGACACACCGAACCTCCCTGTCCACTTGCTGTTGCCATGACAACACATATTTGTTTCTATTGGGCACTGTTAGGGGCCGCATTATGTTTCCACCCACTACCCCAAATTTGTATGTTGAAGTCCTGACCCCCAAGACCTCACAGTGGGACTATTCAGAGCTAAGGTCTTATCAGAGATAATCAATGACTAAATGAAGTCATTGATTAGGGTGGCCCTAATCCAGTGCAACTTGTATCCTTGTAAGAAGAGGAGATGAGGACACAGATTTGCAGAGGGACAATGAGGTGAGGACACAGAGAGAAGATGCTGTCTGTAAACCAAAGAGCAAGGTCTCAAGAGGAGCCAGCCCTGCCACACCTTGACTTTAGATTTCTAGCTTCCAAATGTGAAAGAATAAATGTCTGTTGTTTATGCCCCCTGTCTGGTGCTTTCTTATGGCACTCTGAGCTGACTCATGCAGGATTAAGTGTAATTTACCAACGTCAGTGTAGGTTCTCTGTCACATGGAGGAGCAGAACGAGGGGGACAGAGCCCAGTGAGTGAGAGCTTCCTCTGCTCCTGCCTTGAGTCAATCACTGAACATAAGTAGGAGGAGCCTGGAAGGGACAGAGATACAGTACATTTGCTCAAAATATTTTTACATAGAAGAACTCCTTTCTCCCCACTCCAAATACAATTTCAGCATAACATTTAAATAGATAACTTGTGCATTTTAGTGAGAAAAATAATACTTTCTTTTTTCATGTTTAGATATTTCCACTTTTTTGTTTTTGAGGAAAAGGAGTGTGATATCCAGAGTTGCAGCAATGAATTACAAGAAGTCTCATTGAATTCAAGGGGAACATCCTTTTACTTGGTTCTTTCTGACTTCCACATGGCCTATCCTTTGAGAATGGGTTAAGCAGAGAAAAGACGTGTACAGAAAATAGCTGAGATAACAAGGAAAGTTTAGCACTCACAGGTTTCTTAAAAGTTTATTAATTTTTCTATGAGAGGGAAACAGAGGAATAGGAACCCCCAACAGGGTCTCCACACCACAATCCCTCCCCAGTCTCAGCTGGTCTGGATCACTGGCATCATGTAGAGAATTCCCAGGCCGCAAATCCAGGACCTATGCCATGTGGGGCCAGTCGTACAACTGCTGCACCACTGTATGGCCTATCAAAGATTTTTTTTAAACAAACTGAACAAATTATGTTAATTTATTTTAGCTGAGAAACAAACAAACATACTTTTAATCAATTATCTCACTGGGTTCTCTTGAAACATGAAATGCTATATCTCCAAACCACACAGATTTCCAAATCTCACACCATGTAGTTATTTCCTGAATATTCTACAACTTCAGACAAGGACGGGAAAGCAGAGGACATTCATCTGCTCAATCTTAGACCGCCAAGTCCAGTCCTGCAACCTATAGAACTGGGGCCCAGGACGTGTGCTCACTTCTGGTTGGTGAACAAACAACAGGAGAATCAAAAGGACTTTTGCTTTCTCAGTATCTTCACTATGCCAGAAAGTAAAATTGTAGTCCAAACAACTTCTAGCTTAAGCTTTACTACACATATGATGAATTGTCACTGAATGGATCAATAGTTGTCCTTAGAAGCCCAGATTCATTAGTAATGCTGGTCCTCCACTTTTCCTCCTGTTAAAAAAGAAGTAGTAGCAAGAACAATGTTTGATGTGTATTTGAAGCTCAATAAATATTTTCAATATTCATTCAATGAATGGAAGAGTTAACTTATACTGGGCACCTTCCATATTGTATTCACTGTGCCAGGCAATTGAGATACAGTGATGGAAGATGAAGATGCAGCCCACTTGGATGTACGCATTCTACTAATTTGTTGAACCAAGTGGGTATCTAAAAGAAACACAAAGAATAATAAGAATGACCTTTTGTGGACACAGATTCCATTATAGTTCACCCTACTTGTTCAGCAACTGTGGCTCTTTCGCAGTCATGGGATATCATTTAAAAGTTTTAAAAAGAAATCATGGTGTGATACTTCTTTGCTTTAAGCCCTAAATAATCTCTTCTATACAAAGAATAAACACATTCCTTCCCAGGGTCAGCAAGGTCCCGAGGAATCCCTCTGCTGGCATCCTAGCTTTGACTTAGACTACTTGTCCTCTGTGTATGTGGGCCCAAAGTCACTGTTGAGTTTTTAAAATTATTCTAAGTCCTTTTCTAACTTCAGAATTTTTACTTCTTTGCACATACTCTTTCCTAGCCTAGAATGTCTCTCCTCTCTTTTCCTGGTCTCCACTGCAGAAGCACACATTCACAAGCATATTTACACACACACACACACACACACACACACATGCACACATGTGCATGAGCACACTCTCACACCTGAGCACACATGTACCCATGTACATACATGTACACACATGCTCACAGTCCTCCTCCCTCATTCCACCTAGCATATTTTTTCCCCTCTTTTTGGTCACAGCTGAAAGGTTTTCTCGACAGTTGTAGAGAAGAGGCCTTGGCCTCCCAGCTGAAGTGTTGAGCTCTCATGAACTGCCTCACAGTTTCTTATACTTTTCCTTATGCCCTCTCTCTCTTATAAAAATGCCGAATTTCACATGATCATTCATTGGATACATCCCCCTCTATGAGAGAGAGAAAATATCCATTATGTCTACTACTGTTTCCCTCTGAACTAGTATCCATCTTTACCACATCACCAGTTGTTGAAATTAACATGTAAATTAACAAAACAAAGAACTACTATCTGACACATTAACTGTTGTTTTGATAAAATGTATACACAGATATTTTGAGCTTTCTTTATAAGGAAAATGTGTTATCTTGGAATATTCCATATTTTGCTAACTAATGTTCATAAGTAACTGGGAATGAATTTTTAAGTAGTTTGAACTATAGGACAGAGTCATCACCAGAGGAGAGGAAATTACTCCTTCATATCCTTAAATGAGGTCTCCTAAGAACAATTTGGTCTTAGTTCCTTTGACCTTTGGTAATTGTGAATTTTTCTTACATGCAAATGAGATAACTTAGATACCCTTTTCCTGGCCCCAACATTAGCACTTGATAAGATCATAAACAACTGTAATGGAATGCCTTTTGTTTGTGTAGTATTTAATTGATTACAAAATGGCAGTTTCTATGTGCTGCAAGGAAGAAGGCATTCTTACTGGTACTTCATTATACATAGTCCTGGTCTTGGAGAGCCTTTCGGTCCTGCTGAGTGTTGTTGTCCAGTCTATTGCTGGTTCACCTCGGAGGCCTACAGATTACCACCTGTGGGCCAAGTCTGGTCTTCTGCCTGTTTTCGTGTGACCTGTGAGCTGAAAACAGAGTTTGTATTTTTAGGTGGTAGAAAAAAAATCAAAAGAATACTTGCTGGCACATTAGAAACAAACAAACAAAAATCAAATCTTAGCATCTATAGGTCAAGTTTTATCCGAACCCTACCGCTTTTTTTTTTTTCTTCATAACTTCCTGTCTATGGCTTTTGTTAATGGCAGGGTTGAGTACTTTTGACAGGTACAGTTTGAAAAGCTGAAAATATTGTCTTGGTGTTTATTTATAGGTTTACCAATGCTTTGCTGACACGATGACACCTTCCATCAGCTGAGCTTCTCTTCCATATTTCAGCATCTCAGACCCAAAGCAATCGCTTCCGAGAAGACTTCCTGGCACCCAGCTCAGTCCAGGTCCCCATTCTTAAGTTCTTTTGACCTCCCTAGACCACTGTAATTTTATTTATTTATTTATTTTTTGCTATAGGGTGTGTGCACTCACAAGAAAGACAGAGAGAAACGAAGAGACAGAAAGTGAGAAATCATCCCCCAGGTGGGATGGCCATGCTGCAATCCCTTCTCCTCTATTCTCCTCTGGGGTCTTGGGCATGCACGCATTTGCACCCAGTGTGGGTTTAAGTCACTGGGTCCAGGACTCGAACCGCAGTCAACTACATGGGAGTCCAGTGACATAGCCATTACGCCAACTGCTGGTCCCCCACTGTGATTTTTCACACTAAACCTTGTTGCAGTTAATACTGGTGGGATCAGAGGATTAAAATCTGTTCTCTTTTATAGACTATAAGCTTTATAAGTTTGTTATAAGACAAGGTCCACAACTATTTTGTTCACCATTGTGTCAGCAGTACTCAACACAGTACAGAAATCTTTTTAGAATTAAAAACTGAGATTTTGAATAACATCGTGTTGGGCCGGCAGGTGGGGCAGTGGTTAAGCTCCTGAACTCCCACATGGCTAACTGCAGTTTGGGTCCTGGACCTGGTGACTTGCTTTAAACTCACGCCAGGCACGTGTGCGTGCGTGCCCAAGATCCCGAGGGGGAGAATGGAGGAGAAGGGATTGCAGCTTGGCCATCCTCCCTGGGGGGTGATTTCTCGCTTTCTGTCTCTCTGTCCCTCTCTGTCTGTCTGGCGAGCGCACACGCCCTATAGCAAAAACCTCTCCAAAAAAAAAAAAAAAAAAAAAAAAAACTCACTCCAGGCGCATGTGCGTGCGTGCCCAAGATCCCGAGGGGGAGAATGGAGGAGAAGGGATTGCAGCGTGACCATCCCCCCTGGGGGGTGATTTCTCGCTTTCTGTCTCTATGTCTCTCTCTCTGTCTGTCTGGCAAGCGCACGCGCCCTATAGCGAAAACCTCTCCAAAAAAAAGAGAAAAAGAAAATGAAGATTGTCAGTGTATTAAAAACCGAGAATCAGGCCAGGTGGTTAAGGGACCCCACATGCCAACTACATATACCAAGAATCAGGCCAGGTGGTTAAGGGACCCCACATGCCAACTACATATTTCGAGTCCTGGACCTGGCAGCTTCAAAACACATTGGGTATGTGTGCTTGCATGCCTAAAATTCCTGAGAGGAGAGAGGAGGAAAAGGGATTGCAGTATGGTCATCTCTCAAGTGGTGTTTTCTCACTTTCTTTTTCTGTCTCTGTCTTTTTCTGGCAAGCACAAATACCTTGTAGCAAACTGAAAAAAAAAAAACCCAAAAAAACAAAAACAAACAACAACAACAACAAAAAATAAAACAGAAAAGAAAAGAAAGAGAAAGAAAGAAAGAAAGAAAGAAAAGTCCCAAGTCTCTTAAAGACTCAGAAGATAGTTTAAAGTAAAGGGATGAAAAAGATACATTATTCTAACATTAATCAAAAGAAAGCTGGATTAGTTACTCCCCAAGGCCTGGGGTATTTATTTGCTTAACTTCAAATATCACCTATTGAGAAAGTCACTTTCCAGCTTCCTATATGCCTTTATTTTTCTTTGGAGTGCTTGTAAACTCTGACACTGTTGTATGCTTATCCGCCACAATCATATTCCCCCACCCACATGCATGTGTGGTGTGTAAGAGTTTGCCTTCTCTACTATAATGTACTTTTCGAATATTAAACCACTGGGTCAAGTTTTTTGCCTTTATAACTGATGGAATGTCCTTTTGAATATGCAACTATCCTATCCACCCCCACAAAGTTATAACCAGTATTCACTAACTAACTACATTTAGATTTGTTCCTATCACTTATTAGATAGCTCTCTTTTTTTGTTTTCATGTTTGGTATTAACTTTATTCTATTTTCCATATTACTTTAAGTACATAAAGGTTTATTTCCACAGGCCTCAGGAAATGGGTAGAAGTCACAGGACAATCTCTTTTCCCACCAAAAAAAAAGTTGCATATTTTGGTAAGTGTTTGTCCTAGAGAGAAAAACTGAAATCTATATTAGCAATGCTGTGTGAGGTTCTTAGATAAATCAGGACCTAAAACCAGCCTGCAGTGGAGGTTTCATACCCCTGTTCAGGTGCCTAAACAGAAGCCCTAAGCTGGTGAGCATGACAAGGAAAAGGAGGCAATGAAAATGGATGACAGGCACCCAGCATGGAAGGAGGAAGGAATGCCAGAGTCCTTGGAATGGTGTGTTGTTTTTTTTTCCTTTTTAAAAAGCTACCTCTGGGGAACCAGCAGTTAGCGTAATGGCTATGTCACTGGACTCCCACATAGTCGACTGTGGTTCGCGTCCCGGACCCGGTGGCTTAAAACTCACGCCAGGCACGTGTGTATGCGTGCCCAAGATCCCGAGAGAACGGAGGAGAAGGGATTGCGGCGTGGCCATCCCCCCTGGGGGGTGATTTCTCGCTTTCTGTTTCTATGTCTCTCTCTGTCTGTCTGGCGAGCGCACGCGCCCTATAGCGAAAACCTCTCAAAAAAAAAAAAAAGAAAGAGAAAAAATAAGTTACCTCTGTAGGAAGGTGCTGGGCAGGGATCCCAGAGAAAGAAAGGGTCTGAGACGCCTTTAATGGTCTTGAATGAGGGGCACTGCTACAGCAGCTGGTACCGGAGAACCTATGGTCTCAAGGAGGCAGACCCAGGATGGAATGCAGAATAAAAGGAAAGCTCACAGGAAACAAGTTTGCTTGGAATGCTAGGGGGCCAGGCCTCAGTCTTTGGTCCAGTGCAACCCTTGCCTCACTTGTCAACAGGGAAGAGTTAGTTTGGTTAGAAGAATCGTCTAGAATCACACCAGCTTCTGCTACCTTCATGATTATTGTTAGAAAAGATTAACTAGTGCAAACATTTTGATCTGTTAACTCTTGGGATTGTTATATTCTTCCCAAAGGATTGCTTGTTGATGAAATGACCCTCAAAAGTTGCATGCTAAAATGCACCACTCCTGGCCTGCAGTTGATAGCTCCCTTTTTTGAGTCTTACAAATCATGTGAGGCTGATAGCCAGGATTTGTCGTGAACATTTAGTAAGACAGTAAATCGTGTGCCTGACATGGAGTAGATTATTAAGAGGTCTTAGTTTCTGCCTTTATACCATGTTGCAAGCAGTAAAGATGTACAATGATAAAATGAAAACAATTTTAAATGCTGCTTTTGGCTATTTGGCTCACTTGTGGGTTGTGGCATCAATTTTGTAAAAAAATTAACTTTTTATTATTTTCTACTTAGCAATATTAGATGTAGTCATAGCCAGGAGAAGCTTCTCCAAATCAAGCCTGATGTTTTCTTATTTGTGATGGTACGTTTCTTGTCATCTAGACTGCTACATTATCAGCCAGACCAGGCAGCCAGGACCACATTTCCTAACATACTGCAGAGAGAAGTGTGAAGCCTTGAAGATCTTCACTTTAAGCTGAATGCGTTGTAAGTCCAAATCCTCCACACTAAACAAGTGCCATAATAGTTATTTTTTTCTGAACTGTGAAGTCAATATGTTATGGAATTGGGAAAAATAGATAAAAATATCATCTACTGTTCTACCACATTAACAAAACGTTTGTTTGGAGTTTTGTCCTTCAACCAGTTCAATATGTGCCATGATTTTACATGCTGGTGTAAAATGAAAACAACATAAAATTAAAAAAAAAAATGTTTCCATTTCACATGTTTCCATGAGCAGCCTCTGTTTTCTTTATGCTGATAAAGGCGTAAAGGCAGAAAAGACAAGACATTATCACACCCTTGTCCAGTTCCTCTCGGAAATTGTAGGCGTTTCCTAATCTAGCTTCTTTCAGAAGGAAATTAGTTACTCCAAGGATATCTGGTAAAGCTGTATCTTCTGATAGGTGCATGCATTTAGTGCAATGCTCCACAATTTGAAATCTTCCTTTTAGAATTCTTTTGCAAACACATATTTTCCCATAAAAAATAGGGGAAGTATTATATGAATATTGAGGGGACACTGCCTGAATGTATGGTCTACAACAAGTGGGGAAAGATGCCTTTACCTAGAAAAGGTATCTTTGAGACCCTGCCAGAACTGGGATGGAATAGTTTATTTCTAAAAAAGCAATGAAGGCTTAAAATTTTTTTTCCCCTGTTGCCATGCATTCTGCTTTCTCCACTGCAGCAGTTGTATGGTATCAAGCCCCCTGGCTGGTCAGACTCCATGTGTATACTCTGGGAAGTAAAGGAGAAGTCAGGTTTTACTTGCATAGACCTGACCTATTGACCTGATCCACAGGAACATGCTGGTATCCAGATTACTCTCATGCAAAATTATGGAAATAGAGCCCCTTCGTAAACACACTGAATCCTTGTCTCTCATGAATCCACTCCTTTGTCAGATCCGTGGCCTTACTCCTATTTGCTAATCAGAAAACCTTTTTCTTCAATCACTTATTCCTGGTGTTTTTTTTTTTTTTTCTTCCTCAGAAAAATAGCAGGGAAACTTTGTATGACTTACACGTCAGAGGCCACTTTCCAACCCTCCATCTCATTTAACTCCTACAATGTCATTTTACTAAGGAAGGAATTGAGACCTAAGAGGTTTAGTTGTCACAACGTGGTTCAATCTTTTTGGTTACTTGACACCTAACTTTTCTTCATAGCTGCAGGGAAGTGCCTGCTGTGCTTTACCCTGTCCAACTCTTCTGAGTTAGGCACCTTTTCAGCTTGTCTCTCCTACATTATTGGTATATTGGAAAAGTTCTAGAGATGCCACCCCTGGGCTGATGAAAGTTTCCTAAAGAATCCAGTTACCCCAAGCATCACCCATCTCAGCCTATATTATGATCCTGTTAACATCTTCAAGGGAGGGAGGGAAATTAGATAATTTGAGGGGAAGCTGTCAAGGTAGTGGTATGCTTTTTTCTTTTCATTTTAGTGTATGTATGGTAGTATTTTTCTCTCCCTAAGGCAAGGGTAGGGGGCTTCAAGAGAACAGTTCGTAGATACTGGGAAACTGAACTAAGAACATGAGAGGATCCTATGAGAACTTACTCTGCTCCCTGCTCCCCAAATAAATAATGCACAGGGTGTCTTTTCATCTTGTCCCAGAGCTAAGGATGATCACTCAGTTCATCTTTTAATCACAGATGGGAAGATTTTTTCCTACCCAGTAATACTGATACATAGAAATTCAATTAAGAGACACACAAATGAAAAGCAACTTTATCTAGTAGAGAAATATGTAAAAATGCTCTAATATTTTACAAACTTCAAATGGAATATACAAACTGTACTTAATTAAAGCAGTAAATTAAAAAGTTCATTTCAGCATCAAGTTTAGAAAAGCACGAATTCTGAAATAGACCTTGAAGAAAGAGGAGGAAGGAGGATAAAGACATGCAACATCGAAGTTTCTTTTATTTTTCCTTTAAACAAGTAAAATCTGTTAATGTTTAATATCTTCTTTTAAGAACAGAAATAACAATAAAATAGGTGTTTTTAGAATATCGACATACAGTGAAAAACACAAAGTGCAAGAACTCTCCCCCATCTCCAAGGCCTAAAGAGCAGCTATCCAGCTGTAGTCCACTTTCCTGAATCTTCTGTTCTTTTTCTTCGGATTCTGACAACTGATGTCTAATGTTTGCTCCCAAGTCTGTGTAATTCGTCTCCTGGACCTTTTCAGTAAAGGCAGTTTCTTCATCAGTATCATCAATTTCTTCTTCTTCTTCCATTTCTACATCATCAGGAATTTTTTTAGCACTCTTAGTCTCTTTCAACACTAACAAGAAATTTATACACATGGAGCACAGGAAGGAAGCCGATGGCAAACATGGGTTGGAGTGTGGAGCAGCTCATTAATTGCAGGTATGTTTTCTGTTAGGAGTAGTTGTACCAGTTAATTCTCTGAAGTTCCATTGAATTTTTCATCCTGCTGTTGCCTGTACTTTTCCAATATGAAATAAAATGGTGTTGTTGGAAGACTTTCTTCTGCTATTAGCTGTTTGCTTGTTGGTTTAAGTTTCTCTTCTGGAGACTTTGTGGTGAATGTTAAGAAACTCTGTGATTCAGCCACTGGTAAACTTCTGAGGTGAATGATTTAGGGACATCTCATGGAACAAACACTACCTACAGGACCTCTTTGGAGATATTCTTCTGAGTATACAATAGGTTTAAATACAAACAAATCTGAACCCATCGAAGATTTAAGAGATTGCAGCAATATTCTCTGATTTAGGATCAGGTTCCATAACTCTAACATTTAATTTTGCACGCCATCCCAATGCACACCTGAGCAGGTTCCAACAGCAAAGAATGCCATTTTCGGTAGCACCTACGTGGGAGATTTGCATTTTGCTCATTTATTTATTATAGTTAGTCAATATATTTGTACCAGTATGGATTCATGAATGTGTATGTATGTTATACTTTAGGTTATAATCCAATATGTATTACTTAATTTTTTGTTCTGTTTGTTTCAATCTTGAGTATTGGTAACTTTCTAGTTGACTCCTATGTGTCTTTCACATATCCTCATCATTTTAAAAGATTTTTTTTTTGAGAGGTTTTCGCTATAGGGCGTGTGTGCTCGCCAGACAGACAGAGAGAGACAGAGAGACAGAAAGCAAGAAATCACCCCCTAGGGGGGATGGCCATGCCGCAATCCCTTCTCCTCCATTCTCCTCTCGGGATCTTGGGCACACACGCACATGCGCCCGGTGTGAGTTTGAGCCACTGGGTCCAAGATTCGAACCGCAGTTGGCTACGTGGGAGTCCAGCGACATAGCCATTATGCTAACTACTGGTCCCTATTTTAAAAGAGTTTTAAAAAATTCTGTAAGTATACAAAGCTGTAGGCTCTTTTTTTTTTTTTTTTTTTTTTGTATGTTCTGCCTCACTCTTTTCATTAAACATTTCTCCAAGGAGCCATTATTCCTTTTATTAGGCAATGGTGTCAGAAAGCAAGATGGGGAAGTAGGTGTGCTAATTACTAAACATGTCAACAAATGTTTCCATGTATAACCATCTGTATCTATATTAAACTAAAAGCTTAAAACGGATGCACAAACTCTAATCCATTACCAGATGGTTCATTCCAGCCTCCACCCTTGCTTATTTGAAATCTCTCATTCTAACAGTGAATCCTCTGACTCCCACCATCTGCCACTTTTACTTAATTATTTAAATCCAGTACTCATGAACAATACACTAGTTTAAGAATTATTGACCCAAACTCCTGTGGGAAATGACTTTATCAACTAGAGTACAGTGCTTCCACATTGTTCCTTTCGCTTTTAGTCTTAGAGACTTCGCTGATATCCAAAGTTACTTCATTCAGTTCCTTCTCCTCTGCTACGCCTCCACTTTCTTTAGGTGTTTTACACATTTATAGTAGTTTGTTCCTTTAGTCACATTCTGTGTTCTCTGTTGGGATCCCTGATCTCCTAAATTATTTTAAAATATGTTTACATTAAGGTTCACTTTTTGTGCTGAAAGTTTAATGGATATTATAAACACATTATATCAGGTGCCCACCATTATAGTATCAGGTCAAATAGTTTCACTTGTTCAAAAATCCCTTGTCTTTTATTTATTCAGTTCACCTCCACCAAACCCCTAGACATCACTGGTCTGCTTTCGGTCTCTAGAAATTTGCCTTTTCCCCAAATCATTTCATTGGAATCACACAGAATGTAGTCTTTTCGGACTATCTCCTGTCATTTAGTAATGCATATTTAGAATTCACTTATTTCTTCTACTGACTTGATAGTTCATTCTTTTTATTCCTGAAAAATAGTCCAGTGCATGGATATGCTGTAATTTATGTGTTCATTTGTCTACTCAACATTTTAGTTGCTTGCAGTTTTTGGCAACTATGAATAAAGTTGTGATAAATATTTGTATGTAGGTTTTACTTGGTAGTAAGTTTTCAGTTCTGGAGCATGTTAAGATGCTGTTTATCATAATAAGAAATGGTCAAATTGTCTACCAAATTGGCTGTAAATTTTGCATTCCCTTTAGTAATAAATGACAATTCCTGTACCTTAATACATTTCCCAGCAATTGCTATGGTCAGTTTTTGTTGTTGTTTGTTTGTTTTTGGTTTTTGGTTTTTAGTGTAATTATTCTGATAGGTGTATAGTGGAGTCTCATTGTTGTACTATACATTTCTCTAAAGATGAATGATGTTGAGTATCTTATCATATGCTCATTTGCCATACATGTATATTTCTGGTGACGTATTAGAAGTTTTTACCCAGTTTTTGTCATGTTGTTGTTTATTTTAAGAGTTCTTTGTATATTTTATGTTTTACAAATATTTTCTCCTGTATGTGGCTAGTCTATTTATTCTCCTAACAGTGTCTTTCACAGTGTCTTTCACAGAGCAGACTTACATTTTAATAAAGAGCAATTTATAATTTTTTTCATATGTTGTGTTCTTTTATTAACTCTGAAAATGTTTTTACTAAATCCAAGCTTTTGCAGAATTTTTCTCTTACTTTTTAGAAGGTTGTAGTTTTGCAATATACATTTGATATATGATCCGTTTTTAGTTAATTTTTACAAAATGCATGAAATCTGTTCTATAGTCTATACTTTCCATATGAATATGAAATTATTCAAGCACAATTATTAAGTAGCTTTTTTCCCTTTCTTTATTAAGTTGTCATTTTTGAAATATTAGTTAACTGTATTTGTGTGGGTCTATTTCTGAGCTATATTTTGTTTCATTATCCTATGCATCTCTATTCTTTCCCCAATACCACATTGCCTTTTTTTTATATTTTATTTTATTTTATTTTATTATTATGTTTTCACATTTAATCATGGTACATATTTATAGCATATAAAATGAACTTTCCCAGCATATATACACTGCATATTAGTCCAGTCAAAGGAATTCCCATACACCTTGTCAGCAGCAGATAATTTTTGCATCCTATAAACGTTTTGCTTTTCCCCCTTGACTTCCTCCCTCCTGCCCCTCTCCCATTGCCCACCACCCTCCCACACTGTCTTTAGTACCCACAGTTGCTCCCCAATATCTTACACCTTCCATTTCAGTTTCTGCCACAGGGTGTGGACATTCGGTCTTAATTATTAAGCTTTTTAGTAAATTTTGAAATTGGGTGATGTGAGACTTCCACCACTGTTCTTGCCCTTTATTATCATAATGGCTTTCTCTCATTATAAATTTCACAATCAGATTGGAGATACAGAATAGCTTACAGAGATTCGATTCTGATTGTGTTGAATATATAAAGTTGGGATGAATTACCATATTGAAAATATTGAACATTCCAATCCATGGAAATGAAATATCTCTCCATTGATTTAGATCTTTAATTTTCTTTATCAGTGTTTATTTTTATATTAGGTCATCAGAAAAGTCATGACACAATTTTGCATAGAAAAACATGTCCTGACTCTTCCAATGACCCAATAGTTTTCAGTATATAGGTCCTGTACATATTAGGCATTTTTATTTCTGGTATTTCTTCTACATTCTTAGAGAATGTAGAAAATTGTTTTAATATAATTTCTTCCTTATATGTTTAGTAAATGCTTGGAAATGGGATGTTTGTATCTCTCCAGAATTCATGTATCGAAATCTTACCTTCCAATATGATGATATTAGGGGGTGGGGTTATTGGGAGGTGATTATATTATGCAGGTGGAACCCTCATGGACGGGATTAGTGTCTCTTTAAGAAGAGCGCCAAGAGAGCTTGGTTCCTTGCTTCCTGCTGTATGCCCTGTGAGGATGGAAGAAGACAGCCATCTCCAAACCAGGAAGTGAGCTCTCACTAAACACCAAATCTGCTGGCATCTTAATCTTGGACTTTCAATCTACATTATTGTGAGAAATAAATGTTGTTTAAATCACTGTCTATGTTAATTTGTTCTAGCAGCCTGAACAGAATAATAAGTAGGATTCAACAGTGAATACCTGGGTCTGGTGAATTCTTTTTGGAAGGTAATTAATTACTGATCCAATTTAATAAATGTAAACATACTCAGATGATCTATTTATACTTGTAAAATTTTGGAAGTTTGTGTTCAAGGAATTGGTGCATTTTTTGGTAAAGTATCAAATTTGTGAGCATGTGATTATTCATAATATAGTAGTATAGTAGTCCCTCCTCTCCACTGAGAATATATTTTAAGACCCCCCCATTCGGTGCCTGAAACCATGGATAATTCCGGACTCCGTGTATATTATGCTTTTCTTATACATACATACCTATAATAAAGTTTAATTTGTAAATAAGGGATAGTAAGAGAGTAATAAAAATAACAACTAAAAATAATGGGCCAATAGTAGTGGCACAGAGATATCACCATCACTTGGAAGGCTGGAAGCCACATGAGAGGCCTTGGTTTGGAACTGGGTCAATCCGAAAATGTCGGATATGCTTGCATATATCCATAATCCTAGCAAATTGGGAGGCTAGAGCAAAAGGATTGTGGCATAAAACCTTGTTTTAAAAAAGTTTTTTATCCCTCTCTCTTCTTCTCCCTCTCTCATAAGTGGAAAAAAATCCTAATATTAAGATACAATAATTATAAAAATGGACTGTAATAAAAATTATATGAATGTGGTCTCTTTCTCTCTCTCTAAATATCTTATTGTACTGTATTCACCTATTTTCAAACCAAGGTTGATCAGTGTTAACAGAGTGTCAGAAAGCAAAACTACCGATATGGGGAGAATTACTCTATTCCTTTATTATAATTTTAAGCCTATGAAATCAATAGTGATAACTGTTCTTTTATTTCTGACATAGTAACTAGCATCTTTTATTTTTTCATTGGTTAGCCTGTCTAGCAGTTTATTAAATCAATTTTTTTTAATCTTTTAGGAAATCAGCCTTTGATTTGGTTGATTTTCTGTTGTTTTCCTAGTTATAACTTCTCTGATTTCTGCCTTAATTTTCTTTTTGCCCATTCTTCTTGCTTTTGACTTAAATTTCTCTATATTTCTCTTGTTTCCTAAGATAGAGTCTTATCATACTGGTTTTAGATTTTCTTCCTTTCTAGTATATACATTTAGTAATATAAATTTACCCTGAAGCACTGCATTTTTTGTATCTCAAAACTTTTAGTAAGTTAAATTTTCACTCTCATTTAGTTTCACTTTTCACTTAATAAGCTTGAGAAGGATGTGTATTAAGCTGTTTTTGGATGAAGTCTTCTATAAATGTCAACTAGGCCAAATAGATTTATAGTGCTATTTTAGCCTTCTCTATCCTCCCTAATTTTTCTGTTTGCTAGATATATTAATTACTGACAAAGGGATATTGAATTCACCAATAAGAATAGTGGATTTGTCTATTTCTCTTGTAATTTCTACAGTTTTTGGCATCAGATATTTACTATGTTAGGTACATGTATGTTTAAGATTTACATGTTATTGGAGAATCGACCCTTTATCATAATGTGATGTTCCTTCTAGTCCCTGATCATCTTCCTTCTTTGAAGAACAGCCCTTCCTGCTAGAGATAATATTGCAACTTCTACTTTATTTTAATTAATGTTGGAGTGGCATATCTTTCTCCATTTTTTTTACAACCTATCTAGTTGTTGATATTTAATGAGATTCCTTGTGGAGAACATAGAGATGGATTTTTTTCTTCAATAATCTATCTTTTCAAAATAGTTGCTATAGGGTGAAAGAGGGAGGCAGAGAGAGAGAAAGAGAGAAAGCACCCCTGGGGGTGGGGGAGGGAATGACCATGCCAATATCCTTCTGCACTCTCCTCTTGAGATTTTGGGCATGTGCATGCACATGCCCAGAGTGAGTTTTGAGCTGCCAGGTCTGGAACTCAAACTACACAATCAGCCATGTGGGATCCAGCTGCCTTAACCACTATACCAGTTGGCAGGCCTGACAATTTATCTTTTTTTAAATTTTTATTTTCATAAAGCAAAAATTATAGGTCTTTTTTATTTCAACAGAGAACTTTATATTATTTTCTCTGTTAAATGTTGTGACAATCTATCTTTATTAGAGTACTCAAGTTATTTATATGTAAAGTTAGAATTGGTGTGGTTAGTTCAATATCTACTGAACTGGTAACCAGTTTTGATTTATTACAATTCTGTTGCTTCTTTACCTTCTTCTTTTTCTATTTTTTCTGCTTTTAATTGAATATATATATTTTACTTAATTAATTTCTTAAGAGATTAATGATACTTCTTTAAGAATTTTCCTGGGACAATCTGTGGTGTGGTGGTTCAAGAGGCTGGATGCCCCATGGCCAACTGTGTGCCTGGAGTTACATTCCTGGATTCTTGAGAAACGTGCCAGGTATGTGTGTATTATGCCCAACATCCCCAAAGGAGGGAGAAATGGAGGAAAAGGAATTGTGGCATGATTATTTCCCATGGAGGGCACTTTCTTCTAGTCCTTCTCTGTCTCTTTCTAGTAAGCCCATGTGTCTTCTGGCACAGTAAACAATTCAAAAAATTTTTTTTCTAGTGGTTGATGTAGAATTTACAATATGCATTTCTTAATTAATTTATATTTATCTTCCAATAATACTATGTCAAGTCATATGCCACAAATACCTTAGAATATTATGCTCCAATTTCTCTCTCATCCCTTACAATGTTATTGCCATTCACTTGACTTATCCATTGGTTAAACTTACTCAATAAAGTATTGTATTACTGCTTTTGACTAACAATTACCTTATAGATGAATAATAAAAGTGTAAAAACTTAGTTATTTTGCCCTTATTTACTCTTTTTTCCAAAATGCTTCATTTATGTAGATTCCAATTTATGACATATTATTTTACTTCTTCCTAAAGAATTTATCCTGACATTTTAGGACAGATCTGGAAGGCATGGGTTTATTTAGTCTTTATTCCTCTTCACTTTTAAAGGACAGTTTGCTTATATAGAATTCTAAGTGTTATTCTTAGCTTTCAAAATTTTAAATATTTCACTTAACACTGTTATTGCTTGCATTTTTTCTAATGAGTAACCTGCTGTAATTTTTATTTTTGTTTCTCTATAGGTAAGATTATTTTTTCTCTGACATTTTTAAAGATTTTTTTCATTGTCTTTTGTGTTTTACAGCTTGAATTTGGTATGCTACATACACTTTTCTTGGGGTAAGGGATTAACCAATCCTGGTTGATGTTCTCTGACTTTCCTGGATCTGTGGTTTAATATCTTTCATTAATTAAAAAATTATTCTTATTTCAAATGCAGGCATACCTTGGAGATATTGCAGATTTGGTTCAGATCACCTCAATAAGGCAATTTTGCAATACAGTGAGTCATACTACTTTTTGTTTTCCCAGTGAATATAAAAGTTACATTTAATACTATATTATAAACCATTAAATGTGCAATAGTGCAAAGTATAAAAATGAATATACTTTAATTAAAAAGCGTTTCATTGCTAAAAAATGTACACAATCAAGAGCAAGTTCAACGAGTCATAATATTTTTGTGATTGGAGGATCTTGTCTTGACATAGATGGCAACTGAATGATCAGGGCAGGAGTTGCTAAAGTTTAGGGTGGCTATGGCAATTTCTTAAAATAAGATAATGATGAAGTTTGTGGCATCAGTTGGCTTTTCTTTTTAAAACAGATTTTTCACAGCATGCAATGCTGTTTGATAGCATTTTACACACAATAGAACTTTTCTTCAAATTGAGAGTTTTCTCAAAGCCTGCCATTGTTTTATTGACAAGTTTATGTAATATTATAAATGCTTTGGATTCATTTAAATAATGCTCACAGTGTCTTAACCAGGAGTAGATTCCATGTCAAGAAACCACTTTCTTTGCTTATCTATTAAAAGCAACTCTTCATCCATTAAAGTTAGTATCATGAGGTTATAACAATTCAGTCACATCTTTAGGCTACAGTTTTCATATTAAGTTATCTTGCTACTTCACATTTGTAGTTACTTCGACCATTGAAGTCTTGAACACCTAATGTCATCCATGAAAATTAGATTGAACTTCTTCTGAAATTCCTGTTAATGTTGACATTTTGATGTCCTCTCATAAATCATGAATATTTATAATGGCATCTAGAATGATGAATTCTTTTTAGAATTCTTTTCCAGATCCATCAGAAGAATCACTACCTATGGTAGCAATATCCTTACAAAATACCTTCCTTAATTAATAAAATTTGAAAGTCAAAATTACTCCTTGATTTATGGGCTGCAGAATGTATGCTATGTGAGCAGGTACAAATCTAATATTAATCTCCCTGTACATCTCAGTCAGGGCTCTTGGATGACAGGGTACATTGTTATGAGCAGTAATATTTTAAAATAATTTTTTTCTGAGCATAGATCTCAATTATGAGTTTACAATATTCAATAAGCCATTATGTAAACAAATGCACTTTCATACAGGTTTTATTGTTTTATTTATAGTACACAGGCAGAGTGGTTTTGTCATAATTCGTAAAGATCTTAGGAATTTTGGAATAAGTGAGCATTGGCTTCAACCTAAAGTCACTAGCTGCACCAGATGCATTAGCTCCTAACAAGAGAGTCAGCCTGTCCCCTAAAGCTTTGAAGACAGACATTGACTTCTACTCTCTAGTTATAAAAGTCCTAGATGGTGCTTTTCCAATATAAGGCTATGTTGTCTACATTGACAATCTACTGTTAAGTATAGCCACCTTCATCATTTATCTTTACTAGATCTTCTGGATAACTTGCTGCAGTTTCTATATTAACACTTGTTCCTTCACCCTGAACTTTTATATTTTGAAGATGACTTCCCTTCTTAAACCCCATGATCCAACCTCTGCCAATTTCAAACTTTTCTTCTATAGCTTCTTCACCCTTTTATGCCTTTATAGAATTGAAGAGAGTTGGAGCCTTGCTCTGGATTAGATTTCAGCTTAAAAAAATATTGTGGCGGCTTTGATATGGTATTTAGACCATTCAAACTTTCTCCATATCAGCAGTAAGGCTGCTTCATACTTTTGTCATTTACTGGAGTAGCATTTTTAATTTTCATCAAAAAATTTCCTTTAAATTCACAACTTGGCTAACTGGTGCAAAAGGCCTAAGTCTCAGTTTATCTCAGCTTTTGACATACCTTCCTCACTAAGCTTAATGATTTCTAACTTTCAACTTAAGATAAGGGGTGTTTGCTTGAACACTAAGGAGCCATTGTAAGGTTATTAACTGTCCTAACTTCATATTACTGTTTCTCAGGAAATAGAGAGGCCTGAGGAGAGGAAAAGAGATGAATGAGTGGTTGATCACTGGAGCAAAAAGAATATATACATTTATTAATTAAGTAGACCATCTTATATGGGGGTGGTTCCTGACACTCTGAAATAATTAAAGTAGTGATATCAAATATCACTGATCAGAGGTCATTATAAAATATGTAATAGTAATAATAACAATGTTTAAAATAGTACAAGAATAAACACAATGTGACACAGAGATGGAAAACAAACATATGGTTTTGGAAAAATGGTGCCAATAGACTTGCTTAATCAAGAGTTGCCACAAACCTTCAATTTATAAGAAACTCAGGATCCGCAAAGCCGCACTAAAGCAAAGTGCTCTGGTTCTTTTGCACACTTCTCTATATTTTCTTCTGATGTACAAATTGTGGTTATGTTATATCTTTTAAATCTTCCCACAATTTTTGAATGTTTTGTTTCTGGGTGTTTCCCCACCCTCACTCCTGTTTGTATGTTTGTTTTATTTTCATTCTTTTTTTGCTATGTATTTCAGTTTGAGAAGTTTCTATTGACCTTTCTTAAAGTTGACTAATACATTTCCATATCATATGTACTTAAGATCCCATCAAAATATTTTAAGTTTAGTTCAGTTGTGGTGGTGCAGTGATGACATAGCACAATTATGCTAAAGGCATATGGGAAGGCCCAAGTTTGCATATGGAGTCTCTAAGTGCATGCTGGTTATGAGCAGAGGTGCTATGATCCTGGCTGGCTGAGGCTAGGGGTAGGATTGCAGTGTGAAGACCCTGTTGAGGGTGCCTCCTCTCTTCCTCTTTCTACCTGTGTCCCATTTCTCATGGAAGAAATAAACTTGAAAAAAATATAAAATTTCTCTTACAGTATTTTTTCTTTCTAGCTTTTTAAATCCCTTCTTAGAATTTCCAGCTCTTTCATAGTTTGGCTTGCTTTGCTTAGCAGTAAATCTTCCATATTCATCCACTTTCTATCAAATGCCAGAGTCTCATTAAAAAAAAAAATATATATATATATACATATATATATATATATATGTATATATACACACATTTAATCACTATATATATTTACAGTGTACAATACGTTTTTTTCCAGCATGAATATAGTACATATCAGTCAAGACAAAGACATTACCATATACATTATCATCAACAAATAACTTTTCATTTTTATGTCTATTAAACATACTGTTTTTTTTTAAACCTATTCCTCTCCTTCCCTCTCTCTATTACCCACTCCCTTTATTATCCCTATCCTTACTATCTCTAGTATCTACAACTATCCTCCCTGCTATTAAACCTTTCAATCTTACAGTTTCTGCCATAGAGCACAGACATTCAGTATATATTGAGTAGAGACATACAAAGTCTGTCTTTGGCAGTCTGGCTCACTTCAGGGTCTTACTGTTTTTTATGAATGAATAGTATTCTGTAGTGTATATGTGCCACACTTTTTCAATCCATTCATTTGTTTGTGGACACTTGGGTTGGTTCAAAATTCATTTGATATCCTGTAATGATACACAGTGGTTGAATGTAAAAATAAATAAATAAATAAAAATAAGAAAAACACATTTCAATTCTCTTCATATTAGCCACATTTTGTTATGTTGTCTACTTTTTCTATTGGACATACTAATCAACATACTAACCATAATTATTTTACATTCAAGGTGTGATAATTCCAACCTTTGTTTCATGGAGGAGACTGGTTCTAGTGCTTGCTTTGTCTTTACAGATTGTACTTTTTTCTTGCCTTTTTGTAGGCCTTATAATTTTTTCTTAAACATTGAATATAATTTATCAGGTGATAGGAATGGAGGTGAAGAGGACTATGGTGCTAGGCTTTATATTACCTGCGCTAGGAGTTTGGCTGTGTTGTATGATTATAGGTTCTAGAGGATTCAGATATTTTTCAGTGTCTTGAGCTTTTCTAATTCCTGCTAATTATGTGCTTCCCTAGGTTTTCCTCCTTAGATAAAGTTTGCATTTTGCAGCTTTCTTTCTGCTGTAATCTATTGTTTTTCAGTTGGAGAGCTGTTAATGTGGTGGTAAGGTATGGGGAAGGAGAAGCATCCATAGTCCTACAATTTAATTTCAGTGTTTTAGTGGGTCTGTTACTCTAGGCTATAACTTTCCCAAATGTTTCTCCAGTAGCTTAGCTTTTTCTTTTTTCTCTTGCTCTTGTTTTCTTCCTTGGGTGAAACATTCTCAATCTATCTTCTTGAAGGTCTGACCTTGATGATTATGTTATTTCATCTTTGGTCAGACAAGATGACTAGATGGGATTTAATTTGGATAGAATTTTCTTCCCCCAGCTTAGTTGACTTCTGGCAAATTATTTCCCTCTGTAGAGTAATATTTTTGCTGTAGATAAAACACATATTGTTTGAGGGGACTTTTAAAAGTTTGTAGAAAAGTGGGATTAAAATATCACTTTATTATTTGATGCAATGCCAATCAAAGTACCAGACACATTCTTCACAGATCTAGAAAAGACAATCATAAAATTTGTCTGGAATTATAAAAGACCCCATATTGCCAAAGCAATTCTACACAGGAAGAGTGGACTGGGCAGCATCTCACTCCCTGACCCAAAAATGTACTACAAAGCTGTGATAATCAAAACAGCATGGTACTGCCACAGGAACAGACATGTTGACCAATGGAACAGAATTGAGTCCACAGGAATAAATTCCCAATCATTCAGTCAACTGATTTTTGACAAGGGGTACCAGTCAATCCAGTGGGAAAAGGAAAGCCTTTTCAGCAAATGGTGCTAGTAAAACTGGATTTCCACCTGTAGAAAGATGAATCTGAACCCCTACCTCTCACCTTTGACAAAAATCAAGTCAAGGTGGATCAAGGATCTAAATCTAAGACCCCAAACTATTAAACTGCTTCTAGAAAACACTGGGGAAACTCTGGGAGACATTGGGGTAGGGAAAGACTTCTTACATAAGACCCCCAAAGCACAGTCGATAATCCCCAAAATAGGCAAGTGGGATTACATCAGACTAAGAAGTTTCTGCATGGCAAAAGACACAGTAATTAGTGTGAATCGACAGCCCTCAGAATGTGAAAATATTTTTGTAAATTATGCATCAGATAAGAGACTGATAACCAGAATACACCAGGAACTAAAGAAGTTGATTAGAAAAAATATGATCAACCCTATTAAAAGATGGGAGAAGGATTTGAAAAAGCCACTCTCTAAAGATGACATATGAATAGCCAAAAGGCATATGAAAAAATGCTCAACATCCCTCATCGTAAGGAAAATGCAGATCAAAACAACAATGAGATACCACCTAACCCCAGTCAGAATGTCTAAGATTAAAAAAAAAAAAAAAATGACAAGTGTTGGCGGGGTGTGGTGAAAGGGGAACTCTCTTACACTGCTGGTGGGAATGTAAATTGGTCCAACCACTGTGGAGAACAATTTGGAGATTCCTCGAAAGTCTACAAATAGAACTACCATATGATCCAGCAATCCCATTCCTTGACATCTACCCAAAGGACAGAAGAATTCTTCATTGGAAAAGTGCTTTCACATCGATGTTTATTGCGGCACTTTTCACCATTGCTAAGACATGGAACCAACCCAAATGCCCCGTACAGATGAATGGATTGAAAAACTGTGGCACATATATTCTATGGAATACTATTCAGCCATAAAAAAAAAAAACAACAAAATCCTGGCTTTTGACAGAAAGTGGAATAATATGGAAGATTTACTGCTGAGTGAAGCAAGCCAGGCTATGAAGGAGAGACACTGTATGTCCCCACTTAATATATACCGAGTGTCTGCACTCTATAACTGAAACTGACAGGCTAAAGGATGTACAAACACAAGAGATGGGTGTGAATGCCAGATCCGTGGTGTATGTGGAGGAGTGAGGCCTGGGGAAAAACATTTGGAGGAGGGATACAGCACTGTTGAAACAGGGAGGTAGTATTGTTATATTTTGATCAACTGGACCGGGAAGAAATGTTCACATATTGAAACGATCACCTTGTAAGCTAAATAATGTGATTGAATGTATTAAAAAAAGTAAATAAGATAAAATAAAAATAAATAAATTTTAAAAATCACTTTATTTTAGTATGTAGTTATTTTTGAAACCCATTCAAGATGTTTTTTTATAATATGTATTTTCCATGAGTTTTCTGAAGATTTACGATAATTACCTTTTTTCCACTAGTGTCAGGAGATCCTCTTTCTCAAATCTTCATTGTGAGAACCTGGTGTGGCTCCTGGATGTGGAGTACACAAAAGTGTGGAGGCCCCCTTCAGAGGATGACCTCTAGGAGTTCCTTATACTCACACTAGCCTATCTGTTAGCCTCTAAGAGTATTTAAAATTGTCATGCTAGTGTTCCTACTAGTTTATGATTTCAGGGGCTTCTATTCCAGACAAGCAGATTTTGGGTTATTATTCTCTATGTTTGCTTGTCTTTCTGGATTTGGGGGGAGGTGACAATTTTTACTGTAATTTGATTTTCTGATGAGTTCAGAGGAAGTCATCTATTTTTCATTTGTTCAGCTTTTTCTTGTTTTAAGTGGAATATAATGATCTTCCAGTTCCTTACATGTCAGAGCTGAAACCAAAAGCCTCTAAGTTGTTATTTTCACATTTTCTAATTAGTTTAGTTACTTACATGTCTAATGATTTTTGAAAGTTATATCACAGGGAACCAGCAGATGGTGTAGTGGTTAAGACACTGGATTCTCATATGTTGACCACTGTTTGAATCCTTGACCCACTGGCTTAAAACTCATTTCAGGCACTTGGGTATGTGTGCCCAAAATCCCAAGAGGAGAATGGAGGAGAAGTGATTACAACATGGCTATCACCCTAGGGGGTGATTTCTCACTTTCTGTTTCTTTGCTTCTCTCTGTCTCTCTGGAGAGCACAAGTGCGTGCATCCTATCGCAAAAATCTTTCTCTTGAAAAAAAAGTTAGATCATAAACATTGTATATAAATAACAGGTGTTGTAGATAGAGTCTTTGATCGTTAAAACATCCTCCTTCCTCTTGTGAGCATATACAATGAGGGACTGAGCACCTCAATTCAGTTTAGAGTTTCTTGGACCAAGTCTGAATTACAATCTAAGTAAGATTCATTCCATACCTGGTAATTTCTTATTTCTTGGGAATAGTGCTCCTAGATTTTTGTTTTATCTTTCATACCATAATGTTCTGTCCTTCAGAGACTTTGAGTTTAACTCTTTCAGCTTTCACTTTATATAAGTTCAAAAATCTGACAAATATCTTGAGGACAGACCAGTTAGATGCTTTTCACAGGCTCCTTCCCTCTTGTGGGAGGTTGTTGCCTATGGAAGTCTGGTAGAGATGTCATTTTGCTTTCATATCAACCCCCTTCATTGGGCATAACTTGCCCAGACTTTTGAGAGAGAAATCTGTTTCAATCCCTGACACCCAAGAAGTTTAGAGTTTATATTTTAGCTCTCCCCTCATGCAGACTCAAATATGCCCAACACCTTGAGAGTGAGGCCAGCTTTGGTTTGCTCAAAACCCAAAGGGCTTTTCCCTTTAATGGTCTCCTCAAGTCTAGATTTCTGCAGGATATTGAACCTGTGTTTGTGTCTAGCTTTTCCAATTTCTAGCACTGCCACAGAGCTTGGCAGAGTTCATGGGGGAGATATGTTTATTTTGGGGACTACACTGGTTTCCAAGCCATCATTCTAACTACAAGTGACTGACCAAAGTCTACTAGTAGCATCCTTCATTTTGAGCCAAGCCTTATCTTTAACTCATGTCCAGAATTGGCAAATATGTCTAGAGAAGAAAACAGCAATTACTGCAATTACTATTTACCTAGAAGAAGCTCTTCTGTTGCTGAGCTTTCATTCTTCTAGCCTTCACCATTTCCACATGTCTTGTTTGTGCTGATAAAACAGAGTACCTAAGACTGCGTAATTTAATAAAAGCATTCATTAATTTTCTTACAGTTCTGGAGGCTGGGAAGTCCAAGGTCAAGATGCCAGCATACTGTGAGTTCCCTTTTGCTGTGTCACCACATGGAGGAAGGCAAAGGAGCAAGAGATCAAGAGAGAGAACTCATTCCTGTGAACTCTGTTTATAATGGTATTTATCTATTCATGAGGATGATGTTCTCATAACTTAAACACTTCTCATGAGGCTCTATTTCCCTGTATTTTCATATTGGGGATTAAATTTCCAACATACGAATTCTAGGGAACATTTCAAACCATAGCGCCACAGCTTTCCAATCCTGTAAAAATATGAGTTGTGTAATTTATCCTGTTTTTTTTTTTTTTTTTTTTTTTTTTTTTTTAATGTAGTAGTATTAGTCTGCTATGCCCTACTACATCTGCTTTGAAGTAAATGACCTGGTTACTATTTTTTTAATAAGAAAAATTAGAATTCTTTTAATTTGGCATTTGCCTGTTTGTATCATCTCTAATAATAATATCAGCAGTGCTGTCTAAGTTTCATTTATTGGCTCATCAGATTAGCTGAATAAAAGCAATCTTCCCTATATGTTTAGTTTTGGACTGTCAAGAAGAGTAGAAATTTAATATTTGTATTTCAAACTTTGAAAGGTATAATAAACACATACATCTATGGTTCTATTGGGCATTTAAAGGAACACAGTAGAGGAGAATTCAGCATCCATAAAGAGGAGCAGAAACCACAATTAAAAAATTGTGCAATATTACATGAAGCAGAAGAAAACTGAAGTATCCTGTGGGGCGCTTTAATTAGAGCCCAGAAAATTGCAATTTCTTCAGAAACAACACAAAGAACAGGAGAAAAACAGTGTAGATTCACATAGGACTACTTAGAGATATACCAAAAAAATTATGCTGGAAATGGTAAACAGGGGAGGGAAACTCAGAAATTAAAGAAAAAAGAAAAGTAACTTCAAAAAAAATCTCAAATATTTTAACATTATATAATACTAATTAGGTCAGCATGTTGCAGAAGGAAAAAAAACCCACTTTAATGTTTTAGTATCTTGGGTAAGGATGCAAGTTATCAAGTAATTGGAAAAACTGTGAAACAAGTGGTCTATATAATTTCAAACTGGTTGGAATGCAGAGTAGACACAGGGAAGGCAATGAATGGTATGTATCTTTGACTAAAAACAGATCTTTGCTCATTTTGGGGGTTTCCTATAGTTGACATGCCTGACTGTTGAGGTGCATTACACACATATGTAGGTACTTGTGGGGTGTGTATATGCACACAAAGGGTGAAGAATGGTGTGTCACTAGTTTTATACATAGATATGGACACTTTCATTTCCAAATATGAATTCTGACATATATGTCTATAAAATTAGGAGTGTCGGGGGCAGAGTGTCTACCATTAATAATGCACTAGCAAATTCAAGGCCTATTGGGATACCTCGTTGAGACAGAAAAGGGTATATTCTGGAGTCAGACGTGAGTTTAGATCCTGGCACCACACACTTAATAAATGGATGAACAAGGTTTTCATCTTACTAAGCCTCAGTCTTCTCATGCGTAGATAATCTCGAATTCTTAAGATCTTGGTGGTCATTATATTAGTAGTACATGATTCATACCAAGCACAATGCTGGGTACCTGGTAGGCATTCCATAAATGATAGCTCTTATGATGCACAGAGAACAAGAATTACAGTTGGTAGGGGCATGGCTAGAAAGGTGATGTTTCAGTTGAGGGAAGAGGGACAGTGATGGCATGTGGACCAAATGAAGTCATTTGAAGATTAGTGGTAAGGAAGCATAGTCAGAAGGTGAAAGAACCTGCTGTTGGCATTTGAAAGAAACATGGGTTCTGGGTAGAGAAGGAAGATGGCAACAAGCTCACGATGCAGGTGGAGGAATGTGATCAGTTTGTGAATTTATGTCTTCTAGATTCTTCCAAGATATGATATTGACTTTTCACCAGTCACAATGCAGTTGCAGTAAATATAGCAGTCCTGGGATCCTACCTGTGCCTGGGTTCCCATTGTTGCCTCCTGTGAAATTATAGTGTAAATCAGTTAAAGGATTCATGTGTGATCCAATCCTGCTCCCAGTAAAGACTACATGTGACTTTTGACACACCACTCAACTGCTTTGTTCCCACCACCTTTATTTGTAAAATGAGGAGTTAAGGTCATAGGAGACCTTTATAAGTCATAAACTATTTTGTCAAAGATGAAGAAACATTTGATAATTTTTAAACAAAAGATGAAATAAGTAAAACACTGTTCAAGTTTAATATGAAACAGGAGGTAAGACAAATTACTGATGACTGTGATAAGCACGCAAAGGAAACAATGGAGGGGTCCCAGTGGGCTGCAAGCCAGACACACATTTTTTTTATCTGGGCACTGCTAAGATGCAGAGAAGATTCGGGGTTGGGGGTAGGGAGGAGGGACAATTCCAGCTTGTACAATAAAGTTCAATAACCCTTTTATGGGGCTAGAACTCAAGGAGGAAAAAGAGCTGAGAACCTAGTACTTGTATGTAGGAAAAAGTCATGGTTGCTTCCTCCTTGACTAAGGAGTCACCACACAGAGAGGTTTAGAATGTGACTCACTTTTACTTCTCTGGCTGGAGGATTTTTTTCTCCCTCTATTTTTAGCCTCTGGCCAGAGATGATTGGGCTTGCTGAGTGACTTGCCTCTTAATTAAATTTACTGATGAAGGAAACATTTTGTGCTTAGTCAAACAGTGGATAAGGACAAGGTCTGGGAGCACACCAGCGAGACAGAACAAACCCACTTCTAATGAGGTCAGAAAAGAATTCCAAGGAACATCAAAAAGAAGTTGGTCAGGGGAAGGACTTAGCAAACTTTCAGGAGAAGAAAGTTCTATATGTGATCCTTCATTAAAAAAAGATGTTGGCTATGCACAAATCTCAGGCTAAGGGCTGGGCCCTGCCCAGAAATTGGAAAATCAGAGACATGCCAAGAGTTTAAGAATTTGCACTATAGAGTTTGAATGCAGGCTTCCTGAAGTGATTGGACTTTCCTCCCTCACCTGACCCATTCAATAATTAGACAGTGCCTGTTTCTTAAACAGTGTGTTTAGGTCAAAGTGATGAATAAGCTGGGATCCTAATGCTCTCTGGGCATAAAAAGAAAAACAAAAAAAACGGTCCCATAGTTTACTCTTTTCTCTTTGACTTTTCCATCCAATGAGGAATAATCAGAATTATTGCAAAGTCGTGGTAACCAGAGCCCTCTGAAGAGCTGTAGGAAAGCTATGTAAGGAAGAATTGCTGCAGTTTGTTCTTACTTTATTCCCCATTGTGGGAGATGATTACTAAGGTGATCCCCTCATGATCTCTCTCTCCTGGTGCTCATTTCTTTCTGCAATCCCACCCCGCTGAATTTGGGTAGGCTTGCAACTAGTCAACAGAACATGGCAAAGGTAGTGGGATGGTTCTCCCATGATTGCATTGTGTTATGTAAAACTTGGTCTTGGAAACAGTCTCTCTTGCTCAACTGTGGACCTTGAAGAAGCAATATGTCATATTGTGGACTGCCTTTGGAAAGGGGCATGGAGCAGGAAACTGTGTATAGGCACCTTTAGAGGCTGTGGACAAACTGCAGCCAACAGTCTACAAGGAATGGCACCCTTCATTCCTGAAGTCACAGGAAATGAATTCTTCCAAACACATATAACTGTGTGGAAGCAAATTCTTCCCCAATGCAACTTGCAAATGAAAACATAGCTCAACCAACACCTTGAATGCAGCCTTGTGAAACCCTGAGCAGAAGACCTAGCTGAATGGTGCATGGACTCCTGAACAACAGAAACTGAGATGATGAAATATACACACACACACACACACACACACACACACACACACACATATATATATATATATATATATATATATATATAAAATCAATTATTTAACTAAATTCTTGGCAAGAAATTTAGAACATTAATTTGTGAGGATAAACTGTCTGTAAGGGCAAACATGAATTGCAGGTAGCCCTGGAGCTGAAAGACAGCTTTGATTTTTGGTAAAATTTGTGGGTCCACAGTTTTCTGATCAACTGTGCTCTGCTCTATAATCTCATGTTTTATTTTGGGATTTTTTTACCTGGTTTACCAATTTTTGTGGAGACAGCAATGGCAAATTTCTGGTGTGTTCTATGCAGTGAAACTCGATTGAGGGCCAGAGAGATCCAGTCACAAGTAGCAAGACACTGCTCATTTGCTTCAGGAAAAGCACTCTCTTGCCTCTGTGGTGTCCGATCAGAATGGTCCTAGGAGTGATCCTAGCTTGTGGCTTTCTCACATGCTGACTTTTTGCCATGTCTCAACGGCAAATGTTGGACCATGGCTCAATGTGCCTTCTGAGACACATCTTCAGTAGGATAATACCTAGGCATTTTGCAATGTTTAACCACCTTGTACCACCATCCTTGTCCCCACCACCTGGTTTTGTAACAGTTCCAAGTACTCTCTCCTTTTTTCTTTTTCATTCCTGGATTTAGCAGCTGAGTATTTCCTCTTGAACATTGCCTTCCTGGAATACATGGCAGATCAGGAGTGTCTGCCAATGTGACAAACTGGGACCAAGTTTTGGCTGCAATGGTGCTTTCCCTTGGGATTTTAGCCTTGGGATTACCCTTTTTAACCTCGCCAGTGGCATCAGTCTTCTTGGCTTCAGGTTTCTTTTTCTTAATACCTTAGTATTCTCAGCTTTTTCAGCCACCGTCTTGCACAATGGGAAAGAGTGAATGAATATTATTTTAACCTGCTAAGGCCATGGTCATTAAAAAACAAAACAAAACAAAAGAAAAGAAAAACAGCACAGAACACTGTCACAGTCTCTAAACCATATTCTACTTGGAAATTTTAACTTGTTCGTGTTGACAGTCTTCAGGGCTTTGGGTAATGGTGGCCAGTACCCACTGTCCTCTCAACTTCCTGAAAGGACAGATGCAAATGGCTACCCACAATGAGATGATTGTCTTTGGAAAACATCTTGAATCTTGAGTTACAGCCACAAATAGTGGCAGATACTCTATACAAAACTTATCTAACATGGGCGTTCCATTGCCATAAATTCACTTTTTCTACCTTTCTCCTATTGTGGTAGATCCTGAGCTGAGAATTTCAGCAGAAATATTCATGGTCAAGATTAGAAACTGCCCACAGAAATCTAGAACCAATGGAGGAGATAAGCATTTAGAAAAATATTTAAACAGCCTCAACTAAAGGCACAAGTATGGTTCAGGCAATGAGGCGATCCTAAGGAAAATATGTACCAGGCAAAGGTACTTTCTATTATCTTCTTTGAATGTCATCTTCCCCATTTTGGTCCCATTTTCTAGGCTTTCTATCCTCCCATACTTTGTGGCTGTCAAGAGTGCTCTTGTCCTTTCCTCATCTAAGTGGACTCTTCTGTACATAATCCCTGATGATTTACAAAAGGGGTCATAGATCTCATTTCCTGTGTCAGTGATGGCTGATTTTAACAGCATTCTTAAATGCTTTGCATTCTGTTTTCTACATGTGTTAATACCCAGTGGTGCTCATTCTGTACAAAATTTTGTATTTGGTGGATCTAGTTTTTGTCTCCACTGTTCCTTCCTTCCCTTCAGTGACCTGATACTTTCCCCTCCATCACATGCTGATTATAAGGAAGGGTCTGGTACATGAACCATCTACTTCGACATTCTCTTTTAAGAGGATCTAACTGTGGTTTCTTTCCCAGGGCTATTTGTAGAATAAGCTTTGTCACTGTGGATTGAAAGGTTTAGTTACCATTTAAATGGTAGGAGCTTTTTTGAATAGGACTGCCTAGGAAGACAAGGAGGTCCTGTGCATAAGACCAGCTTCCCCAATCTTATTCATGACCTGTGGTATGTGAAATGCATGGAAATAATGGTGTACATGTGCATCCAAAACAGTTCTTAACAGGGGCCATTTTGCCTCTTACTGGACATTTGGCAATGTCCAGATACATTTTTGGTGGTTATAGCTTGTACATGTGTAGTTGTATTATCATCTACTGGGTTAGGGCCTGAGATGCTTCTCAACCTCCTACTATGCATAAAACAACCACCCTCAAGAAATTATACCACCCAAATTGTCAGCAATGTTGAGGTTGAGAAACCCTGGTTTAATAGACTTTTACTGAACCCCATATAGTTAGCAAAGAAAACAGTAACAATAAAAATAAAAGAAGTGATTTTTTTCCATTTTTCTCCTTCTAACCCTTCTTCTCATATGGCCACAAAGCAAGTCTCAAGAGAAATAAAGTAGGTCAATTTTTTCCCATTGATTTTCTGTTAGTTTTTTAATATTTAACTTTGTCATTTTATTACGAATGTGTACATTTGGCATTCTGGATTAGAGACAAATGATAATTTTAAAAAAACAAGTGAGGGCCACATTTTTTTTCCCCACATGGGTTTCCATACCACTTTTTAGTCCTGGGGTGATATGATGAGGGCCAGGCCAATTGTCCACTGCCTACAAACTTCCAAGTCTGCATATCATAGATGAGAAATGAATTTTATTTCCCTAAAACAGAAGAAACAGGTAGCTGCCTTCTCACCCTTCTCTCCAAATAGTGAAACTATTGTTTCTGGGAGCTAAGAAAGGAAAGATTTTGGTTCTCTCTCTAACCATTTGGAATGTAGATACGTGCATCTCAAGGGCAAGTTAAGCCTTCATGTTCAGCTTTTATGACCCAGAGATGTCTCCAAGTTCCCAGGACTCCTTCTTCATTGAAATATAAATATAAATCTCTGGAGTTAGTTGAATCCCTCTGGAGTTCTCTCTCTGTGCAGTTATAAATGAACTTACCAAGGTTTTCTATGAGCTCAGGACCCCAAATTTGCAGACACATTTATTCAGAAAGCTTCAATTTGAGAAACCCAAAATATTTTTTCTATACCCAACAGTTTCCAAGGGCCCTGGGAACAGAAGGATGATATTCAGGTTCTTGACTCCCTGCTCTTTGCCTTTTGCAAGTTCACAGTGTGAGGTGGGTTCTTCTGTCATACAGAAGGCCAGCATTACTGCTTGTCCATACAGTACAGAGAATTACTGTGTCATGTCCCATTAGGATCCTGCCTAAAAATATAAGCAAGAAATCCTGAGTTAGGTAGAGCCATTTGTTGAGGTTTTCTCTTACAGTTGTGAAGTCAATGTCCATACCCAAAGGGTGATGTCATGGTGGGAATTTGGCCCTGGTGCTGTCTGGGATTAAATACACTTCTCAGTTCCACTGAACTCAGTCTTAAGGGAATTGTCACTTGAACTTGAATGACTGATGGCTCTGTGTCTCCTTCATTACATCCCTGTCCTGGTATAGAAAGGAAGGACAACTGTCTGTACTGGATTGTTTCCACCATTGCCATATACAAGTCCACATGGTCAGCAGCTGTGTCCTCAGAGTCAGGCAAGGACATCATAGCATACTCTTGGCATTCAGAGGTTATTAAGGATGATGCTAAAAATTAAGGGAAGGTCTCTCTATGATTCCTTCAAATTGTACTTTTGGGATAAATGTACTTTAAATTATAAGGAAAAAATATGCTGTAAACCATAATGCTGTAAATTCACTATGAAATACCTAGCATAGCGGAGACTAAATAATAGACACTAGGAAGCAGGTGTTTATAATTTATGAAATAATGCTTAAAGGTGAAACAGATGAAATATATTAGTCATATTCTGTGGTGGGGGAAATTAATGATAAGATACCAGAAGCCGAACCTGAATCCTGTCATCCATGTTGACACCCTAAGTGTGAGGCGCTATTCTTTCCAAATCCATTTCTCAGGAGATTGGTGACAAAACAGGCTGTCAGATGCCAGCTATAGAGTCAAGTCCCCCATTCTCCAGAGATTGACAGAGACAATGTCAGTAAATTGTAAAGACAAGCTATCAAGCACTCTATTCTGTGATTCTGTCATGTGGCAAGAAACTCATCCTGGAATTCCCTTTTTAAGTAATAAGTATTATTTTAAAGTGGACCTAAACTTGACCTAAAACTCAGGGAAGACATATAGCAGTTATTATTAAATGGTCTTTATCAAGATTGCAATTGTCTGGTCAGTACCCAAGTTAAGACAACTTGAGCCCTCTCTTCTGGGAATTTTTGTAACTGGTAGAAAAGCTAATGAAAAAGAAATCTGTTCATCTACTTCTGATACATATTTTCAACCAGAACTTCCATTGTGGTTTGGTTCAGTAAGTGAAGTATATTCTTTGGGAATGTTTAAAGACTCAGTGTTGCATTTCTCCAAGGGCAGTGAATATGGCCCTGTCTGAAGCTGCTGTTAAGTGCTTAGTTAGTTTCAAGATTATCCATTCCACCTAAGGTTAAATTTATAGCACTTGAAACCCAAGATGAAGAAGTCATAAAGGGCAGGGAGCTGAGCAAACTTCTCTGTGGATTGGTCACTGCCCTTTTCTCAAGATCCTGGCATGCCCAAACTGACTCATATTTGAGATAGCTGGACATATAGTTGACCTATAAGAATATTAGAAAGTAATATAATATTCTCTCTGGTCTCATGAGAACACAGAATCTGTGTTACTAACAGGTAAATGAGCTTGAAGGTATTCAATGACATACTTTGTGCTCATTTATTGAACAAAGTTTGAGAGTTGACCAGATGGCTTGGGGAATGCAACTGTGAATAAGACAGATAAAATCCCTTTTCCCTGCAGAGTTTATAATTTAGTGGAGAAAGAAGTATAAATAAAGTGTCAACCACAAGGTGCAATGAACACATAAAGAGAAAATAGGGGTCATAGAAAATCTCCCCAAAGAAGCACTATCAGACATGAAAGTGATGCTGTGACAAGCACGCCAAGCCAGTGACGCCACCTGCTGTCCTGAGACATGCTCAGCAGACTGAGGGGCCTTGAGCACAGGGGTATTTTTATAGCTAAAATAGCTGAGGGTTTATTATTTTGTCTCCTACAGTCAGGGAAACCTATAACATGCCTTTTACAGCTACTATGGAAGCCATCTTGAAGGGGAAAATGTTTTAAATTTTTCTCTCTCTTCCCTTTCTCCCTTCCTCTTTTTCTTTCAAAAAGCTATCATCTAAACTCATTCATGTCTATGAAGACTCATCCCTCTGCCTTTCAGTCTTTTCTCAAGTGGCAGAACACTGGATATGGGGAAGTAAAGAGACTGAGTTTTTGGCACCTAAGGATGAATATGGCACTCTGATGAGAGAGCTTGAAAACTATCTCTATAAACAAACTTCAGTTGTACATCATGTTTTATTATTATATGTAGTTGCTGTTGGTGAATAACTTTTGTTATAATCCTTGATATATATTTTGTTCTTGCCCGATAATACTCTGTACCTTGTCTTTTTAGAAAAAGTTTATTTACTTATTACTTTTATTAGTGAAAGAGATATAGAGAAAAAACATCAAATGAGTCCCAATGCTGCAATCCATACCTAGCCTCAATCAGCCCTGGATATTTTTTTTTAAGAATTATTTTATTTAACTATTTGTTTAGTTAGTTAAATAAAGCTGCCATGTCCAGGCTTCTAAAATAATTCCACAACAAGCCCTGAACCTTGAGCAAGCAAGTTCCCAGTGTATTCAGAGAGGTCTCTGCACTTGAAACAGGCACCTTCCCACATGAGATTAACAGAACATTTGCACTTGACCACTGTGCCTCTGACTAGCCCCCATGTTTAATACTTTTAAAGCCTGATGATCCATCCCGTTCTGGATCATGAAGGGTGAACTCTGAGATTACTTGGCTGAATATAGAAATCACTGTTCTGGTGTTCAGAAAAGCAACCCTCATTCTAAAATGGTGCCTGAACGGAGACAAGGAGCTCACATCTTTTATGTTATGTCCTCCCAGCATGCATTTCACAGGGACAGAAGTCTGAGTGGGATACCTTCTCTCCTCCTCTTGCTCTGTGTTCTTCTGGTTCATGGTTCATAAGAATGAAGTCTTGCCAGTTTCAATGATAACTTGGATGTAAGGAAAATCCTGCATTCCTTGCATGGACAGCAGAATATATGAGGAGTCACTAACAAGCAAAACTAAAAGTGGCCCCATTTTATCATGACTTGTTCATTAAAAGGTAAAACAGGTGACACTGATGCATTAAAATATAGTGACTTACAGAGATTTGAGTAGTATATATTAATACATCAGAAGTTTCTGGTCCAGTTGTGATGGGACATGGAATACAATGCTCTGTGAGGCTGAAGCTACATAGGTCTTGGGTTTGCTTCCTGAAGTCTCCTTGCATATGTTAAACAAGTGTACAATTTTCTGTGACTCTAGCTGGCTGAGGCTGGGGGTGGACTGTGTTGTAAAGACCCTGTTGCAGGATGCCTTTTTCTCATGGAGGAAATAAGGAAATATGCTTAAAAAAAGAATTTTGTTCTATAAAACAGTATCTTTTCATGTATGTTTGATGTGCTTACATGGATGGTTATGATAACATAAATACTATTAGTGAGCACAGTCTTTAAGGCCTGGGATGTGGCTTAACGGTCCTAAGTACAGACTTTTGAAGAATGATTTTTGTCTTTTATTTTTCTTTTTGTGAGAAAGGTAAATTTGGGCTATTATTTCTATGGCCCCATATTAATGCTGGCATGCTTTGCAAGAAATCTCATTACATTACTTATTTCAGAGTCAAAGTACTTACATTTTAAAGAAGCTAAAATTTCACCTGTAGGAAAATTGGCACTTTTTTTTTTTTTTTATTTTACCATCCTCAGTGCCAAGCATAAAAAATGAACTTTCTGTTTGGGTAATTTTGCACAGCAGGAACTTTAAATTATTTACAGCTTTCCTTATCTGGAACCAGAGGAAACATACCATTTTCCATGCCACAATTTATACTGTGAAATGTTCTTAGAAAAAAAAAAAATGTGAGGGTGAATAACTGATGTGCACAAGAATTAGAAAAAGAACAAAGAAGTGTCCAAAGCAAGGGGTCTTTCTCTTGCTACAATAAAGGTGGCTATAAGGGACCCTGGTAGGGCAGTGAACATCAAGACAACTAGAAATTGCATTGTTTTAGAAGCCATTCAGTGGCTTCTAAAATAATTCCACAACAAGCTGCTATGAGTGAGTGACCCAAAGATTGAATGAAACGAACAAACCCAGGTGTGAGATTAGAAGCAGTGCTGAGAACAGGGCTTAGCTTGTGGAGAGGGATGTGCCATGAAAATTAGTCCATGTCTTATGGGAAATGCCAGGCCAGGACATGTTTCCCGAGCTCAGTCCTGGTTTCCTGGATATCTGCATTTCTGGAGAAGCAAATGGAGAGGAAAAAGGAATCTTCCTTCCTCTCTTCCCCCACCCTTGGCCTTCCTACTGAGAAGGTTTACATGCCTAGATGTGCCCTGCAAATAGGGTTTCTAAGCATCCCAATATGTAAACCCATCTTAATCTCTACCTCTTGCTAGGAATTTCACATCCTGCTTTTGTGTTTATCTCCTGTCAATTTAATTGGTGAGAATGAATCCCTAAGGTTATATTTCTGGACCTGTTTGGTTTGAAAGTTCACCTTACAATGGAGAGAGGGGTCCAAGTACCATTTCAAGTCAGTTCAGTTACACAACACAGCAATAACAATAACAGCTAATGTTCATTGATCAGGCTTTAGTAGCAGCATTTATTGAGTACGTTAGATTGCCAAATGTTTTATTTTTCCTTAAATGCTGGAAGACTTAATGAATTCAACATCTAAACTATTAATAAGAAAGGAATAAGTATAAACTTTCCCACCAATATGAAATATATTTGATTTAATATATAACAACCAAATGCAAGCTGTGATCATTGATTATTTCCTGGTTTGAAAAATATCAACCATAAAAGTCATTGTTTTGGGTCATTTGGACACATTTCAAAGAGAATTGGATATTATAATAATATGTATATATTATAATATAGTCACTATTAATTTTGTTATGTGTGATAATGATTTTGTGTATATGTACAGAAATATTTTTTGGAGACCCATGATGTCTGCAGTTTACTTTTAATCACTCAGCAAATACATAATGCACACACATGCATGCATGAGGATTTCAAAAAGTTCATGGAAAATACATATTATGAAAAAAACTGCACCAAAATATAATTATACTTTAACTTCATTTTTCATGAACTTTTTGCATTGTATACACATGCACACACACATATACACAACGATGTGTGTATACATATACGTGCGGGTATATCTTTAAAATTTCCGTCTCAATTTGACATTCATTTTAATGTTTCTGGAAGCAACCCCACAAAGTCAAGAGCATGACAAAAGAATGTTAAATATTGCCATTTTTTATTTATCTTAATCTGGAGCTAATAGTCAATGCAATCAGGAGGGAGAAGGAAATAGGTGGATAAAATAACATTTGATAATGGAAAAAGGTAGAAAACCTAGAGGAAATACTTGAAAAGCAACTTCAATGACAGAATCCATAAAGTGTCAGAATAAGATCATTAAATATACAGATATCACTGTTTTATAGAAAGAAGCAGGAGGTTACAGTGAAAGAAAAAACCTTATCTGTAATGTTAACAAAAACGACCTAACTGGGAATAAACTTAACAAGAAATGGTGAAGATCATGATGAAGAAAACAATTAAACATTGTGGAACATTAAGACATACAGACTTGATCAAAGACATGTAGACTTGATCAACGGAAAAGGGCAATCTGTGCTTGAACAAATACTTGGCTTTACAGAACTGTCATCCTTGCTTGTTAATCTATACATTTAATCTTATTCAAAGAAGATCTCATAAAATTTTTTTTTTGTAAAATTTTTTTGAAGGGAGGGAGGAATGAACAACCTACTGTGAAAAATTATGTAAAACTATAATAATTAAATTAATGCAATATTGATACTAGAAAAGACAGATAAATGGATGAGGATTGTACATAGATGCAATTGAACATAAGAATTTAAAGATATTATTTTAAATTTGAGAGGAAAACATTAATTATTAAACAAGGAATGTGGAGGTCAGCCACAGTGGCACAATGGTAGTGCTATGCTCCACCATGCTGAGACCATATGGAAAGGTCCCAGAATTGCACTCTGTGGTCTCTCTATACAGGCTGGGCACATGTGTGTGTGCCCATTATCTTCACCAGTTGGGGCTGGGGATGGATTGAGGCATGAACATCCTGTTGGGAGTTCCTTCCCCCCCCCCCCCCCCATGTAAGAAACAAATAAGAAAATAGACTTTTTTTTTTTTAAGTATTGTGGAAACAACAAAATAGTATTTGGAAAAAATAACTTTGGAAACATAAATTTTCCGTAGCTCAAACCATAAATATGTGTAGAAACAAACCACAAAAACATTAAAAGAAAACACAGAAATAAGTAATTCTGCTTGAGGTATTACATAAAATCTGGATTATTAAATTCAACTGCATGAAGTTTTAAATTAAGGGAGAATTTCACCAGGAGCGAATCCAAGACAAAGGATAATCTTACAAAAAACTCTGTAATTTTTATCATGAACAATGGGTTAATTTGCTAACAAACTAATAAGATAATGAAATATAAAGTAAGCCAAGGGTATATACCTACCACAGATTGTTTTCCGCCTTTCCTTAGAACACAAATACAAATATCTCCTAGACATACCAAAAATGCTCTTCCCCACTCAAATTAAGATTTCCGCCAATGTAAACTATGTCACAATATTGTTATTTGCTTACCAGATAGACATGGATCAAGATAACACGCCTCTTTGGGGAGATCTGGGGAAAGACACTTGCCCTTCTTTGGAAGCCAGACTCATTCTCAGTGTAGTTGTAGCCTTGGCACCCATTTTAGACCTCACAGTTGTTTGAGTCTTGGTGACCTTTGACCTAGTTGAGGCTTCCTCTCCCTAGGTGACTGATTGTGAAGTAGCTCACTTTCTCTTCATTTCACCAACCCCAAACCCAACACTTCCCAGAGCTGTTGATCCATATAAAACCTAATGGTCAGGGCCTAAGTCATGCAAATTCTCCACTTCTGGTTTGCTTTCTTTAAATTAGGCAATATATGACCTCAAGAAAGCCTGAGGGACAATACCTATTCACCCTAGTAAAGGCATAATCAGGCACTATCATTCAGGCCCTCTCTCTTCCTCTCTTTTTCTTTCTCTTTCATGCATATGTACCCTGCTGGAAGAACTCTTACCATCTCCAGACTCCCTGTCAACACCCCTAACCTCATTCATTCGGTCTCATCTTTTCAGTGTGTCTCACCTGACTGACAAGCCTAAGTTTAAGTACCTCTGCAGGCAGTCTGGGCTCTCCTAAAGAGTGGTTATCTTGGCTTGTGGCCACTCTAGTCAGACCTTAAGACCAAAGCATAATAGTAAAGTCACAAACTGGAACTGTTACTTGGTACATTTTTTAAAGGTAAATCTGACAAGAGTTATTGTAAATTTTAATTATATTTAATATAGTTATGTCTCATTTTTTCCATAATTCTGTTTGCAATTTTTAATACAATATTTCAATAATACTATTTTTAATTGTCAGAGGGAATATGTATTCACCAGAGGAGAGATGGTGGAAGGTGGGGTGTTACCCCAACGGGGCATGGTTATACTGCAATCTTCTTTCTTCCATGTCTACATCCTGTCAGGACTTTGGGCATGTATGCACATGCACCCATGTTTTTCAAGCTACTGGAGTTGGTATTTGAACCACACAGTTAGCCATGTGGAATCTGGTTCCCTTAACCACTAGACTATGGCTCCTGTCCAAAACTATTTATTAATAATATGTAATATTATATTTATAATATTTAATCATAAAGTACAGCCTTTGACATGGAAATTCCTCTTCAAGCTATTTATCTATAGACATATTACACTCTCTCTCATGAATGAGAGAGCATTCCCAGCAGGATATTGATAACATGATCCATCTCCAGCCTCAGCTAGCCTCATGCACACACACATGCCTGGTGCACACAGCGAGGTCTCTGAATACGAACATGAATGTTCCCTTATAGGTCAGCCTTGCAGAGCATCATGTTTTACCCCTGTGCCACCCAATTCCCACAATGTTTTTAAATAATAGAAAACTAGTAGGAAAAAAAATACCCCCCCCCGAAATTCCATTGTAAATACCTGTATTATGAAATGTTAAAATTCATTATGACATATTCACTTAGTAGCAGCTGCTAAAAGTATAAGGTAAATCTTTTGGTATTGACATTGACACATCTCTCAAATAAATATTAAGTGAAAAAAATCAGGAATAATATTGCGTTTAGAAGCCTATTATGTGTAGAAATGTTCACTCCTACAATTTTCTTGTATAAGTGTAGAATATCCATTTCTAGGAGCATACTCGAGCAGCTATTACTCGAGTGCTCACCTCTAGGGTAAAGTTGCAAAAAGGTGACTGGAGAGAAACTTGCATTCTACTTAGAATGTTTCTGTCTTAAGTGTTTTTTCATTTGCACATATTACTTATTTAAGTGATAAATACAGTTTTGTAGATGGTAACATAATAGCAAATACTTAGCAAATTTACTATATTCCAGGCACTGTTCTAAGGACTTTCGATATATGAATTCAAATCATTCTCATAACAATGTTATGAAGTAGGTACGATTACTACAGACAATGAAAACAAAGTGTGATGCACACAACTCTCAAATGGAGAATCAGACAAGAATTCTTCAAGCCATTTTGCCACAGAATCTCTGCTGCTTTGGATGTGATTGTGGAAAGAGCACCAACAGGGAGGTAATCGTTTTATGATAAATGATACAGATAAAAAAGGTGATAAAGAGTGATAGAAAGGTAGTTCTAGAGGGAATGTGAGGGGATGAGATTTAGGACTCAAGGACACACCTTGATTAAGATTTCATGTTGAATGTTCTTACCTAAATAAAAATAGAGAGAGCCAGAGGAAACTTTTAGAGTTAATGGACAGGATTATGGCTTAGATTGGGTGATGGTTCACAGGTGTGTGCTTATCTCCAAATTTAAGTTGAATACATTAAATATGTACAGCTTTTTGTATGTCCGTCATACCTCAATACAGTATATTAAACAAATAAACAGAAAGCCCCCTCCTTAGCTAAGAAGGCAAGGACCTGGTAAAGATGGATGAGAGTGGATTAAATCAGTATACGAGAAGGGTGGGTTCCAGAAGGCTAGACATGCAGATCAAACCCACAAAGAAGAACTCTTGTTCTCAACTAGGATAATAAAAAGCCAAAATACAGACACTAATGAGTGTTCTCAAGGATGTGGAGAAATTGGAATAGTTATTTATGTCCGATGGGGATATAAACTGGTGGAGCTGCTTTGGTGCACAATGTGGCTCTGACTCAAATCGCTATACACATACAGGTATTACATAGCCCAGCAATTTCATTCCTAAGTGTATACTCCCAGAAAGTAGAAACACACATCCTAACAAAAATTAGTACAAGAACATTTATAGCTACTTTATTCATGATAGTCCCAAAGTGAAAAAATCCAAATATCCACCTATTGATGAATAAGTAAATATAATATTGTATATCTAGTCAGTGAAATATTACTTGGCATTGAAAAGAATGAAGTTGTACCATATGGATGAACCTTAAACACACTATGCTAAGAGAAGAAGCTGGTCATAAAAGATCACATGTTGAATAACTCTATTAATATGAAATATCCAGAACAGGCAAATATATAGAGACATAAAGTAGATTAGTGATTTCCTGAGGGATAAAGATTAAGGGGAGCACAGGAGATCAGTGTTTAATGGGTACAGGTTTCTGATTTAGTGAGTTTAAGATGCTGCAACAAAAGAAATTGTGTGGTTTAAACAAGGGAAATTTGTTGCTCACAGTTCTGGAGGATGGGAAATCCAAGATCAAGGTGCCAACTAATTTGATGAGGGCTCTGTCCCTGGCTTACAGATTACCATCTTCCCCTGTGTTCTCACATGACAAGGAGGAGAGCAAGATTTCTGATGTCTCTTTTTATAAGGGCACTAATCCCACCATGAGGTCCTCACCCTCATGACCTCATCTAACCCTCTCACCTTCCAAAGGCCCTACTTACACTATCACAATGGAGTTTACAGCTTTAATATTTAAGTTTTGGAAAGATGTAAACATTCAGTCTATACTTTTTTTTTTAGGGTAAAGAAAATGCTCTAAAAATAATTGAAATGATGGTTTCTCAATTCTGTGAATATACTAAAATCATTGAATTATACTCTTCCAATGGCAGAATTGTATGGCATGTAAATTTTACCTCCATAAAACTATTTCTAATTAATTTGTGAAATAGAAGATGAGGTTGTCCCTGAGCACCTGAGACAAGATGATGAGAGGGAGATAAAGTCTCGAGACAACTAATCTGAGACTCTAATCAGTTGCCTATGGACACATCACAGGGATACATGTTGCGAGCTAATTTCAGGGGAAATTAGTGTCTGAGTGTTTGTGGTCATCCAGTCCTTAAAGATATATGGTTTTTCCAGAATCTCTAAGCAGAAAAGGTGTATGAGAGCCCTCCTAGTTTTAAACAGAGACTCACAGAACACAGCTTTTATTTGACTTGTTCCACAAAGTGTCTTCTGCAATGAGCTGGGCATGTTTGCAGAGATGGTTGAATGAAGTTTATTTTGAAGGATACAATACCTTACGTAATCACCAGCCATGAAGTGCAGGGGAGGGTGTACCTTGTCTCTGCCCATCAACCTTAATTCCCTCCCTAGAGTCGTCATCATAATTATAAAAATTTAATGTGCTCCTGTTATGTTCCTACAACTGTGCTTTGTGTAGATTTGAAAAAAAAATAGCATAAGAGTGTTATTAGGGACATTTTATGTATGTTGGACCAAGGCTTAGAGGCATTGGATAGTTTACTCAAGACCCTATGGCTTACAGGCTTGAGACTTCAGACTACAGTGTATTTGGCTTCCAGGCTGGCAGCATTTCTACCATCCCATGCCATCTCTCCATGCATTCAATAAATACTATTGATCACCTTCATGTGCTAGGCACTAAACTTGGTGATGAGAAAAGAGATGGCTTCAAGGAACTTGCAGAGACCCTGCCCACTTGTGTGGAACCAGTATGGCATACCATCTGCACAGGAAGACAGGCTGTTTAGCGAGGCTGTTTTGATTTGTGGGACATCCTGACACAAGTATTTTGATGCCACTGTTTGACGTTAGCTGGGTCTCAAGGTGACTCTCAACATGTAAAATCACTGTTCTTTAAAATACCTATTTATAGCAAATATTCCTGGACTGGACTCTATCCCTAACTCTCACCTTTACTGAAAAATAATATTTCCACTTTATGCTGCAGCAATGTCAATAATGATTTTCTTTTTCTTTTTCCCAGAAAAGGTATTTTATCTATAATCAGAAATGCCCTTTAATAAGAATTTTCAAAAAACATGTATTTGCTATAGGGCATATTCACTTGCTGGAGAAAAAGAAAAAGAGAGAAAGTGAATACTCCCACCACCACCAGGGTAGGGATGGCAATGCTTCAATTCATTCTCCTTTCAGGATTCTGGGCATGCATGCTCGCACAAACACCTGAGGTGTTTTCCAAGCTGGTGGGTCTGGGACTGGAACTGTGCAGTTGGCCATATGGGATGCAGTTAACTTAACCTCCACATAATCTACTAACCTTGTAATAAGAATTTTTGAAAAATTTGTTAGAATTGGATTCATGTCTATGGAATATCAGTTTAGTCATCTGAAATAATACTTTAAAAATTATTTTTTATGATAACACATTATGGAATGTATGGAAAGGACATTTAGTTCATTGAATGGAAAGTTTCCTGACATTCAAGGGACTTCTAAAGTTTGTGGAAACATGAAATTAAAGTACAAATTTATTTTTGTGCAAAAAAAGTTTGAAATTCCTACATAGTTTTTTCATAATACGCATTTCCATTAACGTTTTGAAGACCCCACATATCTAGACTCAGAATAAATAAAATTTTATAGCACAACTTTATTTTCTTCTTATTTCCCAGGGTTAGTAGCTAAGGTTTATATATATTTCATCAACCAGTGAACACAATCAAGAAGTAGGGGTTTACAGTGTCCATGGTTTCTTTATTTTCTTTTTAAATTGCATTCATTTTCAGGTAACATACTAATTAGGCATAATATTTACAAAAACACCAAAGGGAATGTGAAATATTTCCTCCAGTTCTTTCCTCCAGCCACCAGTCTCCTTTTTCAATTTGTTTTTGGAGGGAGGTTTACCATATGGTACATGTGCTCTCTGGAGAGAGACAGAGAGAGGGAAAGTGAGAAATCACTCCCAAGGAAGGATGGCCATGCTGCAATCTCTTCTCCATTTTCTTCTTGGGATTTTTGGCATGCATACACACATGACTGGTGTGATTTTGAAGCCTCTGCATCTGGGAATCAAACTGTGGTCAGCCATGTGGGAGTCTAGCATCTTAACCTCTGTACCACCTGTTGGCCCCCACCAGTTTCCTTCTTTAGAGGCAACCAAGGTCTCAGGAATTCTGCCATAGCTGCTATATACATATGCAACCAGTTACATGTGCATGGGTATGTATACATAGAGATGTATAATATATGCACCTATTAATACAGATATAATGCAGATATATAAATAGACTATAAACATGGAGTATATATTTTTGCATGAATGATAGCAACTATGCACATTGCTTCATGCTTTGCTTTCAGTCTTTCCTGAAGCCTACTATAATGAAAAACCTTTTACAAACTGATATGTAATCTAAGATGACTTAATAATAAGACATATTATTATTTTATGTGCCACTAAGAAAGAAAAAAATTCTGCCAATTAAATCAATGTCACAGCATCGATTGTAAAACACATTCCAATTTCTAAGATATGTCTTAAAAATTGAAAAAATACAGCACGGTTTTACACAGGGCTGCAGGATAAATTCCCAGAAGTGGAACTATGAGTATAAAATGCAGGTTCATTTATAATTTTTAATATTTTTTCTAATGCTAGAGAGCATGGTCAAACACATGTGTGTAAAAGAAAAAGAGCGAGAGCAAAAACACTCACCAATGGGGCCTTGTCACGTTACAATCCTTTTCTCCCCCATTTTCTTAGGATCCTTCAGGTTTTCTAGCTTCTTGGGCCAGGATTTGGATAGCAGTTGGCCATGTGGAATCTGGCTCTCTCTGCTCAGTGTTTAACCACTGCACTTTGCAGCTGGCCTGTATTTGTAATTTTGAATACTCACTGTGTCCACAGAAGCACTACCAATTTTTTCTTGAACAAGCCAATTATAAAAACACTCATTGCCCCATATCTTAACAAACTTAGTATGGAACTGTTTCTTTATTTTTCCATCTGATAATAAAAAATTATAACTTCATTTTGTATTTTAATCTTATGTGGAATGACAATGAATTTAAGATTAAGATCTTTCCATTTTCTTTTCTGAGAATGGTTACATTCTTTGCTTATTTTTTATTGACTTTTTTTTACAGCTTTGTAATTGTTTTTTCTATTTCAGGACACTTGCACTATGACTGGGTTATGAGTTGCAAATTTTTACTTTTAGGGTTTTCCACTTGTCTTTTATTTTGATTGTGGGATTTTACTATGCCGATTTAAAAAATTCTTACTGAAGCCAGCAGATGGCATTCTGGTTATGTCGATGGCTTTGAGTCCCAGACCTGGTGACTTGAAACTCCTGTCTGGTTTGTGTGTGTGCATGCCCAAGATTCTGGGAGGAGAATGGAGGAGAAGGGATTGCGGCATGACCATCCACTCTAGGGCATGATTTCTCACTTTTTCTCTCACTGTCTCTGTCTCTCTCTATGGCTAGCGCACAGGCCCTAAGCCAAAAACCTCTAAAAAGTTTTCCAATGTAGACAAATTTATCTATCTTTATTTGGCTTCTAGGTTTATGTAATACTCAAGAGTTTTTAAAATTCAAGATAATAAAAACAATTTAACCATGCTTCTTGATAATACCTTTATGTTTTTTTTTTTTAAACCTTAAAAGCTTTTAGGAATTATTTCTACTTATGTTTTTAAGTATAGATTTACTCTTTTTCTGATTGGCTATTGTTTCCTCTACAAAATGAAATCTCAAGTAAACATATAATAAAGTATCATATGCATTTGGATCTAATTTTGAATCTTTATTTTTTAAAAAGAATTATTTATTTAATTTTATTTATTCATTCATTCATTTTAATTTGACCAGAGAGAGAAAGAAAGCAATAAAGTAAGCCACCAGATTCAGGACTCAAACCATGGTGGACCCTGTAGGAGTGTCCAGCACTTTAACCACCACATCACCTGCTGGTCCCAACCTTCGTTGTGTTATATTGGTTCATTTATTTGTTTAGGTATTCAAACTATGGAGTTCTAATTAATGTTGATTTACGATTCACTTTAATCTTATTTGGAAATATGTACCCTCATTATGTTATTTTTTTAAAAAAATCCTTGATTATTTTTTATTTCCTTTGCTATATTAGCTTTTAAAATATATAGTTTAGTTACCAAAAAGTTTTCCCTGAAATATAAAAATGCTGACTATATAACATTTGTTCAACATATTGTTAAGGTTAAATCTTCCTATGTAAGGACATTACAAGCCTTTCCATGGTTTAGATTCTTTGCTTCCCTCTGTAATCTTCAAATGTTTTCTTTTCACATAGAGCTAGCAAATTTCTTATTAGGCTTACTCCTTTATTATTATTAATATTTATACATTTAATCACTATACATAATTTAGATTATAAAGATATCTATCCAACATGATGTACACCACATGCCAGGCTAGTTGAGAATACTATACAGAGCATCATCAATAGACAACAAACTATATCTGTGTCTCACAAATGTCTTACTTCTTCATTTTACCCGAATTTGCCTTCCTGCACTCTTCCTCTCTCTCACACTCTCTTTCCACTTTATCCCCAGGGTCCATAACAATTTTCAATGCTTTTATGTCCTCCAGTCTTTCAATCTTTACCATAGAGTGTAGACAGTCAGTATATATTAAGTGGAGACATACAATGTCTCTCTTTCATAGCCTGACTTCCTTCGTTCAGCAATAAATCTTCCATGTTCATCCACTTTCTGTCAAATGCCAGGGTCTTGTTTTTTATATTTTTAATTTTTTTATGGCTGAATAGTATTCCATGGAGTATATGTGCCACACTTTTTTTTTTTTTGGCGAAGTTTTTGCTATAGGGCGTATGTGCTCACCAGACAGACAGAGAGAGAAAGAGAGACAGAAAGCGAGAAATCACCCCCCAGGGGAGATGGGCACGCCACAATCCCTTCTCCATTCTCCTCTCAGGATCTTGGGCACACATGCACACACGCCTGGCATGAGTTTAAGCTACTGGGTCTGGGACGCGAACCGTGGTCGACTATGTGGGAGCACAGCGACATAGCTATTATGCTAACTGCTGGTCCCCGCCACAGTTTTTTTAAATATATTCATCTGTTTGTGGACATTTGGGTTAGTTCCATGTTTTAGCAATCGTGAATAATGCTGCAATAGATATAGTTGTGCAAGTTATATTTATATGAGGTCTTTAATGGTTCCAGACAAATTCTGCTTTTCTGACTGAGTGTTCTCCTGTCCTTTGGGTAGAAACCCAGGAGTGGAATTGCTGGGTCATATGGTAGTTCTATTTGAAGGTCTTTGAGGAACCTCCACATTGTTCTCCGCAGTGGCGGGACCAATCTACATTCCCACCAACAACGCAGGAGAGTTCCCCTTTCACCACATCTCCAACAGCACTTACAACTTTTTTTTTTTATCTTCACCATTATGACTGGGGTTAGGTGGTATCTCATTTTAGTTAGGTGGTATCTCATTTTAGGGAGATCTGCATCTCCCTTATGATGAGGAATGTTGAGCCTTTTTTCAGATGCTTGTTGGCTGTTCGTATGTCTTCTTTAGAGAGTTGTTTATTCAGCTCATTTTCCCATCTTTATTATTATTATTATTATTATTATTATTATTATTTGTATATACTTTGAATCACATTGTTTGGCTTACAATGAGACCATTTCGATATGTGAACATTTCTCCCCAGACCCGTTGATCGAAGTATCTTCAACAGATAACACCACACCTCCCCATCCTGTCAATGCTCTACCTCTGTATCCCTTCTCCAAATGTCTTTCGTTAGGCCCCACTCCTCCACATACACCTCATCTGACATTCACACCCATCTCTTGTGTTTGTTCAACTGTTAGGCAATCAGTTTCAGACATAGAATGCAGACAGACGGTATATGTTAAGTGGGGACATACAATGTCTCTCCTTCATAGCCTGGCTTGCCTCACTCAGCAGTACATCTTCCATATTCTTCCACTTTCTGTCAAAAGCCAGGGCTCTGTTGGTTTTTATGGCTGAGTAGTATTCTATAGAGTATATGTGCCACAGTTTTTCAATCCATTCCTCCATACGAAGGCATTTGGGTTGGTTCCATGACTTTGCAATCGTGAATAGTGCTGCAATAAACATCGATGAGCAAGCACCTTTCCAATGAAGAATTCTTCTGTCCTTTGGGTAGATACCAAGGAATGGGATTACTGGATCATATGGTAGATCTATTTGCAGATTTTTCAGGAATCTCCAAATTATTCTCCACAGTGGTTGGACCAATTTACATTCCCACCAGCAGTGTAAAAGAGTTCCCCTTTCACCACACCCCCACCAACACTTATCATTTTTTGTTTTTTTTTTAAATCTTAGACATTTACCCCAGTCATTTTCCTATCTTTTAATTGGGTTAATCATTTTCTTCCAAGTAAGCTGCTTGAGTTCCCTGTATATTGTGGTTATCAGTCCCTTATCTGAGGCATGCTAGACAAAATTTTTCTCCCATTCTGAGGTGCTGGGACTATGCAGTTAACACAAGTTGAGTATGAAAGAATTGCCCCTCATGCCTAAGAGCAAGGACTTGGCTGAGGAGAACTGTTTGCAAGGTCAACAGTTTTACGAGTTCTGGACCTCACCTCCATTGTGTTGCTGTACTGGCCTGCACTCAATTTCTCTGCCATGGGCCTTATTGCTGTACCCTGGTACCCCATAAAGGCACCCCCTGCCTTACTATAACTTTTACAATAATCCTGAAGGAATGTGGATCCTCTAAGGCAGCGGCTGCAAACAGGAATTACTCCCATTAGATTCACCCCACCCTCCTGGAAAATGTCAATAAAGACTGCTACATTCACTTCTCCTACTGGAGATTACATAGATAAGCATTAGAAAGGTTTAGGTTAAAGCTACTAATTGGCAAAACAATCTCAGTAGCTGGGAGGGGCTCAGGGACTCATCCATGAGGTGCTGCTACCCCAAAAACCATGAGCCACCCTTACTCTAAGGACAAGGGAAGATTGCCATTCCCCAAGCCACAGTCATTGTATAGAGCAGCACATAGAAGGTCCCAAGTACACAGTAACCTTTAGGGCAGTCATTAAGTTGCCCACAAGACCACATTTCTTTCCTATGTAGACATTAGACTCACCCTCTTAGCTGTGGATTACCCCAGAGATAACATAAGTATTCCACTTTAGTATATACTAACCTTGTCTTTACTAAACCAGACAGGATTTATTTCTAGGCCCTTGTAATTGCTGCCACCCTAACCTGAGGCTGAAGTTCTCAAAAGCTGACCTGGGGCTCAAGTTCTCAAGCCAATCTGGGACTGAAGTGATCAAGCTGGTCTGGGACTGAGGCTATTAAGATTCCTGGGAGCCCTCTCATCCAAAGACCCTCCCCAGTAGTCAAGATCTAAGAAGAGAATGCACCCGAAAAATGGACTTCCTCGTTCTAAAAATTATGACTGTTTATACCTAAACAAAACAGATGTCATGTTTTATGATTATTGTTCCTATACTTTGAATACTTTACCTTTTGGAGTAAAATCTTTCACTTACTTCCCCTCACCCATCCTACTCCTGTAAAACTCCTTCTATAATAAATACGCATGACTCCTGGCCATCAGGGCTGCAGTCTTGAGTTTACTCTGGCTGTAGCCGGCTGAGAACATGCTAAGGGGCATTGAGGTCTTGGCCTAATTTTGTTCACCCATATCGCCTTCCTGTGCAACCACCCTGGCTGAAGCACGGCTTCTAGCACTGAGGGTTGTCAATTCACACACATTACTGTGTCCTTTCTGTGCAGAAACTTCTTAACTGATGTAATCCTACCCATCTATTTTGGGGATTATTGCCTGTGCTTTGGGGGTCTTGCTTAAGAAGTCTTTGCCTACCCCAATATCTCCCAGAGTTTCTCCAGGGTTTTCCACCAGTTGTTTTATGGTTTGTGGTCTTGGATTTAGATCTTTGATCCACTTTGAGTTGATTTTTGCTAAAGATGACAGATAGGGGCTCAGATTCATCATTCTGCAGATGGATACCCAGTTTTTCCATCACCATCTGCTAAAGAAGTTTACCTTTTCCCACTGGATTGACTGGTACCTTTGTCAAAGATCAGTTGGCTGTATGTTTTGGGGTTTCTTTCTGTGGTGTCTACTCTGTTCCATTGATCTGTGCATCTGTTTTTGTGCCAATATCATGCTGTTTTGATTATCACAGCTTTGTAATATATTTTGGGGTCAAAAAGTGAGATGCCACCCACTTCACTCTTTTTGTGTAGGATTCCTTTGGCAATACAGGGTCTTTAATGATTCCAGACAAATTCCATGATTGTCTTTTCTAGATCTGTGAAGAATGACTCTTGTAATTTTATAGGGATTGCATTTAATATGTAGATTAATTTGGGTAGGATTGCCATTTTGATTCTATTAAGTCTCCCAATCTAGGAACATGGGTTGTGCTTCCACTTTTTTGTGTCATTTTTGATTCCTTTTTAAAGATTTTCATAGTTTCTCTATAGTTTTCCTTTGATTTCCTTGGTTAGTTTTATTCCTAAGTATCTTACACTTTTTGTGTCTATGGTAAATTGAATTACTTTCTGTCTGTCTGCTTGTTGTTTGTGTATAGAAATGCTATAGATTTTTTAGGTAAATTTTGTAACCTGCCACTTTACTGTACACATTTATTACTTCGAAAAGTTTTTTCATGGATACTATTGGTTCTTTTATAGATACAATCATGTCATCTGCAAACAGATAATTTCAACTTTTCTTTCCCTATTAGAATGCCTTTTATTTCATTCTTTTGTCTGAGCGCATTGGCTAAGGCTTCCAGTACTATATTGAATAGGAGTGGAGAGAGTGGACAGCCTTGTCTTGTACCAATCTTTAGCGGAAAGGCTTTTTGCTTTTCCCCATTCATTATAAAATTAGCTATATGTTTTTCATACATGGATTTTATTATGCTGAGAAACGATCTTTCTATGATGATTTTACTGAGAGTCTTAATCATGAAAGAATGTTGCATTTTGTCAAATGCTTTTTCTGCATCAATTGAAATGATCATATGGTTTTTAATCTTTCTCTCTGTTATTAAAGTTATGGTTTTGCATATTTGAACCACCCTTGCATCCCTGGAATAAAGCCTACCTGGTTGTGGTGAGTAATCTTTTTTATATGCTGTTGAATACAGTTATCAAGTATATATATATATATATATATATTTTTGGAGAGGTTCTTCACTATAGGGCGCATGCGCTCGCCAGACAGACAGAGAGAGACATAGAGACAGAAAGTGAGAAATCACCCCCCAGGGGGGATGGTCACGCCGCAATCCCTTCTCCTCCATTCTCCTCTCGGGATCTTGGGCATGTACACACATGCGCCCAGCATGAGTTTTAAGCCACCGGGTCTGGGACGCGAACCGCGGTCGACTATGTGGGAGTCCAGCGACATAGCCATTACACTAACTGCTAGTTCCCAATATTGTTGAGTATTTTTGCATTTATATTTATCAGAGATACAGGTCTGTAGTCTTTCTTTCTTTCTTTCTTTCTTTCTTTCTTTCTTTCTTTCTTCTTCTTTTTTTGGAGAGGATTTGCTATAGGGTGTGTGCAATTGTGCTAACTGCTGGTTCCTAGAATTTTTCTTTTTTGTTTTATCCTTATCCATTTTTGGAATGAGGGTGATGGAGGCTTTATAGAATGAGTTTGGAAGGGTTCCTTCTTGTTGTATCTCTAGAAACAGTTTGAGTAGAATGGGTGTTACCTCTTTTTTTAAAAGTTTTATGAAATTCAGCAGTGAAGCCGTTGGAACCTGGACTTTTCTTTGTTGGGAGGTTATTTATTACTGATTCAATCTTATTTCTTGTTATGAGTCTATTCAGGCTTTCTATGTCCTCCTGAGTCAATCTTGGTAGATTATATGTGTCCAGGAATTTGTCCATTTAATCCAGGTTTTCTTGTTTGTTGGCATTTAGTTGCCTGTGGTAATCCTCTAAGGATATTTTGGGTTTCTATGATGTCTGTTGTAATGTTGCTTGATTCATTGCGAATTTGATTTTTCTGGTTCCTTTCTCTCTTCTTAATTGGTCTAGCTAATGGTGTGTCAATCTCATTTATTTTTTCAAAGAACCAGCTTTTGCTTTCATTTATTTTCTGTATAGTTAATTTATTTTCTATTTCATTTATTTCTGCTTGAATTTTTATTATTTCTTTTCTCCTGGCATTTTTTGTATTTGCTTATTCCTTTTTTAAATTTAATATTTTACAGTGAGTCTATAAGAATTCTTTTTCTTATAATCATTTTTCAGTAAATTTTCATTTTTTAAAAATATGTACAAAGAGTGTAATTTCACTCTCTCCTTCATGCTCTCTTTTTATATAGTCTCATGCCTTTTAAAATTTATTTTATTTTTTATTGTATACACCAAGGAGCACAACATGATATTTTGATGTACCGTATACTAAGAGTCTTCAAAAAGTTAATAGAAAATTATATTGTGAAAAAACCATGTAATATTTAAATTTTATTTTTCCACCAAAATAAACTTGAATTGAATTGTTACAACATGTCTACACAGGATCTAGTGTGATGTACTAAGAAGGATAAGACATCGGTTTGAAGAATCCCTATCAATACATTATGTTAAAATTGAAGCAAAAACAAATGTCAAATTTATGGTAAAATTTGGGTCAAGGAATGGTGAATTCATTGATGTTTTATAAAATGTTTGTAGGAATAGTTTACCAAAGAAATCCCCAGTTCATAAATGGATAACTCATTTTAAGAAATGGTGAGTTGATGTTGAAGATTACTCCTGGAGTAGTAAACCATTCACATCAGTTTGTGAGGGAAAAGTTAGTCTTGGCCATGCCCTCATTGAAAAGGACTGATGGCCAATAGCAGAAAAAAATAGCCAACACAATAGTCATGTCAACAGGCTCAGCTTCCACAATTCTGAATGAAAAATTGAGCAAACTTTCTGCTCAGTGGGTGCCAAAGCTGTTGTACCCAGATCAGCTGCAGAAAAGGGATGAGCTTTCAATGGAAATTTTAAACAATTGGGAGTAAGCTCTGAAACATTTCTTCAGAGACTAACAGAAGCTGACACATGGCTCTAGTAGCGCATCTTGAAGATGAAGCACAATCAAAACAATGGCAGCAGGTGGCATGGTGGTTGAAGTGCTGGACTTCCACATGGCCCACTATGGTTCAAGTCCCAGATCTGGCAGCTTGCTTTCTTATTTTCCCTCTCTCTTTCTCCATCTCTGGTGAGCCAACATACCCTATTGCAAATTAATAATAAATAAATAAACAAATCTAAAACAAAACAAAGCAAAACCAATGACTACCAGGAGATGGAATTGGCCCATCAAAGCAAAAGTGAACTGGTAAAGAGTGAAGGTCATGGCAACTGATTTTTGGGATGCTCAAGGTATTCTGCTTATTGACTTTCTGGAGGACCAGAGAATGGTAACATCTGCTTATTATGGGAGTATTTTGAGAAAGTTAGCTGAAATTTAATAGAAAAAATGCCAGGGAAGCTTTACCAGAGAGTCCTTCTCCACTACCATACTGTTTCTGGTCATTCTCTCATCAAACATGGGCAATTTCTTGAGCATTTCAATGGGAAATCACTAGCCATGCCCCATATAGTCCTGATTTGGCTTCTTCGACTTCATTTTGTTTCCTAATCATTAAAACTATTTAAAGGGCAGGACCAGCTGTTTGCGTAATGGCTATGTCACTGAACTCCCATGTAGCCAACCGCAGTTCAAGTCCTGGGCCCGGTGGCTTAAACTCATACCGGGCGCATGTGCATGCATGCCCAAGATCCCAAGAGGAGAACGGAGGAGAAGGGATTGTGGCGTGGCCATCCCCCTGGGGGGTGGGGGGGCGGGGTGATTTCTCACTTTCTATCTCTCTGTCTCTCTCTCTGTCTTTCTGGTGAGTGCACACGCCCTATAGCAAAAAATCTCTCCCCCCCCCAAAAAAAAAAATTAAAGGGCAACTATTTTTCTTCATTTAATAATGTAAAACAGATTAAACTGGTGTGGTTAAATTTCTGGCACCCATAGCTCCTTTGGGATAGACTAAATGTCCTTATCAATACTTAAAAGAGGAGTCTTGAATTTGATGGAGCTATGTTGAGAAAAAGAAATCATTTTTTTTTGTTTTACCTTTTAATTCTATTTTCCGTAAAATTTTTAAAGTTCTCTTATACATAGTAAAATGGTTAATGTAGTCAAGCAAATTAATATGTCCTTCTAAGGACAAGCAATGGCATAATTGTTACATCACCAGACTCCCATGTAGTTGACTGCAGTTCAAGTCCTGGAACTGGTGGCTTAAGCTCACACTGGGCACATGTGCGAGCATGCCCAAGATCCCAAGAGGAGAATGGAGGAGATGGTCTTATGGTATGGCCATCCCCCCTAGAGGTGATTTCTCACTCTCTGTCTCTGTCTCTCTTTCTCTCTGGTGAGTGCATGTGCCCTATCGCAAAATTCTCTCTTAAAAAAAAAAAAAAAGTCCTTTTTACATAGCTCCCCAACATTTTTGTGGCAAGAGGACCTAAAGACGACTATGCATTTTTTTTAGTAGAAATCCTGAATACAATAGAATACTATCAACTGTAGTCCTCATGTTGTATGTTAGACATCTAAACTTGCACGTCCTCTGTATCTGCAACTTTGTACCATTTGTCCTACATCTTTCCATTTCTTTTTTCCCCTAATCTCTGTAACCATGCCATTGCTTTATTCTCTATCTCTGAATTTTCATCCTGGCATTCACCACAATGGGGATGAACCTGGAGGACATTATGCCAAATGAAAGAAACCAGACACAGAAGGAAAATTACAATTTTTGTATCTCATTTTCCCTTTTATTTGTGGATTGTTTTTATTTTGTTATAATTATTGAGAACATATATATATATATATATATATATACATATATATATATATATATACATATATATATATATGATAGACAACTTTGTTTTGACTTTTGATGGAAACATTTGCTTTATTAATTGAAAAGAATATATTTTATCATGTTAAGAAAGTAGCCACTTAATTCTGTGTTATTAGAGGTTTTTTTTCCTTGTAGAAGATACGCTCTATGTTATCAATACTTTGAAGCATTTATGGAGATGATCACATGATTTTACTTCTTTTTTCTTCTGGTCAGTTAGTGTTGTGAATTTTATTTACAGATTTCCTAATAATCAATAAACTAGGCATTCCTTAACTAAACATTTTTGGTTAATGTACTGCTGGTTAAATTAAATTTTTTTTTAGAGAGAGCTTTTTGCTATAGGGTGTGTGTGCTTGCCAGAGAGACAGAGAGACAGAAAATGATAAATCACTCCCCAGAGGAATGGCCATGCCACAACTCACTCTTCTCCGTTCTTCTCTCGGGATCTCGGGCACACACGCACACGTGCCCAGCATAAGTTTAAGCCACTGGCTCTGAAACTCAAACCATGATCAACTACATGGGAGTGCAGCAATGCAGCCGTTACACCATCTGCTGGTTCCCACATCTGGTGAGTTTTAAGCTGCTGGATCTAGGACTTGAACCACAGTTGACTACGTGGGAGTCTAGTGACATGACCATTATGCTATCTGCCTTCTCAACTGCTGGGTTGGAATGAGCTCTGCTCTTATTTAAGGCCAGTTCCTTCCCTGTGTTTTGAATCCCAGGTCCTACAAGGTTTTCACATTATTTTCACTTTAATCTCCATAGATGTTTGCATCTTTCTTTTTTCTCCTTTTATAAATTATTTATTCATTTTGATTTTATTATTATTATTATTATTATTATTATTATTATTTAATTTACTTACCAGAGAGAGGGATAGTAAGAAAGCGAGCCACCACATTCTGGACTCGAACTGTGGTCTGCCATGTGGGAGTCTAGTACTTTAACCACCATGCCATCTGCTGACCCCATTACTTTCATCTTCCAACTGGATCCTACCCACTATATTTTGGACTTTAACAATATTCTAAAAATTTTCCATGAAGTAGTAACCTCACTCAACTCAACATTACTTTATCCCTGAGTCCAAACCTTTCACCGTTTTATAGACTAGCTTCCATATTCAGTCTCTATTTCCTCACTTTCTGTTTACCTTTCAGTCCTCAGTGATGAGGATTCAACCCAACACTGCATTGAAATAGTTCTTATTAAAGATAGCAATGACCTCAGGTTCTCATCTTACCTAAACCTCTTAGTAGTTTTTAACACTGTGCCTTCTTATGTAGCCTCTTCTTGTTTTTGTTTGTTTGTTTGTTTTTGCTTTTTTTTTTTGTTTAATTTTAGAGAGGGTTTTGCTATAGGGAGAACACACCAGGACTCCAACTGCGGTTAACTACATGGGAGTTCACTGACATAGCCATTACACTAACTGCTGGTCCCTTTTATTTATTTATTGAATTTTAGAGAGGTTTTTGCTATAGGGCACTTGCACTCGCCAGAAAGACAGAGAGAGACAGAGAGATAGAAAGTGAGAAACGTAGCCTCTTCTTGTATCCTTGGTAGCATCACATGACTCCCGGTGTCCTCTTGAACCTTGGATGGACCACCCTTCCTCCTTTGCAGTCTTGCCTCATTGGGCTGTTAAATGAAGTTTCTCAAGGTCTGGGCTTAGCTTCTCTTCTTTCATTTTGTTCTCTTTCCCTAGAGAATCTCCCTCATGCTCCCAACTTGCTTTACTGTCCTTAAAGTAATGATTCACTACTTTATTTCTTCAATTATGGTCTTCCTCTGAGCTCCAAACTCTTATGTCCAGTTGCTAACTAGGCATCTCCACTGGGATTTTTTTCAACATGTCAGTCTTGACATATCTGGCTCTACATTCATGCTTTCCAACTGCCCCCAACCCTCACCCCATGCCACATGTTCTCTACTACATTTCCTATCTGGGTGATTGATAGAAGCAACTCTCTATGCAAGCCAAGCTGCTGACATCATCATTAGAACCTCTCTTTCTGTGCTAGACATGTGCTGCAGCTGACTTACATTAACTCATGAGAGTCGATGGTTAGATTTTCTAAAAAGTCTTGAGCTGGTTGTTAAATATCAAATTATAAGAATCTAATCGTTAAAATTAAATTCCATTAGCTTACAATTTAAAAAATTATAGGAAAGATAATAAACATTCAAGACTATTACTACTTAATTACTTTACTATATTTTACCATTACCGATGCACTCGAGAGTGTTTGCCTGTGCGCATCCGCGTAGTGAAGCTCTAACGGAGTGCTGCAGTGCATCTCTTCCCCGCCCTGACTTCAGTGATATCACACCGGGACCTTGAAACCTGCTGCAGAGGGAGTGTTTTCACCATGGAAATTGGCAACTGTTACCAGAGTTTGATTTATTGCCTCATTAGTTGTCTATACTTCAGAAATTGTTGAAAATGTTAACAATGTGGATTAAACTTAAAAGTATGTAATCCATTTAGCCATTATGATGAGAACAGATAAAAAATGTGAGGAAATAAACTTCTGGTGTTCAAAAACTATTAATTCATTCAGCAAAGAAATAGTTCATGTCATCCACCAGTAAGTTAAGCACTGACATACCACTTGTGAACATAAACAAAAGTACCAGCCAATATTCATCTTTGAACAAAACTTCATCAAATGGAACACAGGGTCTCTGTAATATGAATCTGACAAAATGATTAAAAACATAAGATGAGAATAAATTTGCTAGCTGGAATTTACAATAAATAATATTGTCTATGGTATTATTTGTAAATTGTTTGCTATAGTCCATTATAAGAGTAAAATTAATTCTCTCTATATAACCAGTCACACCCCTTTATTTTCTGAGAGCTGGTAATTACACATTTACTGGGACACCATTGCTTACCACCCCACCATATTTATTACTAAGACCTGTTGCTATTTTGCCTTAGGTATCTCTCTATGATACTCATCTCCTCCCTTATCAAGTGCTGCTATCTTAGTCTCATCATTATCATCCTTCAAAGGTTAGACCCTAAATGGATTCCTCATACCCACTCTAAGCCTCTCCAATCTTTTCAAAACTCAAATGTGAGGGAACCAGCAGTTAGTGTAATGGCTATGTCGCTGGACTCCCACGTAGTCGACTGCAGTTCGGGTCCCGGACCCGGTGGCTAAGAACTCACGCCGGGCGTGTGTGCGTGCATGCCCAAGATCCCGAGAGGAGAATGGAGGAGAAGGGATTGCGGTGTGACCATCCCCCCGGGGGGTGATTTCTCGCTTTCTGTCTCTATGTCTCTCTCTGTCTGTCTGGTGAGTGCACGCGCCCTATAGCGCAAACCTTTCAAAAAAAAAATTCAAATGTGATCATGAATCCTTTTTTTCCAATGAGTATTTTACTTACTGTGTACCACTCTGGGGCTGAATATAAGCAATGGTGGATGAAACAGACATAAATCCCTTTCCTTCTGGAGCTTACACTATGGAGTATTAATAACTAAGAGGTTCCATAAATAAAAATAAAGCAGAGTGGGGCTTGGGACAGCAGGTCACACAGAAGAGTAACAATTGCACAGTAGTATGGCTGTAAACCACTGTCCCAAGGACAATGCCTGGCTGCACCCCCTCGTGTCACCCTGGACTCTATTGACCAAAACTGTGGCTCTCTTCCAGCCCTGTTCCAGCTTTCCTTCTCCCCTTATTCATTTCCGAGGAGCTATTTAGAACCTGGTGTCTGAGTATGGGAAAGCCCCAGGCTTATAATTTGCTTAGGAAAAGAATTTGAATAAAAATCTGCAGTCTTATTCTTTTTTCAAATAAAATTTGTTACCCAACAGTAAGTGCTAAAGGGGAAATGTCTACAGTGAACTAAAATGTCATCGAAAGAGCATATATTTTGAGTGAAGAAGATGCGCTGCATTGTGCTGCATGACTATGTTAGGAAAGTTGTGACTTATGCAAATGGTTCTTTCTTTAAATGACATTTTATCAGCAATGGGTGGATCAGCAATGGTCAGAGAACCTGGGGTTTTCTTTGCCCATGAAGTGACAGCCTTTTCCTTCACAATGGCTGAGAAGGGATATTCATTTCCTATTATAGTTGTAACAAAGAACCACAAACTTAATGACTTACTGTGTGAATTTAGCATTGCATTATTCTGTAGATCAGAAGCCAGCACAGCATTGCTGAATTCTGTGCTCAGGAAATCACAAGGACAAAGTCAATGTGTTGGCAGCCTGGCTCTCATCTGGAAGCTCTGAGAAAGAATATTTTCCCAGGCTCACTCAGTATAGGACGTATTCAGCTCCATGCTGTAGGACTGCTGTGCCTGAGTCTTTACTGGTCGGTGCCAAGGACCACTCTGTTTCCAGGGTCTTCTCCATTGTTTGGCTCATGATCCAGTCCATCTTCAAAGTCAAGGCATGTGAAATATGTCTCATGCTCAAATTTCTGTCTTTTTCTTCTGCTATTTTTAAGGCCTCATGTGAATACATTGAATCCACTGGGTAATCCAATATAATCTTTTTATCTTAAGGTCATCCTATAGACAGCCTTAATTATTTAGGCCCTTTTTCTGTGAAATGTAACATTCATGGACTAAAATGGGGGATTAAAGCAATGGGGGCCAAAATTCTGCCTACCAACGTCTCCCCTGGTCCCTATAATCCATGTCCATCCCTCTTGCTTCCTAAAGTCTTCCAAAGTCTCTTCCACTAGAGTATCAACTCAGTCAAAAAATCCAATCTAAATTTTATTAGTTCCAAAGTACCAAATCTCATCATCTCAATCAGGTGCAGATGAGTAACCCATTAAGTACAGCTCTTGGGCACTACTATTACCTGTTCATGGACATGTGGCACTAAAATGCAAGCTATCTGGCCTCAATGTGCAGTGGTGGGACATGTGTAGGTTGACAGCTATAGATGCTCCCATTTAAAATAGCAGAAGATGGAATGTGAAAGGAAGTTGCTAATCCCACATAATTCTGAAATGCAGCCGGGCAACCACTGTTAGACGACTAGCCCTGGGAATAGTAATCCACAGTGCTCAGCATGCCTATTGGGCTCTCGTTTTTTTTTTTTTTTTTCCTGAGTCTTCTTTCCTTTTGCAGGAAAGGTGGCACTGTTGTTTTTTTTTTTTTTTTGCGAGGTTTTTGCTATAGGGTGCGTGTGCTCACCAGACAAAGAGAGACGGAGAGACAGAAAGCGAGAAATCACCCCCCAGGGGGGATGGCCACGCCACAATTCCTTCTCCTCCATTCTCCTCTCGGGATCTTGGTCACGCATGCATACACGCCCGGTGTGAGTTTTAAGCCACCGGGTCCGGGATGTGAACCGCGGTTAACTACGTGGGCCAGTGACATAGCCATTACGCTAACTGCTGGTCCCATGGTGGCACTGTTTTTAGCTGAATAGTTTTATCAACCTGCTTCCCACCAGTGGAATTTTAGGAGTCCAAGAAGCATTCTGTCATCTTGTTCTCTCTCTCTCTCTTTTGGTTTGAACTGAAATGCTTCTGCTGATATAAAGGTCTCAATGACCTTTCAGGCCTCTTGGAATGTCACAAGGACTCATTCATGGATTCCCTTATCCTAGCATGCCATTATTATTATAAAATGATTATTCTTGAGTTTCTTATTTGGAATGTTTTCTTTTGTAACATTAATTCAGTGAGTAAAACAACACATGTGTTCATTTGTTGTAAGTAAGTACACTTGATCTCTGGGAATCTGATTTTAGGAAAATAATAGGGAACAAAGTAATTCAATTCTCTTTACTTTGTGGTTACAGACTTCTTTTGTTTTGTTCTTGTGATAGGGTGTGTGTGCTCTCCAGATACAGTGAAAAGGAAAGTGAGAAATCAGCCCCTAGAGGGCGATGACCTTGCTGCATTCCCTTCTCCTCCTGGGATCTTGGGCATGCACACATGTGTGCCAGGTATGTTTTTTGTTTGTTTGTTTGTTTTTGAGAGGTTTGTGCTATAAAACGTGTGCTCACCAGAGACAGAAAGTGAGAAATCGTCCCACCCCACCCCACCCCATGTGGGTGGGGGAGGCTAAGCCATAATCCCTTCTCCTCCATTCTCCTCTTGGGATTTTGGGCACACATGTCTACATGCCCACATGAGTTTCAATCCACTGGGTCCGGGATTCAAATCACAACCAACCATGTTTATCACCTTAACCATCATGCAACCTGCTGGTTCCTTGTTACAGATTTTGAGTACCACTGTAATCACTGATACCTGCCATTTATTTGCTATCCTTTTCCACAGCTGTGGATCATTTTGGATTATCAATAAGAATATTATAAACTATCACTTACAGTTATACTTTGGGATCCAGTGGTTGAAGATAAATGATAAACATCCCATAAATAAATAAGATAGGCATGAAATAGATTTATTCATAGTTGACCCTTCAATAAATATGCTGGAATTGGAAGTGACTAAGAACTGAGCCATTCACGTAAATAGAACATATCATAATAGACAAAAAGCTAAGAAACACTTATATCAGAGAAATTAACAAGAAAGCAAAAAGCTTAGTGCAGTAATAAGAGAAAAATTACAGATGTATCTGGATTGAAGGTAAGTAAATAGACATCGGTATTATAAGCAATATTTTAAAGTTTATTTTATTCATTGTAAAAAAGTGCATGTGCATGCACAAGAAAGGGAAGGGAAGAGAGAGAGATCGTGAGAGGAAAAAGAGAAAGACCCTCAACAGGGTCTGCTCAGGCCACGATCCCTTTCCAGCTGGTCAGGATCTTGGACATATGCACACATGCTTGGAGTGTCTCAGGTCGAGCAGGACAGGGATCTCAACTTGAGATCAGCCATGTGGCTCTCAGCACCTCAGTTCAGCCTGCCACAGACTGAGCCACCTAAGCTGGGCCATATATATGGTATTTCAAAGGATTCTGAACTTTCTCATTTTGACCTTTAATCAGAAATTCTTTGAGAATGATGGAGATTGGAGAAGAAAAATACCAGTGGAGCATTAATAGATAATAACTTTACAAATAATCCAAATAAAGGAAAAACATAAGAAAAGGTATTGGGAGTTCAATAAACTAGTAACAAATACTGTGTATCCGTATATATATGTGTGTATGTGTGTGCATATATAAATGGATATACTTATGCATACATGCACACAGAGATAGCCTAAAAATGTTTGATTCTGTGATTTCCTTAATGCTCTTGAGCAGAAATCTGCACTTGGTCACAACATAATAGGAAAAGCCTATTACTTATTCTTCAAGAGGCAATATTGAGTTGGACATTCATCACTGAATTTAAAGAATCTGGAAGGGTTTTCAAGTTAGAGCCCTAAGATCATTACAAAGGTGCTAATTCCTGAAAAGCTGTTATTCAAATCATCAGAGATTTCCATCTTTTGTGACAGATGAACATGGAAAATATTGAATCAATTAGGCCAGAGTGTGGCTATTTCTTGTCATCAGAATAGTAAAAGATACTCTTCAGAATTGCTTACTAACTGATTTATGTGAAATATGCTGTTGACAGAGGAAAAGGCAGCCTTTCTCTTCTGCTTGTGAAGATTTCTTTTTAAGCCTCCTGAGGAAGAGGGTCAGTTGCCAAGAGTCCAGATGCTGTGGGTCAAACAACATAAAGAATTATCTGGAGAGGAGGAGTAAGAGAAAAAGAAGAGAGTTATACTGTTGGTGTTAGGAATAGTTTAGCAGGGGTTTGTGGATAAAAATGAGAAATGTGCTGTTATACACGTGCTAACTACTAAGTGCAGTGGGTTGCATGGTGGCCTGAAGGGTGTGAGGGCAACCTTATTTGGGGAAAGGGTCTTTTTTTTTTTTTTTTTTTTTTTTTTGAGAGGTTTTCACTATAGGGCGCATGTGCTCGCCAGACAGAAAGAGAGAGACATAGAGACAGAAAGCGAGAAATCACCCCCCAGGGGGGATGGTCATGCCGCAATCCCTTCTCCTCCATTCTCCTCTCGGGATCTTGGGCATGCACACACACGTGCCCAGCATGAGTTTTTTAAACCACCAGGTCCAGGATGCAAACTGCGGTCGACTACGTGGGAGTCCAGCGACATAGCCATTATACTAACTGCTGGTCCCTGGGGAAAGGGTCTTTAAATGTCACTATCGAGATGAGACAGCTTGTGGCTGCTCTGTAGTGATAGCTAACTAATGAAGCTACTGAGAGACACTGACTAAGGTGCATGCAATCACAATGGCAGCAGACGAGGTCTGTGGGTGCAGTGGCCAGGCTGACCCATACTCCTGGCTGTGCTGTGGGACTGCCTCACCTCAGTAAGCAGGTCCTGGGGATGTTGGCCCCACCAATGCCAACAAGGACAGTGGACATTTTGCAACAGGCTGAACTGTGATGACTGGAGGTCATCTCAGACTATACACTGAACTCCACTCCACTGAGTGGAGCTCACCACGTAGTTGCTTGGAGATGGTGGAGTGCTGTCTCTCTGGTGAACATGAATTTTCTCCCAATAAGTAGTAGGAGGAGCCAGTACAGGGCTTCTCTGAGTACAGGGACACATAGTGGTCCCAAGGCAAAGTGCAGGAGAGTGTGATGGGACTCAGCATGGCAACTCTACCCACTCTGAAATCTGGCAGTCGAGGGTCACCTGGAGGGAGTAGAGAATGGGGGTACACTACGTGTAGGTAGAGGCTGGGTGACCATCAGAAAGCACCAAGCATCCAGTTGGGTTCACATCACGTATCATAAAGGGAATCTCCCTTTGGCAATTTTAAAAGATTCCCTTAAAAATTCAAATTGTGGACCAGTAGATGGCATGGAGATTAAGGTGGCTGGATCCCACATGGCCAACTCTGCTGTTTGAATCCCAGACCCAGAGGCTTGAGAATCACACCAGGCGAGTGTGCATGTGTGCCCAAAATCCTGAGAAGAGATTGTGCTGTGGCCACCCCTCAGGGGTTGATCTCACTTTCTCTCTTTGGATCTCTCTGGCAAGTGCAGGCACCCTATAGCAAAACAAACAAACAAACAAACAAAAAATTTGCATTTCAGTAATTACCTAGTAGCAACTGGTGATTCTTCTCAACATTGTCACCACATAGAAATATGTTCTTCATACAAAAACAAGAGGGACTGGTATTATATAGGGAATATTTAGATGCTTTTGGAACAAGTCTAAAGCAACTTTGTTTCTATGTGGGGTAGGAGTCAATAAACCTTGTACTGGTTTACTTTTACTTTTCCAAATGAGGCAGACAAGCATTCAAAGAAATCTATAGGTGTTAGTCTAACATAACAAGATTCCGATTCTGAGATACGTGTCCCTTGCCTTAGTACTCTGCCATGCGACACCTGTCAGTGTCTTTTCACACATAAAAACTGATTTTCTACAAATTATATGATTTTCTCCAGTCTTCTGCTTTCCTATGAAAACAGTCATGTTTAGTGGTCTCCGATTCTGTGCTAGAGCTATCTTTCAGAAAATCTAGTTCTCTCCAGGCAGATTCAGCTACATCTCAGACCATACACTCAAGTTAAAAGCAACAGAAATGTCACCACGCATTATGTGGAACAGGATTGCTCTTCCAACGTATTGGGGGAATCTTTATTTTGTGTTCTTCTCCTCATAAAACAAATATGGAAAAGAACAACGTTAATTAAAATTTAATCCCGTGGAGGAATTATTTCTTCTAGTTTACAATTTTCATTTAGTTTATTTTCATTCATTCAGCAAGTACTTCTTAAGTTCCTACTGTAGACCGTGCTTGAGTGAGGTGGTTGATGATTGAATACATTGCCTCTCAAGATTTTTGCCACTTACTCTGTATTTCAGTACTAGCTGGTTCTTTTCTTCTGCTTCAGTAGACGGTCTCATTTTTAGTGTTCTATTTAGCACAAAGCAGATTGTTAAAATCCAAATTCGTTTCTATTTTTCTAAAGCAGTAGTAACAATAGTTGTAATCATCAGAGGTCCAGTGGATTTAATACATTCAAAGATTAACTCACTAGCCAATTTAAGTGCCAACAGGTTTGAAATCGCTAATATAAAAAGGCTAAATGTGACAGGAAAAATAAAGAGAGGAACAGAAATACTAAGGTACATTGTGCCCATCAGTGACCTTGGGAACCTGTTATAAAATCTTTTAAATTCTGAAAAGATGAAATAAGAGGTTGGAGAGAGACATTTAAAAAAGCATATGCCGGGTATAACAATACATTCAACAAACGAATTGGGGCTTGTTTGCAGCAATGAACCAGCCTGTCACCTGTCACTCGTGAACCAGTCAAGGTAACAATGCTGACAGTGTGTGTTCACGGGACTCCGGAGGTTGTGATGTGAAAATTATCCTTCAGTTGGCTCCTTCAGCCTTGATTCCAAATTGAACCCTTAGAGAAATATTTGGTTAGGTCTGCACTTTCAAAGAAAAGCAAATGCACTTTAAAAAATTGGAATAAATTAGAGACAATGGATTTACCAGAACCATGTGGATTAGGTGGATTTAGCTGTAATTTTAGACAAAATAAGGTTAGTTTCAGGAGAGCTCCCATCAGGAGTTTTAAAAAGTTAAACAAAACACACCAATGCAGTAGAATTCCATGCTGGCTGGCTGGTGGCACAGTGAATAAGCAGCTTCGGAGAGGACCAGGTCAGAACTCTAGTAAATGGTAATAAGGTGAAAGGAAATGGAAAGATACAGAGTATACCTAGAGTTTTCCTGAATTGAGTTTTTTTTTTTTTTTTTTTACCAAAATTATGCCTTATCTGTTTTAAAAACAAGTGAAATTTGCATTATACCTTCTAGTAAAAACAAAAATAAAAGCAAATGCTGGGTAGTAAGAGGGGACTCCAAAATTTGTTAGAAAAATTAAACTAAAGTATGATATTTGGGTGCAATTTTTTTTTTTGGAAGAGGTTTTTTTTTGCTATAGGGCGCGTGTACTCGCCAGACAGACAGAGAGAGACAGAGAGACAGAAAGTGAGAAATCACCCCCCAGGGGGGATGACCACGCAGCAATCCCTTCTCCTCCATTCTCCTCTCAGTATCTTGGGCACGCACGCACACGCACCCAGCATGAGTTTAAGCCACCGGGTCTGGGATGCGAACCGCGGTTGACTACATGGGAGTCCAGCGACATAGCCATTATGCTAACTGCTGGTCCCGGGTGCAATTTTTTTTTTTTAAAGATAGGTTTTTGCTATAGGATTCTTCACTCACTGGAGAGACAGAAAGAGGTAAGAGAGACAGAAAGAGAGAAATCACCTCCCAATGGAGAGGACCATGCTACAGTCCCTTCTCTCCCATTCTCCTCTTGGGATTTTGGGCATGCATGCACAAGCGCCCAGCGTGAGTTTTACGCCCCTGGGTCTGGGACTTGAATCGTGGTTGACTCTTTGGAAGTCCAGCAACGTAACCATTACACTGTCTGCTGCTCCTGTAGGTTTTGGAATCTATGCTTTTTTAAAATTTTTATTATTTATAATATGCATTTTCTAGGAACTTGTTGAAAAACCCTCATACAGGTCAAGAATAAATTGAACGAAAAATAACCTGCCTGATAATGCAGCAAAATGTGGGTAGTTTTGACCAAAGAATTCAGTCAACATTTACCAGCATTACTGGCATTGACCTCATCCTGCACAACTAGAAGGTCTTTAAACTTGGCCAATAGGTTCAGTTTAAGAGTTAAATATTTCTCTAACAAACTCATAAAATCCGTCTCTATATGGCCTCACTATTCTCTCTGTGCTCTTTTAATTCTTGTAAACCCTTTTATAGTTAATTCTACAACTATATTCTATTAAACTATCTGATAGGAATTGTGTGGGGAAGTAGAGATACAAAAAGCAGTCTTGGGAATCAGCAGTTAGCGTAATGGCTATGTTGTTGGACTCCCATGTAGTCGACTGCGGTTTGCGTCCCAGACCCGGTGGCTTAAAACCCATGCTGGGCGCGTGTGCGTGCGTGCCCAAGATCCTGAGAGGAGAATGGAGGAGAAGGGATTGCGGCGTGGCCATCCCCCGGGGGGTGATTTCTCGTTTTCTGTCTCTCTGTCTCTCTCTGTCTGTCTGGCAAGCGCACGCGTCCTATAGTGAAAAACCTCTCAAAAAAAAAGCAGTCTTTGCTCTCAGAGGTTAACATTGTAGCTGAGGACACTATGTTGTGCAAAATTTGATGATGTGGGGCACATAGATGGAATTCTCTGTATACACTTCGTGCTTAACATGTACATGGTTTAGGAGAATGAAGAGAATTTCAACATAGTAAGATGGCAAAAGGATATTTCAGGTGGAGAGGAAAATCACTAGGTGCACAGAGGCAGGACCTACAGGGAGAATTTAAGAATGGAAGGGCAAATGTTCACTGTAGGAAGGTACAGAGAAAGGAAAGTCAGTGCCAGGGTCCTGGGGATGCTGTAACGATTTAACATAAGGGACCAGCAGATGGTGTGATGGTTATGTCGCTGGACTCCCACATAGTCGACTGTGGTTTAAGTCCTGGATCTGGTGCCTTGAAACTCACACTGGGTGTGTGTGGATGTGTGCCCAAAATCCCAAAAGGAGAATGGAGAAGGGATTCTGGTGTGGCCATCCCCCCTGGGGTGTGATTTCTTGCATTCTGTCTTTCTCTGTCTCTCTGGTGAGTGCACATGCCCTATAGCAAAACTCTCTCTAAAAAAAAGAAAAAAAGAATTTGTTTTTGTTTTTTGCACAAACCGGGTGGTTTAAAACAATAAAAATGTATTTTTCCTTGCCATTCAAGTCCAGTATCCATGTGTTGGTAGGGCTTTAATCCTCTCTGAGAGCTCTTTTAGCTTCTGGTGGTAGCAGCAACCCTTGACATCTTTTGGCTTTGGATGTACCACTCCCATACCTGCCTCTGATGTCACCTGGCATTTTCCCTGTGTGAGTCTTTGTGTCCAAATTTCCTTCTTATAATTACATCAGTCATCAGATTTAGGACTCACTAATCTAGTCTGATTTCATTTGATCACATGTCCAAAGACCCTGTTTCCAAACAAGAGTAGGTTCACAGGTACTAGGGGTTAGGATGTGGGTGTAGTTTTTTGCAGGGGGCATAATTCTATCCACAACAGATTGGCTTATAAGATTTTCACATGCCATGCTGAGACACGGATGTTTGGTGATCCACTGTGATTTTTAGCAGGAGAATGATGTGAGGGGAATTCTTCTCCACTGGTGTGCGTTTAAACCCGCTCCAATCTATCCTTCACTGACAAAACAAAACAAAACAGCAAGCTCCCGCCAACCTCATGTGTCCTTGTGTCTCTTTCCCTTAGAAGCCAGCATGTCTATGCTCATTGTCCCCACTCCACCCCTCCTGCCCTCTCCTTTTACCCACCGACTTCTATATTCTGTTACCCTCTCTCTGTCAGCTCCCCGTGCTGTCTGCCACCTTTCTTCTATTGCGATTGGTGCCCTACTTAGCCAGAACGGGCCACTTCTCTGTGCCCCCCCCACACACCTGCAACTCATCTTCTCATAACTGAACTGCTCACCTCCCCAGCCTGTTCTTTTTGAATCTTCTCTGGAAATGAATGACTCTATTCATGTTGTAGCCCCCAAACCAAAGCTCTGAAATTACCCCAACCCCTTCTCTGTCCTGCAATACCTTTAAATCTTCATAGTGCCACCATCTTTTACTGAGGCACTGCACATTTCTCCTAAACAATTCCCAGACCTTCAGAATAGCTGCCTTAAAATGCTCATAACAGCCACAAGGATTTTCTTTCTTCCTTTCTCTCTTCCTTCCTTCCTTCCCTTCCTTCCTTTTCTTCCTCTCTTTCTTTCTCTCTCCCTCTCCCTCTCTCTCTCTCTCTCTCTCTCTCTTTCTCCTTTCTTTCCTTTCTCTTTTTGTTTCTTTTTCTTTCTTCTTTTTTATGTGAATCTGACCATGTGCTTCTCTTACTTAAAGCCTCTCTGCCTCTGGCTATCCCAGCAGACAGATCAACTCCTAGTGCTGTTGATCAGGCTCTGCAGGGGCTGGGCCCAGCTTCTTGCTATCTCTTACCACTCAGGTGTATACACACTGCCCTGCACGTGCTCGCTCAAATACTTTATTACTATGTACATTACTGATCTCAATGCTGCTTCCTTGTCTGCCAAGCCTTTGTCCAACAGAGAAAATCTCTTCCTCTTCACCTAGCCAATGCCTACTTGCCTCATGCTAATGAAGCACTAATCAGAGAGAGCAAGTGAAAAATGGAATATTACAATTATCTTTCTATAACTACTGACTCTCCCACCTTCCAGTTCTCTTAGGACAAAACCCAGGTGTCTCTTCTTCTACATCACAGGACCAAACCTGGTATGAATGCAGAATCAGCAGCCAGCCTGCCTCCATCAAAACAAGGAGAAGCAGGTGATTTCCTAAATGATGGGAGCATTTCAAACACTTGTCAGATCCCAAATGGAGGGGGTAGAATTGGCAGTTCAAACAACTCTTTGATTTTCAAGCCAAGAAGATATTCTTTACACAAATGACAGAAAATGGCGTGCTCCTTTACATCAAAGCCCTGTGCAGTTCAGCATGGACTTGACCATCTGTGGAGGGATTGGCTGGTGGAATCCACTTCTAGAAGCATGTCCCAGTGAAATTCACCAATTTATATTTGGGAAAGATCAATAATGTCAATGTTGAAAAGAGCTTTGGCCATCACCTGGTTCAACTGATTTGATGTCTACAGACAAGAGCACGTGAATAGAGAGATCAGGTGTCTCCCTCGGGTGGCTTAGTTTACTAAGGGAGTAGAGGATACAGCTACTGGTTGCCTTGAGCCCCGTGCCAGGTCATTTTCATAGGCACTTTTTGGTTTTGTTTTTCTTTTTAAATCTATTTATTTCTTTCTTCAGGAAGGGAGAAAGAGAGAGAGGAGGCCTTGTAACAGAGTCTTCATGCCACAATTCACTCCTAGTCTCACTGAGCCAGGACCATGGCCACACATGCATATGGCTGATGTGCTGAAGGCAGTCCCAGGATGCAAACTCAGAACCTTTCCCATGGGAATCCAGTTTAATGATCACTGTGCCACCACCAAGTCTCATCTTTTTATTCTTTCTAATGATACTTTCCATTATCAATATAGTGAAGAAAAAGGTAAAGGAGATTTAGAGTCTAATCCCAATGATCAGCACAACAACCTGCGATCCCTGGAAGCTGCTTATGCAAGTACAGATTCCCCATCTGTACCACCAGGATAGAAATATCTTTTCCACCAATCTCGTAGGTGTCGGGCTCGCTGATGGTGAATAGTTTTTGAGTTGGGGGTTGAGGATTAAAGAAAAGACAAGAAGACAGGATAGAAAAGGGAGGACTGCTAATTAATAAAAGCAGTGAAAATAGTTATGCACACTGAAGACAGTGTGGAAGGGGAGAGAAGGGAAGAGTATAGAGTAAGAAAGCAGGAACAAAAAGAGGCATGACATTTGTGGGACACAGAAATGGTTTATTACCTATTGATGATAACATGTATAGTATTCTCAACTGGACTGGTCTGAGACATATTTCATGTTAGGTAAATTATCTTTACAAGTCAAATGATGTGAAGCTATTGAATGTTTAAAAAAATTATAAGAAGAATAAAAAATAATAATAATCTGTGAAAAAAATTGAAAGCTATTTGCTGATGAGAAAAAAAAAAAAGAAAGAAAGTTAAAGATCAAGGTGCTGGTAGATTTGGCTTCCGGTAAGGGGTCTCTTCCTGACAGGCAGGTGGCTATCCTGTCCCTGGGTCTTCACATGACCTTTCCTCAATGTGTGCACATGGAGAGAGAGAAAGAGCCATCTTGAGTGTCTTTTCCTACAATTACCCTAATCCTGTCACATTGGGGCCCCATACTTATGACCTTATTTAACCTTAAGTACTTCTTTTTTAAGCCAGATGGCATATGCACATATATGAGAAAGAGAGAAAGGAGTAAAAGGAAGACCGAAAAATCACACTCCAGTAGAGTCTGACTGCAGTTTTTCTTCCTGCAATTCTCCAGCCCATCAAGCCCCTGAGCATGAAGGCATGTACGCACCCAGCATGAAGCAGACAGGGCCAGGATTTGAACCCTGGTAGGTCATGTGGGATCTATGCACAGCATTTAGCCAGTGAACTATCGACCAGCTCCTTTAGACGCATCATCTCCAAATACAGCCATAGTGGAGGCTAGAGCTTCAACTTACTTATTTTACAGGTACATGACTATTGAGTCAATAACTGGGAGAAGGAGTTGCCACTCTTTTTGGTGCCTGCTAATATTCTTTTGCTGCCTGGACAGCTTGTTGTGTTGGCATACCTGTATTCTCAGTGTTCCCAGAAAAATGAACAACTCTTAGGTTTTATTTGTTAAGATGAGGAAGAAAGCATTTTTCATATAGTTAATTTCTCTTTCCAAAGTGAACTTGTAACCTTATGGTCCTTCCACACTCACTGAGTTAGAGTGTTTAGTGATACTGTCGGGCCCAAAAGAAATGCTCCTATAGAGTCGGATATCTACACCTGTCTTCTCTACCATCATATCTTCAGATCTTTCAATATCTGTTATAGAGTGAAGATACTGAGTACATGTTGAGTGAGGACACACAGAGTGTGTTTCATAGTCTTACTTACCACACTTACCAGTAAATCTTCTATGTTCATTCACTTTGTATCAAATAATAGGGTCTCACCGTTCCTTGTGGCTGAGTATTATTCCTCAGTGGACATAAGCAAAGATTTTCACACTAGTCACACATATCTAGGCACTTTGGTTGATTCTGCCCTGGCAGTCATGAATAATGCTTCAATGAATATGGATGTCCAAGGGTCTTTCCAACTCAGTATTTTATTGACCTTTAGACAAATACAGAGAGTGGGCTTACTGAGTCAAATGGGAGTTCTATTTTAAGGTTTTTGAGGAACCTCCATAATGTTTTCCATAGTGACTGTACCAATTTACATTCCCACCAGTAGTGTAGAAGCGTTCCTTTTTCACCCCAGCTTTGCCAGCACTTGCTGTTCTTTATTTTCTTAACCAGGGGCATTTTTTTTTTTAGAGGTTTTTGCTATAGAGCGCGTGCGCTCGCCAGACAGAGAGAGAGAGACAGAGAGATAGAAAGCGAGAAATCACCCCCCGGGGGGATGGCCATGCCGCAATCCCTTCTCCTCCGTTCTCCTCTCAGGATCTTGGGCACGCACGCACACGTGCCCGGCGTGAGTTTAAGCCACCGGGTCCGGGACTCGAACCGCAGTCAACTACGTGGGAGTCCAGTGACATAGCCATTACACTAACTGCTGGTCCCACCAGGGGCATTCTTATTGGGGTTAAATGACAGTTCGTGGTTTTGATTTGCATTTTTCTTATGATAAGAAATGTTGAACATTTTTTGTACACATTTTATCATCTTTCTTTTTTTATAACAGCTTTATTGAGATATAATTCATAAACTATAAAATTAACCAATTTAAAGTGTAAAATTCAATAGTATATTCACAGAGTTATATGCTCACCATCACAATCAACTTTAGGACATTTTATTTATTTTTTAAATAATTATTTTATATAACTTTATTTATTTTAATTTGACCAGAGAAAGACAGAGAGAAAGAAAGTGAGAAATCAAGCTTCTAGGTCTGGGACTTTGACCGTAGTGAGCCATGTAGGAGTCTAGCACCCTTAACCACCACACCACCTGCTGGCCCCAACTTTAGGATATTTCTATTACCTCAAAAAGAGCACCAAACCCTATTTCTCCCAGCCCTAGACAACAACTATTCTACTTTCTGTCTCTATAGATTATCCTATTCTAAACATTTCATATAAATGAAATCACATGATACAAAGTCCACGAGATTTTTTGTTTGTTTGTTTGTTTGTTTGTTTGCTTTAGGGCACAGGGTACATGCAATTGCCAGAGAGACACAGAAAGGAAAGTGAGAAATCACCCTCCCGAGGTGAGGGGTGGCCGAGCCGTAATCCCTTCTGTTCCGTTCTCCTTTCAGGATTTTTGGCATATCCATTCATGGGTCCACTGTGCCTTTCTTTTTTCTTTTCTTTTCTTTCTTTCTTTTTTTTTTTCTTAGTAATTTTTATAATTTTTTTATTCTGTATTTCTTTCTTAGCAAGTTGTCTGTTCCACTCAGTTGCCCATTTTATAATTGGGTTATTCATTTTCTGTAGGTGACCTGCTTGAGTTCCCTGTATATTTTGAATATCAATTTCCTATTTGAAGTATAGTTTGCAAATGTTTTCTCTCACTCTGAGGGGTGTCTCTTCATCTCAATTATTATTTTCTTTGCTGTGCAGAAGCTTCATTTAGTCCCACTTGTCAATTTTTTGTATTGTTTCCTGTCCTTGCAGGGTCTTACTTAAGAAAGCTTTGCTACTCCAATGTTTCCAAGTAGTTTTACAGTTTGAGACTTTATATTTAAATATTTGATCTATTTCAAGGTGACTTTTGTTAATGGTGAGAGCTTGGGGTCCAATTTAGTTTTTCTACAGGAGGATATCTAGTTCTTCCAACACCTGCTAAGCAGACTTTCTTTCCCCTCACTGACTTGTCTTTGCTCTTTGTCAAAAATCAGTTGGCTGGGGAACCGGCAGTTAGCGTAATGGCTATGTCGCTGGACTCCCACATAGTCGACCGCGGTTCGCGTCTCGGACCCGGTGGCTTACAACTCACGCCAGGCGCGTGTGCGTGCGTGCCCAAGATCCCGAGAGGAGAATGGAGGAGAAGGGATTGCGGCGTGACCATCCCCCCTGGGGGGTGATTTCTCGCTTTCTGTCTCTCTGTCTCTCTCTGTCTGTCCGGCGAGCGCACGCGCCCTATAGCGAAAAACCTCTCCAAAAAAAAAAAAAAGAAAAAGAAAAAAAAAAGAAAAAAAATCAGTTGGCTGTATGTTTTGGTGTTTATTGCTTGATTCTCTATTCCATTCCATTGGTCTATGTGTCTATAGATCTTTAAAGTTTAATGGCAGGTTGACTTTGTTGTCTGAAGATTAAGAGAGCTGCATCCCACATGACCAACCATGTGGTTCAAACCCCAGACCTGGCATCTTGAGAAACACACCAGGCTCATGTGTATGTGTTCCCAAAATCTCAAGAGAGACGGGAGAGATGGAGGTGAAAGGATTGTGGCATGAATATTCCCCATAGGCAATACTTTCTCTTATCTCTGTCTCTGTGCCTCTCTCTGTTGAGCAAACACACTTTCTAGCCAAAACAAATAACCAAAAATTCAGTGATTCAATGAAATAATGCTTAAAAGAGGCATATCGAGGGGGTGGCAGGTGGTGTGATGGATAAAGGAACTGGATTCCCACAGGGCCAACCACGTTTGAGTTCTAGACCTGGTGGCTTGCTTTCCTTTTCTCTCTCTTGCTCTCTGTCTCTGTCTGGTCAAATTAAAAATATAATAATAATAACAAATGGAATTAAATAAATAAATATTTCTCTCTCTCTCTTTTTTTTTTTAAAGAGGCATAACTAAACAGAATATGGGAAAAAGATTGAAAGCAAAGTGGAATAAAAAATACAGCAGCCAATACTGACCCCAAAGTAGCTGATGTAACTTGTATAAATTAGCAAAATAGAAAGGGGAAAAGCACCACCAGGAAAAAAGAGGGATACACTAATGATAAAACAAATACTTCCTTGAGAACAGAAAACCTGTACCTGTCAGAAAAATACATGGCTTAATATATATGAGAAAGACAAACCATAGAACTCACTTTACTATCCATTCACTACCCATCTGTCTGTCTTAGAGTATTGCAAGAGGAAGTTGAAATATTTACAATCTTCACAAGAAAATTTAACACAAGTCTATCAGAAATGGATACAACAATAGGTAAAAATTGTAATTTTATCAAAGGTATGATAAATACCGCGTATACTGTTGTCTGTAGTGTGTATGTGTGTGTGTGTGTTAGTGGGTATGTCTCTGTTTAGTTCAATGCACTGAAAAAATGGAAAACATGGAGGAAGCATGGTTGATTCCATGTTTTAGCAATTGTGAATAATGCCTCAATTAACATAGGTGTGCACTCCGAGCTTTTTCCCATCCTTTGAGTAAATACCAATGAGTGAGATTACTGGGTCCTATGGTATTCTATTTGTAGGTGTTTTAGGAATCTCCTGCTGGGAGGCCTTAAAGTAGATAGAGTCTGTGTTATCACTGTAGGACATGTGAAAACTCTAAACAAAGACATCATCTACTGTGGGCTTTACAGATAGAAGAAACCTGAGTGTCAGCCAGAGAAGGCCAGGAGAGGCTTGTTTAGAGCCAGGAGGTGCTCCGCAGCTGAAGCACCGGACTTTACCTCCCATATAAAAGAATAAGCACAAACCGACTCGGGCTGTAATGTTCTCCAGCAGAGATGCTGGGTCTGCCTGAGCCCTGCTTTTATTTCTTTGTTATTTCTTAATCCATAGTGTTTTCCTTCGGGGTACCCTGTCTCTTTGCCCTTAGGCAGGGGCATGTGGCACCCAAACAGGGACCCAAATATGGAAGATAATGCGGGTGGACACTCCAGAGGTTGGCAAGAAGAAAGTAAAAGAAAATATTGAGAGAGTAAGGAGTGAATGTTCAGTCAGTTGGGCGTAAAACAGCGAAATGTCTGAGAGAGAGATGTGTATTTGAATGTTGTCCTGTATGCGAAAAGTACATCAAGTATGTGAAAAGTATGAAAGTTAAACTTAGAAGAGATTTTAGAAGGAATTTAGAAGTTAAACTTAAAAGTTAAGAGTTAAGAAACTTAAAAGTTATACTTAGAAGTTAAGAGATTTAGAAGAAATTTAGAAAACTAAGAAACTTAGAACTTAAGAGTTAAGAGATATAAGAAATTTAGAAGATTTAGAAATTAAGAAATTTTGAAGTTAAAAGTTAAGAGATTTAGAAAGTTAAATTTAGAAGTTAGAAAAAGCTAAGAGTTATTAGAAGAGTAATCAGAAGGCTAAGGTTAAGAACATTTATTGAACGGTTAAATTTTAAAAGCCAAAAAAGAAAAGTAATAATTGAAGGAGTCAACTTGAAGTTGGGAGTGAAAGAGGGAAAACTATGCAAGAAAACATTTAAAAGGCTAAGAAGAAATTTAGAAAGCTGAGATTTATTAAAAGACTAAGAAATTTAGAAGGCTAGAAAGAAATTTAGAACGCTAAAGAAAATTAACAGTTGAAGGAGTTAATTTCAAGTTGGGAGTGAAACCGGAAAAACACTCCAAGAAAAGGAAAGAAGGGAATTGGCAGAGTAAAAAATCTAGGAGCAGCAAAATTAACAAAAAGCAGTTAAAAATTAAAAGCTCCAGGAACAGCAGATGGCATAATGGTTATGTTGCTGGACTCCCATGTAGTTGACTGCAGTTCGAGTCCCGGACCTGGCAGTATGCCCAAGATCCCGAGAGAAGACTGTAGGAGAAGGGATTGTGGTGTGACCATCCCCCCTGGGGGGGGGGGGGTTCTTGCTTTCTGTCTCTCTGGTGAGAGCATACACTCTGTAGCAAAAATATCTCTCCAAAAAAATAAAAAAAAAGCCCCTGGATTTAAAATGAAAATAAAAGACCTGAAAATTTGAAAAGTCAAGTGTAAAGTAAAAAGCTCTCCAAGGAAAAATAGGCATGTTCAATGGCAAAAGTTTATGGCAAGATGTCTAATGGCAAAGTCTATGTGCTCAAATTAGAAAAACAAAAGTGGGGAGATGCAGGGAGCACCTTAAAGTAGATACAGCCTTTGCACTATTGCAACACGACATGTGAAAGCTCTGAATAAAGGTATAATCTACTGCTGGGCTTTACAAATAGAAGAAACCTGAGCATCAGCCAGAGAAGGCCAGGAGAGGCTTCTTTAGAACCACAAGGGGCCTCCACAGGTGAAGCACCCAGGCTTTGCCTTCCCTGTGAAAGAATGAGACAGAACAGCTCAGGGCCACAGTGGTCTCCAGCAGAGACACAGGGTCCCTCTGACCCCTGCTTTTATTTGTCCTTTCTCAATTCACAGTCCTTCCCCTCCAGGTACCCTATCTCTTTGCCCTTGGGCAGGGGCAACCTCCATATTTTTCATAGAGGTTGTACCAATTTACATCCATGCCAGCAGTGTAAGAGGGTTCCCTTTTCACCACACCATCACCAGCACTTGTACTGTTTTTTTTTTTTTTAAGAGAATTTTGCTATATAGTGCATCCACTCACCACAAAGACAGAAAGTGAGAAATCAACCCCCACGGGGGACAGCTATGCTGCATTCCCTTCTCCTTCATTCTCCTATTGAGATTTTGGGCACACATGCCTACCATGAGTTTCAAGCTCCTAGATTCAGGACTTGAACTGTGGTCAACCACCTAGGAGTCTAGTGACATAACCACTATGCCATCCACTGGTTCTGCAGTTGTTCTTTATTTTTTGATCCTAGGCGTTTTAACTGGGGATTTAACCATTTAAGGTATCTCATTGTGGTTTTAATTATTTCTCATGAAAAATGTTTCAAATCTCTTTTTGTAAGTTTTGGCCGTTTTGGCCATTTATAAGTCTCCCTTGCAAAGTTATCTATTCAGTTCATTTGCCCATTTCAAATTGGATTATTTTTTCCCTATATATTCTGGTTATCAATCCCTTGTCTTTTTTTTTTTTTTTTTTTTGGAGAGGTTTTTGCTATAGGGCGCGTGTGCTCACCAGACAGAGAGAGAGAGACAGCAGGAAATCACCCCCCAGGGGGGATGGCCACGCCACAATCCCTTCTCCTCCATTCTCCTCTCGGAATCTTGGGCACGCACGCACACGTGCCTGGCGTGAGTTTAAACCACCGGGTCCGGGACTCAAACTGCAGTCGACTACATGGGAGTCCAGCGACATAGCCATTACACTAACTGCTGGTCCCATTATCTTGTCTTATGTATAATTTGAAAATATTTTCTCCCATCCACTCTGAGGTAGTCTTTTGTTTCCTTTGCTCTGAAGAAGCTTTTTAGCTTGAGATAATCCCACTTGTCGGAATGATTCCCTGTGCTTTAGGGCACTCATCTAAGAAATCTTTGCCTACTTAATGTCTTCAAATGTTTCCCTTAAGTTTTCTACCAGTAGTTTTTAAGTTTGAGGCATTACATTTAAATCTTGGATCCAGCTTGAGTTGATTCTTATTAATGGTGAGAGGGGTCTAGTTTCATTTTTCTGCAGGTGGATGTCCAGCTCTTCCAGCACCATTGACTGAACAGACCTTTTCTCCATTGCATTGTCTCGTGCCCTTTATCAAAGGTCAGCTGACTGTATGATTTAGGGGAAATATTTCATGTATTTTAACTGAAAACTTCCCATATTTAAAGAGGCATGTGGAAATCCAAATCCAGGAAATAGAGAACACTAAATAGATTTAACATAAGAAAATCCCCTCCAAGGCATTCCATAGGCAAACTGGTAAAAATCAAAGATAAAAATGATATTCTAAAAATGACACGAGAGAGATGCCAAGTTACTTTCAAACGCTCTCATTAGACTGACATCGTATCTCTCAATTGAAGCAATACAGGCAAGGAAAGAATGGGAAGACATATTTGAAATAGAAAGAAAAGTAATTTCAGCCAAGAGTACTATACCAGACAAGATTATCCTTCAAATGAAAAGGAGAAATAAAGTAGCTCCTATGGGGACCAGCAGTTAGCGTAATGGCTATGTCGCTGGACTCCCACGTAGTCAGCCGCGGTTCGAGTCCCAGACCCAGTGGCTTAAACTCATGCCGGGCGCGTGTGCGTGTGTGCCCAAGATCCCGAGAGGAGAATAGAGAAGGGATTGCGGTGTGACTATCCCCTCTGGGGGGTGATTTCTCACTTTCTGTCTCTGTCTCTCTGTCTTCCTGGTGAGCGCACGCGCCCAATAAGAAAAAACCTCTCCGAAAAAAAAAAGGGGGGGAAAAAGGTGGGGAGGGGGGAAGTAACTCCTATGTAAACAAAAGCTGAGAGAATTCACCACAAGTAGACCAGCTCTTTAGGAAATACTTATGGAACTATTTAGCCTGGTAAACTAAAGGGATATAAATAGAAGCAAGAGAACACAAAACAACTAGAAAAGAAAAAATAACTAAATGACAAGGATAAATTTGCACATATCAATAATAACATCGAATGTTATTGGATTAAATTCCCAACTAAAAGATAGATTGACTCAATGGATAAATGAACAGGACCCCACTATATGTTCCTTACAGGAAACACATCTCATTGATAAAGATATGCATATACTGAGACCAGCAGATGGCATAATGGTTATGTCACTGGACTCCCACGTAGTAGACCACAGTTCAAGCTCCTGACCCAGAGGCTTAAACTTACACTGGGTATGTGTGCATGTGTGCCCAAATTCCCAAGAGGAGAAGGGATTGCAGCATGGCCACCCCCCTTGGGAATGATTTCTCACTTTTGTCTTTCTCTCTGGCCAGCACACACGTCCTATAGCAGAAATCTTAGAGAGAGATAGATTGAAAGTGAAGGGTTGGAAAAAGTCGCTTCATGCAAACAGAGTGAAAAAAAGGCAAGAGTCAGGTAATATCAGACAAAACAGACCTTAAGATAAAAAGGATAAAAGACAAAGAAGGAAATTACATAGTTCTAAAAGGATTCATTCATCAAGAAGATATAACAATTATAAGTATTTACTCACTCAACACCAGGGGACCCAGGTACCCAAATGTGTAAAAAAAGTGATTGCTAAATTCCAGAGGGAGATACAGGTTGTGACACACGAATTGTTGGGGATTTCAACACCTCACTGTCACCACTAGACACATCATCTAGGCAAAATTAAATCGAGACACGGGAGCTAATTGATGCCAAAAATCAAATGGACCTGACATATATAGATAGAACATTCCACCCAACAACTACAAAATGTTTTTTCTTCTCAATTTATTTGTTAATCTAGGAATAAGCATAAATTAACTGCTTAGAAGTTACAAAGTTAAATAACAATTTCAAGTGTTGGAAATGGAAAAGGTTTCCTGTAGTTGTGTAATCTTGTTTCTTTCCTAAACAAGTTTAAGAAGTCCGGACCCTTGTAGCTCATTTTTGTGGGAGACTTGGAATCCCTTTCAGTTCTCAGCCATTAATCTAGAATGATACTATGTTGTTGTGGAGGCAAATCTAGCATTCACAGCTGCTTTGTACTAACAAAACCTTACTACTTACAAAGTTTAAACAAGTGTAATCTTATAATTGTGTTCTCAGGCAGTATGAGTCACTCTGGGTTCCTTCACTGCACTGGCTGTGACAATCTTTCTTTCCTGTTTTTGCTGATCTGCAGAGTGTCCTTGTTTTCCCAGAGAGCAGACGCTACTGTGTTGGAGATCACTATACACTTGGAACCTGGTAATGGACCAGCACCGTGGCAGGTGTTTGAGAAACACTTGCTCAAAGAATCAGTCTAGAGTTCTTTGTTAAATGGTCAATGCATCTGCTTTGGGGAATTCATGAATTCTTAGTTTGTATCTGAATTGGCTAGTGGGTAAGGTTCAGGGATTTTTATCAGATGCTTAAATGGACCCTCAATCTAGGGACGGAAGAGAAGCTTAAGTTTAGTGAGAGGATAAAGAGTTAGAAAAGTCTGTATTTTTTCCCCAGGAACATTGTGGAGAATTTAAACATAGTACAGTTTTCAGCTAAGCTTTAATGTACTTGTATTGTTGAAAAATTCCTTATGTGACTTTTCTGGGTAATCTTTATGGGGTGTAAATTTGATAACTGAACCTTAATCACAAAATTATACTTGATTAAACAAATTCCCTTTTACCAAACCAGATAACGCAAGATTTATTGTGGCTTTTCATCTTCAAATTGTCAAGAATGTTTGTAGCTTTTAATGCCTTAGAAAATATTAAAAGATCACTGAAGCACTTTAGTTATCACTTTCTTTAAAGTACTACTCACCGGTTTTAGCAGGAGTACAGACCCACGGGACAAAATTGCTGCTCAGAAAAATACACATGTGCGTGCGCGCGCACACACACACACACGGGCACACTTATTGTATACCAAAAAGGGAAAGAAAATGACTTTGGGCATTTTAGATGGCTAACCTACATCATTTAACTGGATTTTAAAAATTCCTATATCAGTAATTTATAATTATCTGATTATGAGAGATTACAGCAAGCTTCATTCTGCTGAGTTAAGTGTACACTTAAATGAATCCTATTCACTGTGATTGGAATACAAAAATAAAAGTTGATAAAACATTGTAAAATATCCTGGGCCTTTGACTTGTTCTGGTTTTAAATGAATTACTCTTATTTCTGAAGACCTCTCATTCTTTCTTTCCTCATACCAGTTATTTACATTCCTATAAAAAAAAATCACAAGATATTAGTCAGACTCAGGACCATTTTGCCAGCCCTGAAACTCTTCTCATCACTTGTTGCCTTCGTAGAGGGCTGATGGGCTCTTTTATATATGACAGCACAGTCAGCGTGTCCCATCCTTCTCCTGAAGTATAAGGTCTTGTCTAACCCTGAAATGCAAATAGAATGATTTCCCACCTGATATCCGTCTTCATGAGCGCCTATGTAGGAAGGAGGAAGTTGGCCCCTTTCTGACTACACAGGTGAGAAGCGGGAAACTTCTTACCATCCAACATGACATTGTTGTTGAGAAGGGGTATGGATTTTGAAAATGTGGAAATGTAACCTCAAAATTGTATTTTCAATTGGCCGTTTGACCTGAATTAGAAAATAATTTAAGAGATGGGGCATTGATGGAGGGAAGTGCAAAAAAAAAAAAAAACAAAAAACAAAAATACTCCAGTTACTACTTTCAACTTTCAATGTTTCTTAACTGATTAGAAGAACAAAAAAACCTTTAAAAGAAAAATAAAGAGACCATGAATTGGAAAGAGATTGCATTCTCACAGGATTGTCCCTCTGAGTGACCCTGGCACTCAGTGACATTTCAATGCACTGGTTTAAATGGGACATTTTAAATGTGTTTGGTAAGGACTGGAAACCCGAGTGCAACAGGAATAAATAAATAAAGCATGAGGGGAGAGACTGGGAGATCTCAGGTCCTCACACGGCAGTGACTTATGCAAGCAGCAGTGATCTTGTTCTGATCCAGCTTTCCTGGACCTGCTCAGTTCCTCACTGCTGCCTGTGCCGCTTTCTGTAAGATGCACGTGGTGTTTCTTGGCTTGGCCAGGGAATAACCACCCATGCCTCTCTTCCCTGCCTCGTGACACAAGAGGCTCTATTCTTTATTGCCTTCTGTTCTCCCTACCTGGCCTGGCTTTTGTTCATTTTTTTAAACACCTCTATGAAATATTTTTGTGGAGTCATGGTTTCTCGGAGGAAATAAATTCCTCCTCCACTCCCTATCACCACATTTGGAAGGGAGATTTTCTTCCCCTCCCAATTACAATCCATAGACATACTTTCTGTATTTGGACTTGACTTTTATGGCCTGTTACTGCTCATAGCTTTCCGATCAGGAAAGAAGGCAAATGCTGATCACGTAGGCACTTAGTGAGCTAAAGGACAGTGTGCATGGAAGTGTACCCACACACAGCAGCAAACGCACCCTAGAGGGCAAGGCCATCTGGAGCTTGGTGAGGAGTAGGGCTCAGCTGCCCAAGTTCATGATCACCCTGAGGGCCAGCTCTTGGATTCCAAGTCAAATTGTATGGCTTAACGACAATGTTCACATAAGATGTAAACACCCTCCACGTTGTCACTGTAGTGTGCGTCAATTACTCTTCTCCCAAGAATCCAGAGTCAGGCTCCAGGGGCGGGACTCCCACTTCACCAGCCCCAGGATCCTGCTGGAATTCACCACCTGAGCGTATCGGGTAAGGGCAGCAGCAGGCCCTCCTCAGCTCTTTTCTAGCATTTCAAATCTTTACTTCTGGGGGAGCACCAACACGTCTCCTTCCTCATTACTTAAACATGACAGCCAGTCAGCCTGGCACTAAAGAAGGTGCAGAAAGGCAAAAAGTACAAGAATTATGTCGGAAACACACTTTGAAACCCCCAACTCTTTGAAACCCACGTTTTTAGAAACATTCAAAACAATTTCTGAACATTAAGAATTGTGAATACATTTGGAAAATTAAAACTGAAAAGTGAAAGGAGTTACGTTTCACTAATCATTTACAATGGTATGAATTGCTTTTCATAGCCAATTACCAGATAGGCTACTACATTTAATAACCTGAATGGCTATTCAAGTTCCCCTGAGGCAAGGAGACAGTTTTATCACCAACGAGGTGTGTGAGTGTGTGTGTGTGGTGTTGGGTTGTTTTTTTCTTTTTCTTCTTTTTTTTTTTTTTTTTTTAATTTTCCTCCACTCCCCTCTTACCCGAGGTGTCCTGGCTTTGGTTCAGCTTCCTGAGAGCTCAGCCAACAGGAGGAGTGCCTGCTCGCCTTTCTCTCTTCTTCTCATCTGTGCTGAGTCTTGAGGGGACAAAAAGGGCACGAAGAACTAACTGGCGCTGTTCTATTTCTATCTGGAGATGGTTCAACTTCTCACAATTTATAGAAGTAAAATATGCATGGGTGTTATAATTAAAGAGCGGGAACAGGAGCCCTTAGGATTTTTATCCCCAAATAGTCATCAGAAAATGCTTCTGTATCAAGGACACTCGAGGGAAATAGTGTCAGGAAGACAGCTGTGGCTGTGCAGCCCAGTGACGCTCAGGGAACTGCTTTTCCAGGAACCAAACATTCACAAGCGCCCAGCAGGATGGTCACCCTGATGTCATTGTCTTAAATTTGTGCAGCTCCTCCTACAAATCAGGTTTGATACAGAGTCCAATTACTTGTCTCATCATGAAGATTTGAGATTGTAGAGATCTCAAGAGGAAAAGGGTAAGGACAGCATTCTCTGAGCGTGGGTCACAGATCTCTAGGAATTTGAAACTCTGGACTATGAGGTCAAAAGCACTTTCACAATGTCACATCATCAAAGATATTTTCCTAACATCATGCTAAGGTACTCAGTGGCTTTAAATAGAGTTTAGAAAGGCTCTCATTTCTGATCTCACAGCCATCCAAAGAAGGGACGACATACTCCCGGGAGGCTGGAGGGAAGAGTTCTTCACTAGATGAAGACAAACTCAGGGCTGGACTGTGCTACTCGGAACTCACTGGATTGTGAAAGACGGAAAAATAACTAGATCTTGTTCGGGCTACAGGTAACTTTCTGAGAGGATTCTGGGCTAATCATTTCACCAAATTCTAAGAATAGGTGGGTCTTCAGGTGACTATACCTGTAGGTTTTCTTTCATCTCTGCTTGCCCATGAGTGTAGTACGATCTTCCTTCTCTCCTTTCCTGTACAGTTGGTGTATAGTGCCCATGGGTCTGCTGACAGCCCATCACTCACCACTCTAGAGAACGCTATCCTGGCTCCAGTTTATAAAATGCTAGGGAAGATTTTGTTTTCCCTGTTTGGGTCTGATGCCAATCTCTGGGCGAATCAATTAAAGACAGGCTGTGAGGGAGTAGCACCATGGGGTGTACACATGGCCACCAGAGTACATAGCTGTGTATATGGGTCTTTTCCAAAGCCTGAGCAGTCCAGAATGGGAGAGGGTATTCTTTCAGAAATTCCACCTGCAGTTCAAGAGAAAGCTGTTCCCCGGAGTTAGAGCTGAGGCCACGGCCCATGGTATATGCTGGAACCACTGTGGCACAGAACGTACTTTTCCAGGTCTACCAAAGGCCCTTGTCAACTGTATCAACACCATGGTACTCCATAATCACTATAAGGGGCTTTTATTTTCTTTCCCTCTTATTTCTTGCTACATATACCCAACAATAATCCAATGTTTTTATTTCAGCTCTTGCAATAACTTGTTTTGCCTGGCCAGTAATCCCCCTCCAGTGACTTTGGGTTTTAGCCAGGCTTGCTGGAGTCTCCATGCTGAGTTACCTCCCCACACTCCCCACCCTGCATTTCTTTCCTGGAGTGGCAAAGTCTCATTCTTCCCTAGTCTTTTAATGACTAGCTCTTTGAAGAACACTTGAATCTCCAGTTCCTGAGAGCCTACTCTTTAGGTTCTTCGATATCCCACTCCTCTCACTCAATTTGGACACACATGAACCCATCTCAGGGTCATTTCTACTGTTTCTTATACCAGGAATGCTCTTCCCCTCATATTAGCATAGCTAGGACTCTCCTTTTCAGTTCTCCACTTGTATATCAGCACCCTGAGAAGACCCCACTGACAGCCTTGCTGTTTTCTATGTGATTATCTTCCTTTATTTTTCCTTATAGTGTTATTGTCACCTGCCATTGTATTTTGATTTTTTTTTTTTTTTAATTTTTCTCCTGTGCTAGAACACAAATTCAATGAGGTTAGGGCATTTATAGTTTTTAAAAAGTTAATAGAGAGAGAGAGAGAGAGAGAGAGAGGCTGTCACCATGCTGTTAGAGTTACTTCTGCCTGTGTCTTGTCATAAGAGCTGCTTCTGATATGATGCAGGCCAATAACTGCTAATGAATGCTTATGAATACTACAGCTAAAATTTTTACATACAGTGTGGGGAAAAAAAAAAAAAACTCAACCACAAGCTTATTAAAGTTTTTAGTGCATTTTCCACAGTGTCTTCACCCCATGGATGACAAACCTGTGGCCCGTAGAACTATTGTAGGGGGCTGGGAAGCCATGGATGCATCACAATTGGCTAAGGACAGCATTTGACACCATTCTCACTGCTGTTTTTCAGATATATATAAATGTTTATTGCAATTTATAAGGAATAGTAACTTGAATGATGGCATTAACGTTTCTAAAGAATATTAGAACAAGAATGGGGGAAGCAGCCAAAAATTATCTCAAGGAGGGTCTCAAAGGATCCCTGCTACTGCCTAGGGAAGAAGAAACTTCTGGAATCTTGGTCTATAAATAGAAGGGGGTATGACCCCTGCTAGGAAAGGGCATAGGAGTAGTCTCGGACAGAGGTGCAGCTTTCTGTCTTGGTCAGGCTGATGGGGAGGCCTTCATGGAGGCCTCTGCTGGGGAGCAATGGCCTGGCTCTTGCACCTTACCAGGGCTGCTTGGAGCATGTCAACCCTGTACCAGATGTAGCTGCTGCAGCAGTCCAGCCCAGTGCTATTGCAGCCACTCTCCCTGGGCAGGTTTCTTCCTCAGGTGAGCCGAGTGGCATGTGTCCATGGCTGCCCTACTGGCTTCATGCCCGCTCACACAGACACAAGGGGTCCAGGGGGAGGTAGAGGCCAGGAGTGGCCCTCTCCTCCTTCCCATGACTCATCATGTGTCTGTCCTGGACCACGTGCAGACTTCAGTCCAGCCTCTCCCAGGGATTCTGGTCCAGGACATGGAAGGGGTCATGGTGTGAAGGAAGAAATGGCTAATTGATAAATAGAGTCATTGAGAAGGAGCCACGGGGAGATGTTGTCATAACATTATTTTCCAATACTACAGTGCCGGGGGAAAGGACACATAGACTGCAGCTCAGGCACAGAGGAACTGAGGGAGAGACCACTGGTCTGAAGCTGTAAGAGGTTGGTAACGAAACATGTGAGGGACAGAGCACAAAGCCCCAGGTGGGCAGAACTGACATGATTCAAAAGCTACCACATGATTCAAAAACTACTGCCAGGTTATTATTGCATATGGCTAATGGCTTTTCTTTGGTTTCTTTTCTTTTACAATGAGTACTAAGTAAATTTTTACATGGAGAAGCAGTTGTTCTGGGATAGCTGTGGCCTGCTGACCTTCTGGGTGTGACCACTTGTTTATGCAGTGGTCTTCCTGCAGTTGTGAAGGAAAACTGCCATGCTGCCGAGCCACTGACCAGCCTAGCCTGAGCCGAGGAAAATGGGGTAGCTACAGTGTTGCCTTTTAGCACAGTGGGCAAGCATGCCTACTGAGACCATTGCAGCAGCTCTGTCTCTCCAGAAATGGTGAGGTAGCTCTAGATAGCTGAGCCCATCATTCTTACACCCTAGGGGTTTCTTCTCTTGACCTTTCTTAGTTCCTAAACTCTCATCACTTTGGTGTCCTGCTTGGTCCAGTGTGGCACTGACTTCCCACCTGTACCAACCTTTTTCCTGCCATCTTGACATCTGGCTCTACCTGGTTCATGGCCCACCTGGGCCCACCCTCACTTTAAACATCACTCCTTAGCACTGTTCTTGGTCAATAGGTTTATGATATTTGTTGTGGGTGATAAATTTAGGGTTATGTTTTTTAATTGACCCAAAAATGTGTACTTATTTGGCTCAAAATACTTACTTTTTTTTTTTTTTTTTTTTTTTTTTAGCATTCAAAACTGATTTCCAGGAGTCAGCAGGTGGCATGGTGGTTAAGATGCTGGATTCCCCTCTGGCCAGCTATAGTTTGATTCCCAGACCTGGCAGCTTGCTTTCTCTCCTTCCCTCTGTCTCTCTCTCTCTGTGTCATAAGTACAGGTGCACAATAACAAATTAAAATAACAATAATAAAAAACACTTTTCCACTTTAAAACATTTTCCATTTTCTAGGCATGTTTGTTTTCCTGATGGGCTGTACTGCCATAGTTGATTCTGGATTGATTCTACAATCAAAATATGCATTGAGAAGTGTAATTATTTAATTGCAGTATGACCTTTACTGCATGGTGGAGGGAAACAACTGTTTATCACAATGATTTTTAATATACACATTTCTCATAGCTCCTCTCCATGATTTTATCATGAAAAGGGCCACAGGTTAAATATCTGTACACTGAAGCTCTGTAATAGATTATAAATAGGACCTGTAAACATTTTAGAATAATTTTCACCCTCAAGATGCTGACAGTCTCCTTAGAGAAAGATGACCGAGGAATTCTTACTAATGAGACACTAAGTAGGCATCCAATGAAAGGTAGTGACATTTGGTGCCACAAGGGGGAGGGAGAGCGAGAAGCCCATGGAAGTGTCACGTTTAGCTTGTGGTTATCTTTGTGTAATAAAAATTGCACTAATTATGTTTAATTACTGTGATGGTATCTGACTGGAGGGCTAGGGCTGAGTATCCCAATTGGAGGGGAGGATATGAGAAGGTGACAAGGAGCCAAGTGGGAACACTGAGTGCGGAACAGCACAGAAAGGTGTCAGGAGACAAGGACAGGGCTCAGCCCCATGGTTTAAAATGAATGGTTCAAAAATCAGTTGACTGTGGAAACCAGCAGTTAACGTAATGGCTATTTTGCTGGACTCTCATGTAGTCGACTGCAGTTCGCATCCCAGACCCGGTGGCTTAAAACTCACGCCAGGTGCGTGCCCAAAATCCCGAGAGGAGAATGGAGGAGAAGGGATTGCTGCATGGCTATCTCCCCCCGGGGGATGATTTCTCGCTTTCTGTCTCTGTCTCTCTCTGTCTGTCTGGCGAGCGCACACGCCCTATAGCGAAAACCTCTCTCTCAAAAAAAAAAAAAAAAAAAAAAAAAAATCAGTTGACCGTATGTTTTGGGATTTATTTCTGGTGTCTCTATTCTGTTTGATTGGTGCACATGCTTATGTCTGTGCCAACACCATGCTGTTTTGATTATCATGCTTTGCAATGTATTTGGGAGTCAGGGACTGAAATGCTTCCTAGAATTTAATAGAAAGTAGATAAATATGGCAGATTTACTGCTAAGTGAAGCAAGTGAGACTATGAAAGAGAAGATTTTATATCTCAACTCAAGATATACCAAATGTCTGCACCCTTTGGCAGAAACTGAAAGACTGGATATTGTAGGCATGAAGAGCAACTGTGGATACCGGAGACAGTGTGGGAGGAGGGTGGAAAATGGGGGAGAATGAGAGGGAGGGAATTAAAGGGGAAAAAGAAAGAAGCAAAATATTTAAGTGATGCAAATTGGAAAATTATCTGTTATGTATTGTAATATCTTTGAACCAATAGACAGTGTGTTCCGGATGGGAAAATGCACTTGGCATGCTGTAATGATACACAGTGATTGTAAATAATAATTAAAACATAGGGGAAAAGTAATTCCATGGCAAATTGTATATTCATAAATAGAATAAAATGAATGGTTCATTAAAGTGGAGTGCAGAGAAATTAGTCTGAAAATTAGGGTGCACACCTCAGAATTGCTAATTCCAAGATGAACAGGAAGTGGCCTTCTTCAGCATAGTGTGTTTTTTCCAGTTCAAGTTATGAAACAAATAAAGCTTTTGATTATCTAGCTTTAGCAAAAACAAGCAGCCTACCAAAGCCTGTGGTTCACTATCATCTCTGCCATTGTTTGGTTACAGAGATATAACAGATCAGTGTGTCCACTAACCCATTGATCCAGGATACAGACCATGGCTTCAGCCAAAAACAAGAGGATTGTGCCTAATGGGAAAGAGGATGCTCTCGAGAGTGTAACACACGAGCCCAGGACACCAGGGGTTTGGAATGCTCAGCACACAACTGAGCATGAGCCCCCATTTCATAAGAATCTCCTAAAGGCCGATGTTACTATAATTGCCAAAAGCTCATGTTCTTTTCCTCGCTCTTACTAGGACTATTTCCTTTTTTTAATCCTTAGACCCACTTATTACTTTCATTTTCAGTGATAACAGAATTAAAATTGGTGGATAGGAAAGCTATTTCATTTGGTTAGTGAGTTAAGTGAGTTTTGCTCCCTGTGATACTTTGCCTCATGACACTTTGATAAAGAAACAAGAATAACATTGTCGGAAATTTAGGTGTGGGACTTGCTGCTTTGATGGAGTCCTGCTGGGAGATCGTGAGAAACCTAAGTCTAGGTAGCCCCGAGTTTGTGTATAGCTGGCCCATCTTTGGGTATTCTCTGCTTCTGCTGAGCCTGGAGTCTGATCCAAACCATGTCTCTAGATTTCCCTTGCCCTCTGGCTTCCTACAGCTTCAACAATCAGATTAGAGGGTGGAAGGAGAAAGAGCTGTTGAGATGGCCCTTTTATTGAACACTCTTAAAATCAACATTTGCAGGTGTCATCTTCATCTGATTCTTCCAAGGTCTTGAACAACAGAGTGAAGTCTCTCTCATTGAGTGATGTACACAGCATCTGCTAAGAGGTGTATGAGAGAAGATGGAGGCATTTCACCTCCAGTCTTGATGGGAGAGGTACTTCGGAAGTCCTAAAGTCCTGAAGAGCTAATCCTTTTCATGTACTGGAGGTTAGATACTAAGCAGTATGTTCATCAGTTGTTACTCCTAATATCCATTTCCTTCTCATTCCATTGGGGACTGAGACCATTTTATAGAGGAGGAAGTTGAGTCATGAAGATCAGATAACCACCCAGCTCATGCCTGCTCAAACCTGGGATTAAACCCAAGGTCCCTGACTCTATTGCTCATTTCAACTATATCTATGCTTCCCTCTCAATAATTCTCTCATTTCCTGATTTTTTGGTTTCCTCAATACAATTTTGCAAATTTTTTGGTATAGATTAATAGCAAAATGGATATTACTTTAAAACATTGAGGTATGGTAAAGCATTCTTTTTTTTCAGTTCAAGTTATGAAACAAATAAAAACTTTTGATGATCCAACTTTAAATGTTATTGTATTCTATTTTTAATATTTGCACTAGTCCAAATAGTTCAGCTTCATTTTTTTACAGTAGTAGAATTAGCACATACTGGATTTACCTCAATGATAACATAAGCAAATAATGAGTTAATATAGTAAATACCAGAGACATTTAGTTAAAAGGTTAGTAGATTAAAAATACAACATAAAATAAAATATATTTATAATATGCCATATGTGGTAAAATTTATAAACATACTTCACGCATATGCTTTGTTAGTATAATTCATTTGTTAACATGTTTTAATGAATTGCTCAGTTATAATCTTAAGTTTATTTTTTGTTTTTGTTTTTATAGAGACTTTGTTTTGCTATAGGGCATATGCACTCACCAGAGAGACAGAGAGAAATCACCTCCCAGGGGGATGACTATACTGCAATCCCTTCTCCTCCATTCTCCTCTTGGGATTTTGGGCACATATGCACACATGCCTGGTGTGAGTTTTAAGCTGCTGGGTCCAGGGCTTGTACTGCAGTTGACCACTTGGGAGTCTGGTGATATAACCGTTATGCCATCTGCTGGCCCCAAGTTTACTTATTTTCTTATTTCATGAGATGCAGAGACAGGCACTCCAAGAGTCTTCATTCCACGGTCTGCTTACGTCAGCCAGCCTGGGTCATGGGCACATGGACACTGTGCATTCAAGGAAGTCTCTGGATGTGAACCTAGAACTTTCTGTGTGGATCCACTTTGCAGAGCATTGCATTACCTCTTTGCATCAGCCTGGTTTCCAAAATCAATGCAGGGATTTTATTTAAATTTGTTATTTATATCACTGTGTTAACTTAAAGTTCTCTTCGAGTTGCCTCGACTGAATTTCAAACAGTGTGTATGCTAAAACCAACATAAACATGAAATGGAATTTCCTACCCATCTTCTTTAAAGCTGTCCCTATTTTTGATCTCATCATGAGTGACTAGAAAACTTATCACCAAAAATTTACCACAATAAGAAGTAAAACACACTATATATTGGCTTTTAACCCCTCCTCTAAAGATAATTTCCATGTGATAAACCCACTTTTCTTAGCTATAACAATCTTTTTTTTTGATTTTTTTTGCTATAAGGTGCGTGTGCTCTCCAGACAGACAGAGACAGAGACAGAGACAGAAAGCAAGAAATCACCCCCCAGGGGGGATGGCCATGCCACAAACCCTTCTCCTCCATTCTCCTCTCAGGATCTTGGGCATGCATGCACACACGCCTGGTGTGAGTTTAAGCTACCAGGTCTGGGATGCGAACCGCGGTCGACTACGTAGGAGTCCAGCGACATAGCCATTATGCTAACTGCTGGTCCCAACAATACTTTTCTTTTTTCATTAATTTTGTAAAATACACATAACAAAAACTATACTTCTGCCCTTTTAAGATGGACAATTCAGTGACTTTAAATGCACTTACACTGTTGCCCAACCATCACCATCGCCAATCTCCAGAACTTTTTCATCTTCCCAAACTGAAACACAGTATATTGTAACAATGCAAAAACAGCATCGCGAAGCTTGATTTTACACTCAGTGTGGTGTCTACTTGTAACGCATACTGCCATAAGGACAATTGATAAGTACGTGGTCCTCATCCAACTTGATAAAATGGGAACACAAGAAGTTGAGATGATCCTTTAATATGCAATTGAGAATGTGTCAGTTTCTAGTACCTCACTGATCAACACCCTGGAAGCAGTTTCCAGCCAGGTACACTTTCTCTACCTTCTCCAATCCTTTACTTATCATTCTCTGTTGTACTTGCAAGAATATGGGAAAATCTGTCAAGTGACTTGCTGAATCCAAGCTAGCATCCTCCTGTGATCTTGATCCCAGACATGAGATCTTTCAGATCTTTCTGATCTAACAGACTAATCATCTTGCTTTAAAAAATGCTTCTGGCAGGACTTCCTGTACATGGCCCAATGCAGATTCTTAATTACTGTCTTTTGTTCACAAACATAACTTTAAGGCCTATGTGTGTCCAACATGTTTAGTTGTTTTTGTCAGGAGGAATAGCCAGTGTATCTACTTGAGCTTACTGCAAAATGAGAGCTATAGCATTCTCATCTCTAGAGACAATGTTTGAGCAAGGGCCTTCTCCATGGCTGCCTGCCCATTGGTGTGGCCTGTCCATTCAGTCCCCTGGCACTGTGATATGCAAGCCCCCCACCATGTCTTCCCAGCACCTTCACAGCTTCCTGGCTTTGCTTGATAGTCTTGGGCTGCCTGCCACATGGTTAGTTAATGCTGAACCTTCCAGGTACCACCATTCCCTGTGGTCTTCTTGTGATAGTACCCTTTCTGAATTTTCTGTTAAGTGCAAATCTATCTTTTCTTTCCTTTTTATTTCCTTTTTTTTAAAAGAGAATTTTGTTATAGGGCACGTGCACTCCCCAGAAAGACAAAGTGAGAAATCTCCCCCCACACACACATCAGGGAGATGGCCATGCCAAATCCCTTCTCTCAGGATCCTGGATATGCATGCATGCGCGCACACACACACACACACACACACACACACACACCTGGTGTGAATTTTAAGCTGCCGGGTCCGGGACTCAACTATGTGGGAGTCCAGCAACACAACCATTACACCATCTTCTGGTCCCCAAATCTATCTTTTCTAAACCAGCTTTGTAAGTCTGATGGATCTTGAGTTCCTCTGTTTACCATATAGACCTAAAGATTCCACACTTACCATCTCCCAGGATTCCTGGGAAATGTTCATTCAACAAACATGCACATAGTTCTACCACTTGTTCAGCATTGTTCTAAGCTCTTTAAACACTCAGAACAATGGTTTGAACTAAGCACTGTTTATTACCTCCATTTCAGATGAGTGATTATAACACATCTGGGAAACTTGCCCAAGTACTGGAATCATTTGAGACTGTCTGTCCCCAGAGTCCCTGCCCTCAGCCCTGGACATGGAATGCTGTGTCTCCCCAAAAACAAAACAGTTCTTTTTTGGAGGTCATGTTAGATATCCCCTCATTTCTTAAGTCTTCTGAGATGAAGTTTTTAACATTACTGGAAAGTTGTTAATGTACTAGATGTTCTCATTGAGATAAATGAGCTTTCATCAGGTGTTCATACAATGGGAACCCCAATAAACTCATGTAAAGGGTGCTTTCCTAAGGCCCACTCTATAATCACACTAATTTTTATGAACTTTCAAGTGTTTGCGTGCTTTCTGAACATAGAATGTTGCAAGTTAATCTCTTCAATGAAATATTTACACTGAAAGTAAATAGAGTGCTTGTTCACAAATACCTCCCCCCTCCAATAAAAAACCAAAGTATTCATGTTTTCTATCTGAAATTGAAGTATTTGTGATATAATGTATGGACCATCTTACATGTTTTTTACCTTGATTTTTATTGTTTCTGAAATTGGGTAATATTAGTAGAAATTTCATACAACTGTTGTATAATTAATAAATATCAACTAATTTGCAAAGCTATAGCAACATCTCAGGAATATTTATTGCTCGTTAACCTCCTCCCAGAAATTGTTCAAAATACAATATTATCTATTTACATCAGGTGTATTTCCTTAAGAATTTTGGGCCAGCCAATGGCATGGAGGCTAAAGTGGCTGGATCCCACCTGGTAGACTGTGTGGTTTGAGGCCTGGGCCCAGTGACTTGAAAATTATGACTAGTGCATGTGCACTCATGCCCAAAATCCTGAAAGGAGACTAGAGGAGAAGAGATTGTGGTGTGGCCACCCCTTCTGGGGGCTGATTTCTCATTTTCTTTCTCTCTTTGGTTAGTGTATGTGCCCTACTCTAAAACTTTAAAAAAATATATATTTCCCCCCTCAAGTAAGATTACATAGCTACTTAATTCAAATAGGCACTACAATCCAGTTTTCATTTATAAAGCAATCCTAGACATAAGAGTTGAAGTCCATTTTTACTGTATAAATCAATTCAGAGAAAATTGTAGTAAGCTTAAAGTTACTAAAGTTGGGGGCAAGCAGTGATATAGTGATAATGCAGCTGGACCTGCAAAAGAAGCTCCTAGGTTTGAACTCCTGAACTCCTTGAACATGCTGTAGATATGTATGCCGATGATGCAGGCCAGCCATGACAGGGAGTGAATTGTGGTGTGAACTCCCTATTGGGGGGTGTCTGTTTCTCTATCTTTCTCTCTCATGGAAGAAATAAACTTTAAAAAATTACTGAAGTTTTTAAAAATCTCTGAAGTTCTACAGTGTTGGCTCTTAGAAAGTATGAATAAAATCCAAAGCTTTGGGGGACCAGCAGTTAGCAAAATGGCTATGTCACTGGACTCCCACATAGTCGACCGTGGTTTGCGTCCCGGACCCGGTGGCTTAAAACTCATGCCAGGTGTGTGTGTGTGTGTACCCAAGATCCCGAGAGGAGAATGGAGGGGAGAAAGGATTGCGGCGTGGCCATCCCCCCTATGGAGTGATTTCTCACTTTCTATCTCTCTGTCTCTGTCTGTCTGGCGAGCGCACACGCCCTATAGCAAAAACCTCTCAAAAAAAAAAAAAAAATCCAAAGCTTTGGGTAATTATAAAGATACTTCTTTTTTTCTTTAAGAGATTATTTAATTTTATTTATTTTATTTTGCTATAAGGCACATGTGCTCATCAGAAAGAGACAAAGAAAGGGAGAATAAGAAAGCAAGCCAGCAGTTTTGGGATTTGAACCATGGTTGACCAAGTGGGAGTCTGGAACCTTAGCCACTATGAGCCCCCCCCCGACACTTTTTAATAATGTATTAATTGTATTTGTAACAGCAACAATTTAAAGCTTTTTATTATTCGTGTTTGTTGCTCCCAGAATTAGTTAGAAATAATGTAGACCCTTCTGATTTCCTTTTTGTAAGATTTGTAATAGAAGAACCTTTCCTGAGGTGTCTCTCTGTTCCTGGACATCTTCCATCATAGAATTCTTGGAATAGAATACTGTTGAACAGAGCTTTGTGAATAATGAAGTCTGTTAGATGTATCCTCTCACTGAATCCTCACAGGAACTCTGGGAGGAAGGATTACCATGCCCGTTTCACAGGTTCAGAGATTCAGATTATCACTTATCTCTGGCACGTGGAAGCAGGAGGCATGGGGGAAGCACATAATAGCAGACGTTTTTTTTAGAAAGTTGGAAACCTCATGGAGCAGTGAAAACTGTGTTGCCCAGATTATATTTTTGGATCAATCACATTTTATCACACTAATTCCCCCCTCCTTCCATTATTAGCAGTTCAATTAGTGATTTATAAATTCATATCTGGAATCAATGGTCTTTGATTCTAAGCTGTCAAATAAAAAATGTTCATATGTATCACTCAGCCCAACCTCTTTGCCATCATTAGGGTAACACGTTTAATCCATGTTGCAAGGTATCACAATTTAGAAATTTAGAAGCAAGGTATCACAATTCCTTTGCGGCTTGATTTGCCCTCAGAGAGGACCAAGGCTAAATCCAACTCTTTGGAGCCTCTTTAAATTCATCCAGTGTTTGTGTGTGTGTGCACGTGCGTGTGTGTGTGTCTGTGTATGTTTTCCTTTTCTCCTTAACACCTGGTTACAAAAGTTGAATAGGCATGAATTTCTTCATTGTACAGAGTGTTCCTTGAGAAATGAGGGGACATCATTTCCTTACCCCCGGTCCTGCCACAAGGCTGGTAGTTATTTTTTCAAATAATTTTTATTTATTGATATTATTTTTTAATTTGACCAGAGAGACAGAACAAGAAAGTAAGAAAGCAAGCCACCAGGTCGGGGATTTGAACCATGGTCCACCATGCGGGAGTCCAACACTTTAACCACCTTGTCACTTGCCAGCCCCAGCTGGTATTTATTAATGATATTTGGAATGAGCCCCTACTGTGTCACGTTCATTGTTGTGGGAGGTATACACAATGTTTCGTGCAGTGCTTGTTATTAAGGTCCTCTGAGTTTGGTCAAGGATATAAGACCCACATGTATTCCTTAGTATGAGGGCTATCACTAGGAGTGTCCAGACCACAGGGACTCTAACTGAGACAGGAGCTATGGTCAGGACTAGAGCAAACTGGGAAGATGCTGGGAGGAGCTGACAGGAAGGATGCTGAGGAACTGGATAGAACTAATGAAGTTGGACGTTGGAGCATTATAGTCCAGGTATGTCTGGGCCATAGCTGGTAGGTAGAATTGATTCCTTGTTGGGAGGTTTAAAGATACCTGCTCTGCTGAGGTGTCTACTATCCTCCCAGCTCCATGCTGATGGGCACCTAGAGCCTGCTACAGGCATTGAGGTATATAATGGGGCTTTTTAGCTATTCTTTAGTGAAGGGCAGGAGCTGTTTTCCTTTTAAATAGAAGAGAGAAGGAAAACATGGAGATCTACCTTAGAGACCAAACACTGTCAGGGTGGTGGTGTTACTAACTGCTACAAAAGGAAGTGTAGAGAGAAAAACCAAGGGAAGAGCAGAGGCAGGAGCAGAGAAAACACTGGAGAATGGAAAGAAAATTAAAATGATAAGAAGTAGAGCAGATAGAAGTGATTAATAAATATCAAAATGATATGCACACACTACAATCAGATATTCACTCATAAATATGAATCATAAGTGTCTCTTTCACCATTTTGCCTTTTCTTTGCATTAAACATGTTCTAGCTTGGTCAATATATACAGCATAATTCCACATGGCCAAAGCAGGGTGGATACATTTTGAAGACTCATATTTGAGATATTCTCTTGTACCTACCCAAGGTTTGATTTCCATGTGACACACGCATGATTTAGGGAGTTGGTTACTTCATCTCCTTTTTTTCTCAGATTTAGTTAATAGTGAATAATCTGTTGCTACCAGTTCTTGGCAACACCCATGTGGCTTGGCAAGGACTTTTGCTGGCCCCATCGCAGTGAGATAAACAAGTCATGTCCCAGTAGGGTAATGCCCAGGCTTGGCTCCAATATGGCATCTTTCCTTTGCTATCTTCATAAGCACTCCCTGGAAACAGCTTCAATCCAGGTGATGAGTGCACTTTGGAAACACACCTATCCGGATAAAACCAAAAGAGGCTTTATAGACATTATTCAAGAGGACACTATCTCTTAGGCAATCTGATGAAATAGATGGAGTTTTGTGGGGCTACAGTGGAGTCACAATGGATAGGTGAATAGTATTGAAGGCAAATATTTGGCAGATGAAGTTGCTGACTCTCTTGGATTTTGAGACAGCACAGCATATATATATGTGTGTGTGTGTGTGTATGTATATATGTGAGTGTATATATATATATATGTGTATATATATACATATATATATATATACATATACACTTGTGCTTTTTGTTACAGCACAAATAGTCTACAACTATCCCCATTCTGTGCTGTCTTTTATCATACCCTTCCTAGCACCATGTCTCCAACCTGGTCTGAACTGGCAGGCCCCCCCACTTAGAAACTCTCATGTCAACCTGAAGTTTCCCTTAGGGAATGCATCACAATTTTTTTGAATAACATTTATCTATCTATATAGTAGTATCTTCTCTAATAGCAAAACATAGCCATCAAGCCAGAAACACATTCCTCTTATTTATCATAGCTTTCCAGGGTATGGGAAAGTTTCATGTGCACTTATAAAAATAACAATTATTCAGGGATACAGGCACTCCAATGTACTTGAAATTGCCAGTAGATGTCACTTCACCCAGATTAACAAGGATATTAACAAACCAACCATGTTAATGTCTTCCCTCTTGTGTGTCGGGCCTGTGCCTGGTCTAGTCCGTAGAGTTGAGACTCTGGACTTTGGATCCTGACTCTTTATTTGGGTCTGGTCTTCTCTCCCAGAATGAGATGCACCATGTCTCTTCCTCGGCTGTCATACTTTGAATACAATTTGGCTACAAGTGAAATGGCAATCCCTAGCCCAACATAGACTCCTTAAAAAGAAAATCCTTCTCTCACTATCTCTTTATATGTACTGTGAGAAGCCAGAATATGCTGCTTGCAATATGAAGGATTGTGAGGCTGACAGCAATTAAGAAGCAGCAGGTGCAGGAAAACTAACTGCACTCTTATTGTCTTAGAAACAGGATGCACACTTACAAAGATAAAAGGTCTCTGGGCCACCACACCCTCACCCTTCCTTCCAAGGAGACCAAAGGTTAGACAATAAAGACAGTTTTTGAAACCTTAGGGAGCTGGAAATGAAACTAGAGCAATCTGTATTAGCAAGTTTTACTAGCTAGCCTTTATCTGCCAGTTATTCGCCTCTCTCCCAAATTGCTGTCCCTTGTGACTCCTTTTCCTTGGTCTCACCACTTCTCTAAAAATGCTCCATTCTTTGTAGGCCATGCTGTATATGCTGGGATTCGAAGCTGCTTTTTGGAGCACTGCTCATTCTTTGGGTATCTCTCATGTACCTGTGCAATATAAGTATCCATAAACTTTGTTTTTGTTTTTCTATTGTTAGTCTGTCTTTTGTTGCAGAGGTCTGTTCCAACGAAAAACTTATGAGAGTCAAAGAAAAGACAATTTTTCCCTTACAGTTCCTGTGTGTATATTCATAGAAACAGCTTTTTTTCTTCAAAAGCACATTTTTGTGCTATTAACCTAAGTATTAAAATAGGATCCCAAGTAATATAGCCATTTCATTTTTATAATCAAATTGGAGAATTTTATTATATCAAATCATAAAAAACTTGACAGGTCAAAATACAACTTCTCTCAAATCTGCCATGACTCTCTACCTGAGTTTTGTAATATAGGATAATGATGCTACTAGATATCTTTGTTTTATTTTTGACACCTAGTAATTGTACATATTTACGGGGTGCTGCGTGTGATGTTTTGATGCATGCATACATTGCGTGGTGATCAAACCTGGATATTTAGCATATGCATCATCTCAAACGTTCATCATTTGTGATGAGAATGTTCAAAATCCTTTCTTCTAGCTCCTTGGAACTATATGAAACAATACTAACAATAATCACTTTCCTGAGCAATGAAACACCAGAACCTATTCATCCCATCTTACCTCTCCCCATTCCACCTCCCCTCTTCCTGCCCTAGCCTCTGGTAACCACCATTCTACTCTTCAATTCCGTGAGCTTAGCTTTTTCAGTTTCTGCATGTGAGTAATGTCATGCAGTGCTGTCTCCCTGTGCCTGGCTCATGTCATATAATGGAATGTCCTCCATGCTTATTCATGTTGTGAGAAATAACAGATTTGCATTTAAAATTTGTTTTATTTAAATGGATGTGTTAGAAGAATCTATTCAGAACCCCTGGCAGGGGGGAATGTACTCGCCAGAGAGGAGGGAGAGGCAGAGACAGAGCGAGCATCCTAAATGGGATGTGGTCTTGCCACAATCCTTTTGCTATCATATCTTTATCCTATCAGGATCTGGGGCACATGCGCAAATGTTGCCATGGTGCTTTTCTAAGTCACCAGGGTTGGGGTTCAAACAACTTTTGGTCATCTAGAATCTGCTCCCTATGCACAATGCTTAACCACTATGCTATAGGACCTGCCCAGGATTTTATTCTTTTTATGGCTAAATAAAGTTTTATTGTATGTACAAGGTGTCTTCAAAAAGTTCATAGAAGATGTGTATAATGAAAAAACTATGCATAGATTTCAAGATTTTATACACACACACACACACACACACCCTTTCTACTTTAATTTTTTGTCATGGAATTTTTCCCACCAGAGAGCACATGCACTCACTGGAGAGAGAGGAAGAAAGCAAAATTGAGACAGCACTTGCCCCACACGGGGAATGTTCATGGTGCAGTCCTCTCTCTTCCATTTCTCCCTCCCTTCAGGATTTTGCACACACATCTACACACACCTGGCATGCTGGGTGGGTTCAGGACTTGAATCATGAAGTCAACCATGTGGGATTGAGTCGCCCTACCCATTGTATCATGGGCCAGACTTCATTATTTTTTTGAAGTCTCCTAATATATACCATAGTTTTTTCTACCCCCCCTCCAAGGTTTTTGCCAGAAGGCTTGTGTGCTCACCAGAGAGTAGGAGAGAGACAGTGAGAGGTAAAGTGAAAAATCACCCTCTAGAAGGAATGGCCACTCTGCCATCTCTTCTCCACTCTCCTGGGGTACATATGCACACATGCTGGCGTAATTTCCAAGCCACCAAGTATAGGTCTCAAACTGAGGTTGGCCATGTAGAAGCCTAGCGCTTTAACCACTATGCCACCTGCTGGCTCCTATACCATATATATACTTTTTTGTTTTGTTTTATTTTGAGAGAGATTTTTCCTATTGCCATGGTGACATGGTGCCATGTCACCCTACAGGGTGAGTGTGGTTGCTGGAGAGACAGAGACAGAGATAGAAAGCGAGAAAATATCCCCCAAGTAGAATAGCTGCAATCCATTCTCCTCCATTCTCCTCTTGGGAGTTTGGGCACACACACACACACACACACACAACATGTAATTAGCATGAGTTTTAAGCCACTGAGTCCAGGACTTGAACCTTGGTTGACTACATGGGCGTCCAGCAAAGTAACCATTATGCTATTTGCTGGTCCCTTTTCTTTACCCATTTATTCATTGATGAAGTCACAGGTTTATTCCATATCTTGGCTATTGTGAACAGTGCTGCAATACATATGTAAGTATGCATGACTGTTTTTGATTAAGGAAGCATCTATTTATTGAAAATGATCATTCTAGAAAAGGAGTAATAGTCTCTGCTCCTATGAGCCCATTTCATCCTCAGGGTTTTATGGAACTAGAGTTCTGAGGACCTGTATCACTTTAACACAGACCATTTGAGGAATAATAAGTTTGCATGAAAATTAAAAGTTTTATTTGTATTCTAGTTTTGGCAGTGCAGAGGATAAGCTGTCCTAACAGTAAATAGGAATCACTAGTGGGATTAGGCATAAATGGCACTTGCTTTCAGATTTAAAAATATAGCTATGATAGGTCATTGGGGCAGGGAGTTTTGAGTCCTCTCGAAATCATGTGTTAGAAACTTAATCCCCAATACAATAGTGTCAGGAGGTAGGGTTTTCTGGAAATGTTCAGTCACGAGGACTCTGCCTTCACGAATAGATTAATGACATTATAAAGGGCTTGGTGGATAGTTGGGACACTAGTTTCCCTTCTGCCTTCTGCCATGTGAACAAACAGTGTTCATCTACTCTGGAGCCCTTGCCCAACAACTGAACCTACCAGCATCTTGATCTTGGACTTCCCGGCCTTTGGAATGGTGAGAAATCAATTTCTGTTCATATGCTACCCATTCTCAGGTGTTCTGTTACAGCAGCACAGAGAGACTAAGACAGGGTTGCAGCCTTCACCAGCTTTCCTGAAAACAGAGCAGTTTCTTTCACTGCAAGCAAAAAATCCAGGTGGCACAAATGGCTCTATGTTTTATTATTTGTTCTTTCTTACATTTGAGTCTTTTATGTATTTTTATTCTGTTAGAAGTGTGAACAATTATATAATTGGCACAATACTCACTTATGCATCCTCCGGCAGTCCCCAGCAGAGCTAAAGTAAATGCAGCCAGTTTTCAAGTGATGCCGATGGTGTCGTAGTCATCTCTGGACCTACAAAGCCAATGCAGCTGGACTGTTTATCATGAAGGCAGTGATGACAATGGCTCTCCTAGCTTGGTTTCACTTTATCTCTGATCTCCTTTGTTTCCGCCCATGTAAGGTGACTTTAAAGTAATATAAAAAGTGGTTTCAACATGTTGAATTGCTGTGTCATCCCAACATATGCATACCCCTTTTGGATACTGAATAGAGAGGTGTCTTGGGACTGGCCCTTTGCATTTGGCAATTGGACTTCTCTCTGGAGCAGCTACAGTGAGAGACAGACAAGGCGGGTCTGTGTTGGTGTTCCTGTGGGTGTGACTGGTAATGTCATTTACATTCCTGCCACAGTTCTAAACATGTTCCACTTGGACAAGTGCTCAGTCTCTATGTTCCTGAACAACAGTGACTGTAACAGCCTTTTTTCAAGCCTGTTGGAAAGTGTGGAGGTATCCTGCATTTCTTTCCTTTTATGATTTTAAAACATCAATTTAGATGTACATGGATGAATTAGAATGAGTAGAATTGAGAAAAATAATAAATGTATCACAGAAGCTGACATTTACTAAATTCTTACAAACTGGCCAGAACTGTTCTGAGCACTTTTTGTGTACAAACTCAGTTCATCCATTCAGCAACCCAAAGAAGTCAGGTATGAGTTAGGGTTTGGTAGGGCTTGGTCATGCACCTGCAGCTCTAAAGTGTGAGACTCTCAGGCAGACGCTTGGGACACCTAGCAAACCTCTGTGCCTGTCTTGTTCTGATCTCTAGACAGCCACTTCCCACTGACCCCTAGGACAACTCCAGATACACCATGAGAGCCTTGCATCAGCAGAATCTACTCAGAAACCCTGGCAGATAAGGGTGTGAAGTGACTCTTAAGGCTTTCCCTTATAGCCTAGGGGAGAACTGTGAAAGCAGGCACAGTACCGAATATCAACACAGTGTCCAGGACACAGATGTGATACCATCATTTCCACTGTACCAAGACAAAACTGAAGTATAGAGGGGTTAACTAACTTGTGACTCATCCAAGTGTTTAAAACCTTTTAGTGACTGGTGGATTTGGAATCCAAACCCAGATCAGCTTTGTAGTTCACGCTGCTGACTGCTAGGCCACGTTCCCTTCTGCTAGGTGCCACAGGAGAATTGCTGCAGTAAGTCCACTTCAGCTGCACCACCTCCTACAATCCTCAAGGCAGCCCATCACAAAGAAGGTACTATTACGATCCCATTGTACAGATAAAGGAAGATGCTCAAAGGTATAGTCTCATTGGAGCTATGGAAGCTTCCCTAGCAGCAGAGGGAGGAGTTGCTGACTCCACAGAAGGTTTCTAGGCTAGGGGTGTCAAAAAAAGGTGTTTACTGGCAGAGAGATGCATGAGAGTAAGCCACGGTGTTTGCCCACCTGGAGGTCTCTTGGCTGGTGGAGGTGGTGGCAAGTACAGGGCAGATTCCTGGAAAACCCATGAGAGAGTCATGTGAGAGAAGGAGCAGGCATCTCAGTGTCTGCCACTGTGGAAGACCACAGGCAGCACCAGAGCCAAGAGACAGTCTGGTCTCTAATGCTCATGGTTTTTTCCCTCAGTACTGGAGGCCACAGTGAAGAAGCAGCGAAGAGATGATCAAGGAAGGATGAAGACATTCTGTCATCTTTCTTGCAGATTTTCAAGCCTAACTGACGATTGAATTGTGAGAAATTCTTAAGATTGAAATGTGGGAATTATACTAGACTGACTTTAATATTTGAAAGTGAGACTTTACAAATACCCCAAACTGGCTAGGAAATTCCACTTTTCTGACATATCTTTCAAGTGTATGGGACAGAGAAATGAAAACAGATCTGAAGATCATTCCTGCTAAGTGCAGCCTTTTCTGTAAACTAGTTACATAGATATCACCATCCTTAATTTTCTCAAAATAGTCTGCGATGCGATCATTATTTCCATTTTACAGATGAGAAAACTTAGGCCTCATAGTTAATGTGCTTTATTTGAGGTCAAAAAGCTCAAAACCAAAATGAGACAAACAAACACGCTCTATCAGGTTAACACTGTTAAGTTATTGAAGAATCCCTGAAATTGCATGTGCTGTTTGATTTTTCTTTAGAGGTTTTATTCCTGTCTAGACACTGAATACTTGGCTACAGTATTGCAATAAATTCATATGGAGAGATTATATCAGCATTTAATGAGAAACTGGTGTGTAGTTAATAAGTCATTAATATTCTAGTAAAGTAGCCATTAACTGTGATATTTGGTAAAGAATCCAAGTCTAAGGCACTATTTTTTTTTTCCATTTCAAGTCTAAGGTACTATTAATGCTTGAATCTGACATTGATTTATTCAGATGGGCATTAAAGGTAGTGTTTTATTTCTTGGCAAGAGAGAAGGTACAGACTGAAGTGACAGAACTGGGAGATCAATAATCCTGTGGGGATCAATGATCCTTTAGGGAAAAGAGAAACTGTCAAAAAGATAAAAGTGAGAGAACAATTGTTTCATACCCAATTCTACCCAGGATGGTGGCACAAGTCAGAATCCACTGGAGCTAATATTCTGATATTTAGAACAAAGAAGACTGCACTGTGTAAACTTATTGAAATTACTGAGAGAGCTAGCTTTATAAACAGCTAGCTAACACTAGTAATGTCTTGGATCTAGTAGAACCACCCCAGTAGTCAGGATAACTTAGTTCTGATACAACTGTAGTGCTTACTCTTAGCTCGGAAGTGTTTCTGTCTCCACTGTTTTGTTTCTTTAGCTTAAGCCTATTTGAATATCTATTTGCCTTTAAAATTCCTACTATATATTGCTATTATTGTTGCCTTTGTCACCACCACCACCATTATTAGTCACCACTATGTCTTTTGTCCTCCAGGAATAGTTTCACTTCTTTTATAATTAAATGTTTTTTATTGAAAATTTTTTTTACATTCCATTATCATGTTTCATTACATCATACCAAATGAATTTTCCCATCATGAATATACTATATATTGGTTCAAAGATATTACCATATATGCATTATTATCAATGATTTCCCATTTTTGTGTCTCTTAAATGTTTTGCTTCTTTTTCCTCTTGATTCCCTCTTACTCTCCCTCATTTCCTACCCTCCTCCTGCACTGTCTCTAGTATCACCATTGTTCCCCATAAAAATGCTAGAAGTCACATGTATTTGCCCCATGGAAAATGCCTACAACCCCTAAGCACAACAACCATAATAAAAGTTCTAAAAAGCCTAAAAATGAAATTTATAAGAAAATATACTAAATATAAAATAACATCAACTGGAACTTTACAAAATGAAATATTATGAACATCGTAAGAGATAGCACCGTAGAAAACTAAATTTTAATCTTAAGATACCTTACTATGTCTCATCTTTAGTCCACTTCATATATTCAAGTTTAAATAAAATAAAAGGTTCACATTCTTTGGGGAAAACCACCTAACTTCAAAATTAAAAAAAATTACTACCAAATCAAAGTATACAAAAATATTCATAATTCTGCACTCAGGCCTTGACCAAGTTTTAAGGCACCGTTTAAAAAGTGCTCCAGCCCTCGTAGAAGTAGGGCATGGTCATAGCACACAAGGCTCTCTTCAGCCGGGGTGTGTTGTCCTGCCTGCACTTAGATCCTGGAGCGTTCTCAGGATTCTGAGTGGTGAATGGAGCCTGCCAAAGACACCCTGTTTCAGCTTTCTTTACCTTTGACATAAAATCCCAAGCAGAAATGGCATCTTAGAAGTCATTTTCAAAGGGAAAACATGAAGATTTGTGTGAAACTCTGGAGTCACTTGAGGTATTCAGCACAACAATGTTTGTATAAAAAGTTGAGAGGTGGGATGGACTGGAACAGCAGAGATTCTACACTAAATATTTGCTCTTTGGTAGGACAGTTGTTTTGTGACTTACGGTTTTGGTGCACTTTACTTCTGATCAAATGGAAGCTGTTTTCAATTCTTTACACAACCCCTTTTCTCTTTTACACAAATAAGACCTCTTAAAGATCACGTGAACTGCTGCCCTGAAATGAGTCGATCATGAGCAAGGTGCACAAAGATGATTCTACAGTACTAATTGGGGTGATAAAAAGCTAAACCTACTATTTTCAAGATCTATTTAAGATTGCAAGCATTTGGCAATGGATGAGTTATAAGATGATTTATAACCAGCTCATGTAGGAACAGGGTACAAATCTTTGGTGTTAGTATTATATAGTTCAGAATCCTAAAATACAGTATACATCATTTAAAATAGAAATAATCTCAATCATACACTCAAATATGAGTAATTTGCACTAAATATTTCAGATGTGAAAATCATGATTAATGAGTGTATCACCTCAAATAACTTAGATAGGATGCTAAATTTGTGTTATAATAACACCCGAATCTTCAACCCTGGTTTTATAAACACAGGTGTGTTTTAAACATAGCAAGCTTACTATATAACATTCTTTTAACTAAAATTATTAAACTTTTCCATTTTTAAAAATTATTTATTCATGATAGAATGCATACATAAGTATGAGAGACAGAGAGGTCAGTACCCTCAGTAGGCACAGGATCTGGGCATGCTGCAGTCCCTATCCTCCAGGCTCCTGCTCTATCAGATTTTGGAAGTTCATGCACATGCCCCGTGTTCATGGGATTGACCAGGCTGGGCATTCAAACCATAGTTTCCATGTGAGATGCAGCTTTTCTCGAGTAGCACATTACCTCTGTTCCGTGGAGTTGGTCCCATTGATAATCTTTTCAGAAAAAGAAAAGTCCCTTTATTATGAAAATTGATGTCTTAAAAAATTACCTAGCTGAACAAACAAGGTGAAGTTGGTCAAATTTGACTTTGAGGACCTTAAATCCCAACTTGTTTCCTTTCCTCAGAACTTGTCTCTCTTCCTTTTCCAGTAAAGACCTACTTTTATATCTATCAGCACACATGCTTCAGGAGGTGTAATGTGCAATTCTTTCCAGGTAAAATCGCAATCCATCAGCAAGTGGAAGTTGAAATCACAGAAATGAATTGCTAACTAGAAAATTCCAGGCATCATTGAATTGTTGGAAAAGTATTTGAGGGAACAAAGGAATGTGATCTCTGCAACCATATTACAGAGACTTCTGTCTCATTCTGAAAGATACTAACATGCAGTTTGAATCATAAAAACTGAACTGTATTAAAATGATTTTCACACAGGGCACTTTAGTGAAATCTTTCACTTAAAAATTAATAATCTACTTAGATAGGAATATATATATATATATATATATATATATATATATATATATATATGTTTTCCTAATGTTAAATGCTGCATCAATGAAGTGCTGATATTGTGTTATCTTTTCACATTTTTGTATCATTTAAGAAAAGTCTTCAATATCATTGCCCTGCCCCTCCCAATCTCTCTACAACAAATCTGTTCAAGTCCTTGCACTTCAGTAACTTATTCCCAGATGGCTCCCACCCCAGTGTTCCTCAACTCCCTGAATAGCATTACATGATTGATATGCTAGCTCAGGGGTCAGCAAGCTAGAACTCTAACAGCCATGAGAATAGTTTTAAATTTTTTGAATGATTAGAATAAAGTAAAAAATAATATTTTGTGACTTGAGAAAATAATGTAAAATTTAAATTTGTGCCCATTGACAAAATTTTGCTGAAATAAAGTCATGCCCATTGGTTTAGTGCTATCTCTGCCTGCTCCTGTACTACTAGGACAGAGTGAGTGGTAGAGACTGAGATCATCTGGCTCAACAAATCTGAAATATTTACAATCCAGGGCATAGTGGTTTAGCTCTTTGCACAGGGAGCCAGATCCTATAGGCAAACTGCAGTTCAAATCTTAGCTATGGTGGCTTGAAAAGCATGCCACGCTCCATGTGTGGCCTGACAGGGTGGAAAAATAGAGGAAAAAGGATTGTGGTGTGACCATGCCCTATAGTGAGGTACTTACTCTTTCTATCTCTGTGAAGAGCAGGTGCCCTCTGGCAATTAAAAAAAGAAATGAAAAAAAAAAAATTAAATAACATGACAAATGGAAAGTAGTTCATTTTAAATTGAGAATAAATATTGCCAGACACTTGGAAATTTTATAAAATCCATAGCTCATTGGCTGTTGTATATCGAGTGAGATCTGCTAGGCAAATCCACAGACATCTGCTTGTAGCTTTGCAGAAAAACCACATAGAAACTCTAGCTGTATCCCCTGAAACAGTAAGTGTCTTGCTCAAGGTCACGTGGCTAATAATTCAGGGAGCTAGGATTTGAAATGACTTTGACTTTCCAACAAAGACCTTGAGACAGCGAAGTAAAGCTGATTTGGTTTTAAATTACACCTCTGCAACTAACCAGCCCTTTGGAAGGAAATTCTTTACCCTCTTGTGCCCAAGTGTTCTCATCTGTAAAATAGGTAAAATGATGCCTTCCACTTAGGACTGTAGTGGCAATTAAATAAAATATCTGTAAAAAAAAAAAATTAGACTATGGGGGGTACAAAATAAATATAGGCATTACTTAGTGCTTTGATTACTTTTTCCAGTATTCAGTCAAATCTTGATTATCTACTTTGTGAATCATCTGCCCCTCTTCAGAATCACTTTATTTAGGTTGTCAGAATAGAAATGGAGTCCCTTGTGTCAAACTCTAACAAAAGAAAAGAAAGATGGAAGCAAGGAAGCAAGCTGGGGGATTGTGAAAGAGGGGATCTCAGGCATATATGCCTGATGGTAAGACTCTGCCAGAACCACAACCTTGCCCAAATGCCACCACAACCCTATAGAAAGAATTACACCTCAGGAAAAATCTGCCCAGCAACTGCCTATTCAAGCCTGTATGGGCACCCTTGTTAAGTGATCCTCGTAGTCAACAATTAATGTATCAGAGCAAATCATGTGGCCCACCACAGTGGTGCAGGAGGTGGGTGTGCTGCTGTGTCATCTGGAGACCATGCAGAAGTCTAGAGATTCACATCCTGGGTCTACTTGAACATGCCTGGGTGTACCCTGATCCTGGCTGGCTACACAGTTTGGGGCATGATTGTGATATAAAGATCCTGTCAAGGGTGCATCTCTCTCTAGCACGTGAAATAAATAATAAATTAACTTTAGGAAAGTATGTAATCCAAGCTTGCAGGTGATTTGGTGGTTAAGGTGACTGGGTCCCACATGGCCAACTGCACAGTTTGAGTCCCAGACCTGGCAGCTGGAATAACATGCCACGTGCATGTGTATGCATGGCCAAAATCCTGAGAGGAGAATGGAGGATAAGGGAATGTGGTGTGGACATCCCTCTGGGGGTTGAGTGCTCACTTTTCCTCTATCTTTTTGGAGAGCATCCATTCCCTACGGCAAAAATCTAAAAGTATGTTATCTTCTTCATTTTGCCTTTAAAAACATCCCACCCTGAAAAAAATCCTTGTATATTCCCAATCTGATAACCATATTTGAATATACTTAATAGTATTTATAGAATCTCTTCTAGTTTTTCATTTATGTCTGATAACTTCTATTTCTTATATTACGCTAACCACAGTGATGCATTCTTTAAGCTTCTCATTATATGAAGAGGTCAATAAAAGTCCAGGGCATGGACCAGAACAGTGACGACTACATGAGAGGAATGGCTTGGAGTAGGGGTGGCTAACTTCTTGAAAGAGCTGGATTGAAAATATTTACATTTTTTTTAATTAATTATTTTTATTTTTATAAAGCAAAAACTAAAGAATCTTTTTTCAACAGAGAACTTTACTTTCTTTTGTCTGTAAAGTTTCTTCCGTTTTTCTCTCTCAGCCACCCACTACCACCGACTCCCCTCTCTGACAGTCTCTTGTATCTATACTTATCCTCTCTGCTATATGTTCTTATCTTTCAGTTGCTGCCATATAGTTCAAGACATTCAGTACATAATTGAGTGAGGATATACAGTGCATATCTTTCAAAGTCTGGCTTACTTTGCTTAACATTAAATACTCTATATTAATTCACTTTGAATCAAACAATAGGGTCTCCTTGTTTCTTACAGCCAAGTAATATTCCATAGTACATATGTGCCACAGTTTTACAACCCAGTCCTCAGTTTTTGGACATCTAGGTTAATTCCATATTTTAGCAATTGTGAATAATGCTGCGATAAACACAGATGTGCAAGAGTTTTTCTGACTTTTTTCCTATCCTTCAGGTAAATACAAAGAGTGGGATTACTGGGCCATAATGTAGTTCTATCTTTAGGTTTCTGAGAAACTTCCATATTACCATTATGATTATTACTATTTTAGGTTTGTGCCATAGGGTATGTGTGTTCACTGAAGAAAGACAGAGGGAGGGAAAGTGAGATGGGATGGCCACGACACAAGCCCCTCTCCTCTATTCTCTTTCCAAGACCCTGGGCATGCATGCACCTGGCAAGTTTTTCAAGCCACTAGGTAAGGGACTCAAACTGCAGAGATGGCCCTGTGAAATCCAACCTTTTTAACAACCATGCTATGGGATAGCCCCTATCCAATTTTTTAAATGTCATTTTACTTCAGTATTCCCAAAACAAAAGAGGAAAAAAACTCACATTACTCCACCCCTCCTAATTCCCATCTTGTGCTCCCCAGAAGCGTGTTATTTTCAATGTTTTTAATTTGCCCCCTAGTATTTTGCTTTCATGATTCCTTTGTTCTCTTCCATTGAAGAGAGGCTCTATGGACTTCCTACTGTGGGTAGTGGAGTTTTAGTCCTCCTGGTCCTCTCCCATCACCTAAGGCATACCCCCCCTCCCCTTCGGTAGCCTCTCAATAACTCGTAGTTAATTCAATTCAGTCTCAGTATTTACATAATCACTGTGCAAATACTAGTCACAGTTGAATGAACAGTCCTATGATTCCCCCTCCTTTATATTTCCTGGAGAAGGAATCATAATTCCTGGAGTTAATTGGTGCTTCATTTCCTTCTTTTGCTTTTCTATGTAACTGCCATTAATTAGTCAATTTTTTAAAGTCACAAATCTCTGAATCATATATATTCATTTCTTTTTTCCTTCTTTTTCTAGAGTGACAACTCACCCTGTCCACAGGGCTTCTGGTGACTAAGATCGGGGGGACCTGAGAGCCCCACATCAGACTTTCTGGGGAAGGGGTGACTTTGTGTGTTACCTGCTCCTTAAAGAGCCTTCCTTCAGAGTGTCTGGTGTCTCCAGTCCTGTCTTGCTAGGGTGGTCCAGGCCAATGTCCTTGTCTCTTGTCGGCTCCTCCTCCACAAAGGTTTCTGTCCCCTACCCTGTTATTCTGCCATAAAGTCAGTTACTGTGACCAGCAAGTGGCATGGTGGTTAAGGTGCTGGACCCCCACATGGCCAATAATTGTTTGAGTCCTAGAACTGGCAGCTTGAGAATCATGCCAGGCACATGTGGGTGTATGTCCAGAATTCTGAGAAGAGAATGGAGGAGAAGGGATTGCAGTGTGGCCATCCTCCCTAGAGGGAAAGTGAGAATTTATCCTCTATCTCTCTCGGAGAGCACACATTTCTATGGCAAAAACCTTAAAAACGAGCTACTCCTTCAACTTTTTTTTTTTTTTAACATCCTATTATCATCTTTGGGTGGTCATCTCCTTTTTTTTATTTCTATCCTTTTGGACACTGAAATTTTTATTATTATTACCCATCATTTGAGTGAAGTTCCTCAGCGGAGCTTGCACCCAGCTCTCCATGGTTAACTCAGAGTCTTTCAGCTTCTTCAGTAAATTTTATATTTTTAGGTCTTTAGGAATTAAGTTGCAAAGAATTGGGAAAGTGTTTTCTAAAAAGTATTAGAGGACAGTGAGCTCAGTGAGCCCTGCTACATAACAATTAGTAGCCCCAGAGCACTGGCCTGAGGTTTAGGCTGCGTTTTGTTCAGAGCACCTGTCTTCAAACCTCTTTCCTCCCCTGGAAAATGAGGGTGATCAACAAGTACATCAACTTCTTATACCTCTGGTCCTGGTGACGACCAGCCATGAACAGGAGCACTCCCTGGGAACTAAAAATTGTTTCCTGTTTGGATCACTTACCTTACAGTGGGCACACTTAAAGAGTGTAAGCTAATACTTTAATCTTTTGAAAAATGAGTATAAACTGATGCAAAATTAGCTTTTAATGCAAAAGCTAGAATATGGATAGCAGAGAACTGGCTTCTTAATTTTCTTTACCGAGTCTAATACCTCCCACCTGTTCCTCGCTGCTTGGCACTGTGGCTTCTCTGTCTCTGCTCTAAGACAACAGAGATCCCCAGCGTCCAGAGGCAGGGCTTGCCTCCGTGCTCCGCTTGCTGGGCTCACAGGCAGGCAAGGTTAGCAGAGGGATCAATGTGATTAAGGCCAGAGGAGAGGAAAGATGAGCCTGCCCGCCCGCCTGCTGCCTGGATGTGGAGGGTGAGGGCTAGCGTACCCAAGGCCGCTTGCTGCGCATTCTGGGCGCCGGGTGCCCGGGATGAGCTCACGCCCGCGTCTGCGGCTCTCTCCACCTGCCGACCTGCGGCGGGCCCCCTGAGCTGACGGTGCACCTGGGCTCTGGCCGCAGCGTTGGGCGCGGCAAGCGCAGCCGGAGTGGCGGAACCCGAGAGGGAGCCGGGGCTGGAGCCGGAGCGCGGCCACAGGGCTGGGCTGCGCATCTTTGGCGGGCTGCGGGCAGCGGCCCCCAGGCGGGTGCCCAGTGGTGAGCTGAGCCGGGCCAGGCGAGGCGCTGGGATGGCAGCCTGCGTGTCGCCACAGGAGGCCCGGGGAACCCCGGAATTTGTTCCAGATCTTTGGGAACGGTGAGCTGTGAGGCCCTACTGGTGATGTTTGTGTTTAAAATTCTAGGTAACGGGTGTCAGAAAAATTTTTAAACATTTTATTTTAAAAATTTAAAAATTTTAAACATTTTTATTTTTGCCACGAGCTGGTCAATGAATGACAAACTGCTAAGTCACCCTTCAAACCAGATTCCCTGGCAAAACTACAGCTTTACCTCTCCATAAATGGCCCTTTCATTTTCTCAGCACTGATCCCCAACCACCCCCACTCCATCAGACAACTCTTTCTGGACGGTTCAGAGGATTCTGTTACCTGCAGATTCTTCTTCGAAGTGGCTCAGGATCTGTAGATTGCAAGGCTGTGCTAGACAGAGGTGCTCAACTGTACTTTGTTTGAAAAGCCTGGAGTAGAGTCAGGTAAGGGGCCATAGGACGATGTCTTCACGCTGGATTGCACCTAGTGTGTATACCTAACCAGCCACCAACATAAGCCACGTTTTGGTTTTGTTCTGCTGTTATCTGGTCTTGCTTTTGTAGTTGGGTGGAAAGCTTCAGCTGTGTCTATCCCAGACGGAGAAACAGGGAGTGAGATTGACTCGGTCATCTCCCACTAAGTTTAGTCTTTGATGGAGCACACCACCTGCACAGGCTTGAGCTCTTCTGTATCTGAAAGCAGTGGAGAGGAAACACATCTGGATGAACCTGTCATTTCAAGTTCTGGCAAAAGTTGTCCCACTCTGCCTGGCTGGCTTGGGACTCCTTTATGAAGAGTCTCATCAATGTCTCTTCCCGTCTAATTTCTGGGGACAAACCCGTTGCCTCACCTGTTTCCTGTGAAAGCCTGAGGCATGTAAGCTGTCTGTGCTCATCTGAAAGTTCATTCCTGTGCGCTGAGCTTGGTATGGTCTGTAATTTGTACTTCTCACATGGACCTGCGGTGTTGTGTAAATAGATGGTTTATGATGCAGATGTCCCTCACTTTTGTTGTTTCCTACGGACAACAACTAGCTACACAGCAAGGCCCCAGCACTGCCTGAGCACCTACTGTGTACTTTGCAGGCGGCAGCTTCCTCCACACACACACAGGCAGTAAGAGGCAGAGCACCTCTCCAAGGACAGGGGTGCTGCCGTTGTTGGTAGGTAACATGCCCAAGGGCACACAGCAATGCGCCAATCTGAACACAGGTTATCTAAAGAGTGGTGTAGAGATCAAGCTTCAACAGGCACCTCTCACCTTCACATATTGCTAGTGGGAGCATAAAATTATGTAGCCGCTGTGTGAAACAGCCTTCCTGGGTCTCAGAAAGTTAAAAATAGTTACTATATGATATTGCTAAGTGTATATATCTTGCTATGTATGCAAGAAAAATAAAAATTTCCACATAGCCACATAAAAACATCTATGTGAATATCTACTTATTACATTATTCATAGTGTACAATCAGGGAACAATTCAAATGTCTGTGAATGAGCAAAGAGATAAGATGTGGAATGTCAGTGCAATGGAATATCACTCAGCCATTAAAAGGAATGAAGTACTTTAACTTGTACTTTAACTCAGATGAACCTTGAAAATATGCTAGGTGAAGGAGTCAGTCACAAAAGACCATGTACTGTATGCTTCGACATGTATAAATGCTCAGAATCATCAAGTCTACAGAAAGAGTGGAATGGACCTGCTTAAGGCTGAAGGGATGGAAGGACTGGAAGAAAGTGGGAGGAAACTGCTATTTGGGTAGAATTGTTTTTGAGGATGACAAAAATGTTCTTAAAATAGATTTGGTGATGTTAATATATTAAACTATGAGCTTTTACAGTTAAAACAGGTCAATGTAGGATGTATGAATTATCACTCAATAATGCTGTTATTTAAAGCAACAATAGGTCATAATCTGTTGGGCATATTTAATACAAATGATTTAGAGCTAGAAAAAAACCTAAAACAAAAACAAAAACAAATTTGTCCCTCAGAGCAGAACTTTGGTGATTAAGGATGGAGCAGGAAGAATTTATCCTTTTGGATTCTCAAAGCTAGTAGTATTGTTGTGAATTTATTGGCACATAGGAATACAGATTTCAAAATGTTAGCCAGTCTTTCCTGAATGGAAAACATTCTTCTATATTTGCACAGACAAATGCAGATATGCAGATGAGCTATCAGTTCACACCAGTTCAGTTCTTTTTTTTTAATTATTTACTTTTTTTTTTGAGAGAGAGGTTTTTGCTATAGGGTACATGTGCCCACCAGAAAGACAGAGACAGAGACAGAAAGTGAGAAATCACCCCCCAGGGTGGGTGGCCATGCTACAATACCTTCTACTCCATTCTCCTCCTTTTTCCCCTTGGGATCTTGGGCATGCACGCACATGCGCCCAGCATGAGTTTAAGCCACCGGGTCCAGGACTCGAATTGTACTCGACTACATGGGAGTCCAGTGACATAGCCATTACGTCAACTGCAGGTCCCCCCAAAAAAGAATGATTTAATTTTATTTATTTTAATTTGACCAGCGATAGAGAGAGGGAGAAAGGGAAAGTGAGAAAGCAAGCCACCAGGTCCAGGACTCGAACCACAGTTGGCCATGTGGGAATGTCCAGCACCTTAACCACTGAGCCACCTGCTGGCCCCAACACACCAGTTCTTCTTAATGCATCTCATGAAAGAGGCAAAGAAGTAATTGTTCCTGGAGTATCATGAAATTAAAAAATGAATAAAGGAAAAAACCTACTATATTACTTGAAAAAAAAAAGTTAACCCTCTGAGTTTAAAGATAAATACAGAAAGGATACTTTCCGCTGATTTTTAAATTTGTGGTAATAAAAATAGATAAGCTTATAAAAACATAAGATTATTTTTATTAATTTTCTATATTCTTACTAACTTTAAAGTAGCCTATCTTTTTATTTTAAGAATATTTTTGTGAAAACGAGCACAAGTAGTAGTATTCTCATTTTATGGGTACTAGATATCAAGGATTAGAGAGGCTAAAGAATTTGGGACCAGCAGTTGGCGTAATGGCTATGTCGCTGGACTCCCATGTAGTCGACCGCAGTTCGAGTCCCAGACCCTGTGGCTTAAACTCATGCTGGGCATGTGTGCATGCGTGCGCAAGATCCCAAGAGGAGAATGGAGGAGAAGGGATTGTAGTATGGCCATGTCCCCTGGGGGGTGATTTCTTGCTTTCTGTTTCTCTCTCTCTCTCTTTCTCTCTCTTTCTGGTGAGCACATACACCCTACAGAAAAAAATCTCTCTTTCTCAAAACAAACAAACAAACAAACAAACAAAACCAAACAAAAACAAAACAAAAAACCCACAAACTTCTCTCTAGGGCCAGCCCTGTAGCCTGTGGTTAAGGGTGCTGGATTTTGCATGACTGACTGCCATTTGAATTCTGGCTCCAGAAGCTTGATAAACACATGTACATACACCAATACCTGATAGAATAGAGAAATGAAGGAGAAGGGACTATGGCATGACCACACCCTATTGGGAAGTGCTTTCTCCCTCCCTTTGTCTCTCTCTGGCAAGTACACAATGCTCTGGCAATTAAAAATTTAAAAATATCCTCCCTAGTACTAGTCTTTAATTTCTATATGAATCCATGTTCTTAAAAATCAAGTAGAAGATTTTGAAGGAAGCATAAACATTTGCTCCGGGATAAAATTTCTCCCTGTGGCGTCCCTTTGTCCTGCCCCAATTATAAGCCCAGAGAACAGATAGAATGGGAGGAACATGTCACCTCCTCAAGGAGGCAAAGAATCTCCAAGGACACAGATGGTGATTTTCTTGGAGGCCTATCTTGTGGCCTCTTTTATTTCTTTACCTGGTTTTTGAACTGATGTGAGAGGGGAGGCTAAAAAGGAAATGGGCCAAGTCAGGCCATTTGCCCTATTAATTCTCCATCTCTGAGGATAGAGATCACACAAAAAGAGGAGCAGAGATGGAAACCATACCAGAGTGGAGGCTGGAAGATGGACACTTGGAGTCAAGTCAAGAGACCCAGATTTAGTCTTTGGCTCCTTCACCACCTGACCGAGTCATCTTGATGTAACGCTTCTGAATTTTGATTATCTTACCAATTAAACAAGAGCTGGGCCTCTGAGAATTTTATCTGGGAGAGCATAGTAAAGACAATTTGTTAACTCTGAAGTTAGATAGTTAAGATCACATACAGCAGACACTTATTTTTTTTATTATGGTTTTTGCCATATGGCATGTGCGTTCACTGGAGAAAGGAGAGAGAGAGAGGAGAGGAGAGGAGAGGAGAGGAGAGAGAGAGAGAGAGAGAGAGAGAGAGAGGAAAGAGAGAGAAGAGAGAGAGAGAGGAAAAGTGAGAAATCACCCCCAGGGGAAATGGCCATGTTGCAATCCCTTCTCTATTCTCCTCCTGTGATTTTGGGCATGCATGCACATATGCCCATTGTGAGTTTTAAGCTGCCAGGTTCAGGACTTGATCTGCTGTTGGAAATGTAGGAGTTCAGCACTTAAACCACTATACTACCTGCTGGCAAAGCAGCAGACACTTTAATGAGCAGAACTGAGTACCTTCCTGATATTAATCAAGATGGCAGGGTGTGAGAAATTTGTCTTTTTAAAAAGTTTTTATTTCTTTAGAAAGAGAGCAAGAGATAAAAGAGAAACGGGCTATTATTTTTTTATTTAAATTGTCTTCTCACTCTGTTACCAGAAAAAAAAAAAAAAATGTACAGACTGGGCCTAACCACTGTCACACTGTAAGTTGGTTTCTGAGATGGTGACAGTTAGCATAGAAGCCTTTATTTTATTATTATTATTTTTTAATTTTTTGCTATAGGGCGCGTGCGCTTGCCAGACAGAGAGAGACAGAGAGATAGAAAGCGAGAAATCACCCCACAGGGGGATGGCCACTCCGCAATCCCTTCTCCTCCATTCTTCTCTTGGGATCTTGGGCATGCACGCACACACACCCGGCATGAGTTTAAGCCACCAGGTCTGGGACTCGTGGGAGTCCAGCAACATAGCCATTACACTAACTGCTGGTCCCAGAAGCCTTTTATTAAAGAAGATATCAACCTGTAGAAAAATTAACTCATCTAGATTGGAAAAAAAGTAGTATAACTGCAAAACCTCATTGCAAGAAATTAAAGAAGTTCCAAATAAATAATCATTAAAATGTTTTTTCAAATAGGGTCTTGCTTTATTATCGGCCTCCTGAGCAACTGAGTCTACTTGGGAGTGGACTGCAAGTGTACATCACCATGCCCTGCTTTCTAGTGGGGCCAGGAATCAGACCTGTGCCTTCCATGTGGCCTCGGCTTGTGGAGCAGCAGTATCTTACCAGTGTGTACCACCATTCTGGCCCAGAAATTTGTCTTTGATGCCCTCCCAGCCCCTGAATTCCCTGAATCAATGCTCTCTCAGCATGTAAAACTTCCCAAACCCTACTCTTCCAACCCCTACTCTAGTTTTGGGAAGAAAGAAGGAAAGGAGACTGGCTCTTGCTGGGTCTGCAGTTTTAAGGTACTCTCTTAGGAATGTTTGTACCTGGTGATCCTGCTGAGGTGTTAACCACAGCTGGATGAGACCCTGCCTAGAAGTTATGTCTTAACCTGGTACTTGATAGAAAGTAGTCAAATATGGAAGATCTATTGCTGAGTGAAGCAAGCCAGAATATGAAAGAAAGATATTGTATGTATCCACTTATATATACTGACTATTCACACTTTATAGTAGAAATGGAAATATAAAAAGGGCATAAAAGCGGTGAAAATAGTTATGAATGCTGAAGACAGTGTAGAATGGGGGGAAAAGAGAAGGGAAGAGTATAGAGAAGGATAGTATGAGAACAAATAGAGAGACATGACATTAGTGGGACACAGAAAAGGTTTATTACCTGTTGAAGATGGCATGTATAGTATTCACAACTGGACTGGTCTGAGAAGTATTTCATGTTGGGTAAAGTCTCCTTACGATATATAGTGATTGAATGTTTTTAAAAAATGAGAATAAATAATAATAAACTGAAAAAAATATGAAAAGCTATTTTTTTTTAAAAAAGAATTCTTTATTTTACTTTATTTATTTATTTATTTTAATTTGACCAGAGAGGAAGAGAGAGAGAGAGAGAGAGAGAGAGAGAGACAGAGAGAGAGAGAGAGAAAGTGAGAAAGCCAGCTGCCAGGTCTGGGACTCAAACCATGGTCAGCCATGTGGGATTCCAGCGCCCTTAACTACCATGCCACCTGCCGGACCCCATGAAAAGCTATTTGACGATGATGATGTGGGTAGTAATGTCTTTGAATGACTGATATGCATAATTGTGCTGGAAAAAGAAATGTAATACACTGTAAAGATACCTGTGATTGAATGTAATATAAAAATCATGATAATAAATTAAATAATAAAAAAGCCTTACCATCACATTGGTTTCACTGTCAAATTAGTTAAAATATTCTCTATTAATTCAAAAATTGTTATTCATTTTTAATTTTTTTAAATTATGCCTTAATAGACTATACTTTCACATGAAAATAAGTTATGTCTTAATAGTGAGAACTTAAAGGTAACCAAATCTTCATGATTTACTCATGAATTCCTTTATTTGCTCAATAATCATTTATTAAACATCTAACAAGTGGCAGTCCTGCCAGCTCCTGAGGATTATGAAGATAAGTGCTTCATACTACCAGTCTCATGAGGAGCTCATGGCTTAATACCAGGCTCCCAGGTGGAGTTTGGTCATCAGAAACAAGCTGGTGGGAATCCACATGCTGGTTGTACCAGTTTCTAGTCATGCAACTTTAGGCAAGTTGTGTACATATTCCAGATTTTAGGTTCCTCATCAGTAAAACAGGAAAAGGAACATTTTACCTCAGTGGTCCCCAACCTTCCTGGCACCAGGGACCAACTTTATGAAAGACATCCCCTTCACAGGGTTGGGGGGGGGAATTAATCCCAGGATGACCCAAGTGTACCACCATGCACCCTATTTCCACCACTACTACATTGCAATATATGATGACACAGTCACACAACAGTAGGGTTCACATTCCCATGAATATTTAATACCATTGCTAATCTGACAGGAGGTGGAGCTAAGACAGCAATGTGAGCAATGGGGAGTGACTGCAAACACAAATGAAGCCTTGTTTTCCTGCTTGCTGGGCCTGCGCTGGGCCTGCACTGTGCGACCCAGCAAACCAGCACCGGTTGCAGCCCAGCCCTCAACAGGCCGTGGACCCATACCAGTAGGTCCACACAGTCCAGGGCTTGGGGACCCCTGCTCTACTTTGTAGGGTGTGGGAAGGCTTAAATTATAGGACTTCTATAAAGAGCTTTTCATGGTAGGGGTAAATAATACTGAATGATAATTCAATATCAAGTTCAATTTAAGCACATGAGTTCTTGATGGCCCCTAGAACTTAAGCTGGATAAATATTTTCCACAGCCTGTGGAAAATATTGTAGAAAACAGAGGGTGCTAGACCATGTGAGGATGAGAAAAGAGGATATTTGAACAGGATCCAGAGGAATTAAGAGTGAACTCTCCCCAGGCAGAGAAAAGGAGGGAAATTTTGTCATGGTGTATGAGGGGACTTCAAAAAGTTGGTGGAAAATGGAATTAAAATATGAGTTTATTTCATACAAAAAAAGCTTTGATATCTATGCATAGATACTTTCTTAATATGTATTTTCCATGAACTCTTTGGTGACCACTCATATTTGGTATGAATGTTGGTGGTTCCACAGGACTTAATGTTTCTTGCACAACAGGTGAGAGAAGATGAACTTCCAGGTTGGAATGTGGTTTTGAAATGCCCCTTAGGATTGGAATTTATCAATGGGAACATAGTTTAAAGTAGAGTTTCCAAATGGATTCTCAGGACACTACATAATTCTGTTATTTTTTCTTTATAACTGCTTAGTTTTGAATTTCTTAGAACAAGCTAAGTAATACATGCTTATTGCAACAAGTGAAATAATGCAGTGTAAGATGTTGACAATCTCTCCCTTTTCCAAGTCCTTTCCAGTCCCATCCAGAGAGGTCACAGAGGTTAATAGGGTGGCCAGAGTTTTTATCCACATATATGTAAATGTAGACAATGAACATTAGAAAGCTCTAATTTAAAGAGATGACCCTATCGCAACAGAGTGATTAGTAGCAGGGTCGACATTCTCAGATAATGGATCTGCCCTAATTCACACTACTCTGGTGACTGACTTTGAAACCGGATGAACAAGTACTGAATTCAGGTTCAGCTGCTTGCTGCTCAAAAGCCAATACTGGAAGAAGTTCTGGTGGAAAAGAAAGGTAGCTTTATTTGGGAAGCCAGTAGCCTGGAGAAAGATAGCAGACCAATGTTCAAAGACCATCCCTTCCATCCTGGTTCAGCTCCATGTTTTAAAGAAAAAGATAAGGAGAAAAGAGGTTTATGTGTTCTTGTTTTTGTTTTTATTTTTCACAAAATGGCAGCTAGTCATCTTCTCAGCCAGTCCCCTGGAGGAGACTTGTTCATTGTAGGGTTATTTGCAGTTGTGGCAGAGTTGGAAGAACCTGGTAGTCGTGGCAGAAGTTCTTAACTTCCTTGAGCACCTCTCCTTCCTGGGTTGCAGTCTCAAGGCTTGGTTTCTGGTTTCTTCGAAATTTTGGCAAAATGACAATTAGTTCCTTCAAACTTAGTATTAAACAATACTTAGTCTGCAAAAGAAAGAAAATGAGCTGAAGGCCAATCTACAGTATTTTAACGTACGATGTTAGATTTCATATGGAGTTACTTTAGTTCCTCTTATAGTCTGGCTACAGCTTCTCTTAATATTGGGCTTCGTGTAGGTTACAAAGACATAGGCTCATGATAAATGAAGTGCCATAAATGTTTTCTGTATTGGATATTTTAGTTTCTGTAGAGAAAAATACTCTAACTAGATCTCTAGCTAGCATGTTAATGAAGAGACCTGATGCTGTATGACCTGGAGGAAAGAAAGAAATGTAGGCCACCAATGGCTAAAGCAGCCATGAAATATAGTGCAGTACAGTTCTTAACCCACAAGAAACTCCAGAGATTATATTTTAGTTTTTATAATCTTTTAATCAGCACTTCAGAGATCTGGTACAATAAGCACAAGTATTCTTTATTTGCGGCCTTGTTAGTTTTGAATGAATTGTCACCCATCCTGCAGAAAGACTAAGCCCATTAGTATGGCTGTGCTAAACAGATTACCTCAGGTCTGCCTCAGCCAGATCTGAGTACTGCTTCCTAGACAAAGAAAGGTAAGACACAGAGGCACTAACCAGGACTTAAGGCAGAGATTCAGATTCTTACTTTGAAAATGTATATTCTGGCCCAGCCTGTGTGGCACAATTGGTAGTCCACCAGACTGCAGAGCTGGAAGCCTCAAGCTGACTGCAGTTACAGTTCCTAGCCAGTTGATCTGAAACATGTTGGGTGCATGTGCACATGCCTTAAATCCTGGTGATCTGGGAGACTGGAAGGGGATCATGAAATAAACAGGCTATGGAGGGCACTCTTCTCTCTCACTCTCTCTTTTACATGCTCAAATGTATTCCATAATGAACCACAACAACAAACATCTCCAATGAGCTTCCTGTATTGTTTGTATGCCAAATTTGTATACCATAGTTAACGCTTTAAAATATACTTTTTAAAATTTATGTGCCATTTGCTCCCATGAGAGAAAGAGACAAGGAGAGCCCATCCCCAGTCCCAGCCAGCCTGGATCATGGGTATGTGTATGCATTCCCCTAGTGGGCTCAGGAAGGTCCCTGGATATGAATTCAGGACCTTTCCAGTGTGGGTTCAGCAATGTTACCACTATGCCATATCTGATCACTGAACATTATACTGAGAAATTATAGACACTAAGATCATATTTACTGTTAATTCATCTTGTAGGAAAAAACAAACAAACAAAAAACACCTGACTTTTGAAGTTAAATTCTGTTGCTGTCAGAAGTATCTTTAGTCTCATGAAAACCTAGAAGCAAAGGCCACCTCATAGAACATCGTGATTATGCATCCTTCTGTGCAGATGAGGATATGCGAGGCCAAGGGCCATTTGGTATTCAGAGGCACACAAATGCCAAAGGCTGAACATGACCTGGTGAGTCTGAACAGTGGAATTAATTGCTCTCCTCAACTCTAGCTGGCTAGCATGTTCCTATTCCATAAAGAATTGATGTGAAATGTCTTATGTCCATCAAGGCCCCAGCTAGAAGCAGAGGCAGGAGTAATGAGGGACTGTGAACCCAAGAGTGGGCACCAAGGAGCATTGATGACATCATTAAGGGATGGTTCCAGTGGAAAACTTCTCCACTGCTAAGAGTGAAGGGCAAGGGGAGCAAAGGGTGTTATTGTACTCTAGAACAGTTAGCATCAGAGGAGAGGGCTGCAGACAGGGCTTGCAGTCATGAAGTTCTGCTAATTAAATATGTTTTTGTCACCATGGTTCCAAGGCAACATTATATCCTTTTTTTTTTTCTTTCCTATTTTCAAGCAGCTATTTGGAGATGTAGTTCACACACTGGTGGCATGGTGATTAAGTCAGTTAGCTCCCATGTGGCCAATTGCATAGTTCAAGTCCCCAGCAGCTTGAAAAACATGCTATGTGTTTATATGTGTGTGCCCAAAATCCTGAAGGGAGAAATGGATGAGAAGTGTGACACTCCCATGGGAGGTGATTTCTCCACTTTCTTTCTCTAGCAAGTGTACACACCCTCTAGAAACTTTTTTAAAAAGGGTACAACTCAATGTACACTTGAATGGTACAATTTAACAGTTTCTAATATATTTGCAGAGTTGTACAACCATCACTAAGTTGAATTGCAGAATATTTTTATTACTCCAAACAAGAGCTCCTTACCTATTAGAAGCTGATTCCCATTCTCCCCTTGTCCTACCCACCCATTCCAGACCTATGCCACTGTTAATCTACTTTGTTTCTATACATGGTACATATTCTGGAGATTTTACATAAACGAAATCATATAACATGGGGTCTTTTGTGCCCAGCTTCTTTCACTTGGCATAGTATTTTTATGATTCATCCATACTGCTATATGTATCCATTCTTGATTCCTTCTTTTATTGGAAAGATTTTTTTCTATAGGGTATGTACACTTTCCAGAGAGACAAAGTGAGAAATCACTCCTCCCCCACCACCATGGGAGATGGCCACATCAAATTCCTTCTCTTCCACTCTCCTCCCAGGATCTTGAGCATGCCTACACTCACACCTGGCATGAGTTTTAAGCTGCTAGGTCCAGGACTGGAACCATGGTTGACTATGTGGGAAAATGGTGATGCAACCATTATGCCATCTGCTGGTCCCAGATTCCTTTTTATTGTGAATAATATTTCATTACATGTATAAACTGAATTGTATTTATCTGTTGGCTGGATAGATATATCTTTTTTGAGATAGTTTCAAGTATTTAAGTTTTTCTTTTTTTTCCTATTATAAATAATGCTGCTAAAATATTTATGGTACAACTTTTGGTGTGGACATAAAATTTTCATTTCTCTTGGGTAGACATCTAGGAGTGGAATTTCTGGGTCATATGATAACTCTGTTTACATTTTTAAGGAACTTTCAAGCTATTTTCAAAGCATCTGTACCATTTTACATTTCCAACAACATTGAATGAGGATTTCCATTTCTTCACATCTTTGCAACCATTTGTTATTATCTCTATTACAGTTTGAATGTTTGTCCCCTTTAAAACTCATGTTGAAATTTAAGTACCAATGTAACAGTATTAAGAGGTTTAACTTCCTGATACAAGAGATAGATAATAGGGGGGGTGAGAATGAGGGGCTCAGGATAAAGAAATTAACAGACACAAGAATGTAAAGTTCCCTGTTTAAAATGATATATAGGGTAATATATTTGATTTGATTGACATGCTCTGCATGAATATTTAGAAAAACTATATTATATGCCACAAAGATGTACAGCAATTAAATGTAAATAAGAAATCATAAAATAAGAAAGAATTGTGTAACTTCTTAATACTTTTGTTGAAAATCAGCTGACCATGGCTTATTTATGGACTCTCAATATTGTTCCATTGATTTATATTCCAGTCCTTACGGCAACACCACACTATCTTGATTACTTTAGTTGTGTAGTAGTTTTAGAATGGGAATAATTTTGTTATTACTTTTCAAGATTGTTTAGACTATTCTGATTCCCAGTACTTCCATATGAATTTTAGTATCCATTTGTCAATTTCTGCAAAAAATGTCAGCTAGTATGTTACTAGTGATTACAATGAATCTGTAGGTCACATTGAGGGATATTGCCAACTTAATATTGTCTTCTGATTTATGAACATAGGATGTCTTCCTGCCTACTGAGGCTTTCTTCACTTTGTTCAACAATATTTTATGGTTTTCATGATATGTGTTTTACACTTCTTTTGTTACATTCCTAAGTATCATATTCTTTTTGATGCTATTGAAAATGGAATTGTTTTCTTTTTTAGAATTATTTGTTTTATTTAATGTTATTATCATTTTTCTTCAATTTGTTGAGAGAGAGAGAGAGTAAGAATGAGAGAAAGCAAGTCACCAGGTCCAGGACTCGAACCTCAGTTGGCCATGTGGGAATCTAGCATCTTAACCACCATGCCTCCTGCCAGTCCTTGAAATTGTTTTCTTAATTTTGTTTTTAGATCATTTATTGCAACTGTAAATAAATTTAATTAACTTTTTATATATTGATCATGTATTTTGTAACCTTGCTCAAATTGTTTATTGACTTTACTGAAAGTAGTTTTGTAGTAGATTCCTCAGGATTTTCTACATATAAGAACAAGTTATTTTCAAATAGTTTCAGTTTTCCTTTCCAATCCAAATGCCTTTTATTTCTTGACAAACTTCCTAGATAGAATTTGTACTTGAATATTATGTAGGGGTGGTGAAAGAAGACATCTTTGCCATATTTTTGATCTTGGGGCAAAGATAATTCAATCTTTCACTATTAAGTATGATGCTAACTGTGAATTATTTGTTGATATTCTTTTACCAGATTGAGAAAGTTTACTTTTATTCTTAGATTGCTGAGTGCTTTATCATAAAAGAGTGTTGGATTTTATTAAATAATTTTTCTACATCTGTTGAGATGATGCTATGGGTTTTTTAAATTTAAATTTATTTATTTACATTTATTCACTGTACAACATTACAGCATACAACAAGAGATTTTCCATCCAGAGTACACTGTATATTGGCTCAATCAAGCACATCAACATACATGTTATTGTCAACAAATAGTTTTCCATTTCTTGTTTCCTGTATGTTTTGCTTTTTTTTTTTTTTCCCATCCTTGATTCCCTATCTCTTACCTTCTGCCATCTCCCACTCTCCTCCCACACTGTCTCTGGTATTTATGTTTGCTTTCTATACTTTTTTCTCCCCACATTTTATTGAGTCACTAAAGATCTTAATTAATCTAAATATTTTCATAGCAAGCACAGCTGATTTATACATTTCCATGAACACAAGTCCAACTTTAGGCATAAGCCTCAGTGAGTAGAATGAGCTTCCTATAAAGTAGCACTTAGCTGGGGCTATGTATCTTACTGCAGTCATCAAATAGGTATTTTAAATGCATCTTTTTTAATTTCAAGAAAAACAGTTTTAGTATTTTTTTGTCTGAATATTTTCTTTTCTTTCTTTTTTTTTTAAACTTAATTTACATTCATTCCCTAAGCATCATCACAGCATACAAAATGTGATTTCCCATCCAGAATATACTGTATAGTGGCTTAATCATGTATGTTAATATAAAAAATTTTCCATTTCTAGTTTCTTCTATTTATTTTTTGTTCTTTATTCTATTGAAATTTGTTACATTAATTAATTGATTTTCAGTTATTAAACTTTGCACTCCTAAGATAGATACTATCTGGCCATGGTTTATATGATTTTATATATGTTTATAGGATGCCAAATTCAGTTTCTAGTATTTAGATGAGGATTTTTGTTATCTACATTTGTAAGGTATATTCATTTATAGTTTTTTTGTGATATGTTTGTCTGCTTTTAGTACCCCATTAATTCAGACTTAATTAGTTAGAAAGCAATTATTCCCTTTCTATTCTTTGGAAGAGTTTGTTTATTTAAAAAAATTATATTGCATTTTCTTTTCTCTTTTTTTGTTTAGAGGGATTTTTGCTATAGCGTGAATGTGCTTGTTGGAGAGAGAGACAGAAAGCAAGAAATCGCCCTCCTCCAGGGGGGATAACCACACTGCAATCTTTTCTCAATTTTTCTCTTGGGATTTTGGGCATGCACACACATGTGCCTGCTGTTTGGGCCTCAAACCATCCGGACTGGGACTCGAATCACATTTGGCCATGTGGGAGGCCAGCAGTTTAACCACTATACCACCTGCTGGTCCCTCAAAATAGGATTTTTTCTTAAATGTTTACAGAAGCCATCTGAGCCTGGGCAGCTTTTGTGGGTAATTTTTTTTATTACTAATTTGATCTCTTTACTCATATGTTTATTCATATTTTCTATTTTTTTGAGTCTGTTTCAGGTTGTGTTTCCTCAGGAATTTGAACACTTTAAGTTATATAACTTTCTGCCCTTTGGTTAGATTGTTTAATCCATTCTCATGTAATGTTATTATTAATATGGTTGTATTTGTCTTGTGTTCTAATTTTTGTTTTCTGTATATTTTATGTCTTTGCTATTCCTCTATCCCCCAAAATTGGCTTGCTTGTTTATTTATTTATTTATTTATTTATTTATTTATTTATTTGCGATAGGGTGCATGGACTTACCTGAGAGAGACAGAATTAGACAGTGAGAGGGACAGTGGGAAATCAGTTCTCATTGGGGATAGTCATGTAGTAATCCCTTCTCCTTTCTTCTCCTTTTGGGATTTTGGGTATGTAAACACATGTGCCTGGCATGATTTTCAAGCCACTGGGTCTGGGACTCGAACCGTGATTGATCATGTGGGAATGCAGTGCCTTAATTACCATACCACCTGTTGGCCTCTAATTTATTGCTTATTATCTACATTAAGTATTTTCTAATGTACATTTTAATTTCTTTGATAATTTTCACTACATATTTGCCATGTTTTCCATTTAGTGGTTCATTTAGAATTTATATTTTATAAATTATTAATAAGTTAATTTATAATTTATAATATACATAGTAACTTGTTTAAATATACTTTAGATTTACACTAACAATTAACAACTTACAATTCAAGTAAACTATAGAAATGTTAGTCTTAGGTAACTTCATTTCCTCCTTGTCTTTTTTTATATAGCTATAAAGACTGTTATATTTTTTTATTTAACATTTCTGGTCATCTTTATTTCTTCCTATGGACTTTATAATAGTTACCGATTTCTGTAATTTTATTCCTTCAATAAAATTTTGTGCTCACCTAGCTCCTTTGTACTGTCATGGTGAAATATATTACAACTTTGTAGGTCTGATATAGAATTACATATATATTACTTTATGCAATTGATATTTAAATCAGTTAAGAGAAGAAATATGCAAATATACTGTCTTTTACAATACAATGAACTATGTACTAACTTTATTGGCACATTTTTTCTTTGTGTGAATTTGAGTTACTGTCTGGTCTCACTTGTTTTCAGTCTGAAAAATTTTCTTTCATTTTTCATTTAACTATATTTTCTAGGAATGTCTTTATTTTGCTTTTATGATACAAAGATAGTCATGTTGGATATAAAATTGTTGATCTAAAGATTTTTTTTTTCCTCTTCTATCATTTTAAATGTTATCTTTCGCTTTGGACTCCATTTTTTCAGGTGGAAAGTTAGCTGTTCATACTATTGGGGCTCCCTTGTATGTGACAAATTATGTTTTTTCCTTGCTGTTTCCAAGATTTTTCTTTGTCTTTGGCATTCAACATTTGCCTCTAATATGTCTGACTTTGGATATCTTGCATTTGTCTGACATGAGGTTCATTGAATTTCTTGAATATGTGTATTAAAGATATTTTGTTAAATCTGACAATTTTCAGCCACTATTAATTTGAATATTTTGTGCTCCATTTTCTCTCTGTTCTTTTGATATGCTCATTACACTTTGGTTGGTTGGTGTGGTTATTGCTTTTCTACACTTAATGAGATGGTTAATTTTTCATCACTATTTTTCCCTCTTCTCGCTGTTCTTCAGGTTGCATCTTTATTGACCTACATTTAAGTTTGGTGATTTTTTTCCTTCTGTTAGCTCATATTGACTATTGAGTCCCCTTAGTGAATTTTTCATTTTGGTTAGTGTACTTTTCAATTTCAGAATTTTTACTTGATTTTTTTTTTTATAACTTCTGTCTCTTTGATGAAGAAACACTAAAAAAACATACTCTTTTAATTTTTTTAAACATGGTTTCTTTAACTCTTACATATTTATGAGTGGATTTGAAATATTTATCCACTAAGCCCCAAAACTGGGTCTATGAAAGGAACTTTTTACTTCCTATTTTTTTTTTTTTTGTATATGTATGTGTGTGTCACATTTCTGTTTCTTTGAGCTATCTGTTTCTTTTTTTTTTTTTTTTTTTTTTTGTATATGTGGTCATTTTATAATTTAGCAACTCTGGATGCTAACAACCTGTTCTGAGGCTTATTGACATTATTTACTTTTTCCCTCTCCAGTATGATTAGTGTCTTGACCAATTCAGTAAAGTGTCTTTTCTGTGCAGTATTCCACATTTAATGTTTTTCCTCACAGGACACAGCCTTGGACATGCAAAATGTCACACTGGCCACCCCCTCCCCAAGCATTACAGTAGTTTTAGCTAGGTTAAAATGGTCTTTGACCATCTCTTTCTTTGATCTATTAGGCTTCTATCTGCTCTGCCTCTGTTGGTATCAAACCCAACTATTATCCTCCACTAATTGCTAGCCAATTACTCTATTATTTTTGACAATGTCCTGGAGTATAAATAGCTCCACAGTCTGATCCAGTGAAAGTCAGGTGTTTTTGCAGGGATATTTGAACTAGTCCAGCCTTTGGGCCTTGTTTGACCTCCAGAATGATTACTCTTAACTGTTTCTCAGCATGGCTCTCTCTGTTAAGCTTCTAGCTTGGCTCCCATTTCACTTGTTGATATTATGAAGCTATTAACTCCTCTTAATTGTTCCCTACTCAGATCTTCCTTTTTTTTTCCCCAGTGATTTTTGCTTTGAGGCACATGTGCTCACCAGTGGGAGAGAGAGAGAAAGACACAGAGAGAGAGAAAGGGAAAGTTAGAAATCACCCCCTAGGGGAACGGCTATGTCACAATCCCTTCTCTTCCATTTTCCTTCTGAGATCTTGGGCACACATGCATATGTGCCTGGCATGAGTTTCAAGTCACCAGGTCAAGGGCTCGAACTGCTGTTGGCATGTGGGAGCCCAGCAACGTAACCACTACACCATCTGCTGGCCCATCTCCATTGCTTTTGATAGTGCCCTTTGGCTTGAATTTCCATAATTCTGTTGCAAATAAAGTCTTAGAGCTATAGAGCTGTCAGTTATTACAACCTCCCTTTCCCTTGGGAAGAGATTCTGCAACAGTGCTCTTGAAGTAGGAATAGGAACAGAGGCCCACCTGTCTTGGAGTGGCACCCCTGATCTATGGGTGGGTTGCTGAGCAAGTGTGGTAGCCTTCAATATTCTTAACCTCCCACTCCTTGTATAAAATGTCCACCCTAAAAGTGAGCTAGGATGAGGATGAATATTCTTAGCTTGCCATTCTGGGGGTAAAACCTCAATTCTATGGGTAGGTTCTAGGTGGAGTAAAGTTTCAGATACATTGGATGACTTAGAATAGGACTTCTGCAACACAGAGCAAGAGAAAGAGCGGATGAGAAACACTAGTGGCTTGTTTGCTCTGAAGGAAAAATGTAGCTCTTGAATGAGAACTGAGGGAAGTGGGAACTTCATGTTTGTACCTGTAGCTGCTTGGAATTTAGCTTCCATCATGCTGAGGTGGGGGTATAGTGGGGAGGCAGCAAGTCATGGCTCAGATGTTGTAGACTCTTGCAGTTTTCAGGACAGACTTTGGTACCAGAACAGCGTACCTATCTTCTTTCTTTTCCCTAGAGAAAAACATTTTCAACTCTTCAATTAAGCTGAAAAATTATCTCCTCCTTTAAAAATAATATACTTATAGTACAAAGTCTCTTTCATAATTACAGTTTTATTTGTTTCCCATAGGGTATGTGTGCTTGCTGGAGAGAGAGAGAAAGTGAGAAATTATCCACATGATAATAATAAAATTAAATAAAAAAGAAATTACCCCCTAGGGGGGATGGCCACACTACAATCCCTTTTTCTTCATTCTTCTCTCAGGATTTTGGGCATGCATGCATACATATCCTGCATGTATTTTTTTTTTTTTTTACTATTTATTAGAGACAAGATATACTATCATTTATAGTCTTCATACATTATTGCACTTGAGCTTTCATAATTTGATAAAGCATTCATGAAACAATCTGCAGATTAGTTTAATAACAAATAACACTTTTAAGCAGACATGACTGTCTTAAATTTTTTTTCTTACACTCACCCTCTACCACCCACTCTCTACCAACTACTTTCCCACCTTAAAGTCTCTGCTGTTCATGCCCATTCTATCCATAATCACTTTTTTTTTTGTAGAGGTTTTTGCTATAGGGCATGTGCGCTCGCCAGAAAGACAGAGAGAGACAGAGACAGAAAGCGAGAAATCATCCCCCGGGGGGATGGCCACATCACAATCCCTTCTCCTTCATTCTCCTCTTGGGATCTTGGGCACACATGCACACCTGCCCAGCGTGAGTTTAAGGTACCAAGTCTGGGACTCGAACCACGGTCAACTACGCGGGAGTTCAGTGACATAGCCATTACGCTAACTGCTGGTCCCTCCATAATCATTTTTTCAGATCATTTGACTTCTGCCATAAAGTGAAGACACTCAGTACAAACTGGGGATATAAAATGTGTATCTTTCAAAGTCTGACTTATTTCACTCAACATTAACTCTTCTATATTCATCCATCTTGAGACAAACAATAGGACCTCATTGCTTCTTATAGCTGCATAACATTCCATAGTATATAGATGCCACAGTTTTTCAGTTTTTGGACACTTAGGTTGGGTCCATGTTTTAGCAATTATGATTAACGCTGCAATAAACATGGGTGTTTAAATGTCTTCCTGATTATTGAGTATTTTTCTATTCTTTGGATAAATACCAAGGAGTGGGATTACTGAGTCATAAGAATGGTCTATTTGTAAGGTGTTTTTTTTTTTTTTTTTTTTTTTTTAGAAATTTCCCTATTGTTTTCCAGTGATGCTGATGAATTTACATTTCCACCAACAGTGTAAGTTTTCATCACAGTCTCATCAGTGCTTGTCGTTTTTTATTTTTATTTTTATTTTTATTTTGATCCTAGCCATTCTAACTGGGGTTAAATTATATCTCATGGTGGTTTTAATTTGTATTTATTTCCCTTATGAAAAGAAACTTTGAACATTTTTTCATATGCCTCTTGGCCATTCATAAGTCTTCTATGGAGAGTTGTTAACTCAATACATTTGCCCAGTTTTTATTTGAATTATTCACTTTATTGTGAATGAGCTGCGTGAATTCCCTTTGTATTCCAGATATCAATCCTGGGACTGAGGAATAACTTCAAATATTTTCACCATTCTTTTTTTTCTTTTTTGCTATAGGGCGCGTGCGCTTGCCAGACAGACAGACAGAGAAATAGAGACAGAAAGCGAGAAATCACCCCCCCGAGGGGATGGTCACGCTGCAATCCCTTCTCCTCCATTCTCCTCTCGGGATCTTGGGCATGCACGCACACGTGCCCGGCGTGAGTTTTAAGCCACCGGGTCTGGGACGCGAACCGTGGTCGACTACGTGGGAGTCCAGCGACATAGCCATTAAGCTAACTGCTGGTTCCCAAATATTTTCACCATTTTGAGGGTCATCTTTTCACTCTAATTACTGTTTCTTTTGCTGTGAGGAAACTTGTAAGCTTAATGTAATCTCATTTGTCTATTTTGGGGACTATTGACTGTGCTTTAGTGGTCTTAATTAAGAAATCTTTGCCTACCCCAATATCTTCTAAAGTTTTTGCCTACATTTTCTCCTAGTAATTGTAGTTTGAGTCTGTATATTTAAATATTTGCTCTGTTTTGAGTTGATTCTTGTTAACAGTGAAAGATATGAGTTCATTTTAATTTTTCTGCAAAGGAATATCCAATTCTTCCAACATCATTTCCTGAAGAGACTGTCTTTTCTCCATTGCATTGTATAACTTTTGTCAAAGATCCGTTAGTTGCATTATTTTGGATTTATTTCTGGATTCTCTATATTGTTCCATTTACCTGTGTGTCTATTTTTTGTGCCAGTACCTTGCTATTTTGCTTATGACCACTTTACAATATGTTTTAAAGTCAGAAAATGAGATGCTTCCTATTTTATTATTTTGGCACAGTATTGCCTTGGCAATACAGGGTCTTTTACTATTCCAGACACATTATGTACACACACACACACACACACACACACACACATTCTATTTCTGTAAAGAATATCTCAGGTAATTGAATCAGAATATCATTTAATAAGTAAATTAATTTAGGTAGAACTGAAATTTTAATTATGTATTGATTCTTCCAGTCTAAAACATGGTATGTCCTTCTAGTTTTTTTATATCACATTCAATTTATTTCTTCAGTTTCTCACGACTTTTCTCATACAAGTCTTTCATCTCTTTGGTTAAGTTAATTCTTAGGTATTGAAGCCATCTCTTAGGAACTTCTGACCAGATACTTTTGGTGCTGGTTGCTCTTTCTGCTTCTGTCACAGCTATATCCCAGTGCCTTCACCATCCTCCTGCAAAGTCCCTACATCTGCTTTGTTTCAGATCTCCCATTTTATGTTCCTCATGTTTTCTTTTTTGCTTCCCAGTTTCACTTTATTGGAGCTCATCTGTCAGTAACTCCTTGATAAAGGGTATCGGGGAGATAAATGTTTGAGACTGTGTATTATAAAAATATATTTATTTTAATTACTAATAGTTGATTTGGGTATTGAATTCTAGATTGGAATAATTTTACCTATGTGTTTGAATGACTTGCTTTCCTGCTTTCTAACTTCTGACGTCATTTTAAAGAAATCCAGTGCCTTGCTGATTCTCAATCCTTTGTATCAAACTTATTTATTTACTACTTATTTTTTAACTTTTCTGCTATATTGTAAAATTTCATGTGAAAAATTAGATCTAGGTTTATTTTCATCTGTTGTGCTAGATATTTGATGACCCTTTCTACAAAGTCCTGTCCTTTGGATCTGAGGAAGTTTCTTGAATTATTTCTTTGATGACTTTCTTCCCTCCATGTGAGGTTTCTTTCTTCTGGAACTCCTGTGATTCAGATGTCAGGCTCCATAGACAGGTCCTCTTATTTTAAAATCTTATTGCCCCAATTTTTTTCTTTAAATTTTTGCTTTATTTTATAGACAATGTTTTCCAATCTTCTATTGGACTTTTCAAATCTGCTATCATGTTCTTAATTTCTAAGAACCTGTTTTGTCCTTTTAATATTTTTTTAAAAAAAAAGACATGTATTATTGTTGTAAGTTTATTTTCCTTCTTTCACAAGGGGGGGGGGAGAGGTAGGCACCCTTGCTAGGGCCTCATCATGCCACAATCCCCCTCCCTAGCCCCCCAAGCATGCCTAGTGTGTTCAGGTCGATCTGGGATTTGATCTCAAGGCTTCCATATGGTTCCAGCCCCACAGAGTGGTGTCCTACTGCCTGTGTAACCACATCTAACAAACATATATACTTACTTTTATAGATGATTTTCTTTCTGAAAATAGTAATTGATTTGATAAAATTTGCTTAAGAATCTTTTTCCTCTCAGTCTCTATTTTCTTCTTTTAGATTGTCTTGGTTACTGTCTTTCAAAATAGATGTTTCTCCAAATGTTTTGGCCATTTTGAGTATTTGATCTTTGTATTTAATAGTAAAATTCTAGTATGTTAGTTGGAAGCCTATTTACTCTCATGAGCTCCTTGATTCCAGAGCACCAGTTCTCCAAGTGTGGTCCATGAGCTAGCAGCAGAAATACTCCCCAGGTACTTGTTAAAAATGGCTATTTTGGGATCCTGATGGTGGTGCAGTGGTAAAACAACTGGAACCCTAATTGTGTTCTGGGTCCTTCTTGAGCATACTGGGTACATGTATGTGCTCATGATTGAGGTTAGCTAAGATTGGGGGTGGATCATTACATGAAGATCCTAGAGAGAGAACCAAGTTCCTTCTATTTCTGAATAAATAAATAAATATATTTTAATAAATGAGCATTTTTTAGCTCTTTTCAGATCTTCCAAATTCAAATCTCTAGTGGTGAATCCAGAAATCTGTATTTTACTGGCTCCTTTCTCCATAATTGTTATTCTTGCTAAAGTGTGAGAAGCACTGAAAGGCAAAAGATGGTCAGCCTGATGGTTTCATTGAGGAATCTTCACAACCTGGTCTTACACCTTTTCTTTTGGACTGACCAGGTATCAACAGGATAATCTCTGACTGCCAGCCTTCTAAGAGTCTGAATGGGGGAAACAGCTGAGGGATCTCATCTCAGTATACAAACTTTTCTTTATCTTCTTGCTTTCAATTTGTATTCTGTTTTCAACCAAACCTGGAACCACTTAGTTGGTGACAGTTTCTCTCTTTCTAGAATTAAACCCCCAGTTTCATTCAGGTGACAGAGGGGCAGGTTCTTCTCATCCCTCTTACTAGTTACTTCCACATCTCACCCTCAGTTGTCCTGGTTTCTGGCCATCCTGCCTTGGCTCTCAGTGTCTGCCTGCAGTCTTGTATCTGCCACTTGCTTCCTGTGCACTGGCACTCCAGGCTCCCAGCGGTCCCCTTCCTCACTCAGGACCACTGTATAAGCTTCCACACACTCACCCCCAATGATGCCTTCTCCTTCCACCTTCCTTCTCTTAGCCTAATTCTTTACCACCTGCTACAGGTTGAGCGGTGTCTCTTCAAAAGATGTTAGGTAAAGTTCTAGCCTCCATTACCTGCAACTGCTATCTTATTTGAACATCATTTTTGCAGATGATCATATTAAAATGAAATCACTAGAATCATTTCTATTCTAATTTGTCCAATTCTCTGAGAGGACATTTAGACACAGACATGTGCAAAGGGAGAATGCCACGTGAAGATGAAGGCAGAGATCATAGTGATGCAACAGAAGCTGGGAAATGCCAATGATCACCAGCAAATGACTGCATACGAGAGAGGCCTGTAGTAGATTTATGTCTGAGTTGCTCATGATCATATTATTAGTAATTGAAGGGGTAAACTCGACTTTATTTGTCTAATGCTAAGCTTGAAAATCGTAATTTCTACTTGCAGAAGTTCCTTTTGTTTCCTTAAAAAAAAAAAAAAAAAAAAACAAATGTGTTGGGAAACTTAATTTATGTTTGGGTACTTATCAATGACATGTTGATGAGATATTGATATGTTTTAAAATTACCCATAGGAATGGATTGGATAATAATTGACAAGTGTGAGACTTGAGTACTTATTTACTTTTTATCCAGACCACGATGGTAGATAAAGAGGAAAAAAACCCCAAAACTTGATTCTGCTCTTTTTCATTCCTTTGGACCTTTTGAAGTGAGGCAGATCTACTACAGGATTGTATTTACTGTTTTTTTTTTTTGTTTTTTCTTTTTTTTTTTTTTTTCCCAGATCAATTAACTAAAAATAGCAGAAATATGCTCCTTTACCACACCTTTCCTTGCCTGGCCTGCCTCAAGAATCTCTTTGTCAAATGCCTGGCCCAGGACAGATTGTTCTTTTTTTTTGGAGAGGTTTTCGCTATAGGGCGCGTGCGCTCGCCAGACAGAGAGAGACATAGAGACAGAAAGCGAGAAATCACCCCCCAGGGGGGATGGTCACGCTGCAATCCCTTCTCCATTCTCCTCTCGGGATCTTGGGCACGCACGCACACGCGCCCGGCGTGAGTGCTAAGTCACCGGGTCCGGGAGGCGAACCGCGGTCGACTACGTGGGAGTCCAGCGACATAGCCATTATGCTAACTGCTGGTTCCCAGGACAGATTGTTCTTTGTGGGCTGGACCAAACCCCATTTTGCTTTCTTGTGTTATGACTTCAAATCAGATCACTGCTATAAGCTGAATCTCATAAAAGTCTGTAAATAAGAAAAATAAGAGCTTGCAGTATTGGGAGATTTATTTTCCTTCCTAGTAGCAAGAAGGTCATTTTGAATATCTGCTTGCAGGTAAATGTTCAGTTTTTTGCTTTCTCTGCAGGTTCTATGTTCTCTCCTCTTAGATGGGTCATTGCAGTTTCTTCTGGGAAGATCCAAAAAGAGAAAAGAGATATTGAGAGAAAGCACTTTGTATTCATCTACACTTCCCCTCTAGTGGTTGATTATAAAACCCCCAACCTTGCAGATGGCTGGTGGCAGGACTATTATCAAAGATACCATTATTAACAAATGAAATGCACATATCCTCCAAGGGGATGTCTCAGGAGGGCAGCTCTCCAGCCAGATGATGTTCTGATACTTTGCTGAAGCCAGCTCACTGGCACGAGGAGGATTTTAAAATGAGCTACTTTCATTCTAGACAAGGACAAGGATAAGAGGTAATTTTGCATTTACTTTTCAGTAACTGGAAGAAGACTTCTAAGCTTAATGGTTACTTCCTTGTATTTCTTTTACTGACCAAGATCTCAGTTTGGGTGGCTAGAGGTTTAAGACCAAACTAGACTGACTGAGAAACATAAATAAACCTTCCAGAATAGAAATGAAGGGCAATCCCTAAATGATTCATTGGTACTTTTTGTCTTATGATCTATTTGTACTGATAACAACCCTCAGACATCCATAGTAAGCCAAGCTTAATCCTCAGCTACGGTGACTCTGTGGCTTCTCAGAATTGGAAGGGACTGCAGAAGTTTAAACAAGTTAGGATATAAGGGAACTTAAAAAGTGAGGCGGTACCAGGATTTATACAAAATTTTAAAAGTTCAGATTATTGTTTATTTGTACTTACTTTTATTACCTTATCTTACAAATAGCATTTGATAAATACTTACTAATTTAGGTTTTCATAGGACTAAAGTACCTACATATCATAAGACTTAGCAGATAATACAAAATAATTCAGAGCCTTAAGCCATGGCACTGTTAAAAGGTTGAAGAAATTAGTTTCTAGTCTTCCTGCTGGTTAATGAGGGGAGAGAAAAAGATGTGAGTCAGTTTTAAGTTTGTATTATTATGCACAATCTATCAGTTCTCTCTCTTTTTTCTTTCTTTTTTCTTTTTTTTTTTTTTTTTTTGCATTAAGTCTAATTCAAAAGGCAAAGATGTTTTGAGAAGAATTCTCTGGCTCTTGGCTTCTGAACAGTAGCTATCACTGTCCAATATAACTGCCTGTAATAATGGAATATCCCATATGAACACTGTCTAAAGTGCAGACAGTAACCTCATGTGACTATTGAGTTCTTGAGTTATGGCTGTGCAACTGCAGAACTAGATTTTCTTCCAGACATTTCTTGGACATATTGCAGATTTGATTCCAGACCACCACAATTAAATGCATACTGCAATAAAATGAGTCACACAAATTCTCTAGCTTCTCAGAAAATATAAAAGTTATGTCTCGGACCAGCAAATGGCATAATAGTTATGTTGCTGGACTCCTGCGTAGTTGACCGTGGTTCAAGTCCTGTACCCAGTGGCTTAAAACTCACACTGGGTAGATGTGAGTACATGCCCCAAATCCCAAAATGAGATTGGAGGAGAAGGGATTGCAGCATGACCATCCCCCTGGGGGGTGATTTCTTGCTTTTATGTCTCTCCATCTCTCTCTGTCTCTCTCTCTCCAGCAAGTGCACATGCCCTATAGCAAAAATCTCTCTCTCTCTCTCTCTCAAAAAAAAAGTTATGTTTACACTACAGTGTGACTTTTTACATATGCAGTAGCATTATGCCTAAGAAGCATTGTACATGACTTAATCTAAAAACACTTTATTATTAAATATGCTATCATCCGAGTCTTCGGCTCATCCGAGTCTTCGGCTTTCTTCTTTGCTGGTTAAAGGTCTTGCCTCATGTTGATGACTGCTGACTTATCAGAAGGGTAGTTGCTAAAGGCTGAGATCGTTATGGCAATTGCTTTAAATAAGACATTGATAAAGATTTCTCATCAATTAACTTTTTTTCCCACAAAAGAGTCTGTGTAGCATGTGATATTGTTGAATGCCATTTTAACCTACAATAGAACTTCTTCTTTTTTTTTTTTTTTTGGAGAGGTTTTTCGCTATAGGGCGCGTGCGCTCGCCAGACAGACAGAGAGAGACATAGAGACAGAAAGCGAGAAATCACCCCCCAGGGGGGATGGTCACGCCGCAATCCCTTCTCCTCCATTCTCCTCTCGGGATCTTGGGCACGCACGCACACGCGCCTGGCGTGAGTTGTAAGCCACCGGGTCCGAGACGCGAACCGCGGTCGACTACATGGGAGTCCAGCGACATAGCCATTACTCTAACTGCTGGTTCCCTAATAGAACTTCTTAATAATCAAAGTCATTCCTCTGGGGACCAGCAGTTGGTGTAATGGCTGTGTCACTGTACTCCCATGTAGTCGACCATGGTTCGAGTCCCAGACCTGGTGGTTTGAACTCACGCTGGGTACATGTGCATGCATGCCCAAGATCCTGAGAGGAGAATGGAAGAGAAGGGATTGTGGCATGGCTATCCCCACTGGGGGTGAATTCTTGTTTTCTGTCTCTCTGTCTCTCTCTCTTTCTGCAGAGCACATGTGTCCTATAGCATAAAACCTCTCAAGACAAAACAAAACAAAAAAACCAAAGTCATTACTCTGAAACTTGTATCAACTCTTGCTTTATCAACTAAGGTCTTGGAATGTAAGTAAATCCTTTGTTGTCATTTCAGCAATGTTCACAACATATTCGGCAGGAGTAGATTTTATCTAAAGAAATCACTTTCTTGGGTACCAATAGGTGGCATGGTGGTTAAGGCACTAGACACTACCACGTGGCCAACCATGGTTTGAGTTCCAGACCTAGTGGCTTTCTCTCTCTTTCTCTCTCTGTCGCTTACTGGCCAAATTAAAATGAACAAATGAATAAATAAAAAATAATTAAAAAAAACACTTTTCTCATCTGTAAGAAGCAAGTCTTTATTCATTAAAATTTTATCATGGGATTGTAACAACTCCTTCATGATTTCAGATCCCACTTTTTATTTATTTATTTATTTATTTTAGTTTTTGCTATAGGGCCCTTGTACTTACCAGAGGGAGACAGGGAGAGAGAAATTGAGAGAAATCACCCCCTGGGGTACAGCCACACTGAAATCCCTTTTCCTCTATTCTTGTCTCATGATTCTGGGCAAGCATGTACACATGCTCAGTGTGATTTTCAAGCCACCAGGTCTGGGACTTGAATCATGGTTGTTGGTTGTTCATGTGGAAATCCAGTGCCTTAATCACCAAGCCACTGGCTGGTCCCCAAGTCCACTTCTAATTCTAGTTCTGTTGCCATTTCCACCACACTTGCAGTCATTACCTCTACTGAAATCTTAAACCCCTTAAAATTATTGAGGAATATGGTAATGGACTTCTTCCAAACTCATGTTAACATTGATGTTTTGACCTACTCCCATGAATCATGAATATTATTAATAGTGTCGATCTTTTCCTTTAAATTTACTTTGCCCAAATTAATCAGAGAAATCACTATTCTAACAACTATAGCCTTATGAAATGTAGTTCATATTTCTTTCTTTCTTTCTTTTTTTTTTCCAGAGGTTTTTGCTATAGGGCGTGTGCGCTCGCCAGACAGACAGAGAGAAACAGAGAGATAGAAAGCGAGAAACCACCCCCTGGGAGGATGGCCACGCTGCAATCCCTTCTCCTCCATTCTCCTCCCAGGATCTTGGGCACGCATGCACACACGCCTGGTGTGAGTTTTAAGCCACTGGGTCCGGGACACGCACTGTGGTTGACTACATGGGAGTCCAGCGACATAACCATTATGCTAACTGCTGGTTCCCATATTTCTTTCTTAATATGTTAATTGCCAGAGAGCACTAGTGCTCACCAGAGAGAGACAAGAAACAGACAGATAGGAGCGGGGAGGAGAGAAAGCACCCACCAATGGGGCATGGTCACACCATAATACCTTCACCATTTCTCCATCCTGTCAGGATTTGGGGGCATGCATGCATGCATACATGCCCAGTTTGTTTTTCAAGACACCGGGGCTGGGATGTGGACTGTGTTTGGCCTTGTGGAATCTGGCTCTCTTAACCACTAGGAAGCAAAGCCAGCCCAAAATGTATTTCCTAAATAATAAAACTTAGGAGACAAAATTACTATTTGGTATATAGACTGAAGAATAGATGTCATGTTACCAGGCATGAAAATAACATTAATGTCCTTCCATATCTCCATCAGAGCTCTTGGGTATCCAGCTGCATGGTGAATGAGCAATAATAGTTTGAAAGGAATGTATTTTTCTAAGCAGTAGTTTTCAAAAGTGGGCTTGAAATATTCAATAAACCATGGTAAACAGATGTGTTTTCATATAAGCTTTGTTTTTCTGCTTATAGAACATAGGCAGAGTAGATTTAGCATAATTCTTAAAGGCCCTAGAATTTTTGGAATGGTAAATGAACACTGCCTTGAACTTAAGCTTACCAGCTGCATTTTGGTTCTAACAAAGAGAGATACCCTGTTCTTTGAAGCTTTGAAGCCAGGCATTGACTTCTCATCTTGAGCTATGAAAGCACTAGGTAGCATCTTCTTCCAATCTAAGGCTGTTATAGTATAATCATTTTCATCAATTATCTTAGCTAGATCTTCTTGATAATTTGCTGTAGGCTGAATGTCAACACATGTTGCTTTATCTTGCACATAGATGTTACATAGGTGGCTTCTTTCCTAAAGCCTCATGAGTCATCCTTGGCTATTTCAAACTTTCCTTCTGCAGCTTTCTCGCCTCTCTCAGCCTTAGTAGAATTGAAGAGAACTAGGACTTTTCTTCGGTTTAGACTTTGACATAAGGCAATGTTGTGGCTAGTTTGATCTTCTATGTAGACCACCATAGGAGAGGCAGTTGCTATATTGAGGTCACACCTCGAAAATCTTGAGAGTTGCGTGACCAGCAGGCGGTATGGTGGCTGAGGCACTGGATTCCTACATGGCCAACCATGGTTTGAGTCCCAGACCTGGTGGTTTGCCTTCTCATTGTCCCCATCTCTGGTGGGTATATGCGCCCTGTAGCAAATTAAAAAGTAATAATAATGATAAATAAAATCAGGCAATTCTTTAAAAGGAATATTGAGAGTTGCTCCTCAAAATTCTTCTTAAAATGTGAGAAGAATCATGTGGAAGTTGCTATAAATATGTCATTAGCTAGTCTATGTTCCTAGAGTTCTGCTTCTAATTGCTCGTAGTTGGTGCTCCTTCCACAGTTGAGAAGGCTGCCCTCAGCTAGCCTGGTGCATTCAATATTTCCACAAGCCAGTGAAAGAAATTATGGACAAGATAACCCAGAAGACCATGAATCTAGCCTTTTCCTCCCTTTCTTTCTAGCTCCCTCTCATCCATAGTTCTCAGTGAATATTATCCCAGACATCCTTCCCATTCTCAGAAACCATTCACTTCTGCTAGGGCTTGTTTCAGGTAAGCTCAAGGAACAGGTCTCTTTCCTCCTATGACCTGTTCTGCTTCCAAAAACTGTCTCTATAGAGTTTCGACTTTTAAATCCTTCTCTAGCCTTAGGTTTAGCCCTCTATAAGAGGGTAGTAATAAACATGATGAGGCACTGTGATCACTGTGATGTTACGTGTCAACTTGATTAGGCCATGGGATGCCCAGATAGCTGGTTAAACACTACTTTTGACTTTGTCTGTGAAGGTATTTCTCAAATGAATTAACATTTGAATTGGTGGGCTGAATAAAACAGATTGCCCTCCTTGATGTGGGTGGGCATCATTCAAACTGCTGAGGGCCTGAATAGAACAAAAAGGCAGAGAAAGGTTGAATTTGATCTGTGACTGACTTCGTACTGGGATATCCATCTTCTGCCCTCAGAACTCTGAGTTACAAAAGCATCAAATTGCCACCAGCAGTGTCTGAAAGGGTCCTTTCTCCTGCATCCCACCAACACTGGAATTTCTACTTTTTTTAAAAAGTGTAATTTCTGACATATATACTTGTTGTACATCTTTGTAGGATATAGTATTTTTTAAGCAGTATGTATACAGTATGTAATAACCAAATCAAGGGCATAAATGTATTCATCATCTTCAACATTGAACATGCTGTGCACATTTGTTATTTATTCTCATTTTGTTTTGTTAGTATATATTTAATTTTCAGGGACATTTTTTAGTCTGCTGTGATTTCCACTTTTAATTCTTTTCCATGATGTAGGTTAAAAAGTGTTATGTAATTGTTATTTAAATTTACACTTTCTTGCCTATTAATGTCATTGTACCTCTTCTCAGATTTGTTGACTAGTTTGTTTTCTTCTCTTTTGGATGGCCATATTCAAGTTATGTGCCCACAGATTGTCTTTCATTATCAGTTAGTAGATGCTCAATCTTTTATTATTATCTGTCTTGTATATGGTGAATGTGCCTCACAATTCACCTAACATTTATCTTCTGACTTTGTTTTGGTATATTTTGTCATTCAAGGAGGATTTGCAGTTGAGTGTCTTATTTTATAGCTTCTTGGTTTCTGTTGTTTTAAAAAGTATATCCCTGGTGCCTAGGTTATACATATACTCTCCAGAATATTCTGCTACCTGAATTGCTTGGTCTTAATTATTATCATCATTAAAATATTTTTTCTTGTTTACTATTTTTAAATTTTGCTATAGGGTGCATGTGCTTGCTAGATCTCAAAAGAGAGAGACAAAGTGATAAATCACTCCCCAGGGAAGATGGCTACATTGCATTCCCTTATCCACTATTTTCCTCTTGAAATTTTGTACAAACATATATAAGCACCAGAATTATTTTAAAACTACCAGATCTGGGACTCAAACCATGATCAGCCATGTGGTAGTCAGCACCTTAACCATCACACCACCTGCTGGCCCCTCTTGTTTAGTTTTTAAGTCAAGCATTTTTAGTGTGTCTGAAATGAGGTAAGGGTTCAATTTGATCTCCTCTTCAACTCATTTAACTTCTAAAGCCTTTAATATTCAGTTCTTGTAAATCCAAAGGAAACCTCTCGTTAGTTTTTAGCATTTTTTCCCCAGAAACTTCTCCTTTCCACATTGCCTTGTTCCCTGTTGTTTCCATGTTCCTGATCTGTCCTATATCTGACACCTTACCCTTTACTTTTGATCTTCTTTTCTTGCCTGAAGCCATCAAAAACCTGCTAACTACAACAACTTTACAACAGCAATAGCAATTAAATACATTTACTGGGTCTTCTGCTCTCTGCCTCCCAGGCACTGTTGTAGATGCTTGACAGATTTTCACTCTTGAATGGTCACAGCACCGCTACAGCATAAACAGGGTTAATAGGTCATTCTATGGAGGCCAGAAGCTAAGCAGGTCACAGAGGATCCAGCTCAGCAGCTTCCCGGGTCTGACTCCACATTGCACTTGTATCTATGGGGACACAGGTTAGCCCTCTCCTTTCCCCACTTGGCACTGAACGATCCCTGCATCTTCCATCCAGGATCTTCCTGGGAAGAGGAGACCCTTCAGGCATTTCAGAGAGTTCACTCTGAGGTGTCTGATGAGCTCTCCATGAAGCCTCAGAGCAGAGCTGTTCGGAAACACAGGAGAAACCCAGTGACCTTGGGCCACTTATCCTTCCTGCTGCCCTCCAGGCTACACTGGATCATGTTCCCACATGCCAAAAGCCTTGTGATAAAACCAGGATTCCTCCACATTAGACCTGAAAGGACCCTCTCAGGTAAGGAGGGCCTAAAGACAGGTGCCTTGGAATTTTGTGTCAACACTATTCTTTCAAGAGGGGCACTTTGCAATGCTCCTGTGTTTAGCCCCAGGCAAGAGCTCAGGGGACCTTGGCAGATCCCCTAGTCTTGCTCTCTCTCTTCTTAGCCCTTCTCTCCACCACCCCTCCTTCCCCTCCATGAATCCCAGTGGGCTGCATCATCTGGCTCTCTACAAAGGCGTGTTTCCTTTGAAGTGTTCTGTGCTTCTAAAATGTATTTGATACAAACCCCGCCTTGACCTTTTCTTACAATTCAAATCCCTAGACTCAGTACCTGTCTTCATTTAAAAAATAACTTGTTACAGTGCCTATCAGCCAGCCCAATGTGGTGTAAAGAAATATTATTTCTGATGAAATGTTTATACAAGTTGATTTGCCATCTTAGAAATTCTTTATAAACTTTTTCTCCATCTGGATATCCCTTTCTTACTATCCCAATGTCATGTGGTCCAGAACGTGAACTGGAGGATATGCCACTGAGGCTTCAGGTGGTCTTGCCTCATATGAACTTTCCCTTGAAAGTCTAGTCTTTCTTATTACTCAGCAGAGATGACTCATTGAGCATGTGCTATGTGCTGAGCATTATTCCAGGTGTAATGAGTGCCATCGGTGAACAGAAAGACAAAATCCCAGCTGTCATACTGAAGGATAAGCTAACAAATAAATGAATACATTTAGAAGTCAATACTGAGGAAGTAGAGCTCAGAGGGCAGACACGTCAGGGTAGAAAATGGTATTGGTATGGGGATTGTTAGCTATTGAGAACAATAGCACCTATCATCACCGATAGTGCATTGCTAAGTCCGATCACCTTGCCTCTTGCATGTCTCCCGTTAAACAGAAAGGTTTTCATCATTCCCCTTTTATTCTTGGGCCCACTTTGTAAAGTACTTCTCACATTCTTCTCATATTCCTCAGACCAGTCTTCACCATATCCCTAGAAGATAGTGTGTTGAAGACACATATATCTGATATCCATTTGACATCTAAGGCATTTTTATCTGTGTGTGTGGCATGTCTGTGTCTGAGTAGTAAGTGTGTGCAAATGTGTCTACATGGTATGTGTGTGACATGTGTTTTTGAATATATGTGCATATGTATGTTCCTTCCTTTCATACCATGCAAGAGAGTGGCTTTCTCTCACCTTCAGGAGTCCAAGTGCCTGGTGGTCCTTCCAGTACTGCCCCTGCCTTGTGCCTCCACATCTCCCACACATGGCTCTCTCTGCTTCATTTGCAAGAATGAAGACAACAGAGCCTCCTAGACAAGAGCCAGCATCGACAGGGACACCTTCCCTGACCACTGTCTCTGCTATGCCTGCTCCCACCACACACTCACATACACACACACACACACACACACACACACACACACTCATACACACAGACACATACCTACCGCATACATAGACACATGCAAGCAACCTCAAAAATGCATATCATACACATAGACACACACTCACCACCCACCACATACACAGAAACACTCATTCACAAACATACAAACACATGCCACACACAGAGACATACACACTTACTACACGCACAGACACATAGACACATTCATGAATACTTACCACACACATATGCACACATATTCAAAAACACATGCTCCACATATACCACATAGACATATGCTATTCACATATACTACACATGCATACACACACATACCACAAAGACACACACATACACTCACACCACACATGAATATATACCAACATGCACATGAAAACAAAAGTGCACACACCACAAACAACACATTTGCATACACAGAAGCATACATCACAAACACAGATATCACACACAGAAACACAAACACATGCCACACAAACATATATCATACACAAACACATGCATGTACATTCACAGAGACACATAAACACACATGTATACCTATGCAGGCACACACACCATCTAGCTGAATTAGATATGTCAATCCTGATTACACAGCTCATCTCATCAAGATATAGTAACCATTATTTGACTCTTCCACTAAATTGCGAGATCATGATGACTGTGTCTGGACACGTTTTTATACACAATGAAGTGTGTAAAGTGCACTGCGGTATGTGCACAGGATGGTGAATATTCTTGTGCTCTTCTGTACCGTCCAGGTAGAGATGCAGGTGGAGAGTATTCCAAGAACACTCAGACCCCTCCTAGTCCACGCAAACACACCTTCAGCTCCTCAGGACACACTGCATGACCAATAAATGACAGACATGCCCTAGTACTGTGAGAGGACTTAGCCAGTTCATTGATCAAAGGGTCTGTGGACACTGCTGGCCATCTTGCATTCTGCTGAGAGCAGAGGTGGATAGTGCCTGGTTTCAGTGTCCTACACTGAATGGCCTACAGTCAGAACATCGCAGAGCAGGTTTATTCTGTTTTCTGCAAGAAGCTGAAACTACACAATGAAGTCTGAACCCCTTCTCTGGGCATGTGGATACCCTATGATGGCCTCTGATGCATGTGGAGCTAGTAGGCAGAGTAGCAAGGCCCCATAGTCCCTTCCAACTCTGCATCCCTTCCTCTTATGATTCCCTTCTATGCCTCTTGCCTTTTGATTCTGGGCATCTTGAGTCCTGGTATGAGTTGAATCATGCCCTCCCCTTCATTCATTCATTCATTCATTCATTCAAGCTGAATATGCTCTGTTTTCTTTTTAGAATTATTTATTTATTATTATCCTTCAGTTTGACAGACAGATAGAGAGAAGACAGAGTGCACTCAAGAAAGCAAGCTGCCAAGTCCAGGACTCAAGCCATGATTAGCCATGTGAGAGTCCAGTGCTTTAATTACCATGCCACCTACTGGTCCCAGTCTTCCTCTTTATACAGATAGGTCAAAGTCCTAACCCCTATACCCAAGAATGTGACCTTATTTGGAAGTAGGGTCATTGCAGATTACAGATATAATTAGTTAAGATGAGGCCATACTGGAGTAGAGTGAGCCCTTAATCTAGGGTGACTGCTGTCCTTATGAGACACAGAGACACACAAACAATAGAAGGCCCTATGAGCATAAAGGTAGAGACAGGAGTGATGCTGCAGCAAGCCAAAGAATGCCAAGGAGTGCAGGCAGCATGAGTAGCTGAGATGTGGCAAGGACGGCTTCTCTATGGGGTTCGAAAGTGACTAGCCCTATTGATACCTTGGTGTTCCACTTTTTTTAGTCCCTAGAACTGTAAGATGGTGTTTCTGGTTTTTGTTTGTTTTGTTGCAATAGAGCCTGGGTGCTCACCAGAGAGATAGAGGGAGAGAGAAATCACCCCCAGGAGGGATGGCCATACCACAATCCCTTCTCCATTCTCCTTTTGGGATTTTGGGCACACACACACATATGCACCCAATGTGATTTTCAAGCTGCTCATTCTGTTTTAAGTCACCCTGTTTGTGGCCCTATTTTTTTTTTTTTTTTGGCAGTCCTAGGAAACGAATGCAGGTTCCATCTGGGCAACTTGTATCATCTTGCATTAACTGTATGTGTCAGAGAAGATCAAGCCTTCCTTCTGTGGAAAATTTTCTGCCTAAAAGACTTTCCTTGCTCATTTCCATCTATAAGTAAACCCAGCCCTTCACTTAGAACACAGTTCAACTGCCACTATCTCAGGCCCTCTTCTTGATCCTCCAATGGAAAATGGATTACTTAGATGCTATGACTCCCCAAATGTGCATTCTAATTTGGCATGAGTCAAATTGGCACCAAGGTGGCCTTTTTGAATTTGTCTCTCTTCTGCTATGAACTCTGACCCAGAGCAGAAAGAAGGCAGAGTGAAGGAGTGGGCAATTCTATATGATTTTTTTTCTATATTAAATTCTATATGAATTTTTTTCAGGTTAAAGATTGATCTTCCAGAAGCTAGGTAAGGTGCCAATTAGGAATACAAAGGGGAGAAATCATATTAAACCTGAATGTATTTTATAAAGTTGGCCTTTCCTGATGTCTATGCTCTCAGGGTAAACTATATCCCTACTCCCTATTTCTTGATGCAGTGTTGCATATTGACATTTTAAATGAATTTGCAAGCTCCACTAAATTGCGGTTTCCTCCAGAAGAATCCTCTGAGAAGTGTGAAGCACTCTCTCTTCTAAGTATCTACTGTAACTTCATGTGAACACATCTTAGTGTTACTGGAATCTCGCACCTAACCGGAGTTGGGCTGCTCTCTACTTGAAAGCCAAATTTCGAGACATAAGTGCTGGTGAAAGAGGATGTTTACTTTATTCAGGAATCCAGTAATCTGGTAAGATGACAGACTAATGTACAAAGACTATCTCCAAAGTCCTGATCCAACAAGAAGGATTTTAAAAGGGAAGGGGACAGGGGAGGGGGCTGGTTGGCCCAATACCACAACTAGTGGCTTCTTTGACCAGTCCATGGAGACTGGTTGGTGTCAGGGATGCTGTTTTCAGCTGTGGCCTGCACAGCCAGGCCTGATAACAAGGGCAGGTAGTTTTATCTTCCTTCAGCACACCTACTTTCTGGTTTTAAGGCTCTCGTCTCTGAAAAACTATGATTAGGTCCTCCAACCTATTAAATATTAAGTAAGACTTATTGTATGAAAGACAGAAAACAAGCTAAAGGTCAGTCTACAGTATTTTATGCACAGCATGGTGTTGAGTTAAGTATGGAGTTAGTTCTTTGCTTAGTCCTGTTACTTTAGGGTAGGCTCCAGTTCCTGCATTAGAAATCTCCATTCTATTCCATGAATATGAAGGCTTCAAAAAGTTGAAGGAAAAATGGAATTGAAGTATGAGTTTATTCTGATAAAAAAGGAATTTGGAATATGTATTTCCATGAATTTTTTTGAAGACCCTTCACTGAGCATGTATGTGTGCCAGGCCACAGGAATAGCTTTCTGAACAGGAGAGAATGTCTGATTTTGTGGTGCTTACAATTTTGTTGGATTATGTATATTTTTATGCTGAGTCATGTTATGTAAATACATATGAAAAGAGAGTTTGGTGCATGAGTTAGGTCCAATCTAGTTATCTAGCCCATTCAACCTTTGGCAGACAAATTACATTGATATACCCAGAGGGCTGGCTTCATGAGATGGAACCAATGCACTTCCATGGGTGTCCTACATCCAGAAGGGCTTGAATTGGGATTGATTGCTGTGCAGATGCCATCTACAAAGGTTTAATAATATTATCTCTGAAACTTATGTTTTATAGGTCTAATAGGACAATGGCACATGCACTAGAGGGTTGGACCTCTAGTCCCTGCACTATCTAGCCTTCTGCCACCACTTGGAGAGAGGTTCTCATCTGCTCTCTTCTTCATCCCATTGCCCATGAGTCTTGACTGGCTGTTGCTGCTGCAGTTGCTGCTGTTCTCCAGTAGTATAGAAATGGGGTCACTTTGGAACAGGAGGTCAGAATTTTGTGTGGTTGCCTGCCATCCCTTGTGGGGGTCTGGGTATGTTCACAGGGAGACTTGAGGTTGGGAACTTGCTGCATGGGAGCTCAGTTGAGGCCTGACAACTGTCCATATGCAAGGCCCCAGTGTTGTAATATGTTTCACAAGTAACTTGAGCCTTGGCCCCACTTCCAATCCAGGTTCCACGTGCTTCTCAGCATGGAGGTTGCAATTCCATGGGGGAGGGGCTCCCATCTACCATTGGAGCAGTGGCCTGTGGGAAAGTGAGGGTAGCTTCCCCACCCACTAACCTTGGCTGGGATACTGTGGGGGTTTGGGGAGGGGCAAGCAGACAGATGTGAACTGCCTGTGCTGCAGAGTCACCTGGCAGAACCGTGGCATCTGGGAGAAGATGCAGTCACCCCACCTGTCCTATTGCCCAAGGGAAGACAACATTAAACAACAAAAGAGAATATGACAGGTCAAGAGATATTGAACCAAAGGAGCATGTTTTCTATTTGAGTGTCTCAATGCCACTCCTTTGTTTCTTTTTGAAAAAGAAGCTCTTTCCTATTGCACTGGGCTCTGCAAATTATGTAGCCAGCCCTGCTCCCAAAATTTGCAATACCCACAGCTTTCACTGCCTACATGACCATGCATTAAGAATAGGCCCTTAGGTCTTCACAATCACATCGGTTAGGATTGCTGGTATTTTCCATTCTGCATATGAGGAAAACGAGGCTCAAGTATTATGTGCAATTCCCTGCATTTGGGAGTATGATTTGACCCTGGGTGCCCCTGACATCAGTGGTTGAATGCTGGACTGTTAAGGCCCAGTAAAGCCTTGCAGGTGGCTAGATTGCAGTAAAGGATTTGTGAACTAAAGGAATGGGTGAGCCAGCTAGCTTCAGGAATTGATCAGGCCCATCACCTGCTTCCCTGGACTGAATTTAGGAAGGACCAGGGAGTGAAAACCACTGCATGCAAAGCCAGAGGACACTGGGTTGTGAGTGGTACAGCAGGGCTGGCCAGTGCAGCCTGAGTGGGCGGCAGCACGTGATCACCTGCAGATGCAGAGTGATGGCGAGCCAGCGCAGCATCCCCTGCTCAGCTGACCCTTCCTAGCACACAGGGCCGGGCCATCTTGTGCCCAACCCTGGTAAAGCACCATTTTGTTTCTATCTCACCATTTGCTTTTCCTGTGTTATTTTCTGAGCTCTGTTAGGAGTGCTTAATTTCCTTTTTGCATTGGAAGGGGCACAAGACAGACAGAAGATGCCTAAGTGCCTAGGAAGGCACTTAATTTCCCATCCCTACTACCTAAAGATTTCTTCCCAGTCTTGATTTTACTGCTTCTGCACATTCTATCTTGGATCCTAAATTGAGGTGCATTCTGACCCTGTCGGTCATTATTTTGCAAAGTGATGAAATATGGATGTATGTGGCCTTTTAAGGGCTTTTATTTTAATATTATTATGATTTCAAGGACCATACAGAACATTCACAACATGTTATCATACTGGCTTTTCACAGTAACATGGAAGGGGTTATATGTCTGGGATTACTCAAATTATCAGCAATTTTAATCAGTTTTTTAATGCATCATTCAGAGAGCAAAATTAGACTTGCTTGTGTTTGTATTCTACCGTGCATTCGAGATAATTAAAAATTAGCCTGTGAAATCATAGAGATCTTTATAGTAGCAGTAAGGATTTGGAGGCAGCCTTACCCTCTAGGCAAATGAATTGGGCTTTTCTGAGAGTAAATACGGAACCTGAACCCACTGCACATTTTATTAAAACTGGTAGCATTCCATGGTCACCTCGGCGTAGCTGGCAACCTTCCGGAATAGTCACCCCTGGCCGTTTCTTATTAGCAACCGGCAAGAAAATAACTAAAAATAATCGGCTGTTGAAATGATTATTTAAGCCTCTAAGAAATGCATCCTGATGACTGTGCGTGACTGTGGTGGCTGCGCTCTCCCCGGTCCTGCCTCCAGTTCGGCTGCACTTCTCTGCTGCTGCTTTAAGACTGCAGAGCGCCCCAGCGGCCAGAGGCAGGGGAGGGGTCCCAGCTCGCCTCCACGCTCGGCTCGCTGGGCTCACAGGCAGGGAAGGTTAGCAGAGGGATCAATGTGATTAAGGCCAGAGGAGAGGAAAGATGAGCCTGCCCGCCCGCCTGCTGCCTGGATGTGGAGGGTGAGGGCTGGCGCACCCGAGGCCGCTTGCTGCGCATTCTGGGCGCCGGGTGCCCGGGATGAGCTCACGCCCGCGTCTGCGGCTCTCTCCACCTGCCGACCTGCGGCGGGCCCCCTGAGCTGACGGTGCACCTGGGCTCTGGCCGCAGCGTTGGGCGCGGCGCCCGGGAGCAGGTGTGCAGAGCGCAGCGCGCGGCGAGCGCAGCCGGAACCGCGGAACCCGAGCCCGAGCCCAAGCCCGAGCCGGAGCCGGAGCCCGGCCGCGCCGCGTGCCCAGGCGGCTGGGCGGCAGCAGCGGCGCGGGCTGCGCGTCCTCGGCGGGCAGCGGGCGGGCGGCGGCCCCCGGGCAGGTGCCGAGCGGCGAGCGAAGCCGGGCCGGGCGGAGCGCGGGGGGCGAGGCCAGCGCGTCGCTCGCGGGAGGCCGGGGAGCAGCAGGGGCATGTGGATACTGGCTCTCTCCTTGTTCCAGAGCTTCGCGAATGGTGAGCCTTTCGGTTTGTGATGAATATCTTCTCTTGTAATTGACTTGGGGTGGGGGGCGGACTGGGTGCATGGGTGAAGTCTTCCCCCATTTCTGCCCCATATGTGTTTAAATTTTTATGCTTTTAATTTATTGGAATATTTTGATTTCTTTGGGGAGGAGAGGCTGCAAGGAAAAGAGGCCAGGGGAGAAATTGCTCTGTAATCCTCTGAAGAAGCTCACCTAGCCAAGTGACAGCTCAGAGCCTAACTCCTGTACTAGATAGCTACCTCATTCAGAATAAACCAGGTCTGCCGAGAGGAGAGACTGCAAGATTGCCGCTTTGAATATTCCAGCCTGAAAAGGGACATGCCATTCCAAGTGCAAGCAGGTGAAGGGGTCGATTAAGAACGTATACCTTCAGATTCAAAGGTTTTTGAGCTTTTAAAATATGTGCTTTAATTCTGATACAGTGTATCTCCAGTAGCAAGTAAGGCTTTAAGAAAGATCTATTTTTCTATGCCCCCCACCCACTTGATATTACATATTCCTCACAGTGGTTTATGTAAAAATATGCACTGATAAGCATTACATCATCTGAAATGTTAACAATTTTTTTTCAAAAACACCTGTGTAGTTGTAAAAATGAAATCAGTAGCTATTGTAAATAGCAGTCCTTTCCTCATGCCCAAGCAATATTATATTTTGAATTGTTGTCTCCTTGAGTATTTAGAAATCTATTGCTCTTGACTGAGTCAGGCCCAATTAGTAAGTGTGACTCCACTTTAGGTTGCCTGTCACCGCGTAAATATGAACTTACATGTATGAATGGCTTCCTCTCATGTGGGAATGAGAGGAAATTGTCATCATTTGACATTACCTGCGACTAGCTACCGCGTAAATTCCCATCTCAAATTTTGGAATATTCATCTGCATAAAATTTATAACCTGCTGATAGTAAAAATTAAGCAGAATCCCCTACCCAGAGGAGAGAGACAGAGGAAGAGAGAGGGAGAGAGAGACAGGAGGAGAAGAGAGGCTATCTGGCCCTTGTGAGAAAATACGAGAAGCAAAGGGGAGGCTCTAAGGTCTTCCTGGAAGATGCACAGGGAAGCTCTGAGTACTGGCTGCATAGGAGTGCATTTTCTTTGCCTACCTAGATATTACTTAAAGAATCTACACATTGATAGGCCAGAGGAAATGCACAAACATCAATCAAAACAATTTTTTTTTAAATGACTAAGATTGTGCTGAAAGAAGGGATTCCAGAAATTAACATTAAAATGGTACTTGGTTCTCTAATATAACCTAAAGCAAAGTATTCAAAACTTTCATTTGGAGATTTCCTAGCAGGAAAGAATTGCAACAAGTTCTGACAAGACACCCATCTTTCCCAGAGGGCACTACACCTGCCCTGCATCCTCGCGGGAATTTACCTTGGAGGATAGATCTGCTTTAGGGAACCTGTGCTGATGTGCAAGGGAAGACAGCCCTTTCTGCCTCTGTGCTGAGGGGAACTCACAGAAAATCTGCAAACGCTCACAGATGTGTTCTAAAGCCACAAAGCCTGATGGCCTGCCTCACTGGCCAGGGTATACATCTCTGGACTCCTTAGAAAGACCTGGTTTATGGAATTAAACAATTTCCGCCCTATTGGATGGTGTGTGTTTCAGGGTGACAAAAGCGGTTGTGCTTCTGGTTTTTGGTCAGTATGTATCTAAATATTTTACGGTTTAAGTTATGGGTGACAAAAATAGTATGGATGAATTAATGACACATCAGCCTCTGATATCGAGATGTGATATTTTTAAATCATCATTTTATGACTAAAATAAGCAACCATAGAATCGTCTATAGTGACAGATTGTATAAAAACCTCAACTATTCTACATATATACAAAAATACTTGATAAAAATTATTTACGCATATATGTTCATTGAGTCCTGTATTATCTTCTTTTCAAGACTTTCACAAACTATCCATCATTGCTACTGTAATGCATATAAGTTGATTACATGATATAAGAAATGGACGGCACAGCAAATTGAATATTTTACATTGCTGTGTTATGTGTTCTGATCCTATGTACCCGAAAGATATGGATCTACTTTATATAAAAATGGCCTTCTCTCTCTATGATCAAAAAAAAAAAAAAAAAAAAAAAAAAAAAAACACAAAAAACCTAACTGGAGCTTTGGGCTTTTTCATTTTGGGGGAAAACCAGCTTTAAAGAGTTTTTCAAGGAATGGTGTTTAACACATACTGTGCAAAGGATTATAAAACCCATAGTCATGTCATAATAAAATAAGAGTCCAGTTTGGAATGCTGCCTGTTTATAAGACTATATTTCAAAAATGTGAAAGTAAATGGTTCCTACCTATCTAAATGAGATTTAGAAAAATGGAGAAATATTCTTTTTGTCATTGACAGTCATATTTTGGTCTATCTTAGTTTTAGAATTCCTGAATATTCATGATAAAAGATCTATGAATTCTAATACCTAAACTGATCATTGCTAGGCCTCAGACATCAAAATGCCTGACATGACTTTAAAAAAAAAAAAAAAAAAAAAAAAAAAAACCAACAACATTTTTTTTCCATTTGTAAAAGATTATGCAGTTTGATATTTTGGGGTGGCTAATAACAAGCCCAAATATATCTGTGCTTTAACAAGAGGCAACAGCATTTTTCTTATTGATCTAATGGATGCACGTTTATTTCTTAATAAAAGCAAGGTTGCTGGACAGGCTGCAGACAGTATTTTGAGTTAAAAAAAAAAAAATGAAGTCGGGGACTAGTCCCTTCATGAGCTAAACCCTTGAATGAATGACCTCACCTGATAAGGTGCAGTAATCGTGTTTCAAAGCAGTTGACTTGTTCTGCAATGTCTGGAAATACTCACAGGAGAGCTTCTGTTACGGTGCAAGGAATGGGGGTACACGCATGTGCAGACACACGTTCACACACGTCCCTCAATGTCTTCTCAGCACAACCATCCGACTGCATTGTGCTTTATCGCAATTTCTCTTGATTTTAACCTCAGCCAGTACGTTCTAGTTTAAAATTCTAGTCAAAAAACGTAAGTGGGCTCTAGCTCAGCAGAATAATGAATAATCAGCAGATTTATGATACCTATTATATTTTTGCTAGTAGCCTGATACCTTTTTTTTTTTTTTTTTTTTTGTATATACACACATGCATCCCTGACATCATCTTTTCCTGAGCTGTGGGATTTTGAGCTTTACTGCATCCAGCTTTTAGGGAGCTGAAGCGATGTGGAGATTAGAGAGGGTGGGGTGATGGGAATGATGGGGTACTCACCAAGGAGCAGGTGGAGTGCAGCACCTTTGGGCACTCTTTCACTCTCCAGGGAATTACAGACTGCAGATTTGATATCTTGTCTAAATGTAAAGCAAACCTTTGTAAGTACAAATGCAGCTTGAGGACTTTGAAGGTGATTTTTATTTAATTCATCTAAATGTATGTAATCAAAACAATGGTATCAGGTGAAGAATGTCAGGGTTTCTCTTCCTCCCCCATCTTTATTAAACAGATTAAAATTCTACCCCAGAATTTCAGGGCTCATCTAAAATTCCTAGGCCTTTTAACTTAAGCTGGCTGCCCCTACAAGATGCCCTCTGCAGGAAGAGAAAATGCCATGCAGACCTTTAATAAATGTCAACTGATCCTTCCCTCCTTCTTGACTCTCTCCCTTGCCACTATGGTGTGGCCATAGTTGCTTTTGCTGCCTCTGGAATCAGTGAATCATGGGGCAGAACTGGTTGCAGTAACAGCATTCTGGTAGGAGAAATAATTTTGACTAAAACAATTGCCAATTAAAATCCCTAATTACTAGACCTCCATGTAGCTGGCAAAGTATTTTCCAGTTGATGTGTTTGGGTTAAGGTGCACTGAGTCTTTTGACAAGAGACTCAATTCAATGTGCATTGATATTCACTGTAAAAGGAGGGAAAGGGAGGGAGAGAGAAGGTCATTTTATAAAGACCTATGGGCCCTGGAAGGAGATTGGAAATTTATGTTTGAAAAATGAAACGATGGATTTCTCAAGTGGGTGCATTTACAAAATCCATGGCATCCGGATTTCATAAAATTAGCTGAATTCTGCGGGTGAGATTATGAATGTGGCTCATAAATAATGAATAGATAGTGGAAAAGAATTCATTTTGCACAAGGCCCAGCACTTAGTAGCATTTTCGGAAATGAGTGCTCCCATCTCTTGGGTTTTCCTGTGTGCTTGGCCCATCTCACCAAAGCAGGGCGGGGGCAGTGGGTGTGCGCCTGCGAACAAGTGTGTCTGGGCATTTTCTTGGCTGCCGCGCTGACGTGCATGCTGGGCCTCGGTATGGGCTCTGTCGGCCAGGGAGACAGTGCGGTGGTGCTACCTGCATGTCAATTGTGTCCCCGCCATAGGACACTAGTGGGCGGCAAACCTCACAAGACCGGTGCAGCAGCCTTTGGCAGAGCAGGCGAAACCGGCTGCCTCCAAGGGAGGACTGCTTTATGCAGATTGCCAGGGGTTTTCCTCTGAAGACGCCTCCCCAGGATCTCTCAAGTTTCTGAGCCCAGAATCCTGTATCAGAGTTCGTCTAACAGGAACAATGCAAAGGCTAAGGCAGGCCAGGCAGGGTCCTGCAGTCTTTGTTTTCAATTCTGTAAAGGAGAACCTTGTTCATAGCAATAGTTGGAAGCCTAGAAGGTGCACAGAAAGGAAAAGGAGGGGTCATGGGGTGGCGGGAGAGGGGTCGGGGGTACAGGGCACGAAGAGGTGCATTTGCAACTGGCCAGGGAGCCGCCCGGGGTGCCTTGTGTGCGGCTTGAGGTGGCAGCTCCAGGAGCAGCTCTGTGCCTGATTGGCTGACCTTCCAATGTCATTCCAGGAGCCGCGGCTTCTCCTGCTGACAGTGACAGGGCTACGTGGTGGATGCGTCTGCTCTCCGCAGTCCATCGATCTCCCACAGCTGCCCTAGGAGCACCAGGAACTCCCTTCCCCTTTCCCCAGGCATATTAGCACCTGCTCCTTTGGAAGGGCATTAACCCTTCATGTTCCAAAGAGCTGGGCAGAGAAATTCTCCTATCTCCAACCCCTCCCCCACCAAGTTATATGAATGCTCTTTCTTCAATACCTTGAACGTGCAAGAAAATTCAAAGTTGCCATTTCCCTTGCGGAATGTATGGGCTAAGGTATGGCAGCGGGAATGGAGGATTTCAGCAGCTCCCTGGTTTAGCCACTCTGCTGCTGTGATTTCTGAGGGTGGGGCACAGGGTGCCTTTTGGAGGTGACAGGCACACCCTCCAAGGAGGTGGGGGTGGGGAAAAGCACTGCTGGGTTGGTATAGATCTCCACATGTTGGGTCAGAGGTCAAACAGCTTCTGACCGGGTGTTCAGAAGGGCTGGATTCAGAGACCTTGCTCTGAAAAACTGGATCCCTCCTTTATCTCTAAGACCTTGGTATTCTTGATAGTCTCAGGCAACCTGTAACTCTGATTTATTTGGAGGTTATTTGATTGGTGACTGCCTTCCTCACTAGAGGGTCACATCCACAGACTGAGATCTTGTGATGCCGGAGTGTGTTCTTAGCACAGAGCAGAGCACCTGGGGGGAATAGGGAAAGGTGTGCTCCCTGACTGAGAGAAAGAACGGAGAATGTGTGGAAGTCTTCCTCCCCTCCTTAGCTCCTCTCCTCTCTCCCGCTGCCTCTGTCTGCTGCCTCTGTCTGTCTAGCTTCCCTTAGGCCTTCATTGCCAGGTTTCCTCTTCTTGCCCCCCCCATTCTCTAATTGTGGTGAACAAAGCATTGTGGCCCTGTGGATGCCTTTACTCCTGTGACCTTGTTCTGACATATTGACTCAATAGCTATAAAAGCATTTGTTTTCCATAAATGTCTGTGGGGTGTTTTTTTCTCTTTTCCAAAAGAGCTTCACATTTGGAATATGTAATGGGACTTCATTACCTTACACAACAATAATATAATTGCTTTAGGTGTGCTTCGTGTGTTGGAATGGGTCAGATGTCACAGACGATAATTTCATCAATACGCTGGACTCCTTGCTCTAAGTGGCAATGGTATAAAATTCCTGTGCAATGTTTATTGCCCTGTCACATTCTGAAAGCCAGCACGAAACATCAAACCGACATTTAAGTTTCTCTGACGGCTCCTGGGAATTCATTTCTTCATCAAAGAGCCACCCAGGACATCAAAACAAAGCTCAGTTTCTTAGGCCTTAATCATCTTAAAAAAACCCACACTACTGTTTTCTTAAGTATCCCATGGATTTATGGATTTCTCGTCTTTATCTTTATTTCTCATTTTGCAGCAGAACTGAATATAAAACTTGGTACCTTTATCAAAGTAACATGAAAGGAATATGTTTTAACCAGTGTTACAGTTTTGAATTTTATTTAAATTTAAGAATCAAATTAGGTGTCTTATGATTTGCAACATTTATCACCTTTTGATTTTTGCAGATGTGTACTTATGTTGCTCAAAAATGATGATTTTTAAAAAGTCCAACCATCCAATTGGATTAATTTTTGATCCTTAAGTCCCCTGGATTATGTAAATAGATATGATGGTTTAACAGAGAGGGGATGAATGGGATTGGGAAGATAGATGACGAGATAAGAAGAAAAGAGGCTACTACTCCAAGAGACAGAATGACAGGGATTAATGAATCTTGCCTACATCCCTATTTAAGTTATTTTTTACTCAGAAGACAGTGAGTAAGATTTAAGAGTGAGCAAGCAGTCCTATTTATAGAATGGCATTTTTAAATGCAGCAGCAAAGACAGTGAAAGAAAGAATTGAAAATGCAAGAGATCACCTCCACAGTAAAGACTGGTTTTCCCCGAACTCCATGCACTAGACAGAGTTTTGGAGGAGAAAAAAAGCTTGCCAACCCTTGCAGAAATATTGAGAAATCACTTTGGACTTCTGCAGAATGTTCTAGAAATGCTTTCAGGATTTCAGTCCATGTCAGGCAGGAAGAATAGGGTGAGGAGCCTATATACACATATACATCTATATACACATACATATGTGTGTGTGTGTGTGTGTGTGTGTGTGTGTGTATAGTTTGGAAATAGCTTGAGGTAGGTCTGAATAGGGACTGAAGGTAGAGAGAGGGCATCAAACTTGCAACACTACAACAAATACTTGTTCCTCAAGAAACGCTGCCTCCCTTGAAGATGTTTAACAGTAGAGAGTAGGGAGGTAGGGTCCACGTGCACATTCATAGTAGAGCAATTACTGAGAAAAGCCGACAGCAGTTCAAGTCCTGACCTGGTGGCTTAAACCTCACACCAGGCACATGTGCATGCCCAAAATCCTGAGAGGAGAATGGAGGAGAAGGGACTGCAGTGTGGCCATCCACCCTGGGGGGTGATTTTTCTCTTTCTGTCTCTCTGTCTCTCTAGCAAGCACATATGCCCTATAGCAAAAATCTCTCTTAAAAAAAAAGAAAATTTTAATTTTACTGGTTTCAGGTGGACCTTATTTTTACAATAGAATCATTGAATATGTAACACGTGAAAATACTGCTGATTCACAGGTTGAAAATCTAGACAAAAATCAGATCCTAACTTGCCCCAGTGTATGATGCTGAGTGGAACATTTGCCTTTTATCTAAAAAGAACCCGTGAGAAACTATAAAATGGATCATTTTGCATCCTATCTCCACAGGCTATTAAATGGACATATTGATAACATGGTGGAGAGAGATTGAAACTATTAAATTAATGATTTTTATTTACATGAGTCTTGACTCATTATTTTATTTATTTATTTATTTTTTGGAGAGGTTTTTGCTACAGGGTGTGTGAGCTCGCCAGAGAGACAGAGAGACAGAAGGCGAGAAATCACCCCCCAGGGGGGATGGCCACACTGCAATCCCTTCTCCTCCATTCTCCTCTCGGGATTTTGGGCACGCATGCACATGCGCCCGGTGTGAGTTTAAGCCACCGGGTCTAGGACTTAAACTGCAGTTGACTACGTGGGAGTTCAACGACATAGCCATTATGCTAACTGCTGGTCCTTTGACTCATTATTAAGATGAAGAAACAGAAACAAAAATTAAGCCTGGTTTTACACAGAATTAGAATAATTTTTCCCCTGTAAATAGACACAATGAATGTCAGTTTAGTGTTATTTCTACATAACTGCACTCTCTTGTTATTGGATGATTCTGCAAAATAATAGTATGATAACACTCCCTGGGGTGTCCCTAATGAACTCCAAGTCCCGAAGTGCCTCCTGCATCAGTATGGGGCACCGTGAGGATCAGCTTCAAGCTGGTGTCAGAACCAGAGAAGTAGTCACCTGGGGCAGACGAGTGCCACTGTGCAGTGGCCTGTATCACACTCGGAAGAGCCACATGGTTTACAGTGGCCAACTGCGGTGGAGATGGCTACCATGGAGTTCTTTTCCTAATTTGGAATAAAGCATTACTTCTTTATAGGAGCTCTGACTTATCACTCATCTCATGAACTGTAGGGCAATAGGAAAGTTTCCATTTTATTGTAAGATGAAGGTGAGTATGAAGATAATTAGAACGATTGCAGGTCTATAAATATTTTCATTTTATGCCACTCTCCTCCCTTCCCCTCCCCCCTTTTCTCCAATGCAAAGGATCTGAGCCGCATTGTGGAAACTTTTACTTTGAGTAAACATAATTCCTCATGAGAGAAACTTGAGATTCATTTCTGTTCTCTCCAGAAGTCCAACTGTGGTGTGATTTGATCTTGGGTTCCCATAGGACACTGAAAAATCCCAAATCCCAGTCTGCTTAATTACAGTGTTTATTTCTTAATATCAACTGCAGAGCATTTTTAATAACTGATGTGTAGCTGCTAGGGTGGATATAACAATACTTTGTATTATTACTTGTGAGACTTCATGAATGAGCCGGAGAAATCCACCAACACAGCAGCTGGCTTTACTAGTGAAATGGGCCACTTGACTATAAACGAAAGCACCATAGTTTCTTGGTACCCTTGCTGGCTTTCTTCATTGCCAGTTCCTGGAAAGAGTAGTCATTTGTCTGTTTCAATGGCTAATAAACAAGGATTGTATAAAAAATGTGCAGTGCTCCTTAAGAAACAGAATTCTCTTTTCACAAGTTATTTAAGTCGTCAATCCAAGTTAGCAGCCTCTGGTTCCTCGACATGATAGCAGAAGTGGGTAGAATTGTTCCTGCATCTGACTATTCTGGCTCACCAAAATCAATAGCTACTACATCTTCAGCAGCTCATCTTTTAAGATGGGCTAGATTGGCTATTTATATAGAAATCTGGGTAGAAAAATTTTGACCTAGAGTGACCTTGCTATATGTTTTGAGTAACTAACTTTGGTTAGTGGTTGGCTTATCTGTGGTTTGTGGGATCTCACATCACCAACCACAGCCTCCTTGTGTTTACAGTCATGGTAGACTCCCCATTCTTCCCCAACCTCCAGCATCCCATCACTGAGGATGCCCTTTCCGTGGTATTGGACACTCAGAGGTAATGGAAGCAAAAGCTTATAGAGAGACCAAGAATAGAAGGAAGAGGCTGCACCAGCCCCATGAGCACAATCTCCTTGGCCTCCTCATTAGAGTAAGAGGAATGAAGTGGGGGAGGAAGTACAGTTTGTTGATGCCTTGAGCTGGGTTCTAGTTGATGTCCTTCTGTCTGGGATCTTAGGGAAAGATAAGGGACATTGACTCAAGGCCCAGGTGCCTAAACCAGGGAGAAGGGAAGAAGAAGATACGGGATATAAAAATGTCCCAGAGGGCTTTCCTTCATGAGCCTCCTGTAAAATTGCCTATAGATGGGAAAGCTCCCAGGTGTTTCTAATGCTAATACGTACCTTTGCCATCTTTTCCCAGTACCACTGGGTCCCTCGTTATGGTTTCCATAGTTTGCATGTCGTTTCCCAGTACGAACACTAGGCGGTCTGATTCTGCAGCCCTGGGTTATGCAGCCTAGGAATGTGCACTCTTCTCACATGCCTTTGGATATATTGATCCACATGGCCCATAATTCAACTTTGCAGAAACATACATTTGAAAAGGGACTAACAAGTCCCCAACTGAGGGAGAGGGGTCAGACATTGATTCAGTGAAGTTCTAAATAGATCCCCTATACACTGTTGAGGCACTCTACACAGTTGTACCCCTCATTCTGCATTTTCAATTTTTATGGTACAGTACAGTGAGGTATTTTGTGGCAGAGAGACCACACTCATATGACTTTTGTCACAGTACATTGTTATAATTATTTTATGCTATTAGTTAAAAATCTGTTACTGTGCCTGATTTATAAATTAAATGTGATCATAGGTATGTATGTATGGGAAAAAAACATAATATATATATAGGTTATCTGTGATTTCAGGCATCACTGCAGACCTTGAAACATATCCTCTGAGGATTAATGATAACCAGGATGACTCTATTGTGATCTATAGGGAGAGAGGTATATATATATATATATGCAGGGTTAGGGCTTCATTGACTACCATAGGGATATGGGTAGGTGTGGGGTGAACTGGTGATGGGGTTAGTGACAGGAAGGGTGATCCTACCAGGGTATTCACACAGTGTGCTCTAGTAGTTTGGGAATCGTGTATGTATATGAATATCTATTGATGCCCTTTTTCTTTGTTTATTGATAGCATGTGCTTTACTTATGGACCTTGTTCTATTGCTTTTCTTGCATTGACTCCTTTCTTCACTAGCAGCTGAAGTCCTAGCAGGGATGCCCTTTGAAACTTCATTGTAATGAACTGCATGCTCCAAGCAAGAGTTGATAGTGGGAAGCCATTTGGGTTACTCTATTGAACAAGCTTAAGAGATGAGCTAGGATGGGGTGAGCTAGGTTAGGAGAATGGATCTATCTGTAACTGGAGGTTGTGCTTTGACACCACCCAGGAACGCAGCATGCCCCTCCAACCAGATGGCAATGCACGGATTCATTTCAAAGCTAGACATAAAGAACTTGGGGATCATTTGCTTGGTCGAATTTTCTTGTTCTGTGGTCCCTTCTTTGAGATAAATGGTCACATGTTGATTCTTACATCATGCAAAGGCTGTATAATTATGCTAAGCTATAAAAGAAAGAGAAAATGGCATGTAGGGACACATAGGCATTTTAGCCTGTCACATATATGATAAAATTGAGGGCAGTTATTAGTGGCAGAGTAATCCTTTCAAAACACTGTGTCCTTGATTTTCAAACTAAAATAGGCTCAAATGTGTGCTGAAGAGAGGCCTAAATTCAGAACCTTAAAAATATCATTTTGTGTCCTGAGATCTTACTTTAGATATTAAAAATAACTTTCCCTCTTAGGTATCTTAAACAAGTTTGATGTTATAATCCTTTGGCAATTTCACTGTGATTCACTATAGGAATTATATTTCAGAGTGACTGTTTTGAATTTTAGCTTCAGAAGAAAATGATATAAAAGACATTGCAGGCTGAAGAAGTGTAATTTCTGCTGACTCATCACTGTAAAAATTAGGGTAGACCATTTCTTTGCAATAATACATTTCTCTACCTATGTTCCTTTAAAAAGGGGGGAAGACATTATGTTAAGAAGTCACAAGCTTTGCCAAGGGAATTTGTAAAAGAAGATACCAGTTTAAAATAGCTCGCAATTCCTCTCTGAGTTGCAGTTCTCACAACCTACACAGTATAGTACAGACTGTTCCCTTTAAAATTTTGTAGTAGAGTAGGTCACATCTCTTCCCCACAGAAAGGGCATAAATATTTCCATCATCAGATTTAATAACCTGTGATAGACCCCTGAGTAATTGTGAATGGTGAAACACTTTATTAAAAAATAAGTATGAGAAGTTGTGTGACTCAGATTTATTATTAGAACAAACCACATTAACCCATAAGAAATATTTATTACATACATCAGTAATTGTTGAGTGTTTTTTTCCTGGGGTTTCTAACATCTCTCCATAGGAATGGCTAGTGGGGGTAGTGGCCAAGGCAGGCTAAAAGGATACAATGAGTCTATCATAGTGGAGATGAATCTTCAAGAAATGGAGCGGCTGTCTGCATTTTGTCTCTTTTTACCACTTCATCTTTCTCTCTCCTTCAGAAACTGAGAGCCAGTATCAAAGCCTTGCACATAGTGACAGTGTAGGAAGAGTGAAATTTCCCAATGTGAAGGCTTCGAGGCCTTCTCTGTCCGAAGTAACTGACGATCTGCTCTCACCAGGGTAGGTGGAAGGCATTGCTATGATCTCGCACCTGCAGGACACACTGAAATCTGGAAGCAAAGGATGGTGTTCTCTGGTGTGTCTCCCTAAAGACCTTGGAGTAAGGAGCGACTAGAATTTAATTACAATGGTTTTTGTGAAGTGCACAAGCATAGGCATTATGGATTTTTATGAAATACAATGTAAACTCTGTGGAACTGGGCAACTATTATTTTAGGTTCATTACTTTCAGCTGGTGAGAATGAAAAAGGCTCTCCCCTCCCCCATTTTTATGATTGGATTATTTCTAAAGAGGTACGCTCCTGACAAATTATGTTCTTTAGTTAAATCAGTGATTCTCAACCTAGAACAATTTTGCACCTGTGTAGAACACTGGACTTGTCTACAGACACTTTTGTTTGCCACAACTCTGGAAGAGGAGAGTTGCTATTGGCATCTGGAGGGTGGAAGACAGGGATGTTTTGCTCAACATCCTACAATGCACAAGCAGCTTCCATGACAAAGAATCATTCAGCCCAAAATGTAATCGTGCCAAGGTTGAGAACACTGAGTTAAATGGCTTAGAGCTTAGTTGATACAATGCAACATCAGTTTTGTGTCTTTTCCTTGGTTTCCAGAGCCATCCTAGAGAGAAAGTAGGAAGGAAGATGTTCTGAATCTCAGTTGCAATTTCTTTGGGTGCTAAAATCATAGCTGACAATGTTTGTCATTGATTATTTACTATTTTATTCTTCTTTTTTTTAATGAATAAAGAGAAGAAGCCAAATCTCTGCTCCCTTTTTGGTCATTAAGAATACGAGGCTCAGAGGTGTTCCTGGGTCTCTCCAGCCATTTTCCCCTCAAGTGATTATGCTAATTAGTGTTTGATCAGATGATTAAATTATAATTTGATTAATCCTGTGTGCTAAATGCTCTGAATGCATTTTCTCTCGCCTGGTTGCTGTGATCCCAAAGTACCCTAGTCTGCAGGCTGACAGAAGTCTGTTTTTTCTATGGATGTGGATTTCTGTTTTCAAAGCACTGACATTCTCTTTGTTGCCTGGTGGAAGGGAGAGGGGATATTTTTGTAACCTGTTCTCTTAGGCAAAGGCTGGACTGAAGAGGCCTCTGAGAGATATGGAAACCCTAGTCAGAAAGCACTAAAGAGTTGAAGACATCAAATGTGGAAAATGCTAGAAGGGGAGGAGCATCATGTGCAGGGGATGCTGGAATGGATCCAAAGGCCATGAGCCTTCTCTGGGAGCCTCTTCCCTCTTTGCCTTCCTTTAACTTCTGAGCAACACCCAAGCCTCTGGGGTGTGTGGTGGCCTGAGGGACAGAGGGGGAGGTTCTGTGTTTATTTCACACTTGTATTTCATTTAAAAAATTATTTAGTATTATTTATTGTTAGTAGTACTATTATGTAATTTGAGCAGAGAGAGACAGAGACACAGAGAGAGGGAGAATGAGGAAACAAGCCGCTAGGTCCTGGACTTGAACCATGGTTGACCATGTGGGAGTCCAGTGCCTTAACCACCACACCACCTGCCAGCCCCCGCATTTGTATTTCTTTTAAAAGGTTATCCATCATCTTGTTTTCTTTTCTTTTTTTTTTTATATATTTTTTTACGTTTAGTCACTGTGTATCATTACAGCATACCATGGCTCAAAGTATTGGTGCTTGTTTCTGTGTCCATTGGTTGATTTTGCTTTTCCATGCCATGTACTTTATTCTGGGTGATTTTGAGGTTCATGTAGTTAAAATATTTATAGAATGCTTTCTGATATAAGAATATTTGGAATGCATAGGGAAGAAAGTGAGTGAAAAGTACTCACGGTGGTGGTGTTACTCGTGGGTTTCTACTCCGAGACAAGCATTTACCACAGTCCATGGTGGAGTTTGAACGTGGTGATGATCAAATTTTTCTTGGCACCCAGCACTTTCCCCTTTACATCCAGTTACCAGAAATCTGAGCATTTAGAGCACGTGCAGTTTTTTCTATCAACATACTCATGTTTTGATCTGTCTGGAACTTGGTCATCTTTCATTTAAGGGTGGGCCGATGATTATACTATGTATTGTTAGTCTTTCTTACCTCATCCTAAGAACTCCTGGGCTATAAGAATTAATAATATAAGGAGAAAATATCTGCATAGATAATCATATATACCCCTCTAAAATTGTGCAGCCTCATTTGAAAAAATTAAAATCTCTTAGTTTTCTTTTAAGAAAAAAAATCTCATATGCAATTCTTCTCATAAAAAAGAACAAGAGCAAAAGGAAAATCATATATGTATATATGTGTATATATATATATATATTTTTTTTTTTTTTTTTTTTTTTTTTTTGGAGAGGTTTTTGCTATAGGGCACGTGCACTCACCAAAAAGACAGAAAGCGTGCACTCACCAGAAAGACAGAAAGCGAGAAATCACTGCCTGGGGATGGCCATGCCACAATTCCTTCTCCTTTTGGGATCTTGGGTATGCACGCACGTGCACCCGGCATGAGTTTAAGCCACTGGGTTTGGGACTTAGACTGTGGTTGACTACATGGGACTCAAGGACATAGCCATTACACCATCTGCTGGTCCCAGGAAAATCATATGTATTGGGCATCAAAAGTGTGTGAATGTGAATTATCATATGATATGCACTAGTTGTGTTTATTGGTATTAGCAGTGATGACAGTGATGATAACATAGCTGACATTTATTATTGATGACCAGATTTTAGGTAGTACTTGAAGTGTTTTGTGTACAGTGTTTCCTCTGGTGTCCAAAGCTGGGAAGTAGGTATTATTATCACTACTGTAAAGAGGATGGGATTAAACAAAGTGCCAGTGGTAATACAAGGGTTAAATGGCAGAATGAGGCTGTTCACCCTCAGTCCAATGGGCACTTTTTAAATCTCGGTGTTACAGGTTATGGAACCAGGATTTGATGTTGAACACCAGTCTTTGGTTAGGCAGCGACTGATTCAAGGGCAGCTCTATGAGCTCAGGTTGCCTTAAGTTATAGAAAATAACATTTACTTTTCTTTGCTGACTTGTTCACTTACTCAAGTTATAAATAAGTTAGGTAAGTAGGGGGGAGGCTAATTAACTCTCATCCATTTCAGTAGTAAGAATGATTTATTCTATTATGAAGATGAAGCTAAAAGGGTTGACATCTATATTACATTCATATTATATGATAGGATCTTTCTCCATTTCCTGAGCTTAAATTTTTTATCTGTTGTTAAGCATATTATATTTCATTTATCCTGAACTGACCATCAATTTTCTCAATAAAAAAATATTAGAATAAAATATGTTTTTGAAATTGCTAATTGGAAGAGAGATTAAATTGGATATAAGATTAGATCATTTGGGATTTTTATGAAAAAAGACACAAAGCAGTTTTCTTTGTTTTGTTTTTAGATTTTTATCATAGGGTGTGTGCATTTGCTGGAGCGAGACAGCGAGACAGAGAGAGGGAAAGTGAGAAATCACTCCCCAGGGGGGATGTCCATGCTGCAATCCCCTCTCCTCCATTCTCCTTTTGTAATTCTGGCATGCATCCACATGCACCCAATGTGATTTTCAAGTCTCCTGGTCTAGGACTTGAACTGCACTCAACCATGTGGGAGTCTGGTGCCTTAACCATCATGCCAACTGCTGGCCCAGTTTTTTATTTAGTTTTTTTATGCAAGTGTGAGTCTTATTGTAGCAGAATTATTTTACTGAGATATCCATGGGACATGTATCTTGATGAATTTAGTAAATACTACCTAGACATATTGTGCTTGAATGAAAGCTCTGGTAATAAGAAGGTATGAGGGTGTACGTGTGTATACACACATGCCACACAGGGGTGATATTATTGTTCTCTGACATTCAGGTAAGATTCAAACTCACTCCTTGTATATGAGATATTTTTTTCTGAGAAAGGAAATTTGACTTTTGTGGAGTGTGCCCACTGTCCAGATGTGATGGAAATAGCCCAGCTTGGATAGTGCTCACAGTTTGAGCAGCTTAAGCTTCCCTGAGCTGGTGGCTTCATGGTTGCTGGTTGGTGTGCCATTCTAATGGCGTCATGGCCTGAAACTTCATTTGGAGCCCTTGCCGTGAATATCACCTTCATTCTTATCTAACCAGCCATCCCACAAACCTTACATAGAGAGTTCAACCACAAAAAGAACACAAGATGTTTGGCTTCCTATCTACTGGCCAAGGAACCTGACCTTTATAGCGATGATAATATTTGTAGAATTACTTTTTTTATGGAGTATTGAATGAACCTGTTTATAATAATACTTATTGAGCTCCTATGTGCCAGTTACTGTGCTAAGTGCCTTATTTTGTCATCTCATTTAATTATCAAACAAGTACTTGAGATGTCTACTAGTATTATCCAATTTTTTTTAGAAAGATTTTTGCTATAGGACATGTGGTGTGCTCCCTGGAGAAACAGAGACAGGGAGACAGAAAGTGAATAATCACCCCCCGGGGGGATGGCCATGCCACAATCCCTTCTCCTTCATTTTCCTTTTGGGATTTTGGGTACACACACACGTGTGCCTGGTGTGAGTTTTAAGTTGCTGGGTGTGGGACTTGAATTGCAGTCGACTATGTGGGAGTCCAATGATGTAACCATTACTCCATCTGCTGGTCCTTTTTACTATTCCATCTTACATTTGGGAAAAAGTGACCTTCCTAAAATCATGTCCCTGGCCACTGGTGGACGTGGGATTGAGACATGGGCAGGATACTTCTAGAACTCATGCATTTGTTCTCATAAATTCATGAGCTCCTCATGTTTCAGTAGGTTTTTGAGAACACATGCCCCTTTAAGCTGCAGTATTTATCTGGAGACTATAAATATGTTTTAGGCTGGAGAATTGTGATGAGCCAGAGAACAACAATTGATTTATTAAATTTTCCTGAAGTAATATCCTACAAAAAGGAGGCAATGAAAGCCTAGTTTGAGAGTCTCAGGTTCTGTTTTAATTTTGCATTTCTAGAATCTCAGTTTATTCCTAAGGTAGAATGCTCAGGTTCCAGAATATTGCCAGGCACATGCTGTCTATCCTATGTGACCAAGCACCTGATAACCCTTGCTCCCCAACTTGCCGGCACGTGTCCCACATCTTTTCATGCCCATGTCTATGACATGTGAATTAGAAACAAAACTCTCCAAATTGTAATAGACAAGTCTGGGTAACCACAACCTGGGTGATCTCAACATCTTGTCAAGTACATCACCTGGTGGCTGTCATGTTACCTCCTTTCTCTCCAACATGCTTTCCCTCTGACTGATGTCACCAAGTGCTCATACCTACCCCAAATTCCCACATTAAAGAGACTATACTCTAGGATATACCTGATAAAGCCCCATCACCCTCCACCTTTGCACCAGAGCAGCTCGTCTTGACTGGACAAAACTACATACACCACCCTTCCTGTTGTTCTCATCTTAAATATGAACATAAACCTCAAGTAGACCCTCTGCTTGCCCCTCAGTCCCACTTTCCTGCCTTCAGCACTACCTGTTTCTGTGGGAAAACTATTTCATACCATCTTCTACATCACCAGTACTTCTCTTTCCAGACTTTGCATTATGACTTTATTTGCTGAGAAATCAGAAGGAAGTGAACTACATGGACTGCTTTGAACACATGCAGTCATTTTTTCACACTGTAAGAGTCTATACCTGTTTAATTGTCTCTCTTTCATTCCATTACTGAGGAAGGGATCCAGTTATGGAGACACCTGACATTGGACAGCTGAAATCGATAGTGGAATTTAAATCACATGTTCTCATAGCCTGTCATATCGGGCCCTGTGGGAGTCGCACCTGGGAACAGAGTGAATGAACAAGCAGGGACTGTGGGAGGCAGGCTTTGTAGTAACAAGAATGTGGGGTGCCTCTGGCTCCCTAGGGAGGATATGATTGGCTTGTCTGAACAATTCTGTAGGCTGGTGGGGAATTGGAGCCTGCTCCTTGTGGGTAATCAGGCACTGTGCCTGGTCCCATGATAGGATGATTGTTGGCTGGGAGACTTTATTCATGGGAATAGAGGGGCAGGAGAGAACTAGCAGGCAAGCCATTTGAAGTTCTTCCAATTTTACTTGATCCAAGACAGCCCTTAATATTACATCACAGTTGTAGGCCCTCCACCATACCCATATTACTGCATTTCCTTTAGTGGTGACAAAAGCATTGACCTTGCTCCCATCAGAGACTGAAACCCTCATCCTAGTCCAGAAATCCATCATTTCCCTTCCAGTTAAGGACTTTGCTCTCATATTGATGATCTTGTCTTCAATTTTCCTCTTTCCTGAGTCAGCATGCCAGCTTGCTGTTATCTCTTCCGTTGTAAAACATCCTAAAAACACCCCCACTCTTGTCACCACTTCCTCACCTATCCCATTTCTCTGATCATGTCTATAGAAAAACTTCTGGAAAGAGTTGCGTTTGCTAGTGCTGCTTAGACTCCTGTGGTGGAGGATCAGATTTTCAGTTTCCTGTGTGTTGCACATTGATGTGAGGTCCTACAGTTCATGCCTAGGACACAGCTTGTTCCTCATGCTACTCAACTCATGAGTACAACAATATTTGAAGTTGCTTCTACCCCACTCATTGAGAATGAACCTCATTGATCACAGCCTTGAACATCACAGTGATATCTCAATGTATTTGTCTCATTTCAAACAACAACTTTCTGCTGATGCTTTGTCTGTCCGGAGTGCTCCACCCTAGACCTTTCTATGCTCTGCTTCCCTACTTTGTTCAGTTCTCCATTCAAATATCACCTCCTAAGAGAGGTTTCCCCTGACCACTTGATCTAAAATAATCACCTTGGTAACTCCATTTCTTCTTGCTCCATGCTCCATGCTTCCTCATAGTAATTGTGACTACTTGGGATAATATAGTTAATTATCAGTCTCCTCCAACTGGTAAAGCCCCATCCTCATCTGCTGTGCCACCTTCTGTGTCAGGTCACCTAGAAGGATGAGTATCAAGCTGCAGGTCTCAAGAAGTACTCACCAATTGAATGATTAAGACAATAAATACAGTTTAGAGGGGGATGGCACTTAGGAGCCCAATGTTATTGCTCTTTTTCAGTTCTACTTTTTTTTTTTTTTTTTCCTGATGGGTGGCAGCTCTGTCTCTGGATTCCAGGAGATTCTTCATGTGGAAGGTCAGGACATGCACATTAATTAAAAGATCAACAGCATTATGCCCTAGAATTCTCAACTCCGACCCATCTATAGGGGTGTCACAAGGAAAATGACATATGTCCCCATTTAATATATACCAAATAGCCTCACTGTATGAAAGAAGTTAGAAGACTCAAAGACATGAAATAGAGACATTAATAGTAGATACCAGGAGCTGCTTGGAAGAGGGCGGGTGGAGAGGCATATGACAACATTTTTAGTGGACACAAGAATTTATGTGAATAAGGGTAATAGCCTTTGAGATGGTGTATTATGGCAGAGTCAAAAATATAGACAATATATACTTAGGAAAAAAAACCCAAACTATTAAAACTGTTAACAAATGTGTATAACATAATGTAATGTTCAGTGTTGAAGAAGATTAATGTGAGTATATTTTTTATTTGATTACTTTACATTGTATGACACCTTAAAAGTCATACTGTAGTCCACAAAGATATACATAGATTATATGTAAACCAGAAATCATCATTTAAAATAAATATATTAATAAAAAGGAAGAAACAACATAAAAATAAAATTATATAACTTTAAAAAATCTTTATTGAGTGTATAAAGATAAGATAAAATGCTATCAGCCAAATATCCATTTTCCTCTACTTATATATTGTGCTCCAGAGAAATCTATGGTAGGGTTAAAAATTTTAAACTAAAAAATTTATTCTGTGTTTTGAGTTTCCAAAGTGTGCCTGTCTTAAGTCAAATTTTGATTTAGCAGAATTCAACTTAGCATAACTTTGGCCTTAAAATAATTTATAATTTAGTATATTCCACATTTGTGGTCTTATTTTTTGTTGTATAATTTATTAGGTTTCTTTTATGGTTTACCTCTCTTTGGGCTCCTTGTCTCTTTTTTCCCCCTAACCTTTCACACTTATTCACATGGTGATATTGTGACATAACAGGAAATATATGTTTGGTCTCTGCCTCTGGTTCCTGACACATAGTTCCTAAAACCCTTAGAACCCCTGATTGGTAAGAACACCTTTTGTGTACCAGCAAGTGACAGGTGACTGGCAATTCCTATGTAGCTTCAGGATAAGGATGGTCACCAGAAAGACCAAGGCAAGATTAAAAGGTTGAGACTTTCAGCACTACTCACCGACCTCCAGGAAGGGGAGAGGGGCTGAAGACTGAGTTGAGCACCAATGACCAATGATGTAATTAATCATGCCTATGTGATGCCTTCATCAAAACTGGGTTCAGAGAGAGTCTGAATGGCTGGACTAATGGAGGTTCCTGGAAAGTGCTGCATACAGAGAGGGTGTGGGTGCTCTGCACCCCATACCTTGTCTGTCTATTTCTTTAGCAAATTAATAGAACCCAAGGAGGAGGAAATGGAAGCCCCAATTTATAGCTGTGGGTCAGAAGTAAGGGTGACAACCTACTTGTGATTGGCATCATCTAAAATACCTGATTACAATACAGAATGTTACTAATGTGCTAATGACTGATCATGAAGTCAGCACAGACTCATTGATGGGCTTCCTTAGAAGGAGAGTAATAATTAACCTGAAAATATTTACTGTGCTTATTTTATGCTCATTAAGAATATGGAATAAGAAAGTATAAATATAATTTTTGAGTTGGCCATTTTCATTGGTAATCATATAGACAAGGATAATAAGGATAGGGAACACTGTTTTTTTTTTTTTATTACAAACTAATAGAATAAGAAAACAAATTCTTTTTTTTTTTTTTTTTTTTTTTTTTTTTTTTTTTGAGAGAGATTTTTCCTATAGGGCATGTGTACTCACCAGAAAGACAAAGAGAGACAGAGACAGACAGCGAGAAATCAGACTCTAGGGGGGATGGCAATGACACAATCCCTTCGTCTCCTGGGATCTTGGGCATGCATGCATACGTGCCCAGTATGAATTTGAAACCTCTGTGTCCAGGACTCAAACTGTGGTTGGCCATGTGGGAGTCCAGCAATGTAACAGCTACACCATCTGCTGGCCCCCTCAAAAAATAGACTTTTAATTAAGTTAGATTTAAAATTGAGCTGCTGTGAAAACAAAATGTATAATAGACACAAAAATAAAGTTATCTGTTGATGATAATATGTATGGTAATGACTTTGACTTGACTAATATGCACTGTATTCATGCTAGGAAAAACCACGTAATACATTGTAAAGATGAATAGGGATTAAATGTAAATATAAATAAATAAATGATCTGCCTATAGTGTGGAAAAGACATTAAATTTAAAAATAAAGGAGGAAATTTTTTCATGGAAGCCATTGGGTCTTCTATGTACACTATCAGGTCATCTGCAATAGAGTTTCACCTCTTCTTTTCCTATTAGAATGTCTTTTATTTTTTCCTCTTTTCTGATTCTGTTGGCAAGGATGTCCAGTACTATATTGAAAAGGAGTGGAGAAAGTGGGCATCCTTGTCTTGTACCCATTTTTAGTGGAAAAGCTTTCAGCTTTTCTCCATTCAGGATGATGTTCACTATGGGTTTTTCATAGATAGCTTTTATTGTGTTGAGAAATGACCCTTCTATGCCAATATTCTATGGGATGTTGTATCTTATCAAATGCTTTTTATGCAACAATTGATATGCTCATATGGTTTTTGTCTTTCTTCCTGTTAATATGGTGTATTACATTTATAGTTTTGTGTATGTTGAACCAACCTTGCATTCCTGGAATAAAGCCTATCTGATCATGATGTATAATCTTTTTTATAAGTTTTTGGATACGATTTGCTAGTATCTTGTTGAGAATCTTTGTGTCTATATTCATCAGAGATATTAGTCTATAGTTTTCCTTCCTTGTCTTGTCCTTATCTGCTTTAAGGGTAAGGGTGATAGAGGCTTCATAGAATGAATTAGGGAAAGAGTCACCCTTTTGGATCTTTAGAAATAACTTGAGCAGAATCAACATACATAAATCTATAGCATTTCTATATACAAACAACAGGCAGACTGAGATATAACTGAAAAAAGTAATTCCATTTACCATAGCCACAAAAAGTATAAGATACTTAGAAATATCTAACTAAGGAAGTTAAAGACCTCCACAAGGAAAACTATGAGAAGCTAAAAAACAAAATTAAAAATGACACAAAAAAATGGAAGGATATCCCATGTTCCTGAATTGGAAGAATTAATATAATCAAAATGGCAATTCTACCAAATTAATCTACATATTTAATGCAATCCCAAAGTACCAGATACATTCTTCATGGATCTAGAAAAGACAATTCCAGACAAAAATTTGTCTGGAATCATAAAAGATGCCATATTGCCAAAGCAATCCTGCACAAGAAGAGTGGAGTGGGTGGCATCTCACTCCTTGACCCAAAAATATACTACAAAGCTTTGGTAATCAAAACAGCATGGTACTGGCACAGAAACAGACAGGTCGACCAATGGAACAGAATAGAGTCCCTAGAAATAAATTCCCAAACACACAGTCAACTGATTTTTGACAAGGGGTACCAGTCAATCCAGTGGAAAAAGGGAAACCTCTTCAGCAAATGGTACTGGAAAAACTGGATTTCCACCTGCAGAAAGATGAATCTGAACCCCTACCTCTTACCATTGACAAAAATCAATTCAAGGTGGATCAAAGATCTAAACCTAAGACCTCAAACTACAAAACTACTCCTAGAAAACACTAGGGAAACTCTGGGAGACATTGGGTTAGACAAAGACTTCTTAAATAAGGTCCCCAAATCACAGTCGATAATCCCCAACATAGACAAATGGGATTACATTAGACTAAGAAGTTTCTGCATGGCAAAAGACACAGTAATTAGTGTGAATGGACAGCCCTCAGAATGTGAAAATATTTTTGTAAACTATGTGTCAGATAAGGGACTGATTACCAGAATACACAAGGATCTCAAGCAGCTGTTCTGAAAAAAGGTGATAACTCTATTAAAAGATGGGAGAATGAGTTGAAAAAACCACTCTCTAAAGATGACATATGAATAGCCAAAAGGCATATGAGAAAATGCTCAACATCCCTCATTGTAAGAGAAATGCAGATCAAAACAACAATGAGATACCACCTAACCCCAGTCAGAATGAGTAAGATTAAGAAAACAAAAAATGATAAGTGCTGGAGGGGGTGTGGTGAAAGGGGAACTCTCTTACACTACTGGTGGGAAAGTAAATTGATCCAGCCACTATCCAGAACAATTTGGAGATTCCACAATTATCTACAAATAGAACTACCAGGGACCAGCGGTTTGCGTAATGGTTATGTCACTGAACTCCCATGTAGCCGACCACAATTCAAGTCCCAGACCTGGTGGCTTAAACTCACGCCGGGTGTGTGTGTGTGCGTACCCAAGAACCCAAGAGGAGAATGGAGGAGAAGGGATTGTGGCATGGCCATCCCCCCTTGGGGGTGATTTCTCGCTTTCTATCTCTCTGTCTGTCTTTCTGGCAAGTGTACATGCCCTATAGCAAAAACCTCTCCAAAAAAAGAAAAGAACTACCATATTATCCATCAATCCCACTCCTTGGTATCTATCCAAAGGACAGAAGAAGTCTTAATTGGAAAAGTGCTTGTACATTGATGTTTGTTGCCACACTATTAACAATTGCTAAGACATGGACCTAACCCAAATGCCCACGAACAGATGAATGGATTGAAAAACTGTGGCACATATACCCCATGGAATACTATTCAGCAGTAAAAACAAAACAAAACAAACAAAACAAACAAACAAACAAACAAACAAACCCTGGCTTTTGACAGAAAGTGGATGAATATGGAAGATTTACTGCTGAGTGAAACAAGCCAGGCTACAAAGGAGAGTCATTGTATGTCCCCACTTAATAATACCGAGTGTCTGCACTCTATGACTGAAACTGATTAAAGGATTTAGAAACACAGTAAATGGATGTAAATACCAGATATAGTTGTGTGAAAGAGTAGGGTCTGAGGAAGGACATTTAGAAGAAAAATGGGGAGGCAAAGGATTAATGGGACAAAGAAATGTGGTAATATCTGTTGAAGATATTCTATAGTTTTATCAACTGGACTAGGGAGAAATGTTCACATGTTAAAACATTCACTTTGTAAGCTAAATAATGTGATTGATTGTATAAAAGAAAATAAAAAACAAAACAAAAAAAATCCAATTAGAAAATGGACAAATGAGCTGAACAGACAACTTTTCAAGGAAAGCATACACATAGCCAAAACGCATATAGAAAACATTTAATGTCTCTTATAATGAGGAAAATGCAAATCAAAACCACAGTGAGTTACCATTTAATCCCATCAGAATGGTTATGAAAATAAATAAAGAACAATGAATGCTGGTAAGGCTGTGGTCAATGGGGAGCATTCCTTCACCATTTGTAGGAATGTAAATTAGTATAGCCAACTGTGGCGAACAATATGGAAGTTCCTCAAAGACCTACGAATAAAACTACCATATGCTCCAGTAATTCCACTTCTGGGTATTAACCCTAAGGATAGTAAACCACTCATTTGGAAAGACACTTGCACATCCAATTTTTTTTTTTTTTTTGAGAGGTTTTCGCTATAGGGCGGGTGCGCTCGCCAGACAGAGACAGAGAGAGACAGAAAGCGAGAAATCATCCCCCAGGGGGGGATGGCCATGCCGCAATCCCTTCTCCTCCATTCTCTTTTTGGGATCTTGGACACACACGCACACATGCCCAGCGTGAGTTTTAAGCCACCGGATCTGGGACGTGAACCACGGTCGACTACATGGGAGTCCAGCGACATAGCCATTACGCTAACTGCTGGTCCCCACATCCATGTTTATTACAGTATTATTCACAATTACTAAGACATGGAATCAACCTTAGTGCCTAAGAACGTATGATCTGATTGAAAAAATGTGGCACATATGCACTATAGAATATTACTCAGCCATAAAAAATGAGATCCTGTCATTTGATACAAAGTGGATGAACACAGAAGACTTAATATTAAGTGAACCAAGTCAGACTATGAAAGACAAACTTTGCATGTCCCTGCTAAATATATTCTGAATGTCTGCACTTTATTACAGAAGCTGAAAGACTGGAAAAATCTAATAGCAGGGACAGCAAGTATAGATACCAGAGATGGTATAGGAGGGGGTGGAGAGTTGGGAGTAGGAGGGAGGGACCCAGGAGAAAAAAACAAACATTTAAAGGACAAAAGAATGGAAAGTTATTGTATATGGTAATATCTTTGACTTACTTGACATACAATGCATTTATGCTTTGAGAACCCACATTGTATAATTCTCAAAAACATAGAGTGATTAAATATAAATTAAACAAATTAAAGCTGTGTGAGGGAAAAATGCATGCAAGGCCCTAATAGGGCCCTCACACCATGATCCACCCTCACCTCAGCCCCAGCCAGCCCAGACCTTGGGCACATGTATGCACCCAGTGAATACAGGTAGTCCTTAGGGTGTACCCTGGGACCTTCCCATGTGGGTGCAGCATTACAGAGCACTGAGCCAATGGCTGACCCCAACTTCTTTAATAAGACACAATATGATTTGAATAGACTTAGAAAGCAAACCAAACTGAACTGGCTCCCAGCTTTAGACAGTTTCTATCACGCCTAATGGACCCATGGGAAAAGTATCAGAAGAACTTAGAAACTATTGCATAAATCAAGGTAAATCAATATGTGCATGCTATTAATATATTACATAATCTGTCCAGCAGTTTGTCCCAATGATCTTCTCAGTTGACTGAGACAGGTTCTTTATTCTAGAAGTTAGTGAGGATTAGGACTGGCAAGTGGGTGTGGTGGTTAAGGTACTGGACTCCAATATAGCCACAGTTCAAGTCCTGGACCTAGTGGCTTGAAATTCATGCCAAGCACATGTATGCCCAAAATCTTAAGAGGAGAATGGAGGAGAAGGGATTGCAGCATGGTCATCCCCCCTGGGGGATGATTTCCCACTTCCTCTCTGTCTCTCCCAGGCAAGTGCTCACTCCCTATGGAAAAAAAAAAAGGAAGTTGGTAAGGATTATGAATTACATGGTATTAGCACAGTCCCTAAATACATGGGTTAAACAACACTAAATATGGCTACAGTTGGAAAGATGTACACAGCTATTCTGCAAAAGGCCTTTTTTTTTTTTTTTTTTTAACCCCTCCTGGGATTGAATGTCTTTTAAGGTGAAAGTCCAGGAAGATGTTCTGAGGACAAGGACTTCCCCCATTCTCTGGGAGAGATTCACTCAGGGCCAGAACATTTCCTTTCCTCCCAGATGCAGCCCAGCACAGTGTCGTGGTTTGAGGCAATCTGTGTTCAATTATGGTGAGATGTTAAATTAGCTGAAAAAGAATTTTTCTGGTCACTTGAGTCTGCCTTTTGGACTCCATTATTCATTCAATCATTGAATCATTTACCTTAACCCTTTCTAAACAGTCCTAAAATAATCAGCGTTCTGTTTTTTATTCCTCATTTTGGTGTTTTTGAGTGAATGACCCGGGCCACGGTAAAGAACTCAACAGACTTTAGGTGTCAATTGGTGCTGAATGAATGGGGGAGTGGAGAAGCATGTTCTGTGTATGGTTTATCAGATCTTAGATCCTTGGCTCTTCTCAGACTTCAACAGGGAATGTTATATTTGTACTTCTGATCTGAATTTCAATTTGTATCTAGAAAAAGCTCTTTCTTACAAAATAATTATATATTCATTTAAAAGTAGCAATGTGTCATTCCTCTTTTCCTTTTTGGTTCAGCTGTGTTTAAGTCTGTATATAAATGTAGTCATTATCTTAGATTTTTGTCACATCTTCTAAAAATGCTATTTTAAAGTAAAGAATGGTTTTTCCTGTTCTCCCACCCTCAATTCCAGTTTTGGTAGAGGGCTGGCATAAAGGAATCACATATGATGTTGAGAATTTATTTCTTAAATTTCATTTAACTTTGGCTATTCCAAGAGCAAATCATTCTGCCCATGGGTGAGCATGGGGTAAGTATCTTAACTTTTTTGTTGTTGTTGTTGCTTGTTTGTTTTTTTAAAAAAGAGAAAACAGTGTACTGAGAGGGACAGGCTGATGCTCTTTTTACCATGGTGAGGCCTGGGGAGCTTTTGCCATCAGGAGGTTTATGAAGTGATGAACCGTGCAGCGTTATATTCCTTTTACCTTCTTCCCTCTCGTATAAATGATGACAAATTGCCTAGCTGTAAATTTGAAAGTCCCTAAATGGCATTTTTGTCAAAGCCTTTAGAACAAAACGCTTACTCGGAGAGATTTTCAAGTCTTGGGAGACAGGGTGGCGGGGAGCAGGCCTAATTATTATGCATCATGACACAATGCATTATGCATCATGCTTGCTTTTCTGCTTTTTAAACACTTGTTATGGATGATGAAACTAATTTAAATGGACAAACAGGGCGCTCTCCTGCACACTACTCTTGTGATGTCATTTTCTTCTTCCAGGGGATTTCATTGCTGTCTCCCGTTGAGGCCCCCCAAACATGCACATTTTAATAAGACACTTTAATAATTAGCTTAGAGATAATTGTCAGTCAAGGGAAAATAACCTTTTATCATAGGTGCCTTGAAAGCGGCGTGTTCCAGAGAAGAAACAAGCCGTCTGATTTGCACTTACGCTTGCTTCCCTTTCCCTCCTGGCATTGATAAGGAATAAAACACTACAAACCGGGGGAGGGTGTAAAAAAGGAAAAGCGTGGGTGTGGAAGGGGAAGCCGGAGCTGTCAAATTGTTAAGACAAATGGGGCTTGGAGAATCCTAATTAAACCTGAAATTGCTTAGAAACAGGAAGTATGTATTCCTAATTGTTAGCATCAGAAAAAAAAAATCCAATTTACCATACATCTTTGAATAAGAATAACTCATTATTTGGCCATATGAGATGAGATTTCAATCCTTACCTATTGAATAAGTGAATGTAGTGATTTTTAAAGCTTTGAAATTTACCTTATGGTTCAGCATCAGATACAGAGAAGATTAAAAGGAAGCAGAGCTGGAAGATATATGTGGGTTTCATTTTCATTTTCTTTTCCTGGGTGTAGTCTAGTTATATGCTGGGAAAAGTTTAGTGTGTTCAAACCCTCAGAAATATTAGTTGGGTATCAGAAAAATAAATATATGTCTATATTCTCAAAACTCAAAAACATGTCATTCTGAAGAGACCCCTATAATACTGTGTTAATTATGATAAATGTGGGGGCAGGTGGTGGTGTAGCAGTACTGCAGCTGGTCTCCAGTGAGAAGGTTCCAGGTTCTAGGACTCCCTGGAAGCTCCAGTCTTACATGGGTGCTCATGCAGCTGTCTGAAGCTGGGGATGAGGACACTGTTGAGAGTGACTATCCCTGGCTCTGTCTCTCTCCTGGAAAAAAAAGAAAACTCAGTAATAATAAAAAAGTATATTTCATTGAGCTAGGATCTTGGATCCTGGGAAGTTGAAACGAGTGTTTAATACAGGTTATGACCAAATTCTTTCTTCCTGTTGTTATACCTCATTGATTTAAATGATTGCCCACCCCCTCAACTTTTTATGAGGTGGCATCTTGAAGTCTCAAGTCTACCATCACATAGCTCAGATTAGTTTAGGTTAAGCCACAGCATTTTTAGGGCATTGCCCAAGCTTCAAATTACACTACTACCCTTCCCATGGTCCTTTTGCTTCCCTCTCTTTAAAATACTTACATTTGGACCAGGTCCATGGCCTGATGGTTGAGGCAGGTGGACCCCACATGGCTGACCATGTGGTTTGAGTACCAGACCTGGCAGCTTGCACAACATGCTGAATATGTGTGCATGTGTTCCCTAAATCTTGAGAGAAGAATGGAGGGGAAGGGGTTGTGGTGTGACTATGCCCCATTCGATGGTGGTGGGGATGTCTGCTTTCTTCTTTCCTCTCTTTCTTTCTCGGTCTCTGGCTAGAACATGTGCTCTCTGGCAAAAAAGGAAAAAAAAGAAAAAAAAAACCAGATAAACAAAACTTTTAATACAAGGTTCTCCACCCTTTAGTAAAATTTCTTTTTATTCTATTTTAATGTTGTTGCCATGGTAGGTTGGGGTGAGATGCTGTAGCTTCTATTTCTGGTTGTGTCTCATGGAATCTCAAGTAAGTTGCTTCACCTATGGTAGTAATGATGAGAACAGGTGTAACAATGATGGCTACAGTCTATTGAGCACTGAGTATATGTCAAGTACTGTGGAAAGATCTTTGATTATCATAGCAGTCCTCTTTGTCTTGACAGATGGGCAAACTGAGTCACACAAAGAGTGAGAAAATTGCTCAAGAATCTAGGTCTTCTGACTTCAGGATCAGTATTACTAGTCAAAGTTCCTAAAATCTGGCTCACATTGCCTGTCATTTACTTCATGGAGTTATTGTAAACATTAAGTAAAATGGCTATAATGCATGTAGAAATGCCTTGAGAAGAGGAAAGGTGCCCTGAAGTGTCAGTCACATGGTTGATATTACCACTTTCTCAGGATTTAATTTGGGAAGCAGACCTAACTGCAGCTGCGCTACAAGATATTGGTACCCCTTATGTGGAAGAGAGTTGATTAGGGTTGGAAATCTTTGTCTTTTAGTTGTTCTAGCAGAGATTGGTGCCAGTGTTATCCTGGGAGATAAAGAGACCCATGTTTGCTCATAGTCACTGAAGAGATTCTTGTGTCTGTAAGGGGGAAGCCTTTGAGGTATTATCTATTATCTGTGTCAGCCCAGGTTGTCGACTTTGGGAGTGGAGTCTGCCACTTGAAACAAAAGAGTTTTGTTTAGGGGGAAACAGTCTTTCTTGTGGTACTCTGTCCAGTCCTATTTATTCTGGGAAAATGACCAAGCAATAAGCTCTTCGTGCTTTACAAACATGGTATAGAGTGAGATTGCTTTAAGACTACTCTTTTTTTTTCAACTAGAAATAAACAAAATGGTGACAACCTGAAGGTTGTGATTGCTGATCACAAGGTTTCTCTTCTCCATTCACTCCTTAAACTGTCAGCTCAAACTGCCTTTCCCATGATAGCATTGTACCATTTGATTATTTTCCCTCAGAGGTTGATCAAATCATGGTTAGAGGATTTAATATGTGGCTATTCTCAAGCGCTTGCTTTATGTGTATTTTGAATTTGTAAATTGCTGCCATATTGTTAAATATTATAATTGACTCACGAATTGCTGTTTTCCATGAATAAGAATATGGGATCAGTACATCTTTATAGTTATTTTCTTTTACTATTAAATAACAGAGGTCAATATATGAAATTCCTGGAATTTCAGTTACCTGGCCTACCTCCTATTAACTGGATTATCCAGTTGTCTCTTGTAGATGATCACAGTGTTTTTATTCCCCCCTATATAGTTACAAAGTTGTGGTCTAGTCAATCACACCTACAGGACAACATTTCATCTTATTTTCCCATTACACGAGGGGGCTTTGAAAAGTTCACAGAAAATGAAATTAAAGTACCAGTTTAACAGCAGTTCTTTTTGGGTTTAGTTTGGTGGTTTTTTTTTTTTTTTTTTTTTTTTTTTTTTTTTTTTTTTTTTTTTTTTTTATCTATGCACAGTTTTTTTCATAATATCCATTTGGAGGAACTTTCGAGGATCTCTCATATCTTTCCCCTTCCTTCCCCAGGATTACCTAAAATCTCTTGATATAAATGTACTGTTTGTCAATGTTGCTGCTAAGCCTTTAGAACCAACACTGCAGAGATAGCTCTCTCCCTGTTTAGTTCACGTATTTATGTGAGCTTTTATAACAGATGTAACAGAGAGAAATTAGTGTGTGCGTCTGGATGTATGTGTGTATGAACATATATATGTGTGTGTGTGTGTGTGTGTATATATACATATATATATGTATATACACATTTTCCTATTCAGAAGAGATTTCGGTACTTTGAAATTTGTTGTTTTCTATTGCACTAAGGGGTAGGGCTTTCTAATGGGGTTTTCTTAAGATTCCAATGACATTGCTGGTAAGTAAGCCTTTAAGAATTTTAGCTTTGAGGTTATTGAAAATGTTTTCTAAAAAGGTTATATGGAATACGGCTGGAATTGTACACACTGGAGAGTCTGCGTGGTCTGTGGTTCTCCATGTGTAGAAACACAGTTGGCATGTGTATGGCCCCTTGTTTAAGGGAACAAATAAAGCTATTTTTTAGCATGCTCCAGTTGCATTTTGTTCACATGTGCTTGTATTAGTGCCTTTGCTCTTGGGTATTATGTGGTTGCTTGGCTGCAGCAGTGAATTTCAGCTGTTTGTGGCCACTGGAAAATTGGAAGCAACCAAGAGATTTAGTGACTGTTCTGCCCAATACCCAAATCTTCATGTGCTGCATTTATTTAGATTAATGACCATATATTTCATCTCATAAATTCTTTTGCTGAACTGTGGTGTTTAAATCCAAAGATGTGAGTTCAAATCCAAACAACTCATCCCCAGACTTTTGTGAAATGAAATGATGTTTCATTTGAGCAATCTTCATCTCTGTTACATTCTTCAGTATATATGAGACTCCATTTTAATGAAAATGAGCTCTTTATTGTTTATTCACTATTATCCTTTTATCTAGCCTCTCACTTCAAAGCTGCTTTTTAAAAATTAATTAATTTAATTTTTATTTTTTGTTGTATGTGTAGGGTACATGCACTCACTGACAGAGAGAGACAGAGAGAGAGAGAGAGAGAGAGAGAGAAGAGAAGGGGAGTGGCAAATTGAGAAATCACTCCCCAGGATGGGTAGTCATGGTGCCATTCCTTCTTTTCTGTTCCCCTCTTGGGATTTTGGGCACATATGCACATACACCCTGTGTTTATTTTAAGCACAGGGTCTAGGACTCAAACCATGTGGGATCATGTGGGTTCTAGCTTCAAACACCATGCCATCTAGCTGGTTCTCAAAGCCATGTTTTATAAAAAGATATATCCAAATTTATTTACTCCATGTCTTTGCCTTGTAGTCACTCACTACCCAGTCCATAAATGTCAATATCCCATTCCTTGCACTAAAATAATTTACCCTAAGGTCACTGATGACTTCCATATTATTATATTCCATAGTTTTCAATCCTCAAAGCAGTTTTCAACACTGGTGACCCTTCTTTCCTAACTGAAACAATCTTTTCTTTGGCCTTCAACATTCCACATGCTTCCTCCTTTCTAATCTCTATCCAGATCTTCTTTGCCAGTTCAATCATATAATGTAAGATTTAGAATTCCTCAGGACCAGCAGTTGGCATAATGGCTATGTTGCTGGACTCCCATGTAGTCAACCATGGTTCAAGTCCCAGACTTGGTGGCTTAAACTCATGCCAGGCATGTGTGCATGCATGCCCAAGAGCCCAGGAGGAAAATGGAGGAGAAGGAGTTGTGGCATGGCCTTCCCCCCGGGTGGTGACTTCTCGCTTTCTGTCTTTCTAATGAATGTACATACCCTATAGCAAAACAAACAAAAAACTCTTAAAAAAAAAGAATTCCTCAGCTCATCCCCAGGCTCTCTTCTGTTTCTCTCTCTCTCTCTCTCTCTCTCTCTCTCTCTTCTCTCTCTATATATATATATATATACACACTCTTTTTCAGGATAGTAAATGCCTGCCTATAACTTACTCTTTCTAAGCGCCACTGTGTGCTTCAGACCTATTTATTTGTGTCTATATATCCATACGGAACTCTCAGAGTTACTTTTAGAGCTAATTGTCCTAAGTTTCATCTTTTCCCTTTGTGCCTCACAAATAGCAACACCTAGAGGTGGCTAGGTAAAGGTTATTCACATGGATCTAAAAAGGGAGCACAGGAAGCAGAAAGAAGCTCAGGTATTTTGAGAGCCCAGGATTGGCTGTTGGTCAAGAGATGAGGTGCAGGGACAATTGTCTGAGTGCTGGGACAGTGCATGTGTGGCTGACCCCTGGGTTTCTGAGCTGAAGATATGAACTCTGGGTTATCTAGAAGACTTCTTTTAGATACTCTGTTCAATTTGACCAAGTTCTTACAGTAGAGTAAAAATAAATGCTCTTGTTAAGAGTGGACATTTGAGTTGGGGTAGTTTGTGAGTTCAGAATTTCTGGCTGTCACCTAATTTTCTTTAGTTCCTGGGTACTTATTTCTGCCCCTCCTTGGTTATTTCCTCCAATGTAAAAAAATGTCATTCTATTTCTCCAGCAACATTTTCCCCATAAACCTCGAAGCCTTTTCCTGATCCATGCCTCTCCTTATAAGTCAACTCTTCTACTCTCTGATGCCAGGAGACTGGGGTTGAATAAAGGAATATTGTCTTTTCACTGGAACACTGAAAAGCACATAGTGATTATGAATAACTATCTAAAGGGCTAAGAAGAGAGAAAGGACAGAGCATAAAACAAAGATGGGCTGGGAACCAGCAGTTAGCATAATGGCTATGTCGCTGGACTCCCACATAGTCGACCGCGGTTCGTGTCCCGGACCCGGTGGCTTAAAACTCATGCCAGGTGCGTATGCCCAAGATCCTGAGAGGAGAATGGAGAAGAAGGGATTGCGGTGTGACCATCCCCCCTGGGGGGTGATTTCTCGCTTTCTGCCTCTGTCTCTCTCTCTCTGACTGGCGAGCACACATGCCCTATAGTGAAAATCTCTCAAAAAAAAAAAAAAAAAAATGGATGGGCTTCCAGTGGTCCCAGGTACCTATTCCTATGGAAGCCCATAAATCATCCTCAATAAATTTACTGGACCTGGCTTAGCTCAATGGGAGGTTTCGTGGTAGACGTGACATTCTCAAGGAACCAAGATGAAAAGGTAAGCCCAGGATTGGAAGGTGACTAAAAGCTGATAGCTGTTCTCTTGACTTCCATGGTCTGTGCTATATTTTGCCCCTTTCTTTCTCTGTGTTGACGTCATTCTCCCTCTGCAGACTGTCTTCATGTTCTTCTCTAGTGCAGACCACCTCAGTCTATAGTTGCAAGGGCCCTCTTCTCAGTTCCTGGAGGAAAGAATTTTATCCTACATGGGCCCATCTATGGCTGAAATTTAAACTGCTTTGTAATACGCTTTCCCTTCATGATTCATGTTGATAATTTTGTGGGGATAATTAAGTCAATTAAAACTCAACAATCATTGTTAAGTATTTAGTAAGTAGCAGGCACCTGAGTGAGGTCAGGATTTATTCTTGGATGGCAAAAGTTTAAAAAATAAACAACATTTTAAGTGAAGGCTCTTTGAAATGCAGAGTCATAGATACTCATTTTGGGGTTTTGGATAATGCATCATACCCTCAAAAAGTAAGTCTGTTTTTACAATATCACAAGGGGTTCCATTTCTTCTCCTTCACTCTGCATGCTGTAGCAAAGACGTGCTCATTAGAAAGGACTTTGGAAACCCTGACCAAGGGCACACACAGCCTTCCCATGTTATTTGATGAGAAAGCAGCGCCAGGAACTCTATTAATTTAACTTACAGGAAAGCTCCTCAGTGGAAGCTAAAAGCACCTAGCAGAGTATCTCCTACATGATGCCAACAATCATGGTACCTCATCTCATTTCTAAACTACAGTAATACCAAGTAGATGATTTCATTTATTATCTCATTTGTATGACTGAGATAACTTCTGTCCAGTGATGTTTGAGCTGGGGCAGGATGCGAACTCGAACTTCTCTGACTCCAGAAGCTAGAAACTGTACCCAATTTTTCTGCATTCCTGGTTCATCAAACTCCATGCTAAGGTGAGCTTCCTGTAAATCGATTTCTTTTCATGAAAGCTCCATGCAATGAACCTCTGGAGGCAAAACAACTTATGTTCCTCTGAAAGAGATTTTTGTTCCCCAAAGACTCTCCTTCTTGTGTGTGGTCCTGGGGCACAGCACTCCAGCTATTCAGGAATTCTGGTAGGACTAATGACAGACATCAGGATGGAGGCCATGTTGGTCCATGCTGTTCTCTGTAGAGACGCACAGTAACATTTAGAACAAACTGAAAAGCAGTGTTAGCTCTCTCTCTTTTGTCCACAAGTTCAGCTACATGGGCCATAATCTGACATTTTTTTTCTGAAAATTTTAGAGAGGAGCCTGAAGCCCCTGGCATTATGGATCAGCAGCTGGGCAGCCTTCTAGAGTAGCACTGTCATCTGGCCTGGAATCAGGAGGCAGTACCACATGGTGTGTCTTCAGCTGCATGTCATGTTTCTTTCTCATACTCATCTTTCTCATTGTACTTTTCTAGATACTGGTGCTCTCGAGTCACTGGTAGGGGGCCATCTGGGAGATGGGTTTTATTAAACTTTTCTAAAACATTATTTTAATGCCCTGAAAAATGCATTTTTTTTCTCCTTCACTAAACTTTAATTCAACAAATAATTATTGAGTGACCACTACAGGCAAGGGACTCTGAGGTGAATATAACAAAGATGCAAATGCTAGTTGACCAGTTTGCTGTCTTGTAGCAGGGGCACAGAGTCATATCAAGTAGTTCCATCCAAGACAGGATGGAGTCTGTTCCAAGTAATCACAAGGCTCAGTTCATTAGCCATATATCTACTTCTCAATTTTATTTTTATGTTTTTTAGCATCTTTATTGAAGTATCCCTTGCACACCATTTGAGTCACTGGTTTTAAGTGTAAAATTCACTAATTCTGAGTTAGTTCAGAGTTGTGTGACTTGCCAGAATTTACTTTTATAACTGCCAAAACTATCCTTCATGCCTATTTGTAGTCACCTTCCATCCCTACTCTTGTCTCCACTGTGGTAATGAATGTGCTTCCCTGGTGACACCCTGATAGTATATTATGGATTCCACTAGACCAGCGCTAGATGGGTACAAGCTAACTCTTAGAGTAGAGCAAGAGTCTCATCTAGTGAGATATTATAAATATAATTCAGGAATAGTCAGATGGACACTGGGAATATGTCAGTGGGGAGGGTGTAATATGGTCTCCAGGGTGGAATTAAAGGCCAGACACAGGTTGAGGAGTCTGGGCCATGAAGGTTATGTTGTACAGAAGACCAAGAGCGGCAGCAGCCTCCAGATGGCTGTGCTCCAGGGATGATTGTAACTTGTACTGCATAGCAGGTGAATATGTTATCTCCAAAGTAATTTTTAACATTATGTTAACAGTTTTATGTTAATGGTTTTAACATTATGTTAGCAGGCCTATTGATCTGTCTGAGGTATGATGATTGATTGAAAAACAATGAGAACTCCCTTCCCCCAATTGCTGCAGTACTTTTAGTGAGGGCAGTTAATGTCTCAGGTCAGTTCCTAGAGATGACCTCTGAGATGATTTGCATGCAGGCAGTTTTCAGGGAATGTTCTCAGAAACAATATTTGTGAGGAAATGAAGCAGTGAGTATCGGAGCAGAGAAGCTAAACTGAAAGATGCAACCAAAGCTGTAGCTGATCATATGAGAAGCTCTGGAATTGGGTTGTCATTCAGAGCTATTCCAGATTGAGTTGAACTCCAGCATCCCCCTTTAATAGTCACTGGGTTTTCTTTGGAAAGGAGGCTTCTTTGGTTGAGGTCAATTTCTTAGGGGAACTCAGCTGTGAACTCTCAGCAAATGACATGCCTAACAAAAAAGGATATGAATACCTGAGTCCTGAAGTAGGCATCTGAGCAGCAGACTACAGCATTCACTACAGATAGCAGAAGCTGAACAAAGTCACACAGTGAACATGTAACCAGAGGACACTTGTGGCTTGTAAGATATATGTCTCACAATAACATGTTGCAATACAGAAAAATGCCCGTAGTATGGGTAATGGAAGAAAGTATATAGGAATTCAGGGCTTTGTCTTTCCTTAGCACTGCTCACTCTCCTTCCCCATTCCATTTTGTTTTTTCTCTTCTCTTTCTTCTCTTGTCTTTTGCCAGAATTTGGCCACTATGTGATTCTAGCTTAACTGTTATTCTCTGTGTCACTTGCAAGGGGATTCCCCTTTACTTGTTACCATTGGATCTTTATGTTGTCAGCTGCTGTAAATAAATAAAGTCTTTTCCCTTCTTAGTGTTTTAGAAAATAGTGACAAGTATTGTACTCATTTGTTAAGAGTGAACAGGTACAAGGAATGGATAGAATCTTTCTGTGAGACTGGACAGAAGAATCATTTAGAGGTACATGAGGGAAGGAGGACCATGAACCTGCCATTTGGTTGTTAGTAACCAGAAGGTCAAGGAAAGGGACTGGTTCATTAGTGGTCATCCAAAGGCTCAAAGGATTGACTTGAAGGAGACAGGTATGAGAAATGTCTTTTAAGGACAGGTTAAGGACGTAGATATTTTCCTTACAGAGAAGGAATTTGAATACCATATGGTTAGGTGGACAGCCAGCAACAGAGTTCAATAATAATAAATTACTAATCAAATATTTATAAAGCATTTAATCTTTCTTACATCTGCTGAAAGACTAATTTCTTATGATGATGAAACTAACAAGAATTCAGCCCTTGAATATGTAAAAGAATACATATAATAGCATTATATGTATACTTTTTTTAACCTTATGACTGTTAGAATAAAAGATGCATTTTGAATACCTCTAGGATTTGGAAATAAATTGTTACTTTTTACCCAAGGTCACCATGAGCTATTCGTGTGGCAAGTCTACATTTATAATACAAGAGTTAGGACAAACTTAAGAATATCATCAGATACCTGCCAGGTAAACTCAGAGAAATGAGTCTGTGGGTCAATATGTATTTATTGAACACCTACAGCGCGCCAACCACTGTGGGAATTGGGGTACCACAGGCCTGTCTCCGTGTCTTCTAATATCCCTGATATTAAAGAGATATGTCAGTAATGGCAGAATTTCTGAGTGTGTCAACAGTGAAGCAGAATGTACTTTAGGAGCACACAAAGGGGGATTTAAGGTACCTGTGAGCCAGGCAGGGAAATAGGACTAGTTGTGAGAAGGCCTTCAGGCATGTAAAAGCACAGCATGCTGAGGGATCTGAGAAATGGCCAGTGGGACTGGGGTACAGAGGACAGAGTAGTCCAGGCTAAATTGCAACAGGAAATAGCTCTCTCATAGAAAATGTAGGAGTGTTTAGGAAAGGGACTGTTTGCAAAGGTATGGCATGAGTATCAGGAAAATGTGAAGTACAATGTAGTGCCAAGATCTGTGATGACAGACTTGTCCATAGGCCTGGAGGGGTCCAGGGATGATGGAAAAAGGAAGAATCCTTGGTTGAGGAATACAAAAAGCTAAGGAGAACCATCACGGAGGAGCCAAGAGGATGAATAACTGATCTTATTATCTTACTGCACTCCAATATCCTGTGGAAGCTTCCATTGCCCTGAATCCTCCAAGAGCCACAAGGCTTGAGATTATTGGTGTAGGCAGTACTGGTCAGTCTCAGAAAACAGGGAAAGAAGGGTAAAAACAGAAGGTATCCTTTCAGAGAGAAAGCGAAGGAGAGGAGTGGCCATACCGTAAAGAGGTAGTTGGCACACACTGAGGAATGTTTTGCTCAAAGGTCAAGGTTCTTGGAAAGCCACTAAATCATTCAAGCAGAGGAATAATGTGATCATTATGTTAGGAAGATAATAAAATACTAGAGCGGAGGGCATATTTTAAAGGAGAAAGAGGAGATTTTTGAAGGCTATTTAGGCAGTCATTACAGCTTCCCAGGTGTTGGGGAACGTGAGCTAATTGGAGAGAGATACAGGAGACTTTAATTCAGATAGCCCAGTGGTCATGTCTTTTGCTGATGATGGAAACATTGGAGTTAGGGCAGTTTTGGGGGGTTGGAAAGAGAAAACTTAAGTTCAGGTATGGTCATGATCAGTTTTAAGTACCCATAAGTACAGTTAAGTGGGGTGCTGATAGCAACTGGAAGTGTAGGTCTAGAGTTTAGGAGACCGGTTTGGGTGGAGAAAGGTACTGACTGATGGATGAGAATTTAAGCAATGGCTATGTTGGAGTTCCTAAAGAGTCAGTGCAACATGAAAAGAGAAGGCGGCCTAGGAAAGGATCCCAAAAAGTGTCCACGTTTCAGGATTGAAAAAAAAAAATAAATCGGTAAAGAAGAGCAAGAAGGAGCTAGCATAAATAGTAGAAAACCAAGTAGGGTGGGGTGGGAAGCAGATGAAAGTGTGTTGTGAAGTGACAGAAAAAGAGGAAATGGTATGTGTGTGTATAGGGGGGTTCTCATCTCCTCAGGAGATGAGGAGGAAGATTGGTAAGTTGGGGGGTGGTCAGGGTAGAAAGAGGGTCTTACTTAAATGGAGAGGCTTGAGCATATTTAAATGGTGATCAGAGTCAGTGGGGAGTTGACTATTGAGAAGATGGAGATCCAGTAAAAACAGAATAATCTATGGAGAAATGTTGAAATGAGGAAGAAGCAAAGCCTTGCCACACTATGGAATGTTCATACAGGTTTCTATCTCCCCCTGGAAAAATAACTATTTTAAAAAAGGCTTAATGACTTTTGACCCCCCTGATTCTTAACCAGACTGGCACCATCAAGGCCATGTCCTCATCCAGAGCACAGGGAGCCTGCCTCCCCACCCCTGTGGCTATGGCTAGCAGACTGGTCTCTGCTGTATAGGTCATCGTCTCCATTCTAACCCAAAAGGGAAGAATGAATCAAGTCCTGGAAGGTCCATAGACTTGGGTGGGAAAGGTGGTGGGGTATTTAAAGGGAATTAACTGTTTTCCTCTTTATTCTTGTAAATGGAAGGGGCCATTTGTTGTGAGTGAGAAGTGTGAGACTTGAGTTGGAGAAGGTGGTGGTCACTTTTAGAAAGCAGGAGAGAAAAACTCTTCTTAGCAATATGGATGGTCCCATTTAGAATAGTAACACAAATGTATTGTGACACAGATTCTCTCAGTTTTGTGATTTTTCTCAATAGTCCATATATGAATACAAAGAAAGCTTTTCTCATTCTTCTCTCTTTATCCCTTTTTTTCTTCCTAATTTTCTCTCTCTCTCCTTTCCTTATTTCTTTCCTAATTTATCCAAGTTGGAGTCCACTATCTATATATTCTCTATAAATATCCAAAATGTCTATAGATTCTAGAGTCTACAAACTCTGATAATAAGCAACTCACCATAGAAGGCAGAGACTGAATGGTCTTAGAAGCACAAGTAGGGGCCAACAGTTGGTGTAATGGCTATGTTGCTGGACTCCCATGTAATTGACTGTGGTTAGAGTCCTAGACTTGGTGACTTAAACTCATGCCAGGCGTGTGTGCGTGCGTGCCCAAGATCCCAAGAGGAGACTGAAGGAGAAGAAATTGCAGTGTGGCCATTCCACCTGGGGGGGGGGGGGCGGGTGACTTCTCACTTTCTGTCTTTGTCTTTCTCTGTCTTTCTGGCAAGTGCACACTCCCTATAGCAAAAATCTCTCTGAAAGAAAGAAAGAAAGAGAAAGAGAGAAAGAGAGAAAGAAAGAAAGAAAGAAAGAAAGAAAAGAAAGACGCACAAGTGTGTCACCTTTATATGTGGTGAGTTTGTGAGGAAAGAGGGCAATCTTTGGAGTTCTGAGATTGCTTACTAGTGGGGGCATTGCAGTGGTAAAAATAAATCTCATGAGTGGTTAAACTTGGCATCATAGCCCTTGCACATACAAGAAGTGTTTTTGTTTGTTTGTTTGTTTTTTTTTTTTTCCCCATTAATGGAATTTGAGTCACTGCTACCAATTGCTTTAGTTGTCCTTCTATGAGTATCTTCTCTTGTTTGAGGTGAGTAACCAGAGTGGCATGTGTGCTCATGAGGTAGAGTGGTGTTCTCATCATTTCACTGCCTTCCTGGCAAAGAGGCGATGAGAATGTCAAAGGCATCATTTTGCTTTTGTAAAGCAAAAGCTGGTGATCACATCTGTATCTACCATATGGCAGATGTTCCGTAATTGTTTTTAAAAACATATGAGTTTTCAGCTGTGCAACATTTATCAGATATTTGAGAAGGAACAAAAATTTACAAATGAATGCTCTTTTTCCTGTTAGAAACCAATTATCTGACTTACCTTTAATTGAATAGTTCTGAAGAGACTCGCAGCTTGCCATTGTTGTAACAAATCAGGAAAAGCATACCAAAAAGCTGCTGTGAGAGAGAAAATCTAGGGCCAGTTAGGTGGAGTAGTGGTGATTAAGGCAGCTGGATCCCACATGGCTGACTATGCCAAGTCCTGGACTGGTAGCTTGAAAAACACGTTGGGCACATGTGTATGTATGCCAAAAATCCCAAGAGGGGAGTGGCGAAAGGATTGTGAAGGAATTGCAGTGTTGTTATCCACCCTGGGGGGTGTTTTCCCACTTTTTCTCTTCTTCTCTAGTTCTCTCTGGCAAGCATATACATCATATAGCAAACTTTAAAAAAATAACATAAAATAAAAGAAGAGGAATTCTGTAGGTTGTGCTTTGCCTGTCTGTTTGTCAGGTGTAGGATGCTGAATAATACTGCCACATCCCCAGGATGTCCTCTTCTGTCCCCAGAACCTGTAAATTTTATCTCACATGGCAAAAGAGTCTTTTGTAGATTTATTTAAATTAAGGCTCTTGAGATGGGGATACTATCTTGGATTATATGGGATCCCTAGGTCTGGTGTAATTCTAGGGATCTTTATCAGAGGAAAGGAGATTGGAAGGACAGTAAGAGATGTGATAATGGATCAAGACATTGGAGAGATGTGAGGAGGAGCTTGCAAGCTTAAAATACAGGCTGTCTCTAGAAGGTGGAAAAGTCAAAGAAATGGATTTTCCCCTAAAGTCTATGGAGGGAGTGCAGCCCTGCGACATCTTGACTTTAGCCTGTGAAAATGAATTTGGCCTTCTGGCCTCCAGCACTATAAGAAAATAAAGCTGTGTTATTTCAAGACACCAAATTTGTAGTAATTTTTTATTGTGACAACAATAAACTAATACTGTGGGATAATTTATCTTGAAATCATTTTTTTGTGTGTTTCATTGGTCATTTATCCTGAAAAATTTGTATTATTGATTTTCCTGAACTGAATAGAGGAAGTGATGCAAACAATAAATTTGAGTCCATGTGTTAGCATCCATCTCTACCTATAGGTAGTAAAGACTCAAGGTAGCAAAGAGGCATCAGACAGCCAAAACCCCTGCAGTCTGGTTATTTTAGCCCGGCTCACTATAGAACACAGCAGATATTCTGGCAAATAAGCCAATGACATTGTACAAACAGGATCTGAATTAAGAAAATGGAATTTTTCTCTGGGTTCAAGTTTTCTCCTTCCATATGTGCCTTCACATTGTCTGTTGCTTATATATCTGCAGATAGCTAAAAATGTCAGTGTGGAATAATGGCATTTGTCCAAAATATGCCAACTTAACTCTTAAAGTAGAACATTTGACTGGCTTAGTCCATAGTTTTATAAGATTGGAAATGGAGTTTTTCCCCTTAATTATGCTAAATCCTTTAATCCAAGTTGCTCCATTTATAATTTTTTTAGAATCTTTTTTTTTTCTAACTTAACACAATATATACTGAATCTGTACTTGAAACACACAAAAATCATGAGAGTCCTAGTAGTTCTACAATGTAGAATGACATTATTAGCATTTTGGTATGCATTTTTTCAGATATTTTTAATTAAGTGCCTTTCCCCCTGCCCCATGTCATGAACATTTCGCCTAAATAGGTACATGTTCTTCTATAAACATACTTTTAATGGCAGCATTCTACTTTATTATGTGCATCTTCTACTATTTAAGTTAGCTGATTCTCTATTTTTAGTTTGTTCTTGATATTTTCTTATTGCTTGTTCATGTGTTTTGCCCATTTCTTTTGTAGTGTATTATAGAAAAATAGATTTGTAAACTTTTTTTTCCCCCCTATGTTGGGGCTATTAATTTTTTAAACAGATATATACAATTTATGAGAGCCATTATTTGCTTTTTAGTCTTTTTTATTGTGAGCTTTTTGATATATATGTATTAATAGATTTCATGTAATCTAAACTATTTGACTTTTGCTTTTTTTTTTTTTGTCATACCTTTGGTGATTTTTATTCTCTATTAGTTACAGACATTTATAGGGTGAATTTCTTTCACCTTGATGGCATACCATATTTTAACCATAATCTACTTTTAGATCAAATGTGTATTTCTTTATAAGGAATAGTGATGTTTCTAATCTTTAGTCAACCACTTCATTAATTCCATATTAGGAATGAGGTTTTTTTTTTTTCCTATTAGTGTATTTTCTACCCTAAATTTCCTGTTGGCTAATTTTATAGTTTGACCATGTAATCTTACCTTCAAGCAGCTTTAGGCTGAGTTTTAATATATTTATATATAGGGATAGTGGTATATGAGTCTATCAATGTACACACTTATATTATTGTTAGTTAAATACCTGAGAAAAGTAATTTGAAAATACTTAAGAATCTTTTCCCCCAAGTGGTGATGAGAAAATTCCTAGTGCTTGACTTCCATTTCTTATATTTTAATAATGTCCTCACTAACAAGATAAACTGATAAATTAGAAAAAAAATCAGATCCTTTGAATTGTATTAAACTTTGAGGAAGAAAATTATTTCTAACAAGGTAGGAAAAGGAAAACAAGTTGAATAAGCTCTGGGAATTTCTCCATTCATCTTTTTCTCTGCTTATGTTCCAATTGCATGAAAGCAATCCCAAGCAAATGTTTATAGTGACTGTACTCTGTAATACTGATAATGAATCCTACATAACAAGCACACTCTTTCCCCTGGCTGTTTGCATATAAAGTATACATTTTGCGGTAATTTCGATGACTTCATTTTGAAGTGGTTCTTAGCAGACATTTTGGAAATGTCTCATGTCATGAATTTATTCATAAACCAGCCTGTCAAGAACCTCAGCATTCACTGAGAAGGACATGTCTCAGATGCATGAGTAGTTGTTCAACCTATGTGATCCACCATATTGAAAGATCATTATTCATTTCCATTACTTCTTGATGTACTGGCTTACTGCCACTGTGCTGTAGGACTGTGGGAGAAGAAACCACAACATCAAGTTCCCAGCTATGCAGCACTTCAGAAATGCTATATTTCTCCCCTAATTATGATGACCACTTGTGTTTGGGAAGCTGTGATGTTTAATGTTATGTTTAATAATCAATGTCACTCATCAAAAAGATGATAAACCAATAATGGGATCTTAGGACAGAGGAGTAAAGATAAGTGCGATGCATCTTTTTTTTTTTTTTTTTTTTTTTTTTTTCCCCTTGTAACGTGGTAAGAGCCCCTAGTGAGGACTTATAGGCAATAATGTTTATTTGTTCAGTGAATAAGCCATTGGATCATGAACAACAGGTTAACATAGCCAGCAGTGAGGCGTGAACTACTGAATTAAAGGACATTAGCGGTAGCTAGAGCAAGTACTAGAGTGTTTAATAGCAGTTATAGCATGTTCTATACTGATTATAAGAGATGAAGAAAATAAGTGGGTGCTCTTCCTTTTCTAATCTGGAAATTGGAGTTGGAGATGGATGCTCTTTGCATTCCAAATTCATGGATCTTTGATCTTTCCTAATCATGAAGCACACACATTCATGCTGTTAGGTTAAATCAGTGCTTTTCATACTACAGTGTGAACATGCATCCTTGGAGATTTTGTTAAAAAGCTTATTCTGGGGGGACCAGCAGTTACCGTAATGGCTATGTCGCTGGACTCCCATGTAGTCGACCGCAGTTGGTGTCCCGGAGCCGGTGGCTTAAACTCATGCTGGGCGTGTGTGCATGCGTGCCCAAGATCCTGAGAGGAGAATGGAGGAGAAGGGATTGCGGCATGGCCATCCCCCCTGGGGGGTGATTTCTCGCTTTCTATCTTTCTGTCTCTCTGTCTGTCTGGCGAGCACATGCGCCCTATAGCAAAAAAACCTCTCAAAAAAAAAAAAAAAAAAAAGCTTATTCTGGGGTGCTGATTGAGATTCTGTATTTGTAAACAGTTACCACTTGATATTCATACTGTTGCTGGTCTGTGGACCACACTTTGAGCAACATGCTGATTCCAACTTGCAGGATGGAGAGAGCAGAGCATAACCTAGATAGACTTAGGACTCCTTCTAATAACAAGGCCTGTGCCTCATGAGGCAGAAGAGTGTGATAGATGAAAGTGCAGCTTCTGGATGCCCGGCTCTACTGTTGCTAAATTTTGTGTAGTACCAACAAATTCTATAGTCTCTGTGGCTGATAATATTGAAGATTTATTTTGTGCTCACATTACGTGTTGAACTGAGTGATGTCTATAACACTGCTCACTCTGGGGCCCACACTGAAGACTTTTCTAGGATATGCCTTTTTTTTTAATTTTTGGAGAGGTTTTTGCTATAGGGTACATATGCTTGCCAGAAAGAAAGAGAGAGAGACAGAGGGACAGAAAGCGAGAAATCACCCCCGCCCCCCGTGGGGATGGCCATGCCGCAATCCCTTCTCCTCCATTCTCCTCTTGGAATCTTGAGCATGCACACACATGCACCCAGCATGAGTTTAAGTCACTGGGTCCAAGACTTGAACCACAGTCGACCACACGGGAGTCCAGCAAAATAGCCATTACGCCACCTGCTAGTCCCAGGGTATGCCATTTCTACACATCTGTTGGGAATATGCAATAGCTCTGATTACTTCTGCTTATGTTTGCATATATCATGTCTGCTCACATGCCATTGTCTAAAGCAAGTCACATGGCAAAGCCCAATGTCAATGACTGAGGGACATAAACTTTCCCACACATAACAGGTGGGAATCTATTGCCCTCTAGGAAAGAGAGTGAGAAGTTGGAACAAAAACACTGTTTTTACATAGCAGTCAGTAGCTATGTTCTCTTGTTTTCACAGGATCATTTTGAGACTTGAATGAGCTGAAGTGGATAGCATGTAGTACCTGACAAATAGAAGAAGCTTGATTAATGTCCGTAATCATAACCACAATTGGTTTATTTATTTATTTTTTTGTTCTTATACCTCACCCTGATCCTACAGAGTTGTTTCACTTTTGATGTGGAGGAAAAATCCCTCTTCCTGTCTTTCACAATATGTAAAACATACTGAGGCAATCAGATCACCTGAGGTCATTAGACCAATCAAACACTCATCACAGTTCTAGATGGAGGAATAACCACACAATCAGTTATTTCAAATAATTTTAGGCAGTAGGCTTTGTCTTTCTGCCCATCATATTTCTGAGATTTTAACTTGAGTTCAGATCACTCCATTTTTTTTTTTTTGTGCCTATTCTCTGTACTTCATTTTATGGCCTATTCTTTGATCCTTTATTCGACAGATATTTATCAATGTCCTAGTATACCAAGGAAGTTGTGTGAAGAGTAAAATTACGTATCAAGTGTGGTTATTACTGAATAATGGCTTGTATCTGTCACATTTAAGGCTCATTCATTACTATTTAATTTCCAAGTGTTGTTGGATGAGGGTGAAAAAGTGGGATCCAGCCTAAATAAATGGAAATCTGGGAAGCTGGAGCATATGTAACAAATCAAGCAGAATTTATTATAGGCTTGTGAGCCAGGCAGGTATATGAGCTGGGCTTTAGGGAAAAAAAATGAATAGTATAGGTTGTAGGAGTAGCCAGTACCAGGCATCTGGTAAAGCCAGAGAGTCTAGGGGCATAAGGAGCCAGAGCATGGGGAGAAGCTATGTGTTTGTAGGAGAGGATAATAACCAATGACCATGCATGTCTGAAGGTGACCACGGTGTCATGACCAGAAAGAACAACAGTGGGCAGGTGAACAGTTCAGGTATGGTGATGGTGGAAGTAATGCATTCAACTAGGGGCAGGAGTTTGTGTTGCAAACAGTATGACAGCTAGAGATGTTGGAAATGGCGGTACAGGTAGTCTAGAAACAAGCTATCTACACCAACTCGTTGAAGATCCATTATATAATACATGCTAAAGATATATAAATTTTAATATAAAAGAAGGATTATAGATCAACAGATATGCATCAGTAAATTGTAAAAGATGAGATTCTGTTAATGCAAGTTAACATTGACAAGTGAATTATTCTTTGTTTTTTTGTTTTGACTAAAATAGGCATGCTCTATTCTTGTCATTCTTGTTTTTAAAGCAGTCTGTTGCAAAACAAAGTTAATGCGTTACATTTAACTGTGATTTAAACTGATGTTGCCTGAGTCCCCAGAGACCAATGAAACACAAGTGAGGTGGAAAAAGCAGCCACTTCTATTGTTGCCTAATGATAGAAAAGATCTGAAAATCAAACGCATTGGGTTAGCCTCACTGTGCAGCAAGGAAAAAACCCGAATTAATTATAAATAAGATGAATAAATAATTTAAATATATCACTTATTGCCTCTTTATTGCTCAACACTTGAAAAATTATTTCAATTAGAAACTTAAACTCAATTTGATAGATGATGAAGAGTGTGCAGCTGAAGATAAATGTAAATCCCTTTGTGATATAAAAATTTGATTTTGCAGTATGAGCTCTATTAAAAAGAAATTAATAATCTCCAGAAAAAAGAGGCAGTGCTAGGAAAGTTGGCCTTTTCCCACAGAATATTGCTTATTTTAGGAAGAAAAATCAATGAACTTAATTACAGAAATAATTTTTTAAAGATTAAAACCAAAAAATACTAACCACCAATCACATAAACAAAACGAATAAGTATTTGTTTTTCAGGACTTTATATTAAAATCATAGAGTGGGTGTGATACTTACCTTTCACATGATTTTCATTTTCTTCAATGTCCAAAGAAATGCTTTGTTCTCTCTTGGTGTTTTTTGGCCTCATAAAAAGTAAAACAATTTCCTGTTGTATCTGCAAAGCAAGGGATTTTTCTGGCTGAAGTAACATGATGCCTTGTCCAAGACAGGAGTATCCTAGAATATTGTTTTGATTCAGGTACTCCCACGCCCTGGAGCTGCAAAACCTTGTCCTCCATCTTTGGCAGATGTGCCTAATTGATAAGAATACAATCTTTCTTATGTCCAGTCAATGCTCTCATCGTAGGACTGCAGCAACCACTATCAATTGCCCAGAACAAGCATGATGTGAGGCCTACTTGCCACCTGTTCTCACATCTGAGGGTCTAAGGGCTTGTTAATATCTCTGGCATAGGAACAGTTTATCTCATTTATAGCTATATGCAAACATCTAACCTTCATTTTTTTTAAAAAAAAATATTTATTTAATTTTATTTATTAATATTATTTTTAAAAATTTGCTATAGGGCACATGCACTCACCAGAGAGAGTGAGGGTGAGAGAGAGACAGGGAAAGTGAGAAAGCAAACCGCCAGGCCTGGGACTCAAACCATTATCAGCCACGTGGGAGCGCAGCTGGTCAACTATCATGCTACCTGCTGACCCCTCTAACCTTATGTTTTACCTTAGGCTACAGAAATGAGTTCTTTCTCATGGAAAAAGCAGATCTGAAGTAAACATTTAAGGAAATTAAGTGGCACACATTTTTCACCTTTCAGACCTAAATATGTATCTTGAGGGGACTAAATGTGTGTTCAAATTCATCTTCCCTTCCCCCAGCCACCCTATAACAAGTGGAATATTACTCACCCAACAAAAAGCAAACACAAAGTAACAAACACCAGTTGGACCACAAATGCAATTAGGTTTTTAATTGAGAGTTGTCAGAAATTTTCCAACAGGCAAAGAACACTTGAGTCGACAGATATGTTATTTGGCCAGCAGTGTCTTTATCTCAGTGTCTTAATTTGATAAGATGTGGGGTCCTGACTTTCCAGGTTCCACAGGGTCCTTTACTGGCCCATCCTTCCATCCTGGCAATGTCTCAAGACAACTGATCTAGTGACTTGTACGTGTAGAATGTGTTGTTCCTTATTCTCAGTCATGTATTTGTTCTTCTCTTCTGCTGGTGAACTGAATTGTATTCCTCCAAAATCGTATGTGGTAGCTCTGACTGCCAAGGTGACAGTATTTGGGGGATGGGATCTTTAAAGAGACATTTAAGTAAAATAAGGTCATTCATTCATGTGGCTCTAATCAAATATATGACTGATATATAAGAAGAGGAGATTAGGACACAGACTATACAGAGGGATGACAATTTAAGAACATAGGAAGAAGATGCCACCAGCCAGAGAGAGAGGCCTCAGGGGGAACCTGCTGACACCTTGACCTTGGACTTCCAGGCTCCAGAACTACAAGAAGTAAATTCCTGTCGTTTAAGTCACCTGGTGTGTGGTCTTAAGTTACGGCCTCCCAAGCCACAGATAACAATCCTACTCCTGAAACCATGGGTGGGAAACATCCCATTGGTCGATCTATGTTCGGTGAGCAGCAGGAAATGGCTGCAGTTCTGTTCTTTATGGCTTGGGTTCCCGAGGTGAGAATTAAGACAATGAGAGGAGAGTCTCATTTATTTATAGCTCCAATGACTAGGTAGCCTCTTAGGAATAGGACAAGAAATTATTTGGCTATCTCTTGACTCCAAGAACTAAAATGACATATTTTGAGATTTCATTATTCTATTTATTATACAATCACAAGTGATACTATGACTACTTAAGGGGATATTGTCAGCCTAGGGCACATTATCTACTTCTCTCCTCAATTTATCAGAGCTTCTTGGAAGATGGATATAAATGCATCCCATCCTCCATCCACCTCCGGTAGCACTCATAAGGGCTTTTGTTTCCTTAGTCAGTGCTGAGCATATTTTCGTAAAGATGTTTTCACCATTTCTTGAGACACCAAGTTTTCTTTCTGTGTGAAATAACAAATATGAGTGTAATGTTTACGATTATATGTTGATTATATGTTCCTAAGACCATTTTTTGTTTTATTTGCATTTTATCAGTATACATCTTTGCAGCATACAAAAGGAATCTTCCCAGCACGAATACCCTACATATTAGTCCAATTAAAGATATTACCATACACATCATCTCAAAACGTAATTTTACACTTTTGTGTCTGTTATTTTACAACTTTTTTGTTTTGTTCTATCCTATGGCATTCCAGACATCTTTGATGCCTTATTGCACTAGAGACAACATTATTACACATATACACACACATGCTCAAACAATTACTCTGTCCAAGAGTCAAACAACTGCAATTGCCTCTTTAAGTGATTCTATGTAATGGGACGGGGAGTAAATGAGCGTCAGAAAGTCTCTGGAAATCACTTATATCACTTTATCTTATAAAGAAACCTTTAAATTTCACACATGGAAGGATGATGAATTCTGAAAGTAATTCCCTTGTAGAGAGCAAATTGTCACAACTAGTATGGGTCACATTAAGTATAGATAAAGTGGACTTTGATCAGGGCCTATGAGAAAAGCCAACTGCAAGAATATTTATAAAGGTAGACATTCGTGTCTTAGGGTTTTTTGTTTTTTGTTTTCTGGTTTTTTTTTTTTTTTTTTTTTTTTTTTTTTTTTTTTTTTTTTTTTTTTTGAGAGAGAGAGAGTTTTGCTCTAGGGAAAATGCACTTGCCAGAGAGACAGAAGCAAGAAATCACCCACCAGGGGGGATGGAAACGCCACAATCCTTTCTCCTCTATTCTCCTCTCAGGATCTTGGGTACACATGCACATATGCCCAGTATGTTTCAAGTCACTGGGCCTGAGATTCGAACTAGGGTCAAACCACATGGGAGCCCAGTGACATAATCATTATGCCATCTGCTGGTCCCCTTAGGGGGCTTTTTAACTAGAAGGTTTGAGGCTCTCATGAGTTTTGGGTAGTGGCTTGTGAGAATACTGGGAAGGAAGAAGCCTCATCAATTCCTTTACTGAGCCTTTAAAGCAAAGGCTCAACCCTAGTTAGGAAATATGAGCAAGAACTACTAATGCTGAACTGGCTAAGCCACCCGTCAGAGCTGTATGGACAGTGCCTGGTCTGGGCATCCCACCTTGAAGCTAGAAATGAATATCTACCTTTACAAAACAGAGCATAAAAATCAATCTATTCCTTGCATCAAGTGTGACACTAATTACCTAGGTAACTTATCAGTGCATAATGAAGCAACTGCTCTGATTATCAAATATTGTTCCAATTATTTACAAAACTGCACAGCTACTTAAATATCTCTTTGCCACATCTAGCATACCTAGGTTCTAGAGCAAGTTTTAAACATGATGTGTTGGCCAAGTTGTACAATGTTTCATGGCTGTCACTTTTTCTTGGTGCCAAAGGACTAAGATTTGAGTTATTCTCTACAGTACAATTCCCTATTATCTCTTTTGTGTCCTACTGTCTAGCAGTTACATTTTTTTCATCTTCTTGATTGTCTTGATTTTTCTGTAATTTTAAAGTCTGTCTGCTTAAAATGTTATCAAACTCATCTACTCTGTCTGTGTCCTTTTAATAGACGGATGGGGAACATTCTCTAAGGACTCCAAAGAGTATGATAAAACATATAGATAAAGCATATAAGATAAAACATATGCTCTTTACATATCCCTGTAGTGGTTCATTATTGTTTAAACTTAATGAGTGTCAGGGATTGATATAAAATATTGATATTTTATCTAATAGAAATTGTAGACTTAGATTCTCATTGGTAAGTAGAAAACAACTCTTATAAAGTATCATCTTAAATTATGATACAGTAATATGGCTAAAACCCATAAAACAATGGAAAAAAAGTAAATCACTAACTTAATTTTTGTGATTATTATTGTTCTTGTAATAGTCTAGTTTCAGTTAGAAGTTGCATTGTGATTTTAGACTTAAATCATCATGAAATCTCTGTTTTTACAGTATAGAAACTGAGATATATATATATATATATATATATACCCATGCATGTAATATACTTCAGAGAGTTAGTCAGCTTGTGTGTCCAAGTCAGTAAATTTGTAGGCACTGGAACATGGAGAAACTGGTTAAAAATAGCTGCCACCAGAAGTCACCTAATATTTATAGTTTCAGACAATAACCAGCCATCTCAAATCAAAACCAAATGGAAGGAAGGACTTCATGAGTAAGAGTCCACAGAGGCTATGGTTATGTGTCTATTTTGTCTGAAACTGATGAAATACAATATTTTCTCTAGTTGAGCTTTAAATTAAAGTTCTTTGTCTCACCAACCAGTTACGCTTCAACTCAAAGGGGAAACAAATTCACTTACAAACTAAATTAGAATAGGAAGGACTGTCTCCCTGTTGCCTGAATTTTTATGTCATCCCTTTAAATTAAAATATATGTATATATGTGCTGATTTAAAGTCTATTTTTATTCAAAACATAGAAATCTAGTTACTGAAACAAATTTTAATTCTCTCATGTAATAATGTTTTCTTGGTGAATAGCATGCATTCATTTCAGAGCTAAACACATTTAGTTAGTTGTGAATATTTAAGGAATTCTTAGAAAAGAGGTGAGGGAAATAGAAAGCATTTTTTAGTTTGGTGTGGTGTTAATTTGTTTGGCTGTTATGTAAACAGCTAGAGTTTTTTTGCAAAGTAAAACAAATCCTTAACTCAGGGCAAACTTTGACAGCCAACAGATCTATCTGGACTCTTCATACACCACACTGTCCTTTCCTCTGACTTCTTTTTCTACTTTGAGTTTTCTGTTATAATTTTAAACTTATTTCCTCAGCACAAATTTGAGGAATGAGTGGAAAAGATTAATGTTGTAGTCTGATTTATCCCCCCATTTTTCTGGGTTTGACCCTGATTCTGATCCTTATCTACATGTGGATAGAATATTGTATCAGAGTATACTCACAACGGCTGCCATCATTGAATGTATGTTAATTGTGCATTGAGCCTGTAATTTAGTAATTCATGACTATATATGTAGTCTCATGTTACATTTAACTGCCTCTTGGCACATAGTAGAAGCTCAATAAATATGTGTGAAATAGATAAATTAAAGTGAGTGAATATGAATAAACCCTGAGTGGGTGCTAAGATGAACCACTGTTCAATTTTAAACTACACAAGATAACTCAAACATTTTGACATTATGAGGAAGGTGAACCTTCGCTTTAGAAATGGTGATGGGGTAAACATCAGGAGCTTGATATGAGTAAGTGGTAGATCCATCTGTACCAGGTATTTAGTGACAATGGGAGGAGAGGAGAAGGGAGGAGAGAACTGTGTTTAGATTAACCCACATGTGACTTTATGTTAAATATGATACTGGCCTGCCAGTAAAGATGACAATCATTTGGCAGGGTGTACCTGATATCTGAGGTCTGGCAGAAATAGATATATTGTTCTCCGGCCCTCTGTATGGCTCAGATACAAACCACAGATTTAAAACTGACATCGTATCCCAGCATGCTCTTCCCCCCTTGCATGGATGGGTGTGACACACTGGTAAATTTTGTATTTCTTCATAGGACTTTCACAGTCTCTCTTTCATAGATCATTCCTATGTGATCTTTGTCAAATAGAAAAAGCTCTATCTATATTGGTGGAAGTTCAGTGATCAAATAATATTGCGTACACTGTCCTAAATTTCAAATTGAGCACTTTGGCTTTGGAATCAGGCCAGCTGGGTCTTAGTCCAGATTGGTAAAATGCTAGCTGTGTCATCTTGAGAAAGTTACTTAGCCTCTCTGAGCTTCTGATTCCTAATTTGAAAAATGAGAAGAATGATATCTACATTTTGGGTTTGAATATTAATTATGATTCTGTATCTATGTGCACATTCATAGTTACCTTAGAGTGTAGCCTACAATAAATGTGAAATGTGCTACAAATATTAGTTTATTGCACCATTATTGTAAATAGTATTGATTTCTTCTTCATATGTATGTATATTTACATATTGATTTCTTCATATGTGTGTGTGTATACACACACATATATGTATATACACACGCACACACACATATGTATATATTTAAAGGTTTTTGCCTTAGGGCATGTGCCCTCACTGGAGAGAGACAGGGACATTGAGAGGAAAGTTAGAGATCACCCCCTCAGGGAAGATGGCCACGCCATAATCCCTTCACCTCCATTCTCCTCCTAAGATCTTGGGCACACATGCACACCCGTCTGGAGTGAGTATCAAGCCACTAGGACTTAAACTGTCATCAGCCATGTGAAAATCTAGTGACATAATGACTACGCCATCTGCTGGTCCCCCTCTTGGATATTTATAAGAAATATCGAGGACGCTGAAGAATCCCCTGGTGAAGAAATTAGTGACTTGCTTTAACCAGTGGTTACTCTCACTCTTTGATCGAAGATTTTTTTTTTCCTTGACATCACAATGCAGTGTTCCCTGAAACACACTTTAAGAAAAGCATCTAAAGCAGTGCTTCTCCAAATATATTGTACATGAAAATCTCACAGCAGGATGGGGTCTTGCCAAATTGAAGGTTCTGATTTGTTAGGTGTGAGGGGGGCTGAGGACAGCCATTCTAAGAAGCTGCCATGTGATGCTTATAGTTTCTGGACCTCACTGTAAATAGCAAAGACTTAAAGCATGTGAATATAGTAACTGTATTCCTGAAGTTTTTATCTCAGTGATTTTTTAAATATGGAATAATCACATATGAGCAATAATGACAAAATATTAGCTCAGTGGAAGGATGTATGGGAAAGAAAGAAGCCCCAGTGCATTATTTTGTGTTTATCTTTTATGTGAGCTCTAGACTGTAAACTCTCTCAGGAGACATGGTGGTTTTCTCACCATTGTGTTCCCAGTGCCCAGTGGCATTTCTTGGGGTCACACAGGCATATTGATACACATGAGGGTACTTCAAAAAGTTCATAAAAAATAGAATTAAAGTATGAGTTTATTTTGGTGCAAAAAAAATAAAGTCCATTTATAGGTTTTTCATTACACATGCATCTTCCATGAACATTTTGGAGACTCCCTTTATTTAGTGACTGACTTATTGAATATATAAATGAATGAGGTTGTTTTGTTTTTCCCCTGAGAGTGTCATTAGGTGCCATATCTCAGAGATAGGGGGGATAGTTAGACTATGGTAACTGAAAGATATGTAAAAGATTAGGATTCGAATAGCACATAAAATCATTACTTCTAAATACCATATACTGACAGTGTTCATATTTTCTGCCAGTTAAAAGTCTTTACTAAGTTTTCTTTCTGTGGATTCTTTTGGATTTTTTCTGTATATAATAATATCATCTGCAAATATTCTTCCATAAGCGCGCCAGGGCCAGTAAGTGACATGGTGGCTAAGGCAGCTGGATTCCACATGACTGACTGAGTAGTTCAAGTCCCAAACCCAGTGGCTTACAAAACATGCCAGAAATATGTGCAAGCATGCCCCAAATCCCAAAATGAGAAATGAAGGAGGAGAGATTATGGCATAACCATCCATCACGGGGGGGGGGGTAGGGGGAAGGTTATTTTTCATTCTTTCTCTCTCTGGCAAGCAGCATCATCTAGCAAATTACAAACAAACAAACAAAACAAAACAAACAAACAAAAAAAAAAACAAGAGTTCTGTGTGCTGTTCCTGCACTGTATTTTAGGTACTTTAAAGAACAATAGGAACAGAGGAAGACAGTAAAGGCGGTTTTCCATGAGCATAATTCCATGGTGAACTCATGGAGGTGCACGAATGGATCCAATCACTTCACCCACAGCCCTTTGAGTGTTCTACATGGGAGCATTTTCTTATTAGTGTTACCACAATTCCTGGAGAACAACACAGAGCCAATCAAGCAGATTCTCAGATGAGCTGTCTTACTGACTTGCCCAATAGAGTATGCAGGTTCCTGATCACAGCCTTGAACCTGGCCAGCAATGGTTTATATTTGTAATTCAAAGCAAATTGCTTTTCCTAAATAAAAATTTATTTTCACTTTAATTATATTGGTTTCTACTTCTGAAAAACGTTTAGGTAAAGATTATTATTATTTTTTTTGGAAACAATCTTTCTATGCATTTAGACTTTATGAACCACAGACTCAATGGTATATTTTAAGTGGATATGAAAAGCATTAATCAATAAAATACACCATGACATGTCCTTGTCTAGAATAAATACTGTCTGATTATGTTCAATAAATACCGTAGATTAAGTAGCTCAAAAAGCAAACACTTCTTTTTTTTCCTCACAGTTTTGAAGGCTGGAAGCCTAAGATCAAGGCACTAGAAGATTCAGTATCTGACACGGGCCCACTTTATGGTTCACAGATGACTGTCTTCCCCTGTGTCTCAATAGTGAATGATGGGCTAAAGAGCTCTCTGAGATCCCTTTTGTAAGGGCATGGATCCCATTCATGAGGACTTCCATGAATTAATCACCTCCCAAAGGTCCCATCACCTAAAAGCATCACATAAGGATTAGGATTAGGATGTTAAGATTTCAACATACAAATTTGGGGGGGCAGATATATTTAGCTCTTAGCCAATATGATTCTAGTAAATGTTGAATTATTTTCAGATATTAATTCAAAGTATGTTTTGTCTGTTCTCTAATAAAATGAGATCGACCCAAGAATTATTTTTAAAAGTTGCTTTAAAAGAAAATTGTTCTTTACGTCCTCAAATACCGCATTTCTCTTAGATTATATACAGAATGAAGTTTGACCTTTCCCATTTCTAGAAAGTGTGTATGAAAAGAAAGAGGAAAACACAATTTTATCAGCTACTTCAGGATATGCCTCCTAAACAAAGGTCTTTGGAAAGCTATAGGTTCTTCACTTTGGACATCCTTCAAGCCTCACAGTCACATGCCTTCCACAGCTTAGTGTTCACAAATGTATGAAAGACAATTTTTATGTAATTTTATGTGAGATAGGTTCAAGATATTATCCAAGAATTTCACCACACTGGTGATATTCAGTCCACTGGTCTGGTGTTATACACAGAAATTGAAGAGGTTTGGGCCCTTAACTCTTTATGTATCACATGATTTCAGAAATGCCTTTCCATTGTCTCCTGCTGGGGATAATTACTTTATCAGTTGGACCCTTTTCAAAGAATGGCCCTTCTCCAATAGCAGAACTGAGGCCTTTCAGTGGTTTGTTGATATTTTTTACACACACTCACTCACTCACAGGACTAGCAGTAGGTTTAAGCTACACCTTCAGTATCCAGTTTCTTCCCACCCATTGCTTTACAGGTGCCTGGTGCAGCTTTGTAGTGGCAAATAGCCAGGTTGCTGCATGTTGCACTACAAGTTACTACTGCATTTCCATGTGCTACCACTGGTCAGGATTGAAGAATAGTGGCTGCTCCTCCTCTGCTGTAAATCAGGTGTCTCCCTGGAGTGAAACCTGGAAGCTGTGAATGTTGCTGTGCAATAGTCTCAGTAATTTCTGACTCCTTCCCTAGAATATTTTTACAGAGTTGGGCTTTCACCAGTGCCCATTTGCATCTCTTCCCCTCTTTCTTTTCTATGGTAATTTGGTTGCACTGTTTATCTTAAGGATGGAGAATAATACCAATAAATACCACCAGCAACCTCTCCAGCAGGTTCAGGGCATGAACTCCATGATCTGAATCCTTCTCTTGTCCGTTGTAAAGGCAGAGGATGAAGTGGCTGTTGTGGTCAACCTTCAGGCAGCAATGTTAGATGGTGACTTTCTTGAATTCTCAACTATTATTGTGCCTTGAAAAATAAGTGGGAAGTAACTTACATTGCAGAGAAGAAGTTCTTAAGGGTAAATATTTATTTAAAATATACACATGAACTTGACTATGTTCAAGCAGTAGGTGATTTTGAAACTGGTAAGCCGTACTTTTCTTCCATTGGAAATGTATGATCTAGTAAGAGAAATAAGATGCTTAATTTAATAACTAACATGAAAGTCCAATATTGATTCAAAGTAAAATAGAAGTTAAGGTAGGCAGAGGATACTTATGGTTGTCTGAAGAGGAAATAGTTCTTGGGAATGATATCAATGGGATTGGATTTGGAGAGGAGCTTCACGGGAGAAAGAGCTAGAAGAGTGCGTGTTTCAAGTGGAGGAAAATGGAAGAAGGATGGATTGGCTTGGCCATTTCCATGAAATAAGTACTGCAGTTTGACCACAGACTGTAATAAGACATAACTTTAACAGTTTGTTAAGAAGCAGTAAGGACCTGAGCTAGAGTGGTTTCTGTGGAAATGCAGAGAAAAGTTAGCTAACAACATGCCATTTGTATTTCCATTGCAAGATAGATGACAGTAATAGCCATTCATTAAACTTATAATCTGCTTTTTTGTATGTTAGAAAATAAACAGTAAAAATTTTTAAATGTTTGCAAAGTATTAGTCTCAAGTTATTTTTATTTTACAATGATTATGTACATTTAATTGTATATCTTTATTGTGTACAATATGGTTTTTGAAAGCATGCATGTAGTCTCAAGTTATTTTAAAAAATCACTGTTAATTCAGAAGACACATGTTTAACAACCTCTTTTGCTTCTATAGAACTTAATTAAATGCATTACTTGAAATGTGGCCATAGAAATGTTTCAGTATTGTATACCATATTTAGCACATACAAACAATCCATATACTAACCTGCTAGGGATGTTATAACATCCCGTACCACATACTGGGAAGTTTAAACAACAGACATTTATTTTCTCACAGTTCTGGAGGCTAGAAGTCCAAGATCTAAGTATCTAGCTCAGGTTCCTGCTGAAGCTTCTCCCTTTGGCTTGCAGATGCTATCTTCTTCCTGTGGCCTCCCACGGTTGTCCCTCTGCAGTAGCTGTGTCCTAATCTGCTCCCTTTATAAGAACACCAGTCACATTGGATTATGGATGTCCTAAATGACCCTGTTTTACTTTAATCACCTCTTGAAAGACCCTATCTCCAAATACAGTCATATTCTGGGGTACCGAGGGTCAGACCTTCAATTCATAAATTTATGGGGGAACACAATTCAGTCCATAACACTATATTTTGTTGCCTGAATTGTTAAGGTAGAAAATTGTTAAGGTAGAAAAAATGATTTTTGCTATGAAGAGGCAATTAGATTTGTGAATCCTAACTTTTATTGCCTTAGACTGTGGCTATTAAGTTCAAAGAAATCATGTTGGGATAAAGTTCTGTGAAAGTCATAGTCTGAATATGATTGCCTGGCATTTATCCTTTTCTTTAAGGTAATACATTTTCTCTTTTTGGGGGACTATGGAGACAACCCCTTTATTTGTTGATTGTTATTTCTTCCTCTAATGAAACTCTTCAGGGGCTACATGGCATAGGGAGCAGCTCATCCAGCACCCTGCTTGCTATTCCAATCAGATTTCCTAGCTCTAGGCATCCATCTCTAACATGCTTTGGATTTAACCTTTTGGTAATGATTGACTACTATCACCTCTATCCCATGGTTACCTCTGAGAGTGGTTCCTGGTTGAAGAGCATTTTATGAGTATATAGGTAAAGCAAGTTGTTATAAATGCAAGTCTCATGTTTGGATTTTGCTTCTTTCTCCTTTACGTCAAGTCCCCTCTGTTCTTTACTATTTCTTCAAAGAGAGAGAGCAGAAATCTACTGTGTATCTCTTTTCACAGCCTGCACATTGACATTTGGAGATGGATGCCAGTGTTTTTCTTTTTGCAAGGCTAAATAAGCATTTTCTGAGCTCAATCTTTTCCGGTAAGGAAGGCTGTTCTTCCCGAAGATTGTAAAGTATAACACTCTGCTCTGCTCTTTGATGCCTTTTTTCCTTCATGCAACCCAAATAGTGACAGAGGGAAGATAAATCACTTGCCTATACTCTCTCAGGCAGTTGGTAGCAAATCTGGTCATTTGATCTACTCCCATTTTGCTATTTCTACAACACTACGGAGTTAGTGTGGGTATTTAGTATAAATGATACATAATATAAGTTTGAACTGAGGCCTATGACTCCTTACATAATAAATGCAGATGAATAGTGGAAAATACTAGGAACTTGTTCCAGACCTGACTCTGTGGTGAATTAGACTGTGCAGTCTGACCTCTGCATCCACAGGTTCCACATCACAAATTCAGCCAACAGCAGAACAAAAATATTTTTAAGAGACAACCCTCAGAATAGGAGAAAATATTTACAAATTATGCCTCAGACAAGGGGTTGATAACCAAAATATATAAGGAACTCAAGCAGCTTATTTGTAAAAAAAGAAAGAATCATTCAGTTAAAAAAATGGATAAATGAACTGAATAGACAGCTCTCCAAGGAAGATATACAAATAACCAAAAGCAGATGAAAAAATGTCAAAGTCTCTTGTCAAAAGGGAAATGCAAATTAAAACCACAATGAAAAACCAGTTAACCCCAGTTAGAATGGCTATAATCAAAAAATAAAGAAAGCTTTGGAAGAGAGAATATAGGTGGTCTCACTCTGCCATCTTGAATTATAAACCCCATGTGACTTTTTTAAAAGAACAATTTCATCATAGTAATCTCTTACTTAAAACATGTTAATGGCTCTCTTTTGTTTATGAAACAAAGATGAGAAACCTTACTTTGATCCCCAAGGCTTTGAATAGTCTTCTCCGTAGATGAATTTTTAGTTCATATTAAGCCATGTTCCATCTCACTTTCTGTGTTCTTTTTAATCTCACACTGCCTATCTACAGTGTCTTGATCCAAACTGCCTTTTCATGGGACCAGAGGGAAAATGAGGGACTTGTACCTTCTCTTGCTAGCCCTGGTTTATAGGCACTTTATTCAAATGTCTTCAGATGGTATAATGTGCTGAATAGTGTCCCATAAACATTCATATTTACCTGAAACCTCAGAATGTGGTTTTATTTGGAATTAGGGTTTTTACAGATGTAGGTAAATAAGAATCTGGAGTTGAGATTATCCTGGATTTAGGGTGAGCACTAAATGCAATGAGTGGCATCATCCTTACAAGAGGAAGGAAAGGGAGATTTGGACAGAGAGAAGACACAGAGAGAAGGGCGTAGGAAGATGGAGGTAGGAATTGGAGAGATGTTCTACAAGCCAAAATATGTCAAGGGTTCCCCGAAATTAGGAGAGGCATGGATGGTTCTGCCCCTAGAACCTCCAGAAGGAACCAACACTACCTTCACCTCTATTTTGGATGAAACTCCTATTGTTTTAAACCATAAAATTTGCAATAATTTGTTATGACAGTTTTAGGGCACTAATACATTTGACTCCTTTAGAAGTTGAACTTGAGAAGGGATCCTTGAGAAGGATTAGTTGAAGAAGAGCAGTGTGGGGGCCTAGGTAAGTCAGAGTTGTGGTTTCAATTGGGGAACTGCCTCATTTGACCTCACAGGAGAGGTCAGGAGTACAGTGTCCTGAAGGATTTGTATATCTGTGACACTCTGGCCAACTATGAGCCTTGATAACCAACTATGAGTTGGTTATCAAGTAGTAGCCTGCAGAAGCATGTGCCTGAAGAAGCATTACCACACTCACTCACTCATATCGCTGGGGGATGGGTGCACCAGCTTCATCAAGGAGCTTTGTGCTGGGCCACCACAGCCACCACTCTACGATGCTAGTAATTATTTCTTAATCCAAATCCTGTGAAGTAAAGAATTTGTTACAGGCCCTGTTATATGACAAGTGGCAACCACAAAGAGTGACTTTGCACAAAGGACACCCCAAAAAGATCCTGTGTTGCACAACATACCAGCTACCAATAGTTCTTTCAGCAATCTACAGCTGAGAATGGAGAAAGTGTATGGCACAGAGAGGAATAGGGCATTTGTCTGTAGATGCTCACTGAGCCAAGAGGGGGCTGTGATGGGTGGAGTCCTGTTGGGGGGATGAAGGCAGGTCCTGAAAGTAGCTGAGCTTCCTATCGAATCATGGGTAGCAGAAGGTAGAGGATGTAGGTCTGAATTATCTGTAACAGAAAAGAAAGAAATGGGCAATAACCATTGAATTACTTTTTTAAAAAATTATTATTGGCAAAACATTTAAAAACAGAAACTAGGAATTTAATTTGTGTTGACACAACAGGATATTTTATCAGTCCTTATAATGAAAGTTCTGTGTTGATATCCATCCATCTTATTTTGCAGTTATCAGAATGTGTAGTGAAAGTGAATATTTTTCATGGCATCTCTCCCATTAACATCATCACATTTTATGCAATAATAAAAAACACTCGTATAAAGATTACATCATAAACCCAGTCCCCATATTTTTTCTCTCCGTTGTGTGCTACATATGCATTTTCCCTGGAAATAAAAAATGCATGTAAAATTAAATTAACTGGCTATTTTAGGTGGAATTCCCAGTATACCTACTTGCAATGCCTTTCCAAATCAAAAACAGGTTTCGAGGCAGTAACAATAGCATCACAAATCAAACAAATTGGTTTCAGAGTTTTACCTAAAGTAATTGAGAATAAAAAATGTATTGTTCCAAGTTCCCCGTTATGTCTTTATACTTTCTTTAGCTTGTGCCTGATTTACTTAGACAGGCAGTTAAGATGGAAATGAGCCATGCACTGATGGAGAGAGGAGCAAGACGAGCAAGTTCTGGTGCTCCCTCCCATCAGCCATGGCTAGTGCACCTCACAGAAATGGGGTCAAGAAGCCACCTGTGGTAAGTGCAGAGAGGACATGTTCACAGGCCCAGGGAGCTCCCTGGGACACATTTTCAAGGAGTTCGGCCTTTAAGTTCCACATTTCGGCGGGGGCGGGGGGGGGGGGGGGGGGGAACCTGTGAAAAGTTCTTTGAGATCCTCCTTAGCCCTGTCCATTCATTTGGGTGACTTTGTTGCAGCTCATAACTGCCCTATAATGTCAGCCTGAAAAATGAACCAAGGCCATTCCTTGTTGCCCAGGTTTGCTGAATGAGGGTGCCTACCAAAATGAGCTCTAAGGTTTTGTCTGCTGATGTTGATGAAGCCTACAAAGGTTCATTTCCTTCCACAGTCTTCCATCCTTCTGGTACTGAGCACACCAAGGTGGCCTGCTTCCTACTGCATCAAGATGAAACCTCTAACCTGTCCCATCCCCCTTCACCTGTTTAGACTCTGCAGCTACCCTGCAGGCATCTCCTGAAGTCAGCCATTCCCCAAAGTCTTAGGCCACAAAGGCCCACACCCATCCCAAGCTGTCTTATGTTAACCACATTCTCCTGGCTGCTTTTTCCTTTCCAGACATTCTAACTCTTGGGAATTTGTAGAAGAAAAGACTGTCCAAGTTCTCATATGTTCCTCAACTTGTCTTTTTTTTTTTCTTTCTGCATTTGATTTTTAACATGTTCATGCTTCTTTTTAGTAACTATTGTTTTCCAAATCAGGTTATGATTATGTTAGGGTTTGAAGCTCTGTTCCTCTTCTTGTCAGCTGAATGGTTTGTGCTGCTTATCTAGCATTTCTGTACTTCAGTTTTCTCATCTGCAAAGTGGGAATAATTATAACATCTGCTTCCTGTAGGACTGTTGTGAGTATGAAGTGTGTTCACACACATGAAAGACTTAATGCAGCATCCAGCCAGTTGCTGGTGCTGAATCCTAGCTGTTACATGTTCTTCTACATCCTTGACTATGACTGAAAGATGTAAACTGATGTGTGCCCTGAGTAGCTGTCCCAGTGACTTTGCTAATATCACATTCTGGTTTCATGGAGAAAACTCAAATAACAGTTACTTAGGGGTTAGTTCCAAAGCCAGTACAAGATCATCACTGTATTCCCTGGTCCCAGACTTGGATGGAGTATTTATGCCCAAGTTTACCAATGTCCTGGGCACTGGAAGTGCAAGTCCCATGAAGCTATCTTGTTACTGTGATTCTAATACAGAGAAAATAAATGTTGATAAGTAGATGGGTCAGGCAGTGACACAGTGGCAACATGGTTGTACCCACATGGGAAAGGTTCTGAATTTGTATCCTGGGACCTTCCTGTGCATGCCAGGTATGCATGTACCTGAGATCTGGCTGGTGGGACTAGGGGTGGATTATGGTATGAAGGCTCTGTTGGTAGACCCTGCTTCTCTCTTTCTGTCCTTCCCTCCTTCTCTTTCATGGAATAAAAGAATAAATAAACTTCTTAAAAAGCAATTTCTTCTTTAAAAAAAGAAAAAGAGTTGTGGAACTGATTCTAAATTTGGCTTTTGTATTTTAGTAAAATGAAGAGAAACTGAAAAACCTGAGGGAAATGAGTCTTTTAAGAAATGTTAAAGGTGACTTCCTGTTTTATCTGGGGGGAAAAATGAAAATCAGTTATATAACAAATCTCTTTTATTTTTAGAAAGATAATGAATATAATTTGGAGGATGTTCCCTGGCTTTACTTAGGGAAGAGCTCAGTGTTATTGTTAGAGAGAACAACTACTCAATGATCCTTGTTAAAGCATGGTTAGGGAGGCTGTGTTCAGGACCATCTTGATAAGTACAGGGACCAAGGCAATGGGATTTGTGACTGAAGAGAAAGATGCGGCTCAGCACTGAATACAGCATGGGCAGGTGGGCATTTACAGCCAAGAAGAAGAGGGGAATCAGTGAATGGAAAATTACTAAGAGGAAATAACAGTTAGTGAGGGTAGGTTCTGGTTAAACTACCCTAACAGAATTGTTGCTGAAGGCAGGGCAAGGTGATTAGACATCACCTGAAGGATGGTGAGGCTGAGGAACTCAGATATTAAAGGTGGCCCATGTCAAAGGTGGCTAAATTACTTAGTGAGAGTCTTGCTAAAATGGGACAATATAGAAATGAACATGGAAGCCCCCAAACCATAGCAAAGGTGAGAAGAGAGTTCAGAGGAGCCTGAATAGGGTTTATTCAAGGAAAGACTATTTTTACGCATGACTAAACACAGAACTGCTGGGCAATGCTGTGGGACTCACCTCTCCAAGGATGTTTAGAGGACTGGCTCAGGTCTGGGGCTCTCTGTCTCAACTCACCTGGTGTGCACCAGTGAATTTCAGGACCTGCCTTCTTCTGTCCTGAGGGAGCCACACAACAGGCCACTTTTAGAGCTGAGGTCACCAGTTTCTTCCAGAAACTCACTCATTCCTTAAGCCTGAGCATCTCCTAGGGTAACATCTTTTTAGAATATTTGACTCAGAAAATATGAACTATTAAGAACACTTTATCATAGGGAACCAGCAGTTGGCGTAATGGCTATGTCGCTGGACTCCCACGTAGTTGACCGCAGTTCACATCCCAGACCTGGTGGCTTAAAACTCACGCCGGGCACGTGTGCGTGCATGCCCAAAATCCCAAGAAAGAGAGAATGGAGGAGAAGGGATTGCTGCGTGACCATCCCCCCTGGGGGGTGATTTCTCACTTTCTGTCTCTATGTCTCTCTCTGTCTGTGAGCGCACGTGCCCTATAGCGCAAAACCTCTCCAAAAAAAGAAGAACACTTTATCATAGAGATGTAAATGATACTCTTTCTTCTAAAATGTTCCCTCCAATGAAGTTGAGCTCCAGTCACATTCACTTGGAGCTTTGGAGATGGGAACAATAGGCAGGGCATGGCACAGGCCACAGTGGGTTTATATGGGCAAACCTCCCCCAGCCATCCTCCACAGACTGGTTTAATATTTTGGCCACAAAACTACAAACTAGGAAAGAGAGGCATTGTATATCCCCACTTAATGTATACCAAATGTCTGCACTCTATGGAAGAAATCAAAAGATTGAAAGGTATAAAAACATGGAGAGCAACTGTGGATACTAGAGGGAGTGTGGGAGAAGGGTGAGAAATGGGAGAGGTGGGAGGGAGGGAATCAAGGGGAAAAAGAAAGAAGCAAAACATTTAAGGAACACAAAAATGGAAAATTATCTGCTGATGATAATATGTACAGTAATAACTTTGACTGGACTAATATATAGTATACTCATGCTAAGCTCATTTTGTATGCTGTAATGAAATACAGTGATTAAATGTAAAATAACAATAATAAAATACAAAACAGAAAAGACAAAAACCTTCTCTGACATGAAAGGAGGTCTTCAGCTCTTATTTAATATCTGTCCCTTTGACAGCCCCTCTTTTTGGATGAACTTTAGCCATATCTTGGTTGGGTCTCTACCTTCCTATCCAAAGGAGTAATGTTTTTTATTTTTATTTTTTAAGTTTTAGTTTGCTATAGGGCGTGTGCACTTGCTGGAATAGGGGAGGGAGGGAAAGAGAGAGTGAGAAATCCCCCTCTTGGGGGAATGGTCCCACCACAATCCCTTTTCCATTCTGCACTCAGGATTTTGGGCATGCACACACACATGCCCAGCATGTTTTTCAAGGTACTTGGTCTGGGATTTGAACTATGTTGTTGGTCATGAGGGATCCAACAGCCTTAACCACCACATCACCTGGCTGGTCCTCCAAAGGAATAGATTTTTCTCTTCCTCTACATCTTCGTCTGTGCCCGTGGTTGTGCCCACAGTTTAGTGCTCAACTTCTGTTAATGGTAACTGCTGGCATTTGTTGCTGCTACCTTTGCTGATTACAGTAAGCATGTTCCTTGGGGAAGTCTGTCTTTACTCCAAACACTTCCAAATTGGGCTATCAAAGTGCATAGGTGCTGCAAGTAGCGGGTATATTTCTACATTCACTAAGGAGAGACCAACTGTGATGTTCCGTGAGCCTCACAGGTTCCTGGAAATAGGAGTTGTGTCTGATGAGAATCATGGGCCAGGTCTACTCACTGTTCCTGAGACATTGACAGTGCAGCAGTCTTGTTCTCATCAGTCATGCCCTGTAGAAATTGCTGCGAGGAATAGAGAACAATAGTTTTTATTAGTGGAGACCAGGTGTAATTGTGGAAAGAACTGGGTGAGATGGTGGGCAAAGCTTACTTGAAAACTTAGATGAAAATGCAGGACAATCATATACTATTGTGTTGTCAGAAAAGTCATGGCACATTTTTGCATAGAAAAACAGAAAAAAACATGTCATGACTTTTCTGACAACCCAATATGATATTTTCAGACTGATCACATTCAGCCCCCTGAAGGAGACGCCATCACTGAGTAATGGGAGGTGAGCAGACTACCCCTAGTGGCTCAGAGCCACTGGGATGCAATTAGGGGTGCATTGTTGGCCTGGAATGATCTTGTTTTCTCTGATGAAGTCAGAGTATGCTATGCTAAATTCCTGAATGGTTTCCTGACATCTGCTTTTACCTTTTTCTTTGCCTGCATTAGTCAACTTTAGACTGTTTTGTAAGTAGTCTTCTACTAGTTGACTGTGCTTAATCACACACTGTTATTCTTTATATTTCCCTCTTTTTGTCCCTGTCACGAAACCTCTGCATCTTTAAGAAAAATGAAATGCAATACCTCTTAATGAAATCTCTTCCCCCCCCCACACACACACAGAGAGAGAGAGAGACAGAGAGAGAGAGAGAGAGATGGTAAGTAAGGTAAGCAATGTACTGAGGTTCATAATCGGCAATGCTGGCAATGTCAGGTCACTGTGAGTTCTGCTTCTCGAAGATGCTGAATGTCACAGGGGAACCAGCAGTTAGCACTATGTCATGAGTCGATGGGACTAGCAGCTCAAGATCCCGTTAATTGCAGCTGAGATGCCCAGCGCACCAAGCGATATGCTGAGTCACAGCTGCTAGTTCCCGTAATTAGCTGAGGACCAAATATCATGATCCTATGATCATTTACATCTGGCATTCAGTCCTGTGGCCACTGTTCTGAATACCAGTGAGGCAGATATTTTAAAAAGGGGGTTATTTCCAAACATAAACAGAGTACATACTCCTTTTGCATTTACCTCCCAGTTCATCTGTAAGAGCTTACTTATATACGTAATCCTAAAGGTCAACTTTCTCAGGGTGAAAAAGGAAACAGAATCAGGCAAAGGTGCTGGAAATACCAATCACCAGCCCAGCAGCTGGTGGTTGTCTAGTACCTGCTTCCCACTGGCTGTGTGTTTTGTTCAAAGGAATCTGTACCCAAAGTTACTGCCACGACCTGTCATCGCCCTAGTTTTGCCCTATTCCTTTTTTTTTTTTTAAGATTTATTTTCAACTTTTATTTATTTATTTTAATTTGGCCTGCGAGGGGGGAAGAGAGAGAGAGAGAGAGAGAGAGAGAGAGAGAGAGAAGCTGCCAGGTCTGGGATTTGAACTGCGGTCGGCCATGTGGGAGTCCAGCACCCTTAACCACCCTGTTACCTGCTGGCTCCTAGTTTTATGCTGTTCTTTCCACACCAGCAGCTCTCTCTCCACCATTGCAGGCAAAATAGCTACGTGTGTGGCCACACTGCAGAATGAAGGCAACTGTAGCTTCCTGTGTTCATAGAGAATTTATTTGGAATTTAATCTGCTTTTCTGGATGCACCCCTCTTGCAGTGTTGCTAACATGTATTATTTGAGGGTTAAGCATCCTTATGAAATGTTTCCATTTTACTCATCTCCAAAGCTCCCCCAACCCATACATCTTATGTATTCCTAGTTGTGTCTTTCCTTTTATAACAAAGAACCATTAGACTTAAGAGAGTTTTTTGCTGCTGCTGTTATTTTTAAAATTGTTGATGCTGATCAAAACTTGAAAATTGCCATTTCAGTGAGGTTTTCAAGGCTATGTTTCTCATTGTTTGGCTCCTGACCATTCATTATTTTCTTACAGAAAAAATGTTGTAGGAAAGGAATCAGAAATGACCTACTTTGTCAGTGATATTAAGCCTTAATGTTAATATTCAGTATTGTTATATAATCACACAGCATTTTGGTTTATTATGTCACCTTCCATTAGGTATAAGAATGTGTCATGTATCAGTTTTTCTGTTACTGCCATCTATTTAGTTCTTTGATACATGTCTGTGCACACACACACACACACACACATATATATGGCACATGTATATACACACATACCAAACGCATACGAAGTTAGAAATATTGGAAGGTCTTTTTTGTATGTCTATATATGGAGGGATAGGGAGGATTTTAACTTACTTTGCAATTTGATCCTAGCAGTTGTTATTTTTAATAAGTAACAATCTTAACAGTAGTACTTTCTCACTATAGATTTAATTAGTCTTTCTCCTCCCTCTCCCCTTTCGCTAGTTGACAGAGCTGAGAGGAGGGAAACGGCGGCAATTTGAAACCTTGTTAGAAATTTATGAAGTGCTAAAATGTTTTATTCCCAGAGGCTGGCTTGCCAGCTGTCACCGGAGCACTCACTGCCTGCCTGTTCGGTCTGTGCTAGCAGGGGCAGGAGAGAGGCCGCCTGCAGAGCCTGCATAGGGCTTGGCAAACGCACACTCTTGGTAATTAGCACTGGGTAGAAGCTCATCGAGTTCCCTGCAGTTGACCAGTGGTGTGCAAAAGCAGAGATGAGAGACCCGGGAGGAGATCCCAGAGCTAGAGGGGACAGACTTTCACTGTCTTTAATAAGAGATTCTTACAGTGCAGTGTGAGGAATGGCATTGGGTGTGCAAATTAAAAACAAATAAATACCTGGTTTATTGGTGGCCTCCAGCAGATAACTGGCCTATTTCTGGGAAAATGTCCCCAAACTAATTTCTCCTAGGGAAAATTCCTTCTTGCAGGCTCACAAGGTGTCAAAGAGGGCCTTACCAGGAACATCAACCACTCTAGTGACTTGAGGCTCCCCAGTCCTTCCCATTGCTTCTCTGATGCCTCACATTTCATTTTTAGGGAACAAGGATTTCCCGGATTTGTTGTTGTTGTTGTTGTTCTTGGGAAGTGCCCTCAATTGGAGATACCACCTATACATTTGTAGCCAGAGATGCCCTGGAGAATAAACAACTTGTAAAAAAGGTGCAGGTGGCCTACATCACACCATGAGGCTGGAGGGAGAGTGAGCCTGACCTCGTGGAGCCCAGGAGGTCCCGCTGAGGCAGCAGGAGGGAGGGACCAGGGACTGAGGACATGGTAGAAATCTTCCAGGTTGCCTCCAGACTGCTTCTGTGGGAGTTGGGGGGAGGGGCCCAGGGTCACTTGGGCAGGGGGATGTACACAGATCTTTGCTTTAGTCTCCATGGCAACAATACTTACCAGTAAATTATGTCCTAAGCATCTCTCTTCCCACCTCCTTAAACCAGGAATTATAGTCAAATATTTTTGGTTATTCAGAACTTTCTAACCAGCATTTATTTATATATTTATTCATTCATTCATTCTTTATTTAGATCAGGACTCTCTCTAATTGGAGCCTTATGCTCTGTATTAGTTTGTGAGGGCAGTGGTATCAGAGCATTCAGAACCGGATGCCTCACACAAGAGAAACGTGCTGTGTGTCTCACAGTCTGGAGGCTGGAAGACCAGGGCCACTGTGTCAGCAGGGTTGGACTCCTCTGAGCTGTGAGGGAAGGATCTGTTCTAAACCTCTCTCTTTGGTTCGTAGAGGGCACCTTTTGTTCACATAGTGTTCTCCCTGTGGGTATCTGTGTCCAATCAGAGGAGGAAACAGGAAGGAGGAAGCAAGGGGGAGAAGGGTAGCAGAGGAGGAAAGAAAGGCTGTACTGTGCTACTGGCCTCGAAGGTGGAGGCTGCCAAGAAATGAAGGCACCTCCAGAGGCTGAGAAAGGTGAGGAAGCAGATTCTTCCCAGAGTCTCCAGAAGAGCTAGAGCCCTGCCAACCCATGTTGGACTTCTGATCTCTAGAACTGAGAAATAATGTATTTGTGTTATTTGTAAGCCACTCTCTTTTCTGGTAATATTTTTATAGCACCATAGGAAACTGATACCAGTGCCTATTTGGGGGCTTGGAGTAGCCCAGAGCTGTGCTTGGGTTCAGCGAAACTGCATCTTCATGATGAGCCAAAATCAAAGGTGGTGAAGTCCCTGCATAGAAGGAGCACAGATGCAGCCTATGTTCCTCTGGAGTCGCTCACGAGCACCCTTTATGCCTTCCACCCAAGGCCATATGCCAGACCAGCTCTTCCCATGGGAATTACCTGGTTGTAGGTGGTATCGAAGCATAGAAGTGGGAGAGTGGAAATTCCATGACGATTTCTGCATTACTTGAGGAGAGAGGAGAAAATATGAATTCCAATCTGAGATGTAGAAATCTTGAGATTTTAAGTAAATCCCTCCTTCCTCTTGGAAGCATAGTTTAAGGCTATTCTCTCTCTCTCTCTCTCTGTCTCTCTCTCATTCTCTCTCTCACACACACATACACACATACACACATATTCACACTATAGAGTATAATGAGGTTAATGACTCTCAGCAAGGTGCTTGGGACCTTGTTCCAATTAAGCTGAAGATCCAGCTTGGAGGATAGAGATGGACCAGGGGTGGCCTGGGGTTGGGGGCAGGTGGACAAGCTGGAGGGTTAGTTGATGTCTGGAAAAGGCACCATCTGTGCACTGTTAACCAGAGACCTGATATAAGAGTCACATCAAACTTTCCAGGAAAATGGGACAGCCAAGCAAGGCCTCAGTCAGTGATGATAGGAGAGAGATTTGTAGCAAAGTGAACTTCCTTTACCTCAGCAGCAGATATCACAGCTGCACTGGCTTCTCCAACTCTTGCCTACTTGACGGTAGCCAAGCAGTGACCATGTTGATAAATGGCACTTTTTAACTTCATTAATGACCTGTCTCTGGGGCCTCTGTGGTGTGGCAGAAAGGACAAACAGTATCTCTGGGGCGCAGTAGGCCAGGATCAAATCAAGTTCCACTCTGTCATCCCTGCATATTATGCAAGTTATGCCACCCTGTCAGCATGTCTTCTTATCCCCAAATGGGAATAATTATGTCATACTTGAAGCAGAAATGAGGCAAAGGCCAACTAAAGACGATGGATGGGCAACTATCAAATGTAGGTCTTGGTTCTTAAGATCAGAAAGATGATCACCCTCTCTTGTCACCTCCCGCCTTTGGGATGTGGAGGGATGGCTGAGTTTCAGTCTGAGACAGTAGGTCTCAGATGGATGAGAGGAAGGGCACCGACAGAAGCAGAGATGACCCCATGCTGTATGCTGCACTGCCTTGTGGTGGTCTTGCAGGGATGAGGGGGAGGAGGGATGTGGAGCTAACACTGAAGACCTGGTCTTGGCCCAGAGTTAGCCAGTATTCATGCTCATTTAACAAGTGCTCTGGGTCATTGGCCCCAACAACCAACCCAAAAATCTGAGAACAGGTCTAAGTCAATGCTTAAGGTAGCTGAGAAGCACCTTAGCATGTCATGTCTGGAGACCTCCCTCCTGCAGTCACTGTCCAAGTAAATTACCTTTACATGGATCTCTGTCTCAGGGGCTTCTTGGGGGGAATATGCACATAGTCAGATTTCATGTCAAAAGTATTATTCGTATTTCATGTGTTTTAAGGAAAGACCTGTGTGTGGAGAACAGATTAGGGAGGAGGCGATTGTCATGGTACTGGTGGAGGGTCCTGTGTGTTTGTGAAATCAGGAGGCCTCAGAGAATTGCTGAGTCAGCACAGGCATGGGGTTTGGCCCAGGCACTGGGATGAGTGATTGAAAAGATGGGTTTCACCAACCAAGGTTGGGCAAGGGAGGGGCAGCTGGATTGGTGACAAGAAAGACCTATCCACCATTCTTTCTTTTTTTGTCTCTGCCATGTTCATAGATTCACTGATCACAGCAGATGAAAGAAATGTCACATGTTTGCACAAGCCCTTTTGATTAACAGATGGAAATTTGAAGTGCTGAACGGTTAGGTGGCAAGCTTGAGGTCACAAAGGTAGCAAGCTGCAGAACCATGAACTATGAATGAGGCCAGCTCCACTCCAAATGTAGTGCAGGTTTCTGTTTATCACCATGCAATGTTTGAAGCTTCACTTTTTGCTTTTTACCTCTTTTTGTAAAAAAAATTATTTATTTATTATTATTCTTCAATTTGACAAGAGAGAGAGAGAGAGAGAGAGAGAGAGACAGAGACAGAGAGAAAGAGGGAGAGAGAGAGAAAGAAAGCAAGCTGCCAGATCTGGGGCTCAAATCGTGGTCAGCCATGTGGGAGTCTAGCGCCTTAACGACCACACCAGTTGCTGGCCCTACTTTTTACTTTTTGACTCTTTCTGTCGCCCACTCCTTGCACATTAGAGGTATGTCCTCCATTAGCTCAATCTATGACATATTTTCTAGGATAGAATAAGGAGTAAAACAGGACATTTAAGGTGACTGTACTTATCTTGAGGTTATTTAAAAGCAATTACTACCATTAGTTTGAAGTGCTACCTCAGGCTACTCTGACAGTGATGTGCATCTAACAATCCAATTAGTTTGTAAATGGATTAGTCTAATTCTTGATCACTAAATCCAGTTTAATGTCAGCATAACCTAGGTGTAAAGATGTGTCCATTTTATCTGTTATCCTTTGTATAAATGTCGTGTTTCCTCTTTATATAGAGAGTTTACTTACTCCCTTCTCTCATACTGAATGTTTCTTCATTTATATTTTGGTTTCCTAAACTATGATCCATGACCATTTTAGTTCCATAATTCTTATTAAATCATTTTTTGTACCCACATTTTAAGAATCTATCTTTAGTGTCACCACATTGAACTGACAAGGTACAATGAGATTTCCTCGGAATGAGGTCATTTTCTGACCAAAGAATACCTCCTGATTTATTATATTGCATGAATCCTTGCAGAAGCTCTCTCCAAACATATATTGATTAAATAAAGCAGTGTGTTCATCCAGCACTTCTCACGTGGCAGAAGTACAGACAAGCGGGTGTTCTGAAGAGAACAAGCCTGGCTCTTGGAAGACGGATGCACAATGCTGGCTCCCCAGAGCTTTGCCACACAGTGGAGGCTGAAGGGCTGATCGTGTAGGTTCACATGTAGCTACCTGATGAGGCATTAGACATTGGGGACCTTCTCCTGTTCGACATTTGTTACTTCATCTATTTCTTCAGCAAATATTTACTGAGTTTCTGTAATGTAATAATTGCTGACGATGTACCAGTGTACAGACGCACTTCCTTCTTTACCTTTTTATTCTTTTGCTTTAGTTTTATTTATAGGACTTCCTTTGAACATCTACACTCTTCCCCCCATTTTAGAGCTGCTGTTCCTGTGTGTTTCCTCACAGTTTGCCTCACATCTTCTTTGTCCTCCTGCCGTATTATCAGGTATCAGTGGAGCCACAGGTAATTTTCTGGGGAAGAACATGCTTAAAGTCTGTCCCTCTGAATATGAGTTTCAGCTGTAGGAATGTGTGAGGACCTTGCACCCAGAGGAAGGCTCTGGTCTATCAAGCCCACCCAGAGGAGGCCCAGATGTGCTCAATCAGAGGAAGAGCTGAGCTGACTTTGGAGAAAAGGAGAGGTCAAAGCAGGAAGGAAGTGCCCCACTGACAGAGTCTTGGGAGCCTACTCTCTTTTCTCCTTTTTGGGGTAGCAAATTCTCATGCTTTAATACATAAGTGTGGCTTATGTAATTAATATTATTTCTTTCAATATTACTATGTAGAGAATATTTTCAGGAATATAAAATAAGGGATGACCTTCACTATGTTCTCACCTTGACTACTCTTGGAGGTCAATCTATTAGGGCGAGTTATACCACCCATCTGACTTGCATAACTGACAAGTATCCTGGTTTTTTTCTCTTTTCATTGTTTTTAAAGAGATTTTTTCTATAGGGTACATGTGCTCACCGAGAGACAGAGAGACAGAAAACAAGAAATCACCCTCCTGGGGGGGATGGCCATGCCACAGTCCCTTCTCCTCTCAGAATTTTGGGTATGTACACATACACTCCCAGTGTAAGTTTTAAGCTGCCAGATCCAGGACTCGAACTGAGGTGGACTCAGTGGGAGTCCAGTGACATAACCATTATGCCATCTGCTGGTCCCTCTATCCTGATTTTTCCACACAGTGATTTTTTTTTAATTGTTAAAAGTATGTGCATTTGCCAGAGAGAGAGAGAGAGACCCAGTGGGGCACAGTCATGCCACAATCCCTTCTCCATTTCTTCTTTTGGGATTTTGGGCATGCACATACATGCGTCTGGCACGCTTTTCAAGTCACTGAGGCTGGGATTCAAAAGCACTCCTTTATTAACTACTAGTATGGGGCCAGACATGCACAATACGTTGTCTGTACAGTCAGGAAATGGAAACAGAGGCATCATATTGGGGACTATGGTGAGGGGTGGGGGCAGACAGGGCTGTTTATATGATGAATATTAGATTTCAAGTGAGTAATACAGTCTGATATGCTTAGGAATTTTTTTTCTTCTTAAATAGGCAATTTAAAAATGTGTTACTCTAACCATATATAAGCCTGCATAGGACCTGCCTAAATGAAGAAATAGCAGTGTCCTTGAATTGTTCCCTATTGTCTCTCTCCAACCACGTCCCTCTCCCCTGCCCATAGAGAGAACCTCACCTGAATTCTTGTTAGTTAATAGTGCTTTTTTTTTTTGGTAGTTGTGCCTCATATGTTTGTAGACTTTAGTAATATTTTGCCAAGATGTGCATGCTCTTGAACTTTATGTAATTAGAATCACAGAGAATGATTCTTCTGGGACTAGCTTGTTCTCCTCAACATTATTGCTTTGAGACTTACCCTAATCATTTGTGTAACTTATTCATCTAGTCAACAAATAATTTGAGGAAGCCAATACTGTGCCACATATGAGTTCTAGGTGCTGAAGACATATAGTGAATGAAACAGACAAGTCCCGTGTCCTAAGGTAGCTTCTTTTTTGTAGGTGAGGGAAGACAATAATAAAAATAAGCAGAATATGTAGCCTGTCAGATGGTAATTGGTGTAAAGAGAAAACTGATGCAGGAAAGAAGAGTATTAGGTGGGTTTCAGAAAGAGAGACTATGATGAGTCTTTCTGAGAAAGGAATGTATGAATGAAAACCTGAAGGAGGTGAGGGAAAGAGTCCTGGAAATGGGAAAAGAGAAGACTTCCCAGACTGAACATACAGCAAAGGCCTAAGATCCGCAGCAGCTGTGTGTCTGCTGCGTTATAAGTTGGTAAGGAGACTGGAGTAACAAGAGTAGGCTTGCCAGGGAGGTACAGGAGGAGATGAAAACAGAGAAGTGAACAATGAGGTCCTGGTAGGCTTTTTAGTGGTGTGGCATGAGGCTATGTTTAACAAGATTTGTCTGGCTACCATGTTGAGAATCAATGCGCAGGAAGAGCATGCGTGGAGCCAGGGGCCCAGACTAGAATCATTGCAGTTTGGGTAGTGAGGAGATGATGTGATATGGGGAAGCATGGTCATGTGTGGATGTATTATACACGTTGAGGTGTTAGGATTTTTAATAGTTTAGATTTCAGGTGACAGGAAAAATGGTAAGTCAGGACTGGAGCCTGAGAAATTGCAGTGACAAAGATGCTGCTTCTTTATAAAGAAGAAAAAGAGCAGAGGTTAGGGGCAAGGAAGGAAAGACTAGGGTTCAGTTAGAAGTGTTTTCAGTTTCTGATGCAAATTCAATATCCTAGTGCAAGTATGAGGAGGTGGTTGGGTGTGGAAGTTTAGGGTTTCTGTAAGAGTTTTGGCCTAGAAATGAAAGTTCAGAGATGTGAGCCTAAAGATGGTCTTAAAACCCTTCAGGATGGATGTAGTCATCAACAGAGCAAGTATGAAGAGGGAAGGGTAAAAGAAGTTCCAAGAACTGAGAGCTGGGACATGCCACCATTTAGAAACCAGGAAGTAAGAGCCAGCAAAGATTTAGAAGGAGCAGCAAGAAGTTTCCTATCAGAGGGAAACCAGAGATGGCCAGTGGAATCAAATACCACTGCTATATCCATATTCAGGCCATTGGTGACATCTGTAAAAGCAATTTCAGTACAGTGGTGAGGACAAAAATCCATTTAGAAAGAGAATAGGAGGCTGAAGGAGAAAGTAGAACCAAGAGAGGATTAAAAGAAAGTGAAATGGAGGGACCAGCAGATGGCATAATTGTTGGGTCACTGGACTCACACGTAGTCGACTGTGGTTTGAGTCCTGGACTCAGTGGCTTAAACTCACATCAGGAACATGTGTGTGGGTGCCCACAATCCCAAGAGGAGGATGGAGGAAAAGGGACTGTATGATGGCCATCCCCCATGGGAGTGATTTCTTGCTTTCTGTCTCTGTGTTTCCAGCGAACACCTGCTTCCTATAGCAAAAATATCTCTCAAAAAAAAAAAAAAAAAAGAAAAGAAAAAAAAAAAAGGTGAGATGGAGAAAAGGCAACATTTTAGATATTTTCATGCTGATGGGAATGATCTAGCGGAGAGATAGAATTAGAAAAATTAAAGGAGAAAAGAGAAAATAACTATAATATTTCTGGCAGAGAGGTAGATTATAGATATAGATGGATAGATGATAGATAAATTGGTAGGTAGGTAGATTGATAGGTAAATGGACTGATAGATCATACAGACGTGAAGAAATAGAATAGCTAGATGATAAATATGAATAGATACATTTGTAAAACAATGCTCTGTTACTGATGGGATTTTGTGTAGTGATGGGTTGGTTGGTTTGTGCATGTACATACTGCATGTGCAACGGAAGTATATTTCCATTTTCTTTACTCTATGTCCTGGCTAGCACTTGATTTGTCAATCTTCCTGATTTTTTTTTCTAAGTTTTAGCAATTCAGCTTATGAGATTTCATTTCCATTTAATTTTCGTGCATATTTTCCTTTTACCTAGTGAGGTTTAGTGTCTTTGTACATATGCCTGGACCTCTCGGGCTTCTTGTACTGTGAAATAGCTAGTGATGCCTTCAGCTGATTCACGACTGGGTTTCTGTTTTCCTCTTTTTTTTTTTTTTTTTTAGGAGTTCATTAAATATTCTTTATACTAATTTCTGTGTTAATTTGTCTGGAAAGTCATGGTGTACTTCTCTGTGCAAAAATGCGTCACGACTTTTCCAACAATCCAATAGTTATGTAGCTATAAGGAATGTAAATGTAAATATCATCCAGTTTGTGGCTTATATTTCACCCTTTTTACTGTTTTTTCTTGATGAATAGGTGATCTCAGATTAAATTTTTTTTATTTGCCAGAAGGCACATGTGTTTGCCAAGAGATGGAGGAAGAGGGGGAAAGTACTTCCTAAATGGGGCATGGTCATACCACCACCCCTTTTCCTCAATTTTTCCACCTTTTTGGGATTTAGGGTGTGCACACGAGTATACCCAGCTGTTTTTCAAGTGACTGGGGCTGTGATTCAAACTGCAGTTGGCCATGTGGGATCTGGCTTCATTTAACCACCAGGCTATGGGGCCGGCCTGATCTTAGATTAATTTTATAATTTTTTAAACATTTCTTTTTTTTTAAAGTTTGTTTAGTTTTTTCCATGAGCAAGAGAATTAGAAAAAGGTAGATGGAGAGACAGAGAGACAGCACCTGCAATAGGCTCCCAACACTACAGTCCACCCTAGCTTCAGCCCATCCTGGATCAGGGAGGCTTCTGTATGTGCACCTGGAACATTGCTAGTGGGTTGGCCCTGCAGAGTATTGAGTTTTACTCCTGCACTACCATCTAGTCCCAGATTAATTTTATATTTTTGTTTTTGTCTTAAATGATTTCTTCACACTATTAGTATAATACTTCTCTCTGTTTCTTCTTGAATATTTTTATTGCCTTTTATTTCACTAAATCCTTACATCATCTCACAGTGATTTTTGTATGAGAGATACAGATTAAATTTCATTTACCTCCATGTAGGTTACAAATTGTCTCAAAATTATTTAATGAATAGTTTCTTTTTTTTCTGTCATATCTCTCTCACATATTTTAGGCTGCCACATGTATGCAGGTCTTTTCTGGCCTTTCTAGTGTCTTCCACAGATTCAGTGATCTATCCCTGCTCCAGTATCACACTGGCCCAACTTCCAGGACTTTCTAATGAGTCTTGTAGGGTAAGCCTTTGCTCTCTCAGTGCTTTAGAATTGTGTGTGGTCCATGGCTGTCTGGTATCCCCATACTGCAGTATCTGGCACAGAGTAGGCATTCTTGTTTAGGGAAACAAAGGAGTTTATTTATGGATATTCAGTATAAGAACCATTAAGAAACTCCTCATCTGGAGGGACTCAGAGCAGTGATGCAGGCTCGGCTGCATGTTAGAGTCACCTGGGACAGATTTTTAAAAGCAGGGTTCTTGGGCTCCATCCTATTGACAGAGGGTCAGAATGATTTTGTCTGAATAGGGCGTGGTATAGGTACTCTTTCCACAAGTATCCCAGGTGAATCTACTGTGTAGCCAGGTAGTTAGAACTTGGTGGTCTACAACAGTGATTCTCAAATCAGCATGCATAAAACTTACCTGGAGGACTTGCTAAAACAGAGGTGATTTTCTGATTCCATTAGTCTGGGACTGGGGGCTGAGATAGTCCATTTCTAACAGTTATTTTATTTTATTTTATTTTTACATTTAATCATTGCACCTCTTTACCGTGTACAACATGGTTTTTTCCCAGCATGAATACAGTGCACATTAGTCAAAACAATGATATTACCATATACATTATCATCAACAGACAACTTTTCATTTTTGTGTCTATTAAGTGTGTTGTTTATTCCCTGAATCCCTCCCTTCCGCCCTCAACCACTCATTCCCAATACCTCTCCCATACTGTCTCTGGTAAGGCTGATGTTGTTGATCTAAGAAACATGCTTTGAAAATCAGTGCTCTGGAATGTGATAGAGAAGATAGGTCCTCTCAATTTGCACAGGGTGCAAAACAGTTGGTCATTCTGGAACAGTGAGTGTATGTGTGTGTGCACATACTCACATGCACATTCCTATGCACACGCTCATGTTTTATGTGGATATAAAATATGCTAAGAACCCACTCTATATGCTTTATTTTTTAGTATGATTTTATTTTGGTGCAAAAACTTTTGAAATCCATGCTTGTTTTTTTTTCATAATACACATTTTCCATGCATTTTTGATGGCCCCTTGTACATTTTATTGTTTAATTTTAAAATTTATATTCTTCTTAATTAATTTTTTCATTCAATCACTGTATATCACTAGAGCATAACAAATGGATTTTCTTACCATGAATACACTGCATGTTGGTTAAATCAAAGATATCACCATATATATTATCATTCATAGATAATTCTCATTTTTGTGTATAAAGGCATGGAGAACAACTTTGGATGCTGGAGACAGTGTGGGAGAAAGGTGGGAAATGGAGAGAATAAGAGGGAGGTAGTCAAGGGGAAAAAGAAAGAAGCAAAACATTTAAGGGACCCACTCTATATTCTTTAACTATGTAATGTCATTCTTTTTATCCAACAACTTTTTAATGTAGGCACTTCTTAAAGAATTATTTATTCAATTTTATTTATTTATTATTATTTGAAAAATTTGACTAGAGAGCGAGGGAGAGAGAGAAAGTGAGAAAACAAGCCACCAGGTCTGTGGCTCAAACCATGGGAATCCAGCACCTCAACCCCCAGACTACCTGCTGGCTCCAATATAGGCACTTTTAATCTTCAGGCTTGTTGTTGTAGTTGTTTGCTCATTTTAGGTTTACCTATTTCTTTATTCAGTGGATGAGAAAGAGAGACAGCACTCCAGCAGGATCCTCATACAGAGATCTACCTGCAGCCTCAACTAGACCCAGAACATGGGCATGCATTCACTTGGCATGTTCAGAGAGGTCTCGGATACAAACTGGGAATCTGCCCACATGGGTCAGCCCAACAGGGCATTGTGTTAGTGTACCATTGTCCAGTTCCCAAAGTTCAGTTTTTTAGCTGAAAAACTAGAAATCAAGAGTTCCAAGTAATTTCACTCAGGTCAGATATTCTTTTAGCATTTCACAGACTCTCATGGTCTAGGACACTATAAAACATTCTCATTATTTTGTGTTCATCCACTTTCTCCATCTCTGGTCACTGTTTATGCTCTTCTGGAAGGATCCTGGGAGTTCTTATCCTGTTCATCCACTACATTCTGTATATGTGGGATAGCCTTTGTCCTCCTACATAGCACACGGTGGTTACTTGGCGAAGATTTCTTGGATAATTTCAGAGACTACATGCTGACTTACCTAGATGGTAATGGGGAATGATACCAGTTTGAGAGTTGTGAACATGGCATCATTTGAAATTTCTGACACTTTGCCTGTAATCTTTGTAAATTACAGAAAAAATGTTCAGAGCCACACTACTTAACCTGAAGTTTTCAGGGGTAGTCACTCCACAATTGCTGTCTTCTTTTTCTTTCTTTTTCTTCTTTTTTTTTTAAAAAATATGATTACTGGTTTGCAATAATTGTACATCTTAGTGGAGTACAGTATGGTTTTCAAAGCATGCATACAGTGTCTTCTTGAGTCCTCCTCTCAGTCAAGGTCCCCACCGTTGGGAAGTCTGTGGTCCTCAGCCTGCCTTGTTTGGGTCAACCAAGACTTTGACTCCATCCAGGTGAGTCCCACATTTCTCTTCCATCCACTTTACCCAAACAGATTCTGTCCATTCTTGAAACACATAGCATCAATCAACTAATGCAGAAAAGTATATGATTAAAGTAATTTGTTGTGAAATGTAAATGAGGCTTGATGCTCCATGGGAGTCTTGAAGTTTAAAAGAGAAGCTTGTTATTCCCAATGTTTCTAATATATAGGATAAACATGGAGGGATGGGGCACCTGTGATCAGCAAATGGAGTAGATGCTATAGACACTTTGCTGACTTTCTTGCCTGGACTGCTCTTAGCTTGTCCAGAACTGGACATATAGTTTTAGGTTCCTGGCCACATCATCCACCTCTTCTCCTCCCTGTATCTTTGCAAAATGGCTGTAAGAAGCACACTGTACTTGGATTGCGGTGGTTCACTGTGAACATTTGAAACTTTACATCTCAAATGGAAGAAGGTCTTTACATTTAATTTATTTTTTCCCTCATAAGAGTTGTAGGTTTTATTTATATCAGAATTTTCAGTGTTGTTTAAGCTGCTTTCTAGCAGTTGGTTCAAAGGGTTGTCAGCTACAGGGATTCCTCTGCCATGTGCTTTCAGATGAGACATAGTAGAGCATTTCTATAGCTCTTGGTTTAAATGCTATGACAGGAAGCCACATCTGCATCCCCAGAGATGGTCTTTCCTGAGGAATCTTTCTATTTGGGACAACAGGCTGAGTGTTACTGAATTGCTTTAAGAATCTGAGTTAGCACTCTCCAATCTTGTGTTGGAAGAGAACAAGAGTCAGAGATATGTGTGTTTGCCTGGTTTACCTGCAGCCTATGGTGCATTTTAATTTAATTTAATTGGTTTATAAATTTTCTAAAACCTAATGTAAGAAGTTTGTAAAAGCAAGAAATTAATCTAATCATTCTTTTGTTGTAAAATCTCAATTAAGCAAATATAATCAATCATACTGCTTATAGGGTGAAGAAATTAAGAGAAACATATAGTCATCCCTTCATATCTGTGGGTTCTTCATCCACAGAGTCAACCAGTGTCAGATGGAAAATGTTACATTTTTGCTCATGTGAATGATATAATTAAACCTGCAATTGTTACATCTGTCTGAATATGTACAGACTATTTTATTATCATTATCCCTTAAACAATACAGTATAGCAACTATATTTACATAGCATTTACATTGTTTTAGGCACTATAGGTGATGATTTAAAGAACACAGGAGGATATAAGGATGCATGTAGGTAATATATGAATACAACAGCATTTTATACCTGAGAACTTGCATATTTGAGTATCAGAGGAAGTCCTCCAGTTACTGAGAGTCAGTGGTATAGCAGAGAAAATCCTTCGCCGTGCCTTGAGTATACTGGAAAATGCATGTGATTTGAATGAAAGACGCACCCCTATTGGTAGGGGCCAGGTCATCCCTTTGAGGCTATTTTTCCTCTGACAATGAGTGCTGCCTCTGAGATGGAATCAGAGTGAGTGACTATTACCAAACTAAAGCAGAGGCTGAGCAGCTTGTGGGAATCACTTGATTTTGTAGTTAAGTCAGAAAGACGTGTACGTGGTCAGGAATCTGACCCCTGTGACTAATATCTGGGGAACCGAGCCGTTAAACCTGTGGAATACACATAAAGTTCTGGATAGTCTCAGAATTGATTTCAATAGGACATGAAGTCGGTATCTGGGGAAGTGGAGAACGAGTTGTTGTGAGAAAAGCCCCCACACACATTTGGTGTCAGAAGCGTGAATATCAACAGCTCAGGGGGCCAGTAGACGGTGTGGTAGTTAAAGCAGCTGAATTCCAACATAACTGACTAACGTTCATGTCATGGACCTGGTGGCTTGAAACTCAATGCCAGTTGTGAGTGCATGCATGCCCCAAGTCCCAAAAGAATAGAGAATGGATTGCAATATGGCCACCCCCTCCTGGGTGGGGGAATGATTTCTTACTTTTACCCTCTCTGTAACTTTCTGTCTCTCTCCTTTCTGGCCAGGACATGTGTCCTATGGCAAAAACCTACTTAAAAAAAAATGAAAGAAAGAGAGAGAAAGAAAGAAAAAGCTCAGAATCCGACAGATTTGAGTTTTAATTACAGTTCTGCAACTCTCTACCAGGTAGTTTCTGTAGCCTTTGGAACTGTGGAAATATCAAAGAGCTTGATTCTCATTCATAAAGTGAGACTAATACCACCTCTCAGGGTGGTGGTTGTTGCATGGGTTAAAGGATGTGATGATATGTAAAGTTTCTTATCACAATGTCTGGGATATAGTCAGGTACTGAACTAATAGTAAATGCTGCTACTGAAATTAGGTCACCAAAAGAAGAAACTCTGAGTGAAAAGGTATGACCTTTTTCAGGACTTTGATACCTATAAGGTTGTTCTCTAAACCATGCAAACACCTTTATCTCAAACGAGTCCAAAAGCATTTTAAACACTGTGGCAATTTATAGCATTTATTTAATTGCTATAAATTCTGTATGTTCCTTAACTAGTTGTCTTTTCCTCTTCTTGACTTCTCTGCTGATAAAGCTTTGTAATCTAATGGAATTCAATAAGTAGAATATCTCCTGGGTCATTGGAAAAGTTGTGACATATTTTTCTATGCAAAAATGCATTACAACCTTTCTGACAACATGATAGTTGTGTTGGTACTGCCCTAGATATTTAGAATACCAGGAAAACAACTGTGGATACTAGAGACAGTGTGGGATGGGGTGGGAAAAAGGGAAGGATGAGAGGGAGAGAATCAAGGAAAAAAGAAAGAAGCAAAACCTTTAAAGAACACTAAAATGGAAAATTATCTGTTGATGATAATATGTGTGGTAATATCTTTGACTGAACCAATATACAGTGTATTCAGGATGGGAAAATCCATTTGGTATACTGTAATAATACACAGTGATTGAATGTAAAATAAATAATTTTTTAAAAAAGGAAATACCAGGATAAATGGGATATAATACTTACATGTTTGGAACGTTCAATTATGTGAGGAAAAAAGACAAGCACATAAACCAACACAATCTGGTGTGATACAGGGGTATGTTCAAAGAAATGAATTAATAAATTCCTTTGCTAATTTATCTATAGATGTCTGAACAATTTTGAAGTTGATTTGCAAAGAGTTGATCATTTAAACTGATAAATACAGTGTTAAAACAAATCTATTTGTGCAGGTATTAATTGGTTTTAATTGTGACTAGAATCAGGCAGGAGTTTGGAATAAAAGCGAATCACAAGGCTTTCTCTTACCACATGTGTGGGCTGAATTTCTATTAGGTTGTCAGAAAAGTCATCACGTAGTTCTTTACTGTTTTTCTATCCAAAAATGCGTCATGACTTTTCCAATAACCCAATAGAGAAAAGGAAGTGACATACATATGTGGAAGTCAGGTATAGAAATAGCTTAATTGGTTTAAACTTATTTTGCCTCAGTTGAAGCTGGTTTGAACAGTTGACTGTCTGTGGTTGACTGAAGTTTGGCTGCTACGATTTTCTGAGACTTATGACAAGATGAGGTTATAGTCCATTTACGCATTAGCTTAGGATACAGTTCATGATATACAGAGAAACCTGTATGCCAGGCTTAAAATATGTATCAAGGAAGTTTTAGGCCAAATGTAATTCAATTTTCAAAAAAGCAATGAGCATTTTTATTTTTCATCATAGATGTACTTGAAGATGATAAGTCAAAATCCTAGATTCTCTTTGTCTACTCTTTTCTGAAAGCATGTTTCATTTTTCATATATGTGTATATGTATGTGTGTGTGTATATATGTGTGTGTGTGTGTATTATATATATACAGTATAGAAAAAATTAGAAAAATACATCATAGCTTTCCTGACAACCCTATATATACACATACATATAATATATATTAATATATAATATATATGTATATATACACATATATATTTCTGTATATATAAATATAAATGTATAATATAAAACTCTTTGGACCCCAAGAAGATGGCATTAACAAAACTAAAGGGTTGGGACCAGCAGTTAGCGTAATGGCTATGTCGCTGGACTCCCACGTAGTCGACCGCGGTTCAAGTCCCGGATCCGGCGGCTTAAACTCACGCCGGGCGCGTGTGCATGTGTGCCCAAGATCCCGAGAGGAGAATGGAGGAGAAGGGATTGCGGCGTGGCCATCCCCCCTGGGGGGTGATTTCCTGCTTTCTATCTCTCTGTCTCTCTCGTCTGTCTGGCGAGCGCACGCGCCCTATAGCAAAAACCTCTCCAAAAAAAGAAAGAAAAAAAAAAAACAAAAACAAAAACAAAAAAAAACCTAAAGGGTGAGTACTGCACATACAGCAAGCAGAAAAATCACCTCCATAGCCTGCATTAAAAAAGGGCATGGAAAATCAGGTGTGAACCAACTGTCTGATGCCGTCTGATTGGTGTGGTGGGATGGAGTTCCCAATGGAATTTTTAGAAAAGAGGTGGCCTGGTGCAGTATCTGTAAACTTCAAATGATATAAACAATTCTATATACATTAAAAAAGGCAAGTCAAGGCTTGCACTGTGCAATGAGAGTGCAGTGATTTCCACATGCACCTTCTCAGAAAGAAAGACCTTTCATACTGTTTGTATGCATGGCTTGGCTCAGTTGTCTCTTAAAGAGGCCTTTACAAGGTGGTTATTGACCAAGTGAAAAAATATTTTCCTTCTTGAGTAGCCCCATGGCCTGTTCTCTGTAGAAGCTATTGAAGCCATTTGTCACCAAGTTAAGCATTTTTTTTTTTTTTTTTTTTTTTTTTTTTTTGATTAGAGAGCCTTGACTTTATCTTCAAGCCATACTCAGAATTTCTTGGAGTGACTTCGGTCTCCAGATGACCCCAAGTGAATGCACATCTAATGCAATCCTTGAAGAGCTTAATCTGCTCATCATTATTAAACAACGATGTTTGTAGAATGGAGTTAAAGTCTATCTTCTCTTTTAGATAGAATAATAACTGATGTTGGGTTCTCAAGGAAGCCAGTGAGACACCCTGGTTCCATGTCCACACTGAAACCAAGGAAAAGAGAGTAAGGTCTGGAGACAGATTCAGAGAGGAGTTAAGTGGGGTCAAAATTCATCTGTTCACGACAGTCTCAGTTTGAGAATGTGACGCTACAATAGCCTTGCTAGAGTGGAACTCCAGAACCAGGGTGAGCTGATCTCTAGAGCCCTCCCTTAAGCACAGGCTAGTCTTAGGCTGAGTTTACCCCCTGGGTAAGAACAGAGCAGAAGACCTTCTCCCTGCAGTCAGGCAGGTGTCAGCAAGGACGGGGACACAAAAGGAGTTTGCTGCTTTTTTCTCCCATACTCATCGCTCAGTTAAGTCACCATGGGAGAGAGGGAAGAAGAAACCCTGAGTCTCTGAGTATTATTCTCAATGCAGGGGTTCTCCACTGTGGTGCTGTTGACATTTGGGAATGGAAATTATTGTGAGAGACTACTGTCCATTGCAGTGTTTGGCAGCACATCTGACCTCTCATTAGGTGCCACATTGCCCCTCAAACTCCTAATGGTGATAACCAGTGATATTGCTCAACATTGCCAAATGTTCCCTTTGGGACAAAATTGCCCCAAAGGAGAGCTACTTTGCCAATGTGGGGTCTCCCCAAAAGACAAGACATGAGTTGGAAACTGAAACTGCAAAATAACCTACAAGCGGCATCCTCCTCAGTGTCGTCAGTCAGAATCACAGCTCATCTCATCTTTCCCTAGCTCCCTATTTACACTTCCTGCCCTCTCATCTTCTCTGTCAGCCCCCCCCCCCTTTTTTGAGAGGTTTTCGGTGTAGGGCGCGTGCGCTCGCCAGACAGACAGAGAGAGACAGAGAGACAGAAAGCGAGAAATCACCCCCCAGGGGGCATGGTCACACCGCAATCCCTTCTCCTCCATTCTCCTCTCAGGATCTTGGGCACGCACGCACATGCGCCCGGCGTGAGTTTTAAGCCACTGGGTCCAGGACGCAAACTGCGGTCAACTACGTGGGAGTCCAGCGACATAGCCATTACGCTAACTGCTGGTTTCCTGTCAGCCCTTTTTGTAAGTGTGTTCATCTGTGGTTTACTTAGGAAGCCAGCTACGTGGCTGTGTGCTCCTCCTGTGCCTACAGACACGTCTGTAGCCCTCCTGTGTCCAGCACAGACGTGGCATAGCTTAGTCCGCTTGTGCATGTGACAGAAAGGTGTTGATTTCGAGGCGGTTTCTCTGATGGGAGAAGGAAAAACATATGTGAATATTTTCCAAGATTAATATTTGGCTATCACTGGAATTCCCTGAAGTCATTCTATGCATTTGTCTAACCTGCCAAACACACAGATCAAAAAAGCAGAGTCTGAAATAGTGGAAGAACAGCAAGCGATCATCATGTCTGTGGTTCTGGCTGCATGCCCAGGACCTGCACAAAGTATCATTAAACAGTGATAATAGTCCCACATATTTCCTTTTTCACAATTTGATGTCTCTCAAAAAGTGTATATTATTCATCATTCTTATGCTTTTATCTTGGATTCAAGCTATAATATTCCAGTTTTATGATACATGTAGCAATTAGGACTAGTTTAGGGACAAAAAGTAACTTATTTTGCAAAGCTTCTTCACTTGAAATTGTTTCAATAATTGTATAAGCTATTTTAGAAACTAGAGATGATATGTAATTACTTACAGGACCTTTGTTCACATCAATGGGAAATGGAGCCTCTACAGAAATGAAGTTATAGATCAATGTATATTTTTGACAGGAGGGAAATGTGTATCTTCTTCATCATTTCATGCTTCTTCCTAGACATTGTCAAGTCAACACAAGGCTCTTGACTTCACTGGTACATCATTTCCCTCTGAGACATTTCAATAATATCTTCAGTATTGGACAGTTATCTCTCTCTCTCTCTCTCTCTTTAAAGTTTATTTCATGAATGCGAGCAAGAAAGATACAGAGACAGTGCCCCCAGGGTCCTCACTCTGTGATTCTTGGCCAGCCTCAGCCAGCCACCATCACTGGCATGCAAATAGTCACACCATATAGTCATGTACAGGGAGGTCTCAGGAAATGAACCCAGAGCCTTCCTGTGTGGGCCTGGTCCCAGTGTTGGGCAGTCCTAGTTGTTAGCATATTCTACCTTACATGGAGGCAACACTTGCCTTCTTTAACTTCTCTCTCTTGAGGGTACTAGGACTAAATAAAACATTTAATCTTCCAGCTTATAACTGTCATGGCAGAACCTTCAAAATTCTTCCATCAGGATTGTCTAAAATTATCTCTCCTGGCCTCTCTTTGTTTCCCTCTGTTATGGGCTGATTTGTGTCCACCAAAAATTCACATATTGAAATCACAATCCCTAATACCCCAGAATGTGACTGTGTTTGGAGATAGGACCTTTGAAAATGTAATTGAGTTCAAATGAGGTCATTGAGTTGGGTCATAATTTAATCTGACAGGTATTAGAAGACGAGGGTAGGGCACAGATACACACAGAGGTGATATGAAGACACAGGGAGAAGGCAACCAGCTATAGCCAAGGACAGAGGATTTAGAAACCAGTCCTCCTCCTGGACTTCTAACTTCTAGAACGGTGAAGAATACATTTCTGTGGTTTAAGCCACCCAAGTGGTATGGTATTTTGTTATGGAAACCCTAGCAAACTAATGCACCCTGTGACCCCATGTGCTCAGGGCATCGATGGCAATAGCTTTTTCTCCACATAAAGGATTACAATAGCACCTGCCCCATGGGGTTGATGTGGGATTAAATATAATAACGAACAGTATCACCACAGTGTTTAATGAATATTAGTTCTAATATTATTCTTATGATAATTTCATTATTATATTATCTATGCTTAAATGGCTAATAAAAACTGTTAAATAAGACAAGGTTAGCCCCAGTCTAACCGGTATTACTTCAGAATTACTGAAAGTTTGATCTTTCCCTAAATACTTCTTCAGAACATTTATACTTTTGGCTCACTGGTTGTTTTCAGACATTCTTTAATGAAATTCAGATTTATTGCCTCTAGCAGTCTTCTAATTCTTGGCTGCCTCTTTTTTTTTTTTTTTTTTTTTTTTTTTAAGGTTTTTTGCCATAGGGCACGTGTGCTCAGATATAAAGACAGAGAAAGACAGTGAGAGGGAAAGTGAGATATCACCCCCCCCCCCCGGGGGGGGATGGCCTTGCTGACAGTCTCTTTTCCTCCATTCTCTTTCTGGGATTTTGGGCATACATATGCATGCACCTGATATGATTTTCAAGCTTCCAGGACTTGAACTGTGGTGGGCCATGGGGGAGTCCAGCACTATGCCATCTGCTTGCCCTCCTGGCCACATATTTTAAAGAAATTATCCAGAAATATTTAAATTAGTTTGTTTTTAAATGCATAGAGTCGATCCACTTAAGTAAACATGAAAATAGTTCTTGTGATAATGACTTGGGCTGGTGGATTTACTTTCAATTGGCTAAACATTTTTCCGTTGGTACTAGATTCACTTCATAATTGTTTCCAATGCTATCTATGTGGGGCTTTAGTAAGTGAAGGGTGAATTGCATGTATGGTCTTGTTACTATGTTACTGTAGCCAGTCCAAAATGTGCAAAAGAAGACACCCTTGACTAGAACCTGGAGTATTTTGATTCCAAGTTTTAGCCCCTACTGCATCTTCTCTTACACTTCGTATTGCTGTGGCTACCGTCCTACCAGCATCCCACCCTCTTGTACAGACTGCCATCATGGGCTGGACATCATACAAGGCTGGTGGTTCTGGGTGTCCCTTGACAAACTCTGTGTACAATATTTCCTCTTTCTAGTACTATATTCTAGTAGAGCGATTTTGTCTTTACGGATTTGCTTTTTATCAAACACTAGAAAACACTGTAATTGGCTCTGTCTTCCTACTTCCTTTTACAAAGGCGTGATACTAGGTTGGTTTCATGTAACACATTACAGTACTAACTTTCAGATATTACAACTCAATTTTATTTTCAGAAATCATCACAAAAGAAATATTTTAGAAGTCCTCCTTTAAGCTTAAAAATGTTCTGCAGAATTCATTTGGCAACAGCCAGTGACGCACCCAACCCCAACTTTCGAGAAAAGATAAATGCCTCTGGGACATTTCTCTCAATGATGTGTCAAGTCCAAATCTAGTCAAATTTCCAGAATGGGATAATAGACTCTATTTTATGACCTTCTGTGCCCCAGGGGGTGCTCAGGCCCATTACATAGGTGGTTGGTATATATTAGGCATATCAGGAAAGAGGCCTGGGTGCTGAGGGATCTACTTAGTGAAGCCCAAGCTATATTTCATAGGTTCTGGGGTTATTAGTGGTGTGTCTGGTTGCCTTGAGAACGTTCAAACTCCATTCTGTTATGAATACTTAATAGTAAGGAAAATGTGATTCTTCTCTTTTTAGAGAATTTTCTGTGACTCAGCGAATCCATTCTAGTGTGATAGACATATTGTCAAAATTAACGAATTCCAACTGAGATTTGGTCCCTCCAGGGAAAAACCTAGTGCAGTTGTAAATTAGTACAAATGCCTCAATGCATTTTGAACTTGCTACATTTTCACTGTAGATTTGGGCCTAGGGGATATCTTTGAAAGAAACTCCTCTAAAAATCATGTTTTGTAGTTGTGTTGCTTCAATTTAAACTGCATAGTCAACTGTGGAATTCAGTTCCTTTAACCACTAGGCTGTGGGCTGGCCCAAAAATATCTACTCTTTTATTTTTTTTTGGGGGGAAGAGGTTTTTGCCATAGGGCACGTGTGCTCACCAGACAGAGAGACAGAGAGACAGAAAGCGAGAAATCATCCCCCAGGGGGATGGCCACACCGCAATCTCTTCTCCTCCATTCTCCTCTCGGGATCTTGGGCACGCACACACACGTGCCCGGTGTGAGTTTAAGCCACCAGGTCCGGGACTCGAACCACAGTTGACTATGTGGGAGTCCAGCGACATAGCCATTACGCTAACTGCTGGTCCCCCCAAATAGCTACTCTTTAGGAAAGAAAATTTTAGGGTGATATAGAGACAGAAAATCCAAACAAATGTAACAAAAAAGTAAATGCTAAAAAGCAATACATGCTAAGGGGGAGACTGGGTGTGGGCAAGTGGGAGTGCTCGCGGCAGTGGAGGGTGCTGCAGCATAAACAGGGTCACCAGACAAGTGTGCTGAAGAAGGAGATGACTCAGCACAGACTCGAGAGGGTGAAAACAGGTGCTTCCCGTGAAAAAGGCATCTCAAACAGACAGAGCAGGTTCAAAGACCCAGAGGTAGAGAGGCCTGTGGGGATGGGCTAAGAGCAGCAAGATGGCCAGGATGGCTGGAACGGAATCAGCAGAAGGAAGCAGGAGGTCATATCAGGGAAGACGCAGTGTGGTCAGAGCACGTAGTGAGACTGGCTTTTGACAATGAGGGTCCTGCCTGGTGCAGAGAGATGACCTGCCATGTTTTCACTGGACCTCTCTGGCTGATGGGCTGGAGTGTATGGGCAGGTAACAAAGACCAGCAGAGACCCACTGGGAACCACTGTGGTGATCCACCGGAGGCCTGGGCTAAAGAGGCCACGGAGGAGATGGTCGGTAGAAGATTCTGGGTATGTTTTAAGGATGCAGTTCCTGATGCTGTGGATGTATGATGTGAAGAACACAAGGACATTCACGTGTTTGGCCTGAGCAACTTTTCAGAATGCGTAACTTTTAACTCTCTCATGGATAGAATATTTTGTATGTATCTTGGCAGTTCTGATTTATCTCTTTTTTAAATATTAAAAAATGTTTAAAAGAATCTTGTCTAAAAGCAGGAATGTAAGAGAACTTCTTGAATGTGAAGTTTTAAGAATGCTGGATCCCAGAATAGGGGTGCAACTAAGCAGATGAGGAAATTAGGGCAGCAATTTGCCAGGATTCTCATCTACATATCAACAGATTCTTAATTTTTTTTTAGAGATTTTTTTGCTATAGGGCGTGTGCGCTCGCCAGACAGAGAGACACAGAGAGACAGAAAGTGAGAAATCACCCCCCAGGGGGGATGGCCACGCTGCAATCCCTTCTCCTCCATTCTCCTCTTGGGATCTTGGGCACGCATGCACACGTGCCCAGCGTGAGTTTTAAGCCACCGGGTCCAGGACGCGAACCATGGTCGACTATGTGGGAGTCCAGCGACATAACCATTACATTAACTGCTGGTTCCCAGATCAACACATTCTTAAAAAAAAAAAAAAAAAAAAAAAAAAAAAAAAAAAAAAAATCTTGTGTTTGAGACTCCCAAATAAGCCTCTCTAGTAGGGATTCCTATGTCCTACATCCCATTACCAGGAGTCTTTGTGGTGTCCTTAGACTTTGTGACGAAATCAAACACACTGTGGTCTGGCCGTGTGGAAAGCACTGATCTAGTAAGGGTCAGTTAGGGTTGCCTTTGGACTGAGATGAAACAGACTGTCTAAGAACACATTCACCTGAGGTCTGCTTTAATTGAGTAATTTGTTTTATTTTTGTAAGCTATTACTTTTAATATTCAAATCCATATCTTTAAATGATCTATTTACAGTGAAATACTTCTTTCAGATTTAGATATGATTTAACTTAATTTTATGGACTATGTCCATAAAAACACTCTTCCCTTGTAACTTCTCCCATTTTCCCACTATAACATTATTACAATTTGCCATAAATCAATATTTAGGGTTTACATTATTATGACTATGTAAATATTAACTGCAGCTGAGCTACATAGTATATCATGAACACATTTCTTTTCTATTACAGCTTTGTGTTTTCCCTAGGATTCATAATCACTTGCTTCTTTGTTTACTTAGTTTTCACTGCATGTGTTACTAATTCATTCCCCAAATTCTCCAGCAGGACTAAACACTCCGCTTAATTCATTCAGACACATCATGTTTATTTTTCTCTTGGAAACATTTCTCTGAGAGCTTTCTTTTGCTAAGTCTGGGATGATTTCTGCTATGCAGTGAATGTTCTGGCTTCTTTCACAATAACTCTGGAGATTCTTTGTTTCTCACCTGTGGTGAAGTCTCTGTTTCCTGAATGTCATGTGTTCCTCTGTCTTCATATACTTTTGTTTTATTAGTCTTCTGGTAGCATTTTGAAAAAGGGAACATGAGAGATGGTAAAATTTTTGACCTTGCATTATCTAAAAATGTCTGAGTTTTCTTGTTTGGGTGTAAAATTCCAGGTATTGTTCTGTCTTTGTCTATCCATGAGCACACTGAGGTCCAGAATGATGAAAGGGCAGGCCTTTGGCCAGCATACTCCCTAGATCCAAGTCTGATTGCAATTTTCAACTACCGGGAACCCCCCCAAAACAATGGCATTTTTTTCTCCCAAGGAAGATATCCTTCTTGCTTCAGCTGAGGCATGATCTCAAGTACATTTAAGTTCATTGCATTTCCTTCACATTCAGTGCTATGTAAGCAGAGGATGTGCCTAGATGATAATATGCATCTGGAGCACGCATGTTTGACAGTGAATAAAGTTACATAAATGGCAATTCTTAATGATACAAGGACAAAAATACAGGGATGGATCAGGTACTACGAAGGCGACAATGAAGTCAGTATAATGTCCCCCATGTTCTGTGAGAAGGTGAATATCTTATACTGCAGTCCAGTCACATGTTTTGCCTGTTGCTACTTGGAGGAAGCAGGCATTGCTGGTAAGATAAGGCTACTGGACATCTGTGCTGTCTCTGTTCCTCTATCATGCCATTGAAACTTCATTAAAGTGATAATAAAGGAATTTGCACACACCTTTAAAAGACAAAGAGGAAGAGAGGTAAGGTGGGCAGTTGAAATGCCCATGCAATGGATAAGTAGTGCATGAGTTAATGTGGTGGAGAAAGCTAAAGGAATCCCCACGAGGGCAAGCCAGTGAGCAGGTCTGTAATTCAGGCAAAGCTGGAAAGATTGGAGAATTGGAAGGAACAGGTTAGACTACAGTCAATCCGTTTAGGATCTTTCTAATTCCAAATGTTATTAGCCCTTAGGACTTAAGGTGTATTTGTAATTATGAGAATGGTCATTCATTTTGCTTCTGAAACACAAGGTAAAACCTGTACATCGCCTTAAAAAGGAAATTACTTTTAAAATTAGACAAGAAAAAAAATGGAAAATGGAATGTCCCTGAACCATAGTGAAGTTCTAACAAAACAAAACAAACAAACAAATAAACAAAAAAAAAAGTTCTACACTCTCTTGGTCAATGAGATTAACTATGAATGTGTCTTTTTATCATTCCACCTCAGTGCTTTTACTTAACACTGGAATTGGATATTTAACACTGGGCGTTGAGTTTACATTTTTATTTTAAGGTAGCACTGTGGTCGCTAGTTATAATTAATTTTGTTCTTTAATTATAGGACAGGTGATTCAGTTGGCATCTGTTAATTTTTTCTTTCCCCTCCCTTTGATAGTCTTATTTGGCTGTTGCTTCATTTTTCTGCTTGTTGCAAATATTTAATATTACCATGCCTTTGTGTATTTGTTTTTGTAATTTTTCCCCTATTCTTGATGCTGTTACTGTTTAAATCAGAGGAAGTGATTCTGTCAATTACTGTGATATTTGCTTTATTCCCCACTTTCTTATTTCTGCTGATTTTCTTCATTCGTAATTCTCTATGTGAACTTGCACTTATCCTTTTTAAGTCATTAATTTGTTCTATTTTTGTTCCCAAATTTTTATACTTCCAAATCCTAAGGAGTCATGTACATCATTTTGATTTATTCATGCATTTTCCTCCTTGTGATCATAATTCCTGCTGAGTGTTCTGCTTCGTCCAAATCACCAGTCACTTTTATGTCTTTTGAAATCTTTGAGCTTAAATTATAAGCCCTGGTACATAGAAAACTACATACATATTATTCATACAGAGTCTGTATTCTTCTCTGAAAATGTACACGTAACCCCCAGCAATGTTAATGAGAGTGAATTTCATGCATCTAAAGGGACAGAGAAACTTCATCTCTAAAATGAATTCCCTATGCACACATGGAAATAATTCTCTAGAAGGATATTGCAAACAATACGTAGACATTTTCTGAGTAAAACATTATCTTCCTCCCTTTTGTCTCCAGAGCTTTATAAAACACATAGAAAAAAAAAGATGTTATTTTAATCATTGCAAAATCAGTGTAAATATTGGATAAAAAGAACATTCTTATGCAAAGTAGCTAAAATCTCAGAAATTTTTTTTTGAGAGTTTTTTTGCTATAGGGTGCGTGCACTCGCCAGAAAGACAGAAAGAGACAGAGAGACAGAAAGCAAGAAATCACCCCCCAGGGGGGATGGCCATGCCACAATCCCTTCTCCTCCATTTTCCTCTTCGGATCTTGGGCATGCATGCACACGCACTTGGCATGAGTTCAAGCCACCGGGCCCGGGACTTGAATCACGGTCAACTACATGGCAATCCAGCAACATAGCCATTACATCAACTGCTGGTCCCTCAGAAATGTATTAAATGTATTCTTATAATATCTCAGAAATTGTTTTTCTTGTTCACTTATCCTTGTGGTCCCCTGATATCTATATAATGAAACTTGGATAATGTATAGGAAATGAAAATCAAGTCTTTTTCCTTAAGAGGAATCTCTTTAGTTATATATGCTCTTTAGTGATATGTGTGTGTGTGTGTATGTGTGTGTGTATATGTAGAGAGAGAGAGAGATGTATATATCTCTCACAATATTTTTCATTAAACATTTTTTATTTATCCGATAAAAAACTTGCAGACTTCTATGATGTACCAGTCTGTGTTCCAAGTACCAGGAGAAATGTGCATGGTCTCACTCAGTGTCCTTCTAGACTGCAGTACAATGGGAGACGCACACTCACAGTTACGGTCACTGCTATGAGAGGCGATATAAGAAGCTGGGAGGCAGGATGTGGAGTACAGTCTAGGCACGAGAAAATCAGGAGTAAGTTCCTAAGGAATCCACATATAAGCTGAGAGAGTTAAGAATGAATAGGAGCCAACTGGTCTAAGGATGGTGACAAATTCTGGCAAAGGGTCCTGGATCCATTTAGGCCCTGAATCAAAAAGGGGTTTAGGAATGCCAGACACTGAGAACACTAGTGACCAGACTTAGTCATGAGGCAGGAGAGACTCTAGTCTGATAGGCATGAGGTAATACTGTTTTTTTTTTTTCCTATGCAAAATTTATTATCACCAAACATACAAGAAAGCAGACCATACACACACGCACCTACACCCACACACACCCACCCACACACATGTGAACTGATAAGTCACCCTAGTGTCAGCACAGAAAGGGAAAGAGATCCAGTTCTCAGTTCTCCTTTTGGATTTGATGTCTCTTATCTTAATTCTAGCAGATTAATTTATGTACTTTGAAGCTGTCTTATCAGGTACATAGACATTTAAGATTGCTATGTTGTCCTGATGAGTTGTCCACTTTATTAGGGAAGAATCACCTAGCCCTAGTAATAGTTCATATTCTGAAGTTTCTGAAGTCTCCTTGGAATTGCCGATCCCCCCACAGGATCACTGCTGTGCTATGGTTAATCTGGCCCAGGTTGCTGTGTCAGTCCACTTCTGAGAGCTTTATCTGATGCTCCAAATAGCAGATGTTTAGGGCATGGATTATTCCTTCCTCCATGTGAGTTTCAGAGATTTTTCCACCTGCTCTTTTCTGTTGTTCTTTACCCAGCATTAGTCCTTTCCTCATGTATGTGAGAATATCAGTCTAAAAGGAAGCTTCTTCAGATCTTTGGAGCGCCTTGTCTGAGCAACCTCCTTTTCTCTGCTTTGTAAATGCTAGCAGCCTTAGTCTCTCCAGGTTTCACACTATCTCCTTCTGTCAACAATCACCAAGTTCCACTAGGTCTTTCCATTTTGGAGTGATCTTGAAGCCCACAGGATGAAAGCCGGGGCACTCACAGGACCCTCATCGTTCATCTCCTTCTCTCATAATTCTCTGTTTTGTATTGCCAGAATAGTTGTTTATAAGAGAGGATACAGTTCCTGCTTTTGTGTTTTGTTTTTGTTTGTTGTTGTTGTTTTATTATGGACAGAGGCAGATTTAACATCTCTGAGTTCTGCATTATTATGAAGTTTTATTTGATTCTTATTTCATGAGGAGTGGTGCACTTTTGCTTTGGTGCTGGGACTAAATAGAATGATTAAAATATATTAGAGTTAAACGCGCAGTTGCTATAACATACAAGCATCTTTTTTATGATCTGACTTGGCTTTATTTCACAGAAGCGTAGAATGCTTTCCAAGTCATTATGAGACCATCATTTATCTGATTTCAGATGGCTGGTGCAGATGAGCTGAATTTCTAAGCATTTACCCAAATATAAGAACATTTTAGAGCCTCAGAATCAGCTAAAGGTTATGTTTTCTAGATATATTTACCTAAGGCTAAGTCATATTACCTTTCATTTTAGAAGACCTTTACAGAAGCAGTTCATTTTAGGAAGCATATCCACTGACATATTCCTATAAAATCAATAAAAGTATTTTGGACCCAAATGGCATTTCATTCAAAATGAATATACCTAATTTGCAGATGCAATGACCTGTTTTAGTTATCATGTTTTCTGGCCTCTCTGAAGCACTTGACACTGTTGAAAGCTGCTGGCTGACTTCCCCAAATGCTGTCTTTTTGCCTCTAAGTCATCATTCCCTCTAGGGATGAGTTACTGATCTCACAATCTCCTCTTTATCTTATTGATGGCACTTTCTTTCTTTTATTTTTTAAAAACTGTCTTAGATGTTTGGTTGAAGTATAAAATAACTACAGAAAATGTGTATGTCACAGTATACAGCTCAATGTAAGTCTCACTAGCTGGATACACGAGTGCACCAGCACAGAGATTGAGAGGGACTACAGTCAGCACCTTCCCCGTCTCGTCAGCTCACCCCACACCTGTGGGATTATTCTGACTCTTAGTTTCACAGACTAGTTCTTTCTATTTTTATGTTTGATAACAATGGAATAATACAGTGTGGATTTGTGTGTCTATTTGCTTTCCTTTAATATGGTTGTGTGGTTCATAATATTTTTGTAATTTTAGATTGCCCATCCTTATAATATAGAAATTGAATCTATAAATCTATCAATATATCATAATATATCATATCATTTGATATATATACATATATATGTGTGTATGTATATATATATATATATATATATATATATATATATATATGCGTGTGTATGTATATATATCAAATGATAGAGAGAAAGATAAATTCCTCCAACAGTGTTCACACTGTGATCCACCCTCAACCTCAGCTGTCTTGGATCATAGCACACATGCATGCTTGGTGTGAACAGAGGAATTGTCCCTGGTCCCTAACCAGGGACCTTTTCATTGCACTGCCACTATGCCACTGTCTGGCAGCTCTGTTTGTGACTTACAAAGAGTTGCTGCTATTGATATTCTAGTTTGTATTATTTTGGTGAACATATGTATGTATTTCTGTTGGATATATACCAAGGAGTTAAATTGTTGAGTTATAGGTATGCATATGTTCAGTTTTGGTAGATACTGACAATTTTCTACAATTATTTTTATCCATTTGAATCCTACTTGAAATGTATCGGGGTTTTATTACTTCATGTCCTTAAGATACTCAGTATTTACTCACTTTTCCTTTTTAATCATTGTGGTACTATTGTACCTCACTATACTTTTAACTTACATTTCCCCGAGAATCAGTGGCATTGGGGTACTTTTTCATGTGCTTAGACATTTATAAAATGGCCTCTGTTAAGTGCCTGCCTGACCAAGTCTCTCTCTCTCTCTTTTAAAATTAAATTGCCTTTTTCTGTTAATCTGTAGGAGTTCACTATGTATTTTGGGTACAAGTCTTTTATCAAATAGACTTTTTCTGCCTTATAAATATTATGTATTTCCTGGAAATTCATCTCTGGTTTTTGTTTCTTCTTGCTCTTTACCCTTTCCTTGGGCTAATACACCAATGATGGGCTTCAGTTATCCTGACTGTGGAATCTCCCTCTAGAGTTTCAAACCCTTATTCCCAACTTGCTAATAGTCCACGGGAAGGTCTTCCTTAACTCTGTAAAACTGATGTCTTGTCTTCATAGAGCCAGCTGTGTCTCTCATGTCTTCTTTGTTAGCAGAGTAATTATGCAGCCAGGCATACAAAGCATTATTTACATCATGTTGGCTTTTTCCTTTTCTTCATTCTCATTACTCCCATGCCTCTACCCACAAATCCTTGTGGGACTCCATCAGACATAGCTGCGTCATTAGGCCTTTCTCTTCCTTCACACCACCACTGCCCACTGTGCTAGACTACAGCCAGAGCAGCCTGATCAGACTTTTGCCTCTAGTCTTCTCTCATCACGAATGCAGTGTTTACTTTTTAAGACGATAACCTGAGCAATTGATTTTTCTCTATCGAAAGTTTCGATGACTCTCTACTTTTATTTAACAGCTTTATGGAGCTATAATTTATGTATCATAAAAAGAACTCATTTAAAGTGTACAGTTCAATGGGTTTTAGTATATTCACAGATATGTACAGACTTCACCACAGTCAATTTTAGAACATTATCATTACCTCCAAAAGAAATCCTGTAACTTTTTGCTGTCACCCTCCACCTCCCTCATCCTCACCCCAGACCTAAGAAAACCACTAATTGATTTCTGCCTCAGTAGATTTACCTTTCCTGGACATTTTATATGAATGTAGTCACATAGTATGGGTTTTTTAGGGACTGGCTTGTTTCACTTAGCATGATGCTATCCAGAGTCATATGTACCTCATAGCATGGGTCAGTGCTTTCCTTTTCATTGCTGAGGAATATTCCGCTGTATGGATAGACAACGTTTCATTTATCTGTTCTTCAGCTGCTAGACCCATAGATTCTTTCCACATGTGCCTCCTGTAGATAATGCTGCTGTCAACATGTGTACACAAGTCGTGGTGCAGACACATGTGTCTCCTTCTCTGGGGTGGTGCTAGGAGTGAGACTCTCTGTTGCCAGCAGGGTGAAGCACATACTTTGCAGCCTGGCATCTGACACTACTGACAATCTAGACTTTATAATATGTGTGCTCCCAGAGACCTGTGGTCTTCCATATCTCAGTTCTTGGTATGTTCCCAGGTTTTGGCCCAGTTCCAGGTACTCGTAGGTGCTGAGTAAATATTTACAGCATCAATTACTGCAAAGAACCTGATGCTCTCTCTCCAAAATCATATCACTGTTAGCTGTGTACTGAAGGTCCCATTGCCCAGTGCCTTCCCTCACCTCTCCTGTGACGACTCCGTGTCCTAACAGTTTTGTACCTTCCACCTAGAGTGCACTTGCCTTTTCTTTTCTGGAACACTTTCCTCCTCTCCAAAAGTGGGTTAGTTTTTTTTTTTTTTTTTTTTTTTTTTTTTCACCTCTTATGCTCCCATATCATTTTGTAGCTAATTCTGTCATAATTCAACAAATAGAATTACAGTTGATCACTTTACATGACCCTAGCATGCTCTAGACTAAAATTCTCTTGAAAGCATTAGCAAGAATTATTTGAATTTGCATTCCTGGGAGAACACCCAAGGCCTGTACATAGTAGGTGCTCAATAAATATTATTGTGTAAATGAATATTTGTGTCACTGCCTACTGTAAAATTTCTCTCACATCATGTTTGAATGTTAAGGAACACTAAAATATTGACTTATTTTTTTCTTTTTGGTATAACATTCTTTGTGTTTGTCACTAGAGTCTTGGTTATACCATCTGTTATAATGATATAAAATATCGTGAAGTCTGTAGCTGAAAAAACAATCCTCTAAAACTGCTCCCTTTAGTTCCCTTACTGTTGATACCCTAGGATTTTATATCTGAATTTCCCAAGATTATGCCACATGTTTTGTTTTGCTTTCTGTTTTTAAACTATTTTAGTTATAAATTATTTATAAACTAAATTATTTTAAAGAACTTGTACACACACACATAATTTATATTAAGATTGCCTGCACCCTTACTGAAGGGAGCAAATGTTACTTTTAAGAGCATGAGGCATGTCTTAAAATGAAGGGATATTATTTAGGCAGATGGATGGTCCCTTTGATGGAAGAAACAAAAGCTGTTGGAATTTAGTTTGGGTTTTCTTTTGCCTGTGACCATATGATGTGTATCTTAGTGAATGAGTTTATGTTACATTATTAAACCCAGTGGTGTGAAGTTGAAAAACTAACACAAAATGTCTTAAAAAAAATGAGGGGAAGTGACAGGAATCCCCCACAGGTCACTTATGTCTTTACTAGGGTTAAATATTTATTATTTTTCTTGCACTCAGTTAAATAATTTCATATGGTCACATCACAATCCCTTCTCTGTTTCTCCATTCAGTCACAATATTGAGCATGCATGCACACAAGCCTCATGACTTTTCAGGTCACCATGCTGTGATTCCAATCACAGTTGGCCATGTGTGGGATCTGGCTCCCATAACTACAAGGTCATGGAAACAACCTATATGTTGGCTCTTGAAATGTAATTTTTAGTAACAAATTTTATTCTATTTTATTTTTGAGGTTTTTCTTATAAGGCATATATGCTTGCTCGAGAGAGGCAGAGAGGGAAGGTGAGAAATTACTCCCCAGGGGGGTATGGTCAAGCCACAACCCCCTCAACTCCAGTCTCCTCTTTGGATTTTGGGCACACTTGCACAAGTGCTGCCATGATTTTCAAGAGACTGAGTTCAGGACTTGAGCCATGGTTGGCCAGGTGAGAGTCCATGCCTGAACCACCATGCCACCTGCTGGCCCCAAGAAATGATACATTTAACACATCAATATTTTTTATAAATTCGCATTGTCAAAGAGTTGTTTTTTTTGTTTTGTTTTGTTTTTTTTTTTTTGAGAGGTTTTTGCTATAGGGTGCGTGCACTCGCCAGACAGACAGAGAGAGACATAGAGACAGAAAGCGAGAAATCACCCCCCGAGGGGGTGGTTACTCCGCAATCCCTTCTCCATTCTCCTCTCGGGATCTTGGGCATGCACGCACACACTCCCAGCGTGAGTTTTAAGTCACCGGGTCCGGGACGCGAACCGTGGTTGACTACGTGGGAGTCCAGCGACATAGCCATTACGCTAACTGCTGGTTCCCAGAGAGTTTATTTTTTAAAGGTTTATTTATTGTATGAGTGAAAGAGGGTGAGAGAGAGACAAAAAAAAGGGAGAGGTACAGCAACAGTGACAGGCCGTTGGCACCACAGTTCACATCCTGGATCATGGACACACGTGCCTGGTGTACACTTGGAGGTCTCTGCACGTGAACTGCTAACCTCTCCCTCTGGGTCTTCCTTGCAAGGTGTTTCATCTTACCTTTGTGTCACCATCCAGTTCCGATTTTACTATTCGTCACAAGACTGCTTTTAGAATAGAAGGTACATTAAAATATGGTCAAGTTTTATTTAGTTTAAATTACCCGTGGTCGAGCTGACACAAGAGTAATGTGGAGAAGTAAAAGAATCTGGGTGGAATTCATTAGTTTTAAAGAGTGACAGTTACCTCCTCCCTAACAACATGTTTGAGGTAATGTCAGTTTCTTAGAAAGCTCAGATATAACATTACAGCACTATAATCAGCATTTTTATTTGAGTTGAAAACTGCAATGTTGAACTATTAACTATGCTTCTGAACTGAACTGATTTCTTAGTTAGCAACAATTTTTATATTCTGACTTACGAAGCATTACTAAAGAGGTTATGGTTGGGAGAAAAAACTATAAAATGGTTACTACTTGATGAGCATCCTAACTCTTATTTTCGAGTGAAATCTGTCACAGTTACAGGACATATTTGCCGTGTTTTGACAAAAACCATTCACTCTGCCTGCCAGCTCAGCCATGGACTGTAGAGGCCCTAGTGGGTGCAGGCGTGGTCACCACCAGTGATGGGCAGCCAGAGGAAGAAGGTGGATGCTTCAAATGAGGTACCAGGAGGATGGTACATGTCCTGGGTGCAGCTTCCCTAAGAGTTGGCTTTCTAGAAGAAAGGCAGCCACATAATGAAATCAGTATTGTGATGTGAGGAGGTACTCCTACCCTGTATGACTGTAGAAAGTGACATCTACGTGATTCAGCATCGAATAATACATGGAAAGGAATAGAAGGAACATTGAAGACCATCTAGTGATTAGACAAATGCCTCCCCTGCCTCCTTCTGTCTTTATTAGGACCTGAATCTGGTAATGAAGGCTTAAATGACTAGTCACATAACCATTTAGTTGCTTAACATGAAATAGTGCTAAAATGCGTGGGTGTTCTACCCCCATGTCTCCATATGCCACTCTAATAGCCTTATAGCAGTTCCTCCTAATGGAGCTTTCTTTCTGGGCTGTGGTAGGCCAGGGATCTCATTACACCTCCCTTATCCTCACAACAACAACATACTTTTTAATATACTTACTAAAGTAAGGTAAGGAATGAATTGTGCAATGCACGGTCTAAGGTGTGCAACAGGAGAGGGAAGTTCTGTTTGGGTTTTATTTATTGCTCATGCTCTATCAGGGGCGTGCATGGGATATGTGAAGAAGTAAAAGAAGTAAAAATAGTTGGTACTCTTCAATTATTTTACTTAACATTAAGAAGAAAATTAGAAAACATGTGATGATAGAGGCAACCAGCCCAGCTTCAGCTGGTGTCTTTTATTGCGTTCCATGGAAAGAGATGCACAGAGGGAGAGTCATATGCAAAATACCTCTGGAGGTGTGTTCTGAGGAAGTGAGGAGGGCAGGATGGCAGAGGGAGGAGCGACTCTGCAAAGCTGTGGCAGCAGAGGTCTCAGCTAGAAGGAGCTGTTTCAGGTCACCATGAGGGAGCCAGGTTTCTGGATCTGTCTTTGGCCAGTCCTTCTCCACTCCCTCCCCTGGGGAGTGCAGGTGTACGCCAGGCAGTGTACTCAGTGTGCTGAGGCTAATGATCAGGACAGATCCCAGGTAAAGTTATCACCAGCAACTGGAGTGTGCAGTATAAAGAGGGAATCTGGAGAGAGCCCCACCATATCCGCTTCAGGTGGCAACAGGAAGGAAAGCTGTCAGCCAACAAGGTGCCTGATGTCTGCTTGTGAGTAGAGGCAGCAAACTCAGTCTGCTGTGTCCCAGTGTTCTGTCACTATGCTACTAGCATGTTGAGGACTCTGCTAACTTCATACTTAGTGAGCAGGTTCCATCTTGTTGTTACAAATTGAGCCCTTTTTTTTTTTCCCCCATAAATAGTATTAATTTCTATTTTCTTACCTCTTTATTTCTTTCTTACAAATGATGTAAATTAACTCCATGAAAATTGATAGGCACTGCATCCTATCACACAGATTTAGTACCCTTGAACCATGTAAGATGCCTGTGACCCCTCCTACCCCACCAATGAGGAAGACTGAAGTGGGTCGAGCAGGCCACAGATCCAGACTGGACGGAGCTACCTCTGATTCCTGCTCTATGGAGAGTGGCTATATTGCCTTGTTTCATTCAAAGATGAGAAAACAAAAATCTTAAAAAGAAAGACTGAATGTTGGGCCAGCCCGATAGTACAGAGATTAAGTATTATGCGTAAAATGTCAATTCCCACATGGCTAACATGGTTCAAGTCCTGGCTCTGGTGACTTCAGAAACATACCAGTACACATGCGTGTACATGCCCCAAATCTTGACAGGATAAAGAAGTAGAACAGAAGGCATTGTGGCATGACTATGCCCCATCGTGGAATACTTTTTCTTTCTCTCTCTGGTAAGTGCAAGTACTCATTGGCAATAAAGAAAAATGATAATAATAGAAAAGAAAAAAGACTGAATCCTGGTTCTGCCACCCCCTCAATAAAAGATTTAAAAAGTCACTGTATATGAACAAATTTGCAACCTTTTATTTGTAGGAGTTAAAACAGAAACAATTCAAATAAAAAGATCACAAAAATAGTTACTTGCAATGTCTGCTTAGAGACAGTAAGTAGGGCTGGTCCATGGCCTGGTAGTTAAGAGAATCAGACCCACATGGTTGACCATGTGGCTCAAATCCCAGCCCCAGTGGCTTGAAAAACATGCTGGACACATGTGCATGCATGTCCAAAATTCCAGCAGGATGGTGAAATGGAGGGAAAAGAATTAAGGTATGATTACACCCCATCAGAGGGTACTCTCTCCCTTGCTTTCTCTGTTTCTCTCTAGCAAGTGCACCTGCCCTCTAGAAAAGTAAAAAGAGAAATAGGAAACCATGTATAATACGTGATGTTAAACGTCTGTGACAGTAGGCATGGTTTCGTATGTACATCTTAACACAATATAATTGTATAGGTAAGGCGTATGCACAGATGGACCAAAAGAAAAATGTAAAAATCAAAACAGAAACTGTAGGTGGGAGAAATTAGGTGATGCTTTTGCTGAAGCTCTCTTTATTATTGCTACTTATTTTCAATGACAGGGTATTATTTATTTGACACTGCATTTTTTTGGCAACTAGTTATGCTTTTTAAAATGTTTTTATATAGTCTTTCATTTAAAAAATTTTTTGGCTAATTTTATTAAAAAATAGCTCCCAATGTAACTAGTAACTACAGAAGTTTGATACTAGGAACTGGATCTCCTCATTCATTCATTCAGCTTCTCTTTGTTGAGGTCCCATTGGAGTTCGACTCTGTGCTCCAGATTATAATATGAGCAAACCAGGATCTTGTCTTCATGAAGGTTATATTCTAGTGGAGAAGTCAGACTACATATGATTACAAAGTGCAAAATATTAAGTCCATAACATGCCCCAAAACATATGGTCAGTACCATGGGGACAGAACAGGGTGTGGTGCAAGAGGCTAAAGAGTAATCGGGGAACCAGCAGTTGGCGTAATGGCTATGTTGCTGGACTCCCACGTGGTCAACCGCGGTTCGCGTCCCAGACCTGGTGGCTTAAAACTCACGCCGGGTGCGTGTGAGTGCGTGCCCAAGATCCCGAGAGGAGAATGGAGGAGGAGGGATTGAGGCGTGACCATCCCCCCTGGGGAGTGATTTCTTGCTTTCTGTCTCTATGTCTCTCTCTCTCTGTCTGGCAAGCGCACGTGCCCTATAGCAAAAATCTCTCCAAAAAAAAAAAAAAAAAGAGTAATCTAGCGAAAGTTGAGATCCAAGATGACATCAGCTTCGTGCAAAACGTGAAATTAAGATGATGCCTTATTTTTCAGTTGTAGCTTCCTTTATAGCACTTTGAGAAATTTTGAATAATTTCGTTATAGTTGGACCAAAATATTATTTCTGAAAATAATCTCCTAAGGCCAGTCTGTTTGAACTGCAGGCAAGGGAGTATTTTTCTTACCATTCTTGTGTTGTCTTTTTGCAGTGTTCAGTGAAGACCTACACTCCAGCCTCTACTTTGTCAATGCATCTCTGCAAGAGGTAGTGTTTGCGAGCACCACGGGGACGCTGGTGCCCTGCCCCGCTGCAGGCATCCCTCCTGTGACTCTCAGATGGTACCTAGCAACGGGCGAGGAGATCTACGATGTCCCCGGGATCCGCCACGTCCACCCCAACGGCACTCTCCAAATTTTCCCCTTCCCTCCTTCAAGCTTCAGTACCTTAATCCATGATAATACTTATTATTGCACAGCTGAAAATCCTTCAGGGAAAATTAGAAGTCAGGATGTCCACATCAAGGCTGGTGAGTACAGTTCCTTGACTTGTGTCTCTGCCTGTTGGGGGAGAGGGGTGCACAATGACACAGTAAAATGCTGTTGCAGTTGAGAACTGCATCATCAGTTCATTCTGACACCTCCAATGACTTCTTTGAGATGTCCAAATATTCGTGAACTAGATTTTAGGATATCTGAATGTTAGCATAAAAACTTGAATTATTGGTCATGTTCAGACTATATCCCCATCTTGCTATATTTTGACTCATTGATAATCTGACTCAAACTTTCAGTGGTTCAGACCCAATGTGTTTGCTTCTGGCCTTCTGTTTTCCCTCTTTGCCCTTCTCCCACCCCATCCTGGGGGAGGAAAGGGAAATGGATGAGTGGGAATAATACCACAGCATAAATGTGTACCACAACAGAAAACAGAATCAGTCACCTAGTATGTCTGCTTTCTTTGTAAAATAACAAGGCTATTTTAACAGTTTTGACTGCATTACATGTTGCGAAGTGTTGTCAGTGCATGAATCCTGAATAAGCTATGTTCTTTTTAACAACATATTGTGACTTTTTTCGAATCACCACTGTTACAAGTCAGCCCAGGAATCCAGCCTGAGACACACAGACATCAAAGGCTATATATACAAGACATATTGTGTCATTCTATAGACTTAACAAAGCCCTACAAAGTAAACTCACAGTTGGAATTTTGTTAGCAAACAACATTTTAATTTCTTTTAGGCCCAGCTCTGAAATATTTGAGTAGACTGACATAATATAATGGCAGGACAAAAAGAATGTGATTTGATTGTTGTCTTATACACCACATAGCTGGAGGAACTTTGTAATAATTTTTGCAGCAAATGAGACACTACTGCTAAAAAACATCATAACATGAGCAAAATGCATTTCTGAACTCCTGCGTATGATCTCTTTGATATAAGCAATCAAACATTAAACTATGACTCATTCTGCTAGCTAGTCATTTTACCAAACTGTATTTTGATCTCCATGACATGCTTATGAATTCCAAGACCTGAAGAAGAATGCACTTAAGAAAGGAGAAAAATTATTGGCTTTAATCAAGAGATATGAAAATTTGATATGTCAAATATTTAAAATAAAGCAAATGAAATTTATATAGAGACCTCTACACCTGACGAATAAGGAGATATAGTGAATGTCTTTCACTTGGCAGACAGAATATTTTGATGATGTATAATGAAAACATATTTATAATCTACAAAGCACTACTTATGGAGAAACCCGGAATTTCAAACAGCTGTATCTGTACGTATTGATCTATTATTTCTGTCTTGAGTTTCTGTCAGATAAAGAAGTTAAATGCTTACTCTTGTTTTAACTGTGTTCTAAATTTGTCATATAATTTATTATTTTTGCATGACACTGAAAGTTTTGAAGAGGTAGACATTGCATCATCCTGCCTGGTATCTATATTTGGTATCTATATATGCCCCCTGCTCCCTTCTACACAGTTCAGCTATTGCTGTTTATGGGTTAATATTCATGACATCTGAAACTCTATAAAATATGAGTCTAGAATATACACAAGTATTCTGTCAGTTTGAACGTATACTATGGACAGCTATATTGCTCAAATGCATTTTTTTCTCACTTAATTTTGCTTCCTTTTTATGAATATGTTATGGCTATGATATTTTAGCTTGTTTTTTTTTTTTGAGTTTTGTTTGTTTGTTTGTTTGTTTTGCTATAGGGTGTGTGCGCTTGTCAGACAGACCGAGAGAGACAGAGAGACAGAAAGCAAGAAATCACCCCCCAGGGGGGATGGCCATGCCACAATCCCTTCTCCTCCATTCTCCTCTCGGGATCTTGGGCACACATGCACATGTGCCTGGCGTGAGTTATAAGCCACCGGGTCCGGGACGCGAACTGTGGTTGACTGCATGGGAGTCCAGTGACATAGCCATTACGCTAACTGCTGGTCCCATGGTATTTTAGATTGTTTATGGCATGCTGGAAAAAATCAGGTTTCACCTTGTTTACTTATTGGCTTGACTAGAATTAAATGGTTGTTCAGAAGGGCAGGTGAGATCATCTATGTTACCCTGATAAGCTGACAAGCAGGTTTAAGTGGAATGAGCACTTATTCAAGGGGTATCTTCTTTGTGAAAATATTCTTGTAGACTACTGTTAGATTTTGCCTGGAATAATCTATTAGTAAAGTGGTTTTGTGACTTTTCCTTTGGAAGCACAATTTTTTTTTTTTTTTTTTTTTTTTTTTTTTTTTTTTTTTTTTTAAGTTTTTGGTATAGGGCACATGCGCTGGCCAGAGACAGGCAGACAGATAGTGAAAAGGGAAAGTACAAATCCTCTCCCCTCCCAGGGGTGTTGGCAATGCTCCAATCCCTTCTCCTTCAGTCTCCTTCTGGGATATTGTCCACACATGCACACGCACTCGGTCTAGTTTTGGGGGTTTTTTTAGACATATTTTTACTATAGAGTGTGTGCACTTGCCAGAGAGTCAGAGACAGAGAGAGAGAGAAAGCGAGAAATCACCCCCAGGGTGGATGGCCACGCCTCAATCCCTTCTTCTCCATTCTCCTCTCAGGATGTTGGGTAGATACACATGCACACATGCCTGACATGAGTTTTAAGTCACCAGGTCTGAGACTCGAACCACAGTCAACTACATGGAAGTCCAGCAGTGTAACCATTACACCATCTGCTGGTCCCATGCTTGACATATTTTTCAAGCTGCCGGGTCTGCCACTTGAACTGCAGTTAGCTGCATGGGAGTCCAGCATAATCACTATATCGCTTGCTGGTCCCAGGAGCAGAAGTATTTAATTTTTTTTTTATTGTATGTATTTGGAGATCTACAACTTGATGTTATGAGATACATAAAGACAGTAAAATGATTGAGGTAGTGAAGCAGGTTAATATAGCTCACATTGTTATATATTTTTGTGACAAGAATAGCCAAAACCTACATATTAAACAAGTATTCATAATGCAATATAATTTTTAATCTTCATATTATACATTGGATCTTTAGTCTTATTCATGTCTGTTAGTTGACCTATTATAAATTTCCTCTCCCCTTCCTCCACAGGTAAACACTGATTAGTCTTTATATTATATATTAGATCTCTAATCTTATACATATATGTTATTTGACCTACATTTACTCTCCATCACCTTCTTCTAAGGGTGTTTCATTCACTACTGCTGTGTACTTGAACTTTTGATCACTTTTTTTTAATTCCACATGTAAGTGAGATCTCGTAGTATTTTTCTTTTTATTTATTTTTTATTTTATTTGCTTATTTATTTAGAGATTTTTGCTATAGGCCATGTGCTCACTGGAGAGATGAGAGAGACAGAAAGCAAGAAATCATCCCCTGGGGGTATGGCCACACCACAATCCCTTCTCCTCTATTCTCCTCTAAGGAGTTTGGGCACGTATGCAAGTGCACCCAATGTGAGGTTCAGGCCACTGGGTCTGGGACTTGCAATGTGGTTGACTACATGGGAATCCAGTAATGTAACCATTATGCCATGTGCTGGTCCCACAATTTTTCTTTCATGTCTGGCTTATCTCACTTAGCATAGTATCCTCCAGGATTGTCCATATTGTGGCAAATAGCAGGATATCCTTTTTTCCTTTATCCATCCATCCAAAAATCGACATTTAGATTGTTTCCATATTTTGGCTATAGTGAATAATGCTGCAAATAATGTGGGAGTGCAGATATTCTTTATGAGATAGTAGTTTTGTCTCCTTGGTATATATATCCAGAAGAAGGATTGCGGGATCATATGGCAGTTTTATTTTTAGCTTCTTTAAGAAGCTCCATACTGTTTTCCATAATGGTCTTACAATTCTACATTCCACCAGCAGGGTACTGGGCTTTCTTCCTCCACATGTTCACTGACATTTTAAAATCACTTCTCTTAATAATAACTGCTATCTTTAGGGTTATAGATAATATCTCATAGTGGTTTATTTTGCATTTCCTTGATGTTTGGTAATGTTGAGCACCTTTTCATATTTCTTTTGGCCGTTTTTATCACATTATATTATTTTAATGTTTGGCCATTTTTATTTCAAAATTGTATGATACTGGCACATAGAAAAAGAGAAATATAGAACAATGATACAGAATAAAGAGCCGAGAAATAAATCCAAACATGCATGGTCTGCTAATTTTCAGTAAGGACACTAAGAGTACTCAGTAAAGAAAGCATATAAATGGTACAGGGAAAACTGGATTTCCACATGAAGAAAAATAAAATTAGACTCTTACATCATACACAAAAAAATTAACTAAAAATGTATAAAAACATCTACATGTAAGGCCTAAAACCATAAAACTTATAGAAGAGGATATAGGAGAAAAGCTCTTCAACATTGTCCTTGGCAGTAATGTTTTAAATTTCACACCAAAAACTCAAGCCACAAAAAACAAATAAATGAGAGTTTCTTCCACGTGGTTGCTGGGGAGAACCTGCTGCTGTGCTGACCATGCTCTGCCGGACACGGTGTCCATGACGAGTGGACAAAATTTGGATAATCCTACCTTTTCCTGAAGCACTGGATGCTGCTCAGAGGTTTGAACCAACTTTTAGAAGGGATAGAGTTTGACTGAGATGGGAAAATTTTAGAATTTTTGGTCCCTTTTTCCATGAAAAGAAAACATACTGGAATTTTGATGGAATATTTGTATCAGTGACAGAGATAGCTGCATTTTGATGAATTTTGAAAAAGTGATCATCTTTGTAAAACTATAATTTTAGAAACCTCTGTATTTGTCCAGGATTAAGAAAATGAATTCATTTTCGGTTTATAAATTTGTCCATTATATTGAAGTCTTTAATCCACTTTGAGTTAAATGTAACTGGTAAGAGATGATCTAGTTTGAGAACGGTCCTTCTTCAAGAGACAGACAGCTCTATGGCTCCTGCCATCTAGCCATTTTGGGAGAAAGGAAGATGTCCCACTGATAACTGGGCCTCCAGCATACAAAACTTGCATGGTAGGAAGATCCCTTTCAAGTCTCCTGTCTCTATCTGTCTTTGTCTCTCTCTACCTCTGTCTCTGTCCTCTCTCTCTCTTTTTTTTTAATTTTTGCTTTTTAGAATTTTTTTAAGGTGAGGCATTTTACAGGGCCCTTTGGCCCCTCCTACCTAGCCCTTTATCTTGTTAATAATTCCCTCTCCCCCTCCCAACCCAGGAGAGGCAGAAGGGAACAGAACGGGCCTTCTTCAAGAGACAGACAGCTCCATGGCTCCTGCGATCTAGGGGTTTTGTAATTTTTGATTTTTATTGAAATTTTTTGAATATTATTTTTTTTAGATTTATTTAAGGTTTTCGCTTCTTTTTCTCTGTTTTTTTTTTTTTTTTTTTTTTTTTTTTTTTTTTTTTTTTTTTTTGCTGTTGTTGGTATTGTTTCTCTCTCTCTGTTTCCTATTCTGCATACTCCTTGACCCTCAAATTGAGCTTCCAAGTTTGGGAAGAAACCGACCATCCACCAGATGACTAGAAATCGCTGCAGGACCACAAGAAATATGGGGAAGCAGAAAAATACCTCTCCCACAAGGGAGAAGGATAGCTCCTCTTCATCCACACACAGTTCAATGGAAATCATGGAAATGTCTGATAAAGAATTCAGAACATTCATAATGGCAAAGCTAACAAAGATGGAAGAGAAGAGAGACAAGGAACTGCTGAAAAGGAAGGAGAAAGGAGTTGAAGAGTTCCGGGAGGTGAGGAAATTCATGCAAGATCTAAGAGAGGAATTTCACACTTTACAAAAGAATCAGATGGAACTGTTAAGAGATGAAGGCTATAATACAAGAAGTCAAAATCTCCCTTGAAAGTATTAAAAGCAGACTAGATCATACAGAAAATAGAATCTTAAATGTAGAAGAGAAAATGGCTGGCCTAGAAAAATCCACCATGAAGACTGAGAAAATGGCCCAAAAATTTGAGAATAATATGCAAGAAGTTCTAGATACAATTAAACGTCCAAACATCCAGATAATAGGCATCCCAGAGGGTGAAGAGACTCATAAGGGCATTGATAATCTATTCCATGAAATCCTGCAAGAAAACTTTCCAAACCTGGAGAGGCACTCAAAGATTCAGTCTCAAGAAATACAGAGGACCCCAAATAGAATCAACCCAAGAAGATCTTCTCCAAGACACATTATAGCCAGATTGACCAAAACCACAGACAAAGACAAGATACTAAGACTGGCAAGAGAAAAAAGGCAAGTTACCTACAAAGGTTATCCCATCAGACTAACGGCAGACCTCTCATCAGAAACAATGCAAGCGAGGAGAGAATGGGAAAATATATTCAAAGTATTAAGGGAAAAGCAATTTCAACCAAGAATTCTGTACCCAGCAAGGTTATTGTTCATTTGGGAAGAAAGGACACGAACTTTCCCAGATAAGCAAAACCTGAAAGAATTTACCAGCACCAGACCAGATCTCCAAGAAGTTCTTAAGGAAGTGCTATGTTAGTAAAATTAAATGCAGACACACAGAAATAAGAGTTCAAAAACTAAGAAAATGGGCAACTTAATTGTAGGGACAAAGTCTGGAGTTGAGTATTATATCCCAGAGTTCAATCTGGAAGATCGTACCTCAACAGTAACAGAAGAAAGATTAAGTACATGAGTCTGAACTGATGAAACAGCACTCTGTGACTTGACTGAGATATTGCTGCTTTTCTTCTAAGCTTTGTTGTCCGGTTTTAAGGATTTTTATTCTGTCTTGAGCTGTCAATAGATTCATGTACCTACTATTTGAACAGAATACTAACCTGCTTCTAGGCCTCAAGTTTCAAGGAAATATCCTTACCAGTTCAAAACTGCCTTTCTTGAAACCACCAGCTGAACTTGCTATTGAAAGTAGTTAGATTACTTATGATATTCTGTGGTCAACAAAATGTTGGGGGAAAAGGAATTGAAGACAACTGTAGACAGCAGAGATAGTGTAATAAGAGTGGAATAGGACAGAGGGTCAGACATGGGGTAAAAAACATATATATATATGAAAGTAGTAATGGAATTTTATGGATGATATCATGCATGATTAAGCCACTATGCAGTTTACTCTAGAGGGGAAACGACATTTTGTATGTTGTGATGATGCTCAGGGAATGAATGTAAATTAAAAAAAAATTTTTTTCAGAAAAAAAAATACTAAAACTGTTACCAAAATTTAAAGAAAAAACTGTGTATTTGATGACCACAGTAAGCTATATAGCCCCAGCTAGGTACTATTTTAAAGTATGTTCATTCTACTCACTGAGGTTTATGCCTAAAATCAGACATGGGTTCTTGTGTATGTGTATATCAGCTGTGCTTGCTATTGTAAATATTTAGACAAATTAAGTTCATTAGCAAATCAATTAAATGGGGCGGGGGGAAGGCATAGAAAGCAATCATGGATACCAGAGACAATGGGAGGAGGGTTGGACAGGGCAGAGGGTTAGGGATAGGGAATCAAGGATGGCAAAAAAAAAAAAAAGCAAAATATACAAGACATAAGAAATGGAAAATTGTTGATAACACGTATGTTGATGTGTTTGAGCCAACAGACAGTGTATTTTGGATGGGAAATTCATTTTGTATACTGTAAAAAAGTAATTAAAAATAAAGAAAGAAAGAAAAAAGAAAAAAAGAAACCAAATAAATGAGACTACCTGAAATTAAAAATCTTCTGGCCCAGTCTGATAATAGTGAAGTTAACTGAACTCCAATGCTGGAAATCATATAGTCAACTATAAGTTCATATTGGCAGGTTGTCCTGAAAATACACATACACATGTGTATGCTCAAGATCCTGAAGAGCTGGAGACCTGGAAAAAGGGAATCATAGTATGCTGAGATCCATTGAGGGTGCTTCCCTTTCTTTCACTCTCTCCTGAGCATGATCTTTATCAGGAATAGAATAAATAAGCTTAGAAACAAAGAAACAAAGCTAAAACTCTTCTGCATAGCAGAAGAAACAATCAGTACAATATACATGCAGTCCACAGAGTGGGAAAAAGTATTGCAAACTGCAATACGTATCTGTTAAGAGGTTACTAATTCAGAATTTGAAAAGAAATTTTATAATTTAATAGCAGAAAAATACATAACCCAATTTAAAAATGGGCAAATCACCAGGACATACATTTCTCTAAGAAAGGCATAAATTCTCTTTTTAAAAAATTTTCAGCAATTTTCACATAGTATAAGTTTTAGTTATTAAAAGACAGTTCACCCATAATGTCTTATTAATCAGAAATCCTATTTCTAACAGAAAATAATTTCCTGCCCTTCCTATTCTAGGGACTGGAATGTAGATGTGCCACTTGAAGTAGTTGTGCCCCTCACACGTACTGTATTTACTATTGGGTTGTCAGGAAAGTCATGACACATTTTGGCATAGAAAAACAGAAAAATATATAACGACTTTTTCAACAACCTAATACTTAGCAAACAGCCATCAGCTGTGTTACCTTGGGAAAGTCCAAAAATTTTTAGTTGTTGCTTCCTCTTTAGTAAACTGTGGTTAGTAATATTTGACTGGGATTTCTGCTTATGGTCACAGTGGAATAGCAGGGACTTTTAATACAAAACAATCTAAAAAATAAAGTAAAAATGAAAACAGTCGAGATATATGAGGATGTATAAAGCAAGACTTTTCAAGACTGGACATCAGGCAGTGAAGGAAAGTTACTTTTGAGAAAATGGAAATAGCAGATTTAGCTCTATGAGTGCTCCAATTTGTTACCTTACATTTATTGATAGAGAACACAAAAATATGCACATAGATGTCTATTGTAGCTTTGTTCATAATTGCCAAAAAGAAATATACAAAGATGGCCTTCAATATGTGAGTGGATAATGATAAATAATCTCTCCTTAATTGAACTTCAGTTACACATCTTTGAACCCTCTGCTCAACCTTGACTTTCTATACCTGTCCTCTTGGTGCCAAATTTTAGCATGAATCCTTCTAAGTCATTCCTCTATTCTGGATATTTGATCACTCTTGCTATCTGATCAGGTTCTTCAACCCCACCCTTTGATATATACATTTTTGGTTGTTTTTATCAGAATCCTGTTAGGCCAGATAAGCCAGTAATTGCCTATGTTTGATGTGTCTTCTACTAATGTTCTATTCACTGGCTACCATCAACCTGCTCATTAGTTATAAATCTTCACTTGTGCCTACATATCCTTGTATATAACGTTGAATTGCTCTCCCTATTGTAATAGTTATGACCACATTTCAAAAGTCTTGAATAAAATTTGCCTTACCTTTTTAAACAAGCATTGCAGTAATTTTCCTTTATTAATAAACTACAGTATACTCATACAATGGAATATTAATCAGCAATAGAAAAAAATGAGCTATTGAGCTATGAAAACACATAAATACATGGAGAAATCCTACCTGTACATTATTAAGTGAAAAAAGCCAATATGAAAATCTTTATAAATAAATAAATAAATAAATTTAGATAAAATAATTCTTTAAAAATTTTTCTTCTTTATAATTCTTAATTTTCTATACATCCAACCACTATCAATCATTAAAGTTTGTAAAATGAATTTTCCCAGTGTGAATACACTGTATTAGTCCAATTAAAGATATTATTATATAATCATCAAAAGATAATTTTCCATATTTTGTGTCCCTTAAATGTTTTACTTTTTTCCCCCTTGATTTCCAGATTGTTCACAATTGCTAAGATATGGAGCCAACCAAAATGTCCAAGAGCAGATGAGAGGATTAACAAATTTCATATACAAATTGAGTCCCCCCCAAAATAGGACGGTGAAACAATAAAATAAAAAAAATTTGAAATTTGACCTAAATTTTTCAATTTTGATGAAAACTGTAAACCCACAGATCAAAAAGCTCAAGAAACCTCAAGCTTAAAAACTGTGAAAAAATATACTGAGCACATCATAAGAAATGCAAAGAAAAATGTACCAAGACACATAGTAATAAAATTGCTTAGAACCAGTGAGAAATAGAAAATATTAAAAATAGCAGAAAAAGCATATTTACTTACATTAGAAATAGGAGTTCTGATTGATAAAACATTCTATCCCAATTTACTGCCTTAAGCTTATTGACAGAGGACACAAAAAAAAGCACAAGGATTTGTATAGCAGCTTTATTCCTAACTGCAGGAAAGGAACTACATGTCATTTGATATGGGAATGAATAAAGACAAAGAATCTCTATTAATTAAACTTCACTTAGGTACTTCTGAGCCCTTTTTCAACCAAGCCTCAACCAGAAGTCAACTATAATGTCTTATTAAAAAAGAAATCCTATTTCTAAGAGAAAATAGTTTCTTGCTCTTTTTATTCTTTTATATATATGTTATATAAAATATATATAAAGAATATATATTATATATATTACATATATGTAATATTTATATATCTATATGTACACACACACACATAATTTTAATTTCTTTTATACATTCAATCACTATACATGCAGATGGGCCACTTGAAGTAGTAGTGCCCCTCACACATAAAAAAAATCTTTTAAAGCATAATTGACTACTTAAAAAATAACTATGCTTTGTGAAGTTTGTAATGTAGGTGGAAGTAAAATATATGACAATAACAGCATTCAGGCCTAGCAGAAACACATGGAGTTGTCATGAGGTTATTTTGTTGTATGTGAAGTTGTGTAATATCACTTGATTATAGGTGGAGACAAGTTACACATGTATACTATAAAACTGAAAGCAACCACGAAAATAACAAAACAAAGAATTATAGCTAATATGCTAACAAAAGAAAAAATGAAATCATTAGAAAATATTCGATCTGGGAAAATTCATTTTGTGTTCTGTAAAGATGTACAGTAATTAAATGTAAAAATAAATAACTAAATAATACGTATTTTAAAAAGAGAAAAGAAATACACCCTAATCCTGGTTCTTCGACTGTGGGAATTAGCCTAACTTGTCAGGACTCTTCATTGGTAAAATAAAAAAATATTCAATCCAAAATAACAAAAAAAAAACAATAAAAAAGGAAGTAAAAATCAGATAGTAAAAATAGAAATTAAAAACCAAAATGATGAACTTAGGCCTAACCATATAAATATTTTCATTAAATATAAATGCTGCAATTATCCAAATTACAAGGCAGAGGTTGCCAATTGGATTCAGAACTACCTAAAAGAATCACTCTTTTCAGGACCATCAATGTAATGGCTATGTTGCTGGACTCCCATGTAGTCAACCATGGTTCGAGTCCCAGATCTGGTGGCTTAAAGTCACGCTGGGTGCTTGTGCGTGCATGTGTGCCCAAGATCCCAAGAGAAGAATGGAGGAGAAGGGATTGTGGCATGGTCATCCCCCCTGGGGGGTGATTTCTCACTTTCTGTCTCTCTATCTCTCTCTGTCTTTCTGGCAAGTGCATGCGCCCTCTGGCAAAAACCTCTCCAAATAATAATAATAGTAATAATAATAATTGTTGGAACTTTCAGCTTCACCCACCAACCAAGACAAACAAACAAACAAACAAACAAAAAAACTAGGAAAATCTTGCTATGGCTCATATACTTAATGTCGAAAGAATAAATGTTTTCCCCTAAAACTAAAGAACAATACGAGGGTGTATATTCTTGTAACTTCTATTCTACATTAGATTGGAGTTTCTAGCCAGAGCAGCATGCCAGAAAAAGAAGTAAAAGGTGTCTGGATTGTGAAGAAAAAAGTATCACCTGTCTTTATTTGTACAATAGATAACAATCATCAATGTAGAAAAGTTGATGGAATCCACAGAAAAGCTATTGAAACTAGTAAGTTTTTCAAGATTGTTATATATGACAACAACACATACACACACACAGTGTAAATAGAAAACTTAAAAAATGCTATGTATGATGGAATTGTGACAACCGTAACTGGCAGAAACCAGTATCAGGAACCAGCAGTTAGCGTAATGGCTATGTCGCTGGACTCCCACATAGTCGACCGCGGTTCGCGTCCCGGACCCGGTGGCTTAAAACTCATGCCGGGCGCGTGTGCGTGCGTGCCCCAAGATCCCAAGGTGAGAATGGAGGAGAAGGGATTGCGGTGTGACCATCCTCCCTGGGGGGTGATTTCTCGCTTTCTGTCTCTATGTCTCTCTCTGTCTGTCTGGCGAGCACATGCGCCCCATAGTGAAAAAAAAGAAACCTCTCCAAAAAAAAAAAAAAAAAAAAGAAACCAGTATCGAACCTAAGTTAAACTCCTCGCCACTCAAATGTCAATACTTGAGAGATAAGTGTTGATGATGGAAAAGACTGGTGGCCTTATTTGGGTGGCTAACAGCTAGGAATATGACCAATGACCATTTCCTAACAAAATTTTTAAAGAGGGAGTAAGGGGGACCATGTGCTGCTTTGCCTAACACAGCGTTCGTCGTTTCTGAGCATGGTCCTGCAGAGGAGACTTGTCAACATCAGACTCGTTTTCAGTTGCATCTGGGTCACTGGACCTGATCATTAGTGCAGACATTTTTATCTTTCTCAAGCACATCTGATTATCGAGTTGCAATCTTAAGGCCTGGTCTCTGCAGAATCTCATTAAAGCCATGATTAGTTTTTGCTAGGCTTAATATGGAGCCACCTTGGTTTCTCTTGTAGCCTGGCTACAAAATCAAAAAGCACAAAATACTTAGGGATAAATCTGACCCAAAATGTGAAAGATTTGTACACTAAACATAAAACATTCCTGAGCAAAGTTAATTAAATAAGTAATTATTAATTGAATTTATAAAGATGTAAATAAAAGGAGAATGTAATATTTTTTGTGGGTTGGAGGATTCAGTGTTATTAAGATGTCAGTTCTCTTTGAAATGAGCTATAGATTTAATGCAATCCCAATAAAAGCCCAGCAGCCTGCTTTTTGTTGTTGCTATTTTTTAACAAACAGAAATTGACATATCGATTCTAAAATTCATATGGAAATACAAAAGACCTAGATTAGCTAAGATAAGCTTGAAAATGCTCAGTTATTTAGGATGGATAACATTACCTAGTTTTAAAGCCTTTTTTTAAAAAAGTTCAGTTATTTCCTTCATGAGAGAGAGAGAGAGAGAGAGAGAGAGAGAGAGAGGGAGAGACAGGTACTCCAATAGAGCCTTCACACGGCGATTCACGGCCAGCCTTGGTTAGCCTGGATCATGGTCATACAGGGTGGCTCTGGGGAGTGAGCCTGGAACTTTCCCATGTGGGTACAGCTGTGTGGCTGCTATGCCACTGACTCGTCCTACCTGGTTTTACTATTGCTATACAGATCATTATTATAAGCATAAGTAACAGAATAGAGTTTAGAAATAAAGCCTCACATAGCTGGACAACTAAAAGTTGACAAGGTGGTACACAAATAATTTTGTGGGGAAATGATAGCCATTTCAACAAGTGATGCAAGAAAAACATTGTATATCCATAGGCAAAAATACAAAAAGTTTTCATTCATACCTTGTACAGTAGGTAAAACTTACTCAAAATGATTTATAGATCTAGATATAAACACTTTTTTTTTTTGAAGAGGTTTTTGCTATAGTGCATGTGCGCTCGCCAAACAGACAGAGAGACAGAAAGTGAGAAATCACCCCCTGGGGGGTGGCCAGGCCACAATCCCTTCTCCTCCATTCTCCTCTCGGGATCTTAGGCACGCATGCACATGCGCCTGGTGTGGGTCCGGGATGCGAACCGCGGTCGACTACATGGGAGTTCAGCAACATAGTCGTTACGCTAACTGCTGGTCCCTGATTTCTCACTTTCTATCTCTCTGTCTCTCTCTGTCTTTCTGGCGAGCACACGTGCCCTATAGCAAAAACCTCTCCAAAATAAAAAAGAAAAATAGGAGGAAATCTTTATAGTCTTGGATTATATAAAGATTTCTCAGATAAGAAAATTTATAAGCACAATTTATGAAAGAACAAATTTTTGTATTAGATTTCATCAAAATTTGAAACTTTTACTTCTAGGAGAATTAAAAGGCAAACCACATTCTGGGAAGACATATTTCTAAAACATATACGTGTTAAAGGATTATCATCTAGAAATATAATGAAATCTAAACACTTGGGTTTTTTTCTTTTAAAAAGTTGTATTATGAGAAATTGAAAGCATACATAAAACTGGAGAAAACAATACACAGATTTATCACAGAATCTGCAATCATTATTCTCAACTCTTGCCGTATTTACCCTATTTGCTTTACCAGTTTTTCTTTTCTTTTCTTTCCTTTTTTTTCCTTCAAGAGGTTTTTGCTATAGGGCGTGTGCACTTGCCAGTAAGACAGAGAAAGACAGAGAGACAGAAAGTGAGAAATCACCCCCCAGGGGGGATGGCCACGCCGCAATCCCTTCTCCTCCATTCTCCTCTCAGGATCTTGGGCACGCATTCACACGCACCCAGTGTAAGTTTAAGCCACCATGTCTGGGTCTCGAACCATGGTCAACACATGGGAGCCCAGTGACATAGCCATTACACCAGCTGCTGGTCCTAATTTTTCTTTATTAAAGTATTTTAAAGCAAATTGTTGACATCATATCACCCTATCATTAGTATCTCTAAACATAATGGTAATTTTTTCCATTTATTTATTTATTTTTACATTTTTCCACAAACATTGACTTTACATATCAAAAAATTTTTGCTCATATTCCATAGTTCTTGACTATTAATAAACAACTTTCAAAATTTCAAAATACTGAATTTTAAAGATAATGTTCAAAATATTTCTTATAAGTTTGTTTCTGACTCTATAACAACAGAGACAGTATGGCTTTAAATATTTTTGAGGAAATATTTATATATCAACTACTCAAATTGTTGAAAAGCAAATGCCTAGCACACGAGTCACACATGAACCTTCTCAATTCAGCCCTGCCTACCAAGTATTCTGTGATATACCATCTGCTAGCAAAGATCAGTCTCTTTTTCTTCCTTCAAAGTCTTCCTCAAGATAATCCACTGGTGTGGTTGCTCTTCTGCAGTCTCTGTTGTTTACAATGCTGGGCTGGAAAAGTCCAGGTTATTTTATGCTATAAATTCTTTCATATATCTTCTCTAATCCTCTCTGCCAGGCAGAACTATTTATGGTGCCAGGCCATCTTTCTAAGAGCTTCTGTTGGCTTACTTGACTAAGTTACATAGTTTTCTGATTAATCTTCAGATACAATATTCCAGTCAAAGCCCTGTCCAATAATGAGTATTTCCAATTTCTGATTCAATGCAACAAGCATTATTGAACTTATGCAAATAACCCTTCTGCCACAAAATAAGAATACTCTCAAATATTTTCCAAATCCAGAGGGGTCAGGAAGAAAGAAAAGTTTATGTTTCCATTTAAAGAAACAAACAAGAAAAATATTTTGACAAATTGCTGAACCTATCAGTACCTCAAAAGAAAGTAAAATGCTTAAATTCAGAAAAAAAGCATAGTAAAAAAAAAAATCAGGGGACGAGCATATAGCATAATTGTTATGTCGCTGTACTCCCATGTAGTCGACTGCAGTTCGAGTCATGGACCTGGTGGCTTAAACTCATGCCGGGCGTGTGTGCATGCGTACCCAAGATCCCAAGAGGAGAATGGAGAAGAAGGGATTGCAGCGTGGCCATCCCCCCCCCCGGTGGGGGGGGGTGATTTCTCGCTTTCTGTCTCTCTGTCTCTCTCTGTCTTTCTGACAAGCGCACGTGCCCTATAGCAAAACAAAACAAAAAAAACTCTCAAAAAAATCAATACCGATTTACTCAAAAGTCATAAAATTCTATTTCTCCAGTTCAATCTTATGTTCAAATTCTCTTCTGTTGATTATGCAGTGTTGCTTTGGTCGAATCTTTCCATTTAAATCCTGGAAGTCAACATTCAACCTTATTATTATCATTATTATTATTATTATTATTATTATTATTATTATTGGAGAGGTTTTTGCTATAGGGTGTGTGCACTTGCCAGAAAGAGAAAGACAGAGAGATAGAAAGTGAGAAATCACCCCCCCAGGGGGGATGGCCACGCCGCAGTCCCTTCTCCTCCATTCTCCTCTTGGGATCTTGGGCACGCATGCACATGCTCCCGGTGTGAGTTTAAGCCACCAAGTCTGGGACTCGAACCACGGTCAACTACATGGGAGCCCAGCGACATAGCCATTACGCTAACTGCTCTGGTCCCTCAACCTTATTATTGATATTTCTTGTCCCTAGCATTAAATTGGTCATTTTCTTGGTTGCCTTTTATTCTCTTATTTCTGTATGTGTCTTTAGTTTTCCTGGTAGAGCACTCCTTTCAGAACTTCTTAAAGAGTGGGTCTGCTATTGGCAAGTGCTTTCAGGTCTCGTTTATCTGAGAATGTTTTTATCCTTTCTTTCCATATGAAAGGTTATCTTGCTGGGTATAGTATTCTTGGTTGAAACTGTTTTTCACTAAACACTTTGAATATATTTTCCCATTCTTTCCTTGCTTGCATTATTTCTGATGAGAGGTCCGAGGTTGGCCTGATTGGATAACCTTTATAAGTAACCTGACGTTTCTCTCTTGCCAATTTTAGTATCTTGTCTTTGTCTGTAGATTTGGCCAGTCTGGCTATGACGTGCCTTGGAGAAGATCTTCTAGGGTTGATTCTATTAGGGGTCCTTTGTATTTCTTGGGTCTGGATATTTGAATGCCTCTCTAGATTTGGGAAGTTTTCTTCTAAGATTTCATGGAATAAATTATTAATGCCCTTATTAGTTTCCTCACCTTCAGGGATATTGATTATTCAGATGTTTGGATGCTTAATGCTGCCTAGTATTTCTCATACAGTATTCTCATTTTTGGGGGATTATTTTCTTAGTATTTTTGGTTGTTTTCTCTAGACCAGAGGGTTGCCTTTAACATCCAAAATTCCATTTTCTGCATGGACTAATCTGCTTTTAATACTTTCAAGGGAGATTTTGATTTCCTGAATGGCAGCCTTCATCTCTAATAGGGCCATTTGATTCTTTTTTGTGGTGTGTATTTCCTCTTTCAGGTCATGGATGGAAGAACTTCAACACCTTCTGGAACTTGTAGTCTCTTTTCTCCTACATCTTCTGGAGTTTATTATCTCTCAGTTATTGCATCTCATTTAGTTTTGTAACTATGAATATTCTTAATTTTCTATCAGACATTACTACAATTTCTACTGTACTGTTTGTGGATGATTTGGGATTGTTCTTTTCCCTTAGGGGAGAGATATTTTCTTAATTTCTCATGTTTCTTGTGCCTCTGAGGTGGTTTCTGGTCATTCTGTGACAAAATCTCTCCTCCACTGTGCTTGTCTGAATATTTCAGGAGTCTAGAAGATGGAGCTTAGAGCATAGCTTACCTGAACAGGCCAGGACACATCTCAGCTTTAAAACAGTTTCTTGTCTGAATATTTCAGGAGTCTAGAAGATGGAGTTTAGAGTATAGCTTCCCTCTAAACACTTTTTTTTAAAGGATTATTTAATTTTATTTATTATTATTATTCTTTATTTTGACCAGAGAGAAAAAGAGAGAAAGCCACCAGGTCCAGGACTCAAACTGTGGTTGGCCATGTGGGAATCCAGCACCTTAACCACCACGCCACCTACTGGCCACAATGGGTAAAATTTTTGAAGGGGCTCTTCACCAAAGGGATATGCAGCTAATCCTCCTTATCCATGGATCTCACATTAGCAAATTTAATGAACCACAGATCAAAAGTATTTTAAAAAATCAATAAGAAAAATACACATTTTTAAATACAGTATAACAGCTATTTACATAGCATTTACATCATATTAGGTATTTTAAGTACCCTAGAAATGATGTAATGCATGTGGGAGGATGTAGGTGGGTTATATGCAAATACTGTCTCTTTATATAAGGAATTTGGGTATCCTCTTTAGATTCTGGTGCTCGCAGTGGACCCTGGAACCAGTCCCTTGCAGACACCAACAGACCTGTGCTCAGTCAGTAAGCATGTTGGCCCAGCTTTGATGATACAAGTGGCAGGGTATGAACTGTGTGCTGGAAGTCATAGGGCCAACTGTGGGTTCAGATCTTTGGCCAATCTGAAAACATGCCAGGCATACATGAGCAAAAGATCCTGATGAATTCAAAGACTGGCAGAAAAGGAACATGGCAAGATCAGACCCTATCGAGTGTGCTTCTTTCTCTCTCTCCCATGCATGTACGCACATGCATGTATGCAGGCATATACTCTTTCTCATGGATTAAAAAGAAAGTAGCCACATGAACTAATGCTGCCTAACAGCATTAATTTTCAAGGAAATACAAAATAAAACTACAATGAGACAGCTATGTCTGCACATATGAAATTTAAAATTGGCCAGACCAATTGTTAGTGAGGCTGTGGAGCAACTGGGACTCTCTTACTGCTGGTGAAAATGCAAAATCGTACAGCCTTTATGGAAAACAATGTAGCACTTTCTTAAAAAGGTAAACATGTATCTACTATGTATTCTGGGCACTCTATCTTAAGTACAAAGCACATGTTCACACAAGTTATTTGATATAAATATTCATAATGGCTTCATTTATTTATTTACTCATTTTTTAAAGAGATTTTTACCATAGGGTGTGTATACCTGCTGGATAGACAGAGAGACAGAAAGTGAGAAGTCTTCCCCACCCAGGAGGGATGGCCACATCACAATTCTCTCTCTTCCATTCTCCTCTAAGAATTTTGGGCACACACATGCGTATGCCTGGTGTGAATTTTAAGACTCCAGATCTGAGACTTGAACAATGGTCAGCCACATGAGAGTCCAGCATCTTAACCACTATACTACCTATCAGCCCTGGTTTTATTTGTAATAATGAAAAATGGACCAAAGCTTGTCAAGATGTTCAACAGGGAAATGAGTAAACAAATTGTGGGCTCTCTATACAATTGAATATTACTAATAATCAAAGGAGTAGACTATTTTTTTTTTGAGAGAGAGAGGGGGGGACAGAGAGAGAGATTTTTTGCTATAGGGCATGTGCACTCACCAGAGAAACAGAGACAAAAAGTGAGAAATCCTCCCCCACGTGGAGAAAGGCCATGCCACAGTCACTTCTCCATTCTCCTCTAGATTTGGGGCACACATGCACAGGTACCCAGCATAAGTTTCAAGCTTTCAAGTCTGATACTCAAACTGTGTTTGGACATGTGGGAGTCCGGTGACATAACCATTATGTCATCTATTGGTCCTGGAATGGGCTTATTAATAGTAGCACTATAGCAGTGAGAAATCTCAAACTAATTATACTGAAGGAAATAAGCCTGATTTTAAAAAATGTATTTGCTGTATGATTTCATTTATATTAAACTTAAAAATGTGCAGACTAAGCTACACTGATGTGAAGCACATTAGTGGTAATCTGAGAAGAAGGAATGTGGGGGTTATGGGAAGAAGGCCATGTAAAGGGAGCAAGTAAACTTTTGGTGTAATGGATCTATTTTTTATTTTGATTGTTCATATCTTGATTTTGGTAGTAGCCTCAAGGGTGTGTCTCTATGTCCAAGTTTATCAATAAACACATATAGTTCACTGTATGCCTAATATCTCTATAAGATCATTTTAAGAAAAAAAATAGTAACATGAGAGATTTGATGTTCATATAATAAAATAGGTAATAATAGCTACACATAGGATGGCATTGCTATACCTCTATCCATCACAAACAGCTTTGACCCTTGGCACAAGAGACCGCACGCAGGTGGACAGTTGACCAAGCTGCCCTCAGTTCCCTTGCCCTCTGAATTTAGGACTCTTTTTTTTTTTTTTTTTTTTTTGAGAGGTTTTTGCTATAGAGTGTGTGCACTCGCCAGAAAGACAGAGAGAGACAGAGAGACAGAAAGCGAGAAATCACCCCCCAGGGGGGATGGCCACCCCGCAATCCCTTCTCCTCCATTCTTCTCTCGGATCTTGGGCACGCACGCACATGTGCCCGGCGTGAGTTTAAGTGCCGGGTCCAGGACTCGAACCGCGGTCGACTACGCGGGAGTCCAGCGACATAGCCATTACGCTAACTGCTGGTCCCGCCCTCTAAATTTAGAACTGATATCTCAGCAGTGTCAATCTCTTTCTTCCATGCTTGGGAACTGTGGGCTGGCACTTTCCACCCTCCTTGTGCACCAGAATAGTGGAGGAAGCTTGTCTGTGGGAAAAGGGAAAGATGAAGCGAGAATCAAAGAGAACGAGGCTGTGATGTCATCCCAAAGTCCACTTGCATGTTCCAGAGATCCTAGTGTCTTCAAAGGAGTTGTCCCATTTCAGCTTAAGGTGGCACAGTTAGGCTCTTCTTAGCAGCTATCAGAGATACTGAATAAAGCAATTGTGCTAAACAGTGTGCCAAGTACTTTAAAGATATTTTCCCGTTTAATCTGCACAGCCATGCAAGATAGGTATTATTTCCATTTTTAGGTGAAGGAAGTAGAGGTCTCTGTGAGCCAGCTGTTAGCAGCTCAGAGGAGCTGTGTGCTGGAGGTTGGTTTAGGTAAAGTGACAAAGCCAGTGCTCACAATCTCTGGAATATTCTGTGCTCCTTTCACCACTGCTTTTTTCCTCACTTTTCTCCTTGCTTTATAAATGTTTTTTGTCCTTTAGGGTCAGATCAGAAGACTCCTTACCCCAACTACTTACAGGTGCTTGTATTGTCTATCCTAAGTTCCTATTACCTGGGATCATCCACAGACCTATGCACTTTGATGTTTTATTGCTTTCTTTCAGTCATTTTACTGTGTGAATATTCTTTTATTTTTTTAAAATTTTTTCTCTTGAGCTAGTCATGTCATAAATGTGAGAAGCTCCAGAGTGCCCGGAATAGTGTTTGACATGAGAATGTGTGCAAGGTGCAATTGATCATTTAAATATCTCTCCATTTATTAAGTAATAAACTACACTATAAAATATACCAAAAATATTCCTGTAAGACTAATTTTGGGTTTCGAAGTCTGTCCTCAGATAACCATTTCCCAAATAAGAAGGACATTAGACATTAGACATGTACCCTCCTCCCTGCATAATGTCACCTACTGTTTCAGAGAAATCCAGCACATGGACAGTTGTTTTTGTTTGTTTATTTGTTTTTACTTGTGGATATATTTATTTATTTATTTATTTATTTATTTATTTATTTGTAATATGCATCTGTGCTAGTAATTGTTTAGCACAATTTCTGCTTATTTATTTATTTTTTATTTGTTATGTCAGAATATTTTGGACTCAGGAATCAAAAGTCTTAGGAACAATCTGAATTCAACCTATCAGGAGAGGAGAGGTTACTTTCTCTAGATATGCCCGTTCTCCGAAATTTCTCCTCACTGATCTCTACTCCATCCTTCTTTTAGTGCTCTGATTGCTGCAGACAGGATTTGGGTCAGGGCTTTCCTCTGGGATGCCAGCAAGGCCCAGTGCTGAGAAAGACCAAGTGCTCAATGTTTAATGTCCTCCTGTTACTACTACCCTGAAATGCTACTGTTTTTGTCTTTCAATTTTTTAAATAGATTTTTGTCTTAGGGCTCCTGAGGGCTTGTGCCCTTGCGGGGTTGGGGGTAAGGGTAGAGACAGTGAGAGGGAAAGTGAGAAATCACCCCCTGGGGGGATGACCATGCAACATTCCCTTCTCCATTCTCCTCCCCAGGGTCTTGGGCATGCACACACATTTGCCCAGCATCAGCTTGGTTTTTGCACATCAGGTGCTGTGGGATGATGGAATACATTTTAGGGCTTGGCATCTTTGCTCTTGGGGGTCGCCCCTCATGCCGCCTCCCTGAGATGGGTTCTCAGCTACCCTCTCCCTAGTCTCTGCCCACCTCAGCCTATGATTCTTGCTCCCATCCAGTGACCATGGCTGCTCCCCTGGTCCCTGGTGTGCTGAGCCCCACCTGGCCTCCTGCTCTCTGCTAATGTCCAGCAACCACTGCAGCACTCTCTCCTAGTTGGGGCCTGGGCAGGGGTGTGTGTAGGACTGAATGCATTTGCTCAGAGGCAGGGGTGGTGGAAGCTGACCTTACCCCAAGCTAGTGACACCACAGTGTATGTGTCCATCCAGGTGCTGGGAATGAACTCCTTACCCATCTCCAATGTCGGTACTAAGAGTGTGTGGACATGGAAGTTGAGATCCCTTAGAGGTTCTTATCCACTGTGGGTAGAGGTAATGTGCATGTGAAAGGGGGAGAGTAACTTTCTTATTCCAAGTCGAGCATGGCTTATCAACCTGGCAGCTGGTATCGGCAGGAGGGAACCTCTCACCCCGCAGCTGGTAGGCTGTGTGTGTCCAGAGCTGGGCAGGGGCCTTGGGTGTCTGGGAGAGTCTGAACCTGACTGGTGATTATCCGTGTGCTTAAGGAGTGTGACATTAAATAGCAAATAAACAGCACCATGACAGTTTGAGAAGACTACAGAAGAAAAAAATTTTGTGTTTATTATCTTTTTAAAAGTTTATTTATTCCCTGAAAAAGATTGAGTCATTATGGACAGTCTTCACAGCATGCTCCTCCCCACAAGCCTACAACCAGAGAGGCTGTACTACTCCTTTTTCTTCTATCCTCTATTCCCTTCTTTTATGTCTTTTATTTTCCACTACACCCATATTTTTAATTTATTAATGAGTTTGATTAGTTCACCTATCTTTTTGTAGTCTCTTTTTTAAAAATAATTATTTCTTTAATTTTATTTATTGTTATTACTATTGTTTTTAATTTTCTATAGGGCACATGTGAGAAAGAAAGAGAAAAAGTGAGAAGCAAGCTGCCAGGTCTCAGACTTGAACCATGGTTGGTGATAGGGGAGTCCAGCGCCTTAACTACCATGCCATCTGCTGACACCTTGTAGCCTCTTTCTAACCCATGACCATAGACTCAGCTCTCCTTGAGAGTTATTTATGCAGATATTTTGCTGTGTAGGTTTGGTTTCTGCCCCTGTGCATAATGATGTATTTCTGAGTTCAGAAACACCAGAGTGCCTTGAATCATTGCTGAGTGGACAGAAGGTATGGCATGGGTACCTGGAATCTCACCTCATGTGCACAGGTAGTACAATGATGGGGGTCTCAGATCCCTACACTTGGAAAAATCTCTCTGATTTGAGACAGAAATGAAGAAATTCTCCAAGTTGAGAAATTAAATGCTAATATTAAAAATGGGAACTGGGCAGTAGACTTTTTTTATCATTAGTATACTCTACTACTAAAACACTCAGTATATCACTGATCTCAACAATCCTTTTCTAGAGAGTTTTCTTCTGTCGATTAGATTTCCCTTGAGGAATTCAACCTTAGATTTGTTGGTATGTTAGTTTCTTTTGAAATTATTTCCGTGACCAATTTTCTTGGCATACATTTTTCCAATAAGTGACTAATCCTTTAAGAGAGCTGATTAGCTGATTAGATAATAAATGGTCTCTGCGGATAGCTTAGAAAATCATAGACTTATAGACTGCAGACTCTGAAAATGTTTCTGCTACAATGCCCTCATTTTAAATTAGACGAAATAAACTGTGGAGAAGTAAAACTAGGACATTTTTATGTAGAGAGAGGGAGTTAGAATGAGGACTAGATTCACCAGCATCTCAATACCCTGGAGACGAGATCTTCCCACACAACAGGTGATCCAACCCTGACTGTGGTTAAGGGTTGTCTTAGCCTATCCGCTCATGGCAGTGCTGTTGTGAGGTTTTCATTACCTAAGTTGGCTGAGTAACTACCGCTCTGAGTAGGGTATGTTGCCATCATTGTTCCCGTCATATAGATGGTGAGAGAACTTGCTCACAACACACAATTAGTGAGTGGCAGGGTGTGGATTGAAACCCAGGCATTGGGCCTACTGGGTGGGCACTAAATGCCAGCACCACCCTGCCTCTGAGCCTAGGCATTAAGCGTGTGGAATCCCCCTCTGAGTCCTTCTGATGATGCTCCTGTTGGTGGGATGTGGGACATATCCCTAAGCAGTCAGTACCCTGCCCTAAGCAATGCGGAGCATCGTAAAAAATTACTTTGCAACTTCTGTTTTAAAAAATCATTGATTTTAATTGTCACATAGTTTTAAAGGATTTTCAGGAACAGTTTCTATTTTTGAGTGTTTTTTGTTTGTTTTTTTGTTTGTTTTTGCTATAAGGCGCTTGCACTCACAAGGAGCAGGATCACACAGAAAGAGGGAAAGTGAGAAAGCAACCCCCAGGGGGGATGGCCACACCACAGTTCCTCCTCCAGTCTCTTCTCAGAATTTTGGGCACACACAAACATGTACCTGGTGTGATTTTCAATCTACTAGGTCCAGGACTCAAACCACGGAGTCAGCCATGCAGGGGTCCAGCACCTTAACCACCATTCCATCTGCTTGCCCCATTCTTGACTTTTTTTATGCATTTATTTTTCAGGAAATTTTTGCTTAGTCTTCAGAAGATCAAGAGCAGTTTCCCATGATCATAACTACCCAGGCACTGAGTCTTCTTCTAAGAAGCCACTTCTCACTTCATGTTGCCTTTAGGAGGCCCATTAATTGTTTTAATTTGTATTCTGGACCTTTAGCATCAAATGTAGTGTATGGTTAATGAACTGAATGTTCAAGTTGAATGTTGAAAGACATAAAGTTTAGGTTTATTAATTTTTTCCCTTAAGTCTATGCTATGCAGTTAATTATTTGTATGCGGCAATGTATCCTATATGACAATGAAATACTCTTAGAATGGGCCCATTGACTGTGTGTCTTACTGAGGTCCTCTCTCTGCCTTCCAGTTTTACGGGAGCCCTATACAGTCCGTGTGGAGGACCAGAAAACCATGAGAGGCAATGTTGCGGTCTTCAAGTGCATTATCCCCTCCTCGGTGGAGGCGTACATCACTGTCATCTCATGGGAGAAAGACACTGTTTCACTCGTCTCAGGTAGGCTTTGCGTTTTCAGTATGCACGGTGCTGGGCTGCCTTTCTGCACAAGTTTTTTCAGAGATGGAATTGAGTCTCCATTTACATGATCATTATAATTGAGGATTAATATAATGATGCTTGATGCTGTTTTATAAGTAAATATGATTAAGTGTTTTATATTGGTTTATAACAGCTCACTTCAGTGATTCTATAGCAACTGGTGGATAGAAGTTAGTTTCTTGCACTGTCTTTGTGATTTCATTTCTACTTCTAAACATAGAGCCATTGTAGAAGTGCACCTGTGAAGACCTCAGTGATCCTCATAGGAATGATATTCTGAAACTGAAATCTGGAAAATAAAAGCCTTTATTTTATACTCTTTAGTCCCTTCACATGCTTTTAGAATTATGTTGTGATCTCTTTCATGAAGATTCTATTTCAAACACATAGCTGGTACCAAGATATATATTTGCATTGAGTAATTTTTTGGCTTATATTTGAGGTCTAGAACTGAAACGACTGAAATGCTAGGAAATTGCAATCTTCATCTCTAGTGGCACTTATGCTGACTTCCTACTCTGCTATCTACCTGAGAAGGGCCCCGTCGGCATGAGCTGTTTTCCTGGTTTGCACAGCCTTGAATGATGACTGTTGGCATATCTAAAAATGTGTTGGCCACTTTTGAAAGGAGTTGTGAAGGTCATTGTCTGTATTCTAATCTGGATAATGAAGACTCGTTTTTTTTTAATGCGTCTTTACACATTCGTGTGTGTGTGTACATACACACAGCACATATTTTAGCATCATTCTTGATTTTGCCAATTTACCTAAACTCTCATAGTGACACAGCATTTTAGCTTTTCATCTGATTGATTAGGTAGATATCGTAGGTTACTATACGTCAAGTAAAATAAACCACTTAAAAGCGCCAAATCGGAATTGAAATATTTTATCCTCAAAGTACATTTCAGAAATCTAAGATGTAATGAAGCTTTTAGTTTTCCTTAATATTATCCTTACAGAGAATTTGATCTACTCACACTTCAGTGAACAATAAATTCCTTGCTGTTATGTTCATTAATCATCATAATTTGTTAACTTAGGTTATTGAAAAATGCTAAGCTTAAGAACTGAAATGTGATTGCAATAATTATTATAGAGATTCACCTCTGTTTCCATTGTTTAATGGTCTTTTCTCCTTAGGATTCATTGTGGTTCTTAGCAGTGGTTGGAGAGATTTGATGATAGTCATTTGACTGAACCCAGAGTTAGAGGGGAAGGGCCCTCAAATTCACATGGCAAGGGATGTGGATTCAGGGGAGGAAACATCTGAGATTATATTTGCCATCTCCCACACCCAGGGGCCTATGCTGATGGAGGTTCTCCTGTCTTCTAACACTGCCATCCAAATTCTTGGCCTCAAGGTCTATGCTGGCAGACAGGAGAGCATGGAAGAATGACAAATGGTCTCCTAATGCTTCTACTTAGAGGGGACATGTATCATTTTTGTTCATATTTAATTGGTCAAAGAAAAACACATCAATGACCTTGTGGGTGGCCTCAAGCAGGCTTATGATATAGAAGTGGACAGTCTGGAAGATAAGCCCAGTGACTCATCTTGCTTTAGCTGACAGCTGTGTTTGGACCTTGCTCCTAGGACCTAAGCTCTGCCCATCGAAAGTTCCCAGGGTAGGAGATCACACAGTCACTAAAGGTGACCAAAATGGTGATAATATGGAGGATCTTAATACATAAATACATTTTTTATTGCTCTGGTAGAGAGGATTATATTGGGTTGTCAGAAAAGTTATGATGCATTTTTGCATAGAAAAAAATACATAATGACTTTTCAACAATCCAATATTTCTCTCTGGTGACCAAGACAGGGCACAGGTAATGACAGACTTCCTCCCCTATTGCCCAAGGTTTTTAGGAGGACAATAGGCTAAGAGGAGGAACCTGCGATCTCCCTCCTCCACACTAGAGGGGCTGAGCTGTGTGGGAAGCAATGGAATTCTTGGTTAAACAGTTAAGACTTCACACATCACAGAGGTACCAGGGATAGAGGGGCTTCCAAATTAGTGTTGAGCTCCAGGAAGCCATCTTGAATGCTATATGTAATACAGATGATCTTTAAAGGTTCATTTGTCTCTGCTTTCCAAATATTCTTTGTTCAGCTAGTTTAGGTTCATTCATTGGTGTGGGCACCACCCTACTTCCCTCTTCCCAGGTTCCCAAGACATCCCAGCACGCCACATTATTGGGAAATGCATCCCAGGAGACATTCCTACTCTCTGCAGGTCACTCTGTTAATTCTGATTCTGTGAGGAAAAGTGATGAACTAAATCAGTCATGAGAATAAGCCTCTGTGGGTATCCATTGCAGTGGGATGGGGGTGAATACAGGAGTGGCAGGGGAAGGTGACCTGAGAAAACTGGAAACTAATGACAGTCGGGAGAGGACTGTGAGAGAAAAGTCATAAGCCATGGCTACTGTCCCACCTGGGCTAGGGGCAAGACGCTGTCTCTCAGATTGTGTCCTACCTGCCCTGGGATGCTTGGGTGCTCAGCCTTGAGGGCCAGGAGGACTGTGGGGAGGGTTGCAGCAAAAGGCTGCATTGAATAGGTTGGGCTTATTCACATCTTCAGGAGAGGGCTCTTGGTAAATCTTGGGTAAAGTTCATGGGTATTTGTCTTTTACAGATTGCTTTTCAATGCAAAGAGAAATGAAACATTCCAGCCTATTCCTAGAAAAAAAAGAAAAAAAGAAAGAAAAAATGATTATCAGCATGTCTACTAGCATTTGCTTTTTATCTTGGTTGTGTAAATAAATAACTGAGGGGTGAGAAGCACGAGCACAATGTCCATCAGTGTTTCAATGTGAGCATTAACCATTCTGACGGAGCTTTCATGAGCTCATGCGCATGGGGTCATCTTTTGATTTCTTTCCAGGGGAGGCTTCAGTTGGCCTGAATATAGACTCAGGAATCAAGTGGTGCCTCTTTGTCATATGAGGTCACAACGTTACCAATATCAAGGACATAAATGAGTTCATTTATTTGGAGTGATCTTTGGAAAGAATACTCTCAGAGCCTAAAAGTAGGAGTCCTGTAATTTCCCCCAGGGAGAAAAGGTTTATATATTGAATGCTGTGTTGCTGTCTGCTTGGGTGCTTGGTTGGGCCAGCGGGCCTCATGTGGTTAATCTTCACTCTCAGATTATGGTATAGTGGATGACAAGAGGGTCCTAAGTGTGCAGAGAAAAAGCATTTAAGGAACAGACACATCCCATGCCACCTGATGTCCTTGATTAATATGGTGGATCCTCACCTATTATCTTCTTATGTTACTAAAATGAACCAGGAAAAACACAAATCATGATGTCTATATGCATTTTTTAAGACGTTCTTCTATTGAGACGTTGCTTCTATTTTTCTAAGCCACGATGAAAGCCTTTTCAATATCAGAATATTAATATAGCCCCATAAAAATGTAGCAGTTTGGTTAGTGGCGTGCTTTTGGAGGTACTGCTGATTTTAGAATGCATAGAGCCATCCAAAAATTAACAATAAATGCCAGTTTTGTATTTGGGTTTTCCTCAATGAGCCTGTTGTGAATTTCTCCCCGATTAGGGAGGCTAGCAATAAGAGAGCCCAGCATTCTGTTTCTGTTTCTTCTGATAAAATTGTGAGACTCTCGCCAGGGGTTTAGCTACATTAATATCAAAGACACAGCCCAAGGGTAACCGGATTTGGAAAATGGAAAAAGCAAACATTTTACTATTCCCAGAGAAACTGCCTTCCTCTTTAGTAGTGGCCCAATTTTCTGTTACAATATTTCCTATCTGAATACCCCTATTAGTGATGACTCAAAGAGAATTGTATCTCTTAGGATCAATGAGTCAGGTCCAAGGATGATTAGCTCCTTCCTGTGTTTTATGTAAAATTGAACAGTTTTCTGGCTACATCAAGTATCAAAGGACATAAAGCTAGCATTTTACATGAAATATTTGAGTCACGTTTGGGTCTGGGCATCATGGATAACACAGGACCTGTGCTTTCAGAACATACCCCTTCTCAGGACCCTGTAGAGATTGTTTCCGCTCTGAAGGTGCTCAGGGCAGATTGCTGTGTGGTGACTATTGGAGTGTGTGTGCTGTGGCAAGCATTTGGACAAAATGCTGCAGGTGCACAAATGATTTTGCCTGGGGCAATCGGGAACATTTCTAAAAAGAGTTGACTATTAAGAAAATCTTTGCATTTTGAGGAAGAGAAAGCAATTAAATTGTGAATACAGTCAAGCAAATGAGGCAAAGGATTCTTTTAGCATATTTCTGCAAATATGGACTGAGAGCAGGTGCAACATGATCCATTCTCGTTTGGAGCAGAGAGTAGCACAATTGTTGGGGAGAAGTAAGGATTGTGTGGTTGGCAGTGTGTAGGAGGGTGTCAGCATGTGCATGCCCTGGGAATATGATATATTATGCCTTAAAAGTTGACATTCCCCTTCTCAAAGGCACTTATATTTTACTTCTACTTCAAATCACTTTCCAAGGCGACCTGCTACTCAGCTGTTCAACTGCTTCCTTGTTGAGATGTGGGTCTGTCCTCAAGTAGCCTATGAGTAATGGGAATGAGGTCAAGGTTAACATGATGTAAAGAACAAACCTAGAGTCATTTGGAGGCCTCATCTTTGATTTTTAAAGTCCAAAATTGTTGCATAATTAAAAATCAAGCAAACCAAAAAAGGACATTCATTTAACATCCACTAAAAAGAAATTTTTAGGGCCAAATGAAAAAAAGAACATTTTTATATCTATTCATCTATTAGCTAATCTTTTATTTATATTGACTTTTTAATAAATAAGAATCTCATTTCAAACACTGAAAATTTTTCTTAGCACAGGAGGTACATGTAGAGTGAAATTGGAAAGCCACAGAGATGCAGTATTTTCACCACACTATATTTTTGGGAGTGACGTAACTGAGAAATATGTTCTACATGGAAGTTTACAGAAAGAGAGGGTCCTGGTCTCTTTCTTTTTTAAGCCATTGATTATGATATAATTTTGTCATTTAAATCTATTGCTTACTCAGTTATTTTTCATGTTATTCCATTACCACCTGTAAGTAATTAAAACCTGGTTGTTGAAGACCTGGAGACTCTGCATGGCATGAGAATGAGGGCCTGGAAGATGAAGGTTTGCCAGACTTGGAAGATCCACAGGGCACAGAGTGGGCTGAACCTTGGTCTTCAGAGACAAGACTGAGTGCCTTTCAAAGTTAGAAGCTACACACCATGAGTTATAGCCCTAAACTGAAAAACATGTTTCTCATGTTTAAAGTATGGAAATAAGTAGACAGACACATGGAGAAAGATATATTAATATAAAATTAAAAAAAGAAAGTGAGAAAGAAAACGTGAGAGCTAATTTAGCCTGAAGGATCACAGTTGTGTGTGTATACACGTATGTGGTGTGCAATGTATGCATGTGCTGTGCATATGTGGTATGTGTGTTGCTTGCTTGTGTAGATATGCATGTGCGTATAAAACTATGTTTTCCATGAAGGTGTTAAATCACTAGATCAGGCTAAAATGCCCCTTCTTTCCTACTCTTATTTCCAGGAGTCTGACTTAATTGCAGCTCTGACATGTGTTAGCTGGGTGACCCAGGGAATGGTGTCTCTTTTTGATTTTTTATTCGCTTGTTTGTCTCAGCTTCTTCATGTGGATAAACAATGATTTCACTGAGTTACTCTTGCAACAGAATAGTGGGATATTAAATTCTTAATTGAACATTTGATTTCTCAAGGCAAATACAATGCCAGTTATTTTTCACCTTTTTAGATTTAATCGCATAGTGTTTATGCATATATCCATATCTCTTAAACCACCACCAGATTTGGAGATTCCCTAGGAGGACTCAGAAAACTCGGCATAGGGTCTTACTCATAGCTGAGATTTATTACAGGGAAGAATACAAAATGATATCAGCAAAGGAAAAAGGCACATGGTGTAAAGTTCAGAGGAAAACAGGCTGAAGTTCCTAAGAATCTTCTCCCTACAGAATCACACAGAATGCATGTAATTCCCTCAGTAATGACTTGTGACCAGACCTGCAATGTTGCTGCCAGCAGAGCTCATGGGGTTCAGTGCCCAAGATTTTCACTGAGATTTGGTCACATAGACACTCTGTGCCTGGCACATACCCAAATTCAGAGTTCCAGGGGAAAGCATGTGCTCAGCATAAACCTGTGGTTCACACGGTTGAGGCACAGTGAGACTCTTCCAGACACCAGTCAAGGATCAGCTTTGCATGCAGGAACTTTATATTAAAGTAACAATAGCAGACCTACTGTGGTTTCAGTGATCAGATTTGTAATGGACCCATCACTGAATACTGGAAAATACAAGTGAATAAAGCAGTTTGTGCCTTAAGAACCTTCTCACTTAATATCCAAATAGTTACAGTTTTGAAAAGTTATTGTAATGTCCCCAAACACATTGAGTTAAATTCTTTCCTTGCTTCACCTAAATGTAAATGTAGCTCATTTTATGTTCAGCTATTAGAGATCTTCTGCTTACTATCCTCTCTCCTTGTGATGTTTGGATCTTCCTACACATAGGAAACAGATGGCTAGCTAAGCCAAACAGACATAATTTGGACCCAAGTGTATTCTCTGGTCTCTTGTTCATCTATGAGTTTTCATTTCAGAAAAGGTGAAGAGAATAACAAGAGTATTCACAAAACAGTATCAGGCAGTGATAACAACAATGCCACTAACACTACCATTATCAATAAGTCAAACTCACATGTCAGAAATTATGGCTTGCTTAAACGATGTGCCATAGTATAAGAAAACATCATTCAAGATTCATTAATGCAGTTTTGACTCAAAATAATTTATTGGCTACTTGACAGTAAGTGTGAAGTGAAGGTATTGTTAAGACCAGAGATGAAAGTGGATTGTATGGAGTTTGCGGTGCTGCCATCTTTGTGCTGGGCTGGGCCAAGGGGAGGAAAGTTCCTTCAACAGGTGGGTTGGTGTTAGGAGCTCCAGAAAACTACCAGGCAGAGCCACCACACTGTCGACTACTCTGGGCAGACAGGGGAAGAGCAGCAAAACATTCAGCACTCAGACTTTTTCTCTTTTCAGTAATCTGACCGCCAGTAGAATCCCCCAACTTAGATGGGCACCGTTTTACTTTCCATCCTTAGTCTTTGAAACATCACTCAAGTCTGGGTACACCAGAAATTTATACCAGTTAGTTTTAACTGGTCCTTTTCCTATTCTTCTGGCTTTAGATGTTTTCTGCCGTCCCCTTTTTGTGTTGCTGAAGGGGTCTTTCCCAGACTTAATGATCCTAGGGAAAGCCCTTCTTCCCTGGTCTACTTGCTGGTGTTCAAAAGACAGTGTCTTTTGGGGACCAGCAGCTAGCGTAAATGGCTATGTCGCTGAACTCCCATGTAGCCGACCGTGGTTCGAGTCCAGGACCCGGTGGCTTAAACTCACGTCAGGCGTGTGTGCGTGCGTGCCCAAGATCCCAAGAGGAGAATGGAGGAGAAGGGATTGCGGCGTGGCCATCCCTCCTGGGGGGTGATTTCTCACTTTCTATCTCTCTGTCTCTCTCTGTCTTTCTGGCAAGCACACGCGCCCTGTAGCAAAAAATAACCTCTCAAAAAAAAAAAGAGAGAGAAAGAAAAAAGACAGTGTCTTTTTATTACATGGAGTCTGAGAATAGCTCTTTCAGATGACCCTTCCTACCTTTCTTCACATTTTCTCTCGGGAAGAGATGTTCTTCTTTCTTTTCAGTTTAATCTTCCAGCAGTGCTATTCTCACAATGCCCTCTTGGTTTTTCTGGGTCCCCATTTCATCAGTTCTCTTCCCTGTTGCATCTGCCAGAATCTCTTTAGTAATTGCCATATTTCTCATGGTACAAGTGGTCAGGTCCCCCATTTTTAAAGGGTTTTTGTCATAGGGAGTATACATTCACCAGAGAGAGAATGAGAGGGAAAGTGAGAAATTCCCCCCCCGGGGGGGGATGACCACACCACAGTCCCTTTTCCTCTATTCTCCTCCTGGGATATTGAGCATTCACATGCACATACGCACACCTGGTATGATTTTCAAGCCACTGGGTCTGGGACTTGAACCATGGTCAGCTGTGTGAGAGTCCAGCACCTTAATTATTATGCCTCCTTCTGGCCCTTAGGCTCCCCAATTTTAAAGGAAACTTTCTCTTTGCCAGCTTTCATACTACTGTATCTTCTTTACTTTCTTTCTTCTTTTTGTCTCTCTCCTTTTAAAAATTATTTTGGTAAGCTTTTGATTCAGTAGTCCATAGTTATCATTATTTACTATTCCTTGTTTTTGTGATTTGGGCTCTGTCTTTTATATTCTGCTGAAATTTATCTCTTACAGGTCACCCATGACTTTTTTATTTTTTTTTAAAGAATTATTTTATTTAACTTTATTTATTTATTTATTTTAATTTCCAGGCAGAGAGAGAGAGAAAGTGAGAAAGCAAGCCACTAGATCTGGGACTCGAACCATGGTTGGCCATGTGGGGGTCCAGCTCCCTTAACCACCATGCCAACGGCTGGCCCCAATCCATGACTTCTTAACGTCAAATCTCTAGGCTGTCTCTAGGTCCAATTTTTCTCTGACTTCCCTATAGAATATACAGAGTTGACCTTCTTCTTCCATTGGTTGCTGAATTAGTCAGCTCTGGCTACAGTAACATAATATCAATGCTGGGTGGCTTAGACAATAAAAAATTATTTTTTATAGTCCTGGAGGATGACAGTATGTGATCAGGGTACCAGCATGGTTGGGTTCTTGTGAGGGTTCTCTTCCTAGTTTGTAGACTGACACCTTTTTGCTATGTTCTTACATGGCTTGTTCTCATATTTCTTCCTATAAGGTAACCAATCCTATCAGATTAGGGATTATCCTATCAGATTGATGGGCTCATTTAACTTTAATTACTTCTGTCTTCTGAATATAGTCAAATGGAATTTAGGGCTTAAAATATGAATTTTTTAAAGGTTTTTGCAATAAGGCATGTGCACTTGCCAGAGAGAGCCAGTGAGTGGGAAAGTGAGAAATACCTCCCCTGCCCCCAGGGGAGATGGTCACACTACATCTTTTCTCTTCCATTCTCGTGGGATTTGGGGTATGCATGCACATGTGCCTGGTGTGATTTCAACCACCAGTCTAGGACTTGTACCATGGTGGGCCATGTGGAGTCCAGCACCTCAACCACTACACCACCTATTGGTCCCAAACATGCGAATTTTATCAGAACACAATTCAGACCAGTTGCCCTAATTTGGTTTCTATAAAACTACACAGCCTTGATCAACCTTTTATTCTGATTATTGTTGTGCTCTTTCCTTGAATTCTTATCTTTTCCTCCCCTCTCAGAAATGCAAGTTGACTTTAAATCTCAGTCCCAGCTAATCTCATTATTGGTCATTTTATCTGTCTTCCAGGGCTTTGGCCATCATTTATACATAGATGGTCGTAATGCTGAACCTGCCTTTCCTCCTGGACTTGCTTATTCACCACTGCCTGTTCTCGTGCTGCCACCTCAACAGAACATAGCCAGGATGGAATTTAGCAGCTCCCAGCCACCAGTGAATTTCCCCTTACATTACTCGTTTTTTTTTTTTTTCAATATGGTGACTCTATTAGTGTCCTAAGCCCATAGTAACGAAAGTAATGCAAACTAAGAGGCTTCAATAGAAAATTATTCTGTCCTAATTCTGGAGGGCAGATGTCCCAAATCCAGGTGTCCTCAGAGCCATGGTGAGTCTGAAGGCTCTAGGATCTATTCCATTCCTCTTCCAGCTCCTGTTGCTTCCAGGTACTTCTTAGCACTCCTTGGGTAGCAGCTGCATCACTCCAGTCTCAGCCTTCATTGTTACATGGCTTTTCTATCTGTGTGTGTGCCTTTGTGTTTCTTCTCCTCTCCTTAGAAAGACACCATTCATGGATCCAGCAGTTAGCGTAATGGTTATGTCGCTGGACTCCCACGTAGTCGACCGCGGTTCAAGTCCCAGACCTGGTGGCTTAAACTCATGCTGGGCGCGTGTGCATGCGTGCCCAAGATCCCAAGAGGAGAATGGAAGAGAAGGGATTGCGGTGTGGCCATCCCCTCTGGGGGGTGATTTCTCGCTTTCTGTGTCTCTGTCTCTGTCTGTCTGTCTGGCGAGCGCACGCGCCCTATAGCAAAAACCTCTCCAAAAAAAAAGAAAGAAAGAAAGACACCAGTCATGTTGCATTCAGGGCCCAGCCTACCCCAATACGGCCTCGTTTTAACAAATTACATCTGCAACACCCTTATTTCCAAATACACACGTTCCGAAGTTCCAGAAAGGACATTTGGGGGTGGGGGAGGAACTATGTAGACCACTATGGTAATAACCCCTCCCCAATTATGTTTTGATTTTCTTTCACACATATTTTATATCTATACTTCTCCTGATTGACACATGGCCAACCAATACATTTTTATTAAGTCAGATCCTTAAATAAAAATAATTTTTAAAAGGAAGGAGACAAAAAGCAGAGAGCCTCATCAGTGTAGTGAGAACTGCTAATACTCAGGCAGCCCTCTCTTTCCTCTTGGCCCTGTCCCCATTTGTGTTAGATTCCAGCTGGCAGCTGCCCCATCAGCTGCCTCTCCCTCAGCTGTGTGTAGCCTGCCCTTGTGTCAGACTGGGCTGGAGGCCAGGATGGGGACAGGGTCAAGATGGGCCAGGGCCAAGCCACCAGGGACTGTTAGGCAAACTGCTTGGCATGCATTTTCAGATAAACTCACTTTCAGAATTTAAGCTCTGTAGCTTCTGAGCTCCACGTATTATATTGCTCTCCTACCCAAACCTTGAGTTGTCCTGAAGCATTTTCACTTAATATGATTCTATATGAAGCACGTAGTGATACAGTGCACACTCACGTCTTTGATAAATGCCAACTGTGTTCAGAAACAGTGGGTTATTTGGCATCTGAGTCCTGGCTTTTTCTTTCTCTAAAGCAAAAGGAGGGGGAACCTTGGAAAAGGAAACGTGAATAACAAATTTCCCAAATGATTACTGATCTGAAAACTTGTGTGTAGTGATTTTTTTTTTCTCAAAAAATACCTTGAATTCCAAAATCAGTTCAAAACTATCTGAATCTTTATTGAACAAGCAATCACTTAAGGTTGAAACTTTATGATTAATTCCTCTTTGGAAAGTTTCAATGACTGTCTAATGTCCACATATGCACAGTCTTCAAGGTATCTGCAGAATCTCTTATTCTGTTTCGTTTCTGGAATGTCGTGGTGCTGTTGGTATTGGCTGTTCAGAAATGGCCTTCATACAAAATAGAAAAGCCCAGCACAGGCTGCTCTGCAGCAGGGCAGCATGTTCTCTGCAGAGTAGCTCATAAGCAAATAAAGAAAATACACACTCTTAAAAATCTCACACGTGGGTCACCTGCTCCTCTAGGCATGGGTTCAGGCATCTGCATGCCATGCCTTCTTCTTCAGATGCCATGTAGTTTTCATCAGGGCTTTTTTTTTTTTTTTTTTTTTTTGTTGGAGAGGTTTTCGCTATAGGGCGCGTGCACTCGCCAGACAGAGAGACAGAAAGCAAGAAATCACCCCCCGGGGGATGGCCACGCCACAATCCCTTCTCCTCCATTCTCCTCTCGGGATCTTGGGCATGCACACACACGCGCCCGGTGTGAGTTTTAAGTCACCAGGTCCGGGACGCGAACCTCGGTCGACTATGTGGGAGTCCAGCGACATAGCCATTACACTAACTGCTGGTCCCATCAGGGCTTGTTTTTGAACTCAGAGAGGCCTGGCTTTGGGTCTCATCCTCACAGCTGTGAAAACTTTGACTCTTAGCTACCTCTCTGTGGAACCAGAGAGGGAATTATGAAGATTGGTGATGCTCAGGCTAAGAGAGGCAATCCACTTACCCAGTGAGCCCGTTCTGGATGTCTGGCTCTGCATTCCTCTGTAGATCCTGCAGACACGACGACAGACTCTGAAGCCAGTGTCTAGGCCCACATTCCAGATCCAGCCTGGACCAAGCTACATGGCCTTTGGTTAATCGCATAATCTCCCTGTGCCAAACTTTCTGCCACTGTAAAAGAATAATAATAATGGTGATGTCATAAGACTGTTGCAAGAATTCAATCCGTTAATATGTGAAAATTGCTCAGCAAGGTGGTTGATATAAGCATTGGTTAGCATTATAGTTATTATCTTCTCTTTGTTGGAAATGCACCTGTTTCAGAAACTAGGAGATCAAAGTACCATGTTTTTTTTTTCTTTTTGTTTTTGGGGGGGGGGAGAGGTTTTTGCTATAGGGCACGTGCGCTCGCCAGACAGACAGAGGGAGACATAGAGACAGAAAGCGAGAAATCACCCTCCAGGAGGGATGGTCGCAATCCCTTTTACTCCATTCTCCTCTCAGGATCTTGGGCACGCACGCACACGCGCCCGGCGTGAGTTTTAAGCCACCGGGTCCGGGACGTGAACCGTGGTAGACTACATGGGAGTCCAGCGACATAGCCATTACGCTAACTGCTGGTTCCCTGTTTGTTTGTTTTTAATAGCAATAGCTTGTGTGGTGCTTGTTAGCAAGTAAAAGTAAAATTAATCCTTTTTAAGAAGAATAGCTAGGGTTAGCTGGTGGTGTGGTGGTTAAGGCACTGGTCTTGTATGCCCGACTTTGCAGTTCACATCCTGAACCTGGTGACCTGAAAAAAAAAAAAGAGGGGTTGCTAAAAGACAAGATAAGCTGAAAATGTCATGGGTAAATTATTTCAAAATCCTACAATTTAAATATAAATGTATTAAGATGCTATTGAACTAATAGACTATAAGACTGTTACAACAAACAATACCTCTTTTCTTACTTTATTAAAATGTTACTTTCCTCAAACAGAAATTAGGTGATGTAAAATGAGTAATAAACTACAAGGAAATGACTTTTTTCTACCTTAACCATCATAGGGAAATCAGAGTACATATTTTCAGGAAAGGTTAAGACTTACATTTAAAAACTTTTCACACACTTGGATTATTAATTATCTAACACTTATATAGCATATATATGTTGGGTTGTATCTACTAATTTCACAACAACCCTATTGGGTACTTACTGTCACCAGTCTCAGTTTATAGAGAGAAAACAGAGGCATGCAAATCTTCTGTAATTACTCAAGGCTCTGTATTGCAATTTTTTACTCCTTACAAGACAGATATTTTGCCTTAAAAAAAACCCTAAAACTAAAAATAAAAACCTGTCTTTCAGTTTTTCATAGTACATACATGCTTAAGACCAGTAAGTATTGTCAGTAGAATGACATGTCAGTTAGGACAGACAAAACTCTTGAAGGTAGAAACTTTTTAAGCAAGAAAAACATTTTCAATGATATGATCTCAGGTAGACTTAACCTTCTAGATACTTGACATATTTACTGTATTTCATTGTGGTTGGAGTGCAATATACTTACTGTTTTTGAAATAATGTTACATAATTTTAAAAAATCAAAATATCTAAAATTGTCTAGGACAAAAATTATTTCTTAATTTTAATATTACTTAAAATCATCCCTTTTCATCAATCTCAACTATAATTTTATGGTGTTGGACACATAGTAGAAGTTTTATAAATATTTATTGAGTAAATTTTGAATGAGCAACTTTTCCATCAAATTAGTACCGCTATTTCCTTTGAAATTTTTCTTGATGGTCTAAGAAGAATTTTTGCTTTTCTCTCTATACTTTTTTACCACTCCAGAATCAAATGTTACATTAGCCTCTCCTCCCAATGCAGGATGGATGGGCAAATCAAAGGCAACTTGGAATTTTATAGCTGACTTCTCTTATGTAATTCTGTTCTAAGGGAAGTAGAAATTCTAGTATTACTCCAAAACCAAAAACTGTCTCCCTCTATTTTCATAAAGTGACTTTATTGTTGGAACCTCCTTACAACTGACTACTACAGCTTTTGTTAAAATACAGCACTGAATCATAGGACAGCATAAGTTGATGGAAATCTTTACATGCCAACCCCTTTGGAAACATAGTGTAGCATTCTCTGATTCCCTGGACCTACAACCAAGACAAGATCATAAGACTTTACTTTCCTGCTTTACTTAGAGGTGTATATATATATATATATATATATATATATATATATATACTTTTGGTAAGTACAGAGTCATCTCTTTTTACAGGTCTTTCATGTGTGGGTTCATATTGTATCAAACAGTGAGCAACATGTTCTACCGAGTTATGATGATGGATCTAAAAATTATAGAATTCTGCCATCAGATTACTTTTCTGACCCCAACAATGGAACCCTGGGTAGGACACATGGGGTGTGGGGATGGCAGGAATAACAGCTGCTTAGTCAAAGGAGCTACCCATCTGAGCCAAGATGAGGGTGAAAAGGTTTCTTAAAATATCCTTTTATCTCTATGACAGGATCATATTGGGAAATTATTTCATGAGTAAAGAAAGGGTCCAGAGGGTAAAATTTGCCTGAGCAGTGGATGTTAGGATGGGAACCAAAATCTGGGATGTTTTTGTGGTTGTTTTTGCATGAGTTATTGTTTGTTTGTTTTCATTAAAAATTTCTTCATTACTGTCATTTAAGGACTTTCCAGGGACAAGGGACTGCTTTAAAAGTTGTCACTTTTAGGGACCAGCAGATGGTGTAGCAGTTACGTGTTGAACTGTCACATGGCCAACTCTGGGTCAAGTCTTGGACCCAATGGCTTGAAAATCATGCAGGTGTGTGTACATGCATGCCCAGGATCCTGGGAGGAGAGTTGAGGAGAAAGGATTGTGGTGTGGCCATCCCCCTCTGGGGGGTGATTTCTCTTTCCCTCTTATTGTGTCTGTATTTTTCTCTCTCTAGGGAGCACATGTGTCCTAAGGCAGATACCTCTAACAAAAAAAATACATATAACTTTGCCATTTTTTAATTTTATGACCTGCTTAGCTAGGGCACAAGAAAGATAGAGGCACATCCAATATAATATTTAAAATCAATAGGTTCACTATATTCAAGGAACAACAAAGATTAATAGATTATTGTAACTGTTTATTTAAAAGCTTGTTGAAAACAGCACTTCCCCAAACTAAACATTTTGAAATAGTCTTAGGAGTTTTATTTCAATATAAGATATTTAAAATACACCTTGATTCAAAATACAATGTATATTTTGAAAACATATGGGAATGTTTGCCTGGAGTTTCTAATATATACATAATCTAATATATATGTACATGTTTTCTTAGTCTGTTCAAGCTGCTACAACAAATTATTGAGTGGTGTGTAAGCAATGGAAATTTATTTCTTCACAGTTCTAGAGGCTGGAATTCTTAGTAGATTTGGTATCTGGTGAAGCCCTTTTCCTGGTTCAGTGGTCTTCTTATTTCTTCACATGGTAGAATAGGTAAGGGGTCTTTCTGGGCCTCTTTTTTTAAAAAAAATGTTTTTTTGCCATAGGGTACACCTGCTTGCCAGAGCGAGACAGAGAGAGGGCAAGTGAGAAGTCACCCCCGAGGAGACGGCTATGCTAAAATCCTTTCTTCTTCATTCTCCTCCTGGGATCTTGGGTATATACGCACACACACATCCAGTCTGATTTTCAAGCCACCAGTTCTGGGACATGAACTGTTGATTCAGTCATGTAGGATTCAGTACCTTAACCTCCACATCACCTCCTGGTCCTCTGGGCCATTTTTAATAGGCCAGTAATCCCATCATGAAGTCTCCATCCTCATTACCTAGTCTCCTCCAAAGTCCCCATCGCCTAATATCTCCTCTTGAGAATTAGGTTTCAACATAGGGATTTGGGGGAACACAGAGAGTCTAGCACATATATATTTCTTTGTAGATGGAAATATCCTTTGATGAATGTTTCTTGACTTTTTATTTATTTATTTTGATCATGGATATATTGTTGTAGAGTACTGAACCCTCCAGAAAGCACTCAAGCACCCTAAGGTGCCTGAATTGGGCTGTTTTGCTTCCCTTCATCCTCATCCATCTAGGTCTCCTGCCCCTCATCTCTGCTTCCTGTAACCTAGATTAACTAGGTTTTCATACCACGTTGAAACCTCTGATAGAGATGCTGGGTAGTCTCTTTCTGTCTGTCTGTATCCCCCTCTCTCTTTAACTCAATTGTGTATTGAAATCCTCAGCCTCACTCTTTTCTGATCTCTTATTTGTCCTAGCTTCCTTTGCTCCTTTTTTTGGTGCATACATCATTGTCCCTTCTTCTGTGCCCATTGCATTGCACCAGCATCTTTTATGACAATTGTTCTTGTACCAGGAAAAGTAATGGGCTTTTCTAAAAAGCCTTCATCAAGTCATTTTCAAAGTACAGATGATATTAGGGAAGAAAGGCCATACTGAGCTTTTCTCTTCTAATTAGATGGTGAAATTTTTAGTTCTCAGCATTGTTATCTGTTTGAATTGAAACCCTATCATTGAAAAAGCCAAATGAACTTGAAATTGAGGAGGGCTATTTCCCAAAAGGGAAAGGAGCCAGGCTGGATCCCTCAGTGGAGAGCCAAAGGACTCACGGTGCAGATGCACGGGACCTGTGCTGCAGCCTGACTTCCGGGGAAGTAATTTGCTCTTTGTAAAATTATTCTGGGATTAAAGATTTAAAAAAATTGTCTATGTTACCTAATTCTTATGACAAATAATGAATTGTTGAAGAAATTGTATCTCAGCCTTGCAGGCATTTTCTATGGTCCATAAAGATTTATTTGGGAGCTGATAAACACTCGTCATTTTTTTTTATGTCCGTCTCTGTCTCATTCTGTGTCCCAATCATTTCCTCTTCTGCTAGATTGCTAGATTTCTATCCCATCACTGAGTGACCAGGCCCTGCCTCCAGTGCTGCCCTGGCCAGTGGCCATGATAAGCCGAAGTCTAGTTTAGATGCTGTGTATGCAGAACCTCTGGATTCTTTGAGGATTGAAAAGTCATTTTTACTGAATTTCTCATACACTATACTTATGGTCCTGAATACATGATTCCAGGATTATTTTCCTCAGTTTCTTATGCTTGACTTAGATGCTTTGCTTGGTTGATATAAAAGATGAATGTTTATGTGTTTCTCTTGCTTTATCAAAATTTTCAGAGTACTTGTTTTAAATATCTTTAATGTGATATTGAGATGTTTTAAAACAAAGTCTTCATAGATAGTAAGACCATGGAGAATGAGTATCTTTTCAAGGAAAGTGATGAAGCCAGAAAATTCATTTTATGTATGTTCAATGTATATGTATTGCATATTAGTCTCTGGTAAGTGCATACATTTTACATCTGTTTGCTGTTGGTGGGGAAAAATAAATTTGTACTTGCTTCTATTTTAAATTCTGGATCTAAGATGATGCTGCCTTTTTTTTTTTTTTTTTTTTTTTTTGAGAGGGTTTTTGCTATAGGGCGCGTGCGCTCGCCAGACAGACAGAGAGAGACAGAGAGACAGAAAGCGAGAAATCACCCACCAGGGGGGATGGCCACGCCGCAATCCCTTCTCCTCCATTCTCCTCTCGGGATCTTGGGCACGCACGCACACACGCCCAGCGTGAGTTTGAAGCCACCGGGTCCGGGACGCGAACCGCGGTCGACTACGTGGGAGTCCAGCGACATAGCCATTATGCTAATTGCTGGTTCCCAATGCTGCTTTTTAGCAATAGTTCCTATTGATTAATAGGTCTTTTATGTTCCCTTATGAAATAGTTAGCAGAAGGACAGGGGGATGTAGGCGTGTGTCTTAGGCTATTTCTGCTGTGAAGGCTCAGCTAAGTTGAGGAGGAGCATGGATGTCAAGCATTCTGCACCCACAGTGTTCAAGGTCATGAGAGTCAGAACTCATGTCAGTAAAACTCTTTATGTACACCAAGTTATGACACGGGGTGTAAAATTCAGTGTTGTGGTGAGGTTTATTTGTTTCTTAGTAACTATCTTGTGTGACCAGAATGCTCGGGAAACAGCAACTGAGAATGTACCTTTCCCTGAGATTTGAATTTGACTCATTTGTCTTCAGTTTCCAGTCCTTTCTTAATAGAATTAGGTGGGATGAAAACCGTAAATTGGGGATAGGTATTTATTATTATTGATATTCACTCACTGGGGAATGAGTATTTAAACTCAGCTGCAGAAGTGAAGTTATTGGAGTCAAAATCATAGGAGGGATTACACATTAGATGGAAGAGAACAAATTAACCAGAAGAAGGAGAAGCAAATGGGCCCTATGTATACATTTCATTTTGTGTGCCCATAATTCCCTCTGACGGCTGCATGATTAATTCAAAGATTTATTGATTTTTTTCCTTCTCTGCTCTAGCCTGCTGACCTGGTTTTGTTGACAGGTTTGTGTGGATCAAACTCATCTGACAGATGAAAGTATGCTACCATATGAGTCTCTATGGTCTGAAAAAAATATTGTATACTGAGCTCTTATCAGCAGTAACTGAACACATGAGAGGTAGCCACCAAAAACACTTTCCTCTGCTCGGCCGTGAAATGAGTTCAGAGATACCAGCCTATAATCAGAAGCTGCTAGAATTGTTTGTTTTAATAAATGTGCATTTGCGTGTTTGTGTGTGTGTGTGTAAATGGGGTAGAAATTATGACTGTTTTACTCTTAGTAATGACCATTCAACAACATTTAGCTTTTTCAAAAATACCATTATATAGGGAACCAGCAGTTAGCGTAATGGCTATGTTGCTGGACTCCCACGTAGTAGACTGCGGTTCGCGTCCTGGACCCGGTGGCTTAAAACTCACGCCGGGCGAGTGTGCGTGCGTGCCCAAGATCCCGAGAGGAGAATGGAGGAGAAGGGATTGAGGTGTGGCCATCCCCCCTGGGGCGTGATTTCTCGCTTTCTGTCTCTATGTCTCTCTCTGTCTGACAAGTGCACACACCCTATAGCAAAAACGTCTCCAAAAAAAAAAAAAAAAATACCATTATATAGTTGAGATTTACTTCAAAATAATCTGGTGTGGGGGTGGGAATGCAGCATGAGTTAATTGTTAAAGCTGGGTGATGAGGTTTATTATAGTTGTTTTTATCATCATGTATGTTTTGAATGTATTATAATGGAAAGTTGAGGAAAACTGCCTGTAAAACAAATCATACTATTTTTTATTTGAGCCATAAGAGTAAATGGCTAGGGGCCAGCAGGTGGCATGGTGGTTAAGGTGCTGGACTACCACACAGCCAACTGTGGTTCAAATCCCGGACTTGGCATCTTGCTTTCTAACTAACTTTCTCTCTCTCTTTCTCTCTCTCTCTCTCTCTCTCTCTCAATCTCCATCCCTCCCTCCCTCACTGGTTCTCTCTGGTGAGCATATGTGCCCTATATCGAATTTTAAAATAATAATAATGATAAATAAAGTTAAATAATTCTTAAAAAAATAAAGAGTACATGGTTAAACATGAGCCATCAGTACATTATCGAGCCAGGAATAGACAAGTTATGAATGTCATATTTTAAAATTAATGATACGTTAGGTATTTTCCAGCTGGTTTTGAGCTCTGAAATTCTGGAGCAAGACTAGAACCAGGAAAAAAAATGGTTCTTTAAATGTAGGGATGCTTCTCCAAACTGAGGTGATTCCTTTTCAGCTAACTAGATCAACATTTGCTCCAGCATTCCCCAAGTGGTGTCCATGAAGAGACAAGAGAATGGGGGAAAGACTATTTAAGTTCTGGGTTCAGAAAAATTGGGAAAGATCATATTGAGCAATACCAGAACAGTTTCATGCACCAAGGACCAAAAGTCATCACTGCAATTTTTATTTATTTTAATTAATTAATTAATGTTTATTTTCCCAGACCACCCATGACATTCCATAGAGTACAATTTGGAAAATACTATTTTCAAATTTAAGGCTACTGATGCTAGCTTATGTAAAAGTAGAGTTCTTTTACACCTCGGGTTCAATATTTAAGGGCTAAATATGGGGTAGATGTTTTCATAGGACAAAATACCACTTACAGGTAGAATAATTCCAAAAATATTATTTTTTATAAACTCTAATATGTAAACTCACTGAGTTTTATTGGATTCTTATTCTCTTTTGTACCTCTGGGGACATCATTTTCTATCTTACTATTGTAAAACAAGACAGCCTACTTTCATAAGACATACTTTCTACCTTAGCTCAAGCTGTTTTATTGTTTTTGTTTCACCTCTGGCTTCATCTTACATTCATTCCACCTCATTCCTGACTTCCTACATTTTTGTTGACCAGTTTCAGAATAGTCAAAATAAAGAAAAGAGAATGATTTCAGCATAGAAAGCAAAAAGGACAATGTGGCTTTCCCTTTACAGATATGTAAAATTCACTGTAGACTGGATTTTGTCTCTGTAAAAGCCGAATGGGAAAGCCTTAACCCCTATAGGACTCTACTTATAGGTGGAGCATTCCATTAAGTAACTAAGGGTAAATGAAGTTGTAAGAATGGAGCCCAAATCCTAGAGGACTGATTTCTTTATAAGAAAAGAAAGAGGCTCCATAGCCTGCTCTTACTCCATAATGTGAGGACTTAGTGAGAAGGTAACCGTCTACAAGCCAGGAAGAGGTCCCTCACCAGAAACGAGACTGGTTGGAAACTTGATCTCAGACTACAGGCCTCTAGAACTGTGGAGGAAGCCACTGCTCTGTGACATCGTTATAACAGCCCAAGGTGACTAACAAAGCACCCTTTCTGCCCTTTCTTCTGAATGTCGATTCTTGGAGACCTGTTGCCTTATCATCTCCTAATTTTCAGTGTTCAATTTTCATAGAGCTTCACATAGCTTAACTTATTTTTAAAGAGTTATTTTATTTAACTTTATTATTATTATTTTAACATTTTCAGAGAGAGACAGAGAGAGAGAGAAAGCAAGAAAGTAGCCTTCAGGGGGCCTTGAACCACGGTCAGCCATGTGGGAGTCCAGCACCCTTAACCACCATGCCGACCCCCAAATAGTCTAAATTTAATTTATCTTTATAACTTTAAGCTATTTTTCCTTTTTATCCATAGTTCTTTTTGTTTTTGTTTTTGTTTATTTGAAGTGATTTTTGCCATAGGGCACGTGTGCTCGCCAGACAGACAGAGAGAGAGAGAGAGACAGAAAGCAAGAAATCACCCACTGGTGGGATGGCCACGCCACAATCCCTTCTCCTCCATTCTCCTCTTGGGATCTTGGGCATGCATGCACACGTGCCTGGCGTTGAGTTTTAAGCCACCAGGTCCGGGACTTGAACCACGGTCAACTACACGGGAGTCCAGCGACATTGCCATTACGCTAACTGCTGGTCCCAATTCTTGTTAATGTGTAAAGACTTTTTGTTTGTTTGCTTCTTTCAGGCTACTCTTCTAACTTTTTTTGCTTTGTTTTCTTTTGTTTTTCTTCAGAAGAAATTCTTTTAACCTCTTTTCGTAAGTTTTCTAATTTCAGAACTTTGGTTAATTTTCTTTACTCATTTTGACCTTTCTACAAATAGTTGTTCATTGAAGACTTCATTCATTTTCTTCTAAAATCATGCAGTGAAGACAATGAACTTTAAAAAATCTCTTCAGTAAAATAACTGGTCAAAGGTCACAGACTAAGACTTCATTCACTTCTAAAATCATGGGAAGACAATGAACTTTAAAAAATCTGGAGAAACTAGAAACTTTACTCAAGTTTTTTATTTGAATGTGGATATAAATTGGGCCTTTTTCAGACTGCTTCAGGCATTCATATTGCAGAGTAACATTTTAACATTCTTCTTTCTAAAAAGAAAATTTTTCAAGAGATTTTTGCCAGAGGGCATGTGTGCTTGGCGCAGAGACAGAAAGAGACAGAGAGATAGAAAATGAGAAGTCACCTCCCAGGAGGGATGGCTGTGCTGCAATGCCTTTTCCTCTATTCTCTTCTGGGGATTTTGGGCACTCATGCACATGTACCTGACATGAGTTTCAAACCTCTGGGTCTAGGACTTGAGCTGGAGTCAGTCGTATGGGAGTCCAGTGATGTAACCATGTGCCATCTGATGGTCCCAAGCTCTTCCTAGTTCCTTTCAATCAGGATGTATTTTCTCATGATGAAATAGCAACAAGATTTGATAAAGGCTGAGTATTTTCTCTTGTGCAAGTAAACATGAAGAAAAAAATACACACATGGGACCAGCAGTCAGCGTAATGGCTATGTCGCTGAACTCCCATGTAGTCGAGCGTGGTTCAAGTCCTGGACCCAGTGACTTAAACTCATGCCAGGTGCGTGTGCGTGCGTGCCCAAGATCCCAAGAGGAGAATGGAGGAGAAGAGATTGTGGCGTGGCCATCCCCCTGGGGGATGATTTCTCACTTTTCGTCTCTGTCTCTATGTCTTTCCTGCAAGCGCATGTGCCCTATAGCAAAAAAACTCTACAAAATGAATGCAAATAAATAAAGAAAAAAAAATAAATAAATAAAGTTACCATCTGACTTGACACTGACCTGTCTTCTATTTATTCAAGTTGGTTGTGTTTTAATAAGGAATGCTGTGTCACTTATTCAAAGTGCCTGGGAACTGATTATTTTAAAATAAATTATTGAGAATGTATTGGGTGGTCAGGAAAGTTGTGATGCATTTTTGCATAGGAAAAAACATAGAAAAATATGTTCTGTATTTTATCTAAAATTTGTATACCCATGTTCATAGCAGGATTATTTACAATAGCCAAAAGTAGTACAGATAATATGAGTATCTATTGACTGACGAATGAAGATAAAGGTGGTATATACCTAAAATGAAAATTTTTTCAGTCTTGTAAAAGAAGGAAATTCTGACATAAGCTATCATATGAGCCATCTTGAGGACTTTATGTTAAGCTAAATAAGCTGATCCCACAAAAAGAAAGAAAGAAAGAAAGAAAGAAAGAAAGAAAGAAAGAAAGAAAGAAAGAAAAGAAGGAAAGACAGACTGCATAATTCTACTTACAAAAAATCTTTAAAAACATATTGAAAAACATATGTTATAAAAAAAAAAAAACTATGCATTGGGTTGAAAGAATTTTGCTCCAAAATGAACTAGTAATTTAAGTTCTTTTTTTTACAGATTTCTAAAGTACTCTCAGATATGAGTAGTCAAATTTATAGAGACAAAAAGTTTCTATTTCCCTTACTTGGGGTGTTTGAGATGTGGCTTGGGCCTCTCAGGTTACCAGTAGATAACGGAAGATACCCACTGAGGGGAGACAGCCACCTGCACAATTTTCTGAGGCCCTCAGAGAGGTGTGAACCAAGAGAGGTGTCTTGTCAAATTGAAGTTGGAAAAACTGGGCCTGACTCTGCACCCTGTCACTTGGGACCCAAGAGTGTTGCAGTCCCACATCTAATCACAGTCCTGAAATCTTCACACTTGATGTCATGACAACCTCAGTGTTTTGTATTTTGGATGACATGGAGTTGCATAAATTAATGGGGATTCATTTACTCATTCATCAACAAGTATTTATTGCTATTAGTTCACATGGCTATAAATTTCAGGAGTAACTGTCTTCAGGTACTGCTGGATCAAGGTGTTCTAAAAACACTGACAGGAACTCCTCTCGTTCTTGTCAGTCTCACTGTGCTTGGATGCCTCTTGGTCAGCCTGGCCCCTGGGCAGACCAAGTTCAGCAGAGGGCCCACATCACTAGTAGCTCAGCATCCCAAAGGGACAGAATCCTCTTGCTTCACTGTACCTGAGCTGGGCCATGTCACGTGTGTAGTGACCCTGGTTCCATTCTCTTGATGGATTGCTCTCAGAGGAAAACCCAAGTGTTCCTACCTTAGGAGATAAACTGTATGCTTAGACACTACACACCTTGACAATGTTTGTGGGCTGGGAGGAATGGTGGCAATATGGACGGTCCATGTGTGGGACAGCCTATGCATGCTGCCCCTCTGGGTACTCCTGCCCGTAGAACACACTTACACTCTCTCTCTCTCTCACACTCATGCACACATACCACATAAACACTCACTGCACACATACATACATGTACTACACACTCAAATACTCTAATTCAAAAAATTTCTTTTTTGTTTTATTTATTCAGATATCTATTTACTATATTCTTTACTTATTTACCAAGCAGGAAACTTTTACTCAAAGTAAAAGGACCAGTTTGGGGTCTTGGAGTTTAACATTTCTCTATTTGCATATCGCCTTTGATCCTCTGGGCAGAACCAAAAGCAGGCATCTTGCTTGCAAAAGAGATCACAAGAACCTCCCGCCCTCGTGCCTTTCTTCCCTCTGTGTCTGACAATGTACAGCTATGAGTTTGGAAATATGTCCATTTTGTTAGGGTAATTTTTTACCAGTAGTTATTTGTTCAATCTAAACACATCTAAAAACAAAGAAGCAAATCAATGTAATGTTCATCTATACTAAGAAAGATCAGTTAGTTTTCTAATTCTGAGAATTTGTAGGTTAATATATGTTTTTATTTTAATTTTGAAACCTTTCAGATAGGACTGTTGTACCTTGTATCCCTCCACTTGTTGCAGGTTGTAGGCATTCAGTGAGATTATTATTATTGAATGAATGCATTTTCAAATAATCAGACAATAACAGCACATAGTCAAACAGGTACTTAATCCCAACACAGATTTTTACCAGGTTTAATTAATATTTTTCATAAATAATAATGTCAGAACTGAAGTTTAACTCACATTTTCTATTTTGATTTCATATCTTTACAAGATAGTTGTAAATCCATAAACCATAGAAACTCTTATTCAGCCTGTTTGATTGTTTGTTTGTTCATTTCAGTTTTTGTTATAGGGCATGTGAGCTCTTCAGAGAGAGAGAGGGAAAGTGAGAAATCACCCCCTTGAGGGATGGCTATGCCATAATCCCTTCTCCTCCATTTTCCTCTCAGGATTTTGGGCATGCACACACATGAGCCTGGTGTGATTCTCAGGTTACCAGGTCCAGGACTCAAACTGCAAAACTGGTCATGTGGGATCCAGTGCCCTAACCTCCATGCCACCTGCTGGACCACTTGACCTTTTTAAAAGATGTATGCAAATATGAATGATATCATAACTTAGGTTTTTCATAAATAATTTCAGATCAAACCTGTCTGCTTTTCTATAGAAACTATACACCAAAAAGTTCTATTTCCTAAAACCTCAAGGCCAAGGGTTAGTGAGCCAGGTTGAGGGATTGTCCAAATGTAATCAGAGTCCAGAAGAGTTCAAACTAAACTGAATTAAGAAATTAGCCTGGAGGGCAGAGAGGATAATGTCAGATCTTAATGTGATAACATTGCCATGGATTCTCTTTGTAATAGAGGAGGCTGCTTTTTCATCAGTTACTGAGATGTAGCTTTCTTTTTTCATCAAGTTTCTGTTATAGTTGATTGGTTTTGACCATAAGTTGTTTTCTAGTTGCTTTGACTGTGAAGGACATTTACATGGCAGAAAGATTCTTAGGTCAGCAGACACTACACTTTTAGCCCTAACCTGAGCCTCAGGGTCTACACATGTCACTGGATTTCCTGTATTTTAGATGAAATCTGTCTACATATTCTGCATGTTTCTTATTCATTCCTGTAGAATGTGGAACAAAAAATGATTCGACATTTCTATAGCAGAACTATGGAATTTTTATTCTGAGTGGAGTAAACAGAGGCCATAAAGAACCTCATGTTCATTTATACTAGATTTTTCCAACAGGCGAATCACAAAAATACTTCATTTTCCGGGAATTTTTGAATTTGTATATAAGGGATTTTTGATTTGTATATAAGGGATTTTTGATTTGCATATAAGGGATTTTGAAATTGTATATAAGGGATTGTAGATGTATGTTATTGTTATTATTGTTACAGTCTAAATTCTTAAGACTTTCTGGACAATTGATGGTACGTTCTGTTTTTCAGCACAGACCCATACCCTTCCCTCGCTCCTCCCTCCTTCCTTTATTTCTTCCTTTTTCTCTGTGGTCATTGCTTTGTTGTGGAGAAAGAAGCAGCAATGTATGGTCTTTAAGGGCTCAGGCTTTGAAGTTAAACAGATCTGTGCCCAAATTCTGTTCCTGCTGTTCATTGACTATGTGACCATTGTTCCATGTAACTTCAGAGCCTTCAGTTTCCTGAGATAATGAGGTCTAACTTCCAGGGTGTCGTGAAAACACAGTAAGGTCATGGAATGAAAACACTGAGCGTGCTCCTCAGTGCATAACCAGTATTCAGTGAAGATTCGTGAGTCAGCAGACACTACCCTCTTAGCCCTTACCCAAACCTCAAGGACCACACATGCCTGCGGTTGTTGCTGGACTGTTATGTTATGAGACAGCATCATACTATGATGATGTATATGAGATATACACACATCTTCACAACTTTCTATTCATTTCAGTAACTAAAATATGTATTATCATTACAACTAATATCTTAAATTTGTGATTTTATTCACCTTAAATTTTTTTTTTTGGGGGGGAGAGGTTTTCACTATAGGGTGTGTGCCAGACAGACAGAGAGAGACATAGAGACAGAAAGTGAGAAATCACCCCCCAGGGGGGATGGTCACGCCACAATCCCTTCTCCTCCATTCTCCTCCTGGGATCTTGGGCATGCATGCACATGCGCCCGGCGTGAGTTTTAAGCCACCGGGTCCGGGACGTGAACCGTGGTTGACTACGTGGGAGTCCAGCGACATAGCCATTACGCTAACTGCTAGTTCCCAAATTTCTTCAAAATTATTAAATGCAAAGAGTTTTTGCATATATGTAATTTTATTTGGCAATACCTGTATGAAAAATCTTCCATCCTAGTTTTCATCAAGAGCTTTACCTTGAAATATCACTGGAGAGCAAGTTACATTCAGCAGTGCTTGCCTGTGCGAGAACATGACACTGCTCCCTAAATATGAAAAAGTCACAGTTAGATAGATGGACAGATACCTGTCTGAATACCAAGTACTTGTGAACAGGAATTGCCAGGAAATATCATGAGACTCTGCATCTACTATGCACCAGAGCACATCTGAGTCTCTTTCCAAAAGGGAGAGGGGAAAATACATTCGGGAAGAGGTTATTTCTTTGCTAGGAAGTCATGGCCTCACCAGAGTTCAATTGCCTCAATTTCTATCTAATGGTTAGAGACATGTACATACCCTAGAAGGCATATGGGTAGCCTTCTGTGGGGAAAATGTTCCCAACAATGGTTGTCTGTCTGTTGCTGAAGCTTACCCACTCACAATCTTATTTCAAGATGCTTCCTCTTTTCTCAGAAGGAGTACTTAGGATCTTAAGTTGATTACTACAGGGGCCTTAAATACAGAACCTCATTTGGCCTGTTTTCAGAACACGTGAGATATACACACATCTTCACAACTTTCTATTCATTTCAGTAACTAAAATATGTATTATCGTTACAACTAATATCTTAAATGTGTGATTTTATTCACTAATTTGAATATTACGGTTGATTACAAGTACATAATAAGATGCTTTCTGTGATTGGCATTTTCATTTTTTCTGGGTGAATTAAGTGTCTCTTGATCTGTTTTTATTTTTCTACCCCCACCCCCCAATTCCCTCTCAATTGTGCTTCCCTGCACATATCGTGGGCGTCTCAAGGGGACTGAGTCTCCTCATTTATGTTTCACATTTGAAAGTAGTATTCAAATGCAGCCGTATTTTACAGATTGGCAATTTTGCTATAATTAAGCTTCATGAATATGAAGATTCTCATAGAATTCCCACAATGCCCTCTGGTAAGGATGGAGATGAAATTCCTTCTCAGCTCACGGTGACCTATCGGAGTGTCAGGTTGGCTACACTGTAGCGTGATGCTTGTGAAGTACAAACTACATATTAGTGAATTTTTAGACTGTGGCAGAAACAGTCTGAGAGACATATTTGTCCAGAGGGCTTGACAAAAGATGAGAAGGTCAGTGTCTTCACAGATCCGTTGAGGTCCAGAAATTAAATGGCCATTTTGTAGAAGAGCCAAGAAGTGACATTTGTGCAATTGTCTTTGTTATGTTTTCTTCTGCTGTGATTGGCTTCATCCCAATAAATCCTTGGAATGAGCCAATCTTTCCCGATTTGAAACAGGATTTCTTTCTTGGAGAAATTTCTTTTATTACAATTTATGGCAGGAGAGACCTCTAAACCTTTGCTCTTATAGGGACTTTGTTGGCCTCCTATGTCTGATGTGCAAATATTAACTATCACAGTATTAATACCAATATCTCTTAAAGGATACCTGAGGAGAAGTTCATCCTTTAGCTGATCGAGTTGTTTTCATATCATTTAAGTTGGAGATTACTGTTGGCTTATTCTTGTTTTATTTACTTTTATAAATAGGTAATAATCATTTTAATATCAGAAAATATGACATATAGACAAAATTCTGATCCTACTCTAGCTCTTCATTCCCCATTCTTAAGTGTCCCTGCCCTAACATCACTAATTGTCTGCTTTTCAGAAATTTTATGTGTAAAAATGAACAAATAGAAACATATCCTTTTGTGGCCTAGCCATGAGAGATTGCACAGGTGATTAGGATGCTGCTATGGTGAGATAGTAGGATGTTGCTATGTCATACTGGAGCCATAAGGAAGACCCAGGTTCAGATCCCAGGTCAGCCTAAATATGACCTTGGCTGGCTGGGAAGGCAGGGGAAGCATTGGTGTGTGAGACCCCATGCAGGGTTATTTCTCTCTCTCCCTCTCTCTTTCTCTATTATTTTGTACCACTAAAACAGTACTTACACAACCATTGCTACTCCTGCTCAGCACTCCTTCATCTAACTGCAACATGAGGAAGACATCTTTCTTCCTGTCGATTTTATTTTCAGAAAAAAAATGCCTATGTTGCTTTGGATACGTTGCTAAAAGTCTTAGCTTCTCATGCTTCTACATAGTCCTCTGACTCTCCTGTTCTCTGCTGAACCTTGGACTTAGTCCCCTTCACTTTTTTTCTTTTTCTTTTAGTTTGAAAAGCACTTGAGCTAGCCCCTTGAGGTCACTTTTAACTCTTACATTTTTAAAGGAGTTGTTCCCTGGTTTATTTGCTTTTATTGCCTGTGAAAATGACCCGGATAATTAGGCCAACAGAGAATTACATCTTAAGGGCTAATTATTGATGGATTCTCTGTCAACTCAAAAGCAACCTCTGGGGATAGTTTAGGCAGAGCATCCCTGTCCATGAGCATACACTGCCATGACTGTGTAGGCTTCAGGTTACCCAAGGTCATGCTAAGGCAGTCTCACAGACTCTGTTATGGTCCAGAAAGATATCCACCCATTGGCAGAGTGTGGCTATCTATCACACTCATCAACTCGCTTTGGCACCTATGAAGGACATTTTTCTTTTAAATCAAGTACAGATCTACCATATTCAGTTAATATAAGAAGTTATAATTATGTTTACTGCCATGTAGTAGACCACGTTTAAAGAATGTGTGTTGTTAAACATTTGATATTAATTTTGGCTCTAACTATAAATTATAAATGTATTTAAGAATAATTCTTAGAAATATCTTCAGAACTTATTCATTTAAATTTGAAATTATGTATAGTTATGGTGAGATTATGAAGCATGCCTTTTTTTAAGCATTATTTTATTGAACTTTATTTATTTATTTTTATTTTTATTTGTCCAGAGAGGGACAGAGTGAGTGAGTGAGAGAGAGGGAAAGTGAGAAAGCAAGCTGCCAGGTCCAGGACTCGAACCACAGTTGGCCATGTGGGAATCCAGCATCCATAACCACCATGCCACCTGCCAGCCCCATGAAGCATGCTTTTGTTAACATTATAAAATGAAAGCTTATGTTTGCTTGCTTCAGTAAGATATGACTACTTAGTTTTTTTCTTGTTTCTTATACTACCTTTCTGCTGCTTTCACTTTATCCCTTAATTTTCTCTTTTTTCTACCTCCTGATTTACCTATGCAAGGCTTTTTTATAATAGGAGATTTTTAAATATTTGACAAATCTTTAAATGTATTTATTAAACACAGATTTTAATTTTTAAAACATTTTTTGATGGACATAACATGATTGAGTTTCCATACTTAGATGAAGGAGTTAATGAAGAATTGTGTTTCATATAGCTAGCACTTGATAAATTTTTCTCTAGTGAATGAATGGATACATTCTGAACTTTGATTTGTCTCAAGTAAAAATAGTTATCCTATTAGAATGTATCCTAAAATAAGATACATTCTGCCCTCACACCCTTAAATTGAGCCAATAGGATTCTGTTTATTTCTGGTTCTTGCTTTCTTATTATTGGCCTAACAAAGTAGGCATGATGATTCTTGCCACATGTCATATGTATTATGTTTAAAAGCCAACCTTTAAACGGCTAGGAAGAGACATTTTATTACTGCAATTTATTATCTTAAGATAGAAATTACTTCAAAAGTGATTCAGGGGACCAGCAGTTAGTGTCATGGCTATGTCGCTGGACTCCCATGTAGTCGACCGTGAATTTTTCACGTTAGAATTTGAAGGGACTTTTGAGAAACCTGATGATTATTAGCATTTGTGTGTGAAATTAAAATGGAAACTAAGAAAAATACACATAACCTTTAAACAGAGATAGAAAGGACAAAATGCAATGAGAGTTGCTATGGTTTGAATGTGTCTCTCCACAATCATCTGTTGGAATCTAATACCCAATGTTATAGTATTAAAGGATGGGTCCTTTGGGGAGGTGGTTAAGTTATTATAAATGAGCTTTAAAGGAATGTGTTAGTGCCTTTCTGCCCTCTGCCATGTAAGGACGTAGTGACAGGGTGCTGTCTTGGAGGAAGAAGCTGGGCCTTCATTAGATACCTAATCTGCCAGCACTTTGATCTTGGACTTCCTGGTCTTCAGAACTGTGAGAAATAGTTTCTATTACATATGAATTACCAGTCTAAGATATTTTGTTATAGCAGCACAAACAGTGCTATATTATATTTCTTAAAGGGGGAATGAGAGACCCTAACATCTAGTTTCTGGCAAAATGTGTATACAAGTGTGGGTTGCAAGAAAGCAGACCCCACGTTTTCTCTCCTCTGGCAGATTCAGAGCTTGCTTAAACCAGTGATCACGGGTATAAATAAACACATATTTCCATGTCTATCACCCTGTCTGAACTTAGAACCCCTGAATGGCAAAGAAGATATTATAAAGCCCAGAATCTGGTACTTAGTAAGTGTAGTAGAAAGAAGATGTCTGTGTTCCAATTTTTGGAACCTGGGAATACATTACCTTACATGGCAAAAAGGACATTGCAGTTGTGATTAGGGATCTTGAACTAGGGAGAATATTCAGAACCATTTGGGTGGACCCAGCGTAATTCAAGAGTCCTTATAAATGGAAGTGGATCATGGCATTTTAAAAAATGATTTGACAAGCCATTGCTGGCTTTGAATATGGAGGAAGAGAACAGAAGTCAAAGAATGCAGGCAGCTTCTGACAACTGGAAAAGGCAAGAGACAGACTTTTCTACTAAAGCCACCACCCTGATTTTAGTTCACTAGACCCATCCAGGATTCTGATCTCTAAATCCTTAGGATAATATATCGGAATTATTTAAGCCACCAAGATCATGGTGATTTGTTACAATAGCAATAGGAAACTCATACAGTGATCGATCAAAACTGAATGGATCACTCGTTTTTTTCATAACCAGGTACATGTACTGAGATCAAAGAGGTGGTGGAATCATAATTTAATTTAGTTCATGATGATCATAGTCAATTCAGGAACTGTACATTCAGTTGAAGTGTCTCCTTTGCCATACATCTGGAGAGTCACATCTGTTCAGGAATCTAACTGCGGCTAAGGCATTAGGGTAAACCAAATAGAGAGGATGGAATCTTCCTTCCATCACTGACATTAATTCATATCAAGATCAGCACCTGCCAAAGCATTCATTGTCGTGTCAGTCTAAGTAGATTTCCTCTGCCCTCTTGCAGTCCTATTAATATAAGACCTCTCCAAAATGGCCCTCCCTACAGCTATAGCTCTTCTGAGACATCTTGAAAATAGTTGCTCACCACAATCTGCTAGAGGTGGGAGAACTCTGGAGGCCATTCTAGAACCATTTGCCTGGGCACAACAAAGCTACCATCTTTCCTCCATTTAAGCCATGCTGACGGGGTCCCTAAGAGACCCTAGGATTGATGAGTCACAAGAAGGACACGCAGAACACCAAAAAGCTACTATTTTCATGGTTATAGTTCATTACAATGAAAAAATACATATTAAAATTGGCAAATAAAAAGGCACATAGAGAGGATTCCAGGAAGATTACTCATAAACTTCCATTTACTCTGTGGTTGCTCCTGGTGGAGTTGTACTGACAGTACTTAATTCTCCTTACAGCAATGTGTGACAATGTGTGCAAAGTACTGACAACCAGTGACATTCACCCAAGCTTTGGTGACTGGGGTTTTTATTGTAGACAGGTCACTTTGTTGTGGAATGTCCATTAACTGACTTTAACTTTTCAGTCTACAGCTCTTCACCCCCAGAGGTCAAGCTGAGTCAGCATGGCCCAAGATCCCAGAAGAACAAAATTAGGCATTTTCCATGAACTTGTTAGCATAAACTATCTGGCATTGCTCAAGCCCCAGATATACAAAGATACTCTTATCAGACAGAAAATTCCAAGGGTTTATATGTTACCTCCTAAAATTCAGTCAGGACAAGTCCTTTCTTTAGAATGTGCGGAATTTAAGCTCCCCTCATCTGCTGGGTTGGCCCTTTACTGCACACAGGTATAGATACCCATAGCTCTCAGGTAACCACAGACCCATGTGTGGTTTCTACTGTGTCTCCTCTTCTCTCTTTGGATGTGGCTCCTGTAGATAGGCCCTCTTCTCTTCTCAGGGACCTATCACACAGTCTTTGTCACCTACAGCCTACATCATCAACTAAATGTCCTGAAGGGCAGAGAGTTTAGACTTCTGTAGTTCAAAACTTAATTCCTTTGATTAAAGTAATTTGACCTCTTATTCCTCCACAAAATGCTGTATCTTTTTCCCCTAGGAAAGAATGCCACCAACTAAATGAGGAAGTCTGAATTAGAGGACAGTAATCACATCTGCAGGAGGGGCCAGTAGCAAAAGGGATCTTTCATATTGTTCCTGATGGGTTTTGGTGTGTTTGACTTAAACTAAACATAATTTATCTCATAAAATGGAATATATTTCCAATAGAACAAAACAAGGTATTTCTTGGGTAACCAACTAAGAGTATCTGTGGTAAAATACATGTGAGATATGATGTACTGTAGCCCTGACTAAGCAGCAGTGAATGTAGATTTCCAGTAGACATTTAGATCTTTAAATGATCAAGTGGCAATAGTATTTGTCCAGAGAGTTCACAGAACTCCTCGGGTTTGAATTAAGTGAATAGGTTTTATAATAAGAGGTGTAGAAAGTAATGATGAAATAATGCAGATGGCATATGAGAAAATATTCAGAATATATATGTTTTTCAAATGAAAACAAAAATTATTGATCCGGGGACCAGCAGTTAGCATAATGGCTATGTCGCTGGACACCCACGTAGTCGACTGCGGTTCAAGCCCCGGACCTGGTGGCTTAAAACTCACACCGGGTGTGTGTGCGTGCGTGCCCAAGATCCCAAGAGGAGAATGGAGGAGAAGGGATTGCGGCGTGGCCATACCCCCTGGGGGGTGATTTCTCACTTTCTGTCTCTCTGTCTCTCTTTGTCTGTCTGGCGAGCACACGCGCCCTATAGCGAAAAACCTCTAAAAAAAAATTATTGATCCATATCCATTCATAAAGGTATGTTGAGACTTCAGGAGATGGAGAAGGGGGGTCTATCTCTTAAAGCAAAGAGGAAACTTACAAGATATATTTAATAAATTCCACTACTAGTTTTAAAGGTGTCATTAACTTCTGCTTTCACAATTATTCTCAGAAATTTGTCGAAAATCTATAAAGCCTTGAAATCTTAAACATTGGGATTGAAAACCAAATCTGTTCCATGTATTAGATGATTCTTTGGAGACAGGGGCTGGGGTGGGTTTGTGTGCCTAGAGTTCCAGAGCCAATGACCTGAGCTGAGCTACAAATCCTTCAGCTAGTGCATCCTCAAGGTGCCCCAGAATCCCAACTGTGATATTCTAGGCCATATCTGGTCTCATCTTTCAGGTCATGGATTACGTTTCAGCTTCTGAGAGAGATATCTGGTCAACCTTTAGGAACCCTCTCCCAGAACTGGGAACTTTCCTAAACCATGCTACTGCTTGATGTATTCTCCAGTTCCTTCTTTAATCTTACTTCCTCATTAAGGACATTCTGGCACATTCATGGCCTCTTATTCAAACAAAATATCTTCAATAACTGCATTAATCTGGGTTCTTCAGAGAAACAGAGTCAGTAGGAAATAGATGGATGATAGAAGCAGACTGACAGAGATACAAAGAAATAGCTTATGGATATTGGCTAACTTGATTATGGAAGCCAAATAAAAAATATGTCTTATGGAGAAACAAAGAAAATTTCTAAAACACTGTAGAAAGAAGGATGTAAATATCCTTACTGGATAAATGATACTCCTGTACATGGGGAGTAAGCAAAGATTGTTGCTATTGTACTTTAGGAGCAAATTGGCTTCCTAAACTGATTACTGCAAGCTGGAGAACCAAGAAAGCTGGTGGTGTAATTCAATTCAAATCTAAAGGCCTGATAAATGGGGCTAGGGGTGAGATGTTTGTGTAAGGCAGTTTCTAGAGCCTGAAGACACAAAAACCAGGTGTCCCAATGTCCAAGGGCAAGCTCTCAACTAACCACAGACCCATGTGTGTTTTCTACTGTGTCTCTTCTTATTTCTTAAATGTCCAAACTCAAGAAAAGAAGGAAAGAGAGAGAGAGAACTTATTCTCCCTCTTTTGCTTTGTTTTCAAAGGATTAGATGATAGAGTCCCACACTAGTGAAGGTAATCCTCTTTACTCAAACTACTGACTCAAATGATAATCTTTTCTGAAAACACACAGAAATACAGTAATAATGTTTTACCAGCTATCCAGGATTCTCCTAGTCCAATCAACTAGATATATAAAATTAACCACCACCATAACATAGGTAGAAATGACCTAAACATGTCTACCACTGTCAAGTTGATCTTGGCTATTATTCAAGTCTAAGCTCTTAGATAATTACAGGTAGATATTAAGTAGGAACATACAATACCTCTCTTTCATAGTCTGGCTTCTTTGCTTAGCATTAAATATTCCATATTTGTCTACTTTCTATTAAATGCCAGCATCTTGTTGTTTTATGCTTGAGTAGTATTCCACAGTGTATATCTGCCACACTGTTTCAATCCATTCATCTGTTCGTGGACATTTGGGTTGGTTGCATGTCTTAGCCATTGTGAGCAACGCTGCAATAAACATTGATGTGTAGGTGCTTTTTTCGACTGAGTGAATTCCTATGCAGGAGTGGAATGACTGGATCATATGGTAGTTGTATTTGTAGGTCTTTGAGGACCCACTATTTCCACAGTGGTTGTACTAATTTACATTCCCATCAACAATGTAGGAGAGTTCCCTTTTCACTACAACTTTGCCAGCACTGATCAATCTTTCTTTTTCTTTCTTTCTCTAGCTCCCTCCCTCTCTTCCTTCCTTGCTTCCTTCCTTCCTTCTTTCCTTCTTTCCTTTCTTGAGAGACTTTTGCCACAGGGCATGTGCACTTACCAGAGAGACAGAGACAGAGAGACATAAAGTGAGAAATCACCCCCCTCCTGGGGCAATGACCACACCTTCTCCATTCTCCTCTTGGGATCTTAAACACGCACATACACATGCCTGACATGAGTTTAAGCTACTGGGCCTAAGACTTGAACCATGGTTAACTATGTTGGAGTCCAGCAATGTAATCATTATGCTATCTGCTGTTCCTCAATCTTTATATTTTTAATCTTAGCCATTATGCCTGAGGTTAGGTGGTATCTCATTATGGTTTTTATTTGTATTTCCCTTATGATAAGGAATGATAAAGCATTTTTTTTATGCTTTTTGGCTATTTGCATGTCTTCCTTAGAAAGTTGTCTATTCAGCTCATTTGCCCATCTTTAAACTGGATTTTTTTTTGGGGGGGGGTGGGTTAGCTGCTTGAGTTCCCTGTATATTTTGAGTATCAGTCTAAACGTCTGCACTGTATAGCAGAACTGAAAGATTATAATGTATTAGAAACATGGAAAGCAACTCTAGATACTAAAGGCAGTGTGGGAGGAGGGTGGAAAATGAAAGCCTATGAGAGGGAAGTAATCAAGGGAAAAAGAAGGAAGCAAAATATTTAAGAGACACAAAAATCGAAAATTAACTGCTGATGATAATGTGTAATAATGTGTAATAACTTTGACTGGGCTAATATACAGTCTTCAGTGATATATAGTGATTAAATGTAGAAAAAATTTAAAAAGACAATTATAGGTAGAAATGTTGCTTTTAACATATGAAAAACAAGATAGATAGGTAGAAAGTATTCAGAGATACTTGGATAAAAATAAAACCTTCTCCAAATGCAGAGGTTTTTGTTTCTGGCATTGACCTCTGGAAGCAGTTCAATTCAAATTGAGATAAAGCAAGTCCATAGTCATGATTTTGTAGCATCCTACAAAATGATATGTGCTTACCTGATTTTTCTTCACCTCCTCCATCCTTTCAATAAACTTTATTGTCTGTGGTTACAGCCACTTTCTCCTCTGTGCTGCCCACCCCACCTGTTAGAGTAGAAAGCACACTGAAAGTGGGAAGAAACCTCTTCAATCTCCAAGTTTGTATCTGGGCAGACTTCACTCTCTCTCTTCAAGTGTCCTTCAATGACAATAGTTAGAGCAGGTGAGTTAAAGTGGAGGGAAAAAGGAGCTGGTGCTAGTTAATCCAGGAGGAAACAGCCCGGCCTGTAGTGCTCTGAGCATGCTCCACACCTGACTCGACCTAACATTTCCTGCACATGTTCTCTGGCTTGTGATCTCATGGTGGCATACTCACCTCTCAAAGTCCTTCCTAACAGTGAACTACCTTGTCACATGTTTTTCAACCACTGCTTTATTATTGTTCTCATTTAAAGGTCATATTGGGATTTCTTTGCCAGTGCAAATAGAGTGATATATTCAGAGTAGGTATTCAGTCAGTATATAATTGGTATTATCTATTGTTAAAATATCTTTAAAAAATCATTTTGTACTAGTTGGTAAACAGAACTAGTCTACTTATTGAGACTGCAAACTATCTAATGACATTGTTCATGAAGGCTTTGGAGGTGGTGAGGGTCTGGGAGTGGGGATTCCTTGGATATAGACAGAGGTGAAGATCAAAGGCAGGATATGTGTAATGGCCTCTACTATTCTGGATCCAGAGGAGGGACAACTGAACAGGAGGAAGCCTAAAGGGAATTGGGGTTGAGGGCAAGACAATGGTCTTTTAAGTCCAGGCTATATATGAAGTGCTGGCATCTAGGTCATGCCCAGTCCAGATACCCTCCTTTGTAACCAGGAGAAGGAGCCTAATGACTTTCCACTTAATAAGGGCACCATTATAGTGTATAGACCCAATCATGGCTCAACCAGGGATATCAATGGGCTTGGGACATTCACACCAAATAAAAGACCATACCTGTAATTTCTAAAATCAGGACTATGACAATGGTTTGTTGAATAGTTGGTGCTATATGTTTAGTCACTTATTGAGGAGTTTTATTTTGTGTGTGTTTATGTGTGTGAGCATAGATAGGCAGCTGGAGAAAGATTTTAATATTTGTATTTATTTATTGACTTACATATTTGTACAAGTTGTTGAGTTATTTTAGTATCATCCTTGAGAATATGTGTCGTGCAGTGCTTACTAAATAGTTTACTTTAAAAAACCTATTTTTTGTTTTTGTAAGAATACAAATTATGCCTTGATTTTGCCAACTTTATTCATTCATTTTTCTTGTCACACCAAATATGTTTTCTTGCATACATCAAGTTAATTTATTTTACTTCTCTGTGTCAGTATCTTTGCCTCCCCCAATGTAGTACATTACTGCCTACTCAGTATCTTTACTTGGCACTTTTCATGTGGGAAACACATGGACGGATCACTCCAGAGCATCTGGATGTTTAGCAGCAGCTGGATGATGTTGAATGTCTTATTTTTCATGAAGATGTGCAGTATCATGTGAACCAGCCACATTTTTATTGATATTGAAAATTCCTAGGGTTTCTAAATCATGAAAAGAAAAAATAGCAGTCAACTACTATTAGTTGTTGAGTTTTGAAGGTTAATAGTTCCAGAAGAAATTTTTAAATGAACAAAATTTTTCAAACAATATATACTTTTTATTCTAACTATCCATAAGTCCTACCTATGCTAGGAAATATAAATCCTTATCTTATCATTAATATTTTTTTTTGGCATAATCTTTTAGTTCACATCTTCCATGAACTTCTTGAAGATTCTACATATATTCTTATATAAATATTTGGCTAATTCAGTCTTCTAAATTTTAACATGCCAGAGGGTGCATGCATTCAGTGAAAAGACAGAGAAAAAGCACTTCCCATAGGGAATGGTCACTCCACAATCCCTTCTTCATCTCTCTCTTTTCAGAATTTTAGGCACACAGTGCATGAGCCCAGCATGTTTTTCAAGTCATTGTGTCAGACTAGAGCCACACAGTTGACCACATGGGATCCAACTCCCTTAATTACCAGACCATTGGCCCGCCCCTAGTCTTGTAAATCTTAACAACTCTTCTAATGCTGATGGCAATATATGGCATAGGACCAAACAATTTATTCTCACAATGTTAAATTAGCATAGTTCATGAATATTCATGAGCTTAATCTTTTTGCTTTAAAATCCCACTGCAAAATTTAAACAACTTTGTTTCTCTATGATGTTATAGATTCTCGGCAAGAATACAGAGTCATAGATAGCCTAGAGCAAATAGAAACTGGGAAAACACATTGTTAGAAAACCTCAGGGGCAGGACAGAGCTTGGCACCCTATCGTGCCCATGTGCTAATGGATGCATATGTGCACATGGGGCGTGGAGCTTCTAGGCTCTGAGGAAACTTGAGAAATGGCTGAGTTCATCTGAAAAACCTGGAAGATCTGGGAAAAAGAATGAAGACTGTTGCTACCAGCTCCACTGAAATCTAACCATATGCTGGCTCTTTCTTGTTATGTTGGTCTTATTCCCTTTTCTCCTGTGTTCCTCTCTGTCTGCCACTCTTTTCCCTTAGACACTTCATGTTTGATGCCAATACTTCTGTCACCTCTAAATATTTCATCCAAGGGAGAAAAACTAAAATAATCCTGAAGAACAGCAACTAAATTTGTAGGAAGCTTACTGGGCAATGCACAGACTTGAGACCTTGTCCATGCATCATAAATTCCCTTTGAGAACACAAAATAAGCACTCAGAATATCAGTCGAACAACCATTTTTAGTGATTTTTCATGATAATTAGGTTCTAGGCTTTGTGTTTCTTCTATGTGTCTTCTATATGTCTTTGTTTTTAGTCACTGTTTTATCAGCCAACTTTTCATTGTCCTACATCTCCCTGATAAGGGCATCTCTTCAGTTATTGTAGTTAATTTTGTGGCCTGAAGCCTTCTAAGTTATAATACATGTGCCATTTTCTTATCTACTCTGCACGTGTTATACCTTATAGAGAAAACATCTTACGTGTGATGGGAAAATTTAAGTAATCCATTGCTTTAGAATATTCCTTATATAAAACAAAATATCTTTGTTTCATTTTATTCCCCTTGGCTAAATTGTAATGATTAAAAGTGAAGGAAGCAAAACAATTGTGTAACAACCACATGGTTTTTGGGCCCATGATCCAATGCTGCCAAATATGACAATGTTTTGCAAGTTGTGGGAATGTTTACCCCAGCTGAAATTGGATTGTGCATCAAGAAAACAAAACAGGAAGGAGAGCAACTTGCATTTGTGCTGACTAGCCATGTGGTTTGGGAACTATTACATACATCTCATGTGACTGTTGGATACAGTCTTTTTTTTTTTTTTTTTTTTTTTTTTTGAGAGAGATTTTCACTTGTGCTCGCCAGACAGACAGAGAGAGACATAGAGACAGAAAGCGAGAAATCACCCCCCAGGGGGTATGGCCATGCCATAATCCCTTCTCCTCCATTTTCCTCTCGGGATCTTGGGCACGCACGCACATGCACCCAGCGTGAGTTTAAGCCACTGGGTCCAGGAATCGAACCGTGGTCGACTATGTGGGAGTCCAGCGACATAGCCATTATGCTAACTGCTGGTCCCGGATATAATCTTTTACTAAATGTGAGTGCCTTCCAAAGGACTGGATTGAGGCCTCACATTATTCCACAAATATGGGTTAGTTTCAATTTTCACTACTTTAGCATAATTCAATTAACAGCCTTCTGCACTCCAGCTAAATTTCATCTTTATGTATCATCATCTCTAATAAAATCTTTTGTTCTTGATTTACACTGCTCTTCATCAAAGACTTGCTATTCTATGTGGCTTTGAATGACTACTCCATGTATTAAATTATCAAAACCATGAGAAATAGCTCTGATTGTCATTCCTATGTCCAAGTCCATTTCCCTTAATTGCTGTAGCTTTCAAGACATCAAACTACTACCACAGAAAGAAGAGAAAGGAAATATTAGGGGGAAAAAGATGCAGGAAGAAAGTACATATATTCTTCATGAGAAAGGCTATTATACTGTTACGTGAGAGAAATGACATTGAACCAACAGCTCCTAGAGTATGCTTCTGTGACCAAAACCAAAGGTGGAACAAAATGAGAACTTTTTAATGTATGCTGATTTGTAAAAATTTTAATTACTTCAAAAATAATTGCAGTTGCATTTTAAATTATGTGTCCCATTGTTCAGCTATGCATTTCATGTTTGTGCATACTCTAATGAGGGTTCTAATGTCACATAAATTGCTTGAATGTTTCCTGAACACCACAGTAACTTGTAACATATCATAAAATAATCTGAGTTCAGCTTTATACTCTTATGAGAAAGAGCCTGTTTATCCATTCATTCATCCAGAAAGCATTTACCGAGCACCTATTGCGTGCTAGCCTTCCTATCCTGCCAATCCATGAAGTCAGTGTTTCTCTAAGTAGAACTGTTAAATCGTTAACATACCTGTCCTGGATTCATTGAACCAGAATCTGTGAGCTTGGGCTTTGGAAATTCAGAGTTTATCAAGGTCCACAATGATTCTTAAGCACAACTAAGCAGATATGGACAGAATGGAGCATGTCTTAGTATGCAAGGGCTGCCATAATAAAATAGCACAGTCTGGGGGGCCTAATCAAAAGACATTTATTTTCTCACATTGTAAAAGCTGGAAGTCTAAGATCAAGGTGCCTGCAGGATTAGTTTCTCCCAGACTTCTCACCTCAACTTGCAGCAGACTATGTGTTCTGTGTGGCCGCAACATGGTTTGTCCTCTGCACACTGCTGCTGTCTTCGTGTATCCAAGTTTCTTGTAAGAATGCTGGGTAGATTGGAATAGGACCCACCTAAGGGCCTCATTTTAATTTAATTATCTTTCTAAAGATCTTATTTCCAAATACAGTCATATTGGGGCTTACGGCTTCCACCTAGGAATTTTGTGGGTAGGGGACATAACTGAGCCCATAATGAACCGTAAGTGTCTACCCTTTACTGAAATAGACAAATTAGCTGCATCTCAGTCTGCCAAGTCAGAGTTTCACAATCTGCTCTGAAAAATGCTGGTGGGTGTCCTGTGGGCATAGTTTTACCTCTGAGAACTTCATAGTGCACAGTTAAAACTCTATTTTATTTTTATTATTCTTCTTATTTTTTTTAACATTCGATTGCTATACAACATTTAGCTTGTAAAGAAAATTTACCCAACATGAAATATATCTCAGAGCAGTCCAGTTGAGAAAGCTCTGAGATTTCCTCCTGAGCAGACCTGTGTAACCAACTTCCTACACAAATCTGACTTTGATACTCTGAGGTTTGCAAAATTCTTATTGTTAACAGACTGCTCACTTAAAATACATAATTTTTCAAGTTAGAAAATATGAAACAAGGAGAAGGCACACCCATTACCAAAGGCCACCCAACTGTGAGTTAGAGGTAAGAACATCGGCATGTCTTAACACAAAACAGTAAGAAAAATGTGGAGTGTCTCTTTATCGGCAATAGTCATCCTGCAAATCCAGCTGTACACATACGAGCTGCATTCAAGAAGAATTTTGTTAGATTACCCTGTACAATTTTGCCATCTACCCACCCATCCTTTCATCCTACCTCTAGAAACCATTTCTGTACTAATCCCATTCCAGTGCTATGTGTACAAATGTATGACAACCTTAACCTCTGTGTTCCAGAAGCCCCAGTCCAAGGACATGGCTCTTTCCAGTTGCATTACTCACTGCTCCTAATGGGTGCTTTTGACTGAGATCTGGAATCATCATTCCCTTCCATTCTGCACAAATCCCAGTCTTATGCCTTTATTCCAACCACTCTATTACTGCTGTGCTCTCCCTCTACATTTGTTAGACTAGAATCTACCCCTTTGTGGAAGGGAATCCCACTTCATTATAAGAACCAGTACTGAGGCTTTTTTTTTTTTTTTTTTTTTTTTTTCTGTAGGGCGCGTGTGCTTGCCAGAAAGACAGAGAGAGAGAGAGAGAGACAGAAAGCGAGAAATCACCCCCCAGGGGGGATGGCCACGCTGCAATCCCTTCTCCATTCTCCTCTCAGGATCCTGGGCATGCACGTACACACACCTGGTGTGAGTTCAAGCCGAGTCCAGGACTCGAACTGCGGTTGACTACATGGGAGTCCAGAGACACAGCCATTGTGCTAACTGCTGGTCCCAATACTGAGGTTTTCATCACTGAGTTCCTTCTGGCCTGTGGAGTCCAGCAGCCACATTTCAGCTGTGTCATAACAAGACATGTCATTCTAGATAAATGAACCCTGCTGAGCCTTGATTTTTTTCTCATTCAACACCCATAACAGGAATACTCTGATGTGGTAAAGATGTTATAAGGATTTCATGAGATAATATTGGTAAATCATCATATAGAACATTAGATCTTAGTAAGTTCACAGGAAATGATACTTTCTACCATTGGGCGTTACCACCTTCTTTTGTTTGCTGGTTCAAAATAACTTGAACCATTAAAAAAAAAAATCCTGTAACAACACTGGTCTTTCTCCAATTATGAACTCATTTAAGAAAGGTCCCCCCGAGATTAATGTCTCTGTACTGACTGACATGCATGGCATTCCCTTTTGAAAAAGCAATGTAATACACTGTAAAGTTATATGTAATTCAATGTAATATAATAGAAGAACATGATGAAAATAAAAAATTTAAAAAATAAAAAAAAATAAAAAAAGAAAGGTCCCCCCTCCTATAGTTTGTTTGTTTATATACATTCAACCACTGTGTATCATTACAGCTTGTAAAATAAATTTTCCTAGCATGAATACACTGCACATGTCCAGTTAATGGTATTATCATACATGCTACCATTAACAGATAATTTTCCATTTTTGTGTCCCGAAAATGTTTTGCTTCTTTCTTTAAAGGTAATTATTTCTTCCATGAGAAAGGGAGAGAGAAAGACAAAAGACAGAGAGTTAAGCACCCCCAACAGGGTTTTCATGCCACAATCCACCCCCCAGTCTCAGTCAGGATTGTGGGTACATGGTTGCACAAGGAGGCCTTAGGGCATGAATCAGGACCTTCTCATGTGGCTTAGCATTGCAGACCGTTGCATTAACTCTGTGCCATTAAAGCTAGCCTACAGGAGAAACTGCATTTTACTTCTTGTTTGTTCTTACAGTGTCTGGGAAAGTATTGGGTACAAAATAGGTGTTTAATAAGTATTATACAGGGGCCAGCAGGTGGTATGATGGTTAATGCACTGGATCCCACATGGCCCTATCCATAGTTTACAGTGCCAATCCAGCAGCTTGAAAGTCACTCTGAGAGTTTGTGTGTGTGTGCTCAAAACCCCAAGAAGAGAATAGAGGAGAAGGGATTGCTGCATGAGTATCCCCCTTGGTGGGGTGTGATTTCTCACTTTCTCTCTGTCTCTCTCTGGTGAGCACATGCCCCCTATGGTGAATGAATGAATGAATAAATAAATAAATAAATATTATTAAAATAAGTTGCCTTGTGATATGATTAAAAGCATGTAATAGTGAACCAAAATATGGTGATGCTGGTGTTGGAAGCCCATATTCCCAAGGTTAAATTTACATTGCAAAACTGATAATGTTGTTTACGATTTTTAAAAGCCAAAGCAGTGATTCTACTGCATATAACCACTGCTACTGCATATCTTTGAAATGCATATTAACCTGACCTTTATGAATCTGTATATATCTAAAAGTAAATAAATGTGCTAAATTGGAATCAAATAAACTTTTATCTGAAGTCTGAAACCTTAAAATTAAGGTATTCCAGAATTACCCTTCTAAATATTTTCAATTGTATTAAATATCTATGTTATATATATATATTTTTGAAGAGGTTTTTGCTATAGGGCGCATGTGCTCACCAGACAGAGAGAGAGAGACAGAGAGATAGAAAGCGAGAACCCACCCCCCAAAAACAAGCGAGAAATCACCCCCCAGGGGGGATGGCCACGCCGCAATCCCTTCTCCTCCATTCTCCTTTCGGGATCTTGGGCACACATGCACACGCACCTGGCGTGAGTTTAAGTCACTGGGTCTGGGACTAGAACCGCGGTCGACTACGTGGCAGTCTAGCAACATAGCCATTATGCTAACTGTTGGTCCCATGTGTTATATATTTTTAAAAAAGGAAAAAAAGGGTTTCTTTTGAATGCCAATAACCTCTTATTACCAAAATTAAAGAAACCATTAAAAGCATTTTGATCTGTTTTCATTCAAATGACCATCTGCTTGATTTAAATATGATCCGACAAATGGATGACAATACATGGAACGCAGAGTTCCTTTTGAGCTGCTAGAGAACACTGAAGCATCTTTGGATGAAGATACCTTTTTCTACAGTTACTTAAAGCCAACTTCCACCTCCTTTCTGTCTTTCTCCTATCCCTACCTTGTTACAGAGATATAAATTTAATACTCACCACACCAATGGGGACAACAAAACTATAGCATATTTGCTAGATGCCTCTTATCCACACTGCCATGGACTCTGCTCATCTCATTCAAAAAAACATCCTTTCATATTTAATAAAGGCAACAAGGAAAATAAACGCTGACTTACATAAATAAGATGGCATGCTGTATTTTCTCTTATATAGAGAAATGGATATTTTACATGAAGATAGAATCTCTCCTCACAGAAATCGTACAGCTTTTAAGCAGTTCTTCAACATGAACATAATGTATTAGATAATATTATCTGTTGATATTTCTTTCTGAAAGTAGAAATGTTTTCCTAAATTGCTTTCACCTACTGGTAAAATATTCTGCAAGTGCTAGCTAAGTAACTATCTAACATCTCCTCTCTCTCCTGGTGTATGTGTGGTATGTATTTTTTTTTTTTTTTGGTTGTTGTTGTCTGGTTGTATTTGTGTGTTGTATGTACATGGTGTCTGTGTTCTGTGTGTTGTGTGTATAAGTGTGTTGCATATGTTCATAGTCTGTGTTCTCTGTGTTGTATATATGTGTGCTTTATGTGTGCATTGTGTTTGTGTGTGTTTGGCAGAAAGGAGGTAGGGATAGAGTGAAAGGGTAACTGACTCTTTGTCCTTTTCTGCCTTCATCCTTTCTCTGTAAATTTTTTTTTGGTTCAGATGACATGTGTCCAAGGCAGCCTCTCCCCCACCTGCACCTCCTGTACCTGCGTTCCTGGGTTCCCTATTGCCTTAACCACTGGCCCCTCCGTGCCTCTCACTTATACATATCCAACACTGGTGATCCGTTAGCTAGACTGATTTTCATAACAGCTGTACACTGTCTACTTTCTCTAAGACATTTTCGGATAAACTTTATATTATCGTTGCATATAAATGAAGATAAAGTTGGCTGCATCATTCCTTGCTTTTCATTATTATAAGAAGGTGGAAATCAGTTTAGGGAGGGGAGATTCAGGCTCATGAGATACAAGTACAGATGAGTCATCCCAGATGTTTTTACTCTGCACATGGTTAGTGCTCCACAGTGGGATCTGAGCAATACCCTGTCTCCTTCTTCCTTCTGTCTGGGAAGAATGTCAGGGACATAGCTGCAGCTGGCTACAGAATCTCTTAGAAAAGAAATGGAGGACTTGTCTCCAACTCTCCTCTCAAGCCCCACCTCTCCCAGTTTTCTGCCACTGTCTTAGCTCCCCTCTCTGGCTGCTTTGAGGCCCGTTTCCTCCAGCGACACACTTACCCCTGCTTTGCATCCTCCATCCTGGTAGAAGCACAGTCTAAGGCTCATTAAGGGAATAATCAATTCCACGTGCTGTGCTAGCTCAGCAGATCACCGCCCAGGCTCAGCCATTAGTGAGTCAGTGCATTAGCACATGGCATTTCCATGAATCAATATAGGCCCATGTAAAACAACGAGGGTACTTTTCTTTCTTTTTTCTCCCATTAAGAAAAACTGATGCCCCCAACAACTTTTAAGATGTTTTTGTGTGTGCCTTTAGGAAAGAAAAAAGCATTTCTGTTTACAGAAATATGCTTCAATACAGGCTAATTGTGGACTGGGATGACTTTTATGTCTCCAGGGACTGTATCTCCATAGGCTTAGAATCTGGAATCATACCCTAGCTAATCATAATTCACACACACACACCCCATCACAAAGAAACATTCGAATGGAGAACATTATTTTACACGTAAGGAACTACTGTAAGGCTTTACACAGATGACAGTTTTAATATTAGATAAAACCTCATTTGCCATTAATATTTCTTGCAAATTGTGCAAATGTCTGTACACCTAGATTCAATATTAATAACACCACCTAGAAACCTAGTTGCTAAAAATTCATTCAAGTGTATTTTCCCTACTGGTATTATCAATACTGCTTATGCTTTATGACTAACTAAAATAAAGATATCATAAAATGTCATTTATACTTAAGAGCTTCAGAGAGAAATTGTAGTAAGAAACTCTCAATATTATTATTCTACAGAACAATATATATTAAGCTGTTTTACAATGGGAGTGAAATAATCCTGTATTTCTCAATGCCATGAAGACAATAGCCATGGCACATTTTTGCCTTATTTCAGTTAATTTTGGCACAGTTGAATTTCTGCTCTGTATAAACACTGAGCACAAAATTGATGAATCTGAGGAATATAGAGGCTGCTGTAAGAAAAAAAGTAAAGGCAGACTATTTACAGGGCTTATGATGATCCAAGTAATTAGCAAACATGGAAACCCCTCGCTGCACATGAGTCACAGAAATGAAGGCTGCCTCAAATACCTTGAGAATGCCGATATCATTTTACTAGGATCTAACCTAAGAATTCTATCAATATAGTATGGAGAAAAAGGCTTTCTATTTTTTAAAAATATCCAACATTCATGTTTTTCATATTTTCCTACCCTATAATTACTCTTAATCAAAGTACAACAAATAGTAAACAGTAAAAATGAAATAAATGTGGTGACAGTTTGCCAATAACGAGAAGAAAATGTTCCATCTGTCTAGCCGCGAGTAAAATGGATGTAATTACTGCTCATTTTTCTCGTAATTGCTGAGTTATTAGTTTAAAGCTTACACACAACTGGTGAACAGTGAGTACTACCCATTTCCTAATTATGGCTCCAGCTTTGCCGTGCTTAAAATCAGGGAACATAAATGCCTAGAAAATGATCTGAATTAACCCTGACTGCTTACATAGAATTGTGACTGTCTATTTCATTTGAATTGTATAAACTCTATATTCCTTCATCACTCAGATATTAAACTACATTGCTTGTGATTTTATTTTGAAGGAAAATTTATTTCTAGGCTCGTAGCTTTGAGTCCATTTCCAAAGGTGTACTCTTCAGGTCATTTTTGTTAGAATTAATCCAAGCAGACCAGGACCCTTTGTACTGTATTTGTTAAAGACATACAATTTATATATATCCAGCATTGGTGGTTATGCTAACATCTTGTTATTAGGAGCATTCCAATGGAAAGTTTTGGATCACACGTGGGTAGTCAATACCTGAAGACAGATTACATAGTAGAACAGATATAGAAAATAAAACGTCTACCTTGATCTTTTCTGTTTATTAGAAATCAACATGAAAGCATATAGAGTTGTGATTCTTCTAGTCTGTCATTTTATCTGAGATTCACTTAAGAAAGACAGATTTTTTTATGTTCTCATCAGGGAAATGAAGACTATATAAGAAGGGTATTTGAAAAGTTTATTTAAAATTTATATCACACCAGAAAAAAGTAGGCTGACTCCATTGCCCGATGGTTAAAGCAGCTGCATTCCGTGTGACCAGCTGCACAGTTTGAGTCCTGGACCCCTGAGAAACATGCCAGATGCATGCACATGTGTGTCCAGAATCCCAAAAGGAGGGAGAAATGAAGGAGAAAGGATTGTGGTATGACCATTTTACATTGGAGGTTCTTTCACCTCTCCTTGTCTCTGGCAAACACATGTAACACATGTGCTCACTAGCATACGCATGCACACACACACACACACACGACTATACATGGATTTTTTTTAAAAAACTTTGCACCAAAATAAACTCGTAATTTAATTCTATTTTACCATGACATTTTTGAAGTACCCTGGTAGCTACTTTTGCTTATGACTGTTCTAGCAAAAGTAGAATTTTCTGGCTTCTTCTACCTGGATTCCTCCTTTTGGCCCAAACAGGGAACTATAACTCATTGCAGACAAAAGTAGTCTTTAAGTGGTGAAGGTGGATTTGATTACATTGGGTCATTGGAAAAGTCATGAGGTATCTTTTTATGCAAAAATGTGCCATGACGGGACCAGCAGTTAGTGTAATTAGTATGTTGCTGGACTCCCATGTAGTTGACCGTGGTTCGAGTCCTGGACCTGGTGGCTTAAACACACAGCGGGTGCATGGGCGTTCATGCCCAAGATCCCGAGAGGAGAATGGAGGAGAAGGGATTGCGGTGTGGCCATCCCCACTGTGGGGTGATTTCTCTCTTTCTATCTCTCTGTCTCTCTCTGTCTTTCTGACAAGCACATATACCCTATAGCAAAAATCTCTCCAAAAAAAAAAAAAAAAGTGTCATGACTATTCTGAAGACCGAACAAATTGATCACTGGGTTCTCTGGGCATTTCTACTGAACCCTGAATTTGTATCTGCGAACACTAATGACAGGTACATTTATTTTGAGGGATATATTCTCAAGCTATAGAGTATTTTTGAAGGAGATATTGGCAAAAAAAGTTATGAGAATCCTAGATTAAAATATTCAGACTAGAGACCAGCAGTTAGCGTAATGGCTATGTCACTGGACTCCCACGTAGTCGACCGCAGTTTGAGTCCTGGACCAGGTGGCTTAAACTCACGCCGGGCGCCTATGCGTGCGTGCCCAAGATCCCAAGAGGAGAATGGAGGAGAAGGGATTGTGAGGTGGCCATCCCCCCTGGGGGATGATTTCTTGCTTTCTGTCTCTCTGTCTCTGTCTGTCTGGCAAGTGCACGCGCCCTATAGCAAAAACCTCTCCAAAAAAAAAAAAAAAATTCAGACTAGAGTGATATTTTTTCCAAGTTATACATAAACAAGAGGAGACAATGAAAATATAGCATATTATGTTCATTTTTATTACTTTTAGTCTAAGTGATGCCCAAACATATTTTTCTGTGTTAGAGATACTTCCCTGAAAAGAAGAATGATTATAGTAATATTTGGTATGAAATAGTCACTGGTGTAAACCTCGTGCTTTTAAAAGAGAGATGAGGAAAGGCCTTAGTGGCTATTAGATAACCTAAGATTCAAAGTCATTTCCACTCCTAGCTGTGGAAGTGGCAAATCCCCCTCTGCCCCTCCTCTGAGAGAGAGAGAGAGAGAGAAGAGAGAGAATATTTAACTTCTTGGTTGAGATAAGCTGGTGAAAATTGTGAAAATGTATTTTAAAAATCTTCATTCTAAGCCCCTGAGAACTGCAGTATCCCAGATTCTTTCGAGCTCCGCATAAATGTCTCTGCTCCACGGGATCACGTGTGTATTATGCATAATCCTTTCGTTGTGCTAGCCAGCTGGGGAACAGAGATAGGGAATGTTGGGGGCTTACAGCTTTAAAAATGGTGCCGATATTTCACCCAGAAGCCGAAAAATGAAATGAGTATTTGCATAATCTATCTAGAGTTACCCAGGTTTCTTTTCAATCTTCTTATCATGTTTTAAAAAATCTATTAAGAGACTATCAGAACAAAATGCATTTTTCTCTTCAGAGAACTCATTTTACTCTGTCTTTGAGTCCTGCAGGGCTTTTCATTTGTTTTAATTTTTTTTTAAATGCAGGGCATTTTTTTGGAGAGTTTAGTTTGTTCCCCCTCGTCTGTATTGAGCCAACAACACATGTTTAGATTGATTCTTTTGACTTAGAAGCTTAGTTCTGAGTTATCATAAAATTCGTATCTAAAATTGTCTTAAATAAGTGGAAGCTGTGAAAATTGTGATATCTTATCTTCTGGAATTGAAATAGAGAGGGGAGGTGTAGAGAGAGAGACTAAAACTCACAATGCATTTTAATTTAATATTAGTCTCAGTCATTTGCTTAAGAAAACATGGTGAAGTTATTTCTTGTGTACTTCAGACAGTTAGACCAGGGCCCTGCCCCCCCATTCACACACACACACACACACACACACACACCCCCTTCCTAAAGTAATAAGCCTTTCATCCACTTCCATGCTGCTGGGTTGGCTGGTCAAACCTGCCTGTTTCTTTCCCTCTTTCTTTTTTTATTAGATAATTTTTTATTAATTTTATTTTCCAAATATTTTAATAACTTTCTGACAATTGAAAACTGTACTAATCTACTGAAAGCATTTTCTTGAAGTTCACCAAAGCCCATTTAATTCTGAAATGAGTGTAGTTCACATTTCTGAACCTTACCCTAGTGTTTGGTGTTTGTCATATCCTGTTTTTTTTTTTTTTTTTTTTCTTTTTTCTGAAACCCCTACTTCTCTGGCTTCTTCTTTTTTTCCTCCTTTAACTTCTCTGTTTACCCCTTTCTTCCTCATTTATGGGATTACCCGTCTTTTGCCTTAGCAGTCCTCTGTGCCTCCTCTTTACAAGCTATTCCCGAACACATTCTTTTATTCAGCAAATAGGTACTACGATCTTCGTACATGCCACATGCTGTTCTGAAGACTGTGATGAAAATAAAACAGATGATAAAATAGAAAATATAAAAGACAAAATTTCCTGTCTTTGTGGAGTGTACATTTCACTGGCCAGTGAAGGCTGCTCTTAGAGGTGGACATTGAGCAAAGACATGCATGAGATGAGGGCAAAAGAGGTGAGTGTATTTGGAAGGCGAGCTTTGTAGGCCGATGGAATCATCAGTGGAAAAGTGGACATTTCATACTATGATATTTTGGTAGAAGAAGATACGGCATTGAAGATCTGAGAAGGCGAGACCAACTGAGCCATGTGGTCCCTTTGTGCTAAGAAGCTTATGTTGGCTTTCTGCATTCCGCCAGTGGTTGACCTGACAAGTCCTGGGCAGATGAAGGAGAAAGAACGTAGCACAGGTGTAACCAATCCTCAAACACCTTTCTTCCACATTTTTCAAGCTTGATATGTTTTGACAACTCTTAAATGGAACAGTTCGCTTTTATTCTTATATTAACTACTCACCAAGTAATCTTTAAATAGACATGTTTAAGTTTTGTATCATTGAGACTTTTGCTAATGGAACATATCCCAATATAGCTAAGAATAAAGAGCTGCTAGGTTTTCTTTTTCTCCCCCTCCCCAAATTAGTCTATGCTATAGGGTTAAGGAAAAGAAAGAGAAAATCCAGTATGTCCTCCTTTTGGGAACAAACTTGCATTTTCTATGCATGGTTATCAAAGTTATACACATCCAAACATCTTATATCATTAAACAAACTCCCACAGTTATTCTAAGCCTTTGTACTTTTGCTGTTTATCCCCATCAAATTGTTCTTAGCCTACAGTCTTAACTCATGGTCATATGAATAGAGATTTTGATTCTCAGTTGATAGCTAACTCTCTTCTTCCTTTATAGTCAGTTAATTTCTGAAATAAAAAAGTCTCCATGGTTCATGATAAGGGCATAGCTATAGCTATATAGGTTTCAGATGAATATATTAAAATTATTTCTTCAAATGGGGTCTCTCTTTTTCTCTCTCTCTTCTCTCTCTCTCTCTCTCTCTATATATATATATATGTGTGTGTGTCTGTATATATATATGTGTGTGTGTGTGTGTGTGTGTGTGTGTGTATTTGTATATATTTTAGTTTACTTATTGCTTATTTGACTTATCCAGCTGCTCTTTACCAAAAACAGAAATTTCCAGGACATGCTGAGATGACCACAGGGTGATATACTTAGAATTATGACCTTTCTCTTACATTTGAGTTATGGGTCCCCATACTTACAGAGGAATGTGAAAGTGGGTCTTTTGTCTGCTCTTTTGGAGCCCCATACTTACAGAGGGATGTGAAAGTGGGTATTTCATCTGCTCTTTTGGAGCCTGCTTGTCTCCCAGGACTGCCTCCATTTGCTTATGTGGGGTATTCATTTCTTAGTGACCACAAGATGGATGGCATAGAAGAGATCTTTTCAGATCACCATGCTCTCCCAATCCCAAGTACCATATTCAGAGGTGGGCTCTATTAAAATAACTGTCATCCAGCATTTATTTTTGTTTTCTGGTGATGATATATTAAATAGGGAGAACCACAGGCTGGATAAATATCAATAAACAACCCAAAGGGGGTTTGAGATAGCAAATCAATATGGGACAACAAATGTAGACAAGGACCAGGAACTAGATCATTAACTCCCCTCCCTGCTACTTTGTAATCTCTGAGAATAAACTCCCTTAGGAAAAATAAGAGGAAAATGGGATGCAAATGAAAACCTTAAGCAAATGATCTGAGTATTTGCACTTAATGTGATTTAAGTATTTGTGATATTATAGAAAGCAAACGGGACTTATGCCTTCTTGAAAGGATTCATACAGAGTCACATTCTTTTTTTATTTCCAGAGCTGCTATACAATTATGTGGCTACTTCTTTCTAAAAGTACTAGACAAAATCAAGACAGAATAAAATTCACAGCTTTAGAAAGGAAAAATAAGCAAAACACTTATATATCCCAACTCAGCAATTTTAGTGCTGCCATATGATCTTGTCTTCTCAATGAGGACAATGTGTTATTTTAACTTGGAGTTGGTATTTGATAAATTAGAGACAGTTATAATAACCAGTGTCTGCAGAGCACAATCTACCTCCCAGGCATTGTTAGGAATTTCATTGTTTTACCTTTTTTTTTTTTTTTTGATGTGTATGTGTATGTGTGTTTATAAACAATCTTTCTCATCTATGTGTGTGGAACTCCTGAATATACATATGCATATTTGTGTATCTTTAAATATGTGTGTGTATTTATATAAAACAAGCTATCTCTTGCTTGCTCCCATGCAATATTCTTTTAATCTTGTGAACTACTCTCTCTGCATCTTTTTTATTTCCCCCATAATAACAAGCTCAGTAAAGGGCAAATAGTGACCAATAGCTCTCTGCCCCTAATCCAGATGAATGAAAGATCAACACTGAACACACAGAATGCTTTTTTTGGAATATACTTTTTAATTGTGGTAAAATATACATAATATACAATTTATAGTTTTAACCACTTCTAAGTATTGATCATACAAAATTTAGGCCAATAAAAGTGTTTATAATTTTTTATACAAATATGTGTTACATATCAGATATTCTCACTCCACTCCTCTGCTTCTGAGTCTTGCAAATACATTCTTTTGATGCCTTTTAGACTTTTTTTTCCCTGTGCTCTACTGCTTTTCATCAATCACCTATATGATCCTTATCCTTTTTTGTCACTTTGTCTGCCTTAGCCACCACACCACCCTCCCGAAAGGTTAGGTGTTAGTCACCCAGCATCTGGCATTTACTTCTTGCCTCCAAGGAAACTCAGTCATAAATTCATTCTTCTAATTTATGTTAATAGTAACACCTAATAGTAACTGGGAGATCTCTACATTGTCATCATTGTCATTTATCTCTGATATTAACTCATCAGTCCCATGTTATCACACAATTTGTTATTTTATTATTCTTTACTCACCAGGTTCTATAGTAGGTGCTAGGTCTCCAGTAGTGAATAAATACGATCTGGCTCCTTTTCTCAGGGAGCTTATATATTCCAGATGAAAAGCAGATATTTAAAAATAATAGCATCAATCAGAATTGGCAAGGTTATGCTAGGGTAACAAACAACATCTCTGTGCCTACAAAGGTCAAAGGCTAATTAATTCTTGCTTACTTTACATGTCCATCCGTGGTGGCTCAGCTGGTCCTGACTGCCTCCATATTCAGGAAGCAGTCAGCATCTGGGCAAGTTCAGATCTAGGAGTAAAGGGGAAAAGAGAATACAGGAATCCCAAATTCACTCTTAAAATTTCTGTCTCAAATTCCACTGTCAAAAACAAGCCACATGGCCAATTTGGCCTTTAGGAGATTTCAGGTCTGAAATATTCCCCTAAGGAGTGTGGGTTATCATTATACAACATTGACAAACAATACTCAATTCCTCATGTTTATATAGTCATTCCTTCCACAGAAGTAAGTTCTGTTCATTCAATTTCAATTTTGTTTTAATTTTTCCAGAATCAAAGGACCCAAAGAAATAAACAGGGATAATCTCATCCAATTCCAACGATGTTTTACTCATGATTCCCAGTGTCTGGGCCTGTGTGTGGAGAAAGAGGCTGAATTATTTGCAAGGATAAGACGATGCTAAGTATCTGCCATATGTACACACACCAGGGACAGTTCTAAGTGTTCTACATATATTTATTCAAGAGTCAACAAACGTTATCTTTAAATGGACAGATGCTAAATATTTCAGGCTTTGTGAGCCATGAGATATACAAAACAGCTATGTAACTCCACCACTGTCAAAAACAGCATAGGTATATGTTCATGGCTATATTCCAACACAGATTTATTTACAAAAGCAGGCAGGGATATTTCACTTTGACATATGGACTGAAGTTTCTCGAACTCCATATTTACTTATTTTATCCTTATGATAACCGTATTTTTATCCTCATTTTATAGTGAAACAGAAGCTCATAGGGGGCAAATATCTGTCGAAAGTCACCCATCTGGTACGTGAAGGAGTCAGACTGTGAACAAAGGGAGCCTGGCTCCAGGGTCCATGTTATCAAGTGGTGTGAGTTCTGCCTCCCAGTTGCTCTTCTGGTGGATTCAGATAGGCTATCAAAATGTAGATCAGAAAAGGGGATTGACTTCCCAGATATTTAGTACTTTATTCATTTTGTAGTTGATACATATGCTCTCTAAACAAAGACACAACCTATTTAATCTGTGCTGGGGTTGTATCCCTTGGTTAAACATATTAGATACAGAACAGGATAATACACACGAGGTAAAATGTACCACTTGAATAATTCCTGACATTCACCGATGCACAGCTTGTGAGGCATTCAGGTTTCCTCTGGTGTCATGCCTCCAGGATGGACTAGAAGACAAGATCACAGCAGAGAAACTCTGTCTAAGAATGAAGAAGAGTAGCTGTGATGCGAGGAGCCAGAAAATAGCCAATTTACTTAGAAAGTCTCAGTCTGAGTGATGGTACAGACAATCTGCTCTGTGATCACTGTGCTTCTCCAAATCTGAGCGTTCATCTCTGAAATATGGAGACAGATTGCCTATTTCCAGATGAGGCATGAATGACAAGGTCTCTGCATCCTGAGAAATGAAGAAGAACCAGCTTCTTCAGACACACGGGTCCTTTGTCCTCACTTGCATACACAATCTTAGCCTTAGGAAAGCAGCATCATCCTCTAGGCTTCCTTCACTGGAGGAATGTTCTGTGTTCCAAGAGACTCTGTTCTGGGTCCTCCAGTAGGGTCATGCTGTCCAGATCATTGCCTCATCTGAAGAAGAAGCTGCTACATTTTCCTGTTTTTGTAATCTCTGCCTTTATTCTAAGGACCTGTCAGAAAATTAAAAAGCTTGCTTTTTTCCACTCTGGTTACCTTACAGCAAGCTAGTGACATTTTATTCTAAGACAATATTTGGATAAGACAGGTTTTTTTAAAATTTAAATTTATTTATTTACATTCATTCACTATACATCATTACAACAAACAAAATGAGATTTCCCATTCTGAATACACTGTATATTGGCTCAATCATACACATCAACATATGTATTATCATCAACAAATAATTTTTCATTTCTTGTTTCCTGTATATTTTGTTATTTTTGCCATCCTTGATTCCCTATCTCTCACCCTCTGCCATGTCTCACCGTCCTCCCACACTGTCTCTGGTATCCATGGTTGCTTTCTATGCCTTTTCACCCCATTTTATTTATTTTCTAATGACCTTAATCACTCTAAATACTTCCAATAGCAAGTGCAGCTGATATATACATATCCATGAACACAAGTCTGACTTTAGGCATAAACCTCAGTGAGTAGAATTAACATACTATGAAGTAGCACATAGCTGGGACTACATAGCTTACTGCAGTCATCAAATATGCATTTTTTTTCATTTCAAGAAATAAAAAATGTGTTTTTTTCTCCTGAAACTTTTTTTAATTAATTAAATTTACATTCATCCCCTAATCATCATCACAGCATACAAAAAGTGGTTTCCTATCCAGAATATACTGCATAGTGGCTTAATCATGCATGTTATCATCAATAATTTTTCACTTCTACTTTCATATACACACACACACACACACACACACACACATACACACATTTATATATATATTTACCCTTATGTCTGACTCTCTGCCCTTTCCCATCCCCTTCTCACACTATCTCTGGTGTCTACAGTTGTCTTCCATTCCTTTTCTCCCCACATTTTATTAATCACACAATTTCTTAAATAATCTAACAACTTTCAATAGCAAGTTCAGCTGGTAATTTCAAGAAAAGCAGTTTTGAATTGGTAAGGAAATTTGTTTAAAATTTAAAACCTGGAAACAGGTTAGTATTCTGTTCAAATAGTAGGTACATGAACCTATTAACAGCTCAAGACAGGACAAAAACTCTTAAAACCAGACAACAAAGCCTAGAAGAAAAATTGCAATAATTTAGTCAAAAATCACAGAATGCTATTTCACCCGTTCAGTCTCATGTACTTAACCTATCTTCTTTTGTGGTTCGATCTTCCCAATTGAATTCTGGGATATATCAACTCCAGACTTGTTCCTATGATTAAGTTGGCCATTTTCTTAGTTTTTTAACTCTTATTTCTGTGTGAGTACATTTAATTTTTCTGACATAGCACTCTCTTGAGAACTTCTTGGAGATCTGGTCTGGTGCTGGTAAATTCTTCCAGGTTTTGTTTATCTGAGAATGTTCTTATCTTTTCTTCCCATACAAAGGATAATCTTGCTGGGTACAGTATTCTCAGTTGAAATTGCATTTCCCTTAACACTGAATATATTTTCCCATTCTTTCCTTGCTCGCATTGTTTCCGATGAGAGGTATGCCGTCAGTCTGATGGGATATCCTTTGTAGGTAACTTGCTGTTTCTCTCTTGCCAATCTTAGTATCTTGTCTTTGTGGTTTTGGTCAGTCTGGCTATAATGTGTCTTGGAGAAGATCTTCTTGGGTTGATTCTATTTGAGGTTCTTTGTATTTCTTGGGACTGGATCTTTGAGTGCCTCTCTAGGTTTATAAAGTTTTCCTGCAGGATTTCATGGTATACATGATCAATGCCCTTGAGTCGCTTCACCTTCTGGGATTCCAGTTATTCAGATGTTTGGATGTTTGATGGTATCTAGTAGTTCTTGTATATTATTCTCAAATTTTTTGGCAATTTTCTCAGTCTTCATGGTGTATTTTTCTAGGCCAGCAATTTTCTCTTCTACGTCTGAGATTGTATTTTTCTGTATGATCTAGTCTGCTTTTAATACTTTCAAGAGAGATTTTGACTTCCTGTATTATAGTCTTCATCTCTAACAGTTCCATTTGATTCTTTTGTAAAGTGTGTAATTCCTCTTTTAGACCTTACAAGAATTTCCTCACCTCCTGGAACTCGTCAGCTCCTTTCTCCTTTCTCTTCTGCAGTTCATTGTCTCTCTTCTCTTCCATCTCTGTTAGCTTCACCATTATAAATGTTCTAAATTCTTTATCAGACATTTCCATGATTTCCATTGAACTATCTGTGGATGAAGAGGAGTTATTCTTTTCCCTTGGAGGAGAGGTATTTTCTTGCTTTCTCATATTTCTTGTCATCCTGTGGTGATTTCTAGTCATCTGATGGAAAGTAGTTTCTTCCCAAACTTGAAGTACAATCTGAGCATCCAGGAGCATGCAGAAAAGGCAACAGAGAGAAACAACAGTGACAAAAATAACCAAGAAACAGAGAAAAAGAGAAGAAAAAAACTTTAAAAAACTAAATTATTATTTTTTTAAAAAGAAAAAATTAGAAACTAGTTCTCAGGAGCCATGAAGATGTCTTCTGAGGTCTGCTCCCTTGCCTCTCTTGGGTTGGAAGGACGAGAGGGGATTATTAACAAGGTAAAGAGAGAGGAAGGGCTAAAAGCAGAGAAAATGCTTTACCTTAAAAAGCTTGAAAAGGAAAAATTACAAAAAAAAAGAGAAGACAGAGATAGAGGTAGAGAGAGAGAGAGAGACAGAGAAAGAGACAGGAGGCTTGAAAGTCTTCCTACCACTGGAGTTTGTGGGCCGGAGGCTGAATTATCAGTGGAAAATCTTCATTTCGCTTACTCCCCTGAAATCACTAGTTCTCAGGAGCCATGAAGATGTCTTCTCTGAAGTAGGATACTTTCTAGAGAAGATTAGATGATTCTTAAATTTCAACCTCAGAGTGCTAGACAGGCCAAACAATGCAGGAGGGGACCAGAGACTTCACTGAAGACGCCCCATAAATGCAGCTACCATAGGAACACTCTGACTTCAGGGACACCTTGTGCTAAAGACGATTGTCAGCACAACAGCAGATTTTCTCCAGTGACCATGTAGAAGGCTAAGACAAGTTTTAAAAAGGTTTTCTATATGTGAGCTTTATTCGTCTATTTTTTGCTTGTATCTTTTTGCCCCAAACTAATTGAGAGTCAGCTATGTTTTATTTCACTTTAACCCAATGATAAAGGCAAGGACGAGTTTCTATATTAGTGAGATGGAAAATTGAGGCATGCAGAGGCTGAGAGTAAAAGTTGGAATCTGCTCATGGAACTAATTAGCACAGTGTTTGGTTAGGATGTTACATTGCTGCATTAGGCAGGCAGCCCTGGGTAAGAAAACGTGGAGATGGTGTATATGTTCAGAACGTGGGGACAAAAATATCACCCTCAAGGCTTATCTCCACATGAATACAGGAAAACAAATAAACCTTCAGAGTGAACTCATTTGAAAAATTCTGTGCCTGAAAAAGTTCTGAAAGAAGACTATCCCTTGGGCTACAAGATCAGTGGTGAGCATCATTATCAAATCAGACATAGGAAAGCTTTCGTAGCATCCAGTTTCCAGTGTTTAACTATACCTGGGAAAACAAAAACACAACAAAACAAAAATACTCACTATCCCTAGGCAAGTGTTTTCTCTGACCACATATTTACATATTAAAGTCTGTTCTGGGGAAGAAGAGTGAGGAAAGTGGAAAAATCATTGAGCAGCTACCCCTTTGAGTCTGTAGTTGCATGCAGAGGCCTCTTTCAAAGACAGCCCCTCTGCACCCTTTTGTTTGCAGAGACTCACATGGGCCTTATGTTTATTTAGTCTCTATTTGGAAAGAAGCTTTGCTCTTGCCTTAGAAGAAGCTCATTACAGATAGGCTTCACCTTTCTGTTGCAAAAGATGTTTCCTTGAAACGAAAATGTAACGAATGTTAGATCAGTAGCATGTAGCTGCCAGGCTATCTCTTTGATCCAGTTCAGTATGCATTTGTTAAAAAGCTGCTTTATTGATTTTTTTTAGCTGCTTTTTGCTGTGTTTGGATCATTTGTACATATGCACATCACAATTTTTGCTACATCAAAGTGCTTAATAAGTTCACTGCACTCAGGAAATAGCATGTAAAACAAAGGACTTCATTCTATAAAGATTCCTGCCACTTAACCTCAGAATGGAAGTTGTTTTTAATGTGTTCCCTCTGAATGACTTCAAAATATTTTATGCAATCTTTAATGAAAGATTACCCAGGCCCCCTTTCAGATCTCCTTCTTCAAAAATGATATTTTCTGTAAAAGAAGAGAATTGACAGATGGAGGACACGATCTCACATCCGTTCCATTAGACAGGAATCACTTTACTTCTGTTACTGAATTGTTTAAATTTGTAAATGACATTAGCTTCAAGAAAAGTGTTGATAATATTTTATGTACACATGAAGATATCTATTAATTTACTAATAAGCTGAAATTTACTTGGGTAACTAATGTCATTTTTTTATTAGTTCCAATTATATAACAAGGTATGAACACATTTTAACATTTAATGTGCTTTCTTTCTTTCTTTCTTTTCGGGGGGGGGGGGGGTAATGGGCACATACAAAAAGTATTGAGTGCTTTTAATTCTAACAATTATTTTCTGAGAGTGGTATCTAAGCCAGCTCAGTGAAAAGCACTACCAGAAAGACAGAGCTGGGTTTGGTCCAGAAGGGTTCTCAAGCCATAAGGGGCCTTACTGAGACCAAGTGTGGGTGGCACAAGGAACATGTCAAATCCAATCTGCAACCTGTTAGTATGAGGGTAGGGCCTCTCTCACAGACCTTTCTGTTAAAAGATATGTCAGGCAAATATAAAAATAAGTGTCTGTTAAAGTTTACATTCAACTCAGTGAGGAAGCTGAAATGTTCTAACTAGTTTAAAAGAGAATCAAAACAGAAACATTTATTCATCAGTAATATGAAATGAATGTACAAATAGAGGCAAATTTTTTTTTTCATGAGAATGAGAAGGGATGTCAATTAAATTCCTGAACAGGCAGAATGTATGCATGTATCAGTTACCTGATAACCTATAGAATGGTAAAATAGCTCAAAGACAACAAAAGCCTAGCATTCAGTAGCCTATAGATGTATGATTTTTCAGTGAGCACACCTTTAGTTTTTTTTTTTTTTTTTTTTTTTTTGGTACCCTTTTAACAACATTGCTGATTCAAACCCTTTTGTTTTAGCTTCACAGTTAGGAAAGTATCCTGACTTAAAGGGCCAAGTGAAAGCCAAGGGTTAGAAAAAAAGAAATTGACAACAATGGGTTCCCAGTAGTGTTTTGGGTGTATATAAAGGAAATAGCCTAAAATAAACAACCCATAATTATTTTTTTAAAAACTTTATAGAGATTTTTTTTCATTGTAGTAGTGATTAGTGCAAAAAGTTGTTTTCATCATCCCTTACTTTAATCTTTCATATCCTCTATGGTGGCTGACCCATGACTTCCTTCAGTGCTAGTCCTCATGTCCTCCCTAAGGTATTCCTTGAACATTGGGCTTCCCATCAAAGTACTTCATTTTGCTTCATTGGGTTAGCATCCAGGGCCACTTCTGTGCATGGCCTCTAGCTGAATTTACCAAATGCCTTGATGCTAAATGGAAGTATCCATTCATTTCTCTGCTTGAAATGAGACCCCAAAGCACTACATGACTTCAGGAAAACACCTTTTCTCTCTAGGTACCAGTCTGTCCTGGCCAGGAAACAGAAAGTAGAAGGTCTCAGTAGCCTAGCCTGGGCAGCTGTTGGAAAGGGCATCTGTAGCATCATTTTATGCATTGGAGCTTCGAACAACACAATTCTCAAGCCTTTTCCAGTTACACCATTGGGAATTTTGTATTTTCCCTATGTGTCCATTTTCTTGTTGTTTTCTTTAGTTATCAGAATAGGATTTCACCTCTTGTGGTAGTAATCATGAATCCCAAAGGATGAAATGTTGATGGGAACATGCAGAACAATGCCTGTATCTGTAATCACAATTTCTGAGCTCACCTTAAATTCCTGGTCTTATTTTATTCTGGGGTAATTTTTATTTTTTCTATTATACTTAGAAGGCAGTAAAATAAAATACATGTATAACAAAACTATATATTTCAATGTGTATTCCTTGACCTTTGGATAAACACATAGTCATATAACCACTACCACAATCATATAAAATGTTTCCATCAGTCCCCAAATTTCCCTGGCTCTTTTGGTAGTCAACTCCCAACTCTAGTACCTACTGTTGTGGTTTTTATCTCTATCTATAGTTTTGCCTTTTCCAGAATGTTGTGTTAAGTACAACCATAGCAATACAATCTTTTGAGTCTAGCTTGTATACTTATTATAGTGCATTGTAGTCCATCCATGTTGTTGCCTTTATCAGTGCATGCTCAATACTGATTATATGCTCAATGATATTCCTTAGTATGGATGTACTACAGTTGAGTTCCTCACCAAAAAAAGAAGACTGCTTTAAGTCTAGAAAGAATGAACTGGTATATTTACCATGCCTGGGATGTAATGGTAAAACAAACTTTTAGGTTAGATCCTTTATGAGTAGATATTTAATAAAGTAGTAGCCATCATAAACCACAGTGGGCTCACTGAGAATAAGTTATGCCAAAGGGACCTAATGCCATTCTTTTTAATTAACATAATTATATACTGGAATGATTTAGTAACTAATAATAATTTGTTTCATACTTTGGAGAAAAAAGGAGAAATACAGGTTTTATAGCAATAGGTAGAGTGAATTTCATTTTGTTCAAAACTTAATTTGCCAGCCTAGTCAGATGTTCTTACTTGATGTAACTTAGCCACTGATAGTATTCAAATGATTTGATCAAGAATGTATTAAGTGAAATAGTAAATTAGATCTGACAGAGGAAAAATATGCAGGAAAATCCTAAATAGAATAAACCCAATTGTTTGGGGTATGAGTCTGTGGGTCTCCATTGTACAGACTTTTCTCTTCCTAGGCCAAGAATATAGGGGTCGCACTGCACGGGCAGCAGGGTCTGCAGCATCGGGGGACTCTGCACATGACGTTTGCTACCTCTCCAGCAAGCAGTGCCCCTGCCCTCCTTCTACCACAGGACCTCAGTGAATGGAAGTTTCATGAGGGCCAAGAGCATGCAGAATCCAGTAATGGGTTTCATCGGGTAACTTGTACTTACTAATAAACTGTACTTACTCATTCCGAGTTTGGATTCTATGAAAATGGAGCCCATGTTTTTTTTTTTTTTTTTTTTTTTTGGAGAGTTTTTTTGCTATAGGGCGCGTGCGCTCGCCAGACAGACAGAGAGAGACATAGAGACAGAAAGCGAGAAATCACCCACCAGGGGGGATGGTCACGCCACAATTCCTTCTCCTCCATTCTCCTCTCGGGATCTTGGGCACGCACGCACATGCGCCCGGCGTGAGTTTTAAGCCACCGGGTCCGGGACGTGAACCGCGGTCGACTACGTGGGAGTCCAGCGACATAGCCATTACGCTAACTGCTGGTTCCCAAGCCCATGTTTTGAGAGGATCCTAAAGCCCATTGATATTTCAAGCACTAGCTAGCAATTTTATTCTTATCAGAGAGGTTTATTGAAACATAATGTTTTAATTTATTAATGTAATGCCATATTTTTAATTGGTCCCACACAACTCAGTTCACAAAACACAATGTGAGTAAAGAAAATTTTCTTTAGAAAAGCAGATGAATCAAGGAGGAAAATAAAAAGGCACAACATTTATGGGACACAGAATTGGATGATTATCTGTTGATAATGTATATAGTATCTTCAACTGGACTTGTGTGAAGTGTATTCATGCTGGGTGAATTCACTTTATAAGCTGTAGCAATATAGAGTAATTGGATATATAAAAGAAATTAAAATAAATTTAAAAATGATAATAAGTAAAATTAAGTAATCTTTTCTTAAAAGAAAGTGATAACAAGTGAAATTAAATCAATAAATAATTCTTTCACAAATAAATTAAATAATTTCTTTTAATTAATTAATTTTAAGACTTTGGATAATGGTTATTCATGTGGGATCTAGAGCCTGATGCAATGCACTTAAACACAGCTTCAGGGCCAGCACTCAAAATAATAACTTCTGGGAACCAGCAGTTAGCGTAATGGCTATGTCGCTGGACTCCCACGTAGTCGACCGTGGTTCGCGTCTCGGACCCGGTGGCTTACAACTCACGCCGGGCGCGTGTGCGTGCGTGCCCAAGATCCCGAGAAGAGAATGGAGGAGAAGGGATTGCGGCGTGACCATCCCCCCGGTGGGTGATTTCTCGCTTTCTGTCTCTATGTCTCTCTCTGTCTGTCTGGCGAGCGCACGCGCCCTATAGCGAAAAACCTCTCCAAAAAAAAAAAAAATAAATAACTTCTGAAAACCCAGTTGTAGTCTAGTCCTAGATAATAGTGATCTGATAATATTAGTGTATAGTAAACCTACAGTGTTAACACATCATGGAAGGATTATATAAGTAACCTGGATAAAGATGATCTCATTTTAATTTGGATTATTTGAATTACTATAACAAAATATATATTTTTATTTCTTTCTCCTTGTTTATCTTTTCCACTTCTACCATCCTTATGTAGTTACTCAGACAATAGGGGTCACATGTGTGAAAATCGGTCTTTGATTCTTTGTTAGATTCTCTTTTCCAACATAGTATATTCTTGCCCTCTGATATTTGAACTACATAAACTCGTAGAATTCACTTTAAATCTTATAACCACAGAGTCTATATAAAATGGCCTTGGTGAATCTCTGATAGTTAGACCTGCATGAAATTCAACTCAAATGGAAAACAAAAATAAACATGATTTTGAAGTTTTGGGGGAAAATAAAAAAGCAGTTGCATATTCCCCATTGTTCTTGATACTTCATTTGAAGAAAGGCCATATTTCTGACAAAACCCTGGTTGTGTTGTGGACAAGTACCTCTGTTTGTTTTTGTTTTTCTGCTTATTTCACATCTGAACACCTTCCTTCTGTCTGGGGATTAGTCTTCCATGAATTTTGGTTGGAGGGAGGAAGGTACAAGAGCTGAGCCAGCAGTCTCAGTTTCCAGATGTGCTTGGAGCTACCATGTGGACATCTGACCTACCTTCTTAGTGGTCCTCAAAGAGGCATGTTTTTGCTTCCAGGAGTCACATGGTAATGTCAGCAGAAACTTTAAACATTTTGTTGTTTGTTTGTTTAGGTTTAAACATGTTGTTAACCTCCTGTCTCAACCTTCCCAAGTCATTAGGTTAATAGTGTGTGCCACCACAACAAGCCTTTAGATTGAGGCAGGAATTAAACGTAGGGCTCCCATGTAGTTGCAGCTTGTGGAACATGGCATCTTTGTAGCACATACTACAGCAGTGGAGCTACCAGACACTTTTAACTGTGACAACTTGGAGGAAGCCAGTGACTTTTATTGTGTAGAGATAACAGCCTACCACCTACAGGATGTCTTCACAACAGAGAATTACCTGGCTCAAAGTACAGGGCCAGAGTCCAGAAGCTCTGCTCTTCACATACTTGGGAGCCAGTGAAGTCAAGAACTAGAGATTCCTCATTACAGGTCACTGAATGTACAGGGAAGAAATGGCAGCCAGGCCATTGGGTCTCCAATGTCGTATGCCATGTTATTGGGAGCTGTTAGGGGGCAGGATGTGCCTCTGGTGTCCAGTGATGGCAGCAGCAGCAGCAGCAGCAGCAGCATTCTTTCTGGACTCGTTCTTTGACTCTTCTTGTCCTAGGTCCTGATTTCCATCTGGTCTTCTGGTGTCCCATGACTGCCTGCGAGTCCTGGGATTCCTTATGGTCACAGCTGTAGTTTATTACAGTGAAGGAATATTCAATAGTGTCAGTGAGGAGAAAAGATGCATCAGACAGTCTGGAGACTCAGCAGTGGCTGCACAGGACACATGTATTCCTCCAGCAGTGAACTGCAGGGATATGAGTCCAGGGTCTCAGGCCAGAGGAAGTACATTTTTGGTGGGCTGGTCACATAGGCACTGGCTACCAGAGGAAAGATGGTGATCACCATTAATGATATTGTGGTGCGAACAACAAAGGTAAGCTTGCAGCATATTTCAGGGTTCTCAGCATCAAAACAACCCTATTAATTAGTAGTACAGGGAACATTGCAAGGACTTGGTTCCCAAGAGCTGGACAGAGGTTGGGTATGCAGGCAGGCCCTTCTGAGAAGGCATGAGGCTGCAGCACCTTCAGGCAGTTGGCTTCTTTCTTGCACCCTGCAGTCATCAAAATCTTCCCGGTCACTCCGTGCATTGTCAGTGGTCTTTCAGTGAAGCCCTTCTACTTAAACCAGAAAATTTGGTTATTGCTGCTTGTAACCAAAAGTCAGGAACTGGTTCACATACAATGTAATTCAAAAATAACAACCGAGGCTTCTTTTGTTCTTTGCACTTTGTGTGTGTGTGTGTGTGTGTGTGTGTGCCTGAACCAGTTTGGGTTTAAACTATTACTTTATCATTTCCATTAGAAAGTGAGCTTTGTGAAGACTCCACTGGAAACCTTGCCTGAATCAATAGGAATGTTTATCTCCCTGTGTCGTTTAAAAAGAGGTATCCAGAATATTTTCTTCCTCTTTTTAATAGCCATCCATGTCCAGGATTTATGTAAAGACTTTGCTCAAATCACAGTTTAGATCTTTGTTGATATGTGGCTCTGTGCCTAGGAATGACTTTAGCTCTGTCTGTCTGCATCTTATTATATATCCTAGGGCACTTAATAGATCCACCATGGCTGTGAACTAAGTCATCCTGCATTTCTTATAGGTAAAATAAATATAGCTCATGTATATAGGATGTATTATCTTAGAAAGCAATACTGCTACTCAGCATAATGAAAGAACTTAGTGTGAAGTGTTATGAACTTGCTGAGGTACTTGACTATATCGTCTGACTTCATGCACATATTTGTCTCTCCTTTCTAAAGCGATTGATGATGAAGAGGTGACTCTTCCTAATGTATTCTTTTTGTTTTCATCCTTTTCAGATTTTAAAAGAATTCAGAATTAATTAAAAATATAAAAATACAAGAAAATATGAAGCTGATCATAAAAATTATCTACAATTCCATTACTTAAAGAAAGTTTCTGTTAATGTTTTGGTGTATAATACTTGCATCTACTTTTGGGGCATAAACTTGTCAGGGGACTTCAACAAGTATGTAGAAAAATGAAATTAAAGGATGAGTTCACTTTGGCGCAAGAATTTTTGAAAAACATGCATCATTTTTTTCATAATATGCTTTTATTAGGTACTTCCTGAAGATCTCTTCATAGACAAACACATGTATATATATATATGTGTGTGGGAACAGTGTCTGTATAGGAATACACATATACATAGTTATCATTTACTTAGAAATTGATATATAGTTTATATCATTTGTTCTTCTGGTGTCCTTTTGCTTCACTGATACTATATTAACATAAGACCTTCTTCTCTGTTGTTGAAGAATGTGGAATGGCCCACGGTACTCCAGCCCATGCTGGATTTAGACCTTTTGTCACTGAACATGAAGCGAGTTCCATTTTTTTTACAGTCATATGCCATACTGAGAGGAACTTTTTTAAAAGGAATTATTTTAGTTAACTTTTATTTATTTATTTGAATTTGACCAGAGAGGGACAGACCAAGGAAGAGAAAAGGAAAGTGAGAAAGCAAGCTGCCAGATCTGGGACATAAACCACAGTCGGCATGTGGAAGTCCAGCACCCTTAACTACCATGCCACCTGCCAGCCCTGAGAGAAACATCTTTAATCAAATTTTATGCACGTGCAGTTTTCCCTTAAGAATATGTCTTGTTGGTAAAATTCCTGGATCAAAGGATAAGCACATTTTTCAAATAATAGAAACTTAGGACTAGTTGTTCTTGATAGAGGTCATTCCAAATTTCACACTGTTGGTCATTCCCTCACAATTTCCCAATTTTAGTGATTATAATTTTTAAAAATATAATGGCTGGGTGTTTGTTGATGATGTCCATTATAATTAAAACGATTTTGATTATTAAGAAATAGCCAGTTTCTAGACGATCAGAAGGTGTAGAGGCATGGGGAGCAATGGTGATACCAACAGTGTGGTAGGAGGGCAGGGAACAGGGGAGAGGGAGAGGGAGGAAATCAAGGGGAAAAAGAAGGAAGCAAAACATTAAAGGGACAAAAAGTTGGAAAATTATCTGTTGATGATAATGTGTATGGTAATATATTTGACTGAACCAATATACAGTGTAGTCATGATGGGAAAATTCATTGCTATAATGATATGCTGTAATGATACACAGTGATCAATTGTAAAAAAAAAAAAAAAGTGAAAAAAGAAATAGCCAGAAAGCCTTTAAACTAAACCTCATTGACTTTTAAAAGTAGTTTACTTATTTCTTGCTTGTGAGAGAAAGAGGATATCCCCAACACATTTCCACATCACAATCTGCTCCGAGCCCCCCAGCCCCAGCCAGCGTGGACTATGTGCACAGAGAGGCACTGGCACACAAACCCCAGGCCTTCCCCTGTGGGTTAAGCCTGGCAGAGTCTATTTTAAGTTTATTTGTGAGAAAGAATATATGTACAGATGAGAAAGAAAGAGGAAAAGACAAAAAGACAGTTTGTGGACAGGCCTCATCATTCTCCAAGCCCCTTCCCACTGCTCCCCAGCCAATCAGGAACACGGGCACATATGCACCTAGCATGTTTTCAGGCCAACCCAGGGATCCAAACATGCAGTCATCCATGTGTCTCGCAGCCATGCAGTTTGCTACACGACTGACTGCACCTCCGAGGCTGGGCTCCAACTTTTTTATTAATCAGATATCAGTCAGCCTGTTCAGATTTACCAGATGACCTCAAAGAAGAGAACAAATGGAAAAACTTGAAACCTGTTTCTCAACTCTAAATAAATACCTAGGGTGGTCTGGGATGTCCCTACTGCCTGCAGGCCTGGTCCTGTGGGTCTCACCGAGCAGGCCAGGCTACCAAATGGCCAGGCCCCTGGAGGCTGTGTCAGGGTTAGGCTGTTTTCTTCCTTGAGCAGTACTGATTTTGAGGACTCAAGACTTTTTCTTCATGTGCAAGGGAAATAAATTGGCCCCTAAATTTTGATTATCTCACACTTATTCCTTTTCTAATTATCCTGTATTTGTTAAATACAAGATAATAAATTCTGACAAACAATCAGTGAATGGGCACCGAGTGATGTGCTTCATTTTAATTGGCTTGCTTTTTTTTCTTCTCTACTAAATTACAGCCCATCAGTATGAGATTCCCTGTGGTGAGGTGCTAATGATATGCCCAGGTGCAGCCAATTTCACTTCCTAAAGAAAAAATAATAGCTACGGATCCCCCAAATGTGAAGTGGAAAAGTGGGCCATAATATCTCTTCTCAGCAGTACTGCATGCTAGGGCGAGTTTTACACCCAGATTTCAGTTCCATCAATTTTCCTTAAAAAAAGTGGTTGCAATTAATTTGCATTACTCTGATGATTAAGAAACTGTGGCCATCATTGAGGTATAGGAGGCTTTCTGAGAGACTTCTGAGAGACCTTGCTTAACCTTGTCTTGGATTTCACAACAAAAACGCTTCTTTAAGAATCAGGAATATAAAACCATTATAGACAGGCACAAATGAAAATATCATTGTTAAATGACTTGAGTAACAAAATTCCCGTATATCTGTTTTCCAGAATGATAGTGGGAGATAGCTTTAATTTGGTTCACAAACCGAAGATACATTTTCCCATTGGAAAATTGAGTTACTAACTCGGTTTTTTTTTTCTCTTATCATTTCACCATGAATCATATTTGTTTCTACTTAGAACTATTTTAATGGTTTTTAGTTAACTAGAATTAGGTGAGAGTGTGTGTTTTAAATTTTTTTCCCAATTACTTTTGTTATTTCTTAAGCCATTTGATCATGATGGGCAGCTTTCAAATAAACTCATATGTTCTTTCTGAGGATGTTTCAACTGCAATTTTCATCTTCATGTGCTACAACCTATCATAGCATCCTGAGTTTTTATAGCTGGGGTACCACAGAATAGCAATACACATACATATAGTTGAACTCTCTGAAAATTACAGGAAAGGTAGCAAAGAAGCCTTCTTACGTCTGACCATAGAAATCCCAGAACTTCACATCCACCAATTAATACTTTTGGCCAAACTAGTCACTAAGGCAAGTTCAAATTTAAAGAGAGGAATTGGATTCGGTCTGCAAAGAGTATGCAGCCATGTTTGATTTCTTACTAAAGCATGAAGGATAGTGTCCACTCCTAGTTTAAAACATTCAAAGGCTTCCCATTGCTTTTCAGATATAACCCACACTGGCCCTGAACTCTGTGTCCTGCTGACTGGTCTTGCAGTATGCTCCCCAGGCTCTGCTCCCTGAATTACAGTTGGCAACTATCCTTCCTCTCCTGCAACTACGATGATTTCTCTACCTCATGTTCTTCTCTTTCTGCATTATTTAGCTAGAGCCAAACTATCTTCAGGTATCTATTTATTTTCAGTGTTTTAAAACTTCTTTCTTTCATGAGAGAGAGAGAGAAAGAGACAGAGAGACAGGCATGACCAACAGGATCTTCACGTTGCATTCCACCCCTAGTTTCATCCAGCTTAGGCACATGCTTGGAGAGGTCCTAGAATATAAATCCAGGGCCTTTTCCACGAGGGTACAGTTGCTAACACTACACGCACCCTCCAAGTCACTGTTCAAATATCACTTAGTCATGGAATCCTTCACTGATCCGGGGTGCAGTCAGACTTCCCTGACATATTCTTGGTTTGCATTCTGTGTTAGTGAATCATGTGGTTTAGGGCTTGTGTGCGTCTCTGGGATGAAATACCCACAGATAGCGAGGAATTGTGTGCTGTTCAGTGCCTTTTGGACTGCACGTAGAACAGTGTCTCACACACAGTTGGCCATTAACAAATATTGACTGAATTAATCAACATCACATTACCCACCTCAAGAAAGAGTGCTTATCTGTGCATGCCAAGTGACACCAATCCTGTGACACAAGATGCTTTGAAACTGTTACATCAGTAGATGAGCCACAGCCATGTGTGGGGTTGAGCATTCAGAATATAGCTGGTCTGAACCAAAAGTGCCATGTGTGTAAAAGACATCCCGTTTCAAAGCCATAGCACAATCACATAGAATATAAATCTTCTCATTAAAATTTTATATGAATCACACGCTGAAATGATGTCAGTTTTGATATACTGGGTTCTGAACTATATTATTAAATTTAATTTCATCTGTTTCTCTTTACATTTTTCATGTGACTTTCTGAAATCTCATATCACATATGCCACTCTCATTCCTTATATTTCGGTTGCCCAATGCTGTCATCAACAGAAGGTTCTAGGGTAGAATGTTCTTGGAGAAACGTGACTGACACTCTCCTTCTGTAGAAGATGGGCAATGAATATATCAGAGGCCCTGCCACAAGACAGCTAGTGCTTACCAAAGCTGATTTGACCACATCTGGGAACAAGTCTTTTTTTAACACCTGGTATGCTCGTCTTTCAGAAGCACACTCAGGGAAACATAGCTGGGTACCTGCACCATGATGCCTGAGCCTAAAATCATGGACACAGTTTATGTAATACTGGTCACCTTGTAGCGGTAAGAAGCAGGGATTATGAAAGTGCATCCTTCTGGGTGGTGCTGAGGGGATATAGAATCAGGGAGCTACGGGAGAAGAGCCTGGTTCAAGGACTTGGGAAGATATGCACGGCCCCACACATGAAATCATGTAAAATACTCATGCTCCTACTGGGAGCTGAAGTCAAGTCTACTCGCGGGTAGACAGAGGTTATGGGTGGCCTTTACAGACACCTGGAGATATTTATTATGATTTTTTTCATGGTTATATTTCTCTAGTGTTTTAGTTAGCTGAAGAGGCAAACCAAAGGAGGCATATGGCTTCAGATATATAATATGGGTGAAGTAGAGTGTCTGCGAGACAGGCATGGAGGGAAGAAGTGGAAGTGTGCGACCTTTGAAGAGCCACATTGTATTACAGTTCCCTTGACCTGGCTGACAGAAATGTAGGCATTTTAAAATTTCTCCTGTAAATGATGGTTATTTTCTTACTGGGCATTCCAAATTTTGTTGTTGTTGAGAAAGACAAGACATTTAACTGTACCGTTTCTCAGGACAGAATCCTCTAGATGTCCATTTGAACCATGCCCTGGGTTGCATTTTTGCTTTAAAGGTGACTAGTCTTCATAAAAGATGTTCTGTAGTCATTTGTGTCTAGGAAATAGTTTATTTCCCTACAAGGTAGAATTGTAGCCTCTTCTAAATGAATCCCATATGGATTGTGACCTCTTTGTTATATCATAGTATCACACCATAATCGTCTTGACGTAAGAGCACTGAACAATAAAAATTCTAACTAAAGGGGGCCAGAGAGTGGTACAGCAGTAAAATGCATTGCTGTGAGAGGCTGACCAATATGGGAAGGCCCCAGGTTCTGATCCAGAGATCTCCCTTAGTAAACTAGGCACATGCATACCCACAATGGCTGAAACTGAGGGTGATGATGGTATTAAGATTCTATTGGGGGTGCTATCATTCTGTCTTTACGTCTCTGTCTCTCTTGCTCATGGAATAACAAACAAATAAACTTTAAAAAGTAAAGATTTTTCATTAGAATGTGAGACAATCTTGATAGTGACTGGCCTTTCCCAGGGAAGTCCTGCCTGCCTTTTTTGCCAAAGCCAATGCCGGCCTCCCATTGTACCTAATTCCAATAATGTGCTTCCCATTTTATACCATCCCTTCCCTTCTAGTTAGGAGTTTCCATCGTTATTTTCACCCCCTTCCCCAATATTTGGTCCTAACAATGTCATCTCCTCTATGTGTCATCTTTATCTTGCTGCAGCACACACCCTCCCTACTGTGTGATTAAAAGGAACATAGCATTGTGCTGTTTTGCACAGAGCAAAGCAACAAAGCATTTCCTATGAGCATAAATCTTAATTGCCATGCTTGCTATAAATCATAAATAACCTTAGTCCAAGTATCATCACATATAAGGAGAAAATAGCCAGGCAGAACATATTTAAAAGGTATTAATTGATAACTAACCAGGTGTTCTATCTTGCGTTCATATAACTTTTATGACAACAATTTGCTTAATTGCTTCTTCTGACATGTGCTTATTTTAACTCTTTCGAGACCTAGTTGAACAAAAAAACCACTGAAACACTGATTTAAAAATGGGATGTGCAAAATAGAAGAAAATATTTGTAAACAATTCAAAACAATTCATTCAACAAAGAATTAATATCCAGAACATACAAGCACACAAAAAACACAAACAATTAAGCAAAAAAAAAAAAATCAGATTTAAAAATGGGCAACTATCTGAACAGAAATTTTCAAAAGAAGACATAAATGGCCAACAGTTATATGAAAAAATGCTAAACATCTTTACTCATCAGGGAAATGCACACAAGACAGGTGAAAGGATTTCAGATGTTTCGAACGCAAAGTAGCAATGGGTGTTTGAGTGATAGGATAAGCTAATTTTACTGATTTGATCTTGGCACATTGTGTTCATATAACAAAAATTACACTGTACCCTGTAGACATCTACAGTTATTATGTGCCAAGTAAAAAATATAATAAGGTATCATTTTACTCCAGTTAAAATGGCTACTATTTAAAAGACAATAACATAACGAATGCTGGCCAGGATGTGGAGAAAGGGAAATTTGTGCATTCTGTTGGCAGGAAAATAAATTAGTATCCCCATTATGGAAAACATGAGAATTCTTCAAAAATATAAAGACAAAACTACCATATGGTACATCAGTCCTACTACCACATACATAGTCAAAGGAAAGTGAACCAATATGTCATAGAAATATCTGCACTGCCATGTTTATTGCAACACTATTCATCGTACCCAAGATATGGAGTCAGCCCAATTGTCTATTAACAGGTGAATAGGTAAAGAAAATTTGTTACACACACGTACACATGCACACACACATGGACTATTATTCAGCCCTTGGAAAGAATAAAATGCTCAGAAGATATTACATTAGGTGAAATGAACCAGGCACAGAAATAAAATTATTGCACATTCTCCTTCATATGTGGGAGCTACAAACGTAGACCTCATAGAAATAGAGAATAGAGTAGTAGTTACTAGAGGCAAAGGAGGGGAGAGAAGGGGAGGGGAGAGGAGGGATTTGGTGAATGGATATAGAATTCCAGTTAGAAGGAATTAGTTCTAGTATTCTATAGCACAGTAAGGTGACCATAGTGAACAATAATTTATTGTATATTTCAAAATAACTAGAAAAAAGGATTTTGAACATTCTCAACACCAAGTGAAGACAAATGTTCAAGGTGATGGATATGCTCATACTCTGACTTGATCATTACACATTGAATTCCTATATTGATAAATCACACTGTACTCCATAAAATATGTATTATTATTTTTGCATCAATAAGGATAACAATAAAAAATCTGAAGCAATTTATACTATTTGAAACATTTTTTTACAAAGAAAGAACATGAGGATTAGACTGAGCATGAACCAGTGGTAGCTCATAGAATGAATAAACTTAAATATTCAGAGGAGAAGAGATGGTCTGGGATGCTTATAGTGAAAATTGCTGTACTATTTAAGGGAAATATAAATTCAATTCTGTTACTAGGTGAAATTATTATTTAAATTTTCAAACAAATAAAAATAAGTCAATGTTTCCCAAATTGTGTCCCATTTTCTCTGGAATTTGGAAGTTGGACATTCAAATATGGGCTTTGATGGTCAATAGATTTGAGAAATACCCATTTGTAGAGATCTATTACTGAGAATACAATAAACACTTTTTACAACAATGAAAGTGCTGAAAGGGAGCCGGCTGGTGGTCTGGCCAGATCCCATAGGGCCAACTTTGTGGCTCAAGTCTCAGACCCAGTGCTTGAGAAACACATTGAGTGCATATGCACATTTCCCCAAAATCCCCAGAGGAGACTGAAGGAGAATGAGTTGCAGCTGGCCAATCTGCCTCACCAATAATTTCTCACTTTCTCTCTCTCTGTGAGTGCACACTCCCTATAGCAAAGTTGTTTTTTAAAAAAAAAAAAAATAAAAGAATGAAACAGTCTGTAATCAATGTATCAATTCAGCTTTACCTAACCCTCATTTCCAAAACTCACTTAGGCACACAACAGTTCATCTATTTATTTTAAAATTTGCTGTAAGGCATGTGTACTTGCAGGAAAGAGACGGAAAAAGGAAAACAGAAAAAGCAATCCCTAGAAGGGATGGCCATCCCACATTCCCTTCTCCTCCATTTCTCCTCTCAGGAATTGGGACACATATGCACATGTGCCCAGTGTGTTTTTTAAGCTGCGTGGTCCAGAACTCCATGTGGGATCCAGCTGCTTCAACTGCCAGTACACTGGCTGGTCCCAAAATAATTTATGTTCAGCTGTGACTCTTACTTTCTCTACTATACTAGTGTAGCAAATGCTAAAATACGCCATGATGTCTAATATAAGATGGGATGGTTCCTTTTTTTGTTACTCTGCTCAACACTCCTAGGCATTTCTCCTTAATTTTAATTATTGTGCTTAATCACAGAATATTTTGTCATTCTTTCCACTTTAAGATATACATTGGAAGTGTCAGTCTTTATATCTAAGTCCATAAACATACTTCTAGGCATTCTAAAATTATAGCCATGAAATAGAATAAAAGGTGATGGCCCTAGGTCTTTAGGACTATTCTTGTCATCATTAGAAAAATATTTCATAAAATAAAATAAAAGAAAAATACTTCATCAGAGACCATGTGTGGTTGTATATGTTTTATAATCAATGTCTTACTTCATTTGTGGGCCGTTTAGAAGTTGTCCTTTGGGACCAACAGTTGGCGTAATAGCTGTGTTGCTGGACTCCCATGTAGTCGACCGCGGTTCAAGTCCTGGATCTGGTGGCTTAAGCACACTAAGCGCATGTGTGTGCGTGCCCAAGATCCCAAGAGGAGAATAGAGGAGAAGGGACTGCAGCATGGCCATCCCCCCTGAGGGTGATTTCTGTCTCTCTGTCTCTCTGTCTTTCTGGCAAGCGCACATGCCCTATATCAAAAACCTCTCAAAAAAAAAAAAAAGTTATCCATTTACCTTTTGGAGAGCTATGAGTTATAGGGTTGGGAGTGAGGGCAACTATGAATATAAACTGAGCCTGAAAAGCCCCACCCCTCACACACACATGCTCTCTCTTCCCTTCTACCAACTTCCTTCTCCAGCTGGGGTAGCACATCTGAAATGAGACCTGTCAGGGTGAGAATATTTTAATCTTTATTTTCATTTTGCCCTTTAAACACTTCATATTGATTTCTAGGATATCTAAATGCTTGAAAAGGTAAAACTTCATTTTTTTCTAGAACAATTCAGAATTAAAGGAAGCCATGATGCAGAGGTTGGTTACTTCTAATAACTTGAAATACATTTTTTAAATATGATGTTCTTTGTAGAATTCCCCCAACTGATTGGAACCATTTATCTTGCTGTGATTTCACAGCACAAGCATAATTGTGATTGTTTTATTAGCTCTTTGCTGATGAAGTAAAATATAATTGTACTCTTTGAAAAAAAGAAATTATGAAATGAGTTGATTAGAAAAAGCTACTTAAGAACATAAACGTGGGGGTTATTAATACTATCAGTGGAGGAAAATGACTCAATGCAAGGCGAAATACAAAGTAGAGAGAGGTTAACTCTGTGGAGGATGAAAGGGCCATTTGATCTGAGCTGTGAACTGACCCAGAAAACGGGCCCACTCAGCAGCTGCAGCACACGTCACGCTGGGTCACCCCTTGAGTATGTGACCTTTGCCAGTTCTTTAACTGCTGGGATCCCCTTTGGTAAATTTGGGGTTGGCCTAGATTGGAAACCAAATTAAACTAAAAGTCAATGTCAGCCAGCTAATATATTTGTATTTGGTCTACCCAATGTTGTCTGTGCAATGTTTAAGAAATTATTTTGAGTAGTTGCCAACACTTAGAATTTAAAGGTCACATCAAATTTTGATACCCAACTCTTCTTGAAAATGTGTACATTTGGGGAACCAGCAGTTAGCGTAATGGCTATGTCACTGGACTCCCATGTAGTACACCACAGTTCGCGTCCGGGACCCGGTGGCTTAAAACTCACACTGGGCGCATGTGCGTGCATGCCCAAGATCCCAAGAGGAGAATGGAGGAGAAGGGATTGCGGAATGGCCATCGCCCCTGGGGAGTGATTTCTCGCTTTCTGTCTCTCTGTCTCTGTCTGGCGAGCGTACGTGCCCTATAGCAAAAACCTCCCCCCCCCAAAAAAAAAAGTGTACATTTGGTGATGCAGGTTCTTATTTCCACCTGACAGCTGCTAGTGGTAACTCTTCAATGTTCACCAGTGTCCCAGTTCATCAATATCCTCAAACCTCTTTGTGTTCTTGACATTGACACAAGTACCAGTAGCCATTTAGGTTCATGTGGTGTGGCAGTGTCCTCATAGCAACTTAGAAGCATTCAATGGTTATGGTACCCACATTCCTATCCAAAGTAAAATACCTGTTTCAGGAAAAATGAGATACAGTGCATTTTTTATAGACATGGGATGTGTTTATAAGTATGGAATTTTTATTTTTTACTTAAAAATCATCATTTACTTACATTTGTTAACATCTTGGCCCCGATGGCATTTCAGTCTGCAGCCTTTGGTCTAGAGAGGGGGGAGAGGCAGGTGGGGGGATTGGCAACAGTAGCTTACCATCCAAACTTGGCCCTTGACCTGGATTTTTTAAAATTTTAATTTATTTTTTATTTACATTTAATCACTGTACATCTTTACAGTGTATAACGTGGTTTTCCCAGCACGAATACAGTGCATATTAGTCAAGTCAGAGACATTACCATATTCATTATCATTATCCTCAACCTGTTTTTGTAAGTAGAATTTTATCAGGACACAGCCAGGCCTGTTCATTTATGTATTGTCTGTGGCTGCTTTCACATTACAATAGCTAACTTGAGTAGCTGCCATGGAGACCGTGTATCTTTCAAAGCCAAGTGTATTTATTATTGGGCCTTTTACATAAAAAGTTTGCCAACTTCCCTTTTCAATTAGGATGTCAGAAGTGAAAATATGGAAGTCATCACCCAGGTCCCCACAAGAAGAGAAAGCAGGACCAACTGAAAATCAATGATTTTTATTTATTTATTTATTTTTGTACATCATAGGGCTGAGGTCATAGGGCAAGCTGCAACTCTGAATCTAGAGAGGCAGGTCAATATTGAGAATGAGAGCTGAGATCAGCTTACTGGAAGAAAAGACTTGCAAATCTAGTAACTGGCAGGAACATTGAAGTGCTAAGTTTGATCAAATGTGAGAAGGTAAGTGTGGACAGCTTCAGAGCTACAATTTCCTGGGAGCCTCCATCCACACTTTCCTGGGTTTCACCTCCAGGAGCCTCATCACATTCTCACATGGAGATCTGAGAAAAAATTGCCTCTTGTTCTTAGCATGGGAAGTAGAAAAGTAACCATTTGAAATAAGCCCAGTGTGTTCTCCACAACAAATCTCTACCCCTCAAGGGAAACTACTGTATTTTTAGGGCCTTATCTGACTTTAGGAAAGGGCAATTAGCCAACTACAGTTAGAGAGCTTTCCTGCTTCACATAAATGGAGAGGGAAAAGAAAAAGACAAAGAAAAAGCTTTAAAAATCCACACAACACATCTCAAGGTCACAATCCAGGGATTTAGGAATACCACAAGCTGAGATTTCATCATGAGATTATCAAAAGCTTCCCTTTCCCAACACCTTACCAACACATCAAAGGGCTCCAAAATAACACAGTGTATGCAAAACTCAAAGAAGGAATTCTGCAGGAAGCACAAAGAAAACAAGAGAGAAAAAATAAATAAATAAAATAAAATAAAATAAAATAAATAAAATAAAATAAGGAAACTGAAGTCTCTGGCAACTACACCTTTATCAAACTTGAACTGCCACCCACCTACTGCACAGATACACATAAAACCCCACAGAAAAAGTTTAATAATATTTATTCCTATTACTCAATATATTATGTTGGGCATTCAGCAAAAAAATTATAAGAAATTAAAAGCAAAGAATATCACATATGAAGTGAAAGAGCAAGCATCAGTACTAGACTCAGATATGGCAGGCATTTGAGAATTATTACATAGGGAACTTGCAATAACTATCACTAACAGATTAAGGGTGATAATAGGAAAAGTAGACACTATGTAAGAACGATGGATATTGTAAGCAGAGAGATGACAACTCTAAAGAAGAATTAAAAGGAAATGTTATGAATTAAGAACAATATGGGCCAGCCCATGGCATGGTAGGCAAGGTGGCCAGGTCCCACACAGCCTAAAGCACGATTTGGGTCCTGGACCCAATGACCTGCCAGACATGCCAGGCATGTTTGCATGCATGTCCAAAATCCTGAAGGAGGAAGAAATGGAGAAGGGATTGTGGGAACCATACCCCTGGGGGCCTTTCTCACTTTCCCTCTTTCACTCTGACTCTCTTTAGGTAGTGCATGCATGCACTCTCTGGCAAAATTAAAAACAAACAAGCGAAACAAAACAAAACAAAACAGAAATGAAGAATGCCTTTGATGGGCTCATATGTAGAATGAACACAACGATAAAGAATTAGCAAAAGCCAACTGGTGGCATGGTGGTTAAGGCAGCTCGATCCCAAAAGAAGTCCGCACAGTTTGAGTCCCAACCCAGTCGCTCCATAAAACAAGCCAGGCGCGTGTGAATGGAAAATGGGGAAAATGGAAAAGAAAGGATTGTGGCATGGCCATCCCTGCAAGGTGTGCTTTTTCACTTTATGTCTCTCTCTTTCTCTCTGACTCTCTTCAGCAAGCACACTTGCCCTATAGCAAATTCAAAAAAGAATCAGTGAGCTTGAAGACATGTCAGTAGGAAGTTTGCAAAAAGCAAAGCAAAGAGCTAAAAAGAATGAAAATAAAGAAAAGCAACAGGATATCCATAAGCTGTTGGGCAATTGCCAAAGGTATAGCATATGCATAAAGAGAATGCCAGGAGAGAAGGGAGCATAAGAGCGTGATGTAACAGTAGCTGAGAAGTCTTTAAAATTAATGGCAGACACCAAATCATAGATCTAAGAGGCTTGGAGAACATGAAGCTGATAAATAACAAAAAAAAAATACATCGAGCATATCATATTAAAATTCCAGAGAACCAAAAAAATAAGTGTCTAAATAAGCCAGAAGGAAAGCATCCTGTTTGTAAGAGATACAAGTATAAGCATTACATAGAACTTTTTGTCACGAACCATACGAACAAGAAAATGAAGTAAAATATGTAAAACACTGAAAAAAAAAACATCCCTGAAATTTTACCAGTATATAATTCTACATCCAATATAGTAAGTAATTCCTTAGAAGGAGAGGTGATAGAAAGATTTTTGTCAAGTAAACAAAAATTGAGAGGATTAGTCACCTGTAAACCTGCCATAAATGAACTATTATAAGAACTTCAGCAAAAGGAAAATGATAAAGGTCAGCAACTCATATTTGCATAGTGAAAGAATGTTGTAGGAATAAATGACGATAAAGTAAAATTTGTAAGAAGAGACTGACAGATCCATTTTTAGAGTTAGAGATTTAATACCTCTCTATCAGTACTTGGCAGAGCTGGTAGGAGAAAATCAGTACGGATAGAGCTGACCCAACAGAACCCTGTATTTAATTAACATTTGTAGAATACTTCATCAACAATAGCAGAATACACGTGCTTTTCAAATTTACGTGGAATATTCACCAAGAGCACAATCTGGTCTATAAAGAACACCTCAACAAATTGAAACATCATAGGAATTATATAAAATATTGTCTCAGTCATAAAGGACTTAAACTACAATGAAATTAAATAGAATGCAATAACAAAAAAGTAGCTAGAAAATTTCTAAATATTTGGAGAATAAAAGCACAGTCCCAAATAACACAAGTCAAAGGATAAATCTCAAGGGAAATTTACTAAGTATTTTGAACTAAATTCAAATGAAAACACAACTTATAAAAATGTATGTGGTGAGGACCAGCAGTTGGCATAATAGCTATATTGCTGGATTACCATGTAGTCGACTGTGGTTCGAGTCCCTGACCCAGTGCACCTCACTTGAGACCACCGTACACATCCTTGTCAACAGATAATAAATCTTATCTGTGTCCCACAAGCGTCTTACCTCTCCACCCCCCCCCCAAAGTTCCTACGTTCTTTCCCTCCCACACACTAATTTCACTTTGTCTCTAGTGTCCATTACTATTTTTAATACTTTTATGTTCTCCAGTCTTTTAGTCTCTACCATAGGGTGTGGACAGTTGGTATATATTAACTGGAGATATACAATGTCTCTCTTTCATAGCCTGACTTGCTTCACTCAGCAATCTTCCATATTCATCCACTTTCTATCAAATTCTAGGGCCTTGTTGCTTTTTATGACTGAGTAGTATTTCATGGAGTATATGTGCCATGATTTTTCGATCCATTCATCTGTCTGTGGACATTTGGGTTTGTTCCATGTCTTAGCAATCATGAATAATGTTGCAATGAAAATAGTTGTGCAAGTGCTTTTCCAACTGAGTGCTCCCCTGTCCTCTGGGGAGATACCCAGGAGTAGAAGTTATAAAGGCATACAGCAAAGTGGCAGGATACAAAGTTAACTTACAAAAAATCTATAGCATTTCTATATACAAACAACAAGCAGACAGAGACAGAACTGAAGAACGTAATTCCATTTACCATAGCCACAAGAAGTATAAGATACTTAGGAATAAAATTAACCAAGGAAGTCAAAGATTTCTAAAAGAAAAACTATGAAAACCATAAAAAAGAAATTGAAAAGGACACTAAAAAGTGGTAGGACACCCCATGTTCCTGGATTGGCAGAAGCAAGATATAATGATTATTAATGTAGAAAATATGAAAGAACCAACAAAAATCTCTTGGAACTAGTAAGCAGAATGCCAAGCTAATATATTAAACTTAATTACTTTACTGCATACCTGCAATAAAAACTTGGATTTTGAAATTAACCCAATACCATTTTCGTTAACACTATAAAATGAAATACTTAGATATTAATCTAGCATGTGTACAAGATTACATGAAGAAAATTGCAAAACTCTGATGGAATAAACTATTAACATTCTACATAAATGAAAAGATATTTCACGTGTACAGATAGTTCTTAATATCATATGTAATTGGAGAAGTACAAATTAAAACAATAAGATACGATTACAAACCTGTTTAAATTATTAAATTTAAAATACTGACTGACAAATGCTGATGAGAACGTGGGCCCTTGCCTTCCCTGCTGGTGGAGAGGCAAAGTGGAGAGCTGTTGTGGAAGGCTATCTCAGTTTCTTACAAGCCGAACATGGTCTTATATGTGATCCAGCAATTATGCTCTGACCTAGTTATTTATATGAATTGAAAACTTAGGTTCACACAAAAACCTGAACATGGGGCCCAGCAAGTGGCATGGTAGTTAAGGTGCTGGACTTCCACATGGCTGAACATGGTTTGATCCTGGACCCAGCAGCTTGAAAATTACACTGGGTACATGTGTGTGTGTGGGGGGGGGGGTGCCAAAACCCCAGAAAGAGAATAGAGGATGAATTGAGGTGTGGCCATCCCCCTGGGGGGTGAGTTTTCACTTTCCTTTTCATTATCACTTTCTATCTCTCTGGCAAGCAAATGCACCCCATGGCCAAAGCAAAGCAAAACAAAAACCCTGCTCATCAATGTGTACAGAACCTTTATTCGTAATTGCCCACAAGTGGAAGCAACCAAGATGTCCTTAAATTACCAAATGGCTAAGCAAACTGTGTATATACGTAAAACAAAATAGCAATTAAATATATATCAAGCTATCAAGCTATGAAATGATACAGAGAAAACTTGAATGTGCATCACTAAATGAAGAAATCCAGTCTAAAAAGCCCATATGATTCCAGCTGTATGATTTGAACTATATGACATTCTGGAAAAGGCAAACAGAGAGAGAAAGTAAAAAGATCAGTGATGGGACCAGCAGTTAGTGTAATGGCTATGTCACTGGACTCCCATGTAGTTGACCGTGGTTCGTGTCTGGACCCGGTGGCTTAAAACTCACACCAGGCGCGTGTGCGTGCGTGCCCAAGATCCTGAGAGGAGAATGGATTGCGGCATGGCCATCCCCCCTGGGGGGTGATTTCTCGCTTTCTGTCTCTCTGTCTCTCTCTGCCTGTCTGGCAAATGCATGTGCCCCATAGCAAAACCTCTAAAAAAAAAAAAAAAAAAAAAAAAAAAAAAAAAAAAAAAGTTTAGTGGTTACTAGGCTTGGGAGGGGTGTGGAGGAATGAGTAAGTGAAACACAGGATTCGTAGGCCAGTGAAACTTTTCTGTTTGATACTACAATGATGAATACATGATATTACGTATTTGTCAAAATCCATAGGATGTATAACACAAAGAGTAAGCCTAATGTAAACATGGACTTTACTACTAATGTATCTTCATAGGTTTATCCTTTTTAACAAATTTTATCACACCAATTTAAGATGTTATGGTAGAAGAAATTGTGGCAGGGAGGTGAGGGAAGGTATATGGAAACTGTCTACCATCTGCCTAACTTTTTCCATATACCTACAACTGTTCTAAAAAGACATTCTATGAATATAAAAAAATAAGGCTGAAAAAAATAGTTTGTCAACTCTGGTCAAGAGTTTGAAACCTACGGACCTAAAATTCTCTGAGAATTTTCCTTTGTATTCCATTTATGTAATTAAACCTACAAGAGAAATGCTTCATTTGTTTGAAGAAAATATTTTTCAAAAAATAAAAATAAAACTTAATAAAATATACAAAGTCATATTGGGAAAGTAGATTATTTTAATTTGTCCTATATATCATTTATACTTGAGACATGACAGTGACCTCTAATCAGGCAAAAGCTAGCTTAAGCCAGTAACAGCAAAATTGACTTAGAAATGCCTGCATAAATATATTCCATATGATGTGAGGGCTTACTGCTAAAGAAATGAGCACTCTGTTAGTAGATTGTGGTTTCTCAAAATGTGATAGATCAATTAGATTGATGAAATAAACTAATTTCCAGAAAACGCTTTTAAAAAACTAGAATTTTATTTACAAATGTTTTGTTTTAGAAGCAAGGGCAAATGCAGAAGATGATACTGTTTATTTTATTTTTAATAAAGCATTATATTGACTTGCCTATTATTTTGCGATAGGTTCTCGAACACCACACACCGTGAACATGTATACATGGTATTCAAGAACTGAGGCACACATGAGCTTTTTTACTTTTCCTCAAGAATGATTTTCAACTGTGAGCCAGTTCCTATGTCACAGATAAAGCACTGTGTTTCCTTTGAAAATTGTCTAAGTCGATTTCAATAGCTGGCCACCAGGGTTAATACCCAAGTGAGTTGACCTCAGTCCTAGGCTCCTGTCCACAGTCACACTAATCTATGTCACACTGTAAAGTGACTATCCTGGCTATCTTCCAGGGACTCGGCTCTGCAGAATCTCCTCCAGTAACACAGTTCAAAACTATTTTACAGTTTGTTACAATTCTAAATCTAGCACTGCTCAAAATCTTGTTTTAACCTTTTAAAGGGTGATCATTATTTTACCTTATTCTAATAATATTTTTGGTCAGAGTCATCTTTCTATATGATTTATAGAAAAAAATTCTTTATAATTTTCCATATGACAGCATCTGAATTCAACTGAAAGGAAAGTGGTGAGAAATAAAAGAATTTTGTGTCAAAGAGAGTATACTATGTGAATGGACCTATGTGATTTTTATTGGAAAACAGAAACAGAAACAAAGAACAACAAATGACATCACACTGTTTAACCTATGTTCATTGGAGCAGATATAAGATTCCATTTTGGAACATGACATTCAGTGGAGAACATCTGCAGATAGGTACCAAATGCTAGCAGCTGTTTCAGATCTCAGTCTGACTTAGTCTTAGAAATGGGTCACTCGGAATTGAACCTATGTGTCATGTGTGTAAAGGCTGTACACTGGCTATGATTACTCTGTCTTTCCAGAAGACAGATTTTTCTAGCCCTGAATAGTAAAATAGAACTCTCATGAAGAGGATGCAAATTTGAGGCAAATGGAGCAAATATGTAAGTATAGGTTTTAACCCATTAGAAAGTAACAAGACACTAAAATCTGCTTCATGGCTATGCTCCTGTCAATTATATTTTGTTTTTCATGTTTCCAAACCTTATTTTAATCAGTGACACAATAGCTGCAGTTTGTTAGTTAGCTCAACAAAACACTTATGAAGAGTTCTTATGAACTCTTAAGGATTTGGCAATAAAAGAAACATAAAAGAAGAACAAAATCTTTGTCTTCATGGCACTTATATTCTGTGAGATAGAAAGATGATAGATTTATCATTAAGGGTGTTATTGAAAAGTGTGATGAAAAAAATAACCTGGGTGATGAAATAGAGACAATGAGAGGTGAGAGTATACATACTCTTAAGGAAAATTCCTTACCTGAAAAATGTAACATTTTATGTATGTGAAAGTCACATTCAAAAAATTGCACTTAATTTTAAACTTTATTGTGATATTACCACCTTTTTGGATAGTGTAGACCTTCCTCTTAAATGTAGCATCTGTGGCAGTTCTGAATGTCATTAGAGCTTTGGGTCGTGGGAGAGTCCTGGCTGAGTAAAATCTGAGTAAGGCTCTGTCTCTTCATTGCTGTGTATTTCATGGACAGATAATGTAATTTCCACAAAATTCAATTTCTTCACTTGTAAAATGGGTCAACAAACTGTTATAAAACCACGACATTTTTTCCAAACATCTTGGGCTAGCCATTCATATTGTCAACACACATGTGGCATATAACTAAGACACTGAAATGGAAATTATTCAATTAGAACTTAATCTATTCCTGAAAGAGCTTTGAAAACTTCTTGGCGGACGGTCCCAGAGCTTACATATAGTCATACCCTAAGAGCTCACTTGGTACTTCTTGTTTTTAAGGTTTTTGCCATAGGGCCTGCACATTCACTGGAGAGAGACGGAGAAAAAATGAGAAATCGCCCTCCAAAGGTTGGCCGTGTTGCAATCACTTCTCCTCCTGGGGTTTTGGCATGCACACACACATGCCTGGTGTGATTTTCAAGCCGACAGGTGCAGGACTTAAACAGTGGTCAGCCATGTGGGAATTCAGCACCTTAACCACCGCACCACCCACTGGCCCCAGTTCACATGATTCTTTCCAAGCTCATTTTGAATGGAATTATTCCGAGAAGCTTAACCGTCATGAGCAATTTCTCTTCCCCATAGTATAACTTACATAATATTGCAATAAGTTAAAATCTGGCTGGCCTGTGATGTGGTGGTTAGGGCAGTTGGATTCCACAAGGCTGACTGCGTGATTTAAGACCTGGACCTGGTGGTTTCAGAACACACTGAGTTCCTAGGCTTGTGTGTCCAAAATCCCCAAAGGAGAGAGAGATGGAGGATAACTGACTGTGATGTGACCATTCTCCATGGAGGGTGATTCATTCATTCATTCATTCTCTCTCTTTCTCCCTGACAAGTGCATACACTCTCTGGCAAAATTCTTTTGAAAAACAAAGTTAAAATGTTGGTTTCAAACTTCACTCAAACTGGTCACATGAGCCTGAATGGTAATATAGCTTTTAATAAATGACTTTATATAGCAGGTAGTATTCTCTGTGTTTAGTGGATTCTCTGTTTCTTTATTGGTGATGGTGGTGAGGGCACTTTGAGCTCAAAGTTCCCAGAACTGTGAGGAATAAATTTCTGTTGTTTATAAACTACCCAGTTTATGCTATTTTGTTATAGCAGACCAAGCAGACTAAGGCCATTGTTCAGAATACATCTTTTCAAGGCAGAGATGAGGTTAGAGAAGAGTCTTGGGTCCTAGGGTGACCTGATTACTTGGACAAAACATTAACCCTTTTAAGAGGCTTCCTCATTTGAGAAATGATAATGTTGGAACAGAACTCTCAGTTATCTTTAAAAGGAAGGCCCTAGCAATAGTCTCTTGTTTAGAATGTTCGACTTTGAAACACATTTTTCAGAGTAGTATTAAGTGATATTGTTATTACTCTCGCTAGCCATAATACCTATTAGCAGGTTACTATCACCAGCTCCATGTTGGATGTTTGGATATGGCTTCTCATTTACTCAGACAGTAACTCAATGAAGTTACTCACCATTTGACATATGAGGAATGTGAAATCAGAGAATGCAATCATTTCCCCAGGGTTCACCTGAGAATGAAGTGGCAGAGCTAGGATTTGATCACAGGTCTAAATGCGGTGAGTGGCAGCCCCGCAGAGCCTCTGGAATGGTTCACGTGCCCCTCTGGCCTGAGCATGGATTTCTAAAATGGACTTAATGATAGAGTACTAAATTTAGGATATTAGAACCTTGGATTTTGCAAAGTGCTATTATTCATGTTCCACTAATAGTTTATGGGTATAAACCTCTATGTAAGCCGCAGACTAAGTATATGAATCTAGATCCTTTACCCAAGGCTTGGGCTTGGCGATGGGTAAGAATCCCATCTCACTTTGGGTATCTTATATATAATGGCCTTCATATTAAGCATTTGGGATTCCTTAGAAAAGAGTAAAAATTACAAGTCTCCATCAATTAAATTCTGGGGAAAAGGAATTATATGTTTATATGTATTTTTACATCCTGAGAGAAACTGAAGGGTGGAGGAAAAAAAAAAAAAGATGTGCTAATTTGGAATGGCAAATTAGGGAAAAAAAAAAAAGAGCCAGTTCATTTATGCAGAATTTTTAGTTACATTATCCAGATTTATGCTATTGGAGAACAAAAGAATATAACACGTCTATTTTTCAAGTAGTTTGTGCTCAAAGTTTAGTAAGAGAATGGTTTTGCAGTGATTGTAAGTCTGCAAACTCTATACTTGACCATTCATACAATTTAATCATGTCATATACATTTCTGAAGATGATTTTTTAAATGACAAGCCTGTGTTATTTCATTTCTTAGCTGTGAGACCTTATATCTTAAAAATATGGATAATAATTTGTTCCACTATGGGAAAAAGCAGTAATGGAACATTAATTGTGCTGTATTGGCTGCTAAAGTTCAGAAGCTGTGTACTGAGGTAAGTGCTGCAGGGTGGATTGCTTTCTCCACTGATTATTCCCATGGAAAAAGTGCCTTGTTGATAGATTGCTACTCTGTTGTGAATAAAAGTTGTTTTCATGATATTTGAAAAACAAGGCAGGCAAGTGGAGGGGATGCGCTGGCACAGGCCTGTTGTGTCACAGGGAATGACTTGTCTGAGTCTTCTTCTCTCCATATAAATACACTCGGACTCCTAATGTTTAAGTTAGAAAATCCAGCTCCTGAAAATAAGTGTAAGAAATAAAGATCATTGATTGTGATTTATTTTTTCTTCACTTAAATGGTTTCATTTTCTTTTCTATGAAAATAAGATTTTTCTTCTTTTCCCCTGGTCAACATAATTTCTTTTGTTCTTATTCAGTTCTCTTGTTAAAGATTTTTTTCACATGTAGAAGAGAACAAATTGAATAACGAACAGAAAAAAAATAGTGCTTTCTTTTTTAAATTTTGTCTAGGTCCTAGGAGAAGAAAAAACTAAACTCTTCCTTTTCCTGAGTTTTTCATACTACAGTTATTTATATTATATTATCATTATTTATTACTTTAATAAATAATAATCTTTTTTTTTTTGGAGAGGTTTTTGCCATAGGGCACGTGTGCGTGCCAGAAAGAGACAGAGAGACAGAAAGTGAGAAATCACCTCCCTGGGGGGATGGCCACGCTGCAGTTCCTTTTCCTCCACTCTCCTCTAAGGATCTTGTGCACCCACGCATACGTGCCCGGCATGAGTTTAAGCCACCAGGTCCAGGCCTCGAACGGTGGTCAACTACATGGGAGTCCCGTGACACAGCCATTATGCCAACTGCTGTTTCCAATAAACAATAATCTTAACCCATCATTTTTATGACTATAGCAAAGCTAAAATAAAAGTCTGATAGTCATGATTTTTTTTTTTTTATTTTGCTATAGGGTATGTGTGCTTACTACAGAAAGACAGAGAAAGAAATAGGGAAAGAGAAAAAGCATGCCCCCGTGGGTGCTGGTCATGCCTCAATCCCTTCTCCATTTCTCTCCTTTGGATTTGGGTCAGGTATGCATGTGTGCCTGGTGTGTTTTTCAAGCCACAGTGTCTGGGACTTGAACTGTACAGTCTGCCATGTAGGATCCAGCCATCTCAATCACCTCAATACTAGCCTGCCCCAATTTTTATAATTTCAATAAGAATAATATATTGCTCTAAAAATGTCTATTTTGCCAGTTTATCCTCATCACTACTGCCTGAAACTTACTGTATCTATTGAAGCTTACAAAAGCTTTTACCATCCTGGTCCATGTTTGAGATTAATTATAAGCTCATTCCCTTCTACTACATAAACATGTTCTGACCAATGTTGTTATTAGTCAAGCGACATCCACAAAGTAATTTCTGAACATAAGGCAAAGCATACGATCACAAGGTCACACGGTGCAGTTGTAAAAGCATAGGCTTTGGAGTCAAGCAGAGCCTTGTCTGCTCCTGAGTCAGTTGAGGAGCTGCCACTGGCTCTGGGTAAGCCCTGCTTTGTACAGATCAGGAATGCTGGATGCCTATCCTGATAGCTGGAGGCTTCCATCAGCTGGCTGTGCACTGTGTCACTTGCTCATAGGCAGGGAGGGAATAGAAAGACTTAATTATACTCATGTTTTCTGTCACCGAATTTTTAGTACAGTCTGAATTGTAGATTCTTCTTGTATCAGTTTTGCAAATCTCTGCGATATTGGGAACCCATACATACAGTTGAATGGAAGCAGGTGAAAACAAGGCAGATGAAGTCAGAACCATGTGGACAGCAGTGTGCCAGCAGCAGCTCTTTGTACTCAAGAATCAAATGATTGACTGTTGGCAGGGATTAAACGGGGCTCACTGACTGCAGGGGCTTTGATCTTAGCCAAATCCACTGAGACAGCTGAAATTTCATGGGAAGGTGACAAGGATTTCCTAAACCTAATGCAAATAGATGTTTAACTTTCAACTGCAGCTCATGCCTGAAGGCTTTGCAGGTGCATGAAAAGAGAATTCTGATTTGTAAATTGAAAAATGTTGACTTTTTTTTTACAGAATATTCTGATTTGGTTGGGCTAGAAGTTAAATGCCGTTAAAAACTTTTAGTTATTTAGCTGATTATTATTTTAATAAAATTTCAGTGGCACTCATGTTAAGTAAAGATGATATTATTTGGAGAGACTTCATTAGAATTTGAGAAGGATTTATCAAATGATGAATTTAAATTTTTGCAGTAAACACCATGCAGTCTTACTTTTTCAGTAATACCGACAGATAGGGCTACATACCATCTTTACTCATTAATTGGCCAATGCTAATAAAATATTGCATAAAACTTAACAAACATTTTCCAACATGAATGCATGTTGTAATCAACCTATAGCTGAGGTTGCCTTATTAAAAAAATCAGTGTGCAAATTAGCATTTGTAGTTACATGAGTTACAACCCAGATTATGTCATAAAAAGTATATGCTTTAGGCTCAGACATGACACAAGTTTTCTTGTCAGAAATATAGATCGATACTTATTAGATAATTTCAAAGCAATATCCACTTAAAGTCCTATTTGTGATCCTTTCCAATAGCTCCTTGTTTCATTGAAGAGATTATCACAGGCATTATTATTATCAATTTATTCTCAATGCTTTGTGTATGATAGTTTTTTTAATAAAATGATTTTACTAGTTTTTAAAATTTGTTTTGGGAAAGGTTTATGTCCTCTAATGCGCCCTCAGAATCCATCATCTGCTCTTGTATATTTTTAGGTAATAAAATTAGTGACTATTTTTTCTTTATAGTTTCCATGCATTGTGGTCTGTGTCCCAAATGTCATCTCTGCTACTTTTCTCCTATAGTCTAGTTTTATGATATTATAATTGCTTTATGGGATTATTAAGTATAAAACTTGGCTTTAGAAACACATTGAGGACTGAATAGGTATCGACAAAGTGCATCAGTCTTCAGTGGGTTTCTTAGGAATGGTGGGTTTATTTTTGTTCCTCTCTTTTTTTTCTTTTCTTTTTCTCTTCCTTTATTTTTTATTTTTTGAATTTTTTTGGTATAGGGTACATGGGCTCACCAGAGAGAGACAGAGTGAGAGGAAAACTGAGAGACCCTCCCCACCCCCACCACCCAGGGAATGGCCACACTGCAATTCTTTCTCCTCCATTCTCCTCCCAGGATTTTGGCCACATATGCACACAAGCCTGGCATGTTTTTCAAGCTGCCAGGTCCAACTGTGTAGTTGCTATCTCAGGAATGCTAGGTTTCAAGTATGGATCTTTGTCCAAACTTCTCCTGCCTTCTTCCTAGAAAAATCTTCAGCTGACTGGCCAGGAAAGTCTTGCTATCACAAAAGTATCTGGCTATCAGCATCACCTGGCACGTGGTCTGAATATATAGTTTTAGGCCCTGCTCTAGACCTTCTGAATCAGAGTTGTATTTTAAGAAATTCTGTAGTGGTTCTTATAAAATCAAAGTTTAAGGAGTGCTACAGTAGAATGGCTGTCTTTCATTTAACTTTGGGCTAGGTGTTTCCTGGGATGCAGTGTTGTCATTCCCTTAACCACCTCCATTTCTGGGGCACAGAACAATCAAGACCCTCTTATTTTATTGGTCACTATTGCTGAGAGGAGTGTGGATTATTTTCCTTTTAGCTTTACACAAGGAAAAGTAAATCCTTTCTGAAATTACCCATGTGTTTTGCTATATTACTGATGTACTTAAACTTGTAGACCTATTACTACTTCTAATTTCTATTTTTTATTATTTTTTTTGTTTGCTGTAGTGCACACATGTTCACCAGAGACAGACAGAGAAAGAGAGGGGAAGTGAGAAATCACTCCCCAAGGAGGAAGGCCATGCCACAAACCCTTTGCCCTTATTCTTCTTTCAGGATTTTGGGCATGTATGCACACACACCTTGCATGATTTTCAAGCAGCTGGGTCTGGGACTCAGACTATAGAATTGGCCATGTAGGATTCAACTGCTTTAAACTTTGTGCCACTGCTGGCCCTCTAGATATTTTTAATAGATATCCTTTTAATTGACTGAGTACATGAAATTACACTGCAAGAAAACTGATAAAGAGAGCAGTTCTATAGCAAAGAAGAACTACAATTTAATCTCTGCTTCCCATGTGTGCCATAGAAAAATCTGTGATAAAAGAAGTATACACAATTTGATATTTCTCCTGTGAACCTGCCCATTGGAGTTGAGTTCTTGTCTTTGGTGTTATCTAAGGGCATTGCATAACTCAGCTGGGGCTCAGATAACTCCAGCCTCAAAGACCCAGTTACCCAGTGGTAGGGGGCACTGGGTCAGGTCTGGCAATAAATGAATTATATATATTGGGTTGTTACAAAAGTCTTGATGTACTTTTCTATGCAAAAAATATGTTACGACTTGTCTGATGACCCAATATTTTCCAAATCTGTCTGATAAAAGATGACTTGGAATTAGCTCAAGGTGTAGGGCTGGATTATTGTCAGAATGGCAAGGAATTAAATTAACCTCCATCTCAGAAACTGTTTCCTAAATCTCATAGGTTTCAATATTTCTCATCTCTAATTGCTTTTGTTTGCTTACCCTTGTGGATTATAAAAATCACTAAGATAGGTTGTTGACAATTCTAGGTGCATAGTTCCCATCTTCAGAGCTTCCCTTGGACCAGACAGTCCCACGAGTTGGTGCTTATGCAGAACCCCCCAGAGTTTCTGGTGATCTGCTGAGATGGGGACCTGTTGACCAGCCTTTGCAAAGCCCCTGTTTCTTCTTTGGAAGACACATTGGAATGAGAGCCCGTTATGTTAATTAACATAAAAGCACTTCATAAATTACAGTGCCCTGTCTGTCACTCCACATATGGCCCTGGGCACCATTTGCTTTGATCTTCTATTCTGTACATCTTCCTGACTCCATAGGTCCATGCTTTTCCAGGCATCTCCTTGCACCTCCAGAGTTGCTTCTGAGATGTGAGTTGATTTCAGTCTTTGTCCTTCTGAAACTACTCCAGCCCCACACCTTGAGCTAATTCCAAATTGCCCTTCATTTGACCTACAGGCAAATTTTTAAAATATACATATGCATAATTCATTTATCATCAGGCATGACCCAGTGATTCTTACCACTGGGTAACTGGGTCTTTGAGGCTGGAATTATCTGAGCCCCAGCTGAGCTATACTGTGACCCTAGGTCACCAAGAAAAGGAACAGAACTTCAACAGGTGAATTTGTAGGAGGAATATCACACTTTCTGTTCATCTTTTCTCATAAATATTTCCACAACACACATGAGAAGTAGAGATCAAATTTTAGGTCTTCTTTGATAGAGAATTGCTTTCTTTTTCTATTTTTTTTTTGGGGGGGGGATAATTCTATGCATGGGACAGTTTTGCTAAATGTCTTTTTTTTTTTTTTTTTTTTTTTTTTGAGAGGTTTTTGCTATAGAGTGCGTGTGCTCAGCAGAAAGACAGAGACAGAAAGATAGAAAGAGAGAAATCACCCCCCCGGGGGATGGACACACCACAATCCCTTCTCCTCCATTCCCCTCTTGGGATCTTGGGCACACACGCACATGTCCTGGCGTGAGTTTAAGCCACTGGGTCCGGGACTCGAACTGCAGTCAGCTACATGGGAGGTCAGCAACATAGCCATTACCCTAACTGCTGGTCCCAGTTTTGCTAAAGGTCTTAGTGCATAGTCTTGCCTTTCAAAACATAGAAGCTCACCACGGAAGTCTTTGACTTTGACTTATTTTTAGAATAGTTTTAGGTTTACAGCAAAATGGAGAGGAAGATCCGGAAATTTCCCATATATTCCCTCACCTATGCATGTATAACATCCCACGTAGTCAATATCTCCACCAGAGAGGTATGTTTGTTATAGACGAATCTACATAAGAGATCATTACCACCTAGTATCTAAGAGCTGTGGTTTACTATTGATGTTCATTCTATGGGTTAGGAAAAATTTATAATGACATATATCCACCATTATAGTATCATGAAGAATTATTTCACTGCCCTAAAAATTCTTTGTGTTCTCCCTGTCTCTCTCTATCCTGTAAATTCCTAACAACCTCTTATCCGTTTACTGTCTCCATCATTTTTCCTTTCATAGAGTGTCATATGGTTGGAATAATATGGCATGTGGCCTTTTCAGATTGGCTCCTCTCAGTTAGTGCATTTAAGGTTCTTCCATACATTTTCATGCTTTCACTGTCTTTTTGTAAACAAACAAACAAACAAAAAACAAGGCTGGAGTAATGTCCAATGGTCATATTCTGGGCTACTTAGCACTCCCTTTGAGCATGAGTCCATGATATCAATGCCCTGCCATTGTTTCCTTGAGTCCCAAGCATGTCCTCTACGCATGATGCCATTGTCACTAGACCACGAGTACCCTAGACATATTCAACATGGAGAAGGTGGTATGATGAGGAGCCAGATGGTTGGGTAATTTTCTTTCAAAAAATGGCAAGTAAATTTTTTCTGTAAAGGAGTGCTTTGGTTCCATCCCTGACCATGTTAATGGGTTATGCAACAATACACTAAATAAAAAAAAAAAAAATCAAGACCTAAGGCAGTCGGCACTTCTGGGATTTAGCACTACTATCTATAACATGAGTTAGCACAGATTACTTTTTATTCTGCCTTCCAGGCCCTGTATGAGAACTCCTTCATTATATATGTCCATGAGAATTTTCAACATCTCTCTGAGACTATTCAATTTTTATATTGGCTTCATTGAACATTTTGAAACACTTAAGGTATTTTCTTTAAAGCCAGTTCACCAGACAAAGGAAATTCACATTTTTAAAAACTAGGATATCCTCTCTCCATTTTTCCTTTTCTGTTTTCCTACCCATTCCTCTGGTTGGTCTGAGGTCTCTCAGAATTGGGTTTAAGGTGGGAAAAGACAGGTTGGACAGCTGAAGCAGGTATGGTGGGTGAAGGGAGGGACAAGAGCATCTTATATTTCACTCACCAGGCCAGAAGCATATTTGTGCCTGTCGGTTGATAGTGGCCTTTAGTTATGAAAGTCGATATTGCACAGTGGAAATGAAACCCAGCCTGGAATTGTTAACATAATCCATCTGCAGCCTGAAGCCAACAAATGCTTCAGATAGTATAATATGCTCCTGCCCCATATAACCTCTGTGTTGCTGGCTGGGCCAATTGTATACCACTCCTTTGCCTCTCTGCTTTCCGTTTATAAAATTGGTCCCCTAGAAAATTCAGTACTGACTTTATAAACATCCTTTATTATTTCATTTTATACTTGTGTGAACTATTCAGTAGTTCATATATAATATCAGTAATCCTTGATCTTATTTTGTTTGTTTGCTTGTTTTATTGATTTCTAAAATTTGGGAGGCAAATTTAATTCAGTTTTCTAATCTAGACATGATTTTAATAGTCTGTTTCAAATACTGGATTGCCTTTCCATTGTTCAGATATCGGGATCAGGACATATGAAGGCCTCTCTGTTTAAAACAGTCGCATGCTTGTATCTGTTGCTCCATCTGGCCCAGAGGTGGGGTGGGATCACTTAGGCTTTCTAAACATAGAGCACCCTGTTCTAGAGGCTGACACTGTGCTTTGAGTTAGGCAATTTTCAGAACACCATCTCAATTTCTAGCAGGTGTTTCTGAGTAAGACAATGCTGTCTAGCCAGAGATCATCTTCTTCAGTTCTATCATTATGTGCATCGTGAATGTACAGAATCCCAATGACCGGAAATGCCTAAGTATTTACTCTTTGTGTAGATGTCTATTTCTTACATTAGCATCTCCCCTCTAATGCTTAATGTAGCATTTTAAAAATGCTTTCTGGGCCCTGCAGGTAGCATGGTGGTTAAGGAGCTGGACTCCCACATGGCTGACTATGGTTTGAGTCTCAAACCTGGTGGCTTTCTCTCTCTCTCTCTCTCTCTCTGTCTCTCTGTTGTACGTGTGCCCTATAAAAATTTAAGAATTATAAATAATATCAAATAAATAATTATTTAAAAAAACACTTTCTGGGTATTGTCCAAAAGTAAGTGTTTACTACATGTTTTTATAACACATAAACCTAAAGATGTTTTGTTCTTGCTCTTTCTGATAGGACTATTACCTTGGTTTCTGAATCTGATTTGGGTGTGTGTGAGTGTATGTTTCTTTTGCCCCAGTTGGGCACAGTTAAAAAATTAAAAACCTACAAACTAAAACTTACAGTGAAAACATTTTGCATAAATGGTTTTTAAAATGCATTTATTTATTATTGTTCTTTTGACAATAATTGTACATATTTATGGGGCACAGTGTAATATTGTGAGATATATATATATATATGTATATATATATATATATATATACACACACACATACATGTGTAATGATCAAATCAACTAACATATCTGTCATCTCAAACATTTATCTATAATATGTGTTGAAAACATTTAAAATCCTTTATTCTACCTGTTTTGAAATATATGATAAATTATTGTTAACTATGCAAGAAGTCCTCAGAAAGCTCATGGAAAATGTGCATTCTAAACCTATGCATGTATTTCAAAATTGTTTTGCACCCAAATAATCCCATAGTTTAATTCCATTTTTCCATGAATATTTTGAAGTTGCTTGGTAATCACTACTGTGCTATAGAACACAAGAGCTTATTCTTGCTAACTATAGTTTTGTGTTTGTTAACCAACCTCTCTCTAGACGTCCTTCCCCCTGCTGCCTTCTTAGACACTAGTAACCATTATTCTACTTTCTACAGTTGACCCTTGAACAACACGAGTTTGAACTGCATGGATCCATTTATTTGTGGTAATTTTCAGTATATACTATAAATGTATTTTCTATCCCCTATGATTTTCTTAGTAACATTTCATTTTTTTCTAGTTTGTAGGAATACAGTAAACAATACATATAGCATGTAAAATATGTGTTAATCAACTTTTTATATTATCTGTAAGGCTTCTCGTCAACAGAAGGCTTCTAGTACTAAGATATTTAGGGAGTTACAGCTACATGTGGATTTTCAACTGTACAGGAATGGGAGCCCCTAACTCCTGGGTTGTTCAAGGGTCAGCTGTACTACTATGTGGATCTTTTTAACAAGAATTTTTATTATTTAGATACAATTATGAGGTAAAAGCTCATCTCTTCCTGCTAGTATCTGATATGAAGGTTTTTAGTTTAGACACAAAATCAGCCAATGGAACATACTCAGAAGAACAGGTTTATAAATGAGTTACTTGGTGTACTTTTATTACAGTCCTATACAGGATTGTATAGGACTATAGAGCCACGCCAAGTAGCGCTTAATCAGGTACCTTCAAATACAGTACTTTAGGGCCATAATCCTAAACCACAAAATGACATTTATCTAAAGTAATTACCCTGGGTCTCAACCATATTTCACTAGTGTTTGCTAATCTCACTAGCATATGGGACCAGAGAATTAAAAGTAAGAAGCAGATTAAATAAATTACATTTTACAGTATCCTTAGGGATAATATTTGACTCTGGAAGTGAAAATATATTTGACTGAGTTACTTGTTTACTGCTTTGAAAGAAAATACTAAAATAAATACATTCTTCTATTATGAAGGTGTTCTTGTATAGCTTTAAAGGAGAGTAAGAATAAACTAGTACTAGTTATAGATTATCCACTTCAATGCCTTTTCATCGGCTTCCAGGTAAGACCTGGTATACCTAGAAACTTGGGTGCCAAGTGGCTTCACCTTACAGTAGGGGAATATCTGGTGCCAGGCTGGCATAACTATAAGGTCACATCTGGAAAGAGTGAAGAGAAACCTAAATCTTGACCTTACATTTTTTCCCCACTTCTGTCTGCATCCTTCTCTACACTCACACCTAGGAGGACATGAGAAAGTTGCTGCAGATTTACTATTATGAACTTTGAAAAAAGTTGAATTTGAAGCCTGGCTTCCTCACTAACTAGTTGAGTGAACTTGGATCTGCTTATTATATCCCTGGCCTCGTTTTCCTCACCTGTAAAACAGGAATGATGGGCTTTACTTCACTGGCATTATAGTGAAGATGTAAAAAGGTCCTAAGTGTAATCCTTCTTGTCTATTTTTGAAATTGGTAGTAATTGTAAATTGGTACAGCCACTGTGGAAAACAATATAGAGATTTCTCAAAACCTACACCTAGAACTATCATGTGACCCAGTTATCCCACTTGTTGATATTTACCCAAAGGATAGGAAAAATACTCAGGAAGACATTTGCACATCATCATGCTTATTGAGCATTATCTATAATTTCTAAAACATGGAATCAATCTAAGTGCTTAAGAACTGATGACTGGATTGAAAAAAAAAAATGGAGCACATGTGCAGTATGGAATATTACTTAGCCATAAGGAACAATGAGATTCTGTCATTGAATACAAATTGGATGAATATAGGATGTTTAATGCTAAGCAAAGTAAGCCAGACAATGAAAGACATACATTGTATATCCCTGTTCAACATATACTGAATGTCTGCATTTCATGGCAGAAATTGACTCAAAGCTATAATAGTAGGGAGAAAAAATGAAGATATCAGAGACTAGAAGTGGGTCAGTGGGACTCAGGGAAGAAATACTTAACTGACATGACAATGTAAAGTTCTCCATTGAAATGATGTATATGGTAATATCCTTGATTTGTCACGTACTAAATTTCTACTGTGAAAAAATCATATTGTGTATTATAGAAATGTACAGCAATTAAATGTGAATAAGAAGTTTTTTTTTTTTTTTTTCCTATATATATATAAAGTCACAAGTGAGCACTTCTGTCTCAGGTCTTGACACAAAGTCCCATAACTCACAGCTGCCTCCTGTGACTTGGAGAAAGTAAGTCTGAGTGTCAAGACTAAAACTAGTCTTCCTGATACTGCCTTGGAGTTTAGGATATGCCCTGAACTTCTAAGAGGGAATCAAAACTGTGTCCTTATTTGCTTAAAGGATCTCATTTTTAAAAAAATAAAATCATAAGTAGTGGTGTCATTCTTATCATTTTTATCTTGTTGAGTTTTTTATTTTTTCCTGGTCTTTTAAAAGCACAACTTTTGTGTTCTTTGAATTTCTCATTGTCTAGTATTTTATTACCTTGTAATTCCTTTGATTATACTTCATTTTTCCAGCTGATTGAATTGAATATTGAGCTGATTTGTTTCCAGTCTTTCTCTTTAAAAAAAAAAATGCACTTAAATCTCTAAGTTACTCTCTGATTAACACTGCAGCTACACTTGACAAGATACTTGCTTGTCTTTGGTTGGTCATGTAGATACATTTTTTTTTTTTTTTTTTTTTTTTTTTTTTGTACCAGCATGTTTGTTACTTTCCATTTACCATACTTGGCCTTTGGTCTTCTATTCTCCTTCTGTCCTACCCCACGTGTTGCTGTCCACTGGATGATGATTTGCATTTTCTTTATGTCCTTTAGTTCTAATGGTGTGGAAGTTGCGAGTTCTATTTCTATTACTCGTTTTCACCTATGGGCTTTGATTTGTACACCTGATTCACAAAACTTACAGTTAATGAGCATAATAATGAGCACAGGATTTAAGATTTCTTAATTCTGAATGCTTTCTCCTCCTTTCCAAGTTGTTTTGACAGGACTTTTAATGATACCCTCTTTTTAACAATCTCACAAGTCTTTTTAGAAATTAAATTGGTAAAGTTATATTTACCAGCATATTCATAGAGTTCACTATCTACTATTTCTTCTGATGGGATCATCAGAATGGTTAAAACCCAGGATGGCTGGAACCCTAAACAACAGGGTCAGAGGCACAGCTAGTAAGAGTAGGTGTGGCTGAAGACTCTGGGCAGTTGTCCAACACAGGCTGACTGAATGCCTACCTTCTACCTGGCATCCTACATGTTATAGAAGGTCTTCTTTCTTGTATTTGGGATTTAAATAGGACATTATATTGTGAAATATAATCTTTCATCATTTGTTCAGTGAAGGTCTGAGAGTAGTAAGTTCATTCATTCTTTTTATGCCTAAAAACATCTTTGTTTTGCTTCATTTTTAACTGATGATACAGTGGGGCATAGAATTCTATACTGACATTTATTTTCCTTCATAATTTTGCAGATATTTTGTTGTGGTTATCCTTATTTGCTATTAATTTCTCTTCTTTTTTTTATTCTTTTTCTTTCTGATAGGCTTTTGTTTTGTTTTTGATTTTTTTTTTTTCTTTTGAGAGAGAGTTTTGCTATATGGCATGTGCGCTCGCCAGAAAGACAGAGTGAGACAGAGAGACAGAAAGCAAGAAATCACCCCCCAGTGGGGATGGCCATGCCACAATCCCTTCTCCTCCATTCTCCTCTTGGGATCTTGGGCAGGCATGCGCATGCACCCAGCATGAATTTAAGCCACCAGGTCTGGGATTCATACCATGGTCAACTACATGAGAGTCCAGTGACATAGTCATTATACCAGCTGCTGGTCCTATCTGATAGGTTTTAATGTTTTTCTCTAGCTCTGAAATGGTCTCTAGTTTCACATAATTATGATGCGTTTCTTTCTTTCTTTTTTTTTGGGGGGGGGGATTTGCTTATCTAAATTCTACTTGGCTTGTACTATTTCTAGAATCTGAGCATTCAGATAGTTCATTAATTTAGAAATTTCCTTCAGGCAGTATCTTTTCAAATGTATTCTCTCCCATTACCCTTGTTCAGGTTTTCTTTTAAAAATAGAGTGCAATTTATTATTTTTTTTCTCTGAATCTTTTAACTTCTCTTTCCTATTGTCAAACTCTACCTTTCTGTGTTAACTCTGTGCAAGTTCATTACACCAACTTTTCTTTACTGTTCCCTTTCCTTCTGTGTCTTGTTTGAAGTTTTGTCTAGTTTATTTATTCTGAATCTGGTTTCAGCAGATTCAGGTACTCCTTCTGTTTTTGATCTGTGTTAGAATCCCTCCCATCTTGTTATGTTTATTTAGCTTTTTTTTTTTTTTTTTAACAATAGACCCTCCTCTCTCCTCTTATCATCATTTGAGATGTGTGTCTCTCTGTATTTATGTACAATGTGTATTTTGTGAGAATGTCTATTTTAACGTACGTAATTAAATGATGCTATATATTTTTAAATTTTCATCAACACCATGTATTTGGAACTCCCCAAGTTTCTACGTGTAAATTAAATTCCTGTACTTAGCAGCTGCATTGTACTTCATGGTCCCTATTCAGCAAATACGATCTATTTACTTCCCCAGAGATGGACACAACAATGATCTTCAAGACCCCACTACTACAAACCTTGCTACAATGATCGTCCTTAGAGTTGTGTCTTTCTGGACTTGTGTCAGAGTTTCTTTGGAAGACACTTGACATGAATTGACAAAGTACTGCCAGGCATCTCTGTACCATGGGTGCACTGGCCCACTCTTATTTTTCCCCAACATATGAGGGTTCCTCTGTATCCTTACCAGCTTTTCCAAATACTTGGTTTTCTAAATTTTGATAGATGAAAAGCTGCAAAATGTTTTCTCACTATTTGAATTCTTACTGTTTTCTGATTAATAGTTAATTTTAGGATTCTTTCATATTTATTTTAATCTTATGAGTTATCTCTTCTAAAAATCATCTATTAATATCCTTTGCCTATGTTAATACTACAGTTTCTCTCTTTTTCTTTTTGATTTTCAGAAGATCTATGTATATTGCAAAATATTGCTTTATTGATTTTAGATATTACAAATATCTTCTCTGATTTTGTCATGATTTTAACTTTGTCCATGGTCTATCCTAAATAGAAACTCATAGCTATTCTTAAATGAATTTTGGGTTACAATTTGTGTGTAATAAAAATGATAATTTCTCAGCCTATTCTTTCTTATCATTTGAGTGCACCATGTTTACACTAGCCAAAACAGGATATAAATATTCTGATTAGCTATTACCAAAATAAGTTCTTTGCTCCCCTTGGCCAGTCACCACTCTACTCTCAACCACCAAGATGCAATCCTTTTTTTTTTCTTTTTTTTTAGGTTTGCCATAGGGCTCATTTCCTCACCAGAGAGAGACAAAGAAGGAAAAGTGAGAAATCACCCCCCTCTAGGAAAATAACCATACCACAATCCCTTCTACTCCATTTCCTCTTAGAATTTTGGGAACTCACACACATACACCTGGCATGATTTTCAAGCCACTTGGTCTGGGGCTCAAACCAGAGTTGGTCATGCAGGAGTCTAACACCATAACCACCACGTCACATGCTGGCCCCAGAAATCCTTCCTGATTTCTATCAACACAGATTAGTTTCATCTGTTCCTGGATATACATAAAATCAAGCTCTATGCATTCTTGGTACCTGGCTTCTTTTTATTCAATTATAATGCTTTTGAAATTCACCCACAGTGTTTCTGGTTTTAGAAGTTTGTTTCTTTATTTTAATTTTCCCTCAGTCTCCTGTTGCCAGACTTTTGGGTTGTTTCCAGTGTTTGACTGATATGAGAAAGGATGGTATGAATATTTTTGTAGACTTTTTTTGTGAACATATGTTGGCATTTCTCTTGGGTAAATACTAGGAGTGGGATTCCATGTTTACCTTATGGAAAACTTCATAAAGTCTACTGTTTAAATTACTGCCTGGAATATATGATGGTTCTTATTGTTCAATGTCCTCTCTAACTTTTAGTATTGGCAGTATTTCTCCTTTTAACTCTTCTAGTGTGTATAAAATGCTATTTTATTATGGTTTAAGTTGTATTTATCTGATCATTGATGATTCTATCCTATGTGCTCATTGGCTGTGGTATATTTTCTATGAAATGATTATTCAAACATTTGCCTAATTTTATTGGGTTGTCTTCTTATTATTGAGTCACAAAGATTTTTATCATATATTTTGGGTATAAATCATTTGTCTGATATAATATTTTGTTTTCAATTTTTAGTCTATTTTATTAATGGTGTCTTTCAATTAACAAATTTCAATAAATTGATAAAGTCTAACATTTGATTTTTTTTATATGGTTAGTGCTTTCCTGTCTGTCTGTAAAACTTGGCCTTTTCCAAGGTCACAAAGATATTCCACTAGGCTTATTTTTAGAAAACGTCTGACTGTATATTCTACACTTTGATCGTAAAGATTCATCTGTAATTTATTTTACACAAGGCTCATTTTCCTCCATCTATTGATTCTTAAAGGATTATTTGTTAAGAAGATGTTCTTTCTCTTCTCTCTCACCCCATTTAATTGACTTTGCAACTTGGTTTATAAAAGTAGTTAACTATGTGTGGATCTCAGTTTTGTTCCACTGATCTATTTGTCTATTCTTTTTTTTTTTTTTTTTTTTGAGAGGTTTTTGCTATAGGTTGCATGCGCTCACCAGACAGACAGAGACAGAGCGATAGAAAGAAGCGAGAAATCACCCCCCAGAGGGGATGGCCACGCCGCAATCCCTTCTCCTCCATTCTCCTCTCGGGATTTTGGGCACGCGCGCACATGTTCCCGGCGTGAGTTTTAAGCTACCGGGTCCGGGGACTTGAATCGCGGTCGTATTTGTCTATTCTCATAACATCAATATCATCATTTAAATTATGTATGTTTTTTCTAAAAATTAAATCGTGTAATTATAGTTATATGGTTTTGCTTATACTGCCTGATTATGAATGTTTTATTGCAATCTTAAAAAATATCAGGTATTATCACTGATTTTCTTTTTTGAGAATGTTTGACTTTGAATTCATTTCTTTGCTGTATTGCCCTAGCTAAAACTTCTAGTACAATGCTGATTATTGTTAAGAAGTGAATAATAAAATGAGTGAGTATCTTTGCCTTGTTCCTAATTCTAATGAGAGAGAATTCATTATTTCACCATTAAATATTAATGTAGTTTATACATTTCTCATAGATGCCCTTTAGCAGATTGTGGAAGACCCATTCTCTTAGTTTTCTGAACATTTTTTTTTTTTAATAAATAGGGCTGAATATTGTGAAATTCCTTCTCTGCATGTATTGAAATAATCATAGGATTTTCTGTTTTATCCTGATAATGTAAAGACTTATTTGGATTGAATTTTAAATGTTAAACCAATTTTGTGTTCTAAAATAAACTCAAATTGTGATGTGTTATCTTTTTTACATTTATAGTATATAGCTGGTAATATTTTAACAGGTTTTGATATAAATTCTCATGAGGGATAATGTTCTATACTTTTCCTAATCTTATCATATACTCAATAGGGTCTCTAAAACAATTTGTGACAGTTTAGTGTCACTTCTTCATTAAATATTTATATTTGGTCTGGGTTTTTCTTGTTTTATTTTTATGATAAGGCTTCTAATTACACATTCCATTTGTTTAGCATTTATTAGTCTATTTAGATTTTTTATTTCTTCTTGCGTCAGTGGTGGTAAGATCTGTTTTTCCAGGAGTTTGAAATAATATCAATAGTCATGAATTTATTTATAACGTCCTCTTTCAACTTTTGAATATGCAGATAATTTTTTTCTCTTTTTTTCTTGAACAGTTTTGCTAGAGATATATCAATTCTGTTTATTTTTTTAGAAAGCCAACTTCTTGCACTGTTGATTTTATTTGTTAATACTTTTTTAAAATTTCTGCTCATTTTATTCTACTTTAGTTTTTCCTTTTTTTTTTTTTTTTTTTCTGGTTTGTTTTGATGGACACCTAGTCCCAGTTGTCATAATGCAAACTGCAGGGCACCACTGTGCAAAAATGGAGTCACTAGGGAAGGCTGTGTGTTTGGTTTCTGGGTTGACCTGAACATACTAGATATACCCATGGGCTGACTAGAAGTCTTTTAGTAGGATCACAGCATAAAGAAAACTTGTTGGTGACCCCTGTCCCTCTCTCTCGTACACTTATGAAATAAATGAATAAACTTAAAGATAGGAGTTTAGACTTCTTTTTTTACAACTTTTGTTTTTCAATTTAAGAAGGCAATTAAAGCCACAAATCTCTCCCATGTGCTACTTTCACTGCATTTCACACATTTTGATATTTGTGTTTTCAGTACAATTCAGTCCTATTTTATATTTTTCCTGTGGTTTTTCTTTAGACCCTGCTCTACTTAAAGTGTGTTCTTTAATTGTCAAATATTTGTTTTCTAAAACTATCTTATCATTATTCATTTCAATTATTACTATAATTCAATACTTTGTTGTAAGAGAATATACTTTATATAAATTTCATTACTCTAATTTGAGTTGTTTAATGTATATATGTATGTATGTATTTACTGTTCTATAATATGGCTTATATTACTAAGTGTTTCATGTGTTCTTGACAAGAATCAATTGTTGAATGGAGTGTTCTATTAATATTTTGTTAAATTTGTTGATAGTGTTATTTAAATCTGTGTGCCTTGATTTTTAGTTCATTTGTTTCATCAGTTATAAGGAGAAACATCAATTAAAATGTTCCATGATGATGGGCCCACCAGTGGCATGATGATTGAGATGGCTGTAATCCACCTGGTTTGTCTGAGTTCCTGGACCTAGCAACTTGAAACACGCACAGGCAAATGTGCATGCATGCTTAAAATCCCGAAAGGAAGGAGAAATGGAGGAGAGGGCATTGCAGTGTGACCATTCTCCCTGAGGGAAGCTTTCTCACTTTCCCTATCTCTCTCTCTCTGCTTTGGTCTCTCTCTAGAGAGTCCATGTGCCCTCTGGCAAAATTAAATAACAACAACAAAAAACTTCCATGATGGTATGAGCTTACAATTTTTTAAAATTAAAATTCTGTCAATTGTTACATCATGTATTTTGAAGCTTTTTTTTTTTTTTAGTAGAAGCATAAACATTTAGAGTCATAATTTTTTTTTTTTTTGGGAGGGGTCTTTGCTACAAGGCACGTGCGCTCGCCAGACAGACAGAGACAGAGAGATAGAAAGCGAGAAATCACCCCCCAGGGGGGATAGCCATGCCACAATCCCTTCTCCTCCATTCTCCTCTCAGGATCTTGGGCATGCACGCACATGCGCCGGTGTGAGTTTTTAAAGTCGCTGGATCTGGGACGCGAACCGCAGTTGACCACGTGGGAGTCCATTGACATAGCCATTACGCCAACTGCTGGTCCCTAGAGTCATAATTTATTTTTGATGAGATGATTTCTAACAGAATGAAATACCCCTTTTATATATGGTTTCTGTTTCTCTTGAATTGTACTCTATCTGGTATAAATATAGTGATCTAGATTTATGATGCATAGTGTTTGGATAGTATGTCATTTTTCAATATTTTACACTTTTGATCATCTTTTTCTTTGTGTTCTAATTGTATTACTTGTACAAGACTTATGTTTGGATCTTAATTTTTTTTAGCCAGTATGTAAGTTGTTTTTAGTCCATTTATATTTAATGTAATCACCAATACAATTTTAATCAGTCTTTCATCTTCATGTTTGTCTGTTCTCTTTCTATTTTATCCCTTATTTTGCATGGTGAAGTAATTATTTAATTCCGCTACATCTTTAAGTACATCTCTGTATTATTTTAAAAAGTTACTAGAGATATGGTATGAATTTTTAGCTTATTATTTTTCCAACTATACCTAACTTTCCTAAAATTACAAGAATATGGGCTAGTGGATGGTGTGGTGATTAAGGTGACTGGATCCCACATGACTGACTACACGGTTTGAGTTCTGAGTCTGGTGGCTTGAAGAACAAACCAGGCATGTGTATGTGTGTATACTCAAATCACCAAAGGAGGGAGAAACAGAAGAAAAGAAATTGCAGGATGACCATCACTCATGAGCTGTCTTACTTTCCCTCTCTCTGTGTCTCTCTCCAGTGAGCATACATGCCCTCTGTCAAATTATTTTTAAAAAAGAAAGAAAAATTCAGAAAAATATAGTTCTATTTGTTTCCCTCTCACTCTTTGTATTTTTAACTCTCTTGTATTCTATAAACCCCACAATTTATTGTTACTACTTTGCTAGTTCTATATATTATATATGTGTATGAAATATTTACACAAACATGTCTGTGTGTATATATACATACCTACACATACACACACACACATTAAAGAAAATAAATAGACCCTTTATTTCTATTCATATATTATACTTATTGTGGTTTTCATTCTTTCCTACAGACTAGGGATTCTAATTGGCATCATATCCTTTTCTTGACATCCTTCACAAATTTCTTGTAGCACAGATTTTCTCACTGGAACATCTTTGATTTTTTATCTGCCTGAAAATGTCTTTATTTTTCTTTATCTTTCATTTTTGATGTATACGGTGGCTAGATGCAGAATTCTGTATTGACTTTGTTTTTCTTTCAGCATTTTTAAAATTTTATTTCACTGTGAAAAATTCAGCCATCATTCTTTTAATATTTCCCCTGCATATACCATAAACTGTTTTTTTCTGGCTACTTTTAAAGTTTTCTTGGTCCAGCTATGATAGTGCAGGCAGCAGGTCCAGGGTTTACATCCTGGCTCAGCTTGAATATGTTGAGCACACCTGTGTTCCTGATTGGCTAGAAGGCTGGGGACAGGAGTGTAGGTTGTGGCATGGTGAGACCCTGTTGAAAATACCTCTCTCTATCTCTAAAAAGATTTATTTCTCTCATGAAATAAATAAATGGATAAAACTATAAAAATTCTTAATATTTTTAGTATTCAGTAGTTTTTCTTTGATGTGCCTAGGTGCGATTTTTTTAAAAAGTTACTACATTACAAAAAATAAAAATAAAAAAGAGGATACTACATTTATAGTTTGCTGTGTTCTTAGATGTGTACGTTGGTGTGTTTCATTAATTTAAAATACTATTAACTATTGTCTCTTCAAGTATGTTTTTCCTGTTCCTCTCTCTTCTCCCTCTGGGACTCCAAGGGCATTTATGCTAGCCTCTTAATTTTCATAATATAACTGAAAGAACTATTGATTCAGTGATTAAGGCTTATAAATCATGTACTTTTGGTAATCAAAAGCAGAGACTATAAAAAAGGCATTTTTTATTATGAACACTATAATTCATGCTAATTGTAAAAATATTACAGGAGAAATATAATAGTTTTTGAATTCAGTCATAGGTTATTATGACATTTAATATGTATTTTGAATATAAATAAATGCTACAAGGATGGGCAAATAGTCAATCACATGTGAAATAAGAAGTAATATTCTACATTAGATTGTTGTTTATTTTTTTAAGTGGGTGTTAATAATTAGTTTTGGATTAGTGTTGCTTTAGATCTCTTTGTGTTTTACAATCTACCACCTATGCTTGGTACTATACCACAGGTCTTGAATGCCTTGTTTTACTGATTTTTTTTTTCACTTTTTACTATGTTTGTGTTTCAGTTTAAATAATATCTACTGGCCTGCCTTTGATTCCAATAATAGTTTTCTCTGATGTATCAAGTCTGCTATTAAGCTTATCAGGCGAATTATTTCTCTATGATGTTGTATCATTACATTCAGCTAACTCCATTTGATTTCTGTGTTTACTAGTTTACTAGTTGGTATATTTACACCTGTTGTCAATATTTTCCTCTAGATCTTTCATCGTAATTACTTCAAAATGCCTGAGTGATCTATAACAATCTTAGAACATGTGGACCATTTCCACATTTGCCTTTATCAACTATTTCCTCTCATGTATTTTGTGATTTCTTATTTTATGCTAGACATGGTTTCGTAACTGATGTAAGGAATATTTACCTTCTTAGAAAGAAATTCTCCTTCTGTTGGGCTGATGGTGTGGGCAGTGTCAATGTAACATGTAGCTGAGCTGAGCCTGGATTCTGTAGCAAAGACAGAATCTTCAACTAGATTTGGTTTACCATAGACTTCACAACACTGGGGTCAAAACTTCTCCTTCAGGAGGGATTGGAGTCTGACCAACCGCCACACACTTTACATTTCTTTGTTCTTTATAGTCCAGTTACTCCCTTCCCAAGCCATGAGAGATCTCTTTCTGCCTACAGCCTGCCTGTCAGCTTTTTGAGTTTTGGGAGAGTTATCTTTGTTCTCTAGAACTGACCTTGACTTTCTGTGCATCAGAGATCTCTTTTTACTTTACTACATTGCCCTCAGCCTTTGGAGGTCCACTGTAATGTACTTGATGAATGTGTAGGGATCCAAGAGCTTCGTCTAAGTTCTCCTGCCTTTCTCCTAGATTTGGCATTTATTTTCTCCACTAAATTTATTCTGTCTCCTTAATTTCCTACCATGAGCTTTTTTCCTACTATTTCTCAGGGGCTTTTTTGTATATTACTTTTATATTTTAAATTTATAATATCTTGTTCTATTTTATCTTTAATCTAGCTTTGAAAAAAAGGGAAGCAAATAACTAAGGAAAAAATTTTCCAAGTTTTATTATCCTTACCTAAAGATAACATTTCTAATTTATACAGAGCTTGAACATATATAGATAGATAAATGTATATAGAAATATAAGAATAAAAATGTATCTCTCTATATATACAGGGACATATAGAAGTAAAAGTATTTAGATGAATTAATGTAGTCATTGTATCAGGCTAAGCATGTTCAAAATCTTAACAAAAATCAATTCAAAATGGATCAAAGATCTGAACCAAAGACCTCAAATTATAAAACTACTGGTGGAAAACATGGGAGAACTCTGAGAGACATTAGGGTAGGGAAAGGCTTTTTAAATAAGACTCCCAGAGCACAGGCAATAATCACTAAAATAGACAAGTGGGACTATATCAGACTAAGAAGGTTCTGCATAGCAAAGGACACAGTAATTAGTGTGAATCAACAACCCTCAGAATGGGGGAATTTTTTTTAAACTATAACTCAGGTAAGGGATTGATAACCAGAATACACAGAGAACTCAAGTGACTTACCTGGAAAAAAAAAAAAAAAAAAGATTAACCCAATTAAAAGATGGGAAAATGAGCTGAACAAAAATCTCTCTAAAGAGGACATATGAATAGCTAAAAAGTATATAAGGAAATGTTCAACATTCGTCATCACAAGAGAGATTAAAACCACAATAAGATAACAGCTAACCCCTGTCAGAATGACAAAGATTGAAAATACAAAAAGTGCTAAGTGTTGGCAGGGTTGTGGTGAAAGGGGAACCCTCCTACACTGTTGGTGGGAATGTAAATTGGTCCAGCCACTGTGGAAAAAAATATGGAGCTTCCTCAAAGACCTACAAATAGAACTACCGCATTATCCAGCAATCCCACTTCTTGGTATCTACCCAAAGAACAGGAGAATGCTCAGTTGGAAAAGCACTTGCACTTCAAAGTTTATTGTGGCATTATTCACGATTGCTAAGACATGGAACCAACCCAAATGTCCATGAACAGAGAAATGAATTGAAAAATTGTGGCACATATACTCTATGGAATACTATTCAGTCATAAAAAACAGTAAGGCCCTGGTATTTGATAGAAAGTGGTTGAATATGGAAGATTTATTGGTGAGTGATGCAAGCCAGGCTATAAAAGATATTGTATGCCTCCTTTTAATATGTACTGACTATACACACACACTCTATGGCAGAGTTTGAAATATTGGAGGGCATAAAGCAGTGAAAATTGTTATGGGCACTGAAGACAGTGTGAAATGGGCAAGAGTGGGTGGAGAAGGGAAGAGTATAGGGAAGGAAAGCAGGAGAAAAAATAGAGAGGCATGACATTTGTGGGACAAAGAAATCGTTTATTACATGTTGATGATAACTTGTATAGTATTCTCAACTGGACTGGTCTGAGAAGTATTTCATGTTAGATCAATTTCTTCCTCCTCCTATTATTTCACCTCCTCCTCCTCCTCCTTCTTTCTCCTTCTTCTTTGGAGAGGTTTTTGCCATAGGGTGCGTGCGCTCACCATAAAGAGAGAAACAGAAAGTGAAAAACTACCCTCCAGGGGGGATGGCCATGCCACAATACCTTCTCCTCCATTCTCCTCTCAGGATCTTGGGCACACACGCACATGTGCCCAGCGTGAGTTTAAACCACAGGGTCTGGGACTCGAACCGCGGTCTACTACATGGGGGTCCGGTGACATAGCCATTACACCAACTGCTGGTCCTGATAAATTTTCTTCACAAGCCAAATGATGTATTATGATTGAATGTTTAAAAAAATGATAATTTAAAAAATTAAAAGCTTTTTGCTGCTGATCATGTGGGTAGTAATATCTTTGTCTTGACTGATTTGCCTGGTAATCATGCTGGAAAAAGAAATGTTATACACCGTAAAGACATATGTGATTAAATGTAAAACAAAAAATAAGTAAAATCTATAAAACAGGCCATAAGGAAGAACCAGATGGAATTCTCAATCAAGCGATAATCCTGAAGCAACAGGTGGAATTTATTCTTCTCTGCTGAACTTTTAGTCTTTTTTTAGATAATTATTTATTTTATTTTATTTATTCATTCATTTATTTTTTAATTTGACCAGAGAGAGACAGAGGGTGAGAGTGAGAGAGAGAGAAAGTGAGAAAACAAGCCACCAGATTCAGGACTTGAACCCTAGTCAGCCATGTGGGAGTGTCCAGCGCCTTAACCACCATGCCACCTGCTGGTCCCCAGGAAGTTTTAGTCTTAATGACTTCAAACAATTGGATCACACCCACCCAAATTATTAAAGATAGTCTCTTTCATATAAAATCAATTTATTGTAGATACTATCCAAACCTATCATATTATCTTTATAGCATCATTTAGTTTCATATTTAATTGAATAACGTGATAACAGCCGGGCCTAGTTGACATAGTAAGGGTATACTAGAGAATGTGTATAATGTGTGTTAAGAAATACACTTTATGTAAGAAAATATTTGTAAGGAAGAAAATAAAAAGATGTTTAATCCTTTCATCACACCATAGGAGGCTTGCTGGGTGTCCTAGACAGTGTGTAGTCCTGTGTCACTTAGAGGGGCCCTTTTGAACCCCGTGACTTTCCTCTCTCATAAGGCTGAGAGAAATCCTACTAAGCAGGGCAGTACATAACCGTCTGGGCTTAGGCATCAGATGTTAGTGGAGTTGTCTGGAAAAGCCAGCTGCATGGCACCTAGAGACACAAGGCCCATGGGAAGGTGCAGTTCCTGCTGTCATAGGGAAGAAGCTGCATTCAGATGCAACCCCCTCCTGCCAGCAGAGGCGGGGAGCAGCACCTCCTTCCAGTCGCCTCATCGTCCAGTCTACCTGAAGTGGACTCCCGGGACAACTCAGATCATTCTGCCCATTGCACCAGAGGAGTCTACAGGGTATACACCAAATGTTAACAGAATGCATCTTTTTTCCCAAATACAAAATTAGGATCCATTTTATTTTACCTTTTATGCATGTACTGAAGTTTTAGTGATGTGAATATTATCAGTTCTAAAGTAAAAAGTAAAAAGTATAACTTCTACCGTTCAAAGTAAAAATGGAGATGAGTTTACAGTCCATGAGTAAGAAGTCATTCTTAACATTTCTGTGTTTTTTATTTTCTTTTAATTAATTTTTTACGTTCAATCACTGTACATCACCACAGCTTGTAAAATGACTTTAACTAGCATGAATACACTGCACACCAGTATAGTTAAATGTATTATCATGCACATTGTCATCGGCAGACAGTACTCCATTTCTGTGTCCCTTAAATCTTTTGCCTCTCTATTTCCATTAGTCTCCATCTCTAGCTACTTTACACTCGTCCATGTGCAGGTTAGGGTATCAATGGCTGTTGTGGTGCATGAAAGGACAAACGATGCCCTAAGCTTTGGACAAGCACCTTATTGTGGGAAATGAGGCACTTTACAAATTCAGGATATTAACAATGGTTATCCTAAATTCATTGTATTTTAAAAACTATAATAGCCAATCTTAAAGTAAGAAATTTATATGAACCATGTCCTAAAACACAATGTGTTGTAACAAGAGTAACTCAGTAACTTCTGCTAATATAGCAGATCCTCCTTGCCTGTTCCAAGACCTCAAGGGGAAGCTTGAAACTGAGGACAGGACCAAACTCTATGTGCACTATGTTTTTTTTTTTTTTTTTTTTTTTTTTTTTTTCTATATATACATATCTATGATAAAGTTTAATTTAAAAATTGGGACCAGGGGGACCAGCAGTTAGCGTAATGGCTATGTTGCTGGACTCCCATGTAGTTGACCGCAGTTAGCGTCCCGGACCCGGTGGCTTAAACTCACGCCGGGTTCGTGTGCGTGCGTGCTCAAGATCCCGAGAGGAGAATGGAGGAGAAGAGATTGCGGCGTGGCCATCCCCCCGGGGGTGATTTCTCACTTTCTATCTCTCTGTCTCTCTCTGTCTGTCTGGCGAGTGCACACGCCCTATAGCAAAAACCTCTCCAAAAAAAAAAAAAAAATTGGGACCAGCAGTTAGTGTAATGGCTATGTCGCTGGATTCCCACGTAGTCGACTGTGGTTTGCGTCCCGGACCCGGTGGCTTAAACTCATGCCGGGCGCGTGTGCGTGCGTGCCCAAGATCCTGAGAGGAGAATGGAGGAGAAGGGATTGCGGCGTGGCCATCTCCTCTGGGGCGTGATTTCTCGCTTTCTATCTCTCTGTCTCTCTCTGTCTGTCTGGCGAGCACAAGCGTCCTACAGCAAAAACCTCTCAAAAAAAAAAAAAAAAAAGAAAAAAAAAATTAAGTACAATGATAAACAACAAGGACTACTAATAAAATGGAACAATTATGATAATATGCTGTGATGTAAGTTCTATGAATGTAGTCTTCTTCTCTAAATATCTTATTGTACTGTACCACGGGTAACAGCAATTCCAGAAAGGGAAACTGCATAGAGTGGGTGGTTACTTTACAGAGCTTAAAGATATGCTCTGTCTGTTCTTGCTTTAAAATAGCATAAAATTTAGATAAGTTCTGGCATACAGAAAAGAATTTGTTATTGAAAGAATGTATTTATAGCCTTCATTTGATTCTTAGACACTGTGTACATGCTTTAAAAAAAAAAAAGACAATTGCTAAATGCAATCTATGAAAAAAAATTGAATTTTTTTTGAGTATTGAAGAATCTATCAGATGGCGAGCAACCATGTGGAAAACCTCAGTTGTAGTGAACCCAAGCTGCCCGGGGAGTCCTTAACTATTTAAGTTCAGGTGAAGACATAGTCTTAGCCATGCCTGGTGTTCAATGTGGAAGAGGTGACATGATATTCCCTTGGTGGTGTTACTAAGATGTTATTATATTACTTTAAACCTTTTACCATCTCTGGGTGATGACTGGCAAGCATGTGTTGAGCCATGGTATCCTGCCACAGTCTCAGGGAAATCTCACAGACATCCCGGCTTTTCCAGAGCCACAGTTTTAAATCGTCAACAGCTAGTGCTTCTGCTCTGTCTCCTGAAGCGCATTCTTATGGCAGGCTAATTGGAAAACTCTGAACCATGAAATTTAGGACAAAATAACATGTGTGAAAGAGGGAAAAGATGAAAGTTTAATGATCCATTTAGTGGGGAGGGGGGTTGAAGTGGGTTTAAATCTGGACCTAAATGTCTACTCTCAATTTGAGAATTCAAAGTTTAGTTATATTTATAGGCCTTTTTCATGAATCTTTTATTATCTGGTATGTAAAGTTGATATACAAGGGGACATACCTTGAGATGCACGTGTCCAGCCAGCCAGGATCACAGGTGCATCCACAGGTCTGCTGGCGTGGGTAGTTCGGCCTGGGATCTAAACCAAAGCAGAATGTGCATGAGTAAAACTCACAGGAACAAACACAGTCCAATTTTCCAAAATAAGGTTGGAGCCTGAAGTGTTGGAGCCAGACCTTAATGATTTCTCAATGTAGTTTAAAGGAATTCATTAGGAGGTATTTTCTCTCTCCTAAAATTTAATCTTCCTTTTGATATAATGTTAAAGATGCATGTGGACTAATAACACAAGCCCTACTATAGATAAAGAAATCTGGGATGCTGACTGTTGTTCTTTTCCATCTTCAAAATCCCAAGGCACTGGGACCAGCAGTTGGCATAATGGCTGTTAGCTGGACTCCCATGTAGTCGAATGCAATTTGAGTCCTGGACCCAGTGGCTTGAAACTCATGCAGGGAGCATGTGCGTGCATGCCCAAGATCCCGAAGCATGATCCTTCAGGAAAAAATCCTGGGGAAAGAGAGCTTTTGGAAGCTTCTCAAATGAGTGCAAGGAAATTACCATAGTCTGACCATTACAACATGGAATTTCATTCAGCTTCTCCTTTCTCTTTCCAGGAACATTTTTATTTTTCTGATCTTTATCATTTTAAAATATTATGCCTTCTTTCACCTGCCAATAGCCCATAGGGCTATGGATTCTACCTTCAAGTAAGCCTTGGGAGCCAGATGCTTTTGCTCAGCATGAAAACCAGGCAGAGTTTCAAGTTTTGGGAGACTTGAGCTTAAGAATGTTTCCTTGAGTGGAGATGATGTGAAAGGCTGAGTATTACCAGGTGTGTAAGAGTCTGGCTTTAGAAAGCAGATGAACTATCTCTGCCTTGCCTAATAGGCATGGGGTTGGGTAATTTAGTCATCCTCTGAGACTCAGTTTTCTTATTTCCCAAATGAGTACCAGAATATGTGTAGTGATTAAAAGACAGAACAACACTGGTTGTTCCAAACACAATCAAATCTAATTTTTTTTTAGAGAGAGATTTTCCTATAGGAAAACCTGTGTGTGCTCACCAGAGAGACAGGGAGAGACAGAAAACAGACAACAAGAAATCACCTCCCTCAGGGAGAATGGCCATGCCACAATCCTTTCCCCTCCATTCTCCTCTTGGGATTTTGGGCACATACATGCATGCGCCAAGTGTGAGTTTAAACCACCAGGTCCAGGACTTGAACCATGGTTGACTATGTGGAAGTCCAGCAATGTAACCATTATACCATCTGCTGGTCCCCCAGCTTCTTTTTTTAGAGGTTTTTGCTATAGGGCACATGCACTCACCAGAAAGACAAAGAGAGACAAACAGAGAGATAGAAAGTGGGAAATCACCCCTCAGGGGGAATGGCCACACCACAATCCCTTCTCCATTCTCCTCTCGGGATCTTGGGCACACATGCACACGCGCCCGGCTTGATTTTAAGCCACTGGGTCTGGGACTCAAACCACAGTTGGCTACATGGGAGTTCAGCGACATAGCCATTACGCTAACTGCTGATCCCACCCCAACTTCTTTTTTGACCAGTATTTTGGCATAATCCTGTATTCCATGAGCTAACAATGAATTATTATCTACCTCTGCTTGCCCCTGCCCATCCCTTGGCTCTGGCTTCCATGTTGGAGGCATATGAAGCAATTGGACTGATACAATATAATACATTGTTGGTATACTAATTTCTCCTAGTGCCAGGTGGCTTCTCACCCTACTTATGTATTAAAATACACAATTTGCATGATACTATTAACATTTTTTATAAAAATCAGTATAAATTAGAACTGCGTACAAAATACTCATGTTTATAAGCTACCTAGAATTACATTTCAGGTTCTGATAATGATTATCAGGTTTATTGTCTCCATAAACACACAGCAGGATGTGAAGAAGCTTGTGAAATTTGTCAAAATGATTAATCAAATGGGATTGTCCTGCACACTTTACGATGTCCAGAATCCCTGGTTTTCCCCACTTCTGTAGGCCCACCAGTGCCCCAGCATAATTTCCTTGGAATGTCACTTGGATAGAACCACCCCATGAAATTGCACTCATAAGACCCATAAGAACAGAGGTTATTGCTGTTTATGATATACCAAGTACTTTGCTTACAGTTCACATGTTCATTTCACTTTTCTTGACAACAGTTTCATGAGCAAAGGTAGACTTAGGGAGAGGAGCAAGGTGGCTCAAAGTGACCATGTTTGTAGGAGGCAGCCTGGAGTGATGTAGGTGAGGTGCTTGACACTATCCTCAACCACGTGCATGCCCAAGACCAGGACAAAGGAAAGTCAGAAATGTCAACATGGAAGTGGCAGGATTATAGGGAGAGTAGAGTAGTCACAGTGAACTTCTGCACTCCAAACTTGTGCAAATTCAGAACAATTTTCCCAAATTTATTCTGAAGATACCTGGCATCTGAAAAGAACTTTGTAGAGGTACATGCACCATTGTTTTCATCTTTTTTTCTCACTGTAAAAGTCATGCTTTACATGAGGGGACTTCAAAAAGTTCATAGAATTAAAGTGTGAGTTTATTTTGATGCAAAAAAAATTTGAAATACTTGTGTAATTTTTTTTTTCTCAAAGTACACATCTCCCTTGAATTTTTTGAAGTCTCCTCATAATCATTCTTTGTCCCCCTGTGAAGGCTGAAACACTTTGTTTCCAATGATAACTGTTTATGACCCTCTAACACAATTTCAAGGGGCAAAAAGTGCCAAAGATGTTTTTATGGTGATTTCTTTTTCTATACTTGGGAAGCCTGACCAAGTAGTAATCATCAATGTTTGATATTTTAAAATAGAGTAGAGAGTAAGAGTCTCATTGGCAGATAGAAAAGCTAAGAATCTTGATTTTAATCATTTTCAGGGCTTATCTCTTGTAGATCCTGGTCTTGATTTTCCAGTTTCAGCTTTCCACTCCACCTCCCCACTACTCCATAGAACTGTGGTTTATAGACAGTTCTTTCTGTATTGATTTTTCTGTTTGATTTTTTTTTTTTTAGTTCTGCTTCTAAACATGTCATTGAAAACCAGAAGTTCCTAAATCAGTTAGAAAGTATATGTATATTTTTGAAATTTAGGTAATATCTTTGACCTAGTAAAACTTTGCAAGTTCTGGACTTTTTTAAATTGCTTCTCACCAGCAGTTAGTGTAATGGCTATGTCGCTGGACTCCCACGTAGTCGACCGCGGTTCGAGTCCCGGACCCGGCGGCTTGAACTCACACCGGGCGCGTGTGCGTGCGTGCCCAAGATCCCGAGAGGAGAATGGAGGAGAAGGGATTGCGGCGTGGCCTTCCCCCCTGGGGGGTGATTTCCTGCTTTCTATCTCTGTCTCTCTCTGTCTGTCTGGCAAGCACACGCGCCCTATAGCAAAAAAAAAAAAAAAAAAAAACCTCTCCAAAAAAAAAAAAAAAAAATTGCTTCTCTGCCATGTGTTAATACGTATCACAATCACAGGTAGCTTTTAAGCAGAATGACCCACGTCCTGGTTTGGCAGAAACAGAGAAGTTAACCAGGTTGCATGACTCTCAGTAAAAAAACCTGGATAGCCCTGGGAAAAGCTGGACAGTTGACGACTCAGTACATGGCGTCAGTTTGCAAGAACACCCTGGGAGTTTGCCATTTTGGAATGCAGGAGCTGTCCTTGACAGTGGGCTCTCTTCCACTTCTGCAGAGGCACCTCTTAGTGAGAAGTCAGCCTCAGCATGGCCTCCATGCACCCGATTCTTGAGACGCTTTCTTTTAGTTTCTCAACTCCTGTCTGTTGACTTTCAGAGTGTGGGCTACACAAGTCCTGCCATGACGATCTCTGGTCCTGTTTCTAGAGCAATAAACAATTAGGAACTGTGTACACGGGGGCAGCAATCACTTCTCTTTTCCCTTTTAGGAATATTGAGGTGACCTCCAGCAGCACTGGGTAGTAAAATGCATATGGAATTTCAGCTTTCCGAGGTTTATACAGATAGAAGAGCATCTGATTTAAGATCTGTATAATTTTGTGTAATTACAGTCAATTGCTCACTCAATCTCTGATCACTTTCTAATGAGCTGTTATTTTCAGAGGTAGTAGAAAAATCAGTTCAGGAAGAGATGATGATGTGAGAGAAATATATAGTGAAGTGACTAGTGAGGGAAAATTAGACATAAACACACTTCTCTTAGCTCATGCTGTGTCCAGGGGGGGTTATGTTACATCACCAGTATCAATTTACAATGTCATCTACAGTGGATAGCAAAAGGGACAGCGATTTTAATGGTAAATTCTTATATATATTTTTCATCCTCTAACAGTCAACTAACTTGTCAAATGGAACACAGGACAAATAAAGAAAAATACTACTAATAAAAATTTTGTTAGGATGACTTGCAAACACTGTAATTTCAAGCAACTCCAATTTGGTTTGGTAGTGTGGAATAGACAATAGATAAATACGTTGTTGACTGCATACTGATATTCAAGAGACAAAAAAGGATAACAAATTACCAAGTATTATTTTTATTTTTTTAGAGTTATTTTTTATTTAATTTTATTCATTATCATTAGTTTTTATATTTTAGTTTTTTGAAGTTGACCAGAGAGAGACAGAGAGAGAGAAGGAAAGTGAGAAAGCAAGCTGCCAGGTCTGGGACTTGACCGTGGTCAGCCATGTGGGAGTCCAGCCACCTTAACTACCATGCCACCTGCCGGTTGATTAAACAGAAATGAGACCTCTTCTAATATCTGAGTTGGTTCAATTGGTTGGCAGAAAAAGAGGCAAAGAGTGAGGCTCCCTACAACACTGGAAAAATCTCCCAGAGGAAAATGTGAGAACTCAAAGAAAGAATTGCACTAGGAATCCCCACGAATGAAAGTGGGAAGTTGGAAACCAAACCAGGTAATTTTTGTCTTCATTTCTGTGGGAAAACTCGAGGGGAAAGGGGGGAGCCTTGGAGTGGGAGCTCAGGGCTGAGTTCCACAGACCCCAGCCCGGTCACTAGGCTGACTTGCTGCTGCTTAGAGAACAGTCATTCTGCATTTCATTTTCTTTTTTCTCTCTTTTTTTTTGGAGAGGTTTTTTTGCTATAGGGCGCGTGTGCTCGCTAGAGAGACAGAAAGACAGAAAGTGAGAAATCACCCCCCAGGGGGGATGGCCACGCCACAGTCCCTTCTCCTGGATTCTCCTCTCATGATCTTGGGCACACACGCACACGTGCCTGGCATGAGTATAAGCCACTGGGTCCGGGACTCAGACTGTGGTTGACTACATGGGAGTCCAGCAACATAGCCATTACACTAACTGCTGGTCCCAGCCATTCTGCATTTCTGATGTGCATATCCCTCTCCAACATCACTGACCTGGAAGTTATGGTCAGATGGTGCACTATTTCTCAATGGAAGGTCAGAGAAATGATAATCTGACCTACCTAGTGTAGGGACATTGTGCTTATCAGTGAAAAGGAGTTAGGGGCATGGGTCTCAGAAAGTTGAGTGCATTTTTGTTGTTTTAACTTTCCAGAGGGCACATGTACTTACTGAGGAGAGACCCAGAGAGAGAGAGTGAGAGAGAAAGGAAAAGTGAGAAAGCACCCCCAGTGGGAAAGGGCCTCCTTCATCTCTCCCCCTTTTTGAGATTTTGGACATGCATGCACATGTGCACAGCGTGTTTCTTAAATTGCTGAGTCTGGAATGCAAACAGCATAGTCAGCCATGTGGGATCCAGTTGTTTAAATCACCACAGCATCAGCTGGCCCCAGAGTGAGCGCTCTTTTTTTAATCTTTTTCTTTTTCTTTCTTTTTTTTTTTTTTTTTTTTTTTAGAGAGGTTTTTGCTATAGGGCGCATGCGCTCACAAGAAAGACAGACAGAGACCAGAGACAGAGAGATAGAAAGCAAAAAATCATCCCCCGAAGGGATGGCCACAATCCCTTCTCCTCCATTCTCTTCTCAGGATCTTGGGCATGCACACACACGCACCTGGTGTGAGTTTAAGCCACCGGGTTCAGGACTCAAACTGCGGTCGACTACATGGGAGTTCAGCGACATAGCCATTATGCTAACTGTTGGTCCCCCAGAGTGAGCTTTTGACATCTCTGTAAACTGAATTTTTCACAGTGCCTCAAAATTACTCAGATGCATAGATACAGAGCACCCTCCTCCCAGCATAGACACATACACACACACACACTCTTACACACACACACACACACGCACACACATGCACACATAGACACATAAACATTAAATCTGAAGGTCTCAGAAAGGGACTAGGAACATGCATCTTTAACAATCTCTCCAACTAAGCTTTGAGACTCTGTTCTTAAGCATTTTTGCAAGCAAGCTCTTGATTTTTTTTTTTTTTTAGGGTATATGTCATGTCACTGACCATTTAAAAAACACATATATACACACGCATAATATTTATACACATTTACATACACATATTTTTAAAAAGATGCATATATGGTTTTTTCGACATACAGCAGTATGTTGTACTTGCTTTTTTATTGTTATAAGAAGTACCTGCAATTATTTATGCACTTCATCTTCATTACCATTTGAGTAAATCATGTCTTCCCATTCATGTTCTTCCACTGTTTCATCATCCAAAGACCAAAGCTTATTTTAAATTTTTTCTTGTTAATTGTTTATCATAGGTCTTCCTATTATTAGTCTTTCTGGTTTCCTATAAAGAATTAAATGCAATGTAAAATTGGTCTTTTTTTTCTTCTCTCATCACAAAAGTTACCAAGAAAGGCACTCAGTTTGTCCAGCTTCAGTAAAACACAAATATATGGAGAATACATATATCTATCTATCTATCTATCTATCTATCTATCATCTATCTATCTATCTATCTATCTTTCTATCTATCTATATGTATACACACACACACACACATATATATATATAATTATGGCTTAAGTATTTGTTTATAATCAGGACAAGTCTCAAATCTAGACAACGTTTGTACTTTAGGTCTACTTAGGTTCTGTTTTGCTTGGGAAGGTGTGAATGTATTCTTAAAAATGGAAGAGATTGTTGATCTTTCGAAGCACTCAAATAAGAGAAGATGTTTCTCTTAACTTCTTATTCTGCTGATTATCACTTGTCTTCACCTGTACTACCCTTAACCAGAAGAGCTTATTCTTCCAAATAAGCTCATTAGTGTTTTTTGTTTTTTAACTTTGCTTAATTGCATCTCACGCCTTTACATTTTAAGGGTTTCCAATTTAAATTTGAAGTTTCATTTTATGGTTATCTTTAAAAAGAAAACCTGTTTACTGGAATGCCATCGACAATTTATCATGGGAAATTGTGGCTGTCCTTTAATCGGGCACTGTTTTATGTACATAATAAAAATGATTTCTACCTGCTTATCAGATATACATATGGGCTCATAAATTTACTTCATCTTGGCGTCCCTAGTGAAGGACATTCCTTCATGTGCTGTCAAGAACAATCAAGCTTTAAAATTACTTCCAAAGGTGATAAAATAACCAGGGTGATTTGTGACAAAAGATGGAAACTTGGTTAAAATAGCATTAAAAGGCTCTCACAATTTAGAGAGAAAGAGAGAGAGAAGACTATCTCTTTTTGAACAAACCTAAAAAGATGTTCCGATATTTATTTTCATCAATGCTTAAGACATGAAGGAAACTGTCAATATTTCTGTCTTGCTATAAATGAGGCATGTCTAGCAAGACCTCAGATTACTTTAGGGTCAGTTTGCAGACTAAGTTCTCTTTGCAAATTCCAACATAGTCCCCTATCTAAATCTGCAACTTGCCCTACTTGATCGGGGACATTACTGTTTAAGTAAAATTAACTTAGATCATTTCAGTGACAACTGATAAAGGAGCAATCAAATGATGACATCGTTTTCTCATTGACATAAATACAGGATGAAAATTTTCTGAGACTGAAGGAAAGGAATGACATTTTATCTAATAATCTTTGGATATTAATCATTCAGATAGATGTATCACCTATGCAAAAATTCAAGGTCATTTTAAAACCATGTCCTAGGATAGCTGTCTAAGAACTCATACATTAAATGCTGCAATAAATCAGAATACTGTAAGGTCATAGAACAGGTATTCCTATAGTAAAACCCTGTTGATCTACATAGGATTTATCTTGTCATGTTCTACAATAGTTAAGATGTCAGTTTATACAAGGGGACTTCAAAAGTTCATGGAAACATGGGACCAGCAGTTAGCGTAATGGTTATGTCACTGGACTCCCATGTAGTCAACCACGGTTCGAGTCCTGGACCCAGTGGCTTAAACTCATGCCGGGCACGTGTGCGTGTGTGCCCAAGATCCCAAGAGGAGAATGGAGGAGAAGGGATTGCGGTGTGGCCATCTCCCCTGGAGGGTGGCCTCTCACTTTCTGTCTCCCTGTCTCTCTCTGTCTTTCTGGCGAGCGCATGCGCCCTATAGCAAAAACCTCTCCAAAAAAAAAAAAAAAAAAAAAAAAAAAAAGTTCATGGAAACATTGAATTAAAGAATGGTTCATTTTGGTGGAAAAATTTTGAAATCCAGGTATAGATTTTTCATAATATGTATTTTCTCTAAACTTTTTGAAAACTGTTTAAATATACCAGCTCATCTCCTGTGATAGCATCATTAATATCAAATGTCTACATTGTGATCTTGATTTGTGGTGGAAAAAGTGCAGAGTGAATATAAGGAAATATTATTAATCACTTTTTATTTTATACGTTTTATTTTCCTCACTGACAGAGCAATTCTTAAATATCCAACAGTATTAACAAATTGACACCTCTCTCACACAATTAATAATACATTTTCTACTACCAGAACAAATGTTGGTTTAAATTTTGTCCAAATGTCTTGGATTCACATTGAAGATAATTGTTTTATATGAGAAAGTTAAATTCATATGTCATCTTCTATTATTAAAGAGGACATTATCAGGATATATGATCAAAATTTCATTCTGATTCTTAAAAAGTGGCATTAAAAAGTACTCCTGAACTGAACCTTGATTTTGAGCAGGTTGCAGAAGCCAAACACTGCCACACTTAACTCGATACTGCAGGGGTGTATATCATGGGTTTCTGGGAGCAGGAATGGTTATTGCTACTTGGATATTGCCGTTAAAACATTTTTATAGATATCTGTAAAATTCTACCTGAATAGAGTTCTACATTTTTAAAACACTCAAACTTATGGTGCACTTTATCTTCCCTGGGTTCTCCAAACAGATGGAATGCTACTGGATTCTAGACTTGACTTTCTAATGTAACGTTTATTTGAAGCTGAGCTAGTACTCAATCCCTCTGGAAAGTAAAGACAGCAGTCCCATTCCATTTAAAATGTACAAGCTGTGGTGGTGCAGTGGTAACGCCCCTGAACCTACATGGGAAAGGTCCTGGTTTGCAACCCGAGACCTCCCTGAGCATGCACGTTATATGTCCATATTTTGGGCTGGCTGAGACAAAATGGACTGCAACAAAAAGACCCTATTTAAGGTGTCTCTTTCTCTCATGGAAGAGATCAATAAATAAACTTTTTAAAATGTGCGTGGTAATAAATTATAAATTACAAAGTTTCTTGAGGGCAATATAAGGTATTTATTATTTTATTCACTCACTTTTCATTCATTCGTTCATTTACCGCTAGGTACTGAATGCCTTCTATGTTCTGGGTGCTGGACTTGGTGCTAGATACTGACAAATTAATAAAGCATTGTCCTCAAGGAGTTCCCAGTGTAATGGGGTAGTCGACAAGTAAATATGTAATTCCAATGCAACATGTTCAGTGTTGACCAACATAAAGTGTAAATGGCTACAAAAAGAAGGTCATGAGATGATGGAAGCAGCGAGGTTACAGAGTATCCTATAAAATGTTATGGAAATACATTTTCTATGTTGTATGTAATTCAGATTGCTATCTTCTAAGAACTTCTGAAAATAAGAATAGTTACTTTAATGTTTAAAATTATCATTAAGTGGACTAAAGTCCACAAGGAGAGTGAGTATGCATCACTGTATGTCTGTATGTGCGAGGACTAACTAATACACAATTTTCTGAGTGAGACTTACTACTCATTTTTTTTAGTTTATTTTTTTCTTTCATGAGAGTGAGAAACAGAGAGAGAGAGAAATGAGGGTGGACAAAGGGAGAGAGAAAGACAAGCATCTTCAACAGGGTCTCATGCTGTGACCTCCCACCCCATGCCAGAATCTTTCTAGCCAGTTAGGACTGTGGGTGCGCACTCAGCATGTACAGGTTGACTGGGAACAGAACCCATGATCTTTCATATAGATCTAGTGTCACTTGAACAGTATATTACCACCCAGCTACCAAGCCAGCCCTCTTCATTTTTATATGAAAAAAAAATTGTAACAGATACAAAAATGAAAAGTTAACTATTATTGATAATGTACATGATAATAATAGCTATAACTTGGCTAATATGCACTGTTTTCATGCTGGGGAAAACCATTTTGTACATTCTGAAGATGTAGAGTGACTAAATGGAAATTAAAAATTAAAAAAAAAAGAATGGTAGCGGGGTTAGCATGTGGCATGGTGGTTAAGCACTGGACTCCCACATGACCCACCATGGTTCAAGTCCTGGACTTAGTGACTTGCTTTATCATTTTTTTTCTCTCTCTCTATCTTTCCTTGTGTCTCTCTCTGTAGAGGACACATGCCCTATAGCCAAAATTTTAAATAATCTAATAAATAAAATAATTTTTAAGAAATGATAGCTATCCTTTCCACTGAACCTTGTACCTAAGTGAAGCTTAGCCAGAAAATTGTCCAGTTTTATTCAGTTTGTAATTATGTTCTAGAATATCTTCAATTACTCCAAATAACAATTTGTATTATTATATTAAAAAAAATAGCATTCAAAAACAAAACAAGACAGAAACCCAGCAAACAAAACCTCTGCAAATGACAATGATAACAAGCACCCTGCTATGGGATTTGGAATTTTTTTGGTTTTCTCCTTGTTTGGTGCTGTCACATGCTGAGGTGGGGTGATCAGGTCAGAGAACCCCTGGGGACAAGTAAGATAACCCTGTGGACCTCAGTTTCATCATAATTAAGTGAGGAAATTGAACGGTGTAATCTCCTCGGTTTTGAAGTCTTTCTTCAATGATGCTATGCTTCTGCTTAGAATATTAAAAAAAATAATTCAAAAGAGAAAGTTACAGGTTGAAGTGGATTTGAGAACTGAAGCAGGAGTTGCCAGCAAATGTTTGCAGTATGCGTTTGGGTCCAAACTGGTATATTACCTTGAAAGCTAAGAGTGAGGTACATTTGGATATCTTACCACAGTTTGTGGTTAGAAAAGAAAAGATTGGCTAGAAGATAGTTACATGTGTATTTGGTTTAATAAATTTGTTTTTAATAAAAGAACTTATTTGTTTACAAAGACAATTAAGAAAAGAAATATCTAAGGACCAGCAGTTAGTGTAATGGCTATGTTGCTGGACTCCCATGTAGTCGACCGTGGTTCACATCCTGGACCTGGTGGCTTAAAACTCACTCCGGGCGCGTGTGCGTGCGTGCCCAAGATCCCGAGAGGAGAATGGAGGAGAAGGGATTGCGGCGTGGCCATCCCCCCTTGGGAGTGATTTCTTGCTTTCTATCTCTCTGTCTCTCTCTGTCTCTCTGGCGAGTGCACGCGCCCTATGGCAAAAACTTCTCAAAAAAAAAAAAAAAAAAAAAAAGAAAAAGAAAAGAAAAGAAATATCTGTGTTTTCTTCTATTACAGGTTTAATTCAGGGGCCTCTTTGCATGGCTTCAGAATGCATATTTTGCACAGAATGACTGATACTCTCAGATCGTTTCCACTGTCACCATCGGCCCCTCCACATAGAACCCTGATTTGAATGAGAGGTTATTGTGTTAATCTCTAGAAGTCGCTAGAAATCCTAAGAGGGAAGAGTTGATCCTCAGAGTATACACCCTTGCTGGGATATATAAAATAAACTCCCAGTACTTGCATAACAGCACCACTCAAATATATAAACAAAAACACTTGGAGTTCTAAAATCTGAAAAGAAAGCTGGTTTATGCTGTTTCTTCTTTTATTTTTAAATTCCACGAATAGAAACTGTTCCTAAGAGGCTTTGTCCTTTAATCCTAGCTGATTGTTAGACGATTTGTTGTCTTACAATTAAGTGCAGATGGTTTGGAGTAGTAATCAGATACAAAAAGATGCTTAGTGATGGTTCAATTTCCGGGTTGGATTTGCATCCTAATCCTGGTCTAAAAAAAATTAGAAAGCTGTTTCCAGATGATCTATAATGTTCTTTTACTACAATTGCTGCAATACTTGAGTCCTTGAGCATAGAAAATAATGCCTATTATTATACTGGGTGAAGAGAAAGCTTTTTAAGAGCACTACATGTAATAGTCATCTCAAAACTATTTATGTGGCAGAAATCATGGTAAAATTAGTTCATAGAGGTAGGTAAAGAGGTGAAAAATGCATAAAGATTGCATAAGTGCCAATTTCTCTAAATAAAAAGAAAGAATTTTCCTGCAGATTTGGTCAACTGTATTAGATTTAAATGCCGTTTGAGATCTGGTGCAGATGGAAAGTAGATGAAGCAGTTAACCTTTGGCAGCAGTGTGCAGGTGCAATCGCTGAGCTAGAATATTAGGTTGTTGAAGAAGATAGAAGTATTTCTAGTGCACAGAGGGTTTCAGGAAAGCCAGGGTGGCAGGTCCTAGTGGTCTACACTGGGAGCAGCAGAAAGATACATACAGGTTCATCGGCAAGCAATTATTTTTAGGAGGTGTGAGTCTCTGGTGGAATCATGGTTGAGAAAAGCTGTGTGCTGATGACCACTCTCTGACTTCACTGTGGATCTGAAAACTACATCATATCTGCTGGATAGGCCTGGAGATAGGGAAATGAAAGCTGTGATTCTTCTCGCTTTCTCTTTGGAATGTCCATTTTCTATCTGGCTATTTCCCTTTATATGGCCTTGTTGCTTCTTGTCCATTTGTGCTGTTATAATAAGATATCCAAGACCAGGTAATTTATAAAAAAGAGAAATTTATTTCTCATGGTTTTGGAGGCTGGGATCAAGGCACCAGCAGATATGGAGTCTGACGAAGGTTGCTCTCTTCTTCCAAAATAGTGCACTGTTACTGTATACTCCAGAGGGAAGGTACTCTGTGTCCTCACCTGAGACAGAGAGCATGAGGGTGCTCCCTGCAACCTAGAGCCTCTTTAGAAGAGTGCTAAGCCCATTTGTGAGGGAAAGCCCTTATGATATTATCACCACCCAAAACCACACCTCTTAATACTATTGCACTGGGAATCAAGTTCAAAGTGCCTTGTGGGGGAGATGCCGTCGTGGAAACCTTAGCCTTTCTCCTAAGGCAGGATGGTGATAGCAAACTTTAGAGCAATGTGGTGCTGGTATACATCTTTTTAGCTTTGATTCTAAATCTCATAAGCAGCCTAATTAAGAATCATCCTTTAAAATTGGACTCATCAGACCAGCTTACATGGTACTGTGTTCACATTAGGAGATGAAATGACTGTGGCCTATTCGCTCCTGCCCACACGTATCAGGCTCATGTCATATGCGTTCTGGTGGGGTCACTGGGATCCACCAACAGGGCCATGAAGTTTTCCTTGTTTGTTGTTTAATTTCTTATTTAAAATATTCCAGGAGCCGGACCAGCAGATTGCATAATGGTTACATTGCTGGATTCCCAAGTAGCCTACCATGGTTCAGGTCCTGGACCAAACAGCTTAAAATGCACACCAGGTGCCTATGGGTGCATGCCCAAAATCCTGAGAGGAGAATGAAGAATATATTGTGGCATGACCATCCCCATGGAGGGGGTACTTTCCTACTTTCTCTCTCTCTCTCTGACAAGCACAGTTGCCCTGTAGGAAATTTAAAAAATAATAATGAAGAAATGAACGGTGCATGTGGTGGTTTTGCCCTGATTTAACCCCAATATATACTCTTGTAGTCCACTGAGTTCCATGCTGGGTGGACAGAAAGAAGTGGACATAAAATTTAGGGCAACCACATCGAGCTCCCTTTTACAGAGCAAGAGGCCTGGACGTTACTGGATCCCACTCCCAGCTGTCATCCTTCATATGAAATGCTTCATTAGGCTGTTGATAAATACACATCTACCTGCTTAAAGGGAACTGGGCCAGGTGTTTGTGTGCAGATCAAGGAACAACCTTGCTAATTGTAAGAACACCCTCTTTCGAATCAGCAGACTTCAACCTCACCTCTTGAGGAAACAAACCACCTCCTCAAATGATGAGGGTCTTTAGAAACAGCTCATTTAGGAAGCATAGAAGCACAGGCTCTGGATGAACACCCAACATAGTAATCCTACTTTTGGGACACCTAGCACTTTCCCTTGCTGTCTAAGAAAGCCAAAAACAGGCAGGCTGGGGCCTGGGAGACAGTGCAGTCAGTGAGCCTCACAATGCCTCTTGATGCAGTGTAGCTCACCTGTCCTCCTGCCACTTACTCCATCAGTCACCTTGCCAGGACACCTGACTGGCAGACCTGGACAGATCCTCCAGGAAGTTTTTGAGGGGTGGCTGTAGCAATCACATTTCTTGGCAACTGGTACTCTATACAAACACTCAACAAGGGTTGGACAGTGACCAGTGGTAAAATGCATTGCTCTGTAAGGCTAACCCGTGTAAAAGTGTTACTGGTTCAACCTCTCTGAGCACACTAAACATATGTGTGTCTATAATTTGGGCCTGGCGAAAGCTGGGGATAGATTTTGATGTCAATACTCTGTCAGAGGTGCTTATTTCTGTCTCTGTCTCTCCTCTTTCTCTCATAAAATAATTAAATAAACTAAAAAACAAACAAACAGAAACTACAAAGAGCACAATATGTTTGAAAGGAATACCTGTTGAATGAGAAAAAAGGCATATCTCTTAAGAGAGTGGCAGGATTGAGTTATTTGGAGCCATTTGATAGGAAAGCAATTTTATATGCAAAGGGACTTATAAAGACTGCTAAATTTCACTGAGATTTTAGTAAAACACTTTAATGTCAAAGACTAAGTGGCAGGAGGCACCAGAGAAAAGGGAGCTCAGAAAAAGGAGATTGGTTGAGTGATGTTGCATGTCAAACATGGGTCTAGATGCTGGCTTGGAGCTGGGATCCAAGTAACCAATGACTAACTGAATGATAAGGGGCATTTCCTATAGTAGGAGGGATCTTCAAAAAGTTCACCAAAAAATACCTATTTGGGGGGGGTCAGCAGATGGTGTCATGGTTATATCACTGGATTCTCACTCCCAGACCCCATGCCTTGAGAAACATGCTCTGTGTGTATGTGTGTGTGTGTGTGTGTGTGTGTGTGTGTGTGTATGTGTGCCCAATATCCCATGAGAAGAATAGAGGAGAAGGGATTGTGGCATGGCTATTACCCTGGGGGATGATTTCCTCACTTTCCCTCTCACTGTCTCTGTCTCCAACAAGTTCACATACACTATGGCAAAAACCTCTAAAAAGATGAAAATATATATTATGAAAAACTGTACATGCCTTTAAGAATGTTTTTTTTTATCAAAATAAACTTGTACTTCTATCCCATTTTTTCCCCACAAACTTTGTGAAGTCTAGTCCACAGACGGATGCCGGTGTGTGGCCTGTGGAGGCCTGGGCTGCAGACCAGTGCCCGTCCTCCAGGCTGTGCAGCTGGGGGTAAGCTAGCAAGACTTCGTCTGTTCTGCAGACAGTCCCCATTGCTCGCTGTGCCACCTGGGCTCCACCTCCGGTTGGATCAGCAGTGATACTGGAGTCTCATAGGACCCTGAGTCATTGGGTGATTGTTTCATTGTACATTGCAGTGTGGTAGTGGCAAAAATGGAGTACACAGTGGATGTGTTGTGCTTGGTCTTTAGAAAGTGCATCATGGGACAAACCTTCTCTCCCCTGTTCATGGAGGGTTTATTTTCCATAAGGCCAGTCCCTGTTGCTGGAAGGGTTGGGATCACTGCTCTAATATTTTGGTAGGGATATTCTCACTAGTAAATAAATTGAAGAGAAAGAAAGGTCAAGTACAGAGCTGGATACTAAACAAACATTTGATAAAACAAGGTCCTTAAGTTCTTTGCTTCTTTCCATTATTTCAATCATTTCAACATTTCTGTCTCTTTCTTTATTTTTTCCATGAATGAGAAAGACAGAGAGAGGGAGAGAGGTGGAGAGATAGAACCTCTAACCAGGTTTGGATGTTGCTATCCACACCTAACCTCAGTCAACTCTGAGTCAGAGGCAGAGATGTGCCCAACATAGACAGGAAGATGTCTGGAAGTGAACTCAGCACCTTCCCTTGTGTGGGTCAGCCTCGTGGAGCATAGCATTTTACTGCAGTGCCACTGCCTGGCCTTGCACTCACTAAGTTTTGAATGTTGTTGTATAAGGATGCAGTGACATGGTATCTCACCTGGCTTATTTTGTTAGTGTATTGATCAGTACTGGCAGTCATGGATGTTATGGGTGGTGAAGACAGTGTGGAATAGGGTGGGAGAAGGAAAGGGTATAGAGAAGAGAACTATTGCCAAGAGAACAAATAGAGAGACATGACATTAGTGGGACACAGAAATGGTTTATTACCTGTTGATGATAACATGTACAGTATTCTCAACTGGACTGGTCTAAGACATATTTCATGTTGGGTAAATTCTTTTTACAAGCCAAATGATATACAGTGCTTGAATGTTAAAAAAATAATGAGAATAAATAACAATAATAATGATAATCTTAAAAAGAAGATGAAGAGCTATTTGATTATGATAATGTGGATAGTAATGTCTTTGTCTTGACTGATATGAATGATAATCCTGCTGGCAAAAGAAATGTAATACACTGTGGAACTATATGTGATTCAATGCAGTATAAAAAAGATTATGATAATACTAAATAAAACTAATTTTTAAAAAAGTTTAAAAATCAAGTTCATTTTGCAAAATCCACATCAGTTGAAATAGGTGGCCATTATCTTCTTGTTTTGACAAAATACAAAAGAAAGAAAGAAAAAGAGAAAGAAGGCAGGAAGGCAGGAAGGCAGGAAGGCAAGAGATAGAGAAAGAGAGAGAGAGAGAGAAAGAGAGAGAGAGAGAGAGGAAGGAAGGAAGGAAGGAAAGAAGGAAGGAAGGAAGGAAGGAAGGAAGGAAGGAAGGAAGGAAGGAAGGAAGGAAGGAAGGAAGGAAGAGAAGAGAAGAAAAGAAAAGGAAAAACAAGTATGGTAGAACATTCCTAAGGTGTTGACTGAGCCCCAAACAGGCCAAGGTATTCATTTTTAATTATAGAAAACCCCAGTGGATTCTTCACCATGTATTCTGAGATTAGCAAAATGCTGCTGGAATGTGAGGTGCCACTGTCTGTATCTGTGCTGAGAAGGACAAGTGGTTATGTGATCATCTGGTGGCATTTGCGTAACCAAGTTAAGTAAAATAATGCTCCTTTAAATGTGCATTTGTGGCTCTGAGTCAAATCAGTTCTCTTTGTATTTTCTTACATGCCAACCTGAAGGGGACGACCTTGAATATGATAGGCCCAGATTCTAGTTCTGTCTCTTTTGTTCACAGTGTTACATTTTGGGACAAGTTGTACTCTGACTCACTTTCTTCCTTCTTTAGCAGAAAGACTAAGTCTGTTACATTGATTTTTTTAGTAACCACAGTTAAGATGGGAGAAAGCTCGGGTGAAAAAGTGGAGTTGGACTAATCTAGATGTCCTCCAATATTTCGATCTCTACCATAAAGTGCAGATAGTCAGTATATATTAAGTGAATACATACAATCTCTTTCATAGCCTGGCTTGCTTCACTCAGTAACAGGTCCTCCATATCCAACCACTTTCTATCAAATGCCAGGGGCTTGTTTTTTTTTTTTTTTATGGCTGAATAGTATTCCACAGAGTATATGTGCCATACTTTTTCTATCCATACATCTGTTTGTGGACATTTGGGTTGGTTCCATGTCTTAGTGATTGTGAATAATGCCACAATAAACATTGATGTGCATGCACTTTTCTCACTGAGCGTTCTCCTGTCCTTTGGGTAGATACCCAGAAGTGGGATTGCTAGATCAAATGGTAGTTCTATTTGTTGATGTTTGAGGAGCCTCCATATTGTTTTCCACAGTGGCTGAACCAGTTTACATTCCCACCAACAGTGTAGGAGAGTTCACCTTTTACCACATCCCTGCGAACACTTATCACTTGTAATTTTAACCTTGGCCATTCTGATAGGGGTTAGATGATACCTCATTGTGGTTTTAATCTGCATCTCCCTTATGATAAGGGATGCTGAACATTTCCTCATATGCTTTTTGGCTGCTCATATGTCTTCCTTAGAGAGATTTTTGTTCAGCTCATTTTCCCATCTTTGAATTGGGTTAACCTTTTTATTTTTCAAGTAAGCTGCTTGATTTCCCTTTGTATTCTGCTTATCAGTCCCTTGTCTGAGACATATTTTTCAAAAATATTCTCCCATTCTGAGGGTTGTCCATTCATCCTAATTACTGTGTCCTTTGCTGTGCAGAAACTTCTTAGTCTGATTAGTCCCACTTGTCTATTTTAAGGATTATTGCCCATGCTTTGAGAGTCTTATTTAAGAAGTCTTTGCCTACCCTAATGTCTTGCAGAGTTTCCCCAGTATTTTATACCAGTAGTTTTATAGTTTGAGGTCTTTGGTTCAGATCTTTGATCCATTTTGAGTTGATTTTTGTTAATAGTGAAAGATGGGGATTCAGTTTCATCTTTCTGCAGGTGGGTACCCAGTTTTTCCAGCACCATTTACTAAAGAGGTTTTCTTTTTCCCAATGGATTGACTGGTATCCTTTGTCAAAAATCAGTTCGGGTTTATTTCTGGGGTCTCTGTTCTCAGATAAAATTTCAACTTACAAGACCATTGGTATGTTAGCTTTCATTCTAACAGCCAATTCTATATCCCAAAGTTGTGCCTACTTAATGATACTTTGGAAGAAAGGGCTAGTTTAATGAGCACTGTTTAGGAAGTGGAGAAGCTGAAAGCTTGGCCTTTTAAGTACATTCTATTTGACTAGGTAAGTTGAGAAAGGAATTAAGAGGAGAAGTCTGTTTTGTGGTGTCAGAATTAAATACTGCTTTAATAAAATTGGAAATGGTCTCAGGAGCTTGCTTCTGCCATTGAGCTCTTTCTCTGGTAATTCAGAAGAGGAAATACACATTTAATATATGCAAATATTATATATGTAATATACTGCATAACACACATTTTGGTATGTTACAAAATATAATATATATATATATATATATATTTATATATATCATATTTGTGTATGTATGTGAGTGTGTGTATGTATTTTATTTTCAACTGAAAATTAATTACCCTAGGATTCTCAATTGCTCATGGCTCGTTGCCAGTCACCTCCAATCCTGCAACGGAGCAGGAAATCAGATGCGGGTGCTTTAAGATGAGCGGGTTTAGCATTTACTTACTTAGTTAAAGATCATCACCAAGCAGAACCCCCTTGGGAGGAGTCGATGGCTCATTGGGCCCCATGGGGAGGGCGGTAATTAAACTCTGAAGGCAGCACTGATGTTCAGCTAAAAGCTTGTCTTTAAATAGTAATACACTTGCCTTGTAAAGTAGTAGGCCCTCGGGTGGCTGTTGACACAGTGTGAGAAGCTGGCACTTTTTTATATAAAAGCCAAATTGAAGAAACTGTTATGAACTCATCTGCATAAAGCAATATGATTCTGCCTGAGGGTGCAGGCAACAGGGAGTGATTAACCAACCAGCTCTCTCACTGCTCCTCCGAAGCTCTGCTAACACGCCACTTGTCACTAAAAAATTGGAGACACCATATGCCAGGCTGCCTCTGCTGAGCGTCCCTCGCTGATGACATGCCGAGGAATTCCTCCCCTACTTGGGGGACTGCAGGATTGCTGCTGCATCTGCCTGGAAAACACTGGCTGCCTGTGCCACCTACCTTGTTTCTGACTTTCACCACGAGAGCATCTCATTGTTCCAGGAATGTGGTAGAGACATTGTGAGTTTGCTGAGACACTGGAGGCACATTTGCAGAATGGTGAAAGCCTTGCATCTAGTGACTCTGTACTCCCCCTCCCCTATCCCAGGCTGGTGGCACAAATGGGCCAGGGTGTCCTGTGGCTTGGCTCCATCACTTGCCCCCTATTCTACAGCTCTCTTTATAGCTGCGCCGGATAGCTCAGGAGGTCTAGCCTTCTCTCTTTCAGCCTTTTCTTTTTCCTTTAAAATATACTTTGTGCTCCATCTCTCGATTTTCTGTGCTCTATTAATTATGCAAGCCTCTTTTGCTTCAGTGTGTAAACAGTGCATTAAAATTTTAACCTTGAAGAGAATGGTTTTCATGTGGCCTGACAGCTAAATCCCAAGGCTTTGTAAAGGAGATGGATGCCTCGGCTTTTGAGGAATTAGCTTTCAGGCCCTCCAGGTGAAGGGTTTGCTGCAGGGTGGCTTCTGGGCAGATTGGAGTGTGAGCCGCCATTTCGTGTTTCCCTCAGTCCCTTGGATTAAGACCTTTCTAGCAGCAGGCGCTTGGGAAGGGAAAAATGAAGGCTGCAGTCAGGGATTGTGGAGCACAAAGGGATGCTAGAAATGCTGGCAGCTGCCTCTCCACTGGGCCTTCACCCAGGGACAGTGAGCTAAGGCCCACCTCCACTGTCCTTCCTGGGGTAGAGGTGAGAGTCTGGGGACAAAGAGGAGGATAAAAAGTCTTTTCTGATGAAGAGCTGCCTGCTCCAGGGCTCCATTTTGGTTGCTTTGCTTGATGCTAGGGGGGAATTAGATGGGTGACATAACCCTCAAGAAGAAAATGCCCCTTGGTGGTGAGCCCCCAAACCCCTCCCCGCCAGCACACAACTGGAGAGTTTCAGCCTTCGAAACTCTCCTCTACACTCCCACCCCAGTCCTGGCCACCAGAGCACCGCTGTCTTCTCTCTGGCATTCCTGATCAGGTGTTGAAGGGGAAGTGTGAGACCTGACTTCCCTTACAGCGACTGAACTTCTCTTTTTGCTGGGTTTGAGGTGAGGTACCATGGCTTGTTCTCCAAAGATACCAGATGAGTCACAAATCCAACTTCAGAAAATGCCATCTGCAGATTTTTATTAAATGGATCTAATTTATTTTTATTCACTTGTTACCGGATGGGCTGCATCCAGAGGAATATGGATAACTTACAAGTCAAAGGCCATTGTGGACTGGGGAGGCAAACACCATTTATTGACAGCCCCCTCTGCTGAGGGTATGCTCAATAGAGGACACATCCTGTGGGTAGGTATTTTCATCCCTTTATCTTCACTTGAAAACTGAGGCTCAGCAAGTCTCCATAACTTCCACAAGGACAAGAGCCTGGAAGCAGCTGACATTCTAATCCAGATCTGTCAGACCCAGCACCCTCAATTTGTTGGCCACATTGCATTTGGATTTTGGCAGGAGCTTGCCTGCAAACTGCCTGAGCTATAACTAACCTGGTAGCAGTCCTCTCCAGGTTATCCAAGGAAGTCCTGCTTACAACTGTGGAGTGCACAACCCCCTGCAACCACCCCTGCTCCGCACCAGGGTTTTCTACTTGAAATATCCTGTAGAGACTTGAAATTATGCCCCTGGGATCCATTTTTTTTCCCCAGAAAAAGGACTTCTTTTGGATACATTGGCCTTCTTTTGGAGTGCTTATGCCCCAGGAGGGAGAATGCTGTGTGTCACACTGTTGCTGGGACAGTTGGAATGAGTGCCTGCCCTGGTACTACGGTACATCACATAAATGCTATGGCTATCATACAGGGAAGGCCTTCAAGGTCACTGGCTGCCCAGCAGGGAAGCCCAGATTGAACTTGGCTTTCTGCTGCTAAAGCACTTGTCACATTGCTTCTTAGTCCACTGGTCTAGCCACACAAGGGGGCTGGAGACTGAGACTACTACAGTGGGCAAATGGGGACAAATATTTAGAACATATTAGAGATATATGTACGCCCCCCCCCCCACGTGTTTCAGGGGTCAGAAGCTGGTGATCTGAGTCACAGAAGGACATTGTGTGTGGTGATGTCACTCCTTCACTGTGTCACCGTCACACCCTCACTATGTTAGGTCCTTGCATGTAATTCATAGCTCATCTTGCTCAATTCTTAACCCCCTTTCAGGTATCTCATTACTCCTTTTTTACGGATGAGGAAACTAAGACTCCCAGGGAATCACTGACAGGTGTCAAGGCCATGCCTCTTGTCATCGTGCTGAGGCTTGTCTGGCCTCTCATAACATCTTTGGCTTTTATGAAATATTAAAGCAAAGACTTGGAAAATAAATGGGACTTTGCAAGTGAAGTACTATGGTTTAGATAATGGATTCTCTGCAATGGTTCATGTTCTGGAAGCTTGGTCCCCAGTGTAACAGCTTTGAGAGGCAGTGAGACCTTTAAGAGGTGGGGCCTGAGGGAGGGAAACTATCCTATTGGCTGGGAGCAAGAGAGGAACAAACAGAAGTGAAGGCCTATTTTTTCTTCTTCGCTTAGCACGTGGCTGCTGACCTACCTTCTCTCAACCACAATATGATGTAGACCAGAGGTGGCCGGATGCCAGGCCCATGCTCTTAGGCTTCCCAGCCACCACCAGAATTGTGTCAAATAAACCTCTGTTCTTTGTAAGTCACCTAGTCTCAGGTATTTCTGTTAGCAATGCAGTAACAATTAAGACATAAGGCTTTTTAATTTGCTAAGGGAGGCGATTCACGTGAACTTCCAAATATCACAGGGCCTGATACCCCAGGAAGAGGGTCTCTGCATAGAAATGCTTTCACTGATGGTAAAGATTAACAAACATTGAGTGAGTCTTAGTGCAGGCTGTTGTAACAGAATACTGTATTCTGGGCAGCTTAAACAATGGATATTTACGTCACACAAATCTTTGGGCTAAAATTCTGAAGTGTTTGAAGATCTGGGGTCTGATAAGGCCCAACTTTCTGGTTATCAGAGGCTGCCTTCTTGTGGTGTCATTGCATCTCTACGTGGGAAAGGGCAGAGAGAGAAATTAAGCTCTTGTGTCTCTTTATAAAGGTACCAGTCCTATTGATGTGGGCTCTACCGTTATTATCTAATTACCTCCAAAATCCCCCCACCTCCTACTAACATCTCATTGGGGGGTTGGAACTTCTTTATTTTAGTTTGTCTTTCTTTTTTTCTTTCTTTCTTTCTTCTTTCTTTCTTTCTTTCTTTCTTTCTTTCTTTTCTTCCTTTTCTTTTTAAATTTGCCATAGAACATATGTATGTGCTCACCGAAGTTTGGGGGGCAGGGGTGGAAATAAGAAAGAACCTCCAGGAGGGATAACGACACTGTAATCCCTCCTCCTCCACCCTTCTCTTGGGATTTTGGGCACACACACGCATGCTCCTAGAGTGTTTTTAAGCCACCATGTCTAGGACTTGAACTGCATAATTAACCATGTGAGATCCAGCTTTCTTAACCACCACACCACCAAATGGCTCAGGCCTGGGATTTCAACGTACTAATTTTGGGGAGTACAAATACAGGTTCTTAAAACTTAACTATTGGGCTCTATTCTGCCTTTTTATTTTTCTTTTGTTTCTTTTTATTTGCATGTTCTAATCAGATGACAGTGAACACTGGGCCCAATTTCCTTATTTGGAGAAACAAAATGACGCTTGCCTCTCAAGTTTAATTTGACTAATAAATGCAAATTGAAAGATAATTTTCAACTGCAAAGGTTCAATAAATTAATAACAATGGTTTCTGTAGTCTTTTCGTAAGGACTGTCATAACACATTAGCATAAACTATATAGCTTAAAACAACAGAAAATTATCCCCTTACAGTTCTAGAAGCTCGAAGTCTGAAATCAAGGTATCAGCAGGAGCTTAATCCCTCTGAATGCTCATGGAGAGGATCTTTCCTCATCTCTTCTGGTTTCTGGTGTCTCCAGACTTTCCTTGCTATGACTTGGCCTGTGGTCACACCATCTAATCTGTGCCCTCCTCTTTACCTGATGTTCTCTGTGTCTGCGTGTGCTCTCCTTTTATTATAAACACTCCAGTCCTTGGATTTAAATCCAAATAGTTTTACCTCAAGATTCGTAATGAACTAAACCTGCCCCTTATTTCCATATAAGGTCCCATTCTGAGCTTCCTAGTAAACTTCATGAATTTTGGGGGTGACACTATTCATTTAACTTAATATAACTTATTTAGAGATTCCATTGGATTCTCTTCCAAGCGCCCCCGTCACACTTCGTGTACAGTACCTTCTATGATTTCTGATGCACTCCATGAGTGAAGCTTATGCCCAATTTCTTGAATCCTGCAATGACAGTCCTCTTCATCCCATTTTATAGATAACACACCGGCGGCTTAGAGAACCTTATCTACTGTAAGGCTGTAGACATTAGGGAAGGATCCAGGACAGAGCCTCAGGCAGCTTATCCCAAGCCTATGTGCCTAAAGCAATGGCACACAGTTATTCCCCCTACTAATTCCTCTCTAAGTACCTAGCCTCTCACTCCCTCCCATATCCCAGCCCTGGAAACCCACCATCCACCACCCACCTGCCCCATTGTGATGCTTCTCCCCTTCCACGTATGACCAGGTGCACCCGGCTCCTCGCAGCACAGCTGTAACATCTCACTTCTAGTTAACTGCTTTACTAAACCCCTCACACACACATGAAGAGCCCTACTTGTGGCATTTATTTTCTGTGAAACGGACATTTACAATAATAAGAAGTAAACTTTGGTGGGGGTGGGGAGAAGTGTTAAGTAGATTAAGCAAATTAACTCTACCAGGACGACTAATGTTATATTTATAGAGATCCTTAATAAGGTATGTTCCTTTAAGATATAACTCTTAAAAAGATTATGAAGTAGCAGAATTGTCATTTTTTAAAATAGAGTGCTCATACATGCACAAGAGACACAAGAGAGAAAGAATGGATGCCTCCCATGTCCCCCCCCAAACCTGTTCCCACTACAATCCTTTTTCCTCCACTCCTCCATCTCATCAAGATCTTGAGCACAGGCATACATGTACCCAGAGTGTTTTTCAAGCTGCTGGGACTGAGATTCAGACCGCCATTGGCCTTGTGGGATCTGGTTCCCTCTACATAGTGCTTAATCACTGCACTACAGAGCCAGCCCCAGAAATAGTTAAAGTAATGAATATTTGTGGCCAAGTGACCAGAGACTCATAAGGTACTCATCTGAAATGATTTTAGGTTGCAGAATAGCACCAAGTTAGGGTTAGCAGCCTCCTTGAGCAGAAACTCTTGTTTCCCTGGTGGATCTGGGGTCTTGGGTCCTTGTTCATTCTGCTCTCACTGCCCCTGGCATCTGGGTATGGGTATAAGGAGCGATACATGAAGGCTGCTTTCTACTGAATCTGACCCCTCTGCATTATGTATTTCCCTGGATTGTGGTGGACATGACCCATCCTGGATTCTGGTTCTGGGCCATGAGACAACGCTTCTGTGACTCTGGCTGACTCACTTCCTCTTCCTCATGCTTTGATTCCATATGGTGGCTCCAAGTGGCCAGCTTTCCATCCCTCATCTCCATCCTTGTAATTGGATGAAGTGGCAAGGATTTCTAGGGCTGAAACACTTAGGTATTTGAGGTGTTGGGTGAGAATGTCTTGATCCTGTGGACTGGTATAACAAAGTGCTATATACTAGGTGGCTTATAAACAGCAGACAATCATTTCTGGGAACTGAAAGTCCAAGATCAGGTACCAGGGTGGTCAAGTTCTGGTAAGAGCTCTCTTCCTAGTTGCACATTTCTGAATTATTCCTGTATCCTGCTGAAAAATAAATTAAAAAATACAAAATGAGGTCCTGGAGTTTCTGTTATAAAGACACAGTAATCACATCCACAAGGGCCTTCTACCTTCATGAACTAATTACCTCCAAAGGCCCAACTCCTAAAGGCACCACATCAGAAACTGTAATTTCAACATCTGAATCTGGAGGAGGGAGGATAAAAAGTTTCAATCCATAACAATGAGCAAAGAGCACAATTTGAAAATGATTGATTTAACTATGCATATGTGGGAGAAGACACTGTTCCTCCAAGTGTGTTTCTTGTAATATTTTAAACTCTAAACATTTTCACTTATTACAGCTTCAAATCCATGTTGAATAGGTCATTTCCAATCTTGCTTATAAATAGCATTTAACTTTCCTTTTTTGAGATTAAATATTTATTTTTTGAAACATTCTGTATATTTTGAATCATCAAGTACCTCTTTTGAAATCAGTTAGCTAATTAGAGAACACTTAGACAGATGGTCTCAATGAAAAAGAAATGAAGCATAATGCTATGTTTTCAAAAATGAAGTTTCTGTTTTTAAAACTTGGGGGGGTGGGTGCGGCAGGTGGCATGGTGGTTAAGGGCGCTGGACTCCCACATGGCCATGGTTTGAGTCCTGGACCTGGTGGCTTGCTTTGTCACTTTCCCTGACTCCCTCCCTCCCTCTCTCCCTCTCTCTTTAACTCTGTCCTTCTCTGGTCAAATTAAAATAAATAAAGTTAAATAAAATAACTTTTTTTTTTTTTAAATTTATTTATTTATTTATTTATTTGCATTCATTCTCTGAACATCATTACAGCATACAAAATGAGATTTTCCATCCAAATTACACTATATATTGTCTCAATCAAGCACATCAACAAACATGTTATTGTCAGCAAATGATCTTCCATTTCTTGTCTTCTGTATGTTTTGCTTTTTCCCCCCATCCTAGATTCTCTATCTCTTACCCTCTGCCATCTCCCACTCTCCTCCCACAGTCTCTCGTGTCTATGTTTGTTTTCTATATTGTTTTCTCTTCACATTTTATTGTAACGCCAAAGACCCTAATCAATCCAAATACCCTCATAGCAAACACAGGTGATACCCACATTTCCATGAACACAAGTCTTACTTTACGCATCCTATAAAGTAGCACCTAGCTGTGGCTACATATCCTACTGCAGTCATTGAATATATATATATATTTTTTTTTTCTGAAACTTTTTTTTTTTGTAACTCAATTTACATTCCTTCCCTAAGCTTCATCACAGCATACAAAATGCAATCTCCCATCCAGTACACACTGCATAGTGATACAATCATGCACATTACAAAAAATTTTCCATTACTAGTTCCTAGAATTATTTCCACCCCTCTTTCTGACCCTCTGGCCCTTCCCACTCTCCTCTCACACCACCTCCGGTGTCTACAATTGTCCTTCATTCCCTTCCCACCCACGTTGCATTGATCACACAATTTCCTACATAATCTAACTACTTTCAATGGTGAGTTCACTCATTACTACTAAGAAAACCAGTTTTAACTTAACTCAAAGAAATACCAAGGAACTTTGCTTAAAGCCAGGAAACAAGTTAGGATTCTGTTCAAATGGAAGGTGCATGAACCTATCAGTCTCATGTACTTTTATCTTCTGTTCTGGTTCAATTTTCCTGATTAAATTCTGGGATATAATATTCAACTCCAGACTTGTCCCTCTGATTAAGTTGGCCACTTTCATAGTTTTTGGACTCTTATTTCCGTGTGTCTGTGTTTAATTTTCTTGATACAGCACACCCTTGAGAACTTCTTGGAGATCTGGTCTGGTGCTGGTAAATTCTTTCAGGTTTTGTTTATCTGAGAATGTTCTTGTCTTTTCTTCCCACCTGAAAGATAATCTTGCCGGGTACAGTATTCTTGGCTGAAATTGCTTCTCTCGTAACACTTTGAATATATTTTCCCATTCTCTCCTCGCTCGCATTGTTTCCGATGAGAGATCTGCTGTTAGCCTGATGGGATGTCCTTTGTAGGTAACTTGATGTTTCTCTCTTGCCAATCTTAGTATCTTGTCTTTGTCTGCGGTTTTGGTCAACCTGGCTATAATGTGTCTTGGAGAAGATCTTCTTGGGTTGATTCTATTTGGGGTCCTTTGTATTTCCTGGGACTGGATCTTCGAATGCCTCTCTAGGTTTGGAAAGTTTTCTTGCAGGATTTCATGGAATAGATTATCAATGCCCTTATGGGCCTCTTCACCTTCTGGAATGCCAATTATCCGGATATTTGGACGTTTGATGGTATCCAGTACTTCTCGCATATCATTCTCAAATTTTTGAGCCATTTTCTCAGTCTTCGTGGTGGACTTTTCTAAGCCAGCCATTTTCTCTTCTACATCTGAGATTCTATTTTCTGAATGATCTAGTCTGCTTTTAATACTTTCAAGGGAGGTTTTGACGTCTTGTATTATAGACTTCATCTCTAGCAGTTCCGTTTGAGTCTTTTGTAAAGTGTGTAATTCCGCTTTTAGATCTTGCAAGAATTTCCTCATCTCCTGGAACTCGGCAACTTCTTTCTCCTTTCTCTTTAGTAGTTCATTATCTCTCTTTTCTTCCATCTCTGTTAGCTTCGACATTACGAATATTCTAAATTCCTTGTCAGACATTTCCATGACTTTCACCGAACTGCTTGTGGATGAAGGAGAGTTACTCTTTTCCATTGGAGGAGAGGTATTTTCTCGTTTTCCCATATTTCTCGTGATCCGACGGTGATTTCTTGTCATCTGGTGAATGGCGTGTTTCTTTCAAATTCTTGAAGTTAAGCCTCAATGTTCAGGAGCAAGCAGACAGAGGTGTTCTAGAATCTGATTGCCGTTCTGTTGTGATCGCTTGTGCAGCAGATTCAGTAGATATTGGGTGGAGAGACAAGAAAAAGGAAAATGAAAAAGAGAGAGAGAAACAAGAAAAAAAAGAGAGAAAAAAGACAAAAAAATAAAAAATTATAATTGCTTTTCTTTTTTTTTTAAAGAAAAAAATCACAAAATAGAAAATATCTAGTTTCCAGTATCGTAAAAAGGAAAAATTACCGAAAAAAAATGAGGAGACAGGAGCAGAGAGAGACAGAGACCTCAGAGACACAGAGACAGAGATAGAAGGCCAGAGGGGCTCCCTACCACACTAGCTTTGCTTGCTGGAGGCTGAATTATGAGTAGAAAATCTTCATTTCTCCTTTGCTCTGAAATATCTAGTTTCCAGTATCCATGTGGAATCTTCCCAGAGAATGGCTCAACTCTCCTGCCTGGGAGAAAGGAGCAGGAGGGATTATTTACAAAACAAAAGATGGAGCTGAGAGCCAGAGAGAAACTTTACCTTTAAAAAAATCGTAAAAAGGAAAAATTACCGAAAAAAAAATGAGGAGACAGGAGCAGAGAGAGACAGAGACCTCAGAGACACAGAGACAGAGATAGAAGGCCAGAGGGGCTCCCTACCACACTAGCTTTGCTTGCTGGAGGCTGAATTATGAGTAGAAAATCTTCATTTCTCCTTTGCTCTGAAATATCTAGTTTCCAGTATCCATGTGGAATCTTCCCAGAGAATGGCTCAACTCTCCTGCCACACTAGCTTTGCTTGCTGGAGGCTGAATTATGAGTAGAAAATCTTCATTTCTCCTTTGCTCTGAAATATCTAGTTTCCAGTATCCATGTGGAATCTTCCCAGAGAATGGCTCAACTCTCCTGCCACACTAGCTTTGCTTGCTGGAGGCTGAATTATGAGTAGAAAATCTTCATTTCTCCTTTGCTCTGAAATATCTAGTTTCCAGTATCCATGTGGAATCTTCCCAGAGAATGGCTCAACTCTCCTGCCACACTAGCTTTGCTTGCTGGAGGCTGAATTATGAGTAGAAAATCTTCATTTCTCCTTTGCTCTGAAATATCTAGTTTCCAGTATCCATGTGGAATCTTCCCAGAGAATGGCTCGACTCTCCTGCCACACTAGCTTTGCTTGCTGGAGGCTGAATTATGAGTAGAAAATCTTCATTTCTCCTTTGCTCTGAAATATCTAGTTTAAGTTAAATAAAATAACTTTGAGGGGACCAGACAGTGGTGTAGCAGTAAAATACAATATTCTGTGGAGCTGACCCATGGGAAAGTTTCCAGTTCAAGTCCAGAGATCTCCCTGAATATACTGAGCATGTGTATACTTACGATCTGGGGCTAGCTAAAGTGCAGATGAATCATGGTACCAGAATCCTGTTGGAAGTTCTGTTTGTATGTCTTTCCTATCTCTTTAGCTCATGGAAGAAATAAATGTTAAACAAACAAAACCAAAACCTTGACTTACTGTGCCTTTATCTCCACCTTCTGTGCATTCTGCTTGGCTCTTCCTCACTTCCAACTACTTACCTTTGTAGTCAAATTGTTTTTTAAAAATGATTTTTATTTTTATTATTCTTAAAAATTTGATTTTTTATTATTCTTAAAAATTCTTAAACATTTGATTTTTATACACCTTTTGGCCTGTAAAGAGAATTGACCCAAAATGAAATACATCTCAGATCAGTCCAGCTGAGAACACTACACACATTATCATCAATAGGTGATAAGCCATTTCTGTTTCCCACAAATGTCTTGACTCTCCATTTTTCCCCTTGATTTCCTTCACTGTAATCTTTCCTTCTCCCATCCTCCTTCCACACTATATCCAGCATCCATAACTGTTTTCACTGCTTTCATGCCCTCCAATCTTTCAGTCTCTACCATAGAGTGTGGATGGTCGGTATACATCAAGTGGAGACATACAATATCTTTCTTTCATGGCCTGGCTTGCTTCACTCAGCTATAAATCTTCCATATTTGACCACTTTCTATCAAATGCCAGGATCTTGTTGTTTTTATGGCTGAATAGTATTCCACAGAGTATATGTGCCATACTTTTTCAATCCATTCATCTGTTTGAGGACATTTAGGTTGGTTCCATGTCTTAGCAATCATGAATAATGTTGGAATAAACATTGATATATAAGTACTTTTCCGACTGAGCATACTCCTGTCCTTTGGGTAGATACCCAGGAGTGGGATTGCAGGATAATATGGTAGTTCTATTTGTAGATCTTTGAGGAAACTCCATATTGTTTTCTATAGTGGCTGGACCAATTTACATTCCCACCAAAAGTGTAAGAGAGTTCCCCTTGTGGAGAAATTTTTTTTGAGCATCAGGGATACCAAGTTATTTCAAAAGAATTCCTCTTGTTTTAAGAGCCATGCTTTAAGATTATTAACCAAGTACTATAGCTTCCAGTTGATACCACAGTGTCCAAAAAAATAGACATTTAAATTTACCCCAAATACCCAGTTTATATGACTTTCAGAGCAGTAAATATTGCTGAAGTTGAATGTACTTCTTCCAAATCCTTCTGGACATCAATATACTAGAAAAAATGATTCTTCCTTAAGGATAATCTTATGTATAATTTGTTAAAGTCCATTTTAATGGACTTAATAACAGCATAACTTGAAAAATTTTGATCTGATGTCTCATATATAGTTATGCAATTGAATGTATCCATGTATATTTATGTGTATATGTATGTGTGTGTATATATATAATATATATTTTATATTTTATATATTATATTAAAGCATTTAATATAATATATTAAAGCATAATATATTAAAGCATTTAAAAATTTAGCTGTAAAAGTCCTTTATTCATTCAACTAGAAAGAAAATAACTTTATTTTATGAGGTAAACTAAACCATTTGGAATATTTACTATCTGATGCTTATTAGCAAATGTCATATTTTATTTGTAAACTTACCTTCCACACAGGTCTTGTTTCAAACAAATGTTTACATTCGGTCTGCTGAAAAGGCTGGCATAAAGCATGTATTGAAATGGTTGCCTTGAAAAAACTTCTGGCCTTGTTACATGGCAGTAGTATGAATTTCTTTTTTCATTGAAACATTCTACATTTTTTTCAGTAATATGTGCAAAACCTGAACAAAAATAAAAATAACAGTGGACTATAAAAATAATAGTCATTAATAGTTTGATGTACAAAAGGCCTCTCTGTGGGACCAGCAGGTAGCATGGTAGTTAAGGTACTAGATTCCTACATGGTCAAATGTGGTTTGAGTCCTAGACCTGGCAGCTTATTTACTCACTTTCTCTTTCTCTCTCTCTGTCTCTCCCTGGTGAGTACATATGCCCTATAACAAATTAAAAATAATAACAAAACTAAAAAAATAATTTCTTTAAAAAGGCCTCTCTGTATCAGGATTATATTAATTTCTAAATAAATTATCTTCTAGTACTTTTATTGTTTCATTGATAACACTTAATATTTTAGCATATATGTGATTTCATTTAGTAAGATATTTTCTCTAAGTGATTAGTGGCTAGTGGTCAATATTACTTGTTGATGAAATGAAGGGGCTATAAAAGGACCGATGGGACTGACCTCATGGCACAGCAGTTTAATGCTGAGCAGAGGAAGCCAGATCTTGGATGGCTGACCTGGGTTCCAGTTCCAGACCCAGTGGCTTAAAAACACACCAGGCACATGTACATGCCCAAAATCCTGATGGGTAGGATAATTAGAAGAAAAAGGATTGTGTTATGATTGTGTTATGACTGGGCTCATTTGGTAGTTGTTTTTCTCTCTAGCATGCACATGCCTTCTGACATTAAAAAAAAGGGGGGGACAGACAAATCTTTTAGGCATTTTGACACAAAGCAAAGGAAATACAGGGAATAATGTGAGAGGTAGATTATATTTTTGTAAATGTTTCTTTATTACCAATTTTTTTCTTATTTATCATTTTAAAGCTCTAGAATCCTAAAAGAAAAAAAAATGCATTTGTTGAATTGTTTACCAAGCTTTATACAATACAAAAGAATTAATGCTTTGTTTAGTGACTGGAGAACACACAGAAAAAGTAAAATATTGTTAGCATGTTCCAGAAGCTCACAATACAATGTGAAGAGGTGGATGAGGGACAGAGACATTGATAATTAATATTGACAGAAGAAGATTATGGTGTATGTGGAAATAGAATCTCTGAGTCCCATGGGAGCATGGGGGAGAGAGAAAAATTGATTCTATCTGAAAAAAAAATCAATGGAGTCTTCCTAGAGGAATTGTTGTTTGATGTGTACTTTACCTTCCTGAGAATCTAGATGAACCTTTATTTTAATATTTAGTGAATGAATTAATGAATACAGAGATATTTTTGTTTTCTGTTTTGTAGTTGTGTCTGTGAAGAGAAGAGCAGACATCAAATAGAGATGGAATAGCCCATAAGTCTGACAGCTGATAATTAGTATTTGTTAAGAACTCATGAATCCTAATAAGGGTATTAAAGATAAATCACACATGAAAATAGAACATCCTTGGTTACTTAAGAACTGCTCTCTTTTAGGTTTAAGCCAAATTATACTTATTACCCAAGTGTAGGAATCAGAGTCCTTTTTGAAAGAGGAAATATTTCTCAAGAAGAATTTAAAACTTGGGCATTTTACAGTTTTGCAGTTGTTATAACAAGGGGAATGTTTGGGAAAGTAGTACATTTTGGTTGTAACCAGTAGCTCTGATTCCTACAGGATAGCCACAGCCATTCTGCTGCTTCTGATATCCCCAAATGCAGCCAAGCCATATGATTTGCTTTGGATAAAATAAGGGTCTTATCATCTCCCTCAACTAGAAGCAAAAACCTCTTCTCTTTATCAAATACATGGCCTCTCAGTGAAAAAAGAAAAAGGACTCTCAGGAGAGAGTGGCTGAGGGTGGAGTGATTATCTCAAATTATTTAGCTATCAAGCAGACCATTACCTAAGGGGGTGGCCCTTGCTAAGCCTAAATGTAAGCCAAATATTACGTTCATTCATTCTGTGGCTGGACAGCTCACTCACTCTCCTACTACTTAACATTATTGAGCATTCTAGCTGAGATCCAAAGATGAATACCACCTGGGCCCACTATAAGGCCCTCTAAAGCTCTGTGGAGGAAGAGGATCACTTCATATCATCTAAAAGGTGCTTGGGTGGTGTCTTAGTTTTTTAGGGCTTCTGCAACAGAGTACCCTTCTAGGGCTGTGAGGGAGAACCAGTTCCTGGCTGTTCCCAGCATCTGGCAGTTTGCTGGTGATCTATGGTGTTTATTGATCTGTAGAAACATCACCCTGATATCTGCCTTCATCTTCATGAGGCATTCTTCCTTGGTGTGTAACTGTTTCAGTATCCAAATTTCCCCTTTCTCTAAGAACACAAGTCATATTGGATTAGGGTCCCATTCTACTCCAGTATAATTTCATTTTATCTAGTTACATCTGTGATGACCCTATTTTCAAGTAAACACTGAGGTGCTGAAGGTAATGACCTTAAATATGAATTTTTTGTTGGTGGGGGCCGTAGTACAACTTAACCTATAAAAGGTATCATTCTCCTCCACTAGTTTCTTCTTGTGGCATCAAATGTCACAGAAATAACAATTTTAGTTTACTTAGTTTAGTTTCTCAGAATCTAGTTTCTCAAAAGTACTGTCAATTTCTAGATATGTTTGCAAGCATAGAAGGCACTAATAATTTATGATATAAGTGAGTCTGTTCTCTCTCCTCTCTCCCTCTCCCTCCCTCCCTCCCTCTCCTTTTCTCTCTCTCTTTTTCTTTCTCCGTGTCTCAACCTACCTCACTACCTCCCTTTCTCAACATTTATTAACTAAATCATGTTGAATAGATATGGTATGTCAATAGGCCTCTAGCAATTTTGTTCAATGGGAAGAATGTTTTATAACGTATTAAATAATAAACTGTTCAAAGCATTCAGTGCTGAAATAATTTCATGGGTGCTGCTGTGATCCAGGGAATGTTCTCCTGGAATACCATGGAAGACAACAGGCTTTCTCAGATCATGCACATGGAGTCTGATACTGCAAATGGGAGTAGGACATACTCTGAATTTTTGTCCAGAATGTTTGGAGAAAATTGACTGTTTTGAAATTTGTCAAACTTTTAGTAAGGGGCATTATGAGAAAGCACTATGCCTCTGGCCTCCATGGCCATCACCAGTAGACTTACTTTTTAAAGCAAGTTCAGAAAGCATTGTCAAATTCCCAGTGTATTTGTTTCACTAGCCATTGTATTATATCCTTACAGAAACTAACAAGATCAAGTCCTTACTGAGAACTAGACTGGACTCTACAGGTTGGTTTTGAAAAGAAATTGATATTGTATCAGAAACCTTTGACTCAGATGGTTTTCTATGACCTCTGTAAAGACCCTCTTTCTAAATAAGTCATACTCTGAGGTATTGGGATTAGGACTTCAACATATGACACTGTGGGAGGACACAATTCAGAATGTAACAGTGTCTCAGTCAGCCTCAGAAGGAATTGGTTTCTAATTTTTTCTCAATCAATAAAATGGAATATGCTAATTGTCACTTTCATTATTTCCCTTCCACTTAGCTGGCTAAATGTTAGCACTTAAAATAAGCTTATGAAGGCCAGATGGTGGCACAGTGATAAAACGTGATACTCTGCAAGGCTGACCCACATAAGGGGCCTCAGGGTTTGATTCTGGAGACCTCCCTGAATATACTAGGCACTCACCCATGATCCAGAGCTGGCCGAGGCTGTGAGGACCACAGTGTGAAGACAAAGTTGGGGGATAACTATCTCTATTTCTCCTTTCCTCTCTTTCTTGGTTATAAAAAGAAAGAAAGAGAAAAAAAGAAAGAAGAAAGAAAGAAGAAAGAAGAAAGAAAGAAAGAAAGAAAGAAAGAAAGAAAGAAAGAAAGAAAGAAAAAAGAAAGAAAGAAAGAAAGAAAGAAAGAGAGAGAGAGAGAGAGAGAGAGAGAGGGAGGGAAAAAAGAAAGGAGGGAGGAAGGGAGGAAGGGAGGGAGGGAGGCAGGCAGGCAGGCAGGCAGGCAGGCAGGAAGGGAGGAAAAAGAAAGAAAGGAAGGAAGGAGGAAAGTAAAAGAAACTTAAAAAATAAGATGAAGGGGACACAGATGGCATAATGGTTAAATTGCTGGACTCCTACCCATTCAATCAAGGTTCGAGTCCCCAACCTGGCAACTTGAAACTCACACCAGGCAGGTGTGTGTGCATGCCCAAAATCCCAAAAGGAGAATGGAGGGGAAGGGATTGCAGTGTGGCCAACTTCCCTGGGAAGTGATTTCTTGTTTTCTGTCTCTCTGTCTCTCTCTGTTTCTTGGGCGAGAGCATGCACCCTATAGCAAAAATATCTCTAAATAAATAAATAAATAAGATTAAATAAAATAAGCCTCTGAGTGGTATATCATACAGATCTATCATTGCACCCAGATTTGCATCTGCACAGCAGAGACCATGAGTATGAGAATGCTTCATGTACCCTGGGAGTTGGCTACATCAATCACTTCCAGCTTCTTCCTAGAAATACTTCTTAACAGGTAGATATTTTTTTTCCCAGGTGATTATGATCCATGTTGACCATTTTTAGGGAAATAGCATTGCTTTAAATGCTTTCCACTGTGACTGGTGCACTTGCCTGGAATCTTTCCTCAGTGTCTCAGGCCCAATTAGACACCATGCTTTTCCATCTCCTAGCTTCTTATGCATCTCTCTCTATTATTACACCCACTAACTCAGCATGTCATGCATTTATCAGCCCATCATCCCCAATAGACTTTGAGCTTTTGTCAGGACTCAGTGTATTATCACATTTAAACCTCATCCTCTCTACTCATATTTTTACCTGAACTATAGTGGGGATATAAGTTCAAGAAAGTTATTTGCTTGAGTTCTTGCATGTTATAATAGGGAGAAAAATGAGCATTTTGTTTTCAGTGTTCACTTTGCATAAAGCACTGTTTTAAAAATGTTTAAATATATACAATCTCATTTAACTCGCCTATGAACCTTAGAATAGGGAGTACTATTGTATTTTACAAACGAGGATAATTAGGCACAGGGAATATACGTAAACACGCTGTTAGGAAGTAGGTGGTAATCCAGCGTGACCGAGTGACCCAGTATCAGTGGTTACAGTCCTAGTGAGGCCTGTCTCATGGGGAACCAAGTCAAACCCAGGTATGCCTGTCATGAAAGTCTACCCCCAAAGTAGGATTCTATTTCTCTTTGATTCCTTATAAGTTAAGAGACCCAGTTAAAATGTTGTCGTTACTCCACAGCTAATGTTGGGAGAGTTCTTTACAGTCCTCCATTATTTGATATCATTCAGACATTGTTTCTAAGTCAAAAGACAATACATAATAGACACAATTAAAATAAGTAATGCAGAAAGTGGTTTGGGCTAGTTACCTCAAATGAAAATATTGAGCACTATGATAGACAAGTTTAAGAAATAGTTATCGCTCCTACTCCTTGTCCTGGTTGGTAAGTAAGAGAAGTGCCCTTCAAATGAAAACAGTGCTGTTCAAGGCAGCAGCTCGTGAAACACAGTCATAAAGATGAACACCTGGTGGTAAGTGCATCACCCATGGAGTGAGATGAGAACACGGGGTGTATCTGCGGGACTCCAGATTCACATTCAAGGCAGATGCTCATACTTGATCACCTGGAGTTCATTCAGGATGCAGAAAGGTCCCCTCCAGCTACCTCAGAGAGGAATGCATTTTCTAGTCGATCTTCCTAGTTCTTCTTTTCCTATATATGAGAGAAAGTAAAACTTGACTTTCTTCTGAACTGTCACAAATGACATTTACTTTTTTTCCCTGTGGAAACTACTCAAAATAATTAATATCCAAGAATATAATCTTTATGCAACTGCTTTGCTCCTAGAGAAATTCCAAGGTTAGAAAATGTCAAAAGGAATCAGAATTGATTTTGCCACCTGGGGTCAAATTTTCTATTCTAGTTTTAAAAGTCAATTTTCATAACAAAATTTCACATATTATAACTTGGGAATATCTTAATTTCAATGGATAAAAAATCATAGTTTCCTGTTTAAATTTTGAAGTTCAACACAGAGCACTAGTATTTAGCTTTTATCTTCTACTTTATAAACTTTTGATCTTCTGTAAGAATGAAATAGGTGGTAATTCATTCAAATAAATATCAAAATATCAAGCCACTTTAAAATAAAATCATACTTGTAAAGTATCAGTAACAGCAGATTTGTCAAGAACAATCAGAAGGATTCATTGTAGGAAATACACTTTCAGGAGTTAATTTCCAAGAAGCCAGAATATTAGGAATGACAGCATTACAGATCACCTACACAGATCTTAGGAATTTATTTTCAAACCTAGGTGAAGGGGTAGATAATTCAATGGCTGGATCAGTGAATAGGAAAATGGGTAAATAGGTAGATTCATTTCCCTTAACAACGCTTGGATGTTGGTTAACTTTTGTGCTTCAGATTTTTATTTAGGAAACTGAAGACAGGAGGAATATTTAAAGATGTTTTGGAATATTTTAAATTATGTATGCCTCTACATACACATACACATGCATACATACTCACATATATGTAAATACTTTCGTGTGTATACATATATACACAATACCAAATTACAAGTACATATCTGTATATGATATAAAGAAAATTATTTTCTCATGCATCTACACATGCATGAGTTCAACACAGGCAGAAGGTGAAAGTTGTTTTGATCATTCAATATTAAGTCAAGATAATGAAGTACCATTATTGTTTTTACAAATTTCTAAAACAAGGTTAGGATTCCCAAAGTCCAGTTTTACTCAGCTTCCCTGCTCTTGCTACAAGTGAGATATTTTCCTGTCAGCATGATTCACTGAGGCTCTGATGGTGGTGTCTTGGGCCCAGTTGGATGCCCCTACGCCCATGGCTCTCCACAAAGCCTTTCAGATGCTTCCAAATGTCCCACATATCACTGCTCCAAACATATTCCATTTTTAAATATCTCTGCCAGGAATGCTCCCCCAGGTAACCACAAGCTGTCTTGCTCTTTTCATCTTATCAGACTGGTCTTGACCATCATACATAAATAACACACCACCCTCTCCCCCACCTCCATCATATCGATGCTGCATGATCTTTCCCTTAAGCAGCAGTGAGAGCACACAAGAACAATCAAAATGAAAAGTAAAAATTCTCAAGTCTTCTCAAAAGGTTTACCATGAACAGATTGCAGCTGTTTAAATGATGAGACTTGGAGCATGGACAAACCACAGCTCTGCCTCCTGGTGACCATGTGTCCCAGGACCCGCTCCTCACCCCCGAAGCCGAGGGCCTCATTTTCCAGGTTACACCATGCTGAATGTAGGACCTGCAGATAGCACTTGTTGATTTATCAGTGTAACTGAATGCCTGCCTGCCATGAAGGAAGGGCATGGGGCAGGACCTCCATGCTCCTGTTCTGGTGGCTGGAAACATGCTCCCAACAACATGCATGGACCCCCCTCAAGGTTGGAATCACCTGATGGAATCTCTGTTCTTCTTCAGCCCTACATGAACAAGCTCACAGAACTGCAGCTCTATGAGACAGACTAACTGCATCAGGCACAGGCGCAGTGGTGAGAACCACTGCAGTGCAGGGGCCACCCACAGGCAGTGGTGGGATCATAAGGTGCCAGGAGAAGAAACGAGCAGGACCAGTGCACATCACTGTAAGAAAGGGCAGGTAAACTGAGTCCTGGGGAGAATTAGGAAGGAGACAGGCTTGATGGCAGGGGAGCATGGTGGGCTAGAGACGGGCAACATCCTGGAGAAAGAGGGGGCAGGTTTGAGGCAAAACCAAGCCACAGGTGCAAGAACTGTGATCTGCAATGTCCTAGATACCTCTGCAATTACCCTGTTCATATTGAGACACAGAGATGATGGCAGGGAGAGATGATCACATTTGCAAGGTACATTTTTATTATGTCCGATGTGTGACAAATGTTTAGGGGAGTGAGGCTGTCCAACATGAAGCAGATGATCCTGGGCCATAATCCAGAGAGAGTTGGGAGCAGCTTGGACTAGAGGACAGTGGAGATGGAAAGGACGGGCAGAATGGAGCCTAGAGAGGACCACATAAATATCTGGTGGTGCTGTGGATGTTGAGAGAGAGCGAGAGAAGAACAGGCAGGACGTGGAGGCTCTGCTGTCAGGGAACGGGGTGGATGGTAGGACCTTTGACCCACGTGGAAGGAACCAGAGAAGTGTGACTTTGGGTGAAGAGCACATTGTTTTTGTATTCCAGGGTTGATTTCAAATTGTCCCTGAGATTTTTAGGTGGAAGAGAAACTCTGGGTATGTGAAAAAAAATTTTTTTTCCTTTGAAACATTTCAACATCAAATGGAAGTTCAGGTTATTTGCTGTTTTACCTTTGCAAGGCACTTGAATCCTATAGGGTGATAGGAGATAACTCAGAATTCTCTTATCATGACACAGAATGGGACATAGTATTTCTTTTCAGCATAAAAACAATCAGAGGGGCCACTTGACATTGCAGCTCCCAATAGATAACTTATAGCAAAGGAAGCAACTAAAAGGCTAGAGTTCTTCACCTTTCTGACCATTTAAAAGCACCGCTGTGGCTGGCGGGGGGGGGGGGGGGGGCGTCTCTAGACAGGAACCCAGAACCTCCTCATGTGGATCAGCCTCTCAGAGCATCGTGTTTTGCTGCTGCACCACTGTTAGGTCCCCCCTTAATAGCATGTTTTAACCCATATTTTGTATACTAAGAAAAGTCAAGTGCAGAAAAGAGAGCTTGTCAGGTCTTCAGGTGACTTGAAAAGAAGAAAGGAGTTTCAATTTCAGGATAACATAGTATTATAAGGGATAAACCCATCAGGAAGAGTGGATAATGCTTTCTTTGTACAGAACTTGTATCTTGGAGTGGTCATTTTGGTTTGGTCAAGCCACTTTTGGGAGCAGCCTGGAGCTGAAGCTGAAGACAACTGAGAAGTAGACTCTGGGACAATTGTGAAAGGACGTTTCATTTGTGTGATTTCATCCTTATATTAAGGCATCTCTTGAAAATAAACAGTAACCTTCCAGTTAAGACAGTAACTGTAGTATAGTAATTGTTTCTTCAAAGTATTGCTGGGGCACTGGGAAATTAAAAAATGGCAAGCCTGTTTCAGTAAACTTTATTGCCTCCTATGATTGTGCTTTCTAGGAAAATAAAGATTTTTGTAAGTTTTATTTTTAGTTTTGTTTTTCCTGCAGAAAGGGAAGAGTCATACCAGAGGGATAGGCCGCTAATAGTTATGCTAATCCTATAATATTTTATAATGAAAGAAAGGTTTCCTCTAAGAAGAAGGGATGGTTATGAAGGTGGTTATGAACTTTCTTTCAAACTCAAAGACATATCTCTGCATCCTTACAGTTCTTTTTATATCTGGGGAAACAAACAAACAAACACAAGGAAAAACTTAGAAATTTACCTTGAATGTTTCTCATCCTATCAGATAAGGGTACTGGTCGGAGCTGATATGAGGGACAGGATTGTGCAATGTCCATTGACAGAGGGAAGGGACCATCAGCCTCAGGACTGGGAGTAGACCTTTGATTTACTAAATACAGAGAAATATGGAGGCCCACACAGCTTTGGAAGGCACTGTGAAAGTTCTAGACTTTACACATGGGATTACTCCCAATAAATACAAACTGATTGAGCACATAATTCCAACCCAAGGGTAAAACTACTTATCAGCAACCAGGAAACCTCACCGTCATCTCTAATAGAAACATGCAAAGTTGATGATAGATGCCTCCCAATGCCTCTAAGCATTGGGACAATGGTAGGTGCTTTCTTACTGGAGACTCTCCAAAGATGAGTGCCATGGAATACTTTGAAAAAAGAAGAACAAGCTAAAAATGGAAACCTTGACCTAGCCAAGGACAAAATATGTCTTTAGTCCTACCTATGATGATTCTCTGACTGCTAATTACTGCAGTTGGGTCATTGCTACACACTCTATCATCTGGAACTCTGAAGCCAGAATCTCTGACTTAGCAGGTGACTTATTGAGGCCAACAGAGCAAAAGCAGAGAACATACTAAGTATCCTGTAGTGGGGAAGGAGAGAGATACAAGGGCATCCTCTGAGCCTTGTGACCTTAAGGAACTGCTTAGTTAGACAGATGAGATAATGACACCCGGAATTTTTTAGCAATATGGGACAATGCTGCCATGACGCACTGTGGAAATTATAGTAGAATCAATTCTTTCTTTTTGTTCAAGGAACTGCACTATCCGATATATACTGGGAAAGAGTATTTTAAGTCAGCAGTGTCCTAGAAAACCTAGGGCAAAGACTATGCTTATTTTATCTGTAAAAAAAAAGCTTTTTTATATATTTTAAATATGTTTAATAAAATAACAGAGACCAGAAATTAATATCACAAATTGATTCCAGGTGGTAGGCCATTTTGTTAGAGAGGCTACTTTGGTCCTTAAATTGGAGTGATGAGTCTTTCTTTATATGAACCAGTTGAAAAAAAGAGAAGACTCTTAACACAAAATGGATTCTTGAATTTTACCAGTAAGTTTGGCCTAGAACTGTGCCTATGGGGAATCTTTGTAAAATTAAATCAATAATAACTTATAATATCATCACCAGGACTTAGTGGAAATACTACTGTCTTGGGCACTGAAGCACCCCAGGGCCGAAAAGATTGCTTCTTGATTTTGAGTTTTAAAAAGGGGTCATAGTATTTTGGGACACAGAGATGTATAATGGCTGCCAGCATGTGTTACCCTACACAGTGGGATGCCTGGAGGTGACTGGATTACAGCCATGCTTTCTGTGCCCATGGTACTGAGGAGTGCAATTAGTTGTCAGGAGAAAGAAAGAAGAGCCACACATAAGTTTCTGTCTCAGGGTTTTACACAAGATACCATGGCAGCAACAGTTGAAGCAGGCACTAAAAGACAATTAAATGTACTGGATTTGTTACAGAGTCATCAGTTATCTATGGCTGCATAACAAACTGCCCCCAAACTTAGCAGCTTTTAAACAATAGCTATCTATTCAGTTGGGCTATTCTGAGGGTTGATGATTTGGGCTGAGCTCACCTGGGTGCTTCTTCTGGTCTCAGCTGGGTTCAGTCATGTTTGTGACCAGCTGCCAGTCAGCAAGGTGGCTCTGCTTCTGAAGTTGGCCAGCTGTGTGTTAGAGAAGTGGAGAGAATAAGGATGGTTGTTTCCTGCCATACAGGAGAGTAGTCCAGGTTTGTCCATATGGCAGCTCAGCAGGTTTCAGAGAGAGAGGGAGGGAGAGAGAGAGAAAGTGGAGCTTAAGACCTCTGGAAGCCTAGACTTGGTAGGGGCACCCAGTGATTGTTATCTCACTACATTGGCCAGTGTGCATACAAAGTGACCATGTGGTGTGGAGATGCCAGTTCATGATAGGAAGAGCTGCAGAAATCATTGCAGAAGGTGTGGATACTAGAAGACATGGAGGACTGTGACTGTTTTCTAAAAGTTTCTTTCTCTTTCTTCTTCTTTCTCTCTTCTTTCCTCTTCCTTCCTTTCTCTTTCTTTCCTTCTTTCCCTTCTTTCTTTTTTCTTTCTTCCTTTCTTCCTTTCTTTCTTTCTTTCTTTCTTTCCTTCCTTCCTTCCTTCCTTCCTTCCTTCCTTCCTTCCTTCCTTCCTTCTTTCTTTCTTTCTTTCTTTCTTTCTTTCTTTCTTTCCTTTCTTTCTTTCTTCATGCCTCCTTCCTTCCTCCTTCCTTCCTCCCTCCTTCCTTCCTTCCTTCTTTTTCTCTCTTCCTTCCTTCCTTCCTTCCTTCCTTCCTTCCTTCCTTCCTTCCTTCCTTCCTTCCTTCTTTTCTTCTATTATTGAGAAAGACAGAGGAAGACACCCGCAACAGGCTCTTCACACCAAGATCGACCCTCAGCTTAGCCAGAATCAGGGACTTGTGTGTGCATGTCCTCGATTTGTGGAAGGAGACCCTAGGATATGAACCCAGAACCTTCCCACATGGCTTTAGCATCACAGAGCATTGCATCAACACTGTGCCAATCATAGTCACTTTTGTCATCAACACTACATAGAGTAGTTGGTGGCTTTTTTTGAGCTTTACAGGAGTGCACCTCAATGCAAAGCCCAGAAAATATTCCAAGGGATTGAGGAAGAAAGATGGGAAAGAAAAAAAGGCAATAAAGTAAGTGCTGTCCTGCAGGTTACTGCAGTGATAACAGAGGATCAGTTCCACTTGGACCTGAGAGACCTGGTGGAACATGCTTCAGAGTGGCCCCACCTGCATGAAGAGGCACCTGTGGCATCCAAGGCCCAGGGTTTTACCAGCATCCAGTCTTTTTCGAGTGCTGAGAGTAGGCTCCCTAGTGCAATGCCCCAGGTGTTTGCAGTAAGGCCCTTCTTGCTAGAACTGCAATGTGAATGCCTCAGACATTAAGTGAATTTCTGAGGCCATCCAGACAAGAGCTAAGTCTGTCTGACTTTGAATTCCTTGTTCTTTTAGAGAAGGAGAAAGAAGGAAATGGTGATAAGAAGGTGCTTGGATCTAAGACACTGAGGAGGAATATTTCCTCTGTGAACAGAAGACTTCAGGATGGAAATCAAACTCACTCTAAATAGTTTTAATATCTTAGCAAATCGCTTGTACATTCAAGGATGTGTTTATCATTGATACAGAATTGTTCTTCTTACCGAAACAGGTTTGTTTCATGTTGATTTGAAACCATATCATGAAGGCCTATGTGGTGTGATGAAGGGTAATATTGCTATCCATATGACCTTCACACAGACTCCAATGGTCCCTGATAGTGTCTATTTTGATCTGTTTCTAACTGTGCTGTTGCACACTGCTAGCCAGAAGAGGAAGAACTACAGAACATTTTATCGCAAGGTGCATGCTGTGTCCTTCAAAACCTGGAGGAACAGCACCATTCTTAAATTTAATTTTTTACTCCCAAGTATATTTACTTAATGCTCTATTATGCCACTTCAGGAATACAATATCTAAAAATACAAGCCATATAGACCTTTACCTAAAAAGTCATGATGAGCTTTTCTGAGCTCTATTTAGCATATTACTGGTGTCAGAGTCATGTGAATTAAAAATAATATATGTGTGGAATAGTCCCATAGCCTAGTGGTTAAGGGAGCTGGATCCCAGATGGCTGACTGTGGGTGGAATCCCAGCCTCCAAAATGCCCCAAATCCCAACAGGATGGAGAAATAGAGAAGAGATTACAGTGTGATGTCACACCACGGGGGACTGGTTTCTCCCTCTGTCTCTGAGTCTCTCTGGTCAGTACATGCATGTGCCCTCTAGCAGTTAGAAACAAATAGTAATGTATTTGATTTTCACAAATACCTGTGAATTTTTAATTAATGCATTTTTTAAATGTTTTTTACTTATTGTTCTAAGTTTCTTTCTTTATCCCATGACTGTTTAGAGAGAGGGAGAGAATGTGTGTTATATTACCCTTGACAGAGTCCCACAGCCATGATCTACCCTAGCCTCAGTTAATTCCAGGACACATGTGTGGTCCACGTACTCATGGAGATCTCTAGACATGAACTGGTCTCCTTCCATGCAGTATTTCACTGCTGTGTCACCAGATCATTCATTTATATATAAGTCTCACCCTGAACCTAATAAGTCACTCTGAACCAGAAAACTTAAGAAAGAAAAAAATGAATGAATTATTGGTAATTAACTGGTCTAGAGTCTGTGTTTAGCTGATGTATTGTGTACTATGAGTTTGCACTGCTTCTTAACATGTGGCAAAACAAAAAGTGCTAAAAAGAACCTTTAGGTAAATGTTTATATATGTATGCAAATACTTAAGATTATATATATAATACAACTTTTTCCATTACTCAAACTTTGAAAAAGTATCTAATGTTTTCAATTATTTTATCAACTAAGGCAATGAAAAAAAGGAGAAACTTCATCCTTCGTCATTTATATCATGTCTGCGTATTAGATGCAGTAGTATATCAGCAATAAATTGATGGAAAGATTAAAAATAAAAACAGAGAAGAAAACAAAAAAGTCTCTTTATGTAGTCTTCCCCTATAAACTAAAAATAAAAGTTTTGAAATGTATTGTTACTTTTGCAAAGTTTAGATTTCTATGCTTAGTTACATTAGAAAACAGCAGATAAAACATAAAACTTAAAATTGAAACTTAGTTCATAAAAATTCTAATTTTAAGTTTCTCATGATCTAAATTTTCTTAGAGACCCAAACCACCACTAACAGTGAAATTTTTTTTAATTTTATGTGGTGGCATTTTTTGTGACAAACTAAGTTCTTTTCATCAAATCAAGCTAACACACTCATCAAAGAAATTCTTGAGATACAATTCCTTGATTAATTAGAAATATGTTCTTAAAGGTTGGGGTTGGCAAGTGGCATGGTGATTAAGAGCGCTGGACTCCTACATGGCTGACCATGGTTTGAGTCCCAATCCTGGAGGCTTTCTCATTTTCCCTCTCTCTTCTGTGCCTCTCTCTGGAAATATTAATATAATAATAATAATAATAATAAATAAAGTTAAATAAATTGATTATTTAATTTAAAAAGTTATAAAATATTCAGGTGTCTGCAAGTAACTCATTAGGGAACGCAAACTAAAATTACTTTTTCAAGGTCAGCAAAATTAATAAATAAAAAGCCTTCATTGGAGTCTTAATCCACTGATCCCTACTCTAAATCCTTTTGAATTATGTGTAATCTAAACACAATAGCAACAACTCACCCATCCTTCAGCATTCATTAACCATTGAATGTTATTATACTTTGTTTTATAGAGTTGAAAAAAAGGGAGAAAGAGGCCATTTTTCAACTTCCAGCTTTTGGTTTCTGCATCCTGAAATACTTCACCAAATAAGTACACTTTTAGATACGGAGATGTCATAACTTTATTCTCATTTTTATTTATTTATTTTTAAAATAAGATCTTACCATGTGGCCCAGGATGGCCTTGAACCCACAATACTCCTGTATCAGCCTCCCTAAAAGGTGAGATGATAGGTTTGTACCACTGTACCTGGCTAGATTTATTAACTTCTTTGTTTAAGAGAGAGTCTTGCCATGCTGTGCTCCTCCTGCTGCAACTTCCCAGTTGGAACTACAAGTGCACACCACCACAATGAGCTCTTTTTGTGAGACATAAAAACTTCTTCTGTTTTTTTTTTTGTTTGTTTTTGTTTGTTTGTTTTTTTAGAGATTTTTGCTATGGGACATGTGTGCTTACTGGAGAGACAGAAAGGCAAGAAATCACCCCCTCCCCCTCCCCCCGGGAGGATGGCCACACCACAATCTCTTCTCCTCCATTCTCCTTCTGGGATTTTGGGTATGCACACATACGTGCCTGGTATGAGTTTGAATCCACCAGGTCCAGGACTCAAACAGCAGTTGACCATGTGTGAGTCTAGCAATGTAACAGCTATGCCATCTGCTGGTCCCAGAGACATGATAACTTCTTTTTTTTTTGGAGAGGTTTTTGCTATTGGGCATGTGCACTCACCAGAAAGACAGAGAGAGACAGAGAGACAGAGAGACAGAAAGCGAGAAATCATCCCCCAAGGGGGATGGCCACACCACAATCCCTTCTCTTCCATTCTCCTCTCAGGATCTTGGGTACGCATGTACACGCTCCCAGCATGAGTTTAAGCCACCAGGTCCAGGACTTGAACCGCTGTTGACTACACAGAAGTCCAGCGACACAGCCATTACGCTAACTGCTGGTCCTGAGACATGATAACTTCTCAAAGTGAAAATTGTTTTGCTCATGGCCAATGACAGCTATCAGAAGTCAATTTTGTTTCCTTTTCAGGGGGAAATATTTGTTGTGTATCAGAAAGAGTCTATGAACTACAGTTTCAAGAAGACTAAGTAAAATTCGCCACTTTTAAAACTGAGGAACTGAAGCCTAAAGAAATAATGTGGTTTAGATTTAGTTATCAATATTTATTGTTGCAAAAGGGGAAAAATCAAATTAATGAAGGCATTTGCAAATACATTGCGTTCTTATTAAATATGTTTTGTAGGATTTGTGCTTCATGATCATGAACATCAAATCTGACTTCCCTGTTGAGCAAAATGAACTATAATCAAGTGGAACAAATTGCATTGCTGTTACCCTTCTCATTGCTTTGAGTTAGCACATGATAATAGAGTTGAAATTGACTTTGTTTGGGAAATGGGCTTCTTTTGCCTAGCTCTTCTCCAAACGAGAATGGTGTGCCACTTTACTCTTTGAGTTTATACCAGCTGTCTATCTACAAACTACCTTTGCTTTAATCAAGAATCCCAGTCATCTATTAAGTGTGATATAACACATACCAATGGAAGACATCTTCTTTATACCTGGTTTTGCTCTGGAGCAAGAACACTTCCCAACTGCAGCACGTTGATATTCTGGGCCAGATTATTTTTTGTTTTGGGTGTGGGGTGGACTATTCTATGCATTTTAAGAAATCTAGCAGCATTTCTGGTCTCTAACCAATATGTCAGTATCACCCATCCTTCCATCCTCTCCCTCAGTATGACAGCCAAAAATGTACCCTAATAGTACCAAATATCCTCTGGAGGCCAGACACTCCCCCAGATGGGAACTATTGCCTTAGATTCAGTAAGGATTGTAAGATTATTATTAAACCATAGACACTGAAAGTGCTTGTCATTCACTTGTTGTTTTACTTTCTAAGCAGCTAAGAAATGACTTCAAAAAGTTTGTGGGAAAAATAGAACTAATATGTGGGTTTATTTTGATGCAAAAATATTTTGAAATCAATGCATATAATACTCATCCACGAACTTTTTTGAAGGCCCTTTGTATTATAACTGAAGGAAATAAAGTCTATTTTAGCTCACTTCTCATTTGCTAACTCAAAAACAATTTTCTGTGGGACTAGCAGTTAGCGTAATGGCTATGTCGCTGGACTCCCACATAGTCGACCGCGGTTCGCATCCGGGACCCAGTGGCTTAAAACTCACGCCGGGCACGTGTCTGTGCGTGCCCAAGATCCCAAGAGGAGAATGGAGGAGAAGGGATTGCAGCGTGGCCATCCCCCCCTGGGGGGTGATTTCTCGCTTTCTGTCTCTCTGTCTTTCTCTGTCTGTCTGGCGAGCGCACTCTCCCTATAGCAAAACCTCTCAAAAAAAAAAAAAATTTTGTGATATCTTAGATACACACACTATAACTTTTTTTCATTTTTCTTTACATTAGAGTTTATGTTGTTTTGTTTGGTTTTTCTCCTCAGGAATATATGATAGTATCAACATACTTAATGCATTTTGACATTTTTTATGGCAATATTTGATCCTGAAATACTTTCATGGAAAACATACTTTCTGTAACGTAGTGGCATTGCATTTAATCTTGCAATCTGCTTGACTTGCTCTAATTACTATGGAGAGCCACTTTTGCTTGAAAAAGTGCATGTTTAAAGCAGAGTAGAGCTACTGACCCATACGCTTCTTGAATGTGGATATTTAAGTGTACAATCAAATTCAACTTGAAGTTTGTGGATTTATGACTCCCAGATTTTTTTCCAGTGGAAAATTACCCCTACATTGCAAGCTAATCTACTTCACCTATAATTTAAGACAAGTGAATACTGTCTCTCAAAAAACATATTGGTTAAGAGTAGCTAATTACCTTCTAATAGACAAAAGATGTGACATAAATTAAGTAATCACTTATATTAGGAGGCAGGAGCTGAAGACTTAGGGATCTAGAATGATGCAAGAAAATAAGCCAAATCTTTTGTGGTCTACGTTACCAGGTGAATTTGAATTCTCTTAAGTTTGAAAGCTGCCTGGGCTTTTTTGTTGTTTGAACATTTGGCAAAGGCATATTGTATTACTCAGGGTTTCCCAGAGAAATAGATCCAAAGAATATATGAGTATACATACATACACACACACATAAGTATGTATACACATGTGTATATATGTATGTAGATATATATATATACAAATGTATGTATATACACATTTACACAGAAACACACACATACATATACATGTACATGTATGTGAGAGAGAGAAGGGGATATTATTTTAAGGAAATGGCTCACAGGATTGCGGTTTGGCAAGTCTAAAACCTGGAGGACAAGCTGAGAGTCTGGAAGCTTGGGTAGGATTTAATGTTACAATCATGACTCAGAACTTCTTCTCTGTCAGTTAGTTAAGGCCACTGAGCTAAAACAACATGCACTAGTAGCTCATAAGCGAAAGACTTTTACTTGTGACGGTTCTGGAGACTGGGACGTAGATTCAGAATGTGGAGAGGAATCCCTTTCTCAGAGAGGGGGTCTTCTCACTGTAATCTCACATAGCCAAAGGCAGGAGGGGTCTTTTTCAGGCTTCTTATATGAGAACACTAATCCCATTCATGATGGCTCCAGTTTCATGACCCAATCACCGTCCAAAGGCCTTATTGCTTAATATCATCACCTTGAGGATTAGAATTTCAACACATAGATTTCAGGGAAAGGGGATGCAAATGTTCAGACCATAGCATTCAGAGCGTGCTTTTAGGCCTTAAACTGACTGGATGACACCAGCCTATATGACCCAGAACAGTCTTCCTTACCTAAAGTCACCTGACTGTGGATGTTAACTGCTTCTACAAAACACCTTCACAGCAATACCTAGATTAGTGCTCAGTTTAATCACTGAGTACTATGGTCAGGCCTTACAACACATAAAACTAACCATCACATATGCACACACATACCAGAAAAATAAAATAGAGGGATATCTGGACATTTACCTGAATTATCAGATTCATAAATATCATGACACATAGAATTTCTTCCTAAAATTCAATGAAGTAAAATTTCATAGAAGTTTTAGGAGGTGCTTGTGTGTGGATAAGGGTGGAACCTAGGTGAACATATACGGGAGATGGTCTGTGAAGCGCCTAGCTGACTGGCTGCCCCCTGTGCTGGTGGCAGAGCTTGTGCCTCGACAAAATAGTGAGGACATGCTCAGGCTTTGGGGGCTCTTGTGAATGGTCGGGCACGAGGTGATGTACTTCCGTGCTGTGAGTATATTAGACATGCTCGGGCTTTGTGGGCTCTTGTGAATAGTTGGAATGCAAGGCGAGGTATTTCCGTGCTGTGAGTGTACTAGAATGCACACGTAGGTGTCTAGTGAGTCAGGGTACTTGTTCTTCAAACTGCATTCAGTGATGCCCAATGTCGAGTTCTGTGATTCTGTGTCATTGGACTCTGGTGTGTCTAGCACCAATATCTCTGTGTACCGCGAGTCTTTGGGGACCAGTGGAGCATGAGGCCCAAAGGCTGAGACCGTGAGCTAAAGTTCACATGTAAACCAATGTAAAGGGCCAGTGGTGACGAGAAGTGAGAAATAGGGTTGAATCTGGGCCACAGCCAGCAACAGGCAGTATCACCAAATTCCCAGTGATGAAAGAGCAGAAGCCAGGCCTTGTCTGCCACAGACACAGCCTCTGCCCTTCGCCCCACCCTCTCTAGCGTTAAGCCTTGGGCCAGCTACAGGGCCACAGCCACACCACAGAAGTGCATTCAGAAGAGTGGTGTAGAGTTTCTGGCTATTTGCTCTGATTACACGAACAGTCCTATTATGACATTTTTGTTCAAGTTCCAGGTAAAATGGACCAATACATATTAAGACTGGAAACATGACATTAAATAGTACTAAAGAAACAAAGAACAGAGCATTCAGAGATCACCTGAGCTTAACCTTGTGTGACAGTCAAGCAAATGGAGATCCTAAAAATGTTCCATGGCAATCTCGTAATGGCTGGTTTTGGCTTCCAGAAATAAAAACAACAAAACCTTGAATTTCCTTCTGTCTAATGAAAAAATAAAAAAGAAGATTTGGATTCAAAATGAAATAATGTGTATGATTCTTAGCAAAAAAGGCAATTGAGTTTCTTCAACATTGCAGGGTCCTGTTTGGTCCTTCCCTTCTTGCATTTTCTCGCTGGTGCTGGCGTTTCTTTCCTTTCTGACCCCTGTCTAGTTTCAGAGAAAGATAGATTTTGACAGAACCAGGAAGAGTTGTTCCATTTCCATGGCAACGTCAATTCACTTTCTGCAGGTACATGGGCTGCCACTTAGGCCACTGACTAAATGAAGGCTCCTGAAGGCACCGTGTGTTGCAGTGGCTGGCCAAAAATAACTTGGCATGCCACCGTTTCTCGCAGCCCTGTGGAGGGAGGCATTAAACTGACTGGATGCCAACTGTCAACTTCATTCCTGTCTTCCTGCTAAAGAGGAAGAAGGGACTGTGGGGGGTGGGGGAGGGGAGCCAGCCAGGGCTGCTACATTGTTTCCATGGTCTAAGAAATACAGCATTTCCTCTGTTGAATGGAACATGAAATATATTCTAACTTGTTCACCCCAGGGGCACCAGATAATTTGTATTTCAGCAGAAGTATTATAATTACATAGTTTAGAGTTAGAATTAATTAGCATTTGGGGAAGTAGTGATAAAACCAAGCAGTTATTAAAAAATTAATTTTAATAGAAGTCAGTTTGGAGAGACTTGGTTTTCTTTTGAAATTTTTTTTTTGGCAGTTGTAGGGGAGATAAAAGGAAAAAAATGATTTAATGGTTCCTTAATCAATCTGAAATGTTAACCACCTCATCACTGATATTACAACTGGATGTTAAAATCCAAATCAGTGACATAAATGCCAAATATATTTCAAAATAAACCGAGTTTGGTTCATGTTTGAAGGTTATCTAGAAAAAAAAATTAAGCCTAATTTAAAAAATATATTCCATGTTCCCAAATACATGGGTTGTAATGTCTTAGTCTATGCTACTATGAAAGAATGCCAGAGACTGAGTAATTTATAAAGAAAAGAAATTTATTAACCATAGTGTGGAGGCTATAAGTCCAAGATAAGACAGCTTATATTTGGCAAAGGACTTCTTGCTATGTCATCCCATGGCAGACGGCAGAAGGGCGAAAGAAGGAGGAGAGAGAGAAAGAGAATATAAAAACATAAACTTATTCTTTTGTAAGGAATCCACTACTTTGATAAGAAACCCACTTCTGAGATAATAGGATTAATCCATTCCTGAAGGCAGAACCCTCATGCCCTAATTGTTACCTCTTAAAATTTTCATCTTTTGGGGGCCAGCAGGTGGCGTTGTGGTTAAGCATGTTGGACTCCCAACATGGCTAACCATGGTTTGAGTCCCAGACCTGCCGACTTGCTTTCTCTCTCTCTCGCTCTCTCTCTCTCTCTTTCTCCCCCTCTCCGGTCAAATTTAAATAAATAAATAAATAAATAAATAAATAAATAAATTTAAATAAAATAATTCTTAAAACCTTTTTTTCATCTCTTAATATTGCTTCATTTGGGATCAAATTGCAACCCATAAACTCTGGGGGATACATTTAATGCATAACACATAGCCATCTTATTGACATTAAACATAGTTGTGAATCATTTCACATATTTTGCTACATACACAAGATATACAAGATCCTTAAATATTATTTGGAGAATTATATTTGAAGTCAACAAGCAGTCTATCTAACTGAGTACTAAATATAAGGTTCTACAGGAGCCCCAGGGAAACTGGGAATCATCTTTGCTCTTAGGAAGCTTGTATTCTGATTTGATCCTGGGAGTGAGGAGTCAGAAAAGACTATTTATGATTAATTTATGATTTTTTTTTACCTTAAGTTGGAGTTACAAGTCCTTAAACTCAAAGATAGTAATAGTTATCTTTTCATTTTCTAAAATTGATAACTGTTCCATGGTTATATGAAATACTGCCCTTAGAAGAAAATGTTAAAATGAGGAGTAAGTGAGCATCGTGTAAGAACTTATGTTCAAATTGTTCACCAGCAGTGGCCATAATCGCTATGATTATTGTTATTAGACGGGGAGAGGGGACTGTTACAGAAAGAATGTGACAAATTTTTATCAAATGGTGAGTCTAAGTTGACATATACTATAGGACATTGTACTACTCTTGAACCCATTGTTTAGTTTGTATTTCCTTTCAAATAATCAGTTAAAAATTAACACAGTATATTGCTTTGAATGATACAGTATATTGCTTTGAATGAAATGATAATTTTCAAATTCTTAGGAAAAAAATGAAGAAACTTTGCCTTTAAAAATGTTACACTGGGACCAGCAGTTAGTGTAATGGCTATGTCGCTGAACTCCCATGTAGCCGACCGCAGTTTGAGTCCTGAACCCGGTGGTTTAAACTTATGCCAAGCGCATGTGCGTGTGTGCCCAAGATCCCAAGAGGAGAGTGGAGGAGAAGGGATTGCGGTGTGGCCATCCCCCCTGGGGGGTGATTTCTTGCTTTCTATCACTCTGTCTCTCTGTCTCTCTCTGTTTCTCTGGTGAGCACACGCACTCTATAGCAAAAACCTCTCCCCCCCAAAAAAAAAAGTTACACTAAAAAAAAAAAAAAAAAAAACACTTCCTATTTTAGAAAAACAAGAATCTCTTCCATGTTCTGAGAACTAGAGAAACATGAACTTGCTTAAAGTTCTAGATTTTAATAAAGACTGGGAATTAGTTTATTAAAGAAAAAAATAAATTCTGCACGCTGACTCTTCTTGGAAACAATATTTCATGTTCTGTTTCCTCTTCCTCTTCAGAACCTCATTGCCACTATTTCTAGAGCAGAGGAGCAGCTCTTTTTTATGGAGAAGCTTTTGCCTTAGGGCACATGTGCTCACCAGAGAGAGAGATAGAGACAGTGAGAAAGAAAGTGAGAAATTACCCTCCAGAAGGGACTGCCACACCACGATTCTCTATTCTCCTTCCAGGATCCTGGGAATTCACACACATGCGCCGGTGTGAGTTTTAAGCCACCGGATCCAGGACTCAAACCATAGCTGACCATGCGGGAGTCCAGTGACATGACTGCTTCACCATCTGTTGGTCCTGATGATCAGCTCTTTAACTCTAAACCAGAATTGTTCTCTTCAGAAGGCCCATTGGGGACTATGTGGGTTTTGACAAGCTCTGTTGATAAGCTTGTATTAGGAATGGTTTGATAAGTACGATCAGTTAAGATACATTATATATTCATATCACATGTACTAGTAGAAGAGAGAAAACAAGGAATGAAAGCAAATTGTTCTGCAGAGTCTTTCTGTGCATGCTGTTACTATACTCCATAAAGAACAAAAAGATCTTTTACATTTAAATGAATATCAGTGTTTTTCATCTTATTTGCATCCTACATATTGCCGTAGAGCATTAGAATATGCATTGGTGCAACCAGGTTTGTGTGTTGAGTATTGAACACTCTGTTGGTTTTCTGCAACATTAAAGGGGAAAACAGAAGTTCAAAGATGCCATGGCTTATTTTGAATAAGGAGATAGGCTCTTAGTTTCTGATGTGTTCAGTTGGAGCCTGAGGCATTTTCTTGCTAATCTAGAGTTCTAACACTGAGCCTCGTTTTAAGAGGAGTTATGCTGTAGTAAAACTATCAAGACAGCTATGTTCCTTTTCCCTGGCATGATGGAGCTTTCCATGACCCCTTTGCTCACTGAGAGCAGAGTGGGAAAAGGCAGTCCAGGAATTGTCTATGGTGCCTGAGACCCAAGGCAATAGCCCTAATATGATTCTCTGGGAACCACAACTATGGTTTATCACATTTGTCAGGATTTTTATACTTGCTTGTTTTTCTTAATTTATTTCAGGGCATTGCTTTCACTTTGGCACATAGGAGAAGAACAATGTTCATGTCCAGAAGATGCTGTTCTTTGCTTACAAATGGCCTTATATTTTCTATTTGGATCTCTCTCTGCATTGTTTACCTAGAAGTTTTGAGACAAAAACCTTGAGAATTTACAAAGTGCTTTTCTATTTCCTGTTCCAATCTGTGATTTACAGGACATTTCAGCTATTTTTGACTGCACCTATGTTTTCTTCATTACAGATATTTTCTGATTTTTAAATTCTACCTCTACATATGCTATTTCCCTATTATTCTCCCTATTCCTTCAAAACCCATATAGTTTTCGTCTCAGATTTTTGTTGGTCCCCACGTTGTATTTTACGTCTAAGCCACTGTGGTTCTTAACTCTGTAGCAAAGGCCGGACACCTGTGCTTTGGATGGTAATTTCTCATTTCTCTTGCTCAAGACACCCTGAAGCGCCATCTCCTTGTGCCCAGGGGCAAATGACACATCTGTGGAGACTGCTGTGACCCGAGTGAGACGCCATCTCTGTCTCTCATTGTAACCTGTGCCCTGTTGTTCTAAATTATACTTCTCTTTGCAGGGTGAAATTTAAGAGTATTGCCAGCAGGGAAAAGACAAAAGAGGAAAGAGGCTGAAAAAGTAAGCAGGTAATAGCAGAGGACTGAAGGAGGCTGCAAAGACAAGCAGCAGGAGAGAGGGGGAAAAAAGAAAGCGATCATCAGGGAAAGGTATAAAACAGGAGCCTGTGAGCCCTAGTGACTCATCGTTGAATCTTTTTAGAGAGCAGTATTGCAGGAAATTGGCAAACATTGAAGTTGGAAATTTTCTGTGGTCTCTTCTCTGCAGTTCTGGGAGTGACCACCAGGGGTGCAGTTGTGCTTTAATGGGTCTAAGAAGTGGCTCTGTCCAGGTATGAACAGGAGAGATTAGAGCATTATTAAAGCATACGACTATAAAATAGTATACATTTGCTATATATAAAAAAGATAAAACTTGAATGAGTAGATGGCATGGGGGTTAAGGCTACCGGATCCCACGTGGCTGACTGCATGGTTAGAATTCTAGACCCAGTACCTTGAAAAACACTCTGGGTACATGAGTGTGTGTGCCAAAAATCCTGAGAGGAGAGTGGAGGAGAGGGATTGTGATAGGGTCATCCTCCTCAGGAGTTATTTCCCTTCCTGCCGTCTATATCTCTAGCTCTCTGTCTTTCTCTGGAGAGCAAACATGCCCTATAGAAAACTTAAAAAAAAAAAAAAAAAAAGAAAAAAGAAAAAAGAAAAGAAAAGATGGAATTCGAGCATATAAAGACTCTGTTCAGAGGTACAAATTGACAAATGTACAACTAATTTCATCACTGACTACTCAGTAGTCAGAAGTCAGTACTTTGCCCCAGGAAGGCTCTGACCTCTACATGCTGTTGGCCATAGATGGAGATGTAATAACTCAGTGAACATGAGCAAAGCCTCACTCTCTCCTCTACCCCTTCTACAGACTTTGGGGATCATTAAATTTCACACCTTTACTCATGTGTCTCTGCCAGTTTGGAGTCTAGAACACCACAAGGTGTCCATTATTTCCCACAACTCGAAGTAACAGTTACAAGAGTTAGTAGGACAGGGACCAGCAGTTAGCGTAATGGCTATGTCGCTGGACTCCCACGTAGTCGACTGCGGTTCGAGTCCCGGACCCGGTGGCTTAAACTCATGCCGGGCGCGTGTGCGTGCGTGCCCAAGATCCCAGGAGGAGAATGGAGGAGAAAGGAGAAGGGATTGCGGCGTGGCCATCCCCCCGGGGGTGATTTCTCGCTTTCTATCTCTCTGTCTCTCTCTGTCTGTCTGGCGAGCGCACGCGCCCTATAGCAAAAACCTCTCCAAAAAAAAAAAAAAAAAAAAAGAAAGAGTTAGTAGGACAGTGAATATTCTACTTGCTATTGTATACCCAGTGTGCACTGGGGTGACTGCACAGAGCAAGTGGTAAGTCAATATCTGTGAAATTATAGCAAAATAAAGATGGACTATTCTTTTTGTGAGAGGAGAAGAAGGCTCATTCCAGGTAGAATGCACAAATGAATTTCTTTTCCTTTGCAATCACTGAATCATGTTTCACTGGAAGGGGAGTATCACCATTGTATGGATTCCCTCCTGGAACCTGACTCTTCTTGCAAAACTATATAATCTGTCTCCCACTCTGCTCTCATATTACAGAGTTCTTTTCACATGCAATTCATTTACCCAGAAACAAGACCTCCAATCTAACATTTTTAGGTTGATGAAGGTGGCTTATAGCAAGAAGTGCCAGGGGCTTTCTTTTTTGGAGTACAAATTTATAGCTTTATTCAATGAATATAAAAGTCATAGACTCAATGGAACTTTAAAACTGAAAGGGACACCAGCAAATTAGTGATCTGATTCTGGTTTAATACGTCTCTCTTTTTCTTTCTTTCTTTTTTTTTTATTTTTGAGAGAGCAAGTAGTATAGAGGAGAAAGAGAGACAGAGAGAGAGAAGCAGAGAGAAAGAAGTATTTTTGACAGGGTCTCACCATGTGTTTTGGTCATCCTGCCCTAGCCACCTCGGCAGCTAGGACCACAGGTATGCACCACAGTGCATTCCTGTTTAGGTTGGGCCAGGAATCTAACCCAGTCCTCTCATACAGCCCAACAATCACACAGTGATGCCACTGTGGATGGGCCCTTTCCATATTTTTAGTTGAGGAAATCTTTTCTTTGGAGTAGTAGTGGTAGTGGCTCAACCAGGATCACATTCGTTTTGATAAGTGATGTGCTTTGAATTTATTATATTTCTTTTCAAATAGAAACCCTCATATATTATACTAATGAAGAAATTAGTGAAATAAATTACATCAAACTGAATTCCTTGCATTTTAAATTGCATGTCTTTGTGAATATATTTTTATGCCACCCTTTGTCAGCTATGTTATCTTGGGGGCTGCTAGGAAGTTTCTGTCTGTTTCTTGATCTGTTAAACAGAGATGGTAGAACACCTATTTTACTCTTTCACTTTCTCAAAAATAGCTAAGAACATGTGAAAAAACTTTGTGAACTATAAAGCAATATGCCACAAATGCAATTATACAAATTAACAGAATTTTATTATTCTCCCAAATAAGCTTAATCTTGCTATCTTGTACATACAAAATACAAAACACATCTGGTACTTTTCAAAAAGACAGAAACTTCATTGACGTTTTGAAGTATAGAACAAACATGACATGATTTTCTCATGTGTTCATATTTTGTTTTTACTTTAATTCATAAATAAGCACAATACTTAAATCATGAGCAATTTATTATTTACAAATTAAGATACTTATCAATTCCTAAAGAGAAGATTTGTTGCAAGGAGACACCAATCATATCTAACTACACAGCTGTATTTGTCATAAAAGTAAGAGCTCAGTTAAAATTAATCAATTATCTCCTATTTTGATTGCCTTTAATTGAAGTATAGCCCATACAAGAGTTTATTTCTATATTGGATTTAGCTGTATTCATTGATGTTTTCATAGTGATACTTTTGGTTGTTATTTAGAGTGCTGGAGAAACAATTTTAGATTCTTCCAGAAATAAAAAAAAAAAAAAAATGCAGGAATTTCTGATAAAGTTTTCTTTCTGTTTCCATTTTGTTTTGCCTTACAATGTATGTATAAAATTTTTATGACTTCATAATGTAAAGCCATTGTGCTTTGGCCTTATTTCTGCTTTTGAATGTGATTTTATTTGAGTTCTCCCCTAGCGTTTTCTCCAGCTAGCCACTGTATTTTGAATGCCACTTATACATATGGTACACATCTGTGTCCAGTCTTCCAGTCAATCTGAACCAACCACATCTTGGCATTTACCAGTAGGGTGAATGTACACAAGCCTCCAAAAATCCAGGATTAGACCCCCAGCTCTGAGCGACATGAATGAAGAAGGGACATTATCTTCCCACCTGTCTTGGACAAACAGAAAACCAAATCTGCATAAGCAGCTGTGTGTCAGGGTATCTCTGGTATAAAAGGGAAGCAGTCTAGGGACCAGCAGTTAGCATAATGGCTGTGTCGCTGGACTCCCATGTAGTCAACCATGGTTCGTGTCCTGGACCTGGTTGCTTAAAACTCACGCCGGGCGCGTATGCGTGCATGCCCAAGATCCTGAGAGGAGAATGGAGGAGAAGGGATTGCAGCGTGGCCATCCCCCCTGGGGTGTGATTTCTCACTTTTTGTCTCTGTCTGTCTGGCAAATGCACGCCCCCTATAGCAAAAAAAAAAAAAAAAAAAAAAAAAAAAAAAAAACCTCTCCAAAATAAAAGGGAAGCAATCTAGTGAAAGATCCTTAGATCCTTGCTAATCTGTGAGTGACTAGGAAATGGTGATGAGGTCTGACATGCCCTGGGCATTGGTTTCACTGGACTCCTTTTGGATTCTGCCTAGTGGCTTATTTTCTTGGGATCTGTATCTGCAAATGACTGTGCTTTTGGAAAGTGAGGGTTCAGTGAGCATTCCTCCCTTCCCTGTGTAATGCACAGACCCTCACTGATCTGAAATCACCAGACTTACATGCAGAATTCCAGAGGAAGAACCTCAGCTCTTTTCAATATTGACAAGTTGCAATTCACACAAAGGTAGGAATGACAACTTTGTGCTTCAGATGTAAGGCAGCCTATCCATGCACAGGCACTTTTCACCAGGTTTTTAAAGGCTCTGTGACCAATCCTTTACCTCGACATGCAGCATTTTATCATTCTTCTTCTTCTCTTTTTCTTTTTAAAGATTTTTGCCATAGGGCATGTGTGCTCACCGAGAGAGACAGAGACAGAGAGAGAAGAAAGTGAGAAATCACCCCTCCCGCCCAAGGGAGATGGCCACACTGCAACAAATGGCTATCCCTTCTCCATTTTCCTGTTGGGATTTTGGGCACATATCAATCACATGCTTCTGGCATGTTTTTCAAGCCACCGGATCTGGGACTCAAATTGCGTGGAGTTGTTCATGTGGGAACCAGTGCCTTAACCATTACACCACTTCCTGGTTCACTGTTACTCTTTTTATCAAAATGTTGTTCTCCTACATACTTAAATGTCAAACCACTTAGCATATTTTTTAATTTGATACTAATTAACCTATGCTTACAGGTTTTTTTTTTTCTTTTCCCCATTTCTAGTTTGCATTCAAAGCTTATAATTGAGTTATTCTAATAGTAGAAATATACCTTTTGGGCCGGCAGGTGTTGTGGTGGTTAAGGCACTGGATTCCCACATGGCCAACCGTGGTTCAAGTCCATGACCTCAGCTTTCTCTCTCTTTCTCTCTCTGCTCAAAATAATAATAAGAATAAATAAAATAAAATAAATAATTATTTTTAAAAAAGAAAATAGACCTCTTGGATCTTTTATCTTCTCTTTTCATGTTATAAATATTCCATTAATTTTCATTTAATGTATGGATGCTGTATGGATCTCAGCATATTTCATTTTAGTACTGTCATTCTGGATTTATTTCATTTCTTTCCTGAGAGTTAAGGAAGCAATGGTTGTTTGCTTTCACAAGTAGAATGACCAAGAATGGCAAATCCCCACCTCCTTCCCTGTCTCACAATGTGTGCGGTGGCCCTTCGCATCCTTCCTCACAACCAGATTGAATATAGTCTCTCATTTGGAGGTTATTCCACTTTAATGAGGAAAAAAAGAAAAGAAAAAAGACTCAACTCTACCCATTTCTGCAACTATATTTAGCAAATTCACCTGTGGTTTTTGGTTATAAAGGTCCAGAGATTGGTGCTCTTGGAGTGCAGCTCAACAAGACAGCATAAATGCCATTGTGGAAGGAGGGGCAAGAAGGCACAGGGGCACAGAGGAAGCTGCCGAGGGCAGACCTAAGGAGCTCCTGTAAAAGCAAGTTACATTTAAAATGTGATGTGCACACTAGAAGTGCAAGTTTTAGGTGCTTCATGAAAATAGTAGTGCATGTGCAAGGATGTGAATGCTGTATGTGTCAGCATGACTCCAATAGAGGAGCTATAGGATTTAACGGTACAGAAGACTGTTTTCTGAAACTAGACCCCTTACCCTCAGTTTTGCCCTCTATGGTTTCAGTTACCCATAGTCACTTACAGCCTGAAAACTTTAAATAAAACATTTCAGAAATAAACACTTTATACATTTTAAATTGTGTTATGAATTCTCACGCCATCCTCTCTGTCCTGCCTGGGGTGTGAGCCATCACTTTATCCAATGTATCCAGGCTGTATGTACACTATGAACCCATTAGTCACTTACTAGCCACCTTAGTCACCAGATCAAAACACATAATATGAAGGATCTTTTAAAAATTTAAGGAAGATATGTTATTTTTTTTTTTAAAAAAGGCTATACATGAATTTCAAGAAAAATTTGCATCAAAATAAACTTGTATTGTAATTCCATTTTTCTATTAACCTTTTAACGCCCCCTCAGACATACAGGGTTTGGTACTAGTGCATTTAGTCTCAGGCATCCACTGGGGTCCTAGAATGTATGCCCTGTGGATAAGGGAGGGCAACTCTATTTAATAATTAGTCCTGTCGGGACCAGCAGTTAGTGTAATGGCTATGTCGCTGAACTCACACGTAGTCGACCACGGTTCGAGTCCCGGACCCGGTGGCTTAAACTCATGCCGGGCGCGTGTGCGTGCGTGCCCAAGATCCCGAGGGGAGAATGGAAGAGAAGGGATTGCGGCATGGCCATCCCCCCGGAGGGGGATTTCTCGCTTTCTAGCTCTCTGTCTCTCTCTGTCTGGCGAATGCATGCACCCTATAGCAAAAACCTCTCAAAAAAAAAAAATTAGTCCTGTCATTTTAGCATGAAAAACCTATTTCTAAATCAAAGTGTAATTTTTCTGATAATAAGTTTTATATTTTTGGTTAACATTTTAGTATAATTAGGGCAAAATACTTTTTATTATTACCAAGACAATATTTTTCATATTACAGGGTTGATATTTTAGTAACATAGTAAATCAACATATATATATTTTTTCCATCTAGATAACCTACAGTCTGGAGTTTCTTATGTAACAGTTTTTAAACTCTTTTCCCTGAGTATATCTAGTGAGTCCAGAATTCTACAATCACAACTCAGTTACTATTAGGTCATCAGGAAAGTCATAATGCATTTTTGCATCATGATGTATTTTTCTATGCAAAATGCATCATGACTTTCCTGACAACCAATATTAATGGCTGTTTGCTTTATATAGTCTTAGAACAGTTTGTATCACAGATTCTAGTGTGCCTCTATATACAGATTTAGTATGGTAATGAGTGGGACAGTGCGATATCAGAAATGTAGAAAGTGTTGCCAGCTCTTCCTAGTCTGCTGCTTTCTATTAGTGATTGATTCTCAAACACCACTTGCCACCTTTGTAAAATTTATTTTTTCTTCCATGAGCCAGTGATCATGTGAGAGAGTGAGTGAGATAGCACCCGAATTAGGTCTTTGTGTCTTGGTCCACCCCCAGCTTCAGTCAGCCCAGATCATGGGCATGTGAGTGCCTGGTGTATTCAGGGAGGTCTCCAGACCCGGAACCTTGCTGTGTGGGTCAGCCTGCTGTTAATGCTGCACCACCATTCGGCCTTAAAACTCACCGCTTCATATCTGCATGAAGTAGACTTTGTTTGAGCCACTTGACTTTCCCACTTAAGCAAAGAGGAATAAGTGAATGGTCAAAACAAATTTACCTGTCCTCCAGGAAGTCAGTGGGCCAGTGTTCCCATTAGTATTTTTATTAAGGAAGTCCCAGGAAATAGCAGGTTCTGGAAAATGATATCAAACCTTTAAACTGAGAGTTTCATTAGCTGAAATATTCCTTCTTTATTGCTCATCTCATAACCACATGTGACGGGTGTTGTTATTGTCCTGGTGCACATGAGCTTGCTGGCTAATATCAGTTGGCAGTTGAGAACAACCTGGAAGATGCTCATTTGTATTTGGGATTAACAGAGTAGCTTGTAGAACAGGTTACATATTTTTCAAATTCAAATATGAAGTGCATTTGTAACAAAAGTTCTCCAGTACACTTTAAGAACATCAAAGAAGCACAGGACAGTTCAAGGGTGTTATATGTAATCATTATTTCGCAGCAGTAGTTGTATACCTTACTGTTTGGGGGGGATTCATTGTATCATTTTGAACACCTCTCTTACTGAAAAAGAACTAAATACAGCTACTTTTCTAATTTCACATAGATATACACTTTAATTAATAAAGTTGTTAGTGAAGTGTTACAAGTCCAGAATGCTGTCATCACCACATGTAGAGGGACTGGGTAGGGGGAGCATGGTGGGATTTGAAATGAAGAGCACAGCATATTCCAATCATCCCAGTTCCCCAAGTGATTTTATCTGATGAGCCAAGATCCCCAAAGAGCAGTCTAATTGGCATATTTGGAGCTGGGAGGTCCTGACAGACACCCCATGCCTTAGCAACAGCCTGTCTCTTAGTAACATGAGAGTCCCTGTAAACAGGTGGGAAATTAAGGGAATCTAAGTGTTCATCAAATGAGAAAACTCATTTTAGCATTTGCCTTTTAGAGGTGTGCTCTGAAATTCCAGAAGGCAGAGTATAAGAAAGCAGCAAGCTACTGTAAAGAGATTAAGAAACGTTTGAGAAATGTAACTTTTCTTAGAATTTACTAAGCTTTTTTTCTCAGAACTCTATCATTGCATCATAAGATTTTGCTATTCTTATTGAATAGCAAGGCAGCCAGTTAAAATAATTGGAAGAATGTTTTGCATGAATTTGCATAAACAAATATTTACCTACATGGAAATAGCACTATCCCCTCTATTTACCTTTGCAAAACAAAGATTCAAAAAAGAAAAAAAAAAGTCTGTGAATTTTAAAAGTGCTGAGTGCATCTGTCTGTATTGGACCCTGAAAGATGGTGGGGTGATGGTGGGCTTGGTATGTTTCCACTGATCCTGCTGACTCTGCTCCCTCAAGGTGGTCTCAAAGTTTCTCATTATATCCAACCACCTGTGAACTGGGTAACCAGGTAGCGAGACACAGGGCCAACCACAAAACCAAATCATTAGCAGGATCATACTTCCCAACTGACAAGGCCTCAGTCTTTGTCTGATTCCTTGAATTAATATGGTAGAAGGGAACCACACAAATAATCTCTCCTTAGATAAAGATGTGTGATGAGGTATGATCGTTCCCACTGTATCTTTTGCTTGTTTGTTTTAAATAGCAAGGTCTTCTTTCTGATAGTAAAATAATATATGTTTCTTCTTACAAAGAATCATTAAGAAAAAAATAAAACCCACTTATAATTTTACACCTAGAGATAATCAATCAGATCCTCTGTGTTTAACCATATCAAGGGGACTCAAAATTCATATGGAACACAGTGTAGACGGTGGCTTCTGAAAGTGTGTGGTTTGGGTGTCTGGAAACTCTGCTAACACATTATAGTTTGTATTATTTGAATCTTTCTATAACCTTTCAGTTTCTTTTTTAGCACTTTTGTTTTCTTCCCTGTTTTAAATTTTTTGTTTTTGCTTTATAAAATTGGCATCATGCTATCCTGATTGCTTAAAGACTGTTTTTACTCTGTATATCTCAATGCAATGTCCATTAACAACAGCGATTCCACATCACGAAGTCTATTCTCAGTGACAGGGAGGTGAAGGGCTGAGGCAGGAAGAAGTGGGGGGACTGGGAAGACTGGGAACAATCATAGCACAGCTACGACCAGCTTTTGTCCTGTGGTGTCACCACTGATGTAGCTTGAGTCCTAATGGCCACATGGCCGAGAGCCAGCCACCATTCTTAGAACAGACTTGGTGATGGGTAATGATCAAATCCTGGTTTTCCTTTTCCTTTTCCCTTCTCTCTTTCTCCATTTTCTTCATTTCTTTCCTTTCCTTCACTGTTCCAAGGCTCAGACTTGATTTCTAGAGCTGGCCAGAGAGAAGAGTAATCGAGATGAGATACCTGTGTTCTCTGAGTGGTTCTACCCAACACTTTCAAGACCTGCTACTAAGAACTGAAGCTCAAAGCTCTTTCAAAATACCCAATAGCATAGCCAGCAGGTGATGTGGTGGTTAAAGCATTGGATTTCACAGGGTTCAACTCTATGGTTTGAGTCCCAGATCCAGTGGCTTGAAAAACACACCAGGCACATATGTGTGCATAAGTGTGTGCCTAAAATGTCAAGAGGAGAATGGAGAAGGGATTGCAGAATGGCTATTCCACCCACCCTTCCAGAGCAGGAGGGGGCATGATTTTTCTCTTACTTCTCTCTCTGTCTCTTTGGCAAATCCATGTGCCCTATGGCAAAGAAATAAAAACAAAAACAAAACAAAACCCCAATACAAAACAAAATCCCAATATCACCTTTCCTTTGAAAGCCTGGAAGAGGGGCCCTATTAATGAGTGAATTAGTCATAATGATAAACTACAGCCACTCCTCACTTAACAACCTGCCTGCTAACAACAACAATGGACTTAGAACTAGTTCTCCAGCGTGGATAATCCCCTTTCTCAGTCTGTGTGAATCTAGGGAGTACCTCTTTTTCAGTCTTTGTCCTGTTCTTATCGTCAGTTTATATACATTATTTTACTGCCAGAAAGAAGTTCTGACTATTAAAAGAAAAGAAAAGAAAGATAAGGTGGAAACTATATGTCAGACCACATCTTACGTCTTCATCTAAGGAGAGACCAAGGCTGTTTATGTAGTTCCCTAAAGCTATGTTACTTCAAGGGCTCAGACAAAAAGTGAGACCTCATCAGTTGGGAAGTATGACTCTGCTAATGGTGTGGTTTGTGGTTGCCCCTGTTCCCGCTGCCTGGTTTCCCATTTCACAGGTATTTGGATATAATGAGAAAGTTTGAAACCACCTTGAGGAGGCAGAGTCAGCAGAACCACTTTCCATTACAGGCAGCCATGTCTAACCACTAAAAATCTCAGCACGATGGGGCCAGCAGATGGTGTAGCGGTTAACATTACTGGACTCCCACATGGCTGACTGCAGTTCAAGTCCTGGACCCAGTGACTTGAAACTCATGGCAGGTGTGTGTTGTGTGTATGCCCAAGATCCTGGGAGGAGAATGGAGCAGAAGGGATTGTGATGTGGCCATGCCACATCACGTTCCTTTTCACTGTCCCTGTTTCTCTCTCTATCTCTCTTCAGCAAGCACCCATGCCATTAAGCAAAAAACTCAAAAAAAAATAAAAATAAAAAAGCACAGTTTTAAAATTCACTATATGAAGTGTTAGCAATCATGCAAGATGACATATTATATTACATTTATAAATTTGTATTCTATTATGCATCCACAATAGTGTTCACAATAAATAAAAATGATTATGTTGGATTTATATTATTGTATCGTGGTGTGCCTTGTCAGTGTCTGGTGCTTATCTAATGTGTGGTTTTTGAGTGAACAGAATTATATTATTGTACTGTGGTGTCACATGATATCTATTGAGAAAATGCATACTTGAGGCCAGCAGATGGCGTAATGGCTATGTTGCTGGACTTCCACATGGCCAACTGCAGTTTGAGTCTTGGACCTGCTGGGCACATGTGTGTGTATGCCCGAAATCCCAAGAGGAGAATGGAGAAGAGAATTGAGCATAGCCACCCCCCTGGAGGTGATTTCTTACTTTCTGTCTCTCTGTCTCTCCGGCAAGTGCACACACCCTATAGAAAAAATCTTTCTAAAAAAATAAGAGAAATACATACTCTATAGTGTCATGACACACCATAAGACATTCACCTTTAAGATTCTCCCTTATTGACCAATTTACTTAACAACCAGCCCTAGGAACAAAACTCCATTGTTAAGTGAGGCATGCCTCTACAGTGATAACCAACAATAATCAATCTACAATGGCACTATGTAAGTGTTGAATGCAGAGCTTGTCATCCAAAGGTCTAGATTATATCGTGAAGATACTATCAAACTTGAAAAAAGAAAAAGGAAAAACAGAACTATGTCTAAATTTTTGTGACTTAAAAAGTCCAGAGAAAATAGAATTTTGGTTAAACCTTTCAAGTAAAGAAATTTATCATCAATAACTAAAAGATTCATGTTCCTGGTCTTCAGTTTTTCTCTGTTTGAGGGTTTCTATCACTACCCAGGAAGGTAGCAGACTGAAACACAATAGATATGCATAGTGTAGCTGGCATCCACTGCTTGGGAGCACTGGCATCTGCTCACCTGTTCATTCTTGCTGCTGCAGGCGGTGAGGGAATCATGGCTATCCTTATCATGAATACATGTTAATAAGTCCTTTGCTAATGCAGAAAAGCTGGGGACAGGAGGGACAAGTTGATTTTTCAAAGATGCTTTACTAGTCTGGTCAGATACATCAAGAAGAGGGGAAAAAACAACATGGGCTGATATTAATACTAATTTTTGCTCAGTCAAAGCATATTAGATGGTGCAATGCAAAAAGACTTGAAGCAGGAGTAGCTTAGCTCTAAGTGTGGGGGAGCACCCTTGAATTTAGCTGTGTGACTTATCAGTGGTGTGGTCTTTGGCAAAACACTCTCTGAGACCTGGTTTCTCCATCTACAAAAATAGGATAATAAATGTTCCTCTTATGCAAGTTTGTTGGGAAGCCGAAATGAAAGACTGTGGCAGTATCTTTCTTGCTGATGTTTGCTTAAAGGAAGCAGTGTTTATACTTGTGAGCTTCACTGTCTCAAATCAGTGGTTTATAACCTGTTGTGTTCTGTGAGCTTTTTCACAATCTGAGGAAGCCTATGGAGCCCTCCTCAGAATAGTGTGTGTAGATTAATAAAACATTAATACCTAGTGCCATAAAGGAAATCACTTATCAAATTTTTATTAATATATATATTAGGCAGAATAATGACTCCCCAAAGATGTCCAAGTCTTAGTCTCCAGAACCAATATATATATATATATGCGATATTGTAGGGCAAAGAGAAATTAAGGTTGGAGATGGAATGAAGTGTGCTCATCAACTGTCCTCAACATGAAGATATTATTGTGGATTATCTGGGAGTCAGTGGTCACTGTCATCATAAGGATCATTAAAATAGGAGAAGGAGGGACCTGCAGATGGCATAATGGTTACATCGTTAGACTCCCACAAAGTAGTCCACAGTTTGAGTTCCAGACCCAAAGGCTTAAAACTCACTCTGGGTGGGTATGTGTGCATGTGTGCCCAAGATCCCAAGAGAAGAATGGAGGAGAAGGGATTGCAGCGTGGTGATGTCCTTGGGGGGCTGATTTCTCACTTTCTGTCTCTCTGTCTCTTTCTGTCTGTCCAGTAAGTACACATGCCCTATAGCAAAAATCTCTCTCACTCAAAAAACAAACAAACAAACAAACAAAAGTAGAAGAAGAAGGCAGAATCAGTGGCAGAGTGTTCCAATGGGAGAAAGAGTCAACGACCACTGTTAGTTCTGGAGTTAGGAAGAGGCTAAGAACCAAGCACTATGAGCAGCCTCTAGAAGGTGAAAAGGTAAGAAAACGGATTTTTCTTTGGAGCCCCTAGAAGGAACACAGCCCTGCCAACAACCTAATTTTAACCCAGTAAGATCTATTTTGGATGGATGCCCTCCAGAAATATAAATTACCAAATTTGGGGTAATTTATTGAAGTAGCATAGAAAACCAGTACAATACAGTTACCAAGTTAGTATAAAAGTTAATATAAATCTATGATGTGTGATATTTGCTTCCTAATTAATGTATTAAGTAGAAAACTAGATTTTTGTCTATAGCAATGTTAAAGGAGTGATAAGCATTAGCAAAATTTAGAGAGAATTGCTGTATCTGAAATATGATATGAAAATAATTATTTTTCTTGATGATGAAGTCACGGGCACTAAAATTTTTGTGGTTTGTTATTTATATTAATAAAGAAAAGAAATGCTACATTTCTGCTAAAAGTTAGGGAAAAATAGGAAGAATTATTTCCACACCAAATTTCATGAACCTTCCTGAATTTTAAGCATAGAGGGTACATAGGCTTCTAGAATTCCTGGCTTAGATATATGAAAGAAAGGGAAGTCTTCCAAACTGTTTGAGATGTATACTATTCAGAAGCAGAATCAGAAAAAACCATTACAGCTGGAAAGAACAGAAATTCTTTACCAGCACCACCTTGATTTATAATAAGTTTCCACCAAGAAACATTGTTTAAGAAAAGTTCTCAAGACTAATATAGGTCAAAGGAAGGCAGTTTTGCCTTTCAACTCGCTAAGTACAAATAATAATCTCACTAATACTAATATGTGATTTTTTTCTGCTTTACCACATTCTAATTTGTTATAAAATTGTATTTATTTCTTCTGAGAGACACAGAGAAAGACAGAATATGAAAGTGCACTACCAACAGGGTTTCGACACCACATTCCACCCCTTGCCTCACCCAGCCCTTTATCATGGGCGTGTGTCTACCCAGCTGACTCAGGGAAGCCTCTGGATATAAACCTGGACCCTTCCCATGTGATCAACCTCATGGAGCATTGTGTTTTACTCTGTACCACCATGTGGACCCACGTTTGAGTGTTTACATTTTACATCAGCCACCATGCATTGCTAAGTAAAAGAAATATGTGTGTAACCCTCAGCATAAATTTTTCAAAGACTGGTTAATTTAAAAACAAATACATGTCTTGGGACCAGCAGATGGCATGATGGTTACGTTGCTGGACTTCCATGTAGTTAACCACTGTTGGCGTCTCAGACCTGGCCACTTAAAACTCATGCTGGGCGTGTGTGCATGCATTTCCAAGAGGAGAATGGAAGGGAAAGGACTGTGGTGTAGCCCTTCCCCCTAAGAGGTGATTTCTCACTTTTTGTCTCTTTGTCTCTCCCCGGCTAGCAAAAGTCTCTCTAAAAAATACATGTCTTTATGAAATATTTTTAAATCTTGCATATTCTTACTTTACTAGGATTCAGGAGGTTTGACTCTCCCTCTCTACTGGCCATAATCTATATATGGTTTCCAACAAGACCTAGGGTTTCTCCTAGTATCAATCTCTTCTTTGACAGTATGGAAAATCTGTTGTTTTCCAGTCCACACAGTAGCATTCCACAATCTACCCTTTTAGGTCAAATTTATCTGTGAATATTGCAGTTTTTCTGAGTCAAAGAATCATTTTAACTTGAAATAAGTTATTATTGAGTCTCTGTTAATTTAAATACTCCAATGTGACTTTTTAAAATTTATTTTAGGAGATGATTTTTTCAAATTCTTCTTACCCAGGACCAAAGAAATATGATAACTGAGTTGACATCTAATCAGTATAAGTTATTACTTTGAAATTACATCTCTTTTTTCTTGGTGGCATGTTTATTATGTGGGAAAATGTGCTAATAGTGCTTAGAAAAAGAATTAGCATTTTCTGCAGTCTGCTCATTGTAAACTTATACTTTCAATAAAAAGAGAAATGTTCCATGAAAGATTTGAAAGCAGTAATTCATAGATAAACTTGATTACTCTGATACTAGAAGGTGTTACTCTAGCCACAGAGAGGAGAAAGTGTCACATGCATGTGGGAGCATGAGCAGAAGCTGAAATGTCATTAAAGCCAGACATGGAGCACAGCTCCTAGAAGCTCTTCAGTCCAGAGTATGGACTTAACCCCCTGAGTATGCAATTATGGTAAATTACCAGGCCCCTTTAACCAGAATGCAAACATTCTTCATTAATAGTCAAGGATCTGAAAAAAGCCTTCTCTTGGGACCAGTAGTTAGCGTAATGGCTATGTCGCTGGACTCCCACATAGTTGACCGTGGTTCGAGTCCCGGACCCGGTGGCTTAAACTCACGCCGGGCGCCTGTGCGTGTGTGCCCAAGATCCCGAGAGGAGAACAGAGGAGAAGGGATTGCGGTGTGGCCATCCCCCCTGGGGGGGGGGGTGATTTCTCGCTTCTTGTCTCTCTGTCTCTCTCTATCTGTCTGGTGAGCGCACATGCCCTATAGCAAAAACCTCTCCAAAAAAAAAAAAAAAAAGGCTTATTTGAAGGTTAGCTAGATCAAACCTCCATTGGTTTTGTTCTTGTTTATCTAATCTAGGACTGGCAAAATTTTAACAATTATATAGACTCTTCAGTATGCATAGATCTGATGCAAAGTTGAAAATCTTAGAGTATATGGCTGGTACAAATGTTGGCAATGTGGTGATTTGCTAATTTTTAATTTACATAGAGCCCAAGGGTTAGGCATTAAATAGGTCTTGGACTCAGGTTCCCTTTTTCAGAACCACCTGGTTTATTGAATGCAAAACAACATGGGCTTGACCTTGGTTATAGGTTCAATGTCAATTCATCAGAAACCCATGTATATTCAAGTCCTATACCTTAGTACCCCAAAGTGTGACTGTAGGTGGAAATGGTACCACTGCCAGTGTAATTAGTTAACATGAGTTTATATTGAAGTAGAATGGGCTCTTAATCCAATGTACTGGTATTCTTATGAGGAAGGACACACACACACACACACATGCACAGGAAATGCCATGGCAAGATTCAAGCTGTGCTGCACAAGTCAAAGAACTACCAAAAGCTGAAGAGAGAACTAGGACAGATCCTTTCCTAGCACCATCACAGAAAATATGGCCCAGTTTTCATCTTGTACAGTGCTCCTGGCCCTGAGCACCATTATTCAAGCCTTGCTGCTTTGCTTTGTTATAGTACTGTCAGTGACTAAGACCACCCCTTTCCCGCATTCCAGCCAAATTCTCCCCCTAGGTGCTTAGTCACTTCAGATACTGGTCATATTATCTTATAAAGAGCAGATGATGGCGTCAAAGCTATGGCTATTTTAAACATCTTTATAAGTCATTTAACTTGTCTGGACCTCAAATTTCTTTCACTTGCTAATTGAAGAGATGGACATTTTCCTCAGCTCTTTCCTTTCCTTGTCCCTAGGGGTGACATAACAAAACTCCAGAGGACTTGGGAGTCTCCCAAAGCAGCCCACTGCCAACTTAAACCATCTGTGAAATCTGTGTTAAGTCCTGAAAATTCATGTGGATTTTTAATTCTTTGCTACATTATATGTCCAAAAGAAAAATAAGCAGATTAAGGGGTCAGAGAATTATGGAAGTGGTGTTATTTTTAAAGGGTTAGTTAGGGAGGGCCATAGGAAATTTGGAAGCAGGTACACGAACCACCTAGAAAAAGGGAGAGAAAGGGAAAAGAAGAGCAGGTACAGGAGCTCTGCTGTGGTATTGTGGCTGGAAAATCCTGAACCAGAGAAGGTTAGTATTGCTGACCAAAAGTAGGTGAGAAGGAGAGTAGAGGTGAGAGGAGGGGTTGGAAAGAGAACAGGGAAGGGGATCTGAGTATTTTGGAACCAGGCCATGAGAAATTGTATGGGAACCCAGGGATTTATTCTGAGTAAAATGGAAATAGTAGAGGAGCTGCAGGAAAGTAGCTGGGAGAGGAGATACGTGCTCCATCTCTGCACCTTCTAACTTACCAGCTAGTTCCTTCTCCTCCACACTGGTCACAGGACCCCTCTTCAGTTTCAGCATCTCCAACTCTAGACAAAGTGAGAGCCAGAGTTGGCCCCATGAAAGCAGAATTCCAGGAATATTCACACACAAGTCCAAGCAAAAGATCACCTTTTCTTCATTAAACCTTGGAATCCTTTGAAGCTTTGGAACTGCAGACTTGCTTGCTCTTTGTATTGGCTTCTTTTTTTAAAAAATATTTTATTTAGCTTTATTTGTTTATTTGTTTATTTCTTTATTTAAATTTGACCAGAGAGAGAGAGAGAGGTCAGGAACTTGAGAAAGCAGGCCACCAGATCCAGGACTCAAACCACAGTTAGCCATGTGGGAGTCCAGTGCTCTTAAATATCACACTATCTGCCAGCCCCCTTTATTGGCGTCTATAGATTCATATGTTTATTATCATTACAATTATATCAAAGATTCTTAAATTAGGGAAAAAATTTCAAAATCCATTTCGTAATTGCACACAGAAGACACATAAATATATACCACTGCCTTGCAACAGAATATTAGGCTTTAATGCCTTTTTATGAAATGTATTCTCGTGAGAAAAGAGGCAAGTTACAGATGACCTCAATGAGATATAAAATCAGTACATTCTCAATGGAGACCATCTTTATATATCACAATGAATAAAAATAGGAAGCATCATTTTATAAAAAAGGAGAACCCAAAAATTAAATCAGAAAGGGAAGCAAAAATCTAAAACTCACAGGACTAATTCTAAATATAACACACTGGTAGAAATTCATTTTTTCCTAGTCCTCTGGGACAGAAGTAATAACTTTATACAAAGAGATAGGGTTGTTATATCAAATACAGGACACCAAGTTAAATTTGAATTCCTTATAAACAATATATAACATTTATTATAAACATACCCCCAATTTTTTTTTTTTTTTTTTGGAGAGATTTTCGTGCGCTCGCCAGACAGACAGAGACATAGAGACAGAAAGCGAGAAATCACCCCCCAGGGGGGATGGTCACTCCACAATCCCTTCTCCTCCATTCTCCTCTCGGGATCTTGGGCACACACGCACACGTGTCCGGCGTGAGTTTTAAGCCACCGGGTCCAGGCCGCGAACCGCAATCGACTACGTGGGAATCCAGCGACATAGCCACTACTCTAACTGCTGGTTCCCAAAATACCCCAAATATTACATGGGACATATTTATACTGAAAGTGATGCATTGTTTATCTGAAATTCATATTTAACTACTGTACTGTATTTTTTGTTACCTAGCTCTGGTATGCCTACAAAGAAGAGAGTGCTGGGTCATTATCTCTAGGTCATATGAAGAAGGGAACATTTGCAGTAGCAGAGACTGTGTAGTATATTCTTTCCAAGGACATTCTCTCGGCCTTAGTCTGGTGAGATCAGCCTTGTGCCGAATGCCCATCTTATGCCTGTTCAGGTCCACGCTCCACTGATCTCCACTGTGCTCTGTGCCCAGGAAGCTGGGCATCCTGGTCCTGGGGCTTCCTGTTAGCTGGAGCTTGGAAGGCAGTTGTATAGGAACCCAGGGATTTATTCTGAGTGAGATGGAAATAGTAGAGGAGCTGCAAGAAAGTAGCTGGGAGAGGCAGGGCATTTACATTATTTCTCTTGCTTTTTCCCTGCCAGTTTGTTTTAAAACCATCCCTTCACAGAAGCCCTCCAGGCCAGGGGGATGTAATGGCTTTGAGCTACTGTCATCGCCTGGACACTGTGGCAGCTTTGTAAATTGTCCCTTTATTAGATTGGGCTTGTAGGTGTCTTGCTCTAAAGGGTATGAGTAGGTATCCAAGGTCAAGGGTACAATCTATGTCCCGGAAGGTGTGAATTCAAAGGGAAAAAAAGGTGAGGTTTGGAAAGAAAATAGCAAAGTGGGCATTCTGGCTATGCCATTTACTGAGGTCTTCATAGTGACTTAATCTCCCTTATAACATGTACAGGTACTTCTGAAAGGATAACTAATAGCAAGAGGAGACTTGGATCAGTGGGAAACACAGCAATAACGTAACACTCTGCAAATTTGGCAGATCCCACAAGAAAAGGTCCCAGTTTTGAGAAGGTCGCAGGTTCGAGTTTGAGGCCTCCCTGTATGTGCTGGGCATGCACTTCCCAGTGGTCCTGGCTGGCTGAAACTCGAGTAGGTCACAGTATAAAGACCTAATTGCTTTTCTCTCTCTCTTACCTCTCAGAAGTGAATAAATAAGCTTTTGAAAAAGTTAGAACTAGGACTATTAAGCAGCTGAAAGAAATAAAGTAATAGACTGCAGAAATAAGCAACTTATTGTTAAAATGCCCATATCCCTCATAAGATAAAACTATAAATCCTATACTTACAGAACATAAGTATTCAAGGGGATTTCTTCATAAAATTTATTTATGTATTTATTTATTTTAAGAAAGATTTTTGCTATAGGGCACGTGTGCTCATCAGAGAGACAGAAAGCGAGAAGTCATTCCCCAGGGAGGATGGACATGCCACAATCCCTTTTTCTCCCGTCTCCTCCCAGGATTCTGGGCTCACATGCACACACGCCCAGCATGTTTCAAGCCACTGGCTCGGGGACTCAAACCATATCAGTCATGTGGGAGTCTAGCTATATAACCACTGCACCATCTGCTGGTCCCAAGAAATCAAAATATTTAGAGAGCATCCGCATTTAATAAGCACATAAAGAAAAAAACAAAAACACACAAATCGTGTCTTTTCCTGCAAGTTTCTTTTTCTTCCTCTCTGCTCTTTCTTCCTGTTCCTTCTCAGGGCTACTAGACCTAGATCTCTCTTCCTAAAGGGTAGTCTCAACCCTTCCCCTCCAGTTCAGAAACTGGAATGACATCTCTAGAGCATCTAGCAGGTTTTCAAAAATATGTACTTAAGAAAAAGTACTAAATTTAATTTTATTTCTGCTCTTTTGATCCAATTGTCCTAAATATAGTTAGGAAAAAAAAAGCAACAGAGAATCAAAGTTATGTTTTTTAATTATTTCTCTAAACTTTTCCCAGAGGATCAACAAGCACATTGGAGCATGGCCTACCCCACATGTTAAACAAGACAAATGCTTTGCTGCTGTGCCAGTGAGTGGGTTTTTAAATAAGAACCAGGATCTTCCACAGCCTGGTGCAAATGGAAGGTTCTTGCTGCTGTCATCCTATATGTGGTAGAAGTGTATATTTTTGTTTGTCATAATCTGTGTATTTGAATAGGGTAATGGAGAACAGGAGAGAAAGCAATGAAGAGATTGACTGTGTTTGTCAGAACTCCTTACATCTAATCAATTTTGTGGCTGGAATTACTTTTATTGCTGAGCTAAGATTTCTCAACAACTGTCTACATACCTGATATATTGTGTTTTATTACACCTTGCTATATAACCACATAAACAGGTACAACAATTTTGCAATCTTTTATAGATCATAAATATTCAGGTACTTATTTCAATATAGTCTAACTTAGAAAAGTTTAGATTATCTCGCCTAATACTGCAATGTCAATCTACTTTATCTCCACTATGCTTTTCCAGGAATTATTACTCTTACTACTTGGTGCTACTTAAAGCTCCAATTCCCTTACTTGATAAGGCATGTGTTGCATATCACATTGGAATAATGAAACATTCTCTTATATTTTAATTATTCTCCCCTCTTATTCAGCTAGTCAGCATTGGGATATTGTGTGGATTCTAAAATCCTATTTGATAATTAAGAGAATGTTTCTGGATTTTCTTTTAATACTTGCCACAGTCTCTCATATATTGGTGATGGTTGCACACACACACATATCCTAAGCTTATTTTTATTTTTATTACTTTAAGTTTTTCCTACAGGGTGTGTGTGAGAGAGACAAAGAGAAACAGAGTGAGGGTAAATGAGAAATCACCCCTCCCCTTTGGGAACATGGCCATGCCACAATCCCTTCTATACTTTCTTAGGATTTTGGAAATGAGCCTGATATGTTTTTTCAAGTTACTGGTCTGGAACTCAAACAAATGAAAGGATTTTATTCTGGTTTAAGGCTGAATAGTGTTCCATTGTATATATAGTCATATACTACATTTTCTTTACTCATTAATTCATTGATGGACTCCCAGTTTGAGTCCACATTTTGGTTATTATAAATTACACTGCAGGGACCAACAGAAGAGGTAATGGTTACATTGCTGGACTCTCATGTAGTTGGCCTTGGTTCGAGTCCTGGACTGGTCACTTAAAACTCACACTGGGCATGTGCGCATGCATGCCCAAGATTCCAAGAAGAGACTGGAAGAGAATGGATTGTAGCATGGCCATCCCCTCTGGGTGGTGTTTTCTTGCTTTCTGTCTCTCTGTCTCTGTCTCTTCAGTGAGTGCACATGCCCTATAGGAAAAATTTCTCTAAAATAAAAAGTAAATAGATAAATAAATAAAAAAAAAACTAATTAACACAGGAGTGCAAATCTCTCTTTAATTCACTGAGTCCATATTCTTTAGCTATGCATACCCAACAGTAGAATTGCTGGACCACGTGGTAATTCTATTTTTAATTTTTTAAAGAAGCCTTCATACTGTTTTCCATAATGGCTATGCTATTGATAATTTACATTCCACAAACAGTGTGCTAGGACTTCCTTAGCTCCGCATCTTCATCAATACTTGTGATCTTTTGTTTTACTGATATTAGCCATTCTAACAGGTATGGGGTGATATCCCACGGTTTTAATTTGTACTTTCTTCAGGGTGAATGATATTGACCTTTTTAAAATATACCTGTTGGTCATTTGCAGAAATGACCAAACTTTCTTAAAAATTATTTTAAGAAATGTCTATTCAGTTCCTTTGCCTATTCTTTAATTTTTTTTCCTGCTGTTGTATTGTTTGAATTCCTTGTACATTTGAGATATTAATCCTTTATTAATACATAATTTTTAGGTATATTCCATCACACCATAGATTGTCTCTATAATTTGTTGATTGTTTCTCTTGCTGTGCAGACACTTCTTTACTTTATATATTTCCATTGTCTATTTTTGCTTTTCTTGCCTGTGCTTTCAGGACCATATTCAAAAAAATCATTTTCCAGGGACCAGCAGTTAGCGTAATGGCTATGTCGCTGGACTCCCACGTAGTCGACCGCGGTTCGTGTCCCGGACCCGGTGGCTTAAACTCACGCTGGGTGCGTGTGCGTGCGTGCCCAAGATCCCGAGAGGAGAATGGAGGAGAAGGGATTGCAGCGTGGCCATCCTCCCTGGGAGGTGATTTCCTGCTTTCTGTCTCTCTGTCTCTCTCTGTCTGTCTGGCAAGCACACGCGACCTATAGCAAATAAAAACCTCTCCAAAAACAAACAAAAACAAAAACAAAAATAAATAAATAAATAAATAAATAAATAAATAAAATCATTGTCCAGATCAGTATCATGGAGTTTTCTTCCTGTTTTCTCCTAGTAGTTTTACAGTTTCAGGTTTTATAAGTCTTTAATAATGTCTTTAAAATACATCTTTTTAATTCTTTAATACATTTTGAGTTGATTTTTGTATAAGTTGCAACATAGTTTCATTTTTCTACCTATGGATATCTAGTTTCCCAACACCATTTATTGAATAAACTGTTCTTTCCCCAATGTGTATGATTAACGCCTTTGTCGAAACCAATTGACCTTGAATGTATGCTTTATTTCTGGACTCTCTATTTTGTTTTATTGATCTATGGTCTGTTTTTATGCTGATACTATGGTTGTTTTGAATAGCATAATTTTATGGTATATTTTGAAGTTAGATGGTATAATGCCTTTGGCTCTGTTCTTTTTGCTAAGATAGCTTGTTTAGTAGGTTTTTTTGTGGTTCTGTACATATTTTAGAATTATTTTTCTATTTCTGTGAAAAACATCATTTTGATAGGGATTGCATTGAATCTGTAGATTACTTTGGGTCATGAGGACATTTTAAGAATACCAATTCTTCTAATCAATGAACACATGTTATCTTTCTATTTATTTGTGTTTCCTTCTATTTCTTTCATCAGTGTCTTATGGTTGTCAGTGTATGGGTCGTTTATCTCCTTCCTGGGTTACTTTACTTCACTTTACTTTGTTTTATTTTATTCAGAAGCTATGTAAATGAGATTATTCTCTTAACTTCTTTATTGGATAGTTCATAGTATATAAATATACTGCTTAGTTGTGTGTGTTGATTTTGCATCTTTCAATTTTACTGAATTCATTTATTTGTTCTAACAGTGCTTTGGTGGAGCCTTTGAAAAAAAAGATCATGCTGTTTACAAGAGGAAGCAATTTAACTTCTCCTTTTCTGATTGGGTGCTTTTTATTTCTTTCTCTTGTCTCATTGCTTTGGCTAGGACTTCCAGTTCTGTCTTGAGTAAAAACAGTGAGAATGGGCATCTCTGTCTTGTTCTTGATCTTAGAGGAAACGTTCTCAATCTTTCTCCATTGAGTGTGACCTCAGCTGTGAGCTTGTTTTAAATGGCCTTTATTATCTTGAAGAACATTTCCTCTATACCTAATCTGTATAGATTTTATCATATTTTACCATGAAGGATGTTGAATTTGCTCAAATGCCTTTTCTGCGTGTAATGACATGATCTTATGATTTTTGTGCTTCATTTCGCCGATGTGGTATATCATACTAATCGATTTTCATATGTGGAATCATCCTTCCACTCGAATATGGTGAACAATTTTTTAAAAATGTGCTGTTGAATTCAGTTTGCTAGTATTTTGTTGAGGATTTTTACATTCAAGTTTACCAGAGACATTAGTCTATAATTTTCTTTTTTTTGTAGTATTGTTGTTTAGCTTTAATATCAAGATAATGCTGCCCTTGTAAAGGAGTTTAGAAGTTTTCTCTCTTCAATTTTTTTTGGATGAGCTTGAGAGGATTAGTGTTAGTTTTCTTTAGTGTTTGGTAGAATTTATACTGAAACTATGAGGTCTTGGGTTTTCTTGAAGACTCCGCCACCCCCCACCCCCCAATTGCCAGAAGGTGTGTTTGCTCACAGAGTGAGAAAAAGAAAGCACCCTCCATGGGGAATGGCCACATTGAAATAAATCTCTTCTCCTCCATTTCTCACTCCTTTTAGGGCTTTAGACAGGCACACACACCTGGTGTCTTTCTCAAGCTGCTGGGTCCAAGGCTTAGACCTCACTGTGGGCCAGCTGTCTTAAACACCAGGCCACAAGCTGTCCTGATGGAGACGTTTTATTACTGATTTAATCTCATTACTTTTTATTCATCTGTTTAGATTTCTTATTTCTTTCAGATTTCTTATTTCTTCATGACTGAATCTTGGCAGTGTGTATGTGTTTAGGAGTTTATCAATTTTTTTCTATATGATCCAGTATGTGATATATAATTATTCACAGTAGTTTCTCATGGTTTTATTTTTCTGTGGTATCTGCTGCTATATCTCTCTTTTAATTTGAGTCTCCTTTTTCTTTTTTTTAGACTAGCTAAAGGTTTGTTGATTTTGTCTGTGATCTTTTTTAAAAACTCACTCTTAGTTTCATTGATTATTTCTATTGTTTTCCTACTCTATACTTTTTAAAAAGAATTATATATTTAATTACATTTGTTATTATTATTTTAAATTTGAGCAGACCAAGACAGAGAGAGAGAAAGGGAAAGTGAGAAAGCAAGCTGCCAGATCCGGGACTTGAACCATGGTGGGTCATGTGGAAACTTAGCACCTTTAACCACCATGCCACCTGCCGACCCTGCTACTCTATATTTTTGAAGAATTATTTTTTAAATTTTATTACTGTTATTATTATTAATTTTCTATAGAGCACATGTGCTCACTAGAGAGCAAGAGAGAATATGAAAAAGCAAGCCATGAGGTCTGAGACTCCAATTGTGGTCAGCCATGTGGGAGTCGAGCACCTTACCCACTATTCCACCTGCTGGTCCCCCTAGTTAGTCTCTATTCTATTTACTTCTTTTCTTTTTTTTTTTTTTTTTTTTTGGAGAGGTTTTTTGCCATAGGGCACGTGCACTCACCAGACAGACAGAGAGAGACAGAGAGAGAGAAAGCGAGAAATCACCCCCTAGGGGTGATGGCAATGCCACAATCCCTTCTCTTCCTTTCTCCTCTCGGGATCCTGGGCACGCACACACACGCGTCCGGCATGAGTTTAAGCCACCGGGCCAGAGACTCGAACCATGGTCAACTACATGGGAGTCCAGCAACATAGCCTTTACACTAACTGCTGGTCCCTTTACTTCTTTTCTGATCCGTATTAATTCCTTCTTTCTACTAAATTTGGGCTTCTTTTTTTCTTCTTTTTCTAGTTCCTTGAAGGATAATGTTAGGTTGTTTATGTGAGATCTTCCTTCCTCATGTTGTAGAAGTTTATTGCTAAAAACTTCTCTTTAAAACTACTTGTTTTGCACTCCGTAAGTTTGGGTACATTGTCTATTTTGGTTTATCTCAAGATAGTTTTTAATTTCTCATTTAATGTCTTCTTTGATCCATTCTTCAGAAACATGTTGATTAATTTCCATGTGTGTATAAATTTTCCAAACTTTTTCTGTTATGATTTCTATTTCATATTTTGTGGTCAGAAAAGATACCTGCTATGATTTTTAAACTTCCTTAATTTGTTAAGACTTATTTTGTGAGTTGACCTATGATTCTCCTAGAAATCATTGTATGTATACTTGAGAAGATTACATTCTGCTGTTGTTGGATGGAGATTCTGCACGTATCTGTTAGTCCAATATTGCTTTATTGGCTTTCTGGCTGGATGATCTGTCTATTGCTGAGAGTGAGGTATTGAAATCCCTGCTATTCTTATATTATAGTTGATCTTTCCTTCAGCTATATTAATATTTGCTTTATGTATTTAGGTGATCTGATATTGGGTACACATATATTTATAATTTTTATCTTCTCTTAATGAGTTTGTACTTGTATTAATATATAATGACCCTCTTTGTCTCTTCTTACAGATTTTGACCTAAAGCTTCTTGTATTGGGTAATTAAATACCCGTCCCTACTCTCTTTTGGTTTCTATTTGCCTGGGATATCTTTTCTATCCCTTCACTTTTACTCTACACATTTTCTTAACTGTGAAATAAGTCTTTTGAAGGCAGCATATAATTGTGTCTTGTTGTTTGTTTGTTTAATCCATGTAGTCACTCTGAGTCTTTTGAATTTAAACCCTTTACAGGTTAAGATGGGCCAGCCCTATAGTGCAGTGGTTAAGCACTGTGCAGAGAAAACATATGTCATATGGCCAGCTGTGGTTCTAATCCTGGCCCTGGTAACAACATGCCAAGTACATATGTGCATGCCCAGGATCTTGAGAGTGGGGATAATTAAGGGAAGCAGGATTATGATGTTACCAGACCCTGTGTGTGTGTGTTTAGGGGGGCAGTTATTCTCTCTCTCTTTGTCATTTATGTGTACATATTCTATCATAAGTAAAGAATAAAACATTATTAAAAAGGTAATCATGGGAAGGTTAGGCCTTACTTACTCCTAACATTTTATTATCTATACATAGATTCCTTGTTCCTTTCTTCCTCTCTTGCTCTCTTCTTTTATTAGGTGATGTTGTTCAGAGGTATACTTTGACTCTTCACATTTTATTTTTGTGTATCTATTGTTGTTTTTTCCTTTGTGGTTACCCTGAGTTTTACATCTTATAACAGGCTTTTTAAGCTGATAACATAACTTACCATGTACAAACTAGTTTTTATTCCATCCTCCCTCAACATCTCATGATTTTGATGTCACGATTTACATATTTCTATATTGTGTATCTCTAAACAATTGTAGCTAGTATTGCTTTGAATGGTTTTGTCTTTTAACCTCCATACTAAAGCTACAAGTGATTTACACACCACCACTACTTTTAGAATATTCCTAATTTAACTGTGTACTTACTTTTACCAGTGAGTTTTAATTTTCACATATTTTCATGTTGTTAATTACCATTCTTTTTTTTTTCCAGCTTGAAGAACCTCTGTTAGCATTTCTTGTAAGCTATTGGTGATGAATGCCCTCAACTTCTGTTTCTTTAGGAACAATTTTTTTATCCCTCTTTCTGAAGGACAGTTTTGCTGGGCACAGTAGTTTTGGATGACACTTGTTATTTCCTCAGCACTTCCTCTCCTGGCCTATAAGGTTTCTGCTGAGAAATCCCCTGCTACCTTTATTGGAACTTCATTGTATGTGACTTGCTTCTTTTTTCTTGTTGCTTTTAGGATCCTCCCATGCCTTTTATTTTTGATAGTTTGATTATAACGTTTTGGTGTCTTGTTTGCATTGAATTTGATTGTAGACTTTGACTTTCTGTTCTTGGGCACACACTCCAAGATTTAGAAAGTTTTATGCTATTATTTATTTAAGTAATAATAATTTAAATTTCTTCTCTTTATTAAATTTCTTAACTCAAATATTTGCTCTTTTGATGTGGTTCCATAAATCTCATAGACTTTCTTTATTCCTTTTTATTCTATTTATATTTTCCCTCTGACTACCCATGTTCAAACAGCCTGCCTTCAAGCTCTTAGATTCTTTGTACTCCTTGATCAATTCTGCTGTTGAGGCTCTCTACTGGGTTTTTAAAATTTCACTCATTGCATTTTCTAGCTCAAGAATTTCTGCGTTTTTCTTTTATTGTTGTTTTAATTGTTTTATCATTTCAATCTTTCTGTTAAAATTCTAATCTTGGTCATTTATTGTTTCCCTGATTTTGTTGAAACTTTTCCCTGAATTTTCTTGAAGCTCACTGAGCTCTCTTAAAACAAATATTTTGAATATTTTGTTAGGCAGATCATAAGCCTCCAGTTCTTTCAGGGTCATCTACTGGTGCTTTTTCTTTTTCTTTTCTTTTTCTTTTTTTGGTGAGATTATGTTTTACTGATTGTTCATGATCCTTGTGGCTATGTGTTGATGTCTGTGCATTTGAAGAAGTAGGGACTTACTCCAGTCTTTGCAGGCTGGCTTTGTTTAGGAAAGACCTTCACCAGTCAGCATGTCCAATAATTTGGGAAGGCCCTGTGGCATGCCCCACAGGTAGGTTGCTGCTGTGGTCCTCTGGCCAGCTGGCCTGTACCTAGGTCAGCGTTGGGCAGACTGGGTGCCTGAGTCTTCAGGGTTGGTTCTGGGGCCTGGATACATTGGAGGTGAACCAGTTGATTGTGTCTGTGAGGGTAGGCCTGATGCCTATATCTGTGGGGGCTGATCTGTAGCATGGGTCCACAAAAGCTGACCTAGTGCCTGGGTTTGAACCAGACATGTCCGGATCCTGGGTCCACTCAGGCATGGAACCTGAGTTCATAGAGATTAGCCTAGCACTGGGGTGGGCCTGGAGCCTGAGTCTACAAGTTGAGAGCCTATGACCTTGGTCCATGAAGGCTGATCTGGAGCCTCGATCTACAGGGCTTGTCCTAGTGCTTTGATTCACTTATAATGGCCTGGAACTGGAGTCTGTTTGGATTGCCCTGGACCCTGGGTCTTTTGGAGTCTGAGGCATGGAACCTGGGTCAGCCTGGACCTGCATCAGTGGACCTGACTTGGAGCCTAGGACTATGAGGGTGGTTCTTGATCTGTGGGGCCTAGTCTAGCCCTGGAATTAGTGGAATGAGCCCACACCCTGGGTCAGTTGAAGCATTAAGCTACAGGGAATAGGTTGGAGAGAGTGGCCACAGGGACCAGGAACCTGTCTGGCTCTAGGCAGGAATACGGCCTGTGCCCGTGGCTGCTGGACTACTGCCTGATGCTAGAGCTGCTGACCTGATGGTGGGCAGGCCTAAAGCCTTGCTGACCTGTTCCTGGCTGGTCTGGAAATTGGAGTAGGCCTGGAGCCTGGGACTACAATGGCAGGCTTGGCACTAGGTAGGCCTGTATCTGTAGGGCATGGCTTGTAAGCTGGATCTTCAGGTGCTGCTCAAAGCCTGGAACTCAGGGGTTGGCCAGGTCCAGGTCACAGTCTGAATTCTAGGGCCACCAAAGCTGGCCTGGCTGTGAGGTATGCCTAGAGACTGAGTATGCTCTGCAGGTCTGGAACCAGGAGTTTGAGCATTCTGCCTGTCACTGGGTGGGACCCAGGGGCTCAGTGTGTGAGTACTGGCATGGAGTCTGGGGTCATGCCAAGTTTTACTGGGACAGGGCTAGCATTGGAGTCTGAGGCATGTGTAGTGTTTACTTCCTCTCCTTTCCCCACGTGGAGGGTATTCTTTCCACACTGTGCTGGAGAAGGGTGATGCGAATAATGTGCAGCTGTTCTTCCTACTCTCTTCAATGCACCTTTTCTGATTTCTGTGCTTCCCCCAGGTACTTTCCTCTTTCACCTGGTTTCCTTAGCCCTTGTGAAGGTTTATTATTATATGGGTAGTTGTCCAATTGATATTTTTGCAGAGGGAGGAGAGCTGGTAAGTCCTATTCTGCCATCTTGATCAGGCCTTCTGTCAAAATTAGCTTTAAATTTCTTTAGAACACAACAATTTTAAATTTTTGTTGAGGAAAGCATGACATATATAACATATGCATTAATTGGTTTTGTTGATTACTTTTAATTGCCAAAGAGTATATGTATTGTCCAGAGAGAGAGAGAAAGCACTCCTGCAATGAGGTATAGTCACACTGCAATCCTTTTTCCTCCATTTCTCCATCTCACATATCCACTCAGCATGTTTCTCAGGCTGCTGGGGCCAGGAATCTAACAGTGTTCAGCCATGTGGGATCCCATGCACAGCTCTTAACCACTGCACTTGGCTCAGTTCTGGTTATGTTTATTCAGTCATGGAGAAGAAATCAGTTACATGTCTTCTGAGGAATGATCAGTTTTAAGTACGTGTTAAAATGATTTCTGGTGTGCTTCTATATGAAAAGAATGAGAGCCACTAATTCAGACATCCACCACTATCTTCTGGGCTGTAGAAGCGTCATATTCTAGGTTTGAGGGTTGCAGCCCTCTTGTTTGTGCCTCCTTGCTCTTCTTCTTTTGTGGCTTAAAGAAATCTTTGCTTAGCCATCAGAAATAACAGACTTGAGATCCCTGTAGTCCCTGTCTTGTGTGGTGATTGGGGGGCATTCACTAGTTCTCCCACAGCAGGGCTTAAAGCTAAGATATGTCTTGCCATTAAAAGATTTCCCATTGGACCCACTGGTGGTGGGTGACTAAGGCAGCTGGATCTCATATGGCTAACTATGCAGTCTCACTCCCAGACTCAGCTGCTTGAAAAACATGCTGGGTGTCTGTGAGTATATACCCAAAACCCCAAGAGGAAGGTAAAGGGATTGCAACATGACCATCCCCCATGGGGGTTACTTTCTTTTATTTTTCTCTCATTCTCTCTCTCTCTCTCTCTCTCTTTTCTCTCTCTAGTAAGCATGTATGCTCACTAGCAAATTAAAAAGAAAATAATAAAATAAAAAGATGTTCCAGCAAAGGTTAAGGATCAGAATAGGTGAGACCTTTGTGCTCAATGATTTCCTTTTAAAACTTTTTATATAATTTGCGTTAGTGACCTATATTTAAATACAAAGCAAACCAGTTCCTTAATTTAAATGGCACGTATCCTTATTACCTATTATATATACCTGATAATACAGATGCACTTATAAAGTCAAACTTATCAAAGACTCTGAAGCTCTAAAGTAGCATTATTTTCTTAAAACAATAAAAAATGAACTTTATTCACTCAAAATATAGTTATTGGGTGCCCATTATATCCTGGTATACTTTAGTGAACAAAAAGAAATCTTCTTTCAGGATGTTTTAATTGGAGGAAGGGTACTACCTTAAACATACTAAATGTGTAAGTTATATACTAACGCTCCTTGACTTATGGTATGTTATGTCCTAATCACCCCAGTGTAAGTCAAAAATTTACTTACTACCTACTGAACATCATGGCTAAGTCTACCCTACCTTTAATGTGCTCAGAACACTTCCTTTAAGCCTACAGTTGGGCAAACTCATCAAACACAAAGCGTATTTTATAATAAAGTGTTGATTGTGTCATATGATCTGCTGAATAATATGCTGAAAGTGTAAAACAGGATGATTATATAGATACTTAAAGTATGGATTCTATTGAATGTGTGTTGCTTTTGCATTATTGTATGGTCAAGCAATTCTTTGAGTCAAACCATTGTAATTCAGGGACCATCTGTAGTATGTTCAAAGGTGGTAAGTAGCATGGGAAGAGGATGGGAGAAAGGGGAGAGTGTGAAGAAAGAAATTAAGGAAAAAAATAGAGAGGCGAAATATTGATGGGACACAGAAATGGATTGTTGTTTGTTGATGATAATGTGTATAGCACCCTCAACTGAACTGGTGTGAGGTGCATTCATGTAGGTAAATTCACTTTACAAGCTAAGTGATATATTGTGATTAAATGTATAAAGTCAATTAAAAGGAAAAAAAAAGAAACGAGGCAAACAGAGGAAGAAGGGTTGGGAGTGATGGCACAAGGGGTGAGGTGCTTAAAATTTGGGCTCATTTTCAATGACATTTGAAAAAATTGTGACAATTGAGGAAATGCATACAGGAAAAGAGGTCATTAATGAAATGTACCTAGGGGGAGAGCTCTCCAGGCAGAGAGAAAAGCAAGGCAGAGGGGTTAGGGCACAAGCACGACTAGCATGTTGCAGAAGCAGCAGAGGGCCATATGCCAAGTTTGAGTGAATGAGGCAGAGATTAGAGCATAGATGATCAGAGAAAATGTGAGCCAGTTCATATTGAGCATTGTGGCCCCTGTGGTTTTTTAGTTTCACGTGGAGCTATCGCAGGGCTAGGAAGTAGGAAGATCCATAAGGGGCTATTTCAAGAGTCCCAGCAGTATGAGAGTGGCAACCAGTGAGGGGGTGGAAGTGACTGTATTCTGGTCACTTTCTGCAGGTAGAATGAGTAGGATTTGTTGACAACCTGGATATGAGCTATTTCTCATAGAGTAATCGACAATAATCCCCCTATATTTGGGGGGATTAACTGTCAGAGGAAAAAACAGCTTTTTAATAGAATGCATTTGTTTTTGAAAAGAGAATTACATTCAAAGTGTATGTTAATTAAATTAATTTTTAACTTGTTTTTTTTTTTTTTTCCATGAGAGAGGGAGACAGAAACACACACACACATACACACACACACACACACAGGCTCTCCCAGCGGGGTCTTCATGCCACCATCTATCCCCAGACTCAGATGCGCATGTATATGTACCTTGGTATGCACAGGGAGATATTGGCATGCGCACCCTAGACTTTCCTATGTGTCCTCAGCGTCTTGGAGCTCTGCTCTACTGCTATGCCACCAAGGCTGACCCTTCGATTTTAAAGTTATACTTTCCCTTTTGGTAGCATAAGATAAAATACGTAAGGATTTCATAAACGTCCGAAAAAATAGAGACAGAGACCCACAGATTTTATAAGTTAGTAAACCTGTGTGTCTTACACCATCACTTATCCAAGCCACATAAAAGGTAAATGAAACCAATTTAGGTCAGCTGTAGTTTTTAAAATGACCTCGAATTTTTTTTTAATTTCATTTTCTTTTATACATTGAATCATGTTATTTAGCTTACAAAGTGAATATTTCAACATGTGAACATTTCTCCCAAGTCCAGTTATAAAACTATAAAATTATCTTCAACAGATAATACCACATTTCTTTGTTCCATTAATGCTTTGTCTCTCTATTTTTCTCCTAAATGTCCTTCCTCAGACACTACCCTCGCACACACTATATCTGGTATTCATATCCATTTACTGTGTTTCTATATCCTTTAGTCAATCAGTTTCAGTCACAGAGTGCAGACACTCAGTATATATTGAGTGGAATTTGTTTTAATTAATACTTATGGCTTTATTTCCAGAGAAAGAATTTTAGAGAAAAGTGAAGGGAGTATTTTTAGACTAATAAAAATCAGCTAGTATTCCCAGTGACTAGAAATCCTTGTGTTAACACAGACTGATACTAACACATTATGCATTGCCTATAACAAGAAGCTTTCCAGGAGAGGGACAGATGTGGGAATAAGAACAAAGTAAAGAAAGGAAATTAAAAATTGATCCTTGTCCTGCTAGGTGTTAGGAACTTTCACCTGTACTAGTTAAATTACATAACCTCTCTGTGATGTCAAGGTGGGGTATATTGCTTTTGTTTTGGACAAGAAGAATTTGAGTCAGAGCTCTCTCCAATCTTAAGGCAGTAAATGACGTGGCAGTAAAACAGGCAAGGCAGGAGAAAGAGTGGGCCCTAGGGCCTCCCTGCCTCTGACCACGTTCCTATTGCAAACTTTCACCTGGTTCTTCCTGTGCAGGAATGAGGATGGTACCTGATGGACCAGCCACAATATGGAAAAGTAATATTTTAAAGTCCAAGTAACAAAAACACACTGTGTGAGCATACTTAAATACAAAAATGAAAATGTCTAGACTCACTCATAGATCCAAAGTTTTAAAATATAAACTGTGTGTATTACAGACAATATGGAAAGAGCCAATGTTCAGTTCAAAGGCCATCAGGCAGGAAAATTCTCTCTTGTTTGGAGGTCAGTCTTTTGTTACATTCAGATCTTTAGATGATTGAATGAGGCCCACCCACACTAGGCAGGAGGATCTGCTTTTTTCAAAGTCCACTGACTTGATTGTCAAGCTCATTCAAGAACACCATCAGAAAAAAACACCCAGAATAATGGTTGACTAAATATCTGGCACCCTGAGGCCCAGTCAAGTTGTCAAAAAAAATTAACTATCATCAATTTTATTTTACTTTATACAATTGTTATGGCATTACTTTTTTTGTTGTTTCTTAAAGCATAGGTCTACAGAATAAAGCCCCAAATTTTTGACTATCCAATTATACATAAGAACTACAAAGTATGATAGAAGCTAATATGATATATGCACATAGCTGATGAATCTCTGAATTATCTTTGAAATCTCTGTGAACTCTCCTCAACTCATCTTTGTTACTTTTTAGTGAAGAAATACCTAGAATTTAAATTGTGTTTCATAAAGATAATTCTGAAAATGAAACCAAGGAAAAATAAGTCATTTTACTAATCTTTGGATGAGCATAAGAGTCAGAGGAGACAATAATGAAATAAAGGTTTTTATTTTCACTATTCACACTACACATTGTCTCTCAGGTTACAGGTTTTCTGGCTACCGTCCCTGAGGGAATTATCATCAGAGTGGCATCTTTAGTGGGATGATTTTAATTTTTTTATTCTCTGTGTGGTTGACTCTCTTCTCTGTGAGTGTGCATGTATTGTTGTGTGCCCATGGAGTCAGAAAAGGATAAAAAGCTGCTTTCTCCTCCTCAAATGCAGCAAAGCCAAATGTCAGAGCTGATTGGCTTCTCATTCAAACCACTAGCCCATCTGATATTTAAAGAGAATCTTGAACATGACTGAGACTTCAAATAGTAGTTACCAGAGACCAAGAGCCTGGCCTCCTATAAACCCAGCCTGAGGAGAAGCCATGATCTCCATGGAGACTTGCCAGGCCATTCGGCAACACTTCAGCAAAGCAAAGTGGAAACAGGAGCACAGAGAGAGGGCTTCAGTCCTGATGTTCAGCAGATGTGACCTATCCACCACGGGCTGGCCATTGCTGCTCTAGGTGTAGAGGACAGAGCGGTGAACAGTCGTGTGGAGTTGATGATGATAAGCTCGTTGAGGTCTGCTGCATGACAAGAAGGCTTTTGACTTATATGGAACCTAATTTAAAGTATGGCACCTGGACCATCAACCATCCTGAACCATCTGTGTTTTCACAAGATGTTTGAATGTGCATTAGGTTGAGAAGTGCTGTCTCAACCTAGAACACACAAGAAATAGAACAAATATGAATTTGGCTTTAACTTACTGGGAATCACCCATCAGCTCCACTATGACTCTGTTCTATCTCCTATGTTCCTTATCTTAGTGATGAGCAAAATCATGTATTCATATCTGGGCCAGAAACTTGGACATCTCTCTGGGAATTTTTCCCCCACCCACTAGGGCAGCTCCACAGGTTCTCTCTGGAATGCCTGTAGAAGTTGCCCATGCTCACTGCCTCTCAACCTAGGTATCTCTCTCTCTCTCTCTCTCTCTCAAGTCACCAACCTTTGTACAGTCTTCTTTGCCTCCTCTCTGGCTCCCTCCCAGTGGAGTCTTCTATCTGCTTTGGTCATGCTGGTTTTGCTGAAATTCAAATCTGCTTATGTTACCCCTTCTCTAAATGCTTGGATACCTACTATTACTCCCTGGGTAAATGCAAACTGCTTATAATGCCTTCTGCACTCACCTCCTGCAATACCCGAACCTGTCTGACATAGGATGAGTGTCCTTCACTGGTCCAACTACCTGACATGCTTAGTTCCACCTGTAAACAGACAGACAACCCCTTCCTCCCTGACACACGGTATTTCCCTCACCCTGAGATTATTCAGCTATCCCCCAAATTGCAAAAGATATGAATGGCTAAGTTTGAAGGTTAGAGCCTTTGTGCTCAAGATCTTGCTCTTTTTTTTAAAAGAATTACTTAACTTTATTTATCCATTTATTTACTTATTTACTTATTTTAATTTGACCAGAGGGGGACAGAGTGAGAGAGAGAGAAAGTGAGAAAACAAGCCTCCAGGTCAGGTCAGCCATGTGGGAGTCCAGCACCCTTAGCCACCACGCCACCTGCTGGCCCCAAGATACTGCTCTTTAAACATGAGGTGTTTATTAGTCTGTTTTCTTAGATAGTTGTTAGCCTTTTACTTACCTGGTGCTCTCAGCCTATTAGAAGCAGAAAGTGAGGGAAAGCAGAGTTGATGCCACCAAGTCAGAGGGACAGGTCACGAAAAGGGTTAGAAATACTCTAAGGAGCCAAACCTAAACTCACAAGTCTGGCGCTGTGGTTGCCTTACAAATATCCACAGTGATGCTGGTTCTTCTCAAGCTCTATTTGATGACAGATGTTGATCCTGATAACCATGGGCTCATGCATTCAGGGGACATGGGAAGCCAGGAATAGAAAGCTCTGCATGGCTCCTGGGAATATCAAATTAATCCACAACAATTCAAAATATTAGGCTTTATGCTGTAGCACTGCTATTAGGGTGCAAGATTTGTGTGTATTTCAAGGCTAAAAGCATGAAGTTTAAAATATCTTGTACAATTGTGGGCTCCTTTATGCTATAAGCACAGGCCCCTTGAGGGCCTTTTCTGTGTGTCTGTCATCTCTCTTTTCCCTACCCTTCTCCCTCCATCCCTTCCTTTATTCCTTCCTCTTCTGTTTAACATTTACTAATGAGTAATTACTCTATGCCAGGGTCTGAATTTATAGTGGCCCGGTGGCTAAGATGGACAATCTGGGTCACCTGAAGAAGTTAGGATTGCCAAGCAGAGAGGGACAAGCTGGGACCAAACCACTTCAGAATGGCTTGAAGTGAAAGTCATGTAGAGTGATGGAAAGAGAAACACAGTGTGAGCTCTGCTCTGTGATTACCAGAGGTTGAGTTATGGTCAGGGCATTCCATGTGTTACCACTGTATACTGTATATTCACCAACAATTGAATTTTCTATTGACAGGTGCACTTTCAACCATCTAAGGCTAACCTCAAAGAACTGAGTGGGATCTTGTGACCTATGTTTTGAATATTAACTACATCTCTGACTTTATTTTATTTTTGCTATCTTGAGTTCATAGTATGTGAAACTGCCTTAAAAACCTTTATATAGAAGCAAGGTAAAGAGAAATTTAGTAATCATGTGTTAGCCTCCATTTAAAAGCATTTAATAATAGTAATATTGCTAGTAATAGTGTTAGTACTTGAAAGGTAAAATTCATCTTTGTACAACTGCATGGTTCTAATCCTGAACCTGGTGGCTTGAAAACCATGCTGGGTACATGTGCCCAAAATCCTGAGGGGAGAATGGAGAAGAGATCTGTGATGTGGTCATCCCCAGTGGGGAGTGCTTTCTTGTTTTCCTTCTCTCCATCCCTCTGTGTTTCCAGCAAGAGCATGTGTCCTATAATAAATTTTTAAAAAATAAAAATTCAGGTTGTGTATATGTGTGAAAGTTAAATGTGTATGTATGTGTGTATATATGTGTGTGCACATATAAATATATTATAGAACAGATTTACATTACATGTACCTCAATATATTGAAATATACACATTTTAAATTAATAAACAAATTATATATAAATATAACTAATATATAAATTGTTATATTTAGTTACATAAATTAAAATTACTTAAATTTAAATGTTCTCTTTATTATAGATAGATTAAAAAACTAAGGATGATTAGCTTTTCAGATTTTTCTCTTTTTGTTTCTGACAGGACAGAAAATATTATAAAATAAAGTGTGGTTAATTGTGTTTTATTACTGAAGCAATATTAGGGACTTTTGTTTGTCAAGACACCTTAAAGGGCCTTGTCCTGTTGTCAGGTACAGAATTGACATAAGAAGAGGACTGAGACCTGGTTGAGAAATCCATCACATAACAAAGGAAAAAATCTTGGGAAGGACTGTTAAAAGCTTCAGGAAGTAGTCTCAAGGTCAAAGGAGATGCAAATGATTATAAAAGAAAGTGTTCCCCAACAACAGAGCAGGAAACTGGAGTCTTAGAATTCTAGCAGCCTCCCTGGGAAACAGATAAGAATGTATGGATAATCAGCTCCACCATTTGTTTTAGAATTTTTCCATTTTTGTGCTGTGTGGCAATTTTTCTCATATGTCCCTCAAATGAAGGCAGGTTATCTCATGTCCGCAGCACGTTGGGGGATGAAGGAGGGAGGGTTGTTTTCATACTTAGTATCACAGGAGGTATTGAAAGAACAGCAGCTGCAAGAGATAATGCAACCTGCAGGAAACCTGAGCAAAACCCACCCATGAACATTATTTAGCAATTTTTTTAGGAAGTAAAATCATTCTCTCCTACAAATATTAAACTAACAGGAGACACCGATTTTATTTAATTTGTTGATCAGTGAGGGAACTACTGAGACGTTGCAACTAGTTCAGTCAAGGATTTAACCTACAGAGATCTGTATTCTCTGTGGTACAGAAACTATTCGTGGTGCCAGGAACAGGAATTCTGTGCACTGTTATTGACAGGAAATTGTTATAAATTTCCTATTAGTTAACCTGTATCTCTAAGGAGTTGTAAACAACTTAGTCAAAGACAAGCAAAGGTGTAAATAGCCAAGATGGGTGAGCATGATAGGACACTTGACACCCACTTATTCAATTTTTGCACATTTTAATCTTTCACAAGTTTTCCTCATAACATACTTGAAATGGTGAAATATTGGGGAAGCCTCTGGATTTAAGTACAATGTATATTCTTTAAATTTAAATTTTGTTTAAAAATAAGGAATATTAGAGGGCTTGGGATAATGTTGGAACATTTTTGAAAGCAAGAACCATATCTAATGTCTTTCATCCCCTAAGAGTCACCTACTGTTTCATATAATTAATAGGCTGTAGGTATTAATGAATAGTAGAAATATTCAATTGTTTAATTGCTAGAAAAATAAAAGCATTCCTTCAGTGCCTTGGTTAGAAAAGAAGTGATTGACTCTTTGATGTTTAAAGTTTACATTACATTTTCAACAAACCATAGCCATAGGAAGCTTTTTCACAGAAAAACTCCAGAGATACTCAGAATATATACAGGCACTAGAGAAGCCCAGGAATGTTGCAGGTCTATTGATAAATGGGGAGGAGAACCAGGCATACTTATCTATCAAAAAGACAGGAATTTTATATGGAAAATAGTAATCTTAATTTATCAATGGTTATTCATTCATAGTTGTTAAACAAATTATATAGGAAGTATGTCTAATATACACTTTAAGAAATATTTCACATTTAATTATGCCATGCTCTATTATATAGAAAAAATAACAGATGTTATTAAAGAGAAATTTTTTTTACAGTTACTTAATTGGGCAATGAAATCCTGGCTAGTCAATCCACAAACAAAATTATAATGAAAAATAACTAGTGATGATTTAATTTCCATTGTAATTTCTTGTCAAAATGTTTTGACCATTGACATTAAAACCAAGCCAGTTTACCTCTTAGATAAATATATTGACCATTTAACTTGATTTTATCTTAAAACCAAAAAATTATAATACTTTAAATGCCTAAAACCTCACTTACCTCTAATAGGTGCCTGATAAGTGGTTACTTAGCACTCCTTACTATACAAAAAGATTCAACATCAAATTGCAATAAAATCTCAGAATGGTGCAGCATTTTTGAAACTTTATAAATGGATATTTGCTGATATATAAGTAATACAACATGGTTAGGCATTTGTGCTTACGTGTGCACATGCAGGAATACTTTCCCACTAAATTACGTTTCATTGTGTTTGTAATCTCCTAGAAATGAAGAAGAATCATGTTATCTTATTTAAATTAGCCACGAATAACTTATTGTCACACTTTGTGCGACCTCTCTCACTGCCACAGTTGACCGATGTATAAAAATCAAGCACACATACATTTACAGCTCATGGCATCTGCAGCAGAGTAGCTCTACCTTAATTCCCTTTCACTATTAGGCAAGCCGTGTGTCATTAGCCTCTCTGCTTGCTTGCCGTGTATTAGCACCTCGTTTTCAAGCAGGCATCTGTTGGCAGTAAGCTGTTCTGCCACCTAGCTCCATCTTCTGTTTTACACCTCTGAAAGTCACCAAGCCAAAGTGCTAAGAGTTATAAATTGTCTTGCTGAAATTCTTTGGGAAATAAAGCAGGAACTTCACATATTATATAAACAAAGGGAATCAAAAATTGTATATCAAAGCATCCATCGCCCTCTCCTGTCAGGGCCCAACCTCTGGGAATACGTGTTACCTTTTGCTCTAATTCTTTTAGAAATGGCTCCAGAGATTGTAGAAATGTAGTAATTTCTCTTGTCCTGATTCCAATTACAGAAACATGAAATTGTTTCAAGTGTTGACTGTATCATACTAAGTAAAAAATCTGAGAAATTTTCTACACGCACGTACACACACACACACACACACTATATATATATCTCTATATCTCTATCTATCTATATATTATATATATAGTTGTTGGAGAAGTCATGACATATTTTTTCTATGCAAAAAATGTGTCATGAATTTTCAGACAACCGTATGTGTGTGTGTGTGTGTGTGTGTGTACGTGATTTTGTCCAACTGTAGGCTAATGTAAGTGCTCTGAATATGTTTCATAGGCTAAGTGTAGTAAAAGGATTTTTAATTTATATATATATGTGGTATATAGGCCGGGGAGTTCAAAGTTACATTTCTACATATGACAAAAGCATTCATTAATTTATTATTATGTGTATTAAGCATCTATTTAATTTTGTTTAAAGAAAATATACCCAATTATCAATAGTTAAGCTACATTATAGCTATAAGGGCATATGGTTTTGGAAAAGGTGCTTCAAATAGTTGATAAATACAGGTGTTCCCCAACTTACGATGGTTCAGTCACAATGGTGTGAAAATAATATGCACTCAGTAGAAACTGTACTTCAAACACCCATACACTTACCTGGTTTACACTTTCAGAACAGTATTCAAAAAATCACATGCAATATTTGACACTTGGTTAAAAAATAAGCTTGTGTTAGATGATTTTGCCCAACTGTAGGCTAATGTAAGTGTTCAGAATATGTTTTATAGGTTAAGTGTAGTAAAAGGATTTTTAATTTATGATGTTTTTCATTTTATGATGAGTTTATCAAGACATAACTCTATTATAAGATAAAGAGCATCTACAATACATGTAGTAGTTATGTTTAGAATACTGTTTAGTGTAACCATATTAAAAGTTTTGAAATATAGGGAAGAAATCCCCTTACATGAATAAAGAGGCTGAGAATGATCTTTATTACTATACAAGAATTGCCACAAAAGGTGGTGCTAAGCCATTTTCATGTGTGATTAAATGACAAATAAGTTCATAAGGAGATGAGAGACCTTCTTATGGTCTCTTAGCAAAACCACAGGAGCTGTGTTACTGTAATTGTAATTATAGTGACTTTGGTCTTCTGAAATTTCTTGTTTCACACTCATCTGGGAACAATGAATGTCCTTTGTGGGTAAGAAGAGCCACCTGGCATCAGTAGCCAGTGTGTGTAATTCTGGTTCTTGTTGTAACAGTCACTGGCTTGCAGCTTCATGGAATCCTGCCTCCTCAGTCCATGTGTAGAGGACACACATCCTGTCTGCCTCTAGGCATTAATGGAACACCAAAACCCAAATTCTAAGGAAGCGCCTAAGCACTGCGTTGGACTTGGAACAATGCATTTTATGTCATTATTATTACTGTTTTCACTATTGAATGTGGTTCTGATTTTATCATACACTTAAAACAGTAGATGAAGAAAATCTTATTCTTATAGCATCATTGAATTTTCTTCTGTCCTTTCTACTAATACTGAATAACATTGGGCATTAGAGTCTATTTCATTGTTTGCAAAGTTCTCTTTTGTGCTTTTGAGCTTTCCACAGTAAGTAGCTTCTATTATAGATGGCTTCTATTCTAGAGAATTTTAAAGTAGGTTTTTTTTTTTTTTTTAAGTGAACATACATTGTTAATTATTTTAAAATAAATTTTACTTTTTTTCTTTTATAAGCAAGAGAAAAAGACATAACACCCTCAACAGGATCTCAATGCTTCAAGCTTTAGCCAATTCTGGATCATGGGCACAGAGGTACCTGACATATTCAGAGTGGCCTTTGGATATTAACTTGGAACTTTCGTAAGTGGGTCAGCCTAACAGAGTGTCACGTTTATCATGGTGCCACCATCAGCCCCTACATTGTTAATTCTTTTTTTCTTTTACTTTGTTTTTTTTTTTGTTGTTTTTTTTGTTTGTTTGTTTTGTTTTTATTTGCCATAGGGAATGTGCGTTCATTAGAAAGACAGAGAGACAGAAAGCGAGAAATCACCTCCCAAAGGGGATGGCCACATCACAATCCCTTCTCCTCCATTCTCCTCTCAGAATCTTGGGCACGTACACACATGCACCTGGCATGAGTTTAAGTCACCAGGTCTGGAACTCGAACCGCTATTGACTATATGGGAGTTCAATTATATAGCCATTACGCTAACTGCTGGTCCCCACTTTTAATTCTTTTCCAAATCAATACTTCTTAAGAGTTGACAAAAATATTTTCTGATTGCATTTGAGAAATACACACACACACACACACACACACACACACACATATATATAGTTTTTTGGTCTTTAAACCACATTAAAGATGACAGTGGTTTAAAGACCAAAAACCACTGTCATCTTTAATGTCCAGTTATGCGAAATTCCAAGTCTAAGTGGAATGGAAAAATAACCTTTTTGGCATCTACGTTCCAATATACTGTCGCTGTAATATCCTGCAGTCAAAACTGCATTGCACATCCCTCATTAATAGCCACATAGTCTAGCTCTAGGGCCCACATTAGCAACTTTTAGCAACAGAGATGTTAAATTGCAACCATCAAAATTGTAACAAAGGGGCCAGCAGGTGGCATGGTGGTTAAGGCACTGGATTCCCACATGGTCAGCCGTGGTTTGAGCCCCAGACCTGACGGCTTATGTGTGTGTGTGTGTGTGTGTGTGTGTGTGTGTTTGTGTGTGTATGTATGTGTGCATGCCCAAAATCCCGAAAGGAGAATGGAAGAGAAGAGACTGTGGTGTGGCCATCCCTACTGTGAGGTGATTTCTCACTTTCCCTCTCACTGTTTCTCTCTCTCAAGCAAGCACACATACCCTATGGCAAAAACTTTTGAAAAAGGTATCACATACAAACATATAAAATAAAACTTGTTAAGGCATGTTTTAATATGGTAAGTAATATCTTATTGAAAAAATATGTCTGTAAAGAGATTTAAAATTCCTGATTATTTCTTGGGTATTTAGAAAATATTACCTATAATATTTCTTTAAAAATGCTTCAATTTGCTATGCATAGTATTCAACTTCATGTATAGGAGCATATGTACAAGACTGTGTTAGTCTCTGAGATATTATTTGTTCACATTGACTTTAGATTTTTAAATAGAAGGATGCTGGGAGCAGAAGATCAATACTCTTTCATTCCTGGAAAGCTTTGGGAAATCTTTGTCTCAGGCTTTAAGAATTTTTTACTTTTGTGGATAGGGCCACTTCTAAACAAAGAGACTATTCCCTTCTTTGAAACACAAGTCTGAGCCTGCTGCAAGAAAATGCACCTGACCTGTGAGGCTGGAGCAGCGTTTAAACGAGAATGCACAGAGAAAATGGCTCTTGACCTTCCTCAGACTCATCCTGGTGTTTTCACTGCTTCATGTAATGTGCAAGTGTTTTCTGTCTCAGCCCACTGAGTTTTAACATGTTGTCGCACATTTAATTTTGTTTAGTTAACTAAACACATAATAAAGGGAGTCTTATTTCATTTATTCATTTTTGTTATAATAGCTCACACACATTGCTATCATTTACCTGGTACAAATGGCCATTAAATGTGTATGCCTATGTGCTTACCTGCACTCGTGAATGTAAAAATAAGATTTTTCTTCACTGATAGAATACAAATTTGTATAACGCGATAACCCATGTGGAGAACTCTGAGATTTTTCTCAAAAGCTAAGAAATTAACCATATCAGTAAACACAGTGCTTCCCATTGTGTGATGAAAATGTGTACTTCCCTGAGCTAACAGGAGCCTTGGGCTGAACAGGGTAGTAAAAGCTGGGTTTACAATCTAACAGACTTGAGTGGGTAGCTTTATAATCGTGGTCAAATTACTCATAGTGTTTGTCTCCGGTTTCAGTGTGTATAAATGAAGACAATAACAAAATCTATAGGATTCCTGAGAGGATTAAATGCCTTATTGTAACAAAGCATTTAGCACAGGCCTGGCACATAAAAGGAGTTCACTTGTTATTTATTGTTTTGTAGTTGTTGTAATTAGTTGTAGCTGTGATAGTTGTGGCAACATTAATAGTGATCATTGTTGTTAGATTTGTAATCTTCATTTAACATCTCAGTTCAATGCCTGCAAATATAAATGTTCTCTATTGACCAGCAACTGATTTTTTAGGATGCTTCATATGTTTTGAAGATTATATATAATGAAGAAGTGACCATGATTTTAGTATAATGTAACATTTTCATAGTTTGCTGTTTATTTGGTGGGCAAAAAGTAAGCCAATACAAGCACTTTGGAAAATGATCAGTCTCTTATAAAACTGGTTATATACCTGCCCTCTGAAAAACCTATTCTACTCTCAGATGCGTCCCTAACAGAAATATTCACCTGTGTTTCACTGTAGGTATACACAAGTACTAAAACGTCTTAGCAGCCTTTTAATAGCCTCAAATAGGGAACCAACCAAATTCCTCTAAACAGTTAAATAAATAAATAGATAAATCACAGTATGTTTGCACAATATAAAGCAACTCAGAAATGAGAATTAACAGCTCAAACCTACACACTACAATGTGGAGGAATCTCACAAAGGTCACGTTGAATGAAAGGAGCCAGACACAAGAGAATACATACTGTGAGGTTCTATTTACATAAAGTTCAAACACAGGCAAAACTAAGCTATGCTGTTAGAAGTCAGGAGAGTGACTGGCTCTGGAGGATGAGGAATAATTACAAAGAAACATGGCAGTGTTGGGGAGGGCTCAGGGTAATTTGTTTCTTGAGCTAAATAGATAGGTGGAGTCAGTTGATAAAATTCAACTGGACTGCTCACATAAATGTACTCTTCTCTGAGCATATTACACTTTACCAACAAGGATTTTTTTAAAAAAATAAGCCAGAAAAAGATGGTGATGGGCAAATGAATTATTTTTTTTTAATATTGAATACAATGTTAATGAAAATGCATGTTTGGATTTTAGGTTAAGTATGTAATTTTTAAAAAAGAATTATTCATTTATTTAATTCTATTTGTTATTATTATTTTTCATTTTGACCAGAGAGAGACAGAGAGAGGGAGAGAGAAAGGGAAAGTGAGAAAGCAGGCCACCAGTCCAGGACTCGAAAGCAGTCCTCCATGTGGTAGTCCAGCACCCTTAATCACCATGTCACCTGCTAGCCCCTAAATAAGTAATTTTCATACTATCCTAAAATAATTATAAATGTATACTCAAATTAAAAGCAAACCTCTCAGTATTAATAGACACTCTATATAATTGAGTACATCAAGTAGTGTGGGTTATATCACTTCCTTCCACTACATGAAAACGTGAAACTTATTAGGTTGCAAATGCTATTTCTAATGGACAGGTTCCTTGGAGAGGATATAAGAACCTTTGGTGCAAATAATTATAGGTGATTCATGAGCACAAACAAGAATTAATCCTTCTCTTGGAACTTTAGTGTTCAACATCAGAGAAACTGCAAAGTTCCATAGAAAAAAACTAGTAGACAAATGTCAATTATGTCTTTTATCTATTATCTTTTTTTCTCTTTGTCCCCTTGTTTGTTTTTGTTTTTGTTTTGTTTTGTTTTGTTTTTTATCTTTTAAGGATGATATCTCTTTTTGGAGGGGGTTCTTATGATTATCACATCAAGTTCTGATTTTCTATGGAAGATAGAGAACTGGATTTATTTTACTAGACTACTCAATAAAAAATCATTATTTTCAGGGGCCACTAGGTGATGTAGTGGGTAAGGCACTGGACTTCCACATGGTTGACCACAGTTTGAATGCCAGACTCGGTAGCTTGAAACTCACGCCAGGAGTGTGTGTGTGTGTGTGCCCAAAATCCCAAAAGGAGAATGGAGGAGAAGGGGCTGTAGTGTGGCCATCCCCCCTGCAGGGTGATTTCTCACTTTCTGTCTCTCAGTCTCTCTCTCTGTCTCTTCAATGAGCACACCCTCCCTATAGCAAAAGTCTCTCAAAAATTAATTTCATATTCCTCTTAATGTGTATGTATTATACTGTGAAGCCTGAACAGATATATTTTGACATTTTTAATCAATTAAAACACATTTGATTCCTCTCCACATTGAGATCCTAAGTGCATGTAGGCTAGCTTCCATCTTCATTAAATCATTTTAAAGATGCTCTAGAACTTTTATGGACTGATTCTATAATATAGTGGTTAGGGGAGCCAGATCCCACATGCCCAACTGTGGCTTGACTCCCAGCTCTGAGACTTGAAAAACATATCAAGCACATATATATATATATATATATATATGTGTGTGTGTGTGTGTGTGTGTGTGTGTAGACATGTGTGCATGCATTCAACGTGGGAAGGAAGGCTAGAGGAAGAGGTATTGCAGCATGACTACACCCCATTTGGGGATGTTTTTATTTCTCTCTCTCTTTCTCTCTGGTGAGCACATGTGTCCTCTGGCTAGTTTGAAAAAAAAAAAAAAAGCAACAGCTCTAGAATTTTTATTTTCTTCTTTGGTTCCTTCCAAATAATAACCCAGTTTTAAGGAATGAAAATATATGACTTTGCATTAACATTTAAAGATATAAGTATTTGTTTTAATCAGACCTTGACTTTAGTACTATGGCTACACAGCTAAGGTGAGGGAGGTGGATTGATCTCCTCTGGATTGATCTTTGCACTTGCTTCCCAAGCCACAGTTAATTGCATTGATCATATGGATCTGGTCATCATAAACACCTCAAAAGTACTTTGTTTAGTTAAGACTGTAAACATTTTAACTACAAAATTGTGAGCAAGCTCTATTTTAAACATATATCCTATTAGGTATCTGTGAATATCATCACCAATAGCATCACTATAAATGGATTACTATATGCAAGGCACTTAGCGGTGCATTTTTAAACATTTATTTATTGCTTGTATATTGAGAGAGAGAGAGAGAAATCTCTGACAGCATCCCACGGCACTGTGATCTCCCATCAGCTTTCCAGACAGCCAAGATCACAACTACACCTGTGGGAATGCCTGTCATGTTTAGGTCAACCTGAGATCCAAAACCAGGGCCTCCCATGTGACTCCAGCATCCTGCAGCAGTACCACTTGTACCAGGGCCTTAACTGAGCCCTTTGCATGCATTATGCAAATATTACTATTATCCAAATGTTTAAACCTCATAACAACTCAGTGAGTAATATTATTTTCTAAACTAAGACTCAGGAAAAAATAATCAAGTGAAGTAATGGTGTGCAAGTTCACATCAGTAATGAAGGCTGAACTGGATTCAAATTCAGAGTTGACCACCCAGCCCCATACTATACCATACTATATTGTGACCCTAAAATTATCAGTATACCTTGATGAAATGCCTTTAAATAGAGAGACTGCAGTAGAAATAAATTGCGATTTCTGGCACAGTTCTCTCTCTGTGAGGTTCCTGGTCCAACTGAGAGTGAAGAAACGTCCACACAGAGATGGTACACATATGGTATAAGGTAGCTAGGGTATTGCCCAACCACTAACATGACCAATAGTTGAAACACCATACAAAATCAAGAATGAAATGAAAAAGCAAACAAGATGCTGAGGAAGCTTGAAACTACTGCATTGAACAGGGTGTTTTGCATGCAACTCAACACTTTCATTAATGAACACGTTGTTCATACAGCTGAGGAAAGCACTATTCAGATAATAACTAGACTAGAATGAAGGTGACAGAGAGAACCCCAGATCTAATTGATAATCGTGACCAAGGAGGCCCCAGTCCAGTCCTAGGAGAAGTCTCCCCTGCCACATCTAATAAAGAATTTTACAGAAGAGGGAATGTTGCTCAAATCTAGCCACCCTAGTTGCAACCCCCCCTCCTGTCCTTCTGAAGGGCACTGGTCAGAATGTAACGACCTAAATCAAAGCAGATTTTGAAGGCTTAAACACAGAATAAACCCAGGAGTGACCCAGAAGAGCTGACTGAAGTGCTAATGCGCCGTAAGAAATGAAAGCTTGTCATTAATTGTGCATGGCGGGTTGAAGGAGGAATGCAGGGCATCTCGCTGCTGGAGAAACTTCTGCAAGCCTCAGGTGCTTTTTGGAATCCAGGATAGGTGAGGCAACAGCAAGCGGACTTGTCATTTGGGGTGATGGGCATGTTTTCTCTGTAGAGATGTGAATCGTTAAAGCCCTGGAGAGCACGCAGATCTCCTTTGAAGGTTTCTGGATCATGTATGGTGCACCCACCTGATATGGTGTCTGAAGGAGCCTGAAATGGATTCCTGGTGGGTTTTCCTACAGGAACCCTCAGAGGATGTGTCAAGTCAAGAGCAACATTTCCCTCTGTCTCTAATGGACTCCCCTTCCCAGGCACTTGCACACACGCACACGTGCACATGCACACATGCTGCCTGCACAAGCCTTGAGGTCATCATTATTTATTATGTCTGGGGGAATGTGCCGTCCCCCGTGACGCTGGTGATTAATGATAATGTGCAAACCTGAGGTAATTTGCTGACATATTAGATCTTTGTGAGGCACCAGAATGGAAGCGGCATTTTTCAAACTCCATTCTGTGGTGCCCCAGGGGCTGTGCTGGTTCAGGGAGGAAGGGGAGGGCAGCAGCTCCCATGGCTGCTGCGCCATTTTTAGCTATTTATGTGTTTATTTGTTTATAATTCTAGTTGATAAGGAAAAGTAAGAATTGTCTACAAAAAAATGTTACAAGACAATGGAATGGACAAGTATGAGCTGGAAAGGAGCATGCAATAGGGTTCTTAGACTGTTTTTTTAGCATCTTTGAGGTCTGTATGGGTGTGTTTTTATGATCATCTATATTGCTTTGTATTTCTTTGCTGTGATAACACAGCGCTGCAGACTGTGCAGTTTAAACAACAGATTTACGCTCTCTCAATTTTGGAGGCTGGAAGTCAGATATCAAGATGCCAGCAGGTTTGATGTCTTCTGAAGCCTCTCTCCTTGGGCTTGTAGATGACATCTTACCTCTGTACATGTCTTTTCCCCAAGCCCTGCTCATAAAGACACCAATCAGTTTGAATTAGGGCCTATCCTAAAGGCCTCATTCTGCCTTAACTACCTCTCTGAAGGCCGTATCCCCCAGCACAGTCACATTCTGAAATAGTAGGGACTAGAACTTTAACATATGAATTTTGGAGGATCACAGTTTGACACATTATTTTCAAATAGTTGTACATGCATATTTTGAATCACATAGAATCTATACAGTCTACTTTATAGTTTACAACTGTCCAATTTCAGAGCTTGCATTTGCATTCACTTTTACAATGATCACTCCAAGGTATTACTTAAGGACACAGAGTCTTCCTCCCAGCAAGCCGAAAGCACGGCTGCCTTTAGGTTGGTACATTTTACTGTAAATATGGCTTCTTCATGGGTCAGCCCTGGAGGATGGGGTGGGCCCTCAAATGGCTGACTACACAGTTCCAGTTCCAGACTTGGTGGCTTAAGAAACACACAATGAGCATGTATGTGGACGCCCAAAATTCTGAAAGTGGGGAGAAATAGAGGAGAAGGGATTGTAGCGGTGACCATTTCCCATGGGAAGGAGGGTGTTTTCTCCTTTCTCCCTCTCTCTGTCTCTCTCTGACAAACCCACACACCCTCTGGTAATTTTTTAAAGTGACTTTTTCCTCTTCTTATCTGTTTCATTACTGTCTATTTCACTGATAGTCCTCAATAAGCTTCTAAGTGAATTCCAGTATTTGTGTCATTATATTTAAATAGCTCATTTGACATAAGCTTAACCATCTGTAGGTCTTAAAAGAATGTGTTACTCTTCCATGCACACAGGTCCTTTTGTTTTTCTATTTCAGTCTGGCCAATAAGTTCATAACTACTCATTGGGGTGTTGCTGGTGTTTCTTGCTGCCAGTTAAACCAAGTACTCTGGCTACTTTTTAGCCAGGTCTCTACCAGTGTGATGAACAACCATCTTTTCCCCTAGAACAACACTGATGCTTCTGCCTGAATAAATTAGTGCTCTGTATGGACTGCCTTATTAGCAGAGAAATAGGTTCATAGCCCACTGAGAAGGCTGACCCATACAACCTTAGCAACAAAAATATCAAATGCACTGCTGCGTGTGTGTTAATAAACCATGAGAAATGGTATGCTTTCTCTTATTTTTTCCCTGCACTGTGACATGCCTTATCTGGCTGCTACATTATCCAGCATGTACAAATATTGGAAAGGTTAGTATTTCAGACAAGGGCAGAAGAGGAGACACAGAAGAGAATTATTCTAAACATGAGTACTAGTGGATCTTTTTTATTTAACTAAAAATAAATACAAATGCAAATTAAAGCACTCCCTCCAAAACACATACATGAAACAAACCAAGTCAACTGCTCATGTTGTCCTCCACCCCCACAGGGTGCTTGTACGTGCCAGAGAGAGACAGAGAGAGAGAGAGAGAGGGAAAATGAGAAGTCACCCCCCGCAGAGTATGGCCATGCTGCAATCTCTCCTCCTTTAGTCTCCTCTCAGGATTTTGGGTACCCACACACATGTACCCAGTGTGGTCTTATGCCATCTGCTGGCATAGGGTGTTATATTGTGTTTTACTTTAAACTTTCTACAATATCACTTAAATCTGTTTCTATAGAGTAGCTTTGGTCATTTAAAGTTTAAAATAAAATGATTTTTTTTTTCCCTATAGGGCACATGCACTCGCCAGAAAGAGAGACAGAAAGCGAGAAATCACTGCCTAGAGGGGATGGCCACGCCACAATCCCTTCTCCTCCATTCTCTTCCTGGGATCTTGGGCACACACAAACACATTCACCCAGCATGGTTTAAGTCACCGGGTCTGGGACTCAAACCACAGTCGACTACATGGGAGTCCAGCGACATAGCCATTACTCTAACTGCTGGTCCCCAAAATAAAATGATTTAACAATGAAGTTTTACCATTTTTTTCTTTCATTTTACTGACAGTATATCCAATACAATAAGATGCATGTGTATCTCCATTTAAATAAAACAAACTTTTGAAAGTTATAATTTGTACCCTGATGGATTAAAAGATTATTTTTCCTTCAATTTTTTTTTACTTAAAAAAGTGAGTTATTTTTAGAATTGTTTTAGATGCTCTTTGTGAATTCAAAATATGATTCAACATTAAAAAACAAACAAACAGGGAACCAGCAGTTAGCATAATGGCTATGTCGCTGGACTCCCACATAGTCGACTGCGGTTCGCCTCCCGGACCCAGTGGCTTAAAACTCAAGCCGGGCGCATGTGCATGCGTGCCCAAAATCCTGAGAGGAGAATGGAGGAGAAGGGATTGCGGCATGACCATCCCCCCTGGGGGGGTGATTGCTCACTTTCTATGTCTCTGTCTGTCAGGCGAGTGCATGCGCCCTATAGTGAAAACCTCTCAAAAAACAAACAAACAAACAAACAAAAAAACTTTACACCCAACTTCTCAGGAACATGTTTTGAAGTGTGATGTAATCTTGTGTTCCTGAATTTCAGGATTGAAGGATGATGTGTCTGTAGGCCCCATATTTATTCTTAGACATGTGTTCATTCCACTTTTGACTAAAGGACATAAGAGAATGAATAGCTGACGTACAAAGACTAGAGGTCAGAATGCTGAGCTGCAGGCCAGCTTTACCCTTGGCTGGAATGTGGTGTTTAGAAAGTCTCTTTCTGAAGCCAGTAGGTAGTGTGGTGGTTAAGGTGCCAGACTCCCCAGGGTGGACCATGACCTGAGTCCTACACTTGGTGGCTTAAAAAGCACTCTGGAGAGGAACGGAATCAAGGAGGAAAATAGAGAAACAAGACATCTATGGAACACAGAAATGGAGATATTACCAGCAATTGTCTGTTGATGATAATATCTTTACCTGGACTGGTATACAGTATATTTATGCTAGGAAAATTCATTTTACAAGTTGTTGTGGTTTATAGTGATTGAATATGTAAAATAAATTTTAAAAATAAAAATTAAATTAACAACAACAACAACAAAAGTAAAGCACTCTGGGCACCTGTCAAAAATCAGGAAAGAAGACTGGAAGAGAAGAGATTGTGGTGTGGTCATTCCTCCTGGGGAGTGATTTCCCACTTTCCCTCTCTCTGTCTCTCCAGCAAGTGTGCACACCCTATGCCAAAAAACTAAAAAGAAAGAAAGAAAGAGAAAGAAAGAAAGAAAGAAAGAAAGAAAGAAAGAAAGAAAGAAAGAAAAATGTCTCTTTGTTCATCTGAGCTTTTTCCTGGTTAAATGGCAGAGTGGGTCTTCTCGCCCCATGAATGGGCAGATCTATTGACAGTGGGAGTAGAGCCAGGCTGCCCAGGAGCAAGTGCTGGCTCTAGAATTCAGTTGTGTGTTCTTGGGCAGGGGGCTTATATATATGTTCTTGCTTCAGTTTTCCCATCAATAACACAAGCAAAAGATAGTGCCTACCTAGTCAAGTTGTTGTGGAAGACTAACTTATGTAATGCCTTCAAAACAAGAAACCTAGATGGTTCTATGTGGTGAATTGACGTTTTTGTTCTAAAACCGTTGGTTTAAAAATCATCTGCAGCTTAAAACCTGCTCTGCCTTTAATTATATGGTCCCTGGAGGCATATAAACCCCGTGGCCCTGAAAGAATGTAGCTATTTATGGATCTTTACCAATTATATTTTACCCCCCTAGTGTGCTAAAGAGTGAAAATACCAGTAAACAAATGGGTAGATAAAATTGAATGTGACACCAAAATTCAAGTAAGAGAAAGCCATAAAAATGTCCATAATGAAAACAAGATTGTTAAATAAAAGAAAAATAATTTTTTTGTATATGTGGCATCCAAAGACTACTAACTTAAGATTGTGAGTTTTTGTTAGCCTTAATTAATAACATTAATTTTTAAAAATAAAAACTTCCAGCTGGATGAATAAAATTCATCTTGGTGTTGGGCTCAAAATGCAGTTGAGTTGAATACTCTAGATGAGATTGTGTAAAACCACTGAGCTCTGAGCACCCTTTGGTAAGCAAATGTTGCTTAGGTAAGGGAGGCACCTGGTAACAGCTGGATTCGATGTGACGTTATTGCAATCCTGCCACATCCCATTGGCACAAACTTGAGGATTCAAGGCCCTTGGATATTCTTTTTCTATGGCTTTTTCCTATAAGGTAGACATGTGAAATTAATAGCTTAATCAAACTAGTAGTTTTGGTCACATCTACTGAATGTTCATTGTTTGAAAAGCTCTTCATACTGTATTAAGTTACAGAAACTTTTTCTTTTGTATCCAAATCTGTAATAAACAAAATATAGTGATTTAAGCATTTTGCATTCATTAATCATGTTAGTATTAATTTACAATAATTATATCATTGTGGATTCTTCAAGTAAAACCACTGTCAACTCCAACTGCAGTCAACTATGTGGGATTCCAGCGATGTAACTATTTTGCTATCTGCTGGTCCTGAGAAATGATTATTAAGAAGTAAGATGTGGGGCCAGCAGATGGCCTGGTGGTTAAAGCACTGGAATCTCACATGGCTGACCATGGTGTGAGTTCTGGACCTGGTAGTTTGGAAATCATGCTGGGTATGTGTGCATGCATGTCCAAAATCCCAGGAGGAGAATGAAGGAGAAAGGATTGTGGCATGGCCATTCCTCCACCTCCTGGGGTATGTGGGGACATGATTTATCACTTTCCCTCTCACTGTATCTCTCTGGTGTACACATGCCCTATGGCAAAAACCTAAAAAAAAAAAAAAGGAGAAAAGAAAAAGAAGGGGGAGGTGGAGGGCAAAAGGAGGGGAAAGGGGGAAGGGGAAAAGGAGGGAAAAGGGAAAGGAAGAAACAGGTGTCAGGACCAGAGGTAACGTGGAGATTAAGGCAGCTGAATCCCACATGGCTGACTGCATGGTTCAAGTCTTGGACACTATGGCTTGAAAACATGACTAAAGGAGAATGGATTGCCCACGGCCATCCCCACAGGAAACAACTTCTCATTTTTCCCTCTCACTCTGTCTTTCTCCTGTGTGCACATGCACCCTACAGCAACCTAAAAAAAAGACAAAAGGAGACCAGCAGATAGCGTAGTGGTTACATTGCTGGATTCCCACAAGACTGACCACAGTTTGAGTCCTGGTCCTGGTGGCTTGAAATTCATGTTGGGCATGTAGGCATGAGTTTTCAAGATCCTAGGAGGAGAATAGAAGAGAAGAGATTGTGACCTGGTCATCTCCCCTGGGAGGTGATTTCTCACTTTCCTTCTTCTTTTTTTTTTTTTTTTAAAGTTCTTTGTTGTTGCTTTTGTTTTGTTTTGTTTTGTTTTGTGGGGGGAGAGGTTTTTGCTATAGGGCGCATGCACTTGCCAGAAAGACAGAGAGAGACAGAGAGATAGAAAGGGAGAAATCATCCCCCCGGGGCGGGGGAGATGGCCACGCCGTATTCCCATCTCCTCCATTTTCCTCTCAGGATCTTGGGCATGAACACCCATGCACCTGCCCTGAGTTTAAGCCACCGGGTCCGGAACTCAAACCGCCGTCAACTACATGGGGGTCCAGCGACATAGCCATTATGCTAACTGTTGATCCCATACTTTCCTTCTCACTGTCTCTGCCTGTCTCTTTTTTCAGAAAGCACACAAGCCCCAAGGCAAAAACCTTTTTTTTTTTTTTTAAAAAAAAAAAAAAAGAAAAAGAAGAGAAGCCTATAATTCTATGCCCCAGAAGTAAATATTTTAAACATACTGTACTAGATTTATCAAGTTTTTTTTCTATGATAGTACATGGCATTATATATTCTAAACTTTCCCACTTAACTTTTTGATGGGGCATATAAACCTCATTGTTGCTCTTTTAGTCAAACACTACGTGTAAATAATTTTAATGTTATATAGTTATAAAGTGCTTATAGCAAAAAAGTAAGAATGCATTTTAATTCCCCTCCTTAGAGGCAATCACTTTCATCAATTTTACTATTCCATTTAGTATTTACCTTTATTTCTAAATTTTATTTATGTATCTATTGACTTCATATTATGATAGATCAGAAATTTAAATTACTTTAACTATATTCCTATGCTATCAGTATTTTTAAATATTAGTGAAATTTGTTATAATTATGTACATATTGTTAACTGCTGAGCCAAGTAGTATATTATAACTGCATTTTTCCTTTTTGCTTTAAAACAGCTAAGTCGTCCACACTCTAAAGCTCAGAACAATTTTCCACATGGACAACTTTGTCAGGGAATTTATCGATTCTATTTTGTTTTCCCAACAGAGTGCTCCTAGAGCCCCCAGCTGGCCCACAGTCCACCCGAGGCCTTTGTCGTCACTGTCAATGTTCTTTTTGCCTCTCTCCTAGCTGGATTCTCTGTGTTTTATATACTGTATCTTCCAGATTTTCCTTTCCTTCTCCTTTCAGTGAGGCATATTCTCTATCCAGCCATTTCTGAGAAAAGATGTACAAGAAGTGTATTTTTTAAAGCTTATATTTGCAAAAAGAAGATATCTATCAATATTTTGAAAATATTCTTTCAGATAGTTTAAATAATTTTAAAGGAAATCATGTCTCCATCATCTTTTGATTTCCAGTGTTACTGCTATTCTAACTTCTTTTTTATTTATATATTTATTTACTATCATCATAATCTTGTTTATGTTACATTGAATCACATATAACTTTACAGTGTATTACATTTCTTTTTCCAGAAGGAATACCATGCGTATCAGTCAATACAGAGACATTAAAATCCCATTTCATCATGCAATAGCTTTTCATTAGTTTTCCTGATCATCATTATTGTTATTATTATGATTCCAATTTTTTTTAAAACAATCAGTATTTCTCATTTTGCTTGTAAAAAGACTTTACCCAACATGAAATACTTCTCAGACCAATCCAGTTGAGAATACTATACATGTCATCAACAGATAATAAACCGTATCTGTGTCCCACTAATGTCATGCCTCTCTGCTGCTGTTCTAACTTCTGATCTTTGTGTGTAAGTTCCTTTTTTTGGAAACACTGAGGTCTTCCTCTTTACCCGTGTATCTTATAACTAACTACATAAAGATGTGATGATCATTGAGTGAGTTCCTGCAACTTATTCACTCCGACTTCTCAGAGTGAAGCAGTTTCTCTGTATTCGTTTTTGGATAGTCCATCCCCACACACTGTTTTCTCTCTTCTTTCATTCCAAGACTCCTGTTGTTCCAATGTTAAACCTCCTGGATGGAGATAATCATTTTAGAAAATCACTTTTCTTCAATTACACAGATCTTGTCCTTTTTGTTTAATATTCCAGAAAAATTTCCTCCACTTTTGCCTCTCATCTTCAGATTAACTTTTAGAGAATCTCTTTTTCCCTCTTGGGCCAGTTCTGTAGCCCATTGGCTAAGGCAGTTGGAACCCACATGGCCAACTGCACAGTTCATTATATGCTGGGTGAGTGCGTGTGCACACCTGAAATCTCAGGAGGAAGAGATGAAGGAGGAGAGATTATAGCATGATCATTCCCCATGGGAGTTGCTTTCTCCTCTCCCTTGTCAGTCTGTATCTCTCTGATGAATGTACACACCCTGTAGCCCACCTCCCTAAAAAAACCTCTCTATTTTCATAGCATATTTATTTATTTCTTCTGAGAGATGGAGATAGAGGCACCACCTACAGAGTCCCTGTACCACCCTTAGTCTCAGCAACCTGGATCATAGGCATGTTCACACAAGTCAAGTTTGCACATAGAGGTCCTAGCCCACATGGGGCCAGCAGTTGGTGTAATGGTTATGTTGCTGGACTCCCATATAGTCGACTGTGGTTTGAGTCCCAGACCTGGTGGCTTAAACTCACACCAGGCATGTGTGCATACATGTCCAAGATCCCCAGAGGAGAATGGAGAAAGGATTGTGGTGTGGCCATCCCCCCTGGGAGGAGGGGGTGATTTCTCACTTTCTGTCTCTGTTTCTTTCTGGTGAGCACACGTGCCCTATAGTAAAAACTTTAAAAAAAAAAAAAAGAGAGAGAGAGAGAGGTCCTAGCACAGAACTCAGGGACTTCCTATGCAGGTCCAGTTCAATGGCCATTATGCAACCTCTTGGCCCCAATACTTATAATATTAATATTAAGTACCACAAAGCTCTCTTTTAGTTTGGTCAGAAAATAAACCTTCAAGCTCCTGAAATATTGAAGGAGGCATGGCCAGGTGAGCATGTGGTGTTGCATGAGGATGTAGGGATCTTCAGACAAGCTCTCCCCGTTCACTATTCCCTCACTCTAAACTTCACAAATGCATGGTGCCTCCAATTTTTGAGTTATCAAATGTGCAAAGAAGAAGAGGAAAGCAATAAAACTCTTCTTGGTTAGTCTTCCTGGTCTAATCTTACAGTTCTACTATTCTTTTTTTATATATTTCTTAACTCCAGAAAGTTAAGCTTGAGGTTATGGATCTCTCATAGTGAGTAGCCCTGGAATGTTACCCACTTCTCTCTTTGTCTCTTCCCACTCTCCTATAGGTTTGCATTATCTCACTAGTTTCATATTGCTAAAACTTTAGTTTTATTCCCCCATTTTTATTATTATAAAAATTACTGACAAAAGTTTCAACATTTAGGAGCTAGCAGATAGCATGGAAGTTAAGGCAGCTGGATCCCACATGACCAACTTTGCAGTTTCCCTGTACCCAGTGGCCTGAAAATCACACCAGGTGCATGTGCATGAGTGACTAAAGTCCTGAGAGGGGAATGAAGGAGAAGGGATTGTGACATAGCCACCCTCCCTAGAGGATGAATTCTCACTTTTCCTCTCTCTCTTTCCAGTGAGAACATGTACCCACCCTATAGGAAACTAAAAAAAAAAAAAAAAAAAGTTTCAACATTTGTGTATTTATTCCCAATTATTACTTATTAAAAATTTCTACACATTTTATAATGACACAATTTTAGTGAATTAGCTCTAAAATATACCAATTATCAAATTTTATTTCTTTTTATGTTTACTTATTTATTTCTTCCATGAGCAAGAGACACAGAGATACAGCATCCTCAACAGGGTCTTCAGCCAGTAACAGATAATGGGCATAATGGGCATATGCATGCATGATGCATTCAGGGAGGTCTCTGAACATGAACCCAAAACCTTCCCAGGTGGTTGACCTTGCACTGTGTGTGTTACAACTGTGCTACCATTTGGCACTCAAATATTATTTCTAGAGATTATAGCATGATCATTCCCCATGGGAGTTGCTTTCTCCTCTTCCATACTTATGTATGGAAGTGTTAATTCTTTTCTTACTCTTATCAACATTAAATATTATCTCTTTCTTCTTATTTTCAATTTGGTAGGTAAATTAATTTCTTGACATCATTCATTCTTCTAAGTGCAGGGCAACTTCAAAAAGTTCATGAACAATAGAATAAAAGTACAATTCCTTTTGTAGCAAAAATTTTTGAAATATATGCATCATTTGTTCATAATACATGAAATTTTTGGAGAGCATATGCATATGGTTTCAGAAAACTACATATTTTTGAAAATACAGCATTCACTTTTTCACATAAGATCATCATTTGACAATTTCTGCACTTATACAGAGGTGTATCAGAAAAAATTAAGTAGATAAATATCAATGAAATACTTAACAAATTATTTTATGGATTAAATTATTGTGTGCAGGTATGTATAATATATTGGGATTAAGAGAAAAGGACAAGTCAAATTGTTTTAAAAAAATTATGATATAATTTTATGTCAGAAACAAATTATATTTACATTTAATTATTGTCTCTATAAATCCTCTTCATTTTCTTGAAAGTTTAAATACAGGTAAATTATCAGTGACCGAAATGTGGGAGCCCTCTGGTGGCCAAAGTACCATTAGATATTGACTTAGTTTATTTCTCCTTTGATTTAAATTCTAGACTTTGATATCAACCCATATGTTAAGTTACAGAGGAGTGACAATGTCTTCAAACCTGCTGTCAATGCTCAGACATTCAAAAGCCCTCTGAGATAGTTCTGTAGAAACTGGTAACGCTTTGTCCTGAATGAAGAGTATGAGAATTAGAGAAAAAGAGGCCAATGAAGAGAAAAACAGAAACTGAAAAAGGTTATAAGGAAGAAATTATTATTAAAAACAATATTTCAAAAAATGGAATGGAGTGCTTTGATAGTAGTGAGTTCCCCATAACTATGTGTATTTAAGCAGAGAATGAAAACCTGCTAGTCAGAATTGCCACTGGTGGGACAGAATTCAGACTGTTCAAGTTAGGTCAAGACTATGGTTCTCTACTAACTCTGGGACAACGTAGCTTAATGATCAACAGTCACAGGGGATCCACTGACAGCCTTGGAGTCTGTCTGTTTAAATAAAATAGTTTCAGAAATAAAGAGTGGTATTGACAGTCTTAAGTGTAGACATGGTGAATGTAATTGCTTCAAGTTTCAGGTGGGGTAGGTGTATCTAGGCTGTGTGTTGCCTCATTTCTGAAAGGATAAAAGCAGAGATTGCTTCTGATTATCAGCAGTTCTCCAGCAGTGCGTGAGCAGTGAATTTAGAAACACAGATGGAATTGCACATATGTCTGGGGGATGCTGGCATTTCTTTTTGAGCATCGTTCCATTTATATTGTACTTCTTGTGACCACATCTGCATATTTTACAGTCTTTTTGAGTATTTTCCCCCACCAGGCATGATTATGTCATGAAAAACAGCAAGGATATGCCCCTCTTTAATTTATATGCTTTAAAAAACAAACAGACCTGAGGATTTGACAATCTTCCTGAAAATATTTTTTAATGAGCATGTTTATAATCAAACAGGTTGTCAGAAAAGGGGTCATTTTTCCTATCTTAAATATCTCAGGCATTAGCTATAATGTACTTATAAAAGTTATTGTTAAATTTTTTATATTTTTTGCTCTGCTATGACACACCGTCCCCTAGCCTCTTCCCACATTTACATGAACTCTTGTGCCCATTAACATTTTTCTCATGAACCACTCAACCCCAATATCTTGGAGCAGCTCCTGGTATCTACCATTATTGTTTTTGTTTCTATGCTTTCAACTCCTTCATTTTCTACAATAAGGTGTACCTCTTTAATATATGTTAAGTGAAGATATATGCTATTTTCTTTCATAATCTGACTTATTTCATTTAGCATTATATCTTCTAGGTTCATCTACATTGCACCAAATGACAGGATTTTGTTATTCATTATGGCTGAGTAGTATTCTTTTGTATATATGTACCATATTTTCCCAATTCATTCATCAGTTTTTGAGCATTTAGGTCAATTGCATTATTATTAGTTATTGAAAACAAATGCTGCAATAAACATGGATTTTCCAATGCCTTTGTGATTGACTGATTTCCTATCCCTTGGATATATACCCAATAGTGAGATTGCTGAGTCATACAGTAATTCTATTTTTAGATTTCTGAGGAAACTACACTGTTTTCCACAGTGACCATAGTCATTTACATTCTTACTAGCAGTGCACAAGAGTTCTCTTTTCCCTGCAACCTTGCTGGCATTCACTACTCTTTTTGTTTATTTGTTTTGTTACTTTGTTTTCTTTATCATAGCCATTCTGACTAGAGTTAGTTGATATGTCATTGTGGTTTTGTTTTGAATTTCATTATGATAAGAGATATCAAACATTTAAAAAATTTTTTTAGCCAGTCAAATGTCTTCCTTTGATAGTTGTCTGTTAAGGTTGATTACCCATTTTTTGACTGATCATTAATTTTATTTCAGGTAAGGTGTTTGAGTTCCCTGTATACTCTAGTTATCAATCCTTTGTCTAAAGTGTGGTTTACAAATATTTTCTCACATTCTGTGAGTTGTCTCTTTACTTATTGTTTCTTTTGCCTTTCAGAAGCTTTTTAGTTTGATGTAATCCCACGTATCTATTTGTAATGTTATTGTCCTTGTTTTAGGGGTCTTATTTGAAAACTTTTGTCTACTCCAATATCTTGACATGTGTTTTCCTCCAGTAGTTTTATTGCTTAAATCTTTAACCCATTTTGGATTAATTTTATAAGTGGTAAGAAATTAAGGTGTAGTTTCATTTTTCTGCAGTTGGATATCCAGCTTTACCAGCACTAATTGTTTAAATGACATCCTTTTTACCCTGTGTATTGTCTTGTGCCCTATGTTAAAAATCAGTTTGTTATATGTTGTTTGATTTATCTCTATATTCTCTATTCTGTTCCATTGATTTGTTCCTGTGCTAGTACCATGCTGTTTTGGTTATTACGGTTTGGAATATATTTTCAAGCCAAGTACTGAGATATCCCCATCTTTACTCTTTTTGTATGGTATTGCATTGGAATGTGAAATCTTTTGTGATTCCAGACAAATTTTTATAATTGTTTTTTCTATTTCTCTGAAGAAGTGTATCATATTGAATTTGTAGATCATTTGAGGTAATGTCAACATTTTAACTATATTGATCTTTCCAATCAATGAATAAGGAATGTCTTTCTATCATTTTTTTCTACATTTTATTGATTCACAAAATATCTTAAACTAAAAATATGGACAAAGATAGAGCCTAGTTACAAGTACACTGTAATTTTCTTCAGAAACATTTTTTAAATTACTTAATTTACATTCATTCCCTGAGCATCATCACAGTATAAAAAATGTGATTTCTCATCCAGAATATACCTCACAATGCCTTAATCATACATGTTATTGTCACTAATTTTTGATTTCTAGTTTCATATATATATATATATATATATATATATATTTACCCTTATTTCTTACCCTGTGCCATTTATCAACCACCTCCCACACTCTCAGATATCTACAGCTATTTTCTATTCCTTTTTTCACCCCTATTTTGATTCACAAAATTTCTTAAATAATCGAACTACTTTTGATAGCAAGTTCAGTTAGTATATACATATCTGTGAAATACATGTCTGACTGTAGGCATGAAACTCTGAGCAGAATGAATATACTATAAGGTAGCACCTGGCTGATGCTATATAGCTTACTATGGTCAATAGGTATTTTTGAGTATATTTTTTAATTTCAAGAAAAGCAGTTTTAGCATTAATAAATCAAAGAAATGCTAAGGAACTTTGCTTAAACCTTAAAGCCAGGAAACAGGTTAGGATTCTGTTCAAATAGAAGGCACATGAACCTATAGGCAGCTCAAGACAGGACACAAATTCTTAAAACCAGAAAATAAAACCTAGAAGAAAATCAGCAATGGTTTAGTCAAAAGTCATAAAATTCCATTTCACCAGTTCAGTCTCATGTACTTAACCTATCTTCTGTTGTGGTTTGATCTACCCGATTAAATTCTGGGGTATAATGTTTAACTCCAGACTTGTCCCTATGAATAAGTTGGCCATTTTCTTAGTTTTTGAACTCTCATTGTATCTGAATTTAATTTTCCTGGTATAGCACTCCCTTTAGAACTTCTTTTGATTTGGTCTGGTGTTGGTAAATTCTTTTAAGTTTTGTATATCTGAGAATGTTCTTGTTTTTTCTTCCCATATGAACGATAATCTTGCCAGGTACAGTATTCTTGGTTGAAATTGCTTTTCCCTTAACACTTTGAATATATTTTCCCATTTTTCCTCACTTGCATTGCTTCCAATGAGAGGTCCGCTGTTAGCCTGATGAGATATCCTTTGTAGGTAACTTGAAGTTTCTCTCTTGCCAAACTTAGTATCTTGTCTTTGTCTGTGGTTTTGATCAATCTGGCTATAATGTGTCTTGGAGAAGATCTTCTTGGGTTGATTTTACTTGGGGTATTTTGCATTTCTTGGATGTGGATCTTTGAATGCCTCTCTGGGTTTGGAAAGTTTTCTTCCAGGATTTCATAGAATAGATTATCAATGCCCTTATGAGTCTCTTCACCTTTTGGGATAGCAATTATCCAGATGTTTGTATATTTGATGGTACCTAATATTTCTTGTATATTATTCTCATTTTGGGGGGCAATTTTCTCAGTCTTCGTAGTGAATTTTTCTAGGCCAGTGATTCTATCTTCTATATCTGAGATTTGATTTTCTGTATGATCTAGTCTGCTTTTAATACTTTCAAGAGAGTTTTTGACTTCCTGTATTATAGCCTTCATCTCTAACAGGTCCACTTGATTCTCTTTTATATTGTGTATTTTCCCTTTTAGATCTTGCAAGAATTTCCTCACTTCCTGGAACTTGTCAATTCCTTTCTCCTGCCTCTTCTGCAGTTCTTCATCTCTCTTCTCTTCCATCTCTGTTAGCTTTGTCCCTATGAATATTCTAAATTCATTATCAGACATTTCCATGAGTTTTATTGGACTGTCTGAGGATGAAGAGGAGTTATTATTTTTTCTTGGAGGAGAGGAATTTTCTTGTTTTCTCAAATTTCTTTTGACCCTGTGGTGATTTCTAGTCATCTGATGTATAGTCCGTTTCTTCCTAATTCTTAAAGTTCAATCTGAGCATTCAGAGGCATGCAGAAGGAGGTGAGCTGCAATCTCTCTTCTGTTTCGTTTTCACTCTTTGTTCATCAGATTCAGTGGGAATAGAGGAATATTCTGACCCTAACAGTATTCAGATGTTTGGAAGCTGTTCACTTGGACCTGTCTGGACACTTAGTGTGTAGTAGCTGAACAGCCAATTAATAAAGATAAAGAAAAAGAATTAGAAAAAAAGAAAAGAAGAAGAAAAAATAAAATAAGCAAAAAGAAAAAAATTAAAAAGATAATTTAAAAACGTGAGATTTAATTTTTAAAAGCAAAAAATGAAAACCACATGGCATGGAGAAAAATCTTCATTTTTTGGTCAAGGATATAAATATTTCAAAGTTGAAGTTCAGTATCCGTCTCAGGATGGGCCTGGCCTGGGTGTGTTCCTTTCCTAAATGGAATGTGGAAAGACACCAATTAACACCATAAAGCAGGGGCTTGAGAGCCCAGAGAATACTTTACCTTAAAATAACAATTAAAAGTCATAGACAGACACAGCAAGACAGAGAGAGACAGAGATAAATGGAGATATGGAGTCAGAGGTAGCCCTACCCAATAGAAATGAATCTGGAGTAAGAAGTCTCAGCAGCAGAAAAATCTTCATTTTTGGTCAAGGTAATCAATATTTCAGAGCTGAAGTTCAGTATCCATCTCAGGATCTCTATCTTTAAATGTCTTTTTAAATTTCTTTATTCAGTTTTTAAAAGTAATTTTCATAATAGAGATCTTTTACTTCTTTGGTTAGATCTATTCCTAGTAAATTTAATTTTTTGTGGCAGTTGTAAATGGTATTTTTTCTTTATTTCTGCCTTAATTAACTCATTGTTAGAGTACAAAAATGCTACCAATTTTTGTATGTTGATTTGTATTTTGCAATTTTGCTATTTTTTTAATCACCTTGAGTTTTGTAGTGGCTTCTTTAGGATTTTCTATTTATACAATCATGTCATCCACAAACAGGAATAATTTAACTTCCTCCTGTCCAACTTAGATGCCTTTTGCTTCACTTTCTCATCTGATTGTTTTGACTAGGACTTCCAGTACCAGGCTGAATAAGAGTAGAGAAAATGAGCATCCTTGTCTTATTCCAGTTTTGAGAGAAAAAAATTTCAACTTTCCTCCGTTGTGTATGATACTAGTTGTGGGTTTGTCACATTGATTTTTATTGTAATAAGAAATGTCCCATTTAGGGCCAGCCGGTGGCATAGTGGTTAAGGTACTGGACTCCCACTTGGTAGACCACAGTTCAATTTCCAGATCTGATAGCTTGAAATCACACTGGGCATGTGTACGTGCATGCCCAAAATCCCAAGATGAGAATGGAGGAGAAGGGATTGCAGTGTTGTCATCTCCCCTTGGAAGTAACTTCTCATCCTCCCCCCACTGTCTCTCTCTGTCTCTTTCTGGTGAGAACATGTTCCCTATGACAAAAACCTTAAAAAAAAAAAAGAGGAGATGTGCCTCTGTATCTGTTTTGATGAGAGTCTTAATCATGAAAGGATATTGCACTTTCTCAAATACTTTTTTCTGCATCAATTGTATAATGGTTTATAAAGAGAGAAAATGAGCTCAATGAACTCTTTCCATTATGTTTAGTGGGACACAATGTCTTGAGTTGACCAGTAACAATTTGAAGAGGTTATTTAACCCACTAGGTGCTTCAGTTTACTCATCATTAAAGGTAGTGTTTCATTTGTAGTTCTTTATCAAATGTTCGAAGAAGGGCTTTTTGAAGACATGTAAGCCAAGACCTGAAGGATGAGAAAGTCATACATGAAAAGAACTGAGATAGGAGCATTCTCAGTAGAGAGAAAAGTAGATGCTAAGGTCCCTAGGCAGAAAAGTATTTCATTTGTTTCATGCAGTGAAAGGACATGTCTGCAGCCAGGTATATGATGGATAAACTGATGTACAAGGAGACTGAAAAGGTAGTTTAGAGACAGATCATGTCAAGTCTTATATAATCGCTTGAAGAGAATTTGCTTTTTATTTTATGTGCAAAGAGAAGTTGTTACCGCATTTTAAATAGGAAAATATATTCTTATTTCCATTATTAAAAAATTTGTGATTATTGAGTGGAGATTTAATTACTGAAATGACAGAAATGGAAGCAGGGAGGCCAAAACTTGAAGGTGAATGAGGGTACCCCTGTTGAAGATGGAGAGAAATGAGCAGAATTTGGATCTATTTTGGAAGTGCAATGAATGGAACCACTGCACAGTTTTGAAGTTGTGGATGAGGAAAATGGAAGAATCATCCATTACTCCTGTGCTCTTTTTGCTTGGGAGGTAGGTTCAGATAGATGGGAAAAGCAATACCTTTCTGTGTATAGAGGGGATAGAGTGAGGGAGCCATGGAGCAACAGTTCGGATTTTGACATAAGGCCTTAAGTGAGGAAAAGATATTTTCACCTGGCTCTGACCCTGATCTTTATTTTTCTCACATTGTATTCATCACTTTCTAACATGCTACATAATGACTTATTTACCTTTTTATTTTTTCCAGTCAGTCCTCCTTTCTCCTCCTTGAAAGCAAGGTCCATATAGGCAGGGACTTATTTATTTCCATTAGTGTAACTACAACAATCTTGGCATTTCAAAGGCATTTGGAGAACCTTCGTGGACATGCTAAAGAAGCAACTGGGTACAGAACTTTGAAGAGATTTGGCAGATAGAAATCCACATATTGGTGGTGAAGCCATTGGAATTGATGAAGTTACCTCGGGAAAGACTTTACCAATGATCCAGGAATGAGTCTGGAGTATCTCTGTTAGTGTTCAGAAAGGTAGCACAAGACAGCGAATGAGAACCAGGGATGGGTAATGTATTTGGTGAGAAGTTAGAAATGTCTTCCCATGGAAGCCAAGATGAGAGAGAGATTCAGAAAAGGAGGTGCTCGTTTTCAGAGTTGTTTTCTAGTGAGGTAGGAGATCAGCCCAGCAGTTGCAGATTGGGAAACCTGAGAGAAAACAGACTCTGGAACTCAGGGAACAAGGAAGTGTGTTGCAGAGGTAGGTAGTAGATGTTTGGGGTGTAGATCTTCTGGCACCAGCGTCTGAGGAGAAGAGGTTTACTCTTGTAGGTGGATGAGCAGTGCTGGTCTATGATATGGAAGCAGGAATGGGGACCAACAGTGACACTTTCTTTTTCTGTGACCCTGAAAAACTTGAGGGAGTGGAGCAGTCTGTGTTCAAGGGATGGGAAGAGAAGGGGTTAGGTTGGGTTTACAGGTGGCACCCAAGTTTAATTAAGACTTGGAGGAAGTAGGGATAATTGCAACTTATGCTGTTGATCTTAGAGAACAATTTCAGAGAACACACTGAACAACTGAAGGGAGGAATTGGTTACTGGACAAATGTTCAGTCCAAAGGATTGCAACATGATCATTCCCCAGGAGGTGATTTCTCACCTTCTCTCTCTCACTGTCTCTCTGTGTCTTTCTCTGGTAAGTGTACATGCTATATAACAAAAATATATTTTATAAAAAAGAAGAGGAAATAGCAACAATTATAAAAATACAAATGGAATCTTGAACATATCTGTAGCTATACAGAATAGGAAATGGATTCAACATGTCCTTTATATTTGCAAAGTTGCTGAATAATTGATCTTTCAGAAATGAGGGGAGTGACCCCTCCTTCTACTTCGCATGTCTATCTCATGGCATCTAATAAAGATCAAGTGCTACCAGTGAAAATGCTGCTGTCATTCTCAGCCTTAGCTGCTTATTAGAATCACCTGGAGATTTACTTATTGTCTTTTATTTATGTATTCCATGAGTGAGACAGAGTCAGAGACAGCATCCCCAATAGGGTCTTTTTTTTTTTTCTTTTTAATTTGCCAAAGAGTGTGTGCACTTGCAAGAAAGATAGACAGGCAGAGGAAGATAGCATTCCCCAATGGGATATAGCCACACCACAATGTCTTCTCTTTCGCTTCTTATTCTGTTGATATTTTTGGACATACATGCACAGGAGTCTGATGTGTCTTTCAAGACATTGGTCAGACATGTGAGATCTGACTCCCTTAACCACCAGGCCACAGGCAGGACAGTGTCTTTTTTTTTTGGGGGGGGGGGGGTTTGCTATAGGGCACATGCGCTCGCCAGAAAGACAGAGAGAGACAGAAAGCGAGAAATCACCCCCCCAGGGGGTATGGCCACACCACAATCCCTTCTCTTCCATTCTCCTCTTGGGATCTTGGGCACGCACACACATGCACCCGGCATGAGTTTAAACCACCGCAGTCGGCTACATGGGAGTTCAGCAACATAGCCATTAAGCTAAGTGCTGGTCCCTAGGCAGGACAATGTCTTGATGCTACAATCCATATCTAGGTTCAGTCAGCCTAGATCATGGGCACACATGTGCCTGGTTAATCAAGGAAGTCTGTGGGTGTGGATTAGCAGCCTCCGCCATGTTAGTCAGACTCGCAGAGTATTCTGTTTTGCTGCTGCACCACCAACTGGCCCCTCCTAGAAGTTGTTAATACTCTGGCACTCTGGTTATAAGCCAGCCAATTAAATCAGGACAGCTGGGGCTATAACCCACGAATCTTAATATTTTAATTGTCCCCAACTGATTTCCATGTGTCAAGGTTAAGGATCTCTGTTCTAAACCAGTGCTTTCGAATCCTATCATGCATATGGATTACCTAGAGATTGTCACTGCAATGCTCACCTCTCACATTCAAACCTTCTAAATCAATTGCAACTGAGGCTCTGGGATTCTTTGAAAGATCCCCAAGTGATTTCAATGTGTAGTAAAGTTTGAAAGTCCCTGCTTGATCTAAACCAAGAGCTACATGAAGCCAATGGTTCTCAAACATGTGTCACATTGGAATTACTTGCAAGGCTTGTTGAAATAGTGTTGGCCACCACTCTGAATTTCTGATTCCACTGTCCAAATAGGAGTCTAAGAATTTACTTTTCTAACCACTCTCAGGTGGGTACTGCTGCTGGAGGTCTGGAGACCTCACAAGGAGAACCACTATGCTGGGTTCCTAGGAATAGGTGATATGGCGCTGGAACTTCACCTATTCCATGCATGAAATCTTACATAAATGTGCAGGAAGGACTTCTCCCTATAGGAAAAAAGTGGGGTTAAAAAATCCTAACTCTTCCCTCCTGCCTACTTAACCACCCATGGTAATTCTTCTAATCTTATCTGCTATATAATTTCCTGTTTCTGCTTCAGTAAATTAGCATAAACCTAAGTGACTTAAGACAAAGTTACTGTCTTACAGTGGTAGGGGTCAGAAGTTCAGTGTGCTAAATGTCTCACTGTCTAAAGTCAAGGTGTCCACAGGGCTGTGTTCCTTTCTGGAGTCTCTAGGGGAGTTCTGTTTCCTTGTGTTTCCAGCTTTTTTAGTCTACTCCCATTTCTTGGCTCATGGTACCCTTATGTCTTCAAAAACCATCAACAGCTGGCAGAGTCTTTCTCACATCACATCATCAGTATCCTCTGACTCTAGGCATCCATTTTCAAGGACTTTTTAAATTACATTGGGCTCACCTAAATAATGCAGAAAACTCTCTCTACAATAAGATCGGCTAATTACAACCTTAATTCTCCTTCGACATGAAACCTAATAGGTTCTGGGATTGTGATCTGAACATGCGGCAAGGTGTATCATTCTACCTATTCTCGCTGCCTTCCGAACTCCATACTTCACAGGCAGAATGCTTGGGCGTGAAAGCAGCTCTGTCGCTTCAGCGTTAGGTGACCTGGAACAGGTCTCTAAACTGTTGGAATTCTGGAAATTCAACTGCTGGCCTCTTTCATTAAGACAAGACTGTATATGTGGGTACTTTATAATGTGTATATTTGTGCCAGATTTTGGCAAAAGGATTTTAGAAAATTGTTGCCATTGTTATAATTACCAGTATTTTTTTTTATTGCCAGAGAGAGTGTGTGCCCACCAGAGAGAGAAACAGAGAGACAAAGAAAGAGGGAGAAAGTCCCCCTTCCTACCCAGTAGGGCACAGTCATGCTATAAACCTTCCTCCTCCATTTCTCCATCTGGTTGAGATTTTGGGCATACCCACATGCCTAGTATGTTTAAGCCCCGGAAGCTGGAATTCAAGCTATGTCCAGCCATGTGAGATCTGACTCTCCTAATCACTGTGCTATGGGGAGGCCCATCATTACTTCATTTCTATTAAGAATTACATGTCTCTGACTACCATCACCCAATTCCTCACTTCATGGGCACGCATTGTTACCATTCTTTGGCATCCTCCCAGAGATATTCTATGCATATATAGGCATATGCAAATATATAATTTACTTGCACAGGTGGTAGAATAGTACATCTTCCTGAGTAACAGTTTAATTCATGTCAATTTCTTCACTTTTTAAACTGTTGTATAGTTTCTGTTCTATGAATGTACTTCAACTTACTTAGCTGGTCCTTTATTAATGAACATTTTCTGTTCAGTTCTTTTGCAATTACAAACAAGGCTATGTAACAGACTTATAAATCAGTAAGTTTACACATATGTCTATGTATCTATTAAATAGAATAGAACTGAGACTTCTGAATCAAAGGTAATATACGTTTTAAAATTTGAAAGCTTGCCAAATTTGTCTCTATGTATCTTATCAATACATTTTCATTTCCATCAGTACTATGTGAGAGTGTGTATTTACATATACCCTTGGCTGACTCACGTCATCAAGCATTTTTATTTCTGCCATTCTGATAGGTGAAAACAGTATCTCATAGTTTTGATTAGAATCTCTCGTACATGAACCACATGTCTTTCATACATTCGCTAGTATTTAGATTGCTTTTACATTTACCCTCAAGTTACATAGTACACTCATCCCTCTCTTTTTTCAGTGGTTGACTTTTTTTCCTTAATGGATTCAATCCGTTTTAAGAAAGATATCTTTTCTGTAATATGAATTATGAAAATGTTCTTACTTTGCTTTTTGATTTTGCTATGCAGAAAATATTTCATAAATTTCTAAATTGCATATAGAATCATGAGTTTATGTCATATTTAGACTTTTCCTTACTTAGGTTGTCTAAAGCAAAAATTTTCCATATTTTCCTGTAATAATTACAATATTTTATTTATTTATTTATTTGTTTTTGAGAGGTTTTTGCTATAGGGGGCATGTGCTTGCCAGAAATAGAGAGAGAGAGAGACAAAGAGACAGAAAGCGAGAAATCACCCCCTGGGGGGATGGCCACGCTGCAATCCCTTCTCCTCCATTCTTCTCTCAGGATCGTGGGCACGCACACACACGTGCCTGACATGAGTTTAAGTCTCCAGGTCCGAGACTCAAACCACAGTCAACTACATGGGAGTCCAGTGACATAGTCCTTATGCCAACTACTGGTCCCCACAACCTTTAATTTTTGTTGTTTAAATCTCTGGACCTGTTTTTTTTATTTGGTGAGTTAGGTAGAGACGCAATTTCAGTTTCTTTCTAGAAGTTACAGTTGTCTTAACACTATTCGTTGAGTAATTATATTTTCTTTCTACTGATACTTAACATCACTTTTACCACCTGCTGAAAATTTATGTTTGTCTTTCTGGTTTCTCCTTTCTGTTTCATTCTTCTGTCAATTTATATGCCCATGCCCCAGCCTTAAGATATCTTTAAACATCATTAGACCCACTTCTGCCTTATTCACTAATTTTTTGTATTTTTCCTCTGGTTTTCTTTGTATATGTAGTGTAAAATCAATTTACTTGCTGAAGAGACATCTGTTTAGTCATTTGTTAGCATGGTCTGACATGTAAAGATTAAGAACTGTCTTCATTAGTATATTCAGTACTCCCCTCTTAAGTAGGGTCTGCTATTCCACTTGTTCAAATGTTTTTAGTGTGTGTACTAGAGTAGCATGGCAACAGGTTTTTTCTGTGATTCTTACACATTTCTTGCATTTATTCTTTCCATTTCTTCATGAGTTGAACCTTAGTTCCAAGAGAGTGGTTGATTTTATCCTATTTTTATCTTTTGCTCAGTCACTTCAGTGAATGATCTTTTCCATATAATAGTTTTTCATTTGATTCTTATGAATTTTTCATTTATGCCGTTACATTGTGTGCAAATAATGGCAATTTTCCTCTTCTTTTTTGTATTCCAGAGAGCACATGAATGTGTGTACACATGCATGCATGAGAGAAAGAGAAGTTTAATTTATTTTCATTTTTTAAGTGACTTGATTTTTTTCTTTGTTCATCAAATACATTAAATTTTCATATAGATAAGGCTCTTGATGACTTTAGAAAATATCAGATATTCTTAGGATGTTGTAATCATTTTTATCTGAATAGTCAAGTCTTTTTGTAATATTTCTGTATTATTTTATTATTTAAAAATATTTTTATTATTTATTTTTACTTTATTTATGTGCTTCTCTTCCCAGGCATGCCAGTTATATAAATTTTGGTTCTCCTGTCCTCTTCCCTGTCTCTATCCTCTGAATCCTTTCCTCTTTCTCCTTCTTTGTCTTTTTTTTTTTTTTTTTTTTTTTTTTTTGGTGTGTGTGTGTGTGTGTGTGTGTGTGTGTGTGTGCCTGAGAGAAAGGGAGAAAGCATTCCCAATGGGGAATGGTCACACCACAATCCTTCCTCCTCTGTTTCTCTACCTTATTGGGATTTGGGGTATGCATGCATTGCTTCTGGCATTTTTGTCAAGTCACCAGGGCTGGGATTAGAACCACAGTTGGTCACATGGGATCTGTTTCTTTTACCCACTAGACCATGGGGCCAGCTCTTGAATTTTTTTTATCCATATATCTATAATCTATCTTTTTTGGGGTTACTTTTTATAATCTAATTCTATCTGGACTGTGTCTGTTTTATTTGAGTTGATTAAAGACGCCAGTTAGTTAGTCCCCCTTCTTCCTTCTTGTGATTTTTAGCTTACTTTCCACCTCCTTTTTGTCTGCACTTAGTCTTTTGCCTCTGCTTTGAGTTATTTGATTGTTTCACTAATTATTTTCATTCATGGCTATATCTGTACAAACGATTCTTTGGCTCAGTAACTATTCTTTCTAGATGAGTGTTTATGGTCCATTTAATTTTTCAGTGCATTTTCAAAGTTCATATTATATAAATCCTAGGTTAGGATCTTTTTGATTTATTTCCCAACTTTTGATCAAAGGCCTTCCTAAATCAGGCACTTGCAAAAAGTTTGTTCATAACTAGATTAGTAGAAATGATTCCCAATATACAGTGAAGTGCCTTATGAAATGGAGTTATATTTCCATGTGAGTTTGTTTGCCTTCATCTACCTCTAGTTGACAGAGGTCACCTGGTCTTGGGCTGTTCATAATTCTCAGTATATATTCTCTACCCATCCCCTATAGAGATCAGGATAAAATTTCTGCAATTCTACTTCTTCAACTGTACCATAGTGCAAAACAAGCTCTGAAGAAACATCCATCACCAGCTCACAATCATACTACCAAAGTTTGTGACTAAGCCATTTGTAGCCTCTCTTTTCTGCATCATTCTCCTACTTTGGAAAGGATGCTTTGTTGGCTCTGCTGAACATGATACAGATATCTTTTCATGGTCACATCCTCATTTTCATTTGATTTTTCCCTTCTTTTAAAAGGCAATTTGAGTGCATGAAAATCCCCTGGTGTATTTCAAAGATGAGTTGTATATGCTGGGAGACTGTTGACACATCTCTCCCATTCGAAAACCGTTCATTTGAGAAATGCTTGCATGGCCACCCTTCCTCTTATTTTTATCAGAGCTCCTTTCTGTGCTATGTAATATCATTAAGTTATTATTCTTACTTTCTCTGTTGTTTTTCATCGATTTTTTTTAAGTGGAAAAATAGAATTATTGAAAATGGAGTGTTTCAGGGTTATCTTTACCAAAAATATCCACACATGTAGCATTAGTTTATCCTTTTGGAAATCATTCAAAGTGGGTATTCTTATCCTCAGTTTATAGATGAGCAAAAGAAACTCAGGTCACATGACATGGCTTAATGCTCACCTATGTACGTGACTGAGCTGATTTTCTAATACCCTTCATTATTTCATTCTCCTACCTTTAATGATTGAGCATAAAACCCAAATACAAGAAAACGGCCTCCTAAACATGGTGAGAACTTTGACATTTGATAAATCAATGAAAGAAACAGAAAATTTCCCTTATTTAACACAAGTAGACTTGGCCATGGTGACAGACTGTCTAACTGGCGCACATAAATCTTTCTATTGTGGAATATGATTTTGCTCACAAGGATGCAATTCTCTGTCCTGATTGGGCAAGATCTGAGGCCTACTTTATGGATCTTGTTGCCACACTAGAGCTCTGTTATAGAGTAAAATGTGATATAAATAGTCTATCTAAGAACGTGTCCATCCTCTTTTTCCATGCCTACACATAGGACATGTCTTTGCTAATCCAAGGTCCATGACTTTTCCTTTTTTTCAACCTTGTTAGTAAGTGATAAGTTCATTTCTTGACCTTTTCATGCTAGAATAATTCTGCAGGAGTGTAAGGACTGTTTGCTCTTTACACAACCTCCATGCTTCAAGCATTTTAAGTTGCCTGTATCAGTGTTTCTTAATTAAATATCCTCTGTTCTTAAAAAAGAGCTACAGCATTTTGATGTTCTATATACTTGGCATCATCAGCAGCAGTAAATACTTATTGGCATTAGCACTAACCACACCTGAGATGGACAGTAAGGTTCTCATCCACCTGCTGGGTCAGGACATGGTCCTCAAGGATGACTGCATGGAAGTTGGGGGTAAATGAAGCTTTCTAAAGCATTTTCTGAAAATGCAAAGGAAAATGTGTATGCCTTCTTGTAGGCATTTTGTGCACTGAGGATGCAAAGTCATTTGCTACCCAGTACAAAATGTGCTTGAATCACAGTTGTCAGCTTGTCAGCATGACCTTTTCTAAAGTAACATACTGTGGAGTTTCATGTCACACGAAGACAATGAGACAGAATTGTGCCTTGCTTTTCCATCATGTTTCTAGTCCTTATCTTCTCAAGAAAGGGTACATTCCAAGGGTGATAATGGAAAGTATTTACCACATATCAATCCCATGAGCTCAGAAATCAGATGGAAAGTTTACATATTAAGCTTATGCAATGATACACATGAGTGTGTGATATTACTTGTGTGTGTGTATATATATCACATGCTCACACAAAATTACACATATACACATATGCATACACACAGCCTTTAAAGTTCAAAAACTAGAGAAATAACCATGTTTCTATCTAAGCACAGAAAAGGAAAGATTGGAAAATATCAGAACTCATTTCAAATGTCATTCTGAATTTAATAGAATTATCTAATTATGCCTAATTCAACACCTGAGACATGAATTACAAATTTCAGCTCCTGTTAGAATTTTGCAGATTTTTCCAATTTTTTTTTTTTGTGTAGAATAAAACATTTGGCAGGAATCCTAAATCACATCTTCATGGCAGCTGTATTACTATGTATTAGCCTTGATAGAGAATTGTTTGCATTGTGCCCCAAGAAAGGAAAGAAGGAAAGAGGGAAAGTGAAAGAACAGCAGAAAGAGATCCAGCCCTATAGCTCAGTGCTTAAGGGAGCAAGATCCCACATGACTGATCACAGTTTGAATCGCGACCCCAATGGCTTGACAAATGTACTGTGCACATGTATGTGTATGCCCACCATCCTGATGGAATGGAGAAATGGAAGGAAAAGGACAGCAGCATGACCATGCCCCATTAGGGAGTTCTTTCTTTCTCTGGTAAGCACATAGGTACTCTAGTAATAAAAGAAAAAAGAAGAGAGAGAGAGAGAGAGAGAGAGAGAGAGAGAGAGAGTCAGTCAGTCCTCATATTTCCAGTTTCTTCTTTTTTGCTGATAGAAAACTCACACACACTGATGCCTCACACCCTAGTCACATCCCACTGCTTGCTAGAATATAAATACCATTATGTACTTTACATGAATAAGGCATAAGATTTTACTCTATACCAATAGCTAACATATTGCATACTTTGTATAATACTAATAAGTTATTACAGTAACTGTTAGAAATATTTTAGTATAAATTTTTTTTTTTTTTTTTTTTTTTTTTTTTTTTTTTTTTTTTTTTGGAGAGGTTTTTCGCTATAGGGCGCGTGCGCTCGCCAGACAGACAGAGAGAGACATAGAGACAGAAAGCGAGAAATCACCCCCCAGGGGGGATGGTCATGCCGCAATCCCTTCTCCTCCATTCTCCTCTCGGGATCTTGGGCACGCACGCACACGCGCCCGGCGTGAGTTGTAAGCCACCGGATCCGAGACGCGAACCGCGGTCGACTACGTGGGAGTCCAGCGACATAGCCATTACGCTAACTGCTGGTTCCCAGTATAAAAATTTTTATAAGATAAAACAAGAATTGCAAATGATACACTCCATACTGAATCCTCTAATGTCACCAAATACTGTACATTTTTCATGTCCATATGCATACATTTCCTAAATCAGTCTGTGTGAGGTGATGATTGCTCAGAAATTAGCTTTTAAAACTGAATTTTTAGTTCACAAGTTGGACTGATGCTTGCAGGGTATTTCCAGGACACTATTTCTTCGTGTGTGTGTGTGTGTGTGTGTGTGGGGAAATTTTTCAAAAAAAGTCCATTGAAAATGTGTATTATGAAAAGAGCTACATATAGATTTCAAAATATTTGCACCATAATAAGCTCATGCTTTAATTCCACGTTCCATGAACTTTTTGAAGTGTGTGTATGTGTTTTAGTGTTACGTATCTATATCACTCATTGGATGTATTTTTCTCCAAATTTCAATCACCTTGATTTTGTGTACAATAAGAAAACAATAAAGTTTATTTCTGAAGTTCTCCCCGTTGAGGGACTTAGTACTTTGGAGTCTCAGGGAGGTAATTAACTTACATTTTTCAGCAACATCTCTGACTATTTAGGGGCTCCACTGCCATGACCAGGACTCACAGTGAAGTAGGAAGGTAATAATTTCTTGTTAAATATTGATGTGTATGACCTTCCCAATAGTTCCTGGTAGCCACCATTCTGCAGCAGCCCTGAAATTCCAATGATAGTGATTCGATTTACTTGTATATTCCCATGCAGACTTGCACATGTTCTGAAAACAATTGTGGCTAAACTGCTATCATTATTGTGTTTTGCCACACTGATGTTCAATGCAATTGAGAAAGCAATTTCAATTTAATTTATTCTGACAACTATATCTACCTGGTACAGACTTAATGTGATATGAGCCACACATAGATTCACACGCACTCACACACTCGCACATGATCCTTATGAATACGCCACATGAAACCAAGAAGCACTCAATTATCTTATGTATTTGATATGGAAATCCCTTCACCACCCCAAGTCTGTTACCTTTCATATACTGTTAAAGCAGCCCCACTCATCTTTTTATAAAGATTTATGTTTCTTTCAAAGAGAAGGGATGTTTAAGCCACTAGCAACCGTCGTGGGGAGCTGGACTATAATAGTAAGTACTCTCCTCTCATTAAAATTCCATCTGCTGTCTTTTATAAACCCTGGAGCCTGGCCTTCTCTCACATCATGGTTCTTTGGAGTCTGATCGGTTTAACCTCAGCCATCAACGGGAGACCCAGATTCCAATTTGGATGTCTTCGGATGATGAGGCTGCATGCCCTGAGATGACTTGCTAGCATTTCAGAAATCTTAAGCCTTTCTGCCTCTGATCCAGTGTGCTGTATTGTAATCAGCTATCGGCACAGTCTTGACAGTCAAAGCATGTGGACTTTTGTCCATGCTGGAATGGCCCAGCCAGCTGGCCAGAATCCCCACCAGTGGGACAAATCTTCAGTGAGAGGAAAGGAGATTCACAAATGTACAAAATACTATTGAAATCCTAACACAAACACACACAATTAGTTCAGTTGTTGCCAGAAATTTTCCATATGCACTGTCTAGTAAGCAACCTCCTAAACATTTCCTTTAAGAGAGATAATGATACAACCAAAAAGCATCAACCAAGGCCAGATGGTGGTACAGGGATGACACAACACTTTGTGAGGTTAGCCTATAAGGAAAAGTTCCAGGTTTATGTTTGAAGACTTCTGTGAACACTCCAAGTACACTCATGCCCATGATCTGGGGCTGGATGCGGCTTGGAGTGGATCATGACACAGTGACCTTGTCAGGGGTCCCTATCTCTGTCTCTGTGCCTCTCTGTATCTCCCTTTGCCTCTCTCACTTTTAGAAGAGAGAAGTAAGACAGTAAGAAATAAAAAAAAAATTAAAAACAATTAAAAGCAACAAAATTCACCTTCAGTAAAGTCTTGATACATAGGATAAAAATTGTATATATCATAGGTTGTCCTATGAGACTTAGATAAAGTCATATGATGACTTAGATAAACTTTATACCTACAAAAAGAAAAACACTCAAAATTTTTCAAATTTTATTTTCAATTAAAACCTTGGTAAAAATGTAGTCAATTAGTCAAATGTTTGGAAATCATTGTTCATGAAAGTCACATGGAATTTTAAATCAAGAACTTTCTCCTTGTAAATATTCTTTATCAAGGCCACCAAGCGTGCATTTATGAGTAAATAATATAAATTGTGTTACAAAAAGATAAACACTGAGTATCATCATGAACTTCTAATGAATTGATAAGGTTTTGGCCAGAAGTTGGAGGCAAACCATGGTGCACTAAAGATATTTGGGGTTAATTTTCTAGTGATTGTATGGGTCCAGTACATTAAAAATTTTTGGAAAATGAGGGACAATGACTTGCACTTGTAGCTGGAACTACTCAGGAGTCTAAGGAAGGAGCATGATGACACGAGACTCTTCTTTTTTTAAAAAAATTATCTTATTTTGGGACTAGCAGTTGGCATAATGGCTATGTTGCTGGACTCCCATGAAGTTGACTGTGGTTCTAGTCCTGAACCCGGTGGCTTAAACTCATGCCGGGTGCATGTGCTTGTGTGCCCAAGATCCTGAGAGGAGAATGGAGGAGAAGGGATTGCAATATGGCTATCCCCCCTGGGGGGTGATTTCTAGCTTTCTGTCTCTCTGTTTCTGTCTTTCTGGTGAGCACATGCCCCCTATAGCAAAAACCTCCCAAAAACATTCTTTTATTTCACTTTATTTAACTATGTATTTTCATTTTACCAGGGAGGGACAGAGTGAGAAAGAGAGAGAGGGAAAGTGAGAAAGCAAGCTGCCAGGTCCAGGACTTGAACCACAGTCAGCCATGTGGAAGTCCAGCATCCTTAACCACCATGCTACCTGCTGGCCCCAACATGAGATTGTTCTAAATACACACGTTTGTGCTTGCACACACACACACACACACACACACACACACAGCTTTGGACTCTGTATCCTCTTTAGCCATCCAAATCCAAAAGTGATTTTTCTCCTTTTCCCAGTATTCAAACCAAGCAGGACTCCTTGCATGTATTCTTTCATATTATGTTTTTTTATGCCATTTAGTTTGGTTTATAAATGTGCCACAGTCTCATGGGGTTAAAAAAATATATGAAAAAGAATATCAGAGTAACCTGTTAATGATATCCTCTATAGCTGCCTTCAAGAACATTCTGTACATAGTAGCACCTATGCTGCTGTCTGTTCAAATATGCAATTAAACATTTCATTAATTTGTTATTCTTTGCATCCCAAATCAGAACTTAAAAGAAAAATAAATAAAATTTGATGTATTTTCTTTTGTTTATACCTTGGAAGAAAGATTTTTTCATTACCTTAAATATTGTGGATTTAGCCATAATATTTAAAACTACTGTGATTTATGGAGCTGCTTAAAAAATAGGCTTAGTTGGGACCAGAAAATGGTGTAATGGTTACCTTGCTGGACTCTCACATGGATGACCGTGGTTTGAGTCCCAGACTGGTGGCTTAAACCTCATAGTGCGTGCATGTGTGCCCAAAATCCTCACAGGAGAATGGAGGAGAAGGGGTTTTGGCATGATCATCCCTCCTGGGGGGTGATATTTTGCTTTCTGTCTCTCTATCTCTTTCTGTCTCTCTGGCGAGCACATGTGCCCTATATCAAAAATTTCTCTCTCACAAAACAATAGACTTAGGCTAGCCACAGTGGCATATCCTACTAGCATGCTATGTTCTGCAGGCTGGGACCACATAGGAGGCTTAGACTCAATTTCTGGTCCAACCTGATGGCTGGATTGGTACTGTCTGAACAAACTACTTCTGCATTAACATCTGACTTCTTTGGCTGTTCCACCCCAGGGTCCTTTAAGATGGTATCTTAGCTCATTTGGGCTGCTATAACAAAATATCATATACTGGGTAGCTTATAAATAGCTGAAATTTATTTCTCACAATTCGGGAGGATGAAGGCTCAAGATCAGGGTGCTGGCAGTCTCAGTATTCAGTAAAGTCCTGCTTCCTAGAAGCTCATCTTTTCTCGGTGTCCTCATACAAGAGAATTTTAAAAAGTTCATGGGAAAAAATGGAATTCAAGTACAAATTTACATTGGTGCAAAAATTTTGTAAGTCCATCAATAGTTTTATCATAATATACATTTCACATGAACTTCGGAAAACTCCTCATATACAATAGCAGAAGAAATCTTCGTTATGCACCAGGCCAAGGTATTTAAGTGTACTTGTATTTGTGTGCTTCTAAATTCTCAGTGAGATTTATTGGGCAGATAAAATGATATAATGATATGAATGATAAAATGATATAAATGTTTGTGTGTCAATTTGTAAAGTGAATAATAATGAAAGCATGATGAAGAACCACTATAAATCTAGTACCATAATTAAAACTTTAAGCTATTACTACTTCATATTAGTTATCACTAGAACAGTTGTAAAGCCAGAGATCATAATTAAACCTTTAAGCTATTAATACTTCATATTAGTTATCACTAGAACAGTTGTAAGGCCAGAGAAAATAGTTCCCATCGCATACATGCTAGTATTTGTTACTAAGAAAGTATATTTCCTTTTTCTTTGTTTTGTCAGTGGAATAATGTTGACCCAAGTGCAAATTTATAGTTTGTCAATGTAGATTTACATTTTAAAATAATGATACACTTTTATTGGACATAGCAATTATGATCTAAACCTCTTTGTTTGTTTTTAATTTGCCAGAGGACATTTCGAGAGAGAAAGAGAGAGGGAAAAAGAAAGGAAAGTGAGAAAGCACCCCCCCATGGAGGATGGCCATGCAACAATCTCTTCTCCTCCATCTTTCCTAACTTTGGGGATTTGGGGCATGCACACATGTATGTGCTCTGCGTATTTCTTTCTTTCTTTTAAATATATTTTATTTATTTTTTGCTCTGTGTATTTCTCAAGCTGCTGAGTCTGAAACTTGAACTACACCAATGGCCATGTGGGATCCAGACACCTTAGTCTGGCCCTTGGGTTTTATTTTGATGATGAAGTAACCCAATCATCAGAAGTGGGATCATGAGATGTAGGCTTTTCCAGCAGGAATGCAGACCACCATTGGGGAATCCTGTATTTCACCTGCTGTTTCAGCCTTTTAACTTTCGGCCTTTAATAATGAAGCCATATGAACATTTACTTTAGTTAAGAAATGTTACAATTTTTCCAGATACAAAATATTCCAAAGAAAGGAAGGATTTCAATGCCTTTTACCAATATTCTCTTGCATCATAAATTCATAGACCAAACATAAAACATTATGTGGATTTATGCTCACAGCAATATAAATTTTAATTAAAACTTTGTTTTAAATCTTTGTTTTGGAATGATTAGCAATCAATGCTGATGAAAGAAGTACATAAATTAATCCATTCTCAGAAGATCCATACAGTCTTCCTGCCACTAGTATCATTTTCTATCATCAACATGATATGACTCAAAAATATGTGAGCAAACACAATGAAGAACATTACGAAGAAACTGTCGTGCTGATTTGTGCATCTCAGCATTTCACAACTTAGTTTACAAGAAGAGATTTTCTCTTTCCTCTGCTGTTTTATGTGCTTTTGTTTCAGGTATACACACACATGCACACAAACACGTGTACTGGGAGAAAAGGGAAGGGATTCAGGCACATGACACCTCATGTATAGTTAAGGCATTATCCCCAACTCAGCCCCCAAGGAACAGTATCCAAGAAAGACTAGAAGATGGGGCTGCAGAGGAGACTTTCAGAGGAGAAAATAAAGAGTGAGGTTCTGCCTTCCTGCACTGACTCTCAAGAAATATGCCCTGGGCCTACCTCTTCCTTGATACCTTACATAGCAGTCTTGACCTAGTCTACCAAGCACTCACAAACTCCCTTTCCTCCCTCTTAGTGTGTGTTCTTCCCAGGGCTTCCATTCCCTGCCTCTGACAGCAGGAACTGAAAATCACCTGGGTCAGCTTAGGAGTGGGGAGGAAGGAACTAGAAAGCGCCTTCCTTGCTTCCACTCCTGGTCTCCAACCTACTTGGAGTCAGTCAAGAGGGCTCCAACTGGCCCAGTCTAAGGACATGAATGACAACTCCATTACTAATAGCACATATTCTCTGAGTCACAATTTACATATCAACTCATTCTGTCCACTTATGTGGTAGTTTCTGTTGTAGGGAGTGGTGCTGATGTTCAGAGAGTTCAAGTTGCTCAGTGTCACACAGTTAGTACTCAAAGCTGAGCCTTTTGTACTTCAGATTTTCTTTTCTCTTTTCTTTCCTCCCCCAGAGGAAGTCACTTTATTTATTTATTTATTTATTTGTTTGTTTGTTTATTTATTTATTTATTTATTGGAAGGCAACAGATACTATTGTATTATTGAACTTATTTAAATAACCATAATAAGAATGTTAACAAATATTTTCCAGTTGCAAAAGGATTAGGAAGGGAGAAAAGTTTGTTTCAATTTAAAAAAATAATTGAACAAATTGCTGATCCTATTAACAACTCAAAAGAAAACAGAAATCCTTAAATCTGAAAGACAAAGCATAGAAGAAAATCAATAATGGTTGGCTAGAGGGCATGGGTATTCACCAGAGAAAGAGACAGAGAGAGGGAGAGGAGAAAGCACCCCCCCTCCCCTGGGAAATGGTCATGCTGTAATCCCTTCTCCCCCACCTCTCCCCTGTTTCAGGATTTGGGGCATGCACACATCCAGGCCTAGTATGTTTCTCAAACTACTGTGTCTGGGACTGTAGGTTCCAGCTCCCTCACCCTCCATACTATGCAGTCTTTCCAGATCTTTTAGCAGTTGTTGTTGACCCTCTCTTATGCTTTCTTCCATGGGTCTCACTTAAGCAATTACTGAGCTGAACAATGACTCAGAGCTTCAAAAGACCTGAGTGCTGGTCACTCAGATGCTATCTCCTCATAGTCACTGATGTTATTAATATGGTAGACACATGTTCCTACAACTATGTTATTTCAGAAACGTTTTCTGCCCTGTCACATAGGTTGCTTTATAGTCACAACATGGTTCTTTCTCCATATTTAATTCATTTTTCCTTAAATAATATATCTATTTTATTAATACTCAGCCCACCTGGCTTTCTTAAGCTTTAGGCTTGTCCACGAGGTGGCACTAGCTGGGGACTCTCATGGTCACAGAGAGCAAGGGTGTGCATGAAGACCTCCAGCTTAGAGGGGACCGGCTGCCCCACTGGTACCCCTTCCCAGGGCTACCCTCCCTTGTCCTTGTAATAGTTCATCAGAGAGGGCCTTGAAGGCTTTTGCCCTTCTTTAAGGACTCAGCCACATGGAAAGCTAATTGCTGACAGAAGTGATTCTGCGGGATTCAAACCAAGGCACGCATATTGGGATGGGTTCTGGGAGGAAATGTGCCTAGGGCGGCTGGGGAATGCTAAAGTGTGAGGGGAACTCAGCACTCAGTCCTCCTTTCTGAGGGTCCGAGCACAGGCACACTAAGTACTTAGTCCTGAATTCTGGTTGCTCAGAAATCTGAAGTACTCATTTCATAGAGCCGTCTTCCACTTAAATATGTTCTATCTTAAACTTGAGCTTTCTGACTTAAGTCTAATTCGTCTATATTAGTAACTAAACAATCCAACCTCAGACTGATTGATCCAGGCTGGAATAATATTTTCTTGCAGGATAATTGAAAAGTAGCCTCCTGAAAGTTGGGCATTGTGGGACCAGCAGTTGGGGTAATGGTTATGTCGCTGGACTCCCATGTAGCTGACCACGGTTAGAGTCCCAGACCTGGTGACTTAAACTCATGCCGGGTGTGTGTGTGTGTGTGTGTGTGTGTGTGTGTGCGCGCGTGCCCAAGATCCCAAGAGGAGAATGGACGAGGAAGGATTGCCGCGTGGCCATCCCTCCTGGGGAGTGGTCTCACTTTCTGTCTCTTTGTATCTCTCTGTATTTCTGGCAAGCACATGTGCCCTATAGCAAAAATCTCTCAAAAAAAATAAATAAATAAAGTTGGGCATGATGGGGAAGTTAAGATGAGAGGTTGTGGACAGCAAGACCCTGTCCAAAAAGAAAAAAAAAAAAAAGAGAGAGAGAGAGCGTGAGAGAGAGAAGAAAAGAAAAGCAGTCTCCTAGATTCTCATTACATTTTGCCTGTGTACATGTAGCGAAGTCATAACTAATTTATTGAAGACTTACTATTTTCAGGAACTATTCCAGCTGCTTTATATCTATTTTCTCATTTAGTCCTCACAACGGTTCTGTGATACAGAGGTCAAATTAATATTCCCACTTTAGAAATGAGGAAAGTAAGGCCCTGAAAGGTTCAGCAAGTTGACTAAATACACAGAGCCATTATGCTAAATAGGGCTGTTGTTAGCCTATATACAACTTGGTGCAAATACAATGGTCTTTCTTCTTCAGGATATCTCACTCTCTCGTCTGCTTAAGGACTATCTGAATATACTGATTTTTTTTAGAACATGTCATTCTGTAGCTGCCTTCCAAAAATTTTGTAAAAATACATGAATTGAAGGGACACAAAAATGGAAAATTATCTGTTGATGATAACATATATGGTAATATCTTTGACTGGACAAATATACAGTGTATGCATGCTGGGAAAATTTATTTTGTATGCTGTAATGATATACAGTGATTGAATGAAAAAATAATAATACAAAGAAAAAAACATTCATAAGGTATATATGAATCGGCAATGTTAGTATCTGCAATGTGCTTGGCATTCCCTAGAGTGTGTGGAGGTTAAATCCAATTCCAGGAACCACACTCTTCACATTTAGATTATAGTGCCTCATTAGAGATTAAAGGTTGTTTATTTTCAACATGTACTAGATTAGGCACACTGATTTTTTTTTGAAAGTAAAAATACATCATCTTAATCAGCCCCCATTCCTTATGTTGCTGGCATCAAATGAAGGCTGAACGAAAGCTTTCCCTTAGGCTGCCGTGGAAGCATTTACTCTGAGACATTGTATGCTTTGATTGTGAGTGCCTGTTACCAGCAATGATGGGTTCAATAATTTAATACTGATAAGACTTTCACCCTTGAGATTGGCCAAGACCATGCTCTAAATGCAGGATTCTATTTGGTACCATGATTTATGAAGTTTATAAAAAATGTGTAATGGGGGGCCAGCAGATGGTGTAATGGTTACATCACGGGACCCCCACATAGTCAACTGCAGTTCAAGTACTGGATTCGACAGCTTAAAACACACCCCAGGTGCGTATGTGTGTTTGTACCCAAAAGCCCGAGAGGAGAATGGAGGCGAGGGGATTGAGGCATAGCCATCCCCCCCCACCCGAGGTATGATTTCTCACTTTCGTCTCTGTCTCTGGCAGTATGTACACATTTGATAGCAAAAGTCTCTTAGATAAAGGAAGGAAGGAAGGAAGGAAGGAAGGAAGGAAGGAAGGAAGGAAGGAAGGAAGGAGAAAGAAAGAGAAAGAGAAAGAAAGAAGGAAAGAAAGAAAGAAAGAAAGAAAGAAAGAAAGAAAGAAAGAAAGAAAGAAAGAAAGAAAGAAGAGAAGAAAAGAAAAAAGAAAAGAAAAGAAAAAAGAAAAGAAAAGAAAAGAAAAGAAAAGAAAAGAAAAGAAAAGAAAAGAAAAGAAAAGAAAAGAATAATGTTCATTTGTTCTGCATTGGATTTTTTATTCTCTAATGGAACTCAATTCCTTTCTCATCATTCATCAACTCAGTAAATGTTTGCAAGCCTGTTGTGCATCAGGCATAGTTCTAGACCTTCCAAATGTAAAAGAAACATAAAGCATGAACTTTGCTTTCAAGGAATTTATATTGCAGACTAGATTTGTGTTGTACAAAATCACAATGTATATTTCACAATTTTATTAAATGAGAATACAGAACCTTAGGGATGAATAGGATCTTAAATATTAGGCTGTCAGTAAAGTCATAATGTATTTTTCTGTGTTTTTCTATGCAAAAATGTGACATGACTTTCTCAACAACTCAATATTCTCTTTCTTGTTGCAAGACTGAAATTAAATACTGCTGTAGATCAAGTCTAAGAGTCTGGACTTTGGGGATCAGGCTACCTGAGCTCTGGTTCTTATTTTTCTTTTTAGTTTTTTATTCAAACTTAACCTCTCTGTGCCTTAATTCCTCACTTGCAAAATGGAGATAATCATAGCATTCACTTCACAGGATTTTCAGTAAGATTAAGAGAGTGTTCACAGGAAGCTTCATGCTTGCTCAATAGTGGATGCTTGGTGAAGCTATTATTATTATTAATTCTGTTACTTGGTGAACATCCCAGGGCAGTCCAGAGCTTAAGTTCTTGAATTATCTTTGTGTGCCTCAGAGTTTAAGGTTCTACAGTAGACTGCCCCTCTATGAAAAATCCTGCACACGACCCAAAAAGGAAATATACCCTAGAGCCTATTTACATCTTTCAGAAGGAAACTGTCTTTAAATCACTCATTAATATTGTTAATTCCAGGGGACCAGCAGGTGGCGTGGTGGTTAAGACCCTGGACACTCCCACATGGCCAACCATGGTTCGAATCCTGGACCTGGTGGCTTACTTTCTCACATTCTCTTTCTCTCTCTGGTCAAATTAAAATAAATGAATGAATAAATAAAAATAAACAATTATTTTAAAAATTGTTAATTCCAGATTCTTATCCTGACCCTTTTCAGGAATTATGAAATTAAAATGTTATCTTCTCAGCTAAATGCAATCCATTTCCTGTGTCTTTACTAACCTTAGGCACATGGTGTATCTACCATTAGTGTTAACACACTCTTTCCCAAAATCTACTCATGACAAAATACACACATATACACACACACATACGTACATGCACAGCCAAATCCATAGACCTTTCTTGGAAACTCAAAATGTATAGTAACATACTACACACTGTGAAAGGTGCTGAGATGATGACAGCTGAATTCTACAACTTGATGAGCAAGAAGGAAGCCTCAGGGCCATGTCACACCAGGCTATGTTCTTAGATGAGCCCAGTACTTGGCTCATCGTAAAATATGGAAGATTTACTGCTCAGTGAAGCAAGCCAGACTATGAAATTCTTAATTATTTCTTTATAAAAGACCGCATGTTTTCACTTTGCACTGGGCCCAGCAAGTTCTAAAGTAGCTCCTGACACCTCTTGTCATAGCCTCCAGAGTTGGCCTTTTGCCAGTCTCTGGAGATTGTTTCCTGGTATGGGGGTCAGTGGGAGACAAATTGAGTGGGGAGATCAGAATCTGTCTCAATGGCTGCAAATGTACACCAGGTTTCTGGGTCTAAATGTATATGCACACACCACGAGGTGCCAGCTGAACCGGAGCTTCTGACTGCCTGGTGGGGTAGACTTTGGCTCAGCCTCATTTTGAGACCAGAGTTCTAACTTTTTTCCCCAAAGGACCATAGTGGGGGGGAACTGAACCCAGAAAATGGTTTTTAGTGAAATTTATATAATCTCAGCATCTCAAGGGGGGATTTCTTCAAATTAAGTTTTATATGATTTCTGAATTATAAGGCTATTTTTAGATGAAGGAATACATTGCTATAATTGATACTGAAGCACTTTAGCTTGGAACAAATGTGCATTTAAAAACTTCCACAATATAGGCAGAGGGACAGACACATGATCAATGTAACAGGATAGAGAACTCAGAAATAGGCCTCCACAAACATCCCCAATTGATCTGTGACAAAGGTGTAAAAACTACTGAAGGAAAGGCAGTCTTGTTTTTAACAAATGGTACAAAAGTAATTGGATTTCTATAGGCAAAAAAAAAAAAAAAAAAAAAATTGAATCTCAGCCTAAATCTCATATCTTATGCAAAAATCAACTCAAACTGGATCATGGACTTGAACGTTAAATTATAAAAATTGTTATTTCTGGGGCATGCAGTTGGCATGGTGGTTAATGGCACTGGACTCCCAGATGGCTGACCATGGTACAAGTCCCAGACCTGGTGGCTTGCTTTCTCACTTTCTCTCTCTCTCTCTCTCTCTCTCTCTCTCTCTCTCTCTCTCTCTCTTTCTCTCTCTCTCTCTCCCTCTCACTCTCACTTTCTGGTTAAATTAAAATAAATAAAGTTAAATTTAAAAATGATTCTTTTAAAAAGTTGTTATTTCTTAAAAAATGCATATTCTTGGGGCTGGCAGGTGGCATGGTGGTTAAGGGCAGTGGACTCCCACATGGCCGACCATGGTTCAAGTCTCAGACTTGGTGGCTTGCTTTCTCACTTTCTCTCTCTCTCTCTCTCTCTTTCTCTCTCTCTCTCTCTCTCTCACACACACACACACACACACACACACACACACACACACACACTGCCCCTCTCTGGTCAAATTAAAATAAATAAATAAAGTTAAATAAAATAATTCTTATTTTTTTTAAATGCATATTCCCATCTAAATAAAGCAAAAATTAGAGAATCTGAAAACCTGAATGGACTTTACAAATCATTTGGCAATTACATTGCACTTCAATCCCAGCAATTTGTGAATGCTGGAATACTCCTTTAAGCCAAGGTGATTCAGCTCAGTAGCTATAAAGAAAGCCACCAATACACCATTCTACTTCTTACTACAGCCATTCAATCTAAGAACAAGAAAAATTGTGATTCTGAAATCATCTCACTCAGCCTCCTACCTGTGGAAAGGATCTTGTCTGTTCCTTGACATTTGGCTATCACTGATGCCTTTCATACTGAGAAGCTTTCTAAAGCATTGTGAGGGGAAATATCGATCTTTAGAAATGGGTTATTCTAGGACCAAACCCTTTCTCCATTTCCTTCTAGCCTCCTCTACAATAAGCGTAACTCTGCCTTCTTTTCAACATTCAGAGGACATAACCCTAATCATCAATAGCTGGAGTAGTTCTTGAGGGTAATATTGGTAATGGTACACTTTCCAAAAGAGCTAGACATGGTGTCTAATCAGGTATTTCTTGTGACACTTCATGTATTGCTGATGATCAGTATAGGTTTATTGAGTATAATAAATAATTATGCAAATTCAAAAATTCTTTCACTTCTCCATACACAGGGCATATCAGAATTGCTTTTTGTAATTATGCTTGAGGTGCTGCCGAATTATTTTGTTTAATTATTTCCACTTGATGGCCTGATTAGGAAAATTGCACACATTGTTTTCTTTGCATAATGTGTCATTACAAGGAACAATCACCTCAGTGTCTGTGTCCCCAGACCCCAACTGAGCAACCATTCCCATAGTGAACATGGGGAATGAGATAGATTTTGAATTCAGTCATCTGATTTCAAGTCTAGATTCAAATCATCTGTTTTCAAGACAAACATTTGGTTTAGCCCCAAGACACTGGGAAGTTGATCGACATTTTCTCATGTTTGCCATCTATGGCACCCTAATTTTGGGCATGTTGACGCTTTTTCTCTCTGTCATACAAGGTGTTTGTTTATACATGATCTGGTCGTATCAGCTGAAAGGGTGAATATTTCTTCCTGCACATTATTTTCTACAGTGAAACTATATCATCTCATGATGAACTTTGTGTTGCTATTTTGGAATAGTTTTGCCCTACCTCTGTCTGACCAAGTGCTCATGCATACTGTTCAAAAGGAAAATAATAAGTAGTTGGTAAGAAAACTGGTTGTAGAACTGCCTGGGCTACATGACTTAAACAGGACATACAACCCAAGGCAAAGCTAGAATGAAAGACCCAGTGTAGAATATGTGTGTGTATGTGGGGGGAGGGTCTAGGTGCCCCATGAAATCCCTAGTCCCTCCCAGGGGAGGAGAATCCTTGTGTCTTTAGTTTGAGCTGCCAAAGTGGTGTCGTCAGATGGTGTCGTCCACCTCAGGTGATAACATCCACCTCAGGTGACATCATCCACCTTAAGTGGTAATATCCCTGTCAGCTGACATTATCCACCTCAGGGAATAGCTGTCACCTCAAATGGCCTCTTCTATCTCAGGTGATAACATCCACTCAGGTGACATCACCCACTTCATGGGATAACATCCATGTCAGGTGACCTCACCCACCTCAGTTGATGCCATCCACTTCTACTGATATTGTCCAGTCATTTGCCAACCATTCCCCTACACTGGAGAAAAGGTAGGAAAGATTAGTCCTGGCTCTGCCACTAGCTGACAGTGTGAACAAATCCTGCCTTCTCCAAACTTTTTTTTTTTTTCCTGCGTTGATAATTGAATGTAAGAAGAAGATTCTCCAAGGAAGATGAGATCATATGAAGAGGCTGGTAATGGATCAGGGGGATCTAAAGGAGCACATGTGAGCACAGGTGCCAAGCCTTCCCTGTTGTCCACCCAGGGTCTGGGCAGTGCCTACCTGTGGTTGCACACACGTTTTTTTTTTTTTTTTTTTTTTTTTTTTTTTTTTTTGATGAATGCAATAATGAAGGAGAAATATGACTGATTTCTGTCATACCTGTAAAGTGCTAATAACTTGAGACAAATAGAAAATGTGTGACAGATACAGTAAAATGTTGCCTTTTGCAACCAATAAGAACAAACAAGAGGGACAATACATTATCTCAGCTGGGAGAGCAGATTTGAGATTCAGACTTAGATTGCCTGGGTGCAAACCCTAGATCAGCAGTCAGGACTTAATTCTCTGGTCTCAAATTCCTTCTACTAATAACAGAGGTTTTCACAGCTAGACTATAGGATTGCTTTGAGATTTAGTAAATTGGTGCATACCAAAACAAAGGGGTACTTCCTATTGTTTCCTTTATCCCTCTTCATAGCTCTTTTTCTGGAATTGATCATGAAAAAGAACATCCTATCTTTGGATAAGGAAATCAGTATTCTCCTGTGTGGTAGGTTGGATAATGCTCCTAACTCCAAAGATGTCATCTTCAGATCTAGAAATCTACAAATGTTATCACATATGGCAAAAGAATCTTTACAGATGTAATGAAGAATCTTGAGATGTGAGAAGATTATTTTAGATTATATGACTGCAATCTAGGTGCAATCACTAGGGTCCTTATAAGAGGGAGGCAAGAAAGTCAGTGGGGAGAAGATGATGCGAGGACAGAAGCAGAGATTTGAGCAATGACTGTGAGCCATGAATGCTGCAGCCTCAAAAAGGTGGAAGAAGCAAAGGAACCTGCCTTGTCAGTGACTTGATTTTAGATTTGAGACTATCAGAGATGAATACATTTGTAAGGAACCAAATTTGCATTGCTTTATGCCACTAAGTGTTTGCTAATTTATTACAGCAGCACTAGGAAATGAATACATGTGAGTTTATGAGATTTCAACTACAGGTGCTCCTCCTACAAATGCCCCTTGGCTTACAATGCTGTTATGCCTGGATAAGCCCAATCAGGAAGTGAAAAAATTATAGGTTGAATCATTATAAATGGCAGATCATTTTTTCCTTGCAAATACAGAGAATGTTTTATTAAAATACATGAGTGCTGAGATTGTTCTACGCTTGTGTGAATTCTTAATTTTTTCTTTGACTTAGAATATATAATAAATTCTGACATCAAGAGCTTAGTTATAATACACAATTCTAACTCTTATTTAAAATAATAATTTATCAATGTAAAGAAACTTTATTACTCTTTTATCCATTTTCTATTTTTGTCATTGTTAGAGGACACAAGCTTTTGCCAGAGGAAGGAATAAAACAAAGAGAGAGGGAGTGAAAGGGAGAAAGTGCCCCATCAATAAGGCATGCAATCTCTTCTCTTCCATCTCTCCATCGTTAGGATTTTAGATGCATATACGCATGTGCCCGCCATCTTTCTCAAACTGCCAGGGCCAGGATTCAAACTGTGATTGGCCTTATAGGATCCAGTTCCCTAAACTACTAGGCCACGAACTGGCCATCCATTTTCTCTTAAAATCAGAAGTTGAAGAAAAGAGTGGACAGCCATGGTAGCTCAGGCAACAGTCAATGCATGATATTGGGACCATATAGATCCTGGGTCAGACTGAATTCTATGGGCCCTGGCAAAAGCTGGTGTGGTTGGGCGATCACGGTGTAATGAGACCCTTACTAAGGGTACCTTTCTCAGAGGAAGGGAGAAAGGAAGGAGAAGGGAAAGGAGAGAAAAGTGGGCATTTAAAACAATTGTTTATTTTAAATCGCCAAATAATAGTGTATATTCACAGTGTAAAATGTGGCGTTTTTGCTTTTAATTTTGCCAGAGGATTGGTGTACTCAGCCTCTTCATGTGATCTCATCTTCCTTGTTTCTCAAGCCACCAGGTTCAGGACTTGAACGGAGCAGTCAGCCATGTGGGATTTGGCTGTCTTAGGCACCAGGTCCCTAAGTGGCGTTTTGATCTATGTATACTTTGTAGAAAGATTCAATCAAATAAATTAACCTATCCATCACTTTATCAACTTACCATTATTTTTGTGTGAGGATGTTAAAAATCAATTCTTTTAACAATTCTGAAATATACATTATTGGGACCAGCAGATGGCGTAATGTTTACATCTCTGGACTCCCATGTACTTGACCACGGTTAGAGTCCTGGAGCTGGTGATGTAAAACTCACACTGGGTATGTGCGTGCATGCCCAAGGTCCCAAGAGGAGAATAGAGGAGAAGATATTGCAGTATGGCTATCCTCCCTGGGAGGTGATTTCTCACTTTTTCTCTCTCTGGCGAGTGCGTGCACCCTATAGCAAAAACAAAAAAAAATAAAACTCTCTTTTAAAGAAATAAATATACATTAGTATAAACTGTGGTCATCGTGCAGTGCAATGGATCACTAGCATTTGTTCCTCCCATTAGGCTGAGACTTTATGGACTGCGATCCATGTCCTGCCCTTCTCCATCTGACCCCCACTCCCGTCCTCTGGTAACCACTTTCTACTCTTGATTTTGTGAGATATTTTTAGATTCTACATATAAGTGAGATCATATAGTATTTATCTTTCTGTACCTGGCTTATTTCACTTGGCATAATATTCTCCAATTCCATTTGTTGTTAGGAATGTAGAAACTCCTTTTTTAGAGCTGTATAGTATTCCAGTGTGTGTGTGTGTGTGTGTGTGTGTGTGTGTGTGTGTGTGTTTTATTCATTTATCTATTGATGGATACCTAGATTACTTCCATGTCTTGGTCATTGTGAATAATGCTGGGACCAGCAGTTGGTGTAATTAATGGCTATGTCGCTGGACTACCATGCAGTCGACTGTGATTTGAGTCATGGACATGGTGGCTTAAACTCACACTGGGTGTGTGTGCATGTGTGCCCAAGACCCCAAGAGGAGAATGGAGGAGAAGGGATTGCGGCATAGCCATCCCCCCTGAGGGGGTGATTTCTCGCTTTCCGTCTCTCTGTCTCTATCTTTCTGGTGAGCACATGCACCCTATAGCTAAAACCTCTCTCTCAAAAAAAAAAAAAAATAATAATGCTGATATGAGCATGGAAGTCTGGATATCTCTTTGACACAGTCAAATTTTTTGGATAGGTACCCAGAAGTGGCATATATATATATATATATATATGTATATTGCTGGCTCATATGGTACTTCTATACATAGGTGTAATTTTCTTGAAAGTCATTATATAAGTCTTTTAAAACCAAGGATGATGAGGATAAAGTAGGATTCTGACCATTTATGTCCACACTGATCCTGTATGACATAGATATTCTATCTCCACAGGTTACTTTGATTTTTTAATTTTCCTGTTGCTTTTCTCCTCCTCCCAGCTGTCCCAGTACCAACTTCTCTTTCAGTGCTACCTCCACCCTTATCACTGTTGGCAGCTGCACAACCAGAGAAGAAGCAGTGAACACACACTGAGCACTGAGTGTGTGCTTGGCCTCAAGTGTATCACACACATGATCTCATTTAACTCTCAGCCCATCCTTTGGAGTGAATGCTACTGTGACTCTACTTACAGACCATGACATTAAGGTCCAGGGAAGCCCAGTGGATATAAAAGTCTCACAAGATAAAAATGAAAGTAAAGCTCTAGAGCCCAGGCCCTGAAAATTGTTCCACCGTGTCTCTCCATCCACTTTTAAGAACTCTCCCTAAATCAGCATTGAGCTAAGCTGTGAGAGCAGGTGTGAAGATACTTTCTATGTCTCAGGCCATGTAGGATCAGGTTAATTATGTCAATATTGGTTTTGGCATGACATGGAGATGCAGTGACCATTCTCCAGATGTGTTTGAAGGTATCCTTTAAACTATAAAGCATTACCAAAAAACATTATGTTCATTTGTGTTTTGAAAAAAAAATCATAATTACTTTTGTTTGAGTTTCTCTGAAGGGTCTTTCCATGATCATTCTTAACTAGTGATTAATAAATTTAATTTCTGTGTGATGAATCTGCATTAAGGACAGACATCATACCTTATTATCTTTTGTATTTCAGTATCAAGACAGTGCCCAGTGTTGGCAAAGTGATTGTACAGATGTAAGTGATTACAGGGATGCTGTTTCTCCTGCCCTGTCAGCCCCAGCACAAGCCCCTGACCTCTGCCCTAGCTGTTCTGGACAGGATCAGAATCAACCCCTTCTTCCAGTGCTGCCAAAGGAGTGTACTAGTCTAGCTACACTCTTCAGCCTCGACCCAGATTTACAAAATGAACATAAATTTAGAGGAGCTGTTTTTGATCAGGAGAAAAAGTGAGATTTATTTGAAAAACTTACCTTTCTTGCACAACCCTTTGGCTCAGAAAAATATAGTGCATGCATATACATATATTTGTATACATGCATGTACACAGCTTATGTATTTACACATATACAGCATATACATGGTTAACATATATAAACACATATGTATATGTGTTTGCATGTGTGTGTATGTATATGAGAGGACTTCAAAAAGTTCACAGAAATCTTCGTGTAGTTTTTTCATAATATACATTTCCATGAACTTTTTGAAGACCCTCACATCCTAAGTTTAATTTGAAATGATAAGATCTGCAGGAAATGGGACCAGCAGTTGGCATAATAGCTATGTCACTGGACTCCCATGTAGTTGACCATGGGTCGAGTCCTGGACCCGGTGCCTTAAACTCGTGCTGGGCGCATGTGCATGCATGCCCAGGATTCCAAGAGGAGAATGGAGGAGAAGGGATTGCGGCATGGCCATCCCCACTGGGGAGTGATTTCTCGCTTTCTGTCTCTCTCTGTCTTTCTGGAGAGCACACATGCCCTATTGCAAAAAACTCTAAATAAAAAAAAGAGAGAGAGAGAGAAAGATCTGCAGTAATGATATGCTGTAAAATGTAATAAAACAGACAAAAAAAGATGTAATTCAACTTTCAGTTATGAAATAAACAAAAATCTTAGGAAAGATCATTTTCATCTCAGCTACCACTTTAACTTTTGGACCTTAAGATTTGTTTAAGTAACCCAAACCTAACCTCAGTTCTGCCATTCATCACTTAGCAAGGTGATACTGTAGTGGAAGCCTTCACTGGCATTGCATTCTGGAATTACATTTGTCTTTAGTCCAAAGTAAATTTCTGAGTTGTCTGTGGCTCTTACAAATTAACACAAACTAGAGACTTAAAAAAACAGAAATATAGAACCAGCAGATGGTGAAATGGTTACATCGTTGGACTCCTACATAGTTGACTGTGGGACTGAGTCCCAGACCTGGTGGTTTGAAACGCGCCAGGCCTGTGTGCGTGCATGCCCCAAATCCTGAGAGGAGAATGGAGGAGAAGGGATTGCAGCATGGCCATCCCCTGGGCCAGTTGTTGGCGTAATGGCTATGTTACTGGAGTCCCATGTAGTCGACCGTGGTTCAAGTCCCAGACCTGGTGGCTTAAACTCACACCGGGCGTGTGTACATGTGAGCCCAAGATCCGGAGAGGAGAAGGGATTGCAGCGTGGCCACCCCCCCACCCCAGGGAGTGATTTCTCGTTTCCTATCTCTCTGTCTCTCTCTGTCTTTCTGGTGAGCACACGTACCCTACAGCAAAAACACCTAAAAAAAAAAAAAAAAAAAAAAAAAAGGAAAAGCAAAAAAACAGAAATCCATTCTCTCATAATTCTACAGGCCAGAATTCCCAAATCAAGGTGTTGTATGCTCCCTGACAGCTCTGTGGGTGAGTCTAGGCTTAGGTCTTGTAGCTTCTGGTGTTCACTGGCCATCCTTGCCAGTCTTTGGCTATGGAATCATCACTCCAGTCACATGGCCAGCTTCTCCCTGTGTCATCACATTGTTTTTCCTTCAGGTGAGTCTGTTTCTGTCTACAAACTTCCCCTTTCTCTAAGGACACTAGCCATATTGGATTAAGACCCACCCTAATGCCCACATTAAAATTTAATGATCTCTATAGAACCTTATTTCCAAAAAAGCTCACATTTTGAGGCACTGGAGGTTAGAATTCACCATAAATTCTGGAGGGACACAGTTTGATTTGTAACATAAACTCTGAATAAAAAAAATGAAAGAAATACATTTTAAAAGATATACCACACTACTAGAATATCTGCAATTATCAATACCCCAAGTCTGGTTATCTATACATATAAATTTGATTTTTACTTTCATATTTTGGAAAATAAAACATTATTTTTCATATTAGCTTATTTAGTAAATTAGAAAGGTGATATTTGCTACTTACAAAAAGTGGAAGGTGGGCCAGCGGATGGCATGGTGGTTAAGGCAATTGGATCCCACATGGTCAATAACATAGTTTGACTCCCAGATCCTGCAGCTCAAAACACACAGGATGCATGTGCATGCGTGCCCAAAATCTTGAAAGGAGAAGGGTTATAGAGTGCTCATCCCTGATGGGATGTGCTTTCTTGCTTTCTCTCTATCTCTCCAGCAATCACCTTCTGGCAAATTAGAAAAACAGAAAACGTGAAAGGACAGTAGGGAAGAAATAGAACATAACATTTTGCCTTCAACATTTCTCTACATTTTTGCCCAGCACTACCCATCCCTCTACCCCTCATAGCTTTTACTCTTGGGGCTCTACCCACTGGAATTGGTAGCTAGTACATTTATAAAATACTGTTATCAATTTTATTTTACCACTGAATTATGGCTCAAATGGAGGCCTTCCAATTGTGCATGCATATTTTCTGATGTAATTCTGGCAGGAAACTGAGCTACAGCTGAGTCTGAGGCCAAAGGAGAGCCCTCTCTAATGGGCAGACCTTGGTGGCCTTGCGCTGGCTCAGCTCTTGGCACACATTTTTGCTCAAGCACAGCTGTGGACCTGCCCCTGTGGGCTGCTCTACTCTGCAGATGTCCTTATTTGAGACAGCTGTATCAGACACTTTAGAAAGTGCTTTATTTCGATGGAACATATTTTAGGATATTTATTTTTGTTGTAAATTTTTGAAATGGAGACATCTATGTTCAATTGTTTAAAAGAAAATTGAGGCACAATACAATTGTAGAGTGTATTTGAGCAAACAGCAATTCATGAATCAGCAGCTACAAACCAGAAATGGTGCAGGATCCCCACAGAGAAATTCAAAGAAGAGGCTTTAATATACCAACACGGAAGTGGAACAAAGAAAATATGTAAATGGTTATAGTTATGCATTTGCCTTATTTGGTCCATCCTGTTGAAAAGTCCCTAGTTACACAGTTATAAATTTGTTGGAAGCTCTGATTGGTTGAAATTAAGTTCTGGTTTTCATTAATAAAACAATCAATTACTAGAAATAGCTCAAGTTACATTTTGCTTATTTCTACAGATCAAGGAAGGTTGAGGTCACTTGTGAGGACTAACTCCTTTTGTTTACTCAAAGATTCTTTAGGCCTGGTCTCCATTTTAATTTCCTTTCACCCTGTTTACATATACACTCTCAATCTCCCCTTCTCTCTCCTTTGGATAATGAGTCCCTTAAAAATTAGTAACTATCCTTATGAATGAGCACCTGTGCACTGTGTTTCTGTTCAGAATGTTCATCCGACCAGTCAAAATTGGGAATAGACACACATTTGCTATGAAATGTTTCTGAATGCTCACATATGTCACTGCCTGGCAGAGTCAGAAAAGGGTAAATAAATTATCCAGGCAATACTTTCTATGCCTTCTGGACGTTTATGCCTTGTTAGTGTCTAAGGTTACAGAAAAAAAGAGATGGAACACTGGGGTTGCCAGGGAGACACCCAAGCCTGTCAACACCTCCTGCTCTAATAGTGACAAATGGTACTTATTACATCAGGACTAATTTCATTGGAATCTACCCAGATAAAGATACTTAACCTTTAGTGATAAAATTGTGTCATTATAATTACTTAGTAAAAGATGTTATTAGGCAAAGTATCTTGTGTCTATAGATGCACAATTTATTGAGGTTTATTACATGTTATATTTTTAGCATAGTTGAAAGTACGATTTTTCTGCAAGATTTTTACCTATTGGAAAAACCTGAAGCAGGAAGATTTGGATTTTGTGGCTGCCTCATTTTGAGAAAAGAACTAAAAATGTGGTTTCTGCAAGTTGTTATTCAAAAATCAAAAATCTCTCTCCCTCTCTCTCTCTCTCTATATATATATATGTATGTATCTCTCTCTCTCTCTCTCTATATATATATATATGTGTGTGTATCTCTCTCTCTATATATATATACACACACACATATCTGTATATGTGTTTATATAGATGCATATATATGTACATATATCTACATATACATATACATATGTATGTATAAATATATATGTGTGTGTGTGTGTATATATATATATATATATATATATATATATACATACTATATATGTATATATAGACTTTAGACTTTAAATATCAACTTTTAAAATAAGGGCTCTATTTTTGCACATGATCATGATGTTAAAATATCTAAATATACCACCTCACCTTTTGGACTTTTAGGGCATGTGCTCTCAAAGTCAAAATTGGAAACAAATTGCATTTTGAATGCCATCTGTTTGGTAGGAACTGCCTGAAATATAGAGCTGAGAAGCATTCTGAGGTCCTGGGTGTGCTCACAAGACAGGAATGTAGTAATTGATTAGTCATGTCTGCCATGGGGGTGAGCAGGACACTGGTCAGTGGACACACCCACCAGTACAGTCCCTAGTCTAAGTCTGTAGAAAAAGAAAGCAAGCAGTTATGTTGACAGGGCAGGCATTGTGTTTGGAAGGGCCTCTTCTCTCTTCTCCATGTGTGCAGCATTCGGTCCTTCACATTAGGAGCTGTTCTTGGGCATGGAAACGACAGCCTAATGGGACATTTATCAAGATTGGCAGAGAGGTGGCTCAGTAGAGCTCTTACCAGCCTCCTCCTTTGCAGAGGAGTTGAGGGACCAGCAGTTAGCATAATGGCTATGTCGCTGAACTCCCACGTAGTCGACCGCGGTTTGCGTCCCGGACCCGGTGGTTTAAAACTCACGCCGGGCGTGTGTGCGTGCGTGCCCAAGATCCCGAGAGGAGAATGGAGGAGAAGGGATTGCGGCATGACCATACCCCCTAGGGGGTGATTTCTCGCTTTCTGTCTCTCTGTCTCTCTCTGTCTGGTGAGTGCACGCGCCCTATAGCAAAAACCTCTCCAAAAAAAAAGTTATGATAATAATAAATAAACTTTTTAGAAGTATCTATATATTTCTTGGGTATGAGTAATTTAGTATGGTTCTAATATTTTAATTCTTATCCAGCCAGTTTCTTGTTTTAATAGAAATAATGTAGGGCTTTACATGCTGATTGTGGATGATGTACATAATTATCTTTATTAAGTGTCATGGTCATATCAATAACACATTTTGACATAATTTAGATTTAATTGAGTTTATGCAATACATTCTCCAGTTCTATATTTCATCTTTTGATATGCTGGCCTATGTATATGATAATTTTCTCCAAGAGCTGTATGTGTGTGGCCAAGCTTGGTGAAACACGGAATATAGATAGATCTCTTTCTTTGCCCTCACACGTAAAAGCTAAGATGGCTGGGTATTGAAGCTTGCTCAGCGAGGTGTACTTTGTCTTGGGTTGATGAAATGAACTTTGTTCATTTATAGATAGCCTATTTTATCAGCCTATATAATTAGAAGACTTTCTTTACCCATATATTTCAATATGTCTCAAAACATGTTTAAGAATCTTCTATTTCAGTAAAGTTGCCTGATACTTCATGTGTTCTCTGTATCTGAAATCACAGGATTTTATGAATTTCTGAACACTCTATTTAACCTACAATTTTCTTTGATTATTTCCCTTTTTATGTTCTCAGTTACTTGAAAGTCTGACAAAAGTGCTTGGGCATTTATGTCCAGGTCTTAGGTTTTTGTGTTGTGTTTTTGTTTTGTTTTGTTTTGTTTTTTACTTTTTAATTCTGTCAGTGTTTCAATTTTTCACTTCAAATTGTCAGGGATATATTTAAATTTATTTAATCCTACTCATTAAATTTTATTCAATATTCTATCTTCTATTTATGATTTTTAAGAGAGATTTTTTGCTATAGGGTGTGTGTGTTTACCAGAGAGAAAGAGGAAAAAAAGGCAAGAAACCATGGCCCAGGTGGAATGGCCACACCTCAATCCCTTCTCCTCCATTCTCCTCTCAGGATCTTGAGCACGTATGCACACGCACCTGGTGTGAGTTTTAAGTCACCAGGTCCAGGACTTGAACTGTGGGAGTCCAGCAACATAATCATTATGCAATCTGCTCATCCCTATTTATGATTTTTAAAGTTTACTTTTTTCATGAGAGATTGGGATAGAGAAAAAGGGACAAACAGTAAAACAAATATCCCCAACAGGGCCCTCATGCCGTGATCAGCCTCTAGTTTCAGTCAGCCAGAGTACGGGCACATGGGTGCTCTGCATGCACAAGGAGGTCCCAGGACAGAAACCCATGACCTTCCCATGTGGATATAGTTGCATTACTGTTACATTACCACTTGGTTACTATTTATGGTTTTTAATTCTGTAATTATATTTTTTATTCCCTTTCAATCAGTTTGTCCACATACCAACTGATCCCTTCAGTTTAGTAAATTGTTATAGTTCATAGGTATAATTTCTTCTCACTTATGTTGGAATAATTAATTATATGCTAACTGAAACCCCTCTTGTATGTTTGCTGAAATATTTTTACTTTCGCTCTTTAGGACTCGCAGTCTTGTGCAAGGAAGGGCTTGCCTCACTGAAAATAAATTTTACGTTCTTCTGGTCATAATCCACATCCCACCTAACTAATTTCCCTGAAATGTTACAAAAATTTCCTGTGCTGGGAACCAGCAGTTAGCGTAATGGCTATGTCGCTGGACTCCCACGTAGTCAACCGCAGTTCGCGTCTCGGACCCGGTGGCTTACAACTCACGCCGGGCGCGTGTGCGTGCGTGCCCAGGATCCCGAGAGGAGAATGGAGGAGAAGGGATTGCGGCGTGACCATCACCCCTGGGGGGTGATTTCTCGCTTTCTGTCTCTATGTCTCTCTCTGTCTGTCTGGCGAGCGCACGCGTCCTATAGCGAAAAACCTCTCCAAAAAAAAAAAAAAAAAAAAAAAATTTCCTGTGCCCAGCTAGAGAACTATAAAATAGCATAGTTTGTTTCAGCATCTCTTGACATTTAATTTAAGCTTTAATCAACTAACTGGTGTGGAGGTTAAGGTAGATGGATCCCACAGGGTCGACTCCATGACTCGAAAGTCACACCAGGCACCAGGAGAAGGAATTGTGGTGTGGCCATTTTTCAATTTTTCTCTTTCTTTTTGTCTCCAGCAAGCACATATGCCGTATAGAGAGAAAAAAAAAGAAAAAGCAACTAACTGATTAAATTATGAGCTCTTTATTTTTACAGGGCTTTTGCTAATGTATCTATCAAGTTGAAGTTTAAAGGAATTTTACTAAATCCTTCTCTCTGGCCAGTCTTACTTTCCCATCTTCCCATTCAGGTAATCGCCAGAATCTGAGGTGAATAGCCTTGACATCTCCTGCCCAACACACTTGATTTGCTGGTCGCTTTTGACCACGTCATGTTCATCAAGATTTTTCATTCTCATTTAAACCTCTAAACTATTTCTATGTTTGCTGCTAAAGAAGCTCTCCAGTCTCAGCATTTATTGAGGAACACCTGTGCAGCAGCAAGGCAGATATTCGAGCAGACGATCCAAGATTGAGTCTGCATGAGCCACAAGTCCAAATTCTTAATTCAAAGAGAGGTGTAATCATTTGGAACCTCACTTTCTCTCTCATCTGTGGGGATCTTGATAATAATGAACAGACATATTTCTTAGGAATAAACGAGATAAGGTATATGAGCAAAGCTTTTTTAATGTTTTGTTACTATGATCATTCATGTCTATTACTTCAAGGGACTGTCTCATCAGGAAGAGATTCTACTTAGAAAAGTGTGTTTTTCTTGTGACTAACATTAACTAAGCCCAATAGTTATTATTTGCTGATTCAAATGGAATTAAATAAGGTTTATATAACTAGAATCATATGAGAAAATGGTTATTATAACTAAATTTCATTTTTTGACAGTATAAAATTTGAGTTATTTTACTGTTTAATATAGGCTATACATGGCTCTGTATATCTCATCATCAAATATCTTCATCAAATATCAACCCCCAAATTTCATTGCACATGATAATTAACTTCTGGTCATGTTTCTAAAACAAATTCTAGTATATCTTCTGCTCTACTCAGAAGTTCAATATTTATTTGCAAAATCTACATGGTGATTATTTAAAGATTTCTTACCTCTTTGGTTTCATATTAAAAATGGCTTTTATCTAAAGCAGTAAAATACGTGTGGAATATTATATATTAATAGTGAAAAATAAAACAAACCTGAAATAAAAACAAATATCCACCAACTTTGACAACTTTTCAATGCTAATAGAAGAAAATTTCAGGGGCTGGAGAGTGGCATAGCCATCAAATGTGAGGTTCTTTGAGGCTGTACATAGAAACATGTTCTAGGTTTATGTCCAGAGACCTTATTGGGCACCTCAGATATGTGCGTGCCCATAATTCAGGGCTAGCTGAGGCTAGTGGTGGGTTGTGATATTAAAACTCTGTTGCAAGTGCTTTCTCTCTCTCTCTCTCTCTTTCCATCTCTGTCTTTATCTCTCTCGCTAATGGAAGAAATAAATAAATTTTAAAACATTTCAAGAAATTTCCTACACAGTTTGGAGCTGTTATGTAGGAAATGTAAATATGGCATAATCAGATGCCTCAACCAAGTCAGACCAATGCTACATTTTCTGATGACAAAATCTGAAAGAACATTAAGCATTTCAGAGTCTTTTGGTTTGTATGTGTAGTTTTAGCTAGTTATGCCAGACATTCTTGAATTTTGAAATTATAGTGCATGATTTTGCATAAAATGTTCATTAAAAATGATATTTTAAATGTTATATGCATTTCCCCTGTTGGTCTCTAAGATGTCTTAAACTTATCCACAAAGCAGTTTGCTCCATAATTCAACCACTAGAGAGTACTATAATACCACACCTAGACACAGTTATATTTTTTCTGAACTGTAATGTAGTTTCTACTTTATTTTATTAACTCTAGCACCTGAATTGACCTTAATATCAATCCCTGCAAATTCCTTTGTAAGTAGCTGACTTATTTTTCCTAAAATACCGAACAAGACCACAAAAGTGACATTTTAAATTTTGATTTGACTTTGCCTTTAAATAGAGCAAGAACGTGCCGTGTCAATCCTATCTCCACACTCTTTGTCTGCTTATTTTGAAAAAAGGACATTTACACGAAAGGTAACCAGAGGAATGTCCAGTTTGTTTAGAGGTATTCAGTGTCTCAGAAGCACCGAGAACCTACCAGACACAAGATGCTTCTGAAAATGTCTCTATGAATAGTTGGAAATCTTTCCCCCACTGATAAAACATGTGCAGACATAACCTTTGACTGAATATGGTGGGTCAAGAGATTGTTGAAAACAAAGGAGATCAAGGAGTTCAGAGCAGGAGACACTGGGTGCTCAGAAGGACACCATAAAGGACTAGAGAAGCAGGCAGGAGTCGACCCTTGCAGGACAAGCAGGGATTGAAGAGTTAAATCAAGGGTGCACAGCCCAGAAAAAGAGAAGGCTGAAAAGGCCTCCCAAGTGGTTCTTACCTGTCCATTGGTGGTATCTGTGAATGGTGTCGTGAGATTACCTAGCAAGGGTGTGTGCAGTTGTGCACACCAGGTTACTCCAGAGCCAGAACAGCTTTCCCAACTAGGGTTCCCTTTTCCTTTCAGTATTGTGACTTCTGCTTCAGTATTCATCATACTGTCTCTCTCTCCTCTCTCTCTCTCTATTTTTTTTAATTTGGAGAGGTTTTTTTTTGCTATAGGGCACATGTGCTCGCCAGAAAGACAGAGACAGAGAGACAGAAAGTGAGAAATCACCCGGCAGGGGGGATGGCCACACTGCAATCCCTTCTCCTCTATTCTCCTCTCGGGATCCTGGGCACGCACGCACACGCCTGGCATGAGTTTAAGCCACCGGGTCCGGGACTTGAACCACGGTCTACTACATGGGAGTCCAGTGACGTAGCCATTATGCTAATTGCTGGTCCATTTTATTATTTTGGCCAAGCCTTTTATCATATATATATATGAAACAAACATAAGAGAATATAGAAATCTAAATCAAAGTAGTTACATCCTCAGTTCCAACAAAGATTCCACTGTTGGAGACACTATTTGGAAGGCTTCTTTGGAGAAAGGCTTACAAAGCAGATTATGAGCCACATTAGAAAAATTTCCTTCCAAATGTTAGGCTGTTCAAAAACAGAAAATCCTCACTAAAAGAATGACTCTGAAAAAATAAAAAACGTGCTAGAGCTCTAGTGGAGTTCTGAGCAACATCATCACCACTGGGGAACTATGTGGTCTCCTAGGACAGCCACTCTCAATGCGAGGGATTTTAGTTGGATAGACTGCACTGTCCTTCTTGCAGAAATGAAGCCTCTTTCTCCAGCATTTTGTACAGTGACCATCCAGACCCAAGTAGTTCTTTGGTTTCTCTGCCACATATCCATTTTCTCTTCAGATATGGACCTGAAGCTCGCTTTGCTCTCTGAACACTCCAACAGTGGTGATAACCCCTTTAAGAGAACTTGATTAAGGAGACTATAGATAATGCCTTTTTCTGTTCAGCCATGTTACACTGCTATTTTGTACTAGAACTTAAGCTGTACAAATTTCATCTGTCCTTTCTTCTTTTATAAAAACTAGTGTAAGATCATGACTCTCTTATTTCATTGTAATTGCAGTCAGGTTAAAGAAGGGTCTTTTTCATAACAGTATTAGTTTTAATATTAATAAATACCTTTTTTTTGAGTGCCTAATATCTACCAAATACGTCCAAAACAAATTCTAGGTATTTCTCTTGAGTTGTTCCTACCTTTGCTTCCTCTGTATCATACCTTTTTTCCATAGTTTTGATCCTAGAAAGTTATAAGCATATATTACAAATCCTGCTGTATGTGGCTATGGATATATTTTATTAAGGGTAAGGAAAGTTTCTCTTCATTACTCATGAATATTTATATGCTGAATAGAGCTCAAACTGTGCAATATCTCTTTTTTCTTTTGTGCCATATCTTGACAAATCTCTTTAGCTTTTAGGCCTGGTAACTTATCTAATGCTTTATCAGAGCACTTTGTAGCCTTAAGATGGTTCACACTGGCAGATGAGTGACGTGTTTGAGATCTTCTTTGCACCTTGGTAATAATCTGTGATTTTTCAAGACATTCTTATATAGAAAATTGGATCACTATATTTAAAACTGTGAGTTGCAACTCATCACTGGGTTATAAAATCCTATGCTTTAAAACTAGCATTAAGAAAAAGGAAAAAATAAGGACTAGCAATATCATAATGCATTTCAAGTAAAAGAGTAAATTATTTATGAGTATTGTTGGATTCCCACACTTATATATAAGATATACAGTTGTCTCCCTTCCTTACCAACACATTTTAATTTTCAGCTAATTTGGAAGCATGTAATAGCATCTAATTGTGGTTTTATTTTTTATTTCCCTCATGATGAGGTTAAGCATTTTAAATATTTTTTTTGGTTATTCATGTAAGTGTTCAAATATTTTGGACAGTTTTAATTGGAACTGAATTCTTTTTATAATTCAGTTTTAAGTATTCTTTATGTATCCTAGATACAAACCCTTAATCAGAAATATGCTTTGTAAATCTTTTATCTTAGTCTTCAATTGGACTTTTCATTTTTTAAATAGTACTTTTGGAAGAATAAGGAATTTTGGGTGTTAGTCCTGATAAAATTTATTTTATGAATATTTTCCTGTTATAATTCAAATTATTTTGTGTTCCAGATAAAATATCTTTGCTTAACATAAGGTCACTTCAATTTTCTGCAGTGTTTTTTCTTAGAAATGTTATAGTTTCTGCTATTATGTTTAGGTCTGTGGTACAGTGCAAGTTAAATTCTGTATATAGTTCAAAGTAATAATTGAGGTCCATTTTGGTATATGGATATTTTAGTTTTTTCATATGGAAATCCCCATGTTTCAGCATTATTTTTGGATTTTTTTCCTGCCCCCATTGAATTACCTAGATTCATTTGTTGAAAAGTAATTGACCGTAAATTTGTGAGGATTTTTTTAGACTCCATTCATTTTCTTTGGTCTACATATTTTTGTGCCAATAATATACTGTCTTAATGATCTAACTCTATAAGGAATCTTGCAGCTAGGTATTCTAAATTCTCCAACTCAGTTCTTGTTCAAAGTTATTTCTGCAACTTACTATATCTTAAATTTTCTTACAAACATTAGAATACATTTGTCAATTGCCTCATGGTATTGTCCTGGTATTCTGTTGAATAAAAATATAAATTTAGAAAAAACTTACCCCTTAATAATATTTTGTTCTTTTAATTCATAATCATAATTTAGCTCTCCATGTATTTAATTCTACTTTCATTTCTCTCATTAATGTTTTGGTCTATAGTTCTAATTAATTAAAAACAAATTTTAACTAAGTATGTCATATTATTTTTCCTACATATGGTCTTTATTGTTGCTGTTGTTAATTCATTTCTTTCTTCAATGAGTGAGTGAGAAGCACCCAGATCACAGACATGCTCATGATCCTCGAACCTTCCCATGTGGGCCCAGTTGTGTTATCACTATACCATCATTTGGCTTCAATACTCTTGTTTTTTGTTTTTGCTTGTTTAATTGCCAGAGGTCATACGTGCTTACCTGGAAGATTGAGACACAGAGAGACACAGAGAGGGAAAAAGCATCCCTCTATGTGGCATGGTCATACCACAATTCCTTCTGCATTTCCCCATCCTGTGGGGATTTGGGACATGCACACACATGCACCTGGTGTGTTTTTCAAGCCACTGAGGCCAGGATTTAAACCACAGTCAGTCATACGGAATCCAGCTCTCATAACTACTAGGTTAGGGGGGCAGCCTGGTCTTATGTTTAAATTTGGTCTTCTTATTGTCTATTTCTAGCATATAGAAAAACACTTTTCTTTTTTATATCTTAATTTCATAACTGTCAAATTTACTTATTAGTTTTGGTATTTTCTCTGGTAAATTAAAGATAGTTTTACTTATTGATTTTCAAACCCTTGCATTTTATTTCTTTGTCTTGTTTCATTGCACTTGTTAGGATCTTAATACAACACTGAGTGAAAGAGCTGAGAGCAAGACATACTTGCCTTGTTCCTGAATTCAGAGGAAAGAATTTAATATTTTAATATTAACCATGATATCAAGTGTCAAGTTTTTCATGGATAAGCTTTATCACGTTGAGGAAATTACCTTTTATTCCTAGTCTATATCTTTAATCAATGTTGAATTTTATCAAATACTTTCTTTTGCATACGTTGAGATGACAGTATAGTTTTTATTCTTTAGACTGTATGTCATTTAGAATATTCTAAGAAAGCTGCCAAGAAGAAGAAATAGGTAAAAAATTTATTTGGAGAAATGCCTGTTAAAGATAAAGAGGTAGTAAGAATACAAATAGGTGGAGAGAGGTTTCAGACCATGATGACAGTCTGACAATTGTAAAAGGAGGGAGGGGAGGAAGGAATATTTTAAAAATTCCCATATCGCAGTGCATTTCTGACAAATTCTCTGATAGGACACTTCTAATAAGCAATGCTTGCTTCAGTGCTCCCCATTTGGATTTTTCTTTCATAATAAATCTCACTTGAATATATTTGTGTGTGTGTGTGTGTGTATCCATCTATCATCTATTATATATCTATCATCTGTCTTTGATTTTGGAATAACGTTAATCCTAGCCTGGCAGATTGAGTTAGGAAGTGTTTCCTCCCCTTCTATTTACTAGAAGACATGGTGTGGAATTGTATTATTTCTTTTTTGGATACTTGGCAATACTCATTAGTGAAAATATCTTTGCCTTGTATTTTTGATGAAGGTTTTAACCATAAATTCAATTACTTTGATAGTTACAGTATTATTCAGATTATCTATTTCTTGTCTGGTAAGTATTGGTAGTCAGTGTTTTATGCCAACCTGTTCTATTTCATTGAAGGTGTTGACTTCATATGTATAGCATTGTTTATATTCTTCCCTTATTATTCTTCTAATACATTGGAAGGCTATAATGATATCCCCCATTTCATTGATGATATTGGTTGATATTGGTAATATGTATCATCTCTCACTTTTTTACTCTCAATTTTTTCTATAACCTTATCAATTTTATTTTACATCTCTTTATTTTAATGAGAGACAGAATTGTTAGGCGGGGAGAGAGAGAGATAAATATGTATTCTTTTTTTTTTTTTGGAAAGGTTTTTTTTGTTTTTTTGTTTTTGTTTTTTTTTGTTGTTGTTGTTGTTTTTTGTTTTTTGTTTTTTGTTTTTGCTATAGGGCACATGCGCTTGCCAGACAGAGAGAGGCAGAGAGATAGAAAGCGAGAAATCACCACCCAGGGGGAATGACCACGCCGCAATCCCTTCTCCTTCATTCTCCTCTTGGGATCTTGGGCACGCACGCACACGCGCCCGGTGTGAGTTTAAACCAATGGGTCCAGGACTCGTGGTCGACTACGTGGCAATCCAGCGACATAGCCATTATGCTAACTGCTGGTCCCCAATATGTATTTTTTTTAACAGGGTATCACCATGTTATTATCCTTCCAGCCAAGTCCTACAGTCAGCCAGAGCCACAGGGACACACTACCACTTTCAGTCATCTTAACTTGGGTTAGAAACTGAACACAGGCCTTCCCTGTAGCCTCAGTCAGCAAAAAATCAAGCCAATAACATATACATGTGTAGCAATAATATATATTTAATATGATATATATACGTGTGTGTGTATATACATATATATGTGTATATATATATACACACACACACACACACACACACACAGAAACTCTGCTTTTGTCATAGTTATAGTTAATAATGTGTTATGGAAGATTTACTGCTGAGTGAGGCAAGCCAGGCTGTGAAGGAGAGACATTGTATGTTCCCACTTAACATATACCGTTTGTCTGCATTCTATGACTGAAACTGATTGACTAACAGTTGAACAAACACAAGAGATGGGTGTGAATGTCAGATGAGGTGTATGTGGAGGAGTGGGGCCTAACGAAGGACATTTGGAGAAGGGATACAGAGGTAGAGCATTGACGGGATGGGGAGGTGTGGTGTTATATGTTGAAGATATTTTGATCAACATGTCTGAGGAGAAATGTTCACATATTGAAATGGTCTCATTGTAAGCCAAACAATATGACTGAAACTATATACAAAAATAATAATAAGGGAACCAGCAGTTAGCGTAATGGCTATGTCGCTGGACTCCCACGTAGTCAACCGCGGTTCGCGTCTCGGACCCGGTGGCTTACAACTCACGCCGGGCACGTGTGCGTGCGTGCCCAAGATCCCAAGAGGAGAATGGAGGAGAAGGGATTGCGGCGTGACCATCCCCCCTGGGGGGTGATTTCTCGCTTTCTGTCTCTATGTCTCTCTCTGTCTGTCTGGCGAGTGCACGCGCCCTATAGCGAGAAACCTCTCAAAAAAAAAAAAAAAGAAAAGAAAATTAATAATAATAATAATAATAATAATAATAAATGATGTGGGAAAAAAATGCCAAACATTTTTAATTTTGTTGTTGAGTGCTGGATCTTTTAGTTTTATTTCAAAATTGCTAGACATTTTGGGGGGGATGCAGCTGAGTTACCTGGCATTAGTATGATCCCATAAAGCCTTGATTTCAAGCCTTGTTTACATGGTCCTTGTTTGTATAGTTCTGTTCTAGAACTGATTTGGCTCCCTTACTAAAGCAATGAAAGTGCACTTTTGTGGTCCTTACTCGATTTCCCATGTCTTCAGACATCAATTCACTGATTGGTGGGGATACAAATGATTTCCTGCTCTGTGTGAGCTCCCATGATGGTTCTGCCTACTCTTTTCTGATGCTTTTCACCCAGCCTTAAGTAATTTTCTCACACAGGTTCATAGAATAGCATTCAACAAAAACTTGGGAGAACTCTTTAAAAGTCAGAATTTGTCTCTCTCTCACCACAGCAGCCCCCTCTGGCATTTTCCTCCATAAATTCCTGTTCCCTCAGCCTCATTAAACTTGAACCTCTGCTTTCAAATCAGAAGACAAACCATTAGTCTGTTTGGGTTCTTCCTTCCTTTGGGTACCATTCTCCAGGTGGTAGGCTAGAGAAAAAAGAGATCATCTTACTTGTTTTCTGTATCTCAGAATTCACCATCCTGTGCTGCCCATTTTCCAGATTCATAAAACACTATTTCACATGTTTTGTCCATTTATTAAGTTGTTTAAGATAAGACAGTATTCTAATTATTATTTTTTTAAACAGTCAATCACTATTTCTCATTTTGCTTGTAAAAAGACTTTACCCATCATGAAATACTTCTCAGACCAATCCAGTTGAGAATACTATACATGTCATCATCAACAGGTAATAAGCCATATCTGTTTCCCACTGACGTCCTGCCTCTCTATTTGTTCTCTTGCTATCTTTCTCTATCCTCTTCTCTTAATGTCTCTGTATTGACTGACATGCATGGCATTCCCTTTTGAAAAAGCAATGTAATACACTGTAAAGTTATATGTAATCCAATGTAATATAAAGAAGATTATGATGATAATAAAAAATAAAATAGACAATATAAAAAAATTTAAAAAAGAAATAAAAAAAAGATGAGACAGTAAATATGAACTTCATTGATCTATCATGGCAGAATGTGGGTGATTGTTATATAATTTAACATTTAGAAATCATATAACATTCTTAAGAAACTTTTCTAATAATTAAGCTCTCAATACCCAGGAACTAGAAGTATTGACAGTATTGTAAAATATTTATATAAAAGGACATTTGGAAGTAATTTTTAAAATCCACACTAAGGGACTGACAGATAGTATAGTAGTTAAGGCACTGGACTCCCACATGGCCGAACATGGCTCGAGTCCTGGACCAAGTGACTTGTTTTCTCACTTTCTCTCTCTGATCAAATTAAAAATAATAATGATGAATAAAATAAAATAAAATAAAATATTTACTTATTTATTTAATGTTATCTTCTTTTTGTTTGTTTGTTTTGTTTTTAATTTGTCCAGAGAGAGAGAAAGAGAAAGAGAAAGAGAAAGAGAAAGAGAAAGAGAAAGAGAAAGTGAAAAGCAAGCTTCCAGGTCTGAAACTCGAACCACAGTCAGCCATGTGGTTGACCATGTCACCTGCTGGTTCCGTGATTTCATTTTCCTTGGATATATACATAGTACTAGAATTGTGGAATTATATGGTAGTTCTATCTTTAATTTGTGATGAACCTCCATCCTATTTTCAATAATGGCTGTATTAATGGACATTTTCACCAATGATATGCAGAGATTTCCTTTTCTCTACATACTCAACACTGATTATCTTCTGTTTTTACTGATAATTGCCATTGTGAAATGTAACGGCTATATATATATATATATATATATATATATGTATATGTGTGTGTGTGTGTGTGTGTGTATATATATATATATATATATATATATATATATATATATAGTAGTTTTAATTTGCACTTTCCTGATGGGATCATTAATGGTTTTGAGCATTATTTTTTCTTTGTTTTTAGTATACCAGTTGGCTCTTTGTATATCTTCTACTGAAAAATGTCTACTCAGGTTTATTGTCTATTTATAAATCAGGTTACTTGTTTCCTTATTATTGAGATGTCTGAGTTCCTTATATATTTTGGATATTAGCTCCTCATGCGATATATGGTTTACAAATATGATCTCTCATATCATAGATTGTATTTTCACTCAATTTATTTGGCATAGTTTTGTTTTGTTTTTCTTGTGCAGCAGCTTTTTAGTTTGATATAATTTAGTTTCTCTACATTTTGCTTTTGTTGTCTGTGTTTTGGGGATCATATCTTTAAAAATCTCTTCCCAGACCAATGTCATAGAAATTTAACTACTGGGGACCATTTTTATTATGTGTCACTAATGCTTAACCAAAGACTATACCAGTGATTATAATTCTAGGTTTTGATAAATAACACAGCTTCTAAATTTAACTATAACTATTATACACATAGGGTCTCAGAAGGATAAAATGATGAGGTGGCTGCTCTGATCCCACTTAAATAAACAAAGGGTCTCTACTATGTTTTCCTAGAATCTACCTGTTCTCAGTGTTCTCAGTACATCAGTATCATTCAGTATAAAAAGTATTTTCCTGACTGTCTCCTCCACTAGACAGACTCTCATTTCCTGTGGCCCATGGACTATATCCTGATTATCTTCATATTTTCCATATTTCATGCCTTCTCTTGTACAAGAGCCAGTTATTCCCTGAATGAAACTAAATGGCTCTACTTTAATAATATGCATTTTGTATAAAACCACATAAAAAGCCTTGCTATAATCACATTAGAATATCTTTCATATATCCTAGATTCTAGCTCTTCTAGGTTTATTACTATAGAATATATGAGTAAGAAAATAATTTTTCAAAGGCAGCTAAGATTCTGTGCTGTTTACCCATACTATGTATTTCAATTTCTATGTGGGAGAAATGTTGCTCATGTCTTATGAGTCAGAAGGTTCATTGCAAGGTAGAATGTGAGGCTCCTCTTCATCCAAAGGACAGGCAGGACTGAAATAGTATTACAATCAATGAATTTATTCTTTTTTTTTTTTTTTTTTGGAGAGGTTTTTGCTATAGGGTACATGCGCTGGCCAGAAAGACAGCGAGAGACAGAGAGATAGAAAGTGAGAAATAACTCCGCCCCCCCCCCCCAGGGGGGGTATGGCCATGCCTCAATCCCTTCTCCTGCATTCTCCTCTCTGGATCTTGGGCACATATGTACACATGCCCGGCGTGAGTTTAAGCCACTGGGTTAGGGACTCGAACCGTGGCCGACTACAAAGTAGTCCAGCGACATAGCCGTTATGCCAACTGCTGGTCCCCTCAATGAATTTATTCTGCCACATAAAATAAATGTGACTAAGTGTCCTGGGTGTGCTCGCAAACCTCATGGATATCAATGATTCTAGGGAAAATGATCCTCTCATTGAATCAAAATTGAAATACATACAAAACAAGCAACACCATAGGAGCAAATCAAAGTGCCTTTCCTAGACAGTGAGAGCTCCAATCAAGAAGAAATTTGTCTTCCTCTGCTCACCATTCTATTCTCAACTCTAGCATAGACCGTGGTATACTGGTTGAATGGATTTTTAGGAAAGACAGAACTTTCTGAAGATGCTATCCAAAAGCTGAATTAGTTTCTATTTTCATTTGTCTAAATTCAGTACAATTCATAAAGCAGATTTCTAGAGACACAGCAGGTGACTGGAAATTATGTGACATCTGAGGAACCTATACTGTATTAAGAAAACACCATGTTTCCAAGGAAACTCTTTTAGCCTATGCTTAACCTTCTGTCTTCTGTCCTCAAGCACCAAAGAAGCCCGCAGTTGTTGCTAACTAGTTAGGAGACTGGGTCTAAGGAGCTAATTTGCAAAATTCCACTTCAATATCACAAAGGTCCTCTAAAATTTTCAATGGATTTCAAACTTCTTTGTTCACAGAATCTAAAAGGTTATGATAAATTTGGTGTCTAAACCCTTTCACTTGCTACTTATATCCATTTTCAAAACATTTTGCATGTGTAAAGTATTTTGCAGCAGCATTTTGTTTTTGCCACAGATGAATCCTTTGAAATTAGCCCTGAGCCAGAGTAGTTGTTAAATGATGCGTTATGAACTTATGTTCACAGAAGATGAGGAAAGTGCATGATATAGGTCTGAAATAAGAGTGAGTCAGCATTATCAACTGGAGTTTGTCTCGGAGGTTTTTACTAATTTTAGCAAGAGAATCAAAGTAGAAAAACCTCCAGGGCCAGCAGGTGGCATGGCGGTTATGCCAGCTGGATACCTCATGGCCATCTTTAATGGCTTGAGTTCCATACCTGGCAGCCTAGAAAACATGCCGGGTATATGTGCATGTGTACCCAAAATCTCAAGAGGAGAATGGAGGAGAAGGGATTGTAGCATGGCCCTCCACCCTGGGGAATACTTTCTTTCTTTCTAACTCTCTGCCTGTTTTTGGCAAGCACATGGGCCTATAGAAAAACTTCGAAAAAAAGAAAAAGAAAAGAAAATCCATTTAAGTTACTTGGCACAATCTTGTCAAGTAGTTCAGTAAATTTTAACTATGATGAAGATGATGATGGTGATGATGATATTGGTGGTGGTTAATCTTATGAAACATATGTACTTAAATGTTTTAACATTTTTTCAGATGTTTTATTAGTCAAATTTTCAGAAATATAACTGTTTTATGTTTGAAAAATGTTAAAAGGATCATCCAGTGCTCAAGCTTTATTAAAGAACATAATGTCCCCACCAGTTATTTGAGTTTATGGCCTCCTATCACATTTTAGGTTTTCCAGGCATTTTGCCTGAACTTGTCATCAGTATCCTTGTGACAAAACCTGGGGTTCCTGTGAGAGAAATCTTTGCATGGGTATGTGTGTGCATGTGTATGTGAGCATGTGTGTTAATAATAATCATCAGTCTGCCAAATTATCCATTTAAGAATGTGGTCATATAGGGCAGAATGTGTTAAACCACAAGTCTAATTTTTATGGTACCTCATTCCAGTGCAAATTCCAGTAAGCATTGCTTTTAATTCTTTGGAAAACAGATTTAACTCCAAAAAATTGTTTTGATTTTTTTGTTAGTGTACAAATGTACATACCTATTAGAGTATATTGGTATATTATCCATCTTGATGCTCAAAAGCATCATTGGAAGCAGAAAATGATCATTTTTATAATCATGCTCATTCTCATCACTCTGTGACACTGAGTGCCTCTTTGTTGAGAATGCGTGGTGTCAGGTGTGGTGCTTAATGGAAATGGCACAGGGTGAGCTTGATGTAGGAAGTGCTTGCTCTCAGTGTCTATAGGAAGAGATGGACAAACAGTTAAATGAGCCATGACAGGGAAATACCATGGGCACACTTAGGGTGGGGGAAAGGTAATAGCTTCCAGATTTTCTCAAATGTGTTATTTCATTGTTTTCTTCACTTGTCTTTCCTAAGTGATAGCAAGAGATGATTTATTATTAGCTGTTATATTACTGAGTTTTAGCATTTCATTAAAATAATGTCTTAAAATTTCATGTTTTTGAATGATTTATAAAAGGTAATACAAGTTAAGCATCCCTAACCCCCAAATCCTAAATCCAAAACTTTTAAATATCAGCATGATACTACAATTGGAAAGTTCTGCATCTGACCTCATGTGCTAAGGCACGGTGAAAATAATGGAACAGAACCAACTCCATGGCACAAGCCAATCCAACCATGGTTTGAAGACCTGCCCTGGACATCTTGTTCAGCCCCAAACATACCAGGCATGTGCAGAGTGCCCAAGACCCAACAGTATAGAGGACTGGAGGAAAGGAATTATGGTGTGAATAGACCCTGTAGCTCAGTGGTTCCCAACCTTCCTAGCTCCAGTGACCTGCCTTTTAGAAGACAATCCTTCCACAGACGAAGTGGGGGAGAGTTAATTGGCCCTGGAATGACCCAAGTGTACCACATCTACTGTGCACCCCATTTCCAGCCGCTACAGCATTGAAATGTACAATGAACCAATCTCACAACAATAGGGCTCACACTCTCATGAGAATCAATACCATTGCTGATCTGACAGGAGGTGAAACCCAGGCAGCAGTGTGAGTGATGGGGAGTGGCTGCAAACACAAAGGAAGCTTCACTTGCTCACCTGCCACCCACTCCCCACTGTGCAGCTAAGTGGGGTGCGTCTAACAGGCTACAGACTAGTACTCGTCTGTGGCCCCAAGGTTGAAATCTCCTGTGAGGGTGTGCCTCTCTTCCTCTCTCTCTCTCATGCTCGTGTGTACACACATGCTTTATCATAAAAAAGGGGGAAAATTCTAAAAAATATTATGGTACAAAAATATTGTATAAATTATCTTCAGGCTGTGTGTGTGTGAGATGTATATAAAACACAAATAGATTTCACATTTAGATCTGAGTCCCATCCCCAACATATCTCATTATGTATACACAAATATTCTGAACTTCAAAAAACGTTTTAAATCCCAAATAATTCTGGTCCCAAGCATTTTGGATAAGAGATACTTAATCTGTACAGTGATAATCTATCTTCCTAAAACCAAAATTCATAAGTATATTTTATATATTAGAATTAGTTGAACTTAGAACTTCTCCCTTGAGAAACTGTTTTTAGAAACAAATAAGCAGAGATAATTTTAATTTTAAGGTAAGTCCCACTTTTGATCCTGTTTATGTAACTGCAGTCTATCTAAACTTCGGAAAGAAAAAAAAGTATTTTAAAATACATCAATATTTTACTTGTTCTCAAAAATTAGTCTTTTATCCAGTTAGACATTATTTCATCTTTAAGCTCATCAGAAGTTTACCTTTTCCTTAAGAAGATACATGTTTCAATAATCTGAGATAGCCTAAAGCTCTTCGCTTCTTCATAGCAGTCAAATACCATCTGTCTTAGGAAGAATGAAATTTATGTGACCACTTAGAAATCATAGAACTTCTCTATCAACCACATTGAGGGTCTGAAAGGTGAAACATTTGATTATTTTCCTGTGTGCTGGAATAGTGTGCTTACTATGTAAAATGTAGCCAGTAAGGCTGAATGGGCCTCTGTAGGAAGACCAAACTGGGCTGACAAAATAGCCCAAAGAAGATGACCTAGTGGCATGTGATTAAGACATTGGACTTCCACATGGCTGACTGTGGTTCAAGTCTTGGACTTAGGAACTTGCTTTCTTGCTTTTCTGTCTCCCTTTCTTTCTCTGTTTCTGTCTTCAGAGGTGGAGATGGGACAAGTTTGGAAGGCACATGACTCTGTGCAGAATGTGTCTGTGAGAACACCATCATAGTCCCTCTCTTTACATCCTTTGCTAAACATATATTATCCCATAGCATATTTTAAATTATAATGCTCAAGAACAACAGTTCTCTACTGTTGCTATTTAATGTCTGAACCCCTGAGCATCTATAAGACCTTCTAGAGGTTTACAAGGTCAAAATAATACTAAGATATTACTTGTCTTCCTTATTATTTTGACATTTGCAATGGTGGGTAAACTTACTGTCTTATAAATCAAGGATGTGGGATCCAATTGTATTGTGCAACTATTGGCTACACAAATTTGTGGCAGCACACTCACTGGAAAAAAATCTGATTTCATGAAGAATGCTCCTTATGCAGCCATAAGCCATTCATTTTATTAAGTCTCAACACTTAAGTATGACTTTTTAATCATCTAAGTGAGGAAATAGGAAATTTATTTATATAAAGTAATTCTGTGGCATGCAAATGGGGTGGTTATCTCAAGGAAAAACATTTATATGTTGAAGTTGGAAGCTGAACTATCCTTTTTGCTCATGAAATACCACTTTTACTTAAAGAACAAGAAACAGAAAAACTATGGTTATTCTAAGTATAAGATAGAACAATTAATTTTAATATATCAGAGTGCAAAAAGATCATTGCAACTAACCTTGAAGGAACTACCAGAGAGGCCAGCAGATGACATGTGATTAAGACGTTGGACTTTCACATGGCTGACTGTGGTTCGAGTCTTGGACTTAGCGACTTGCTTTCTTGCCTTTTTTTCTCTCTCTTTCTCTGTCTCTGTCTGGTAAGTGCACAGGCCCTGTCATAAACTAAAAAATAATAATAATAATGATAAATAAAATTAAATAATAGAAAAGAAACTACCAAGGAATACACATAATCATCTACAGACAATTAAAGCACTTCTTTCTTTTCCAACTACATATCTATGTGAAACCTGTCTGATTTTGTATACTTCGACCACACCAACATACCACACGAGATTGAATGCAAAAGAAGATATGAAAATTGAGCAGTCAACTACTATGGCAGACACTAAAACAATTTATAAAACTGTAAGCTATGACTCCTTTTTGTTTTAGAAAATGTAGGCCTATTTTATTAAATATTTATAGTACTATGTAATAGAGTTACTATTTCATTTTTAAAGAATTTTTAAGTATTCAAAATATTTTTAAAATGACTACCACATAGAGGCCAGCAGATGGCATAGTGGTTAAGACAGTGGACTCCCACCTGTCTGAGTATGATTCAGTTTCTCGAGAAACTGTTATTAGAAACAAATAAGCAGTGACGATGCTAATTTTGAGGTAAGTCTCACTTTCGATCCTGTTTACCTATAAGTAACTGCAGTCTACCTAACCTTTAGAAAGAAGAAAGTATCACTTTAAAATACATTGATATTATACTTGTTCTCAAAAATTAGTCTTTTATCCAGTTAGACTGGTAGCTTGAAAATCATGCCAGCCATGTGTATGTGCATGTCTGAAATCTCAAGAGGAGAATGGAGAAGGGATTGTGCCATCCCCTCTCCCCAGGGGTGATTTCTCATTTTTTATCTCTCTATCTCTCTCTGTCTCTCTCTAGTGAGCACACTTTATGGCAAAAAAAAAAAAAAAAAAAAAAAAAAAAACAGGAAAAAACATTCTACCGCTCTAAATATGAATAGCTATAAATCACATTATTTATTTGGATAAAACTTTGCTATGGGGCACATGTACTTGCCAAAGAGACAGAAATAGAAAGCAAGAAGTCGACCCCCGCCCCCAGAGGGTATGGCCATGCCACAATCCATTCTCCTCCATTACCCACCCAGGATCTTGGACGCAAACATATGTCTGGTGTGAGTCTGAAGCCACCAGGTCTGGGACTCAAACCGCAATCAGCTATGTGGGAGTCCACTGATGTAATCACCACCTACTGGCCCCTATAAGTAACATTATTTAAACCTCCTTGGGGTCTTGAATAATTTGTAAGAGTGTTAAGAAGTCCTGAAACAAGAAAATTAGAGATCTACTTCAGTAAGCCACTACAGGAAGGGGCCTTTGAAAGTGGAGAGAAAGGATGAGTTTGGAGGGAATCGTGGTCCACCATGCCTGCTTCAATCACAGCAGATTCACCTGTGGCTACTTTTTAAATTTTGTTTTAAAGCTTTTTTCATAGGGTGTGTGAGCTCACCAGAGAGCCAGAGGAAAAATGAGAACTCACTCCCCAGGGGAAGTTGCCACACTGTAATCCCACCTCCTTCATTTTCCTCCTGGGACCTTAAGCATACACACACACGATTTTCAAGCCACCAGGTCCAGGACTCAAACAGCAGTCAACCATAGGAGAGCCCAGTGCCTTAACCACTGTACCACCTACTGGCCCCTATTTTTTTTTTTTTTTCAATCTGAGATTCTGTATAAAATTCCATTGGAAGAAACAATTCCATATATGTAGACAATTTGGAAATATGTTTCCTGGAGCAGTTTAATGCCGAAACAAGAAATAGTAACAAGTTTTTTGGTTTGTTTTACTTGTCACATCTGACCAAAAAAGCCAAAGGAACACAGGTATAATTCTTTTACCTAACTGTTTCAGGATCCGGTGAGGTTTATGTGTGTCTATGCCTGTAATGTACTTATGACATACTTGTTGCTACTAGGTATATGCAAATCTTGTGAAATAAGACTTGCTCCTAAAGGGAACAGTGAAGATCTCTGTGCTAAACACATCACTAGGCAAATAACTAGGCTAATAAGACCCTTGACCTCAGAGATTCAGGAAGTTTGTCTAGCTCAGGTAGGTTTAGGGACAATCCATGTAAATTTCTGAGTCTAGAAACAGTCTCTATATAAGTCCCATGTTTCAAACATGACAAAATATAAAGACTTTTATAAAGTCACCTAGCAGGCACACAGGAATTGACAATCTTGATTCTTTCAGTTTAAGCAGAAAGATCCCTAACCAAACCCTGAGTCTGTTTAGAACCCAGAAGTGACTCCATATCCAGTACAGAAATTTCTTTCTATCCATACCTCTGAAAGCAATGTCAAATATCACTTGTGGGTGGAATCTTTTGAATGTCATTTGGCTGATTTCTTTATTCCCCAAGAAATGAGTGTAACTATGGAATATATAAAGAAAACCACACTGCCCCATCTTAAAAGACACTCCCAATGTCCCCGTGAAGATTTCAGTACACATAAATAATTCCAAAATGAACATGGCAGATAGAGCATGGATGTTGGAACCCTAGAGTCCTGGAGACTTATTTAAGTCTGGCTTAATTGGCTCTCACATGGCCAACCACTCCAACTGTTTGTTAGTTGTGGCCTTGAGCAAGTTATTTAGCATTTTAAACAAGGGCTAGAGTATTGGGGATATTTTGCCACTTTTTGAAAAGGCAATGAATGGACCAAATGAACACAGGGGAGAGAAATGCACAGTGTGTTAGGAACCATTTAGAGTCAATTGCAAAAGAGGTATAGATTGTAGAGTAGCATTTGGAACCAGGTCAAGTTTAAGGTAAACTTGAACTTCAGAGCCAACTGCATTTTACTTGGAAACACAGAAGAACCTTTAAAGCTGGTCACTTCTTAAAATATCCAAATCAGGGACCAGCAGTTGGCATAATGGCTATGTTGCTGGACTCCCATGTAGCTGACTGTGGTTCGAGTCCTGGACCTGGTGGCTTAAACTAACACCAGGCACGTGTGTGTGCATGCCCAAGATCCCAGGAGGAGAATGGAGTAGAAGGGATTGTGGCGTGGCCATCACCACTGGGAAGTGATTTCTTGCTTTCTATCTCTCTGTCTGTCTCTGTCTTTCTGGGAAGTGCACGTGTCCTGTAGAAAAAAACCTCTCCCAAAAGAAAACAAAATAAAAAATATCCAAATCAAAAGAACATGTCGTCTAAGAGTATGTAAGTGTCCAAAGGACAAGGATTCTGTAATTTGCCAATAACCCTAGTCCTAAGGAATTTAGGTGTCATTTTTTTGTTGTTTGTTTTGTTTTCCAGTAACAGCCAGATGAATACACAATCTCAGTAAGGTGTATGACACCACCTTGTAAATCATACTTGTTATGAAAATAACAAGCTGCTAATGCTCTCCATGCTCTTTCAGTGATAGTAGAACTAATAGTGGCAGTAGTAGTGGTGGTTGCCTAGTGGTGGTAGTAGTCTAGTGGTGGTGGTAGTAATAGCAGAGTATTTAGGGGCCAGGCCAGGGAGCCATGGTCATTTCAAGTTACATATTTAATGCACTGTAAGTGGCCAACTCTGGAAAATACCAAGGTACATGGTATATAAATTGCCCCTAACTAATATATTTTCACCTGATAATCCCCTCACATCACTCAACTGAAACTGCCACAACAAATCAATAATACCGTTGATTTGGAAACCATCCTTGTTATGGTGGATAGTAATGAACAGTAAATCTGATCTAACTAAGTTTAGCTAACTCTCAAGGTTAGGATTTTTATGGAAGTTGACAGGACTGTGAAGAATTCCTTTAACTTAGTGCCTGCTATGGTTGCTATTCAGTGGAATTGGGTTGGTTGTGCTATTGTTTGCTATTTAAATACTTTCTTAACATATTTTGTGAACTAAATATGTATTTTGGTATTTGAGTTGCAGTTATCTTTTGGGGAGACATGTCATTAAATAATTACAAATATAAAATGTAAAGTTGTAACTGTCAGCTTAATTTGGGAAGTTAACAACATCAATGCTGTTCTGAAGATAATGAGTTGCCCTGGAGTTGGAACCTTGATGGGATTCATTTACATGTGCACAGACACAGAGAGGCAGCTGTCCCTCCCCTAACGGTTGGGAAGGCGCGTCAGAGAGAGTGCTGGTAATCAGATTTGACACTCTAACTGATGGCTGATGGAGTGTAAGGGCCTTGGCAGGGAATGACTTCAGGGACTTCTAATAAGGGTTGGCAAATGATCAGGCCACACAGTCACACTGTAAATGCCAGTAGTCCCATACTCCATTCACTCCCCAGGAAGACCCCAGAGCAAAATATAAAATAAAGTAAGATAAAATAAAGTCAAATGAGTTGCAAACATTAAGAATCTTTTAATAGACCTTTGTCCATAGTGATTCTTTTATAACACTGTTTTCAAGTCATTTTAATTTGTGTTCATTAATACAAAGAGAAAATAAAAATAGTAGCAAGGTCTCTGTCTGTTTTGTTTGTTTGTTTCTTTGTTGACTTATGAAATCAAAGATAAATTCCTTGCAAAGGCAACTATGAAATCTCTACACAAATCTCTAAATTGTATTCTTGAACCAATTAAACTAATTTCAGGAGTTCTAATAAGAAATTAACTTATATATTTTTCTCAACATTTCCACCTTAAAATAAAATACTACAATCTCCAGGTAGAAAAAAATAATGCTTATTTTTAAAGCTGGATACCAAAGAGGCTAAAATTTTTTATTTAAAAAAAAGGCATGCCAGAGGAAAAGTAAAAATAGAACTGACCTTTGAAGATAGAAATTTCTTGTATTTAAATCTGACTTTCATTAAAATAAATATAAAAATAAAATAAGAAAGAATGTACCAGAATAGCCTCTTTTCAAGTTAAAAATACAGAGCCACATCAAATTATTTTGGGAACCAACCAAGAAAAAAAGGGAGGAAGAAGTTCAAATATGATGTATAATCATTTCTTATTGAAGTTAGAGTGATTAAAATCTTGCAAATTTTTGGTGAATTAAACTAACCAGACTTGGCATATTTGTATCAATCCTAATAACACACATTGCTTGACCACACAATTTAACCATGTAAAAATTATCTAATTCTGTTTCTCCTCCTTAATAAATTTACTTTAAGGTTCCCATGGGAAATAGTTAATACATATTAAAGATCCTGGGGTTCACTAATTTTTAAACCCATCCCTTCTAGAACTGTCTATTTCTTTATCCCAGTACCTCTGAGTACTCCCCAGTCACACACAAAACAACCCAAGCTTGAACTTGTATGCCTTTGATTTTATAAATTCTCTGTTGAAAATCTTCCTCTCTCTTGTTGTCTGGGTAAAATTAATCTATTTCCTAAAAATTCAGCACAAGGTAGAGGCTCTCCCATGATCTCTTCCTCTAAGAAGAGAGAGCTCTGTTCTGCTCTGCCCCATTTTTGCCTCACCAGAGGTTTGGGGTTACTTATCATAGCATGCCCATCTCCTTCTGGTTGGCCTGCCTGAGCTGAAGACTCAGGGAAGCAGAAACCTACCTTCTGAGACATCATTGCTGCCAGGGCTCCAGAAGTGGTTAGGGTGCAGCAAGATGTATTGTGTATATGGGGAGTTGAGAGCCTGTGGCACAGTGCTGCTCCATAGTCCACTGCTTTTTCATCTTGACTTATAAAAGCCATCTGGTCTGATATAGTGGAAAGAGTGTGGCCTTAAGAGGCAGGCATGCCTGGGTTGTGTGACCTCAGTCCGCAAATTGTGTAACCTTGCTGAACCTCAGATTCCTCATCCACTTTACAAGAGTGTTGGGGGATTAATATGCAAAAAGCTTGGAATATAGTAATCAATAAAGATCATTGCTCCTCTATTTCTCTCTTCATGTTGATAAACATTCCGGGTGAAGAAGACTGTGAATTCTGTGCTAAATTTAGACCGAAGCCAGTTTTATTGCATTAAACCACTCAATAACTCTTTATGTAATTTATTCCTTTTTTATTTCTTTTATGTAATTTATTCCTTAACTATTTCAACAATTTATCAGTTTAATGACCTTCTTTTAAAAAAAAAAAAAAAAAAAAAAGCAAATGTTTGACCCCAGAAGCATTATTTTAGAAAACTATATTATGGAAATTATTTAAAATGCAGATAAAGACACTGGCACAACAATAAAACAATATGTTCTGGGAGATGGACCCACACAGAAAGGTTCCCGGTTCATGTACTGAGACCTCCCTAAGTACACCAGCTGTGTGTGTGTTGATGATCTGGGGCTGGCAGAAGCTGGAAGTCAATCTTAGTGTCAGGAGATTGTTGGAGGTATGTGTGCTTGTGCTCTCTCTCTCTGTCATGAAAGATATAATTAAACTTTTAAAAATACAAGAAATTGAGACCAGCAGATGGTGTAATGGCTACGTCACTGGAATCTACATAGTTGACCATGGTTCGAGTTATAGACCTGGAGGCTTGAAACTCATGCTGGACATGTGTGCATATGTGCCCAGAGTCCTGAGAGGAGAGTGGAGGAGAAGGATTGTGGTGTGGCCATACCTCCTGGAGGAGGGGGGAGTGATTTCTCACTTTCTGTCTCTCTGCCTCTCTGGTGAGTGCATGTGCCCTATAGCAAAAATCTCTCTAAAAATTTTTCAGAAAAATACAAGAAATTCAGATAAATAATAATGTGGAAAGTTTTATTTTATTTTAATTATGATAGTTAAATATTAGGGGCATCCAAGAGTAGATAGGTTGGTTAAATTATTGAAGATCCACCTAGTCAATTATTATATAGTATTAAGTTGATGTTTTACAACATTTTTATGATAGGAAACCACTAATGATTTAGTAAGAGTCACACAGTATTCATTAAGTACACACATCTAATAAAATTTTTTTAAATAAAATAAACTGAACACAAAGTTATTTAAATAACAATATGATCTCAGTTATGCCCCTTATCTTCTAAGAATCTACATACATATATTTATAAAAAAAGTACAGAAGGAAATATAGTCATTCCTTGATATCTTCTGGGGATTGGTTCCAAGATCTGCCCTCCATCCCTAGGAAACCGGAATCTGAGTATTTTCAAGTCTCTCATAAAACCTAACACAATGTAAATGCTATGAGAATAGTTGTTACACTGTATTATTAGGTTGTCAGAAAAGTCATGACGTGTTTTTCTGTTTTTCTATACAAAAATGTGCTGTGACCTTTTCAAGAATTCAATATTTTTTATGTGTGTTATCATTTTTTTAAATGCCAGAGGGTGCATGTGTTCACCAGAGAAAGTCAGAGAGACACAGAGAGAGAGAAAACACACCCTAATGGGCATAGTCACACCATAATCCCTTCTCCTCTACTTCTTTATCCTGTCAGGATTTAGGGCATGATCACACATATTCATTCATGGTATGTTTTTCAACTCACCCAGACAGGATTCAAATGGCAGCAGCTATGTGGGATCCAGATTCCTTAATGACTAGGTAATAGGCTGTGGGTGTTTGTTTGTTTGTTTGTTTTTTGTTTTTTGTTTTTGTTTTGTTTTGTTTTGTTTTGTTTTTGCTATAGGGCTCATGCGCTCCCCAGACAGACAGAGAGAGACAGAGAGATAGAAAGTGAGAAATCACCCCCCGGGGGGATTGCCACGCCGCAATCCCTTCTTCTCCATTCTCCTTTTGGGATCTTGGGCACACACGCACACACGCCCGGCGTGAGTTTAACCAACTGGGTCCGGGACTCGAACCGTGGTCGACTATATGGGAGTCCAGCGACATAGCCATTACGCTAACTGCTGGTCCTGGGCTGTGTATTTTTTAATTGTTGTAGGCATTGTTATTTTTCACTGGGGGTATTTTGGAATTATTTTTGTTTTGTGATTGATTGAATCTGCAAATGTGGAATCTGAGATACAGAGGGCCAGTTATATCCAAAAACACAAATAGTGGTATAGTATTGGTCAGTTGTAGCAGTCAGCTACTCCTCTTTGACAATGGAATTAGGAGAAATTTATATTTTGTTTTTCATAGATTCCTTTTCAGATTTTTCAATCTGGGCCTTTATTTGTAGCAGGGAAAAAAAGTTAATTTTAAAAGTCTTATAAATTAATCTTTTTTTTTTTTTTTTGAGAGGTTTTCGCTATAGGGCACATGCGCTTGCCAGACAGACAGAGAGAGACATAGAGACAGAAAGTGAGAAATCACCCCCCAGGAGGGATGGTCACGCCGCAATCCCTTCTCCTCCATTCTCCTCTCGGGATCTTGGGCACGCACACACACGCGCCCGGCGTGAGTTTTAAGCCACCGGGTCCGGGATGAGAACCGTGGTCGACTATGTGGGAGTCCAGCAACATAGCCATTACACTAACTGCTGGTTCCCAAAAGTCTTATAAATTGAAAACATGGATTTCTTTTATACTTTTATTCTTTTTTCCCCACTGCAAATACAGTGCATATCAGTTAAGACAAAGACATTATCCTATACATTATGATCAGCAAATAGCTTTTCATTTTTGTGTTAATTAAATGTATTTTTTCTTGTTCACTTCCATCACCTATTACATATCCCTACTACCCCTACACTATCTCTACTATCCATAGTTGCCCTCCCTGCTATTATACCTTCTAATCATTTAGTTTTTTCTGTAGAGAGCAGGCATTAGGCATATATTGAGTAGAGACATACAAGTCTGTCTTTGATAGTCTGGCTTGCTTTGCTTAGCATTATTTCTTCCATATTTGTTAACATTTTATCAAATGTCAGGGTCTCACCTAGAGATGGAACTCTGGGTGAATAGTATTTCATAAAGTACATTTGCCACATTTTTTCAATCCACTTGTTTATTTTTTGGCATTTAGGTTGATTCCATGTTCTAGCAATTGTAAATAATGCTGCAATAAACATGGATTTATAAGCCTTTTTCTAACTGAAGGTTTTCCTATCCTTTGGGTAAATACCTAAAAGTGGAATTTCTGGGTCTTATAGTAGTTCTATTTGTAGGTTTCTACATCTTGATTTTTAAAATATATGCTTATAGATATAAAAATTGAGTTCAGTGCTTCTCAAGCCAGAATTTTCTTAGTAATTTTCTCTTTCTGTAAGATATTAGTTCCATAAAGTGAGAAACATGTCTTTAATGTTAAAATTTCAGTTTACTTCTAATAGAAATTCATCAGGTTATTCCCTTTTCCAGGTGAAAATGTCTAAGTCAACCTAGAACTGAACCAATCATCCACTATGGCTCCAGTTTTGAGAGGAGGTACCCCCACACCTACGCCATGTAGCTGGGTGATGGCTCTCTAAAACGCTTCGTCTGGGGATTCAGTTCTATATTTTATTATGACTTTTGAATGTTTTTTGATCTTAATTGTTTTTTATTATTAAAAAAATGACCTTTATTTCCTAAGTTTCACTAGTTAGTTTCTTAGAAAAAAGTTAAAAATTCATGCTTGAAAAGAATCTCATTTTCAATTAAAAAAAGGGGGGGAACCCCATTTTCTAATCTGTTATTGTCCTACATAAATTACATTTCATTTTAGGAAGGGCATGACTTAAAGATGAACATTTGATATAATCATCAAAAGTTTCTTTTATTGGTGATTGATTTTCCCAAATATTTATCAAATTTTTTCTCCTTAACTCACAATAGGATGATAAATTATGTTTAGAGTCTTTTTGAAATGTAAATAAATATCCCTTATAAGCATTGAATTTTTAATATTACTACTAGAATTACATGTGCAAGAAGCACTAAGGATTAAATTTCAGTAATTCCTCTCTTTGGTCCAGTGTTATATATAAGATTTCTAAACTGTATTGATGTACAAGGAGGATATGTAGAATAATCATGGAGAAAATGAATGGGGACCAGAAAGGACTTTCTAAAACAATGATAAAGGAGGCCAGACCCAAACTGTACTGGTTAAGGGAAGTCAATACCACATGGCCAATCATGATTCAAGTCAGGGCCTCACAGGCATGAGAAACATGCCAGGTGCAGGTGAATGTATGCACCAAATCCTGACAAGATGGAGAAATAGAGGAGAAGAAATTGTGATGTGACCATGCCCCACTGGGAAGTACCACACAGTCTTTTCATGTGCCGTCTAGTAATAAAAAGAAGAAAAAGAAGAAAGGAAGGGAGGAAAGGAGGGAGGGAGGGCAGAAGGAAAGAAGAAAGGAAAGAAAGAAAGTCTAAGAGAGAGAGAGAGAGGCAGGAGAAGAAAGAAAGAAAGAAAGAAAGAAAGAAAGAAAGAAAGAAAGAAAGAAAGAAAGAAAGAAAGAAAGAAAGAAAGAAAAGAGAAAGAGAGAGAACGAACGGAGGGAAGGAAGGAAGGAAGGAAGGAAGGAAGGAAGGAAGGCAGGAAGGCAGGAAGGAAGGAAGGGAATCAAAGAAAGAAATAGGGTGATTAAGGCCACTACCTAATGAAGCCTCAGACCGTCAACTGTTTAGCACACATTAGTTCCCACAGCTCAACTCTACTGCCCTTTCAGATCTGCTACCACTTGAGAGAAGAAAAAAAATCAAAGGATTAGTCAAACTCCCCTTCATTTGCGATGACTCAGAGACCCATGTAATTCCAAATAAGTGCATTTTTTTTTAAATATACCATACTCAAAATGAAATTTTGGAGTTAAAATATTTGCAAGAATTTTTCAGTAAAAGCATTGGAGTAATACTCTTTTCCTAAATATCAATACTAAGCAAGTATTTATTGAATGAACATGTCTAATGCCATGTGCGGCACTGCAGGAGATAGCAAAATTCAACAGTTCTTAAAGAGCTGGCAGGTGGAGGTGTTTCACCACTGACATTGTAAACATACTTAATTAACACTTTCCTGAAGAAAAACCGATTCTGAGCACATACACTGGAGAGAGAGATAAACTACAGTGTGAACCAACAAAATCTAAAGTGCTTCCCCCAAAGAGAGACACATCAGAATATATTATAGCTGTACTTTTAAATTACTTCCAAGCTCATTATATCATTTGATTAAATTGTGTTGAGAGTTCTTTCATCTCATTGATCTACACTCTGTTTATAATTTATATTAGGAACTATGGCATTCTTATCTCAAAGAGGAGGTAAATTGCATAAAATTCAGCCTTTTGTAAGATTTCTGTATTTTGTGGTTATGCACTTTCATACCTTAAAATATGGAATCAGTCTCTTATTCAGTGCTTAACTGAATAAGTAAAATACACACTGCTGCTCATTGTAGTAGGCAAGAGGTTTTCCCATGCTAAGGCAATAGTGCACACATGTGTTTACGGACAGTACGTATATATGACAACTGCTGTTGCTGAGAGGGAGCTCCGAGGAGTAGGTTCAGGAGTACAATGATTTCTTGCAGTCACCTTCATTAGATAGGAAGTGTTATATACCTTGTGTTTTTTCTCCATATTAAAGCTATACTCTTCTTTTTTTTTTCTTTTTTTTGGGGGGGGGGGGGGGGAGAGGTTTTTGCTATAGGGCACTTGCACTCACCAGAAACACAGAGAGAGACAGAAAGCGAGAAATCACCTCCCGAGGGGGGGATGGCCACTCCGCAATCCCTTCTCCTTTCTCCTCTTGGGATCTTGAGCATGCACGCACACACGCCTGGCGTCAGTTTAAGCCACCGGGTCCAGGACTTGAACCAATCGGGTCGACTACATGGGAGTCCAGCGGTATAGCCATTACACTAACTGCTGGTCCCAAAGCTATACTCTTGAGAGAAGTTCTCCTCTTCTTACCTTTGTAAAAAATATTAGGTACAGTGTTCTCACCCTTATTTTAAGCTTGTCCGTACCCGAGAGAGAGAAAACAAGCTGCTTTCAGATACTATTGTTGGTTAAATCGTGTACCTCCACCCCCAAAAAATGATGCTTTGAAGCCCTAACTCCCCAGTAGCTCAGAATGTGGCCTTCTTTGGAAATAGGGTCACTGCAAATATAATTATTTAAGCCAAGATGAAGTCGTACTGAGATAGGGTGGGCCCTTAATTCAATAAATCTGCTGTCTTTAGAAGAAGAGGGACGTTTAGGCTCAAATACAGACAGAAAGAACATGGTCACGTGAAGACTGAGGTAGAGGTTGGTATGAGGCTGCCACAAGGCAAAAAATGCCTAAGGCTCCCAGAAGCTGGAAGAGGTAAGGAAGAATCTTTCCCTGGAGGCTTTGGAGGAAGAATAGCGCTGCCTACAATCTGATTTCATACATCTATCCTACAGAAATATAAAATAATGCATTTTTGTTGTTTAAACCATTCAGTTAGTAGAACTTTGTTAAAGCAGCTCTGGAATAAAATACAGATACCATAGTAGAAGATCAAGCCAAAGACCAAACAAGTTCAACTAATCAAAGACAACCAATCAATCAAAGATTGTCCAACTTCTCACCATGAATTATGCAAATCCTTTTTGTACATGTCAGTGTAAAAAAGGAGAATGTCACCTCGTGGTTAGCTATTATAAATCCATCTAAAATTGTTGCTGTCTAACAGATGACTGATAGACTCCAAGATTCTTACTACTGTGCAAGGAAGGAAAAAAAGAACATAAATTTAGCTTTTGGTTGAATATTGAGATTAGTTTTACTCGCTTGCTGAGCAAATCAGAATGCCAGTACACATGAAAATGGGCAGGAGAGGTTAAAGAAAAGTTGATAAGCAAAGCTAAACTGAGACACCTCATCTCTCCCTCCCTCATACACATACAACACTCTCTCCAAGAGATTTTCAAAGAGATCGTAGGTGGTCACACATGAGCAAGTAACCAGTGAGGTTTGTTCCTAATGATGCTTGACAGCGATCCCCAACTTTCAGCTCTGGCCACACAGTCTGTCCTCCTGTTGGACACATTTATTCTCACACATTCCCATTTTCCTCAGGTACACATCTGTTTTCTTACTTCTATATCCTCACAAAATCTGTTCTCAAGTTTTCTCTTGGAAAATTTGTGAACATGGTGATAACAAGTATGTGGTCACTGAACAAACAGTGCCAGCAACAATGTTGGCTAATAGACTTAAGGAAGAATTTTTTTTTATAAGCACTTATCTATCCACTGATTTTAATAGGTCATGTCTTCATTTTGGAACAAGAGTTTAGGATATGCTTTATCAGACTTTCGTTAATCTGAGTTAGTTGAATTCAGATTTTTCTTGCATTTTAATTATGATTTACATGGTAAAAATCCTTACGAACTGGTTTATATGGTTAAAATGATTTTGAGAATTTAACGAAAAATTTAGTAAATATACCTGAATAGTATTATTGCTAAAAGACATATAATAAAAATTCAGCATTCATTTTGCATAAGCATTGTGGTATTTGCTAAATACTGCAAATATCTTTAGAATACCAGAACGAAATGGTGCCCACTAATCAGATGTCTTTTTCATAACATAAGCTTTTTTATGGTCTTCATTTTTGATCTTTCTCTCTGTAAAGTATTGGTTATTTAAAAGGATATTCTCTAATTAAAATTTAATATCCAGAAATGAAAGATAGCTTCAATACTAGACATTTATAATGGCTTTATTATATATCTCCTTGCTCAAATGACAAGTTAAAGTTTTCTCAGCATGACATGAGAATAATGTATCAATGGATATCAAAATGAGGAGGATCTTCATTGGAAAAAATGTTTTGTACTCTCTCTAGGAGAGAGCAAATTATCTTAAAACACTGGGGATTTTTATTCATTTTTTATGCAGGAATATCCTACTTTATTAAGCTCATGTTGAATAACATTAAAGGAAAGAGTAAACTTAACCATATCATATTCTACTAGTTTCTGAAATGCACAGGATGGTTATATTATATATTTTCTGTGAGAATTGCTAATAAAAGCAACTACAACATGAATGTGTTCTGAAAAACAAATGAATGTGTTCTACATGGAATTTATAACAAAGACTTGGTGGGGAAATGTAGGAAATGAAACAGAAGTCCAAGTATGGGTTTACCCGAAAGCACCAAATTCATACCACATTATCTCAGTACTTTTCTGGATTTGAATGCATGATAATAGGTTTTAGTAGGATTGGACACACTTTCCAAGATGTAAAGTTGACAATGTTTAGAGTATTAATAAAATATTTTTGAAGAACACAGCCTGAGTAGTCAGAGGAGGGAGAGTCTTAAAATAGCTTTAATTCCCATAGTTTTGCTATGAAGATTAAATAAAGCAATGGACACCTTACTTAAACTATAAACCACAAGGCTTGGTTTCTCAAACAGTAAATAGATAATAAGATGCAGGTGAGGGGCCAGCATATGGCATAATGGTTTTGTTGCTGGACTCCCATGTAGTCGATCACAGTTTGAGTCCCAGACCCAGCGGCTTAAAACTCAGGCGCATGTGCCTCATGCCCAGTATCCTGAGGGTAGAATGGAGGATAAGGGATTGCGGTATGGCCATCCCCCTGGAGTGTGATTTCTCTCTTTCTATTTCTCTGTCTCTCTCTGTTTTTCTGGTAAGCACATGCTTCCTATAGTGAAATCTTTCTCAAAAAAAAAAAAAAAAAAAAAAGAGGCAGGTGAAATAGAATTTGTTAATCAGTATCAGAAAAGTTATGAAAGAGATTACTTAATGCATTCTAACCCATAGTCAATAACATAGGACTTTACAAAAGACTATCCCTTTCTCCTGTTTTTGTTTTGTTTTGTTTTGAGAGGTTTTTGATATAGGGTGCTTGCGCTCGCCAGAAAGAGAGAGATAGAAAGTGAGAAATCACAATCCCTTCTTTCTACTCTTGGGATCTTGGGCACGCATGCATACGTGCCCGGTGTGAGTTTAAGCCATAGGGTCCAGGACTCGAACTGCAGTCGACTACATGGGAGTCTAGCGACATAGCCATTACGCTAACTGCTGGTCCCTGATTTCTCCTGTGTTAAAAATTGTTTTTGTCTAGTGTTCTAGGTACATTTAGTTTGTTATATCTATTGTATTTTTCATTATGATCACTTCATGCAGTCATTGTTTAGTTACTCAGGACTACCAATTTCTTTCTTTTTCTTCTTTCTTTTTTCTCAGTTTTTGCTATAGGATATGTGCCTTTCCTCTCAGATATTCACCTCTCTGTTTTTTTATAGATCCCTTCAGACTTTTTTTATTGGAGAATTTTGCTGTTCATTTAAATAGATGCCTATAATGTTTCTGGGTTTCTTATACCTGAAGGGTTTTCAAAATAATTAGTTTATTGCATATTCAGAAATCGAAGTTGCTACAACTCATAATCCATTCATTGACTATATTAAACTACTTGGGGAAAAAAAACGACAATAAGATTCTGAATAACACATGTATTTTATGATAGATATGACCAAAACTTAATTCTAAGAGGAATTTTATTTCAATATCCTAAAAGAAAATTCATTTTGTGTTTGTGTGGCAAAATAAAATTTAAAAATAATAATGAATAAACGTGGACTTCAAAAAAATACTTTCATTTTATGATAAGAAATTATTGATACGGTATCAGTGAAAAAAATGGAATTAAAAAAAATATTACCAGGGAGCACATGCTCACAACTGAGAGAACCCCCTGTCCCATAAGGAACAGTCACAATCCTTTCTTCTTCATTTCTCCCTCCATTTAGGATTATAGACTATACACACATGTACCTGGCATGTTTTTGTAGGCTGCCAAGTCTGGGACTCAAACTGCCCAATCAACCACATGGGATTAAGCTGTCTTAACCACCATGCCACAGACTGGCCTGAAAAATAGGATTTTACTTGGGAGCCAGCAGTTAGAGTAATGGCTATGTCGCTGGACTCCCACGTAGTCGACCGCGGTTCACGTCCCGGACCTGGTGGCTTAAAACTCACGCCGGGCGCGTGTGCGTGCATGCTCAGGATCCCGAGAGGAGAATAGAGGAGAAGGGATTGTGGTGTGAGTATCCCCCCTGGAGGGTGATTTCTCGCTTTCAGTCTCTATGTCTCTCTCTGTCTGGCGAGCGTACACACCCTATAGCGAAAACCTCTCCAAAAAACAAAAACAAAAAAAAGATTTTACTGTTAACTACTTTATGTCAAATTTAAAAGTAAACATAGGAATTGCTTATACATTACTGTAGAAAAAATGATATGTCATTAATAAGGAACTATTTAGGTAGTGCAAGTCCCATAGAAACTTAGGGTTTTGTTTTTTTGTTTTGTTTTGTTTTGTTTTGTTTTTATAGAGGTTTTCACTATAGGGCGCGTGCGCTCGCCAGATAGAGAGAGACATAGAGACAGAAAGTGAGAAATCACCCCCCGGGGGGATGGCCACGCCGCAATCCCTTCTCCTCCATTCTCCTCTCGGGATCTTGGGCATGCACGCACACGCGCCCGGCGTGAGTTTTAAGCCACCAGGTCCGGGACGCAAACCGCGGTCGACTACGTGGGAGTCCAGCAACATAGCCATTAGGCTAACTGCTGGTTCCCTTGTTTTTGTTTTAAGGGTTTTTGCCATATGGAGTGTGAGAGAGACAGAGAGAGATGGTGAGAGGGAAAGTACGAAATCTCCCTGCAGAGGGGATGGCCACACCACAATTCCTTCTCCTTTGTTCTCCTCCTGGAATTTTGGACATGCACATACACACACCCAGTGTGATTTCCAAGCCGCAAAGTCTGGGACTCGAACCATAGGAGTCTAGTGCCTCCACCACCACACCATCTGCTGGTCCCTGGATTTCATTTCTACCAGCATCACTCAGTACTCATGTGTGTGTAGCCCAGCTCTCCAGGTCAAGCTGCTGGGCCTCAGCCTGACCAGCAGGGGATGCCAAGTGTTCCCCATCCCAGGGCAAAGTGTCGACAGTATTTCAAATGCCCAGTCCTCAGCACCAGGAGGCCAGCCCCTCTGCAGCACGCAACAATCATTCTGATTCATAAGTCTCAGAATCAGCCTTGTACATTCAACTGAAGTCTCAGAAGCAGAAAAATCTGTGAAGAGATTTAGTGTTCTGCCTGCTGTGTTTTCCTTTTAAATTTTCAGAGGTTATAAAATCCAATAAGTTATTTTACAATGGAAAATAAATATAAATATTTTATTCAAGTGTTTATTCTTTTTTCAAATGCTTTATTTCATTTATATTTACTTGTGAGGTGGCCTAAGGCAAAATGAAATAAAAGCACACTGTTAAGATCTGGAAGGCTATTCAATTGCAGCACATGCAATTAATGGAGCATAATATTGGTTGAACACTGTGTGTGCATTACATTTATTCAGTGCAACTAGTGACATAGCACTCTGGAGCTAGGTCCACCTTGAGCTTGCTCTTAACATGACATTGTGTAGAAAATGGCTGTGCTTTAGTGCAATAAGGCTGATGTCATCAACCTAAAGATGACTCATGTCCCTACTTTTTTTTTAATTTTATTTTTTATATTTTTTATGAAGTGCTACCACATGAATCAACCTTGACAATGGATTCAAAGGTTTCTAACTTGAAAGAAGCTAGACCTAAAAGGCAACATGTAAATGATTACATTTATATTAAATGCACAGAATAAACAATGAAGAGAGAAAGAACACAGATTAGTGGTTGCAGGGGCTGGGTGGGAGGGGAGACAGAGAATGACTGCTTAATGGGTATGGGATTCCTTGAGGGGTGATGAGAAGGTTCTGGAACTTGACAGAGATGGAGGTCACACAACACTGTAAATGCTGCTGGATGGTACATTTCCAAATGGCTAAATCATGTCCCTACTTAGAGATGTTTGCCCTCTTTATTTTATGCTCAGGATCATTACATTATTTGACATAATTCAACCCCTTCTTACAAATGCTTATTAATTTTTGAAAATTTTATTATGTTTTGAAGAAAAGACAAAGCCTTGAACAGAGCTGTTAGAGGAAGCAAATGGACTTCAAAAATGAGCAACACAAACCACAGCCTTGTCTTCAGCAGTCATTGAAAACCAGTCACCTTGGCAACACCAACAGCCTGCAGTATGTGCCAGGCTATTAAGAATTCACAGAGCATTTTAGAGGGTCCAGTACAACATATAATCTCTCAACATGATATATTCTAGGTGGATGTATTGCTGAGGTTCTCATGTGTGTGCCCTGGAACTCTTAAATGTTTCGTGGGAAATTGACATCAGTTTTAATGTACTTCAGTAGGAGAAAGAATGAGTTCATCGATTCAGTTATTTGACAAACATGTAATAAGAAACTTCCCTGTATATGTCTTGTACTATTCTTGGGGCTGTGGATACAGCAATAAAAAATTTTTAAAAAATTTTAAAAAACATAAAAATGTATGTCTTGATGGAATTTATATTGCATGCATGAGTTATATGGATATAACAGAGTACTATATTTTCATTAAAAAGAATGAATTAGATTTCTCTATATCAACAAAGAGAAGTTTGAAAATATCATATTGGCTGAAAAAGCAAGTTCTCCCATAAGAAATAGTCAACTATGTAAATTTTAAAAAAGAGAGAGAGAGAGAAAATTCAGGACAATATGTATAGTTCATGAAGATATATATGTGTGGTGTGTGTGTGTGTGTGTGTGTATATGTGTGTTTATCTGCATCAGGCAGATAAACTTTATGTTTAATCATATATATATATATATATATACGCACACACACACACACATATATAATCAATATTATATACTGATTTTATATACACATCTATATGTGTGCATATATACCTATATATATATATATTCTATATATGTACATATTCAAATAACTATTGTCTTCCAAAGACTCTAAGCCATGATTTTCTTTGTTTCATTTCTTTTTCCATAAGGAATACCTTGCATATCAGTCAAGACAAAGATATTACTATCCACATCATCATCATCAGATAGTTTTATATCATTTTTTCCAGATTCATCACTTTTATGACAACCCAATATTTTTTCAATCTTTCTTTACTTCAGCAATTTGTATATACAACTGGTCCTGCTTTACTGTTTTGTTTTAGTTTGCATTTTATTTATGCTATGTTTTCTTTCTCTGCTACTGGGACATAGCATTTTACCCCTTACTAGCTCTGTATATGGTGGCAATTGCTGTATGATTTTACCAGTGATCCTTTGTTACAAAAGATGCGGACTGGCAATGGGTTTCACAATAAGTTATATCTGGGGAAGTCACTTAGAAAATTGAGTTATTTTTGTAGTGAACAGTTCTGTGACAGGAAGCCAATCTCAATGCTTCTACTCAATCTCAAAGAGTCAGGCCATTTAAAACCAAATGATACTGGACATGGGAGTGACACTAGGAGCTCCATTAGACCATTTTCATCCTTGGCTGTTTGTGTAAGTAGGTATTCATTTGCATACATATTTGTATGCATGGATCAGTAAACTCATAATTCCCTTAGACATCTTCATGTGTCATTAAGACAGAAACATGGTCTAAGACCTTCAAGTGATAATCAAATTTAAAAAAATAATAAGCTGCTTCCAAAACAAATGCAGTAAAATCTGTGACCTTACAGGCCTACCAAGCTGCAAACCAACCCCAAATGTGCTTAGGAACAATTAGACTTGGGAACCAGCAGTTAGCTTAATGGCTATGTCACTGGACTCCCACGTAGTCGACTGCGGTTCGCGTCCCAGACCCGGTGGCTTACAACTCACGCCGGGCACGTGTGCGTACTTGCCCAAGATCCCAAGAGGAGAATGGAGGAGAAGGGATTGCGGCGTGACCATACCCCCTGGGGGGTGATTTCTCGCTTTCTGTCTCTATGTCTCTCTCTGTCTTTCTGGCGAGCGCACGTGCCCTATAGCGAACACCTCTCCAAAAAAAAAAAAAAAAAAAAAAAAAAAGAACAATTAGACTTGTTCTGAAATGAAAGCATAGTCCAAAAAAGAACAACCCAATCAAGGACATTGAGTCAGGTTCTTCAAACTCAATAAGAAATTCTCTGACTCATGGTGAAAATATATTTACTGTTGGGATCTAGTACACATGCATGTCCATACAAACACACACATAGTCCTATGTATGCACATAGGAACTAAACCAAACTTTCACATAACTCTATTATTTGTAATACACTCTAATACATTCTGTATTTTTCTATTTTTTAATAAAGTTACAATTCCAGAAATTGATTTCATAATCCATTAGTAGGTCGCTACCTACAGTGTGAAAACCATGGGCCCATAATAGTAAATGACCTCAGCTTAGTATCTATTTTCATTCTTAAATGATGCCTAGTTTCTTCAAATTCTTTCCCATAACCGTATGTCATCTGCATCAGGCACACAAACTTTATGGATAATTTTCACTGTTTCACCAAAAAGCCCAATGTTTTCAACTCTGTTTGGGTTGATAGGGTAGGTATGATCATTGTGAGTAGAAGTGCTATGCTCTGATCTTCTTTCACTTGTTTCCCGTTTTTAGTGTGTTTCTTTTTAGTCAGTACAATATCACACAAACACAAGTAGAACAAATGATCTACATGAGATACTCTTTTGGCTTCAAAATGTGGTAATCCTCTGGGACAGAAAATAATATTTATATTCCTCTTCTAAATATTAGTTAACCTAGTACAATAAGCAGATTTAATGAAATTATTTTTCCTTACCTTTTCTACATCTCTATAAGGGGCTACTTTAAAAAATATTTTATTTAACTTTATTTATTTATTTATTTTAATTAGGCCAGAGAGGGACAGAGAGAGAGAGAGATTAAAAAAAAAGAGAGAGAGAGAAAGTGAGAAAGCAAGCCGCCAGGTCCGGGACTCGAACTGTGGTCAGCCATGTGGGAGTCCAAAGCCCCTAAACCTCATGCCACCTGTCTGTCTTAAGGGGCTACTTTTAATTCTTCACAGTCCAAAATGGGTCATCTGTAGATAGCACCTCACATCGTCTCCTTCCTAGCAAGGGATTATTTTCACCCCCAAATTAGGAGTCACCTCCTCTCCTCTCCCCTTTAGTTCATCCTCTCATTCAGGCCAATTTTATGTCCTGTCAACTCTATTTCCGAAATCTATGTTGTTTCAGTATCAGTCATGGTGGCCCACACTGCTGATATGCTGTGTTCTATAGGTGGGGGCCACATGGGAGGCCCAGGTTTGATTCTTTGTCCAACCTAAAGGCCAGACATAATGGTGGTAACACATAACACATTCTTACCTTCTTCTCCTTACAGCTACAGCTGAAATACAACCCCTTATTTTAACACTTATTTAAGCAGCTCCTCTCTATACCTCCATTTCTTAATTCTCTAAATGTGCTTATTGTAGTTTGTGATGTTTTTCTTTGTCTATATACTCTCTTTGTCTCTAACCCCACTAAAAGAGTTTCCCCTAAACATCAATGGCCAAAAGTCTTATATGGTCATCATAAGTGAATAAATATGGTTTTAATATTATAAGCGTCTTTTTTAATCCTTAAAAATAATTCTTTAAAACATCTAATACTATCTTTTCTAAGGATTTATTCTTTTAAATAACTAGAAACCTAACTAGAGCAAAGATTAATGACAGACTCAAATATCTGCACAGACAAAGATCTGATCATTACCAAACTAAATAGGATAATTAGGTATACAGTCAGAATGCAGTGTGCAGCTTAAATTAGTAGTGTATAATTGAGCCTCACTTAACTGCAGGAGAATTTCACTGAGAGAATTTTATTTACATAAGAAAAATGTCTTAGTGAAATTGCTTTGAGAGAATTTAAACATATATATGCCAAATCACTCCTTATTTATCAAACCTAGCCCAGGGTTGTTAGCTTATTCCTCATGCCCCACGTACAGACATAATATCATTGTTTTTGGCCAAATGATTTCTTCTAGCAGCTCAAGAGGCAAGTTGAGGCTTCAATACTCTGAATATTTTATGCTACTTCTATAAGCACAACAGGATCTGACAAAGATTAGGTCAGCCATGTGGGGGACTCTGCCCCCCCCAATACAATGCCCTATTTTACTGATCCTATTTTTAGGGGAAACAAGATCTGTGTATCTTTGGTATCCAAGCAATCATTTAATTTAGCATGGTGCAATGTGGGAAGTAAATAGCAGTTTTATGACACAAACAAGCGGTTGTTTGTCCTCAGAGAGGGCTGCTGTCATTTTGGGGAGATGGTGCCAGCACACAAACCAACAGGATTGAATGTAACAATGCATGAAGTCATGAGTTATCAAGGCAGTTTAGGGTGAGAAGGGATCATCATCTGGTGGGTTAGACTTTGTGAGAGGTATTTGGAAGGGAGAGATTATAGAAACCAGAATATATATGGAAAGTCTCCACTTCTACTGTTAGGCATGCCAAGGTAGTGACCAGTTTGGAAAGCAAGCAAAATAAAAGAGCGTCTTTGACACATTTGCTCCCAATATAAATATTATCCTAGATTTCCCTCCTTCTATGCATGCTGTTCCAGTGAGTTTGGTCTACACCTGCTGCAACCATATTGCTCACCACCCACTGACTTGTTTCTCAGAATAAATTTCAACACAAGTAGCACACTAATAGTCTTCTTTCGGAACATCCAAATACATGACAATGTTTATGAAAATGTGTAATTTCCCCTCCCCTTTCCTTACCTTATTCATGACTTCAGAGGCACCAGTTATCCTATTGGTGAATGTCTGCAGATCTGTCCTCTCTGTTCATTTTACGTACGATGTTTACACATACACACATGTATTTATTGCCTCTAGGACATAACATTACTAGCATAACATGCTGTTCTGCAATGACTTTAGGTAGTATCATGGAGATCTTTCCATGTATACATTTATCTTACAGACTTTTAAATGGCTGCAGGGTATAGATGTGACCTGATTCATTTCCTTAATTGGCTTTAAGGTTTATTTAAAATTTTTCATTTTTAACACTGTAGTACATTTTGGGGGCATATATCGATGTGTGCATAAGTTTGAGTGTTTCCATTGGATAAAAATCTTTGAAGGAGCAAGTAGATTGAAATGTATGTAGTGCTCACATTTGAAATATGTTGGTAGGTTGTCCTCCAAAACACAAAGACTTCACCTATTTACATGCCCACTGGTGAGAGTTAATTTCCCACATCTTTGTCAAGATTACACATTAGCAAATTTAAAAAAAATAATCTTGGATGAAAATAGCATCTCATTTTGCATTGATTTAGTCATGGTCTAAATAAATTCTGCTTAGCAGTTAATTAAAATATAATTTATTTCATTCATGGAAAATTGGCATATGTGCAATACTGGGTTATCTAATCCTAGAATGTGATCTGCCTCCTGAGTTATCTAGATCTTCTATTATGTCTTTTAGTAATGGTTTAGGGTGTTCTTTAAGTCTATTTTTTACATTTTCAAGCCATGAGTTTAGTTCCTTTCTTATCTACATCTGGATTAAGAGAATTTGATAACTTTAAAGTCATTATCTTTTTTTCTAATTTTATTTCTCTTTTAGTTAATATTCATTTAACTTTTCACCTCATTTCCAGTGCTAGATATTTCATTGATCTAGCAAGAAATGTATTTTACTACAGAGTACAGCTATTCTACAGTGCTTTTCTCTATAAGACATTTACATGAATGTTCTTTTTCAGTATTATAATATTCCTGACAAGTAATATTGTCCCATTGTATAGATGTAAAAACAGAGGCCCTTTTAGGTTGCATATGTACTCGGGGCTATGCCAACAGAAATACACACCACACAATGAGGTAGTTTACCTGAATCTTTGAAAGTCCTGCCTTCCCCTGGCTTTCTTAATACCATGCCGTGTTGGGTCCTCTGCCCCTCCTTTCTCTTTCATTCTGTCTTTTGGAGGGTTTTTCCTTCAGTCCCTCCCAGGGTCCATGAGCTTCAGTTCCCATAAAGGGCTCCTCCTTCTCATGCATAGCTAGATGCTCTAAGCTCAGTCTCCAGATTGATTTTAAGTCACATATTTCGAGTGACTCAGCATATTTGCAGCTGACCACCTGACTTTCCTAAGACAGAGTCTTCCCTCCTCAATGATACCATAACTATGTAGGTCTCTCAGATTCACTCAGCTCTTCACATGTGCTTCTTCTCAATTAGTGTGTGGAGATTTTTTAGTTCAACTGTGTTTGTATGCTCCTATTTTTTGCTTTTTCTCATCTGAAAGATGGGGCTAACAGCCAGTATCTGTCTCACATGATCATTGTAAGAATGAAATGGCCAAGACATACATGTTTAAAGCACATGGGAACCTATTGCTCTGATTAAGATTAGTATTGGTACCCAGAAGTACCTGTGTCCAAATTTTCCCTATCTACAGCACACCAGTCACATTGGATTAGGGGGCCCACCCCACTCCAATATTATTTCATCTTAACTTATGACATATGTAATGATCTGCTTTCAAATAAGGCCATATGCTGAGGTATTGAAGGTTAAGGCTTCAACAGATGAATTTTTGGGGCACACAATTCAACCCATGACACAAGGTTAGATTATCTTATTTCAAAAGCTTTCCCCTTTCTCTCATATTCAGCTTTCAAATAAAAATAAATAAATAAAATTAAAAAGAAATAACCCCTCTTATCAAGCCACTTAGTTGCTCAGCAAATAACCACAACTCCTTCATTCCTTCATCTAATGCTGTCTTGGCACCCACCTATTGTATTACAGAACAAAATACACCTCAGGAGCAAGCCGTGAGTTCAATTCCTTTCGAACCTACATCTGGATTAAGATAATTTGATAACTTTCATGTCATCGATTTTATTCTATTTTCACTTCTATTTTTGCTAATGTTCACTTAACTTTTCATCTCATTTCCAATGCTTTCTACCTAGAACTTAGATTTAAAGTTTGTGTTCCTCTAGTTTTTCAGAAACTGTTATGAAAACTGCTTTGGAGATAGCTCAGTTTCATTACCCGGTCACGGTTGTCAATTGGAGATGGCAGGCACCACAGATAGAAGTTTCATTGTGTTGTGCTACCATTTGGCATCTTATTAGAAGATCCTTCTGTTCTTTTAATTACTATTAACTCAGTTCAGATTGCAGTAGCAAAAGAAAAAAAAGAAAGTAAAAACTGTAAGATATATTTCTGACTAAGTGTAAAATCAAATATGCTTTTAAAACCTTCCTGAAAATAGCATCACCCTTATTGAAGATCTAATAGCCTGACTAACAGTGAAAAACCAGAGAGCATAGTGAAAGAATAATTAACATCAAAATCTTAAAATGTGCTCATTTTTATGTAAGAATATATTATACTCATTCCTGAAGGGGAAAAAAAACTCTTTTAATGTATTATACATGAGGAAATTACATATTTAAATCTAGAAAGAGATATCTTGGCTTTCTTTTTACCCAGGCCTGGGAAGAGATGTTTTGAATACAAGCAAAGATAAATGGTTCCATCCCTCCACGTAGTTAACAAATATTTTTGGGTAGCAGAGCCAAGTACTGTTTTATGGAATGGAGATGAAACTTGAACGAGACAAAGTAATATATTGCTATTCTAGATGTAGGACAGAAATATTAAGCCATAAACATGTGCAAGATAATTTCACACAGAGATAGAATAAAACCATGTCCCTGATAATGGGTACCCATGGGTGTGGTTAATGTGGAATAATATTTCTAGACATTTACCTTATGAACTGAGACCAGAATACAAGAAGGAGTTACTAGGGAGAGATCTAGGCCCAGGGGCTCCAGATAAAATAATCAAAAGAAAGTGGAAGAGGGAGAAAGTGAAGAGACTTTTGTAGATATGGCCAAAGCCCAAGCCACCACAGGCCACCATAAGTGATTTGATATAGTGGGATTCCATCAAGACACCAAGTGATCCAAATTATTTATCTTGGTTAACTCTCACGGTTGTTGAGTGGAGAATAGATTGTAGAGGAACAGGAGCAGACGTAGGTGTTAGGAAGCAAAGTGCTTAGCCTCAGTACAACGGGAGGAAGAAATGTTAATGGTTCCAGATCTATTTTGGAGATAGAGGTGGACAGATTTACTGTTGAATGAAATGAGAAGGATAAGGAATGATTAGTTTTGAAAGCATTAAGATATGTATCTCATATTAAAACACTAACAAATATGCTGGGAAATAATGCTATTCAAGGAACATGACAATGATTTTGGAGAAAGTCCCTGTATCTATGATTATTTCTAGTGAACAAAAGATTTCTTGGTTAGCATAGGCTTCTCTAACAAAATGCCATACATAAGGAAGCTTAAACAACAGAAATTTATTTCTCATAGCTCTGAAAGCTGGGAAGTCCAAGATCAAGATGTCAACAGATATGGCTCCTGGCGAGAGTTCTCGTCCTGACTTTCAGACTATGATCTCATATAGTGGAGAGAGATAGAAAGAACTCTGGTCTCTTGTTCTTTTCACATGAGGGTACAATCCCATCACAAATATCCTATCCTCATGGTCTCATCTCAACCTAATTACCTCCCACAGCCCCTTCTCCAAATACCAACACATAGGGGGTTGGAGCTTCCCCACATGAATTTTAAATAGAAATAAACATGTGGTTTATTACAAATGGCAATGTGACTTTCAGTACCCCAAGCCTCTCCCTGGGTTGAACAAAGGTATACCATGGGCTTGATACATCTTTCCATGCCTGGTTAATTCTCTATTGTCTGACAGTGGCTGAGAGGCTTGCTAAGTATGTTGCCTATGATGCCACAGCTCCAAGTGACCTAATTTGATTTAAAACTTATCTGTTTAATTTCCAGTCTGATACATGAGGTTGCTTCTCATAAGTAAGCAAATAAACACATAATTGAAGTGGAACCCTACTATGTATGTTCCCTGTCTGATTCAAGCAGACCTGATGGCTGCTGGGCAGCTTTATAGACATCTATTGATTGGTCTAGCCTGTCAGAACAGCAGAATAATTAACCTTGCGTTTACTTATCTATTAGGTTGCTGGGAAAGTCCTGACGTATTTTTCTATGCAAAAATATGACTTTCCTGACACCCAATAGATACCTTGTTTAGCGCATGACTACCTGTACACAACGACCATACACTAATCTAATCTTCAACCTTTGAGCAAAGGGGATATTACTCATAATCTCGCTTTCCTAGAGAAACAAATCAAAGTTTAGAAAGTTGAATGACTTGACTGAGATCACACAGCTGGAAAGTGACAATGATAGTTTTGGAGTTCAGATCCATTAAACTCAAAAGCCCAGGTTTTTTTCTTCCATAGGGAGAAATCTCTCCAAGTACGTAAGCTTATTCCACCTTCTTCAAGGAAAAGATTTTTTTTTTTTTTTTGAGAGGTTTTCGCTATAGGGCGCGTGTGCTCTCCAGACAGACAGAGAGAGACATAGAGACAGAAAGCGAGAAATCATCCCCCAGGGGGGATGGCCACACCGCAATCCCTTCTCCTCCCTTCTCCTCTCAGGATCTTGGGCACGCACACACATGCGCCTGGCGTGAGTTGTAAGCCACCGGGTCCGGGACGTGAACCGCGGTTGACTACGTGGGAGTCCAGCGACATAGCCATTACGCTAACTGCTGGTTCCCAAGGAAAAGATATTTTGATTTTACTCTTTGTAAGAATAGAAAATACAATTGGCTAAGGAGATTGAAAAAGCAAATTAATAAGAGTATTTTAACATATAAAGTTAAAAATTTACATGAAATTAATATAGAAGGATAAATACAGGTTTGGGGATAAATGCCAATTTTGCTCACTGAGTGTCGGTAGCCCCCTTCATCTGGGTAATAACAATAACTCTTTCCTGATTATACATCTTCCTTCGCATCTTTTTTTTTTTTTTCCCACCTTGATGACCTGTCGCCTACCCCACAACTCTATGTTTAGATTATGAACTCCCTTAGGATGAAATATGTTTGGATTACCAATTCCTTTAGGACAAAGATTGTATCTCATTCTAGTTGCATTGCTAGACCCTAGGACAGTGCTGGCCCAGTGAATCGGCTTGCCACTCAGTCTGCTTCCCACTTACTCATAACAGAAGGTATTACCTCCTAGAATCAGCAGTGACATGTTTTTCTGGAGGTCACACATCTCTGTTTTCTGAAGCTCAGATATTAAAGTTCAGCCTTTCTGATTCAACTACCCATCATCCAGCAACATGGATTTCTAGAACTTGCTATTTTAATATCTGACTTTGATTAAGTTATACAGAAAATCCCAAAAGAAACTGAGCCTAGCCATCAAACCGTTGCTCCCTGTCTGATCCTCACTGCTCAGTACCACAACAGTAAAGAGAATGCAGTTAGTTATAGAACCTCTACCCTGAGTGTTCTGCGACATTCTCCTGTTGTGTAAATGTCCCATTTTCTTTGGCAGCTTTATGTGTCTAGGGAGAAATATTCCTTTAGCCCCTGTGCTGAGCTTACCCAGGTTGGCTGAACTGATACCAAGCAGTGGATTTGTTTTAGTGTTAACTGACATTGGAGAGTCACTCTAGCACTTGCTCATAACCTTCATTTTACTTTATACAAAGCCATGACTGATTTGGTATGTCTGTTTTCTCATTCTCAGAGTACGGCATGCATCACCTCATTGGTGTGTTGACAGGGATATTAATTACAAAGAGAAGTCATAGCTAGCAGTCTGACAGTGAAGGAGGAACCAGAAAATCTATTAAAGATAGGCTCAAAGACTTAGTAGTCTGGAGATGTTCAGTGCATCTTGTGAAGAAGCTTCTGAGATATTTTTAATAACTGAGCAGTGTAACAAAAATCAATGTCCACTGTGATCACCCTGAATCCAAAAAGTATTCATTGTTGTTTGCAGTGTATTTAATATGACAAGAAGTATGAAATACAATTTAGAAATGTTTCAATCTAAAATCCTATTTTCCATGAAAAATATTAGGTCCTCTGGAAAGTCATGATATATTTTTCTATGCAAAGATGTGTGATGACTTTTCTGACAACTCACTAGTTACCCATAAAATGTTGGTTTTCACAGTTGTATGTTTCCAGATAGTTCTGAGTAGTTAAGAACTATATGTGTGGGTATGTGTTTATGAAAGAGATAGAGAGACAGAGTCAGAGACAGACACAGAGACAGATAAAGTTAAAGAATTTACTTTTTTGGGGGGAATGGAAGCTATAGGGTATACTTGCTCTCCAGAGAGAGACAGATACAAAGAGAGGGAAAGTGAGAAATCACCTCCCAGAGAGGAAGACTACACTGCAATCTCTTCCCTTTTATTCTCTTGATATTTTGGGCACACATGCACACATGCTCAGGTAGTTTTTCAAGTCACCAGGTCCAGGACTTGAACCATGCTGTTGGCCGTGTGAGACCCAGTACTCTTAACCACTACATCATCTGGCTGGCTCAAAGGTTTACATTTCACTGATAGCAATACTTTTTAGCATTTACCTATTTTAACACTGCATGTTCTTTAATGCCTTTTAAGGATGTGAATGAATCATTTATTCCACATTACACATAGATCTCTGATGGTATAAGGCAGCTGGTGGTGTAGGATGGCAAGTCAGGAGTAGAGAAATAAATCTTGTTACAAAGGAGCCCAGGAATTTGGTGCTGTAGAGACTTTACCCTACCTGGTTAGCCCTTGTGAGTTCCATGCATCTCTCTCATAATTAAAGGTGCCTAGTCTTTCTTTAACCTTATTTTATGTTTTAAAAGGTTGATCAAGAGGCCAGACAGTAGTACAGTGGTAACAAAACTAAACCCCACATGGGGAAGTCCTAGGTTGGCTTTCTGAAATTTCCCCGGAAATGTTGTGGGTGCATATACATGCCCCTGATTTGGGATGGCCGAAGCTGAGGTAGATTGTGAGTGAGGGCCTGATTGGGAGTCTATTTCTCTCTGTCTCTCTTACTCTTATTGAATAAATTAATTTTTTTTTTCAAAATTGTTGATCAGGGAGCCAGTCAGTGGCGTGGTGGTTAGGGTAATCAGATTCCACATAGCCCACCATGTGGTTCAAGTCCTGAACCTGGCTGCTTGAAAAACACACTGGACATGGTGTATGCCTGCCCAAAATCCTGAGAGAACAATGGAGGCGAAGGGAATGTGTCATGGCCTCTTCTCTGGTGGTGCTTTCCTGCTTTCCCTTCCTCTCTCTTTCCGTATGTCTCAGAAAGAGAGTATAGAGTACATGCACTCCATAGCAAAAAAAAAAAAAAAAAGGAAAAAATACTGTTGGTAGTGCCAGCTTCATGGCCTGGTGGTTAAGGCAGTCAGATTCCTCTTACTCTCTCTCTCTCTCTCTCTGGAGAGCATATGTACTCACTGACAAGTTTTTTTGTTTTTTTTTTTTAGAGGTTTCTTTTGCGATAGGGCACGTGCACTCACCAGACAGAGAGAGACAGAGAGACAGAAAGCGAGAAATCACCCTCCGCAATCCCTTCTCTTCCATTCTCCTCTCGGGATCTTGGGCACGCACATGCGCCCGGCGTGAGTTTAAGCCACCAGGTCTGGGACGCGAACCACGGTCGACTACATGGGAGTCCAGCGACATAGCCATTATGCTAACTGCTGGTCACTCTGACAAGTTTCTGTTTGTTTGTTTCTTGTAATGTTTTTAATGTTGATTCATTTCAAGATGGATTTCAATGAAAGCTCTCAAATAAAGTACAGGAACACAATGTTAATCCTGCCCCATTCCTGAGACCATCTCAAAAAGTATTTAAGGAAAAAAATTTAAAAAAGCACAAGTTCTAAAATGGTATGTCTTAAGAGAGTCTTACTAGCATGCTAAGTAAGAGAGTAAACAAGAAAGTTAGGTATTACAGGAGCAAAGTGAATGACTTAATTGGATGGAGAAGACAGCCCTCTCAGGAGTCAGCAGGGTGTGTGCTCACGCTGCTCCCCACGTATTTCTCAGCCCTTCCGAAGGACCTGCACAAAATGCTTTCCTCTTCCATTTTGCCGCCACTGATGGCCTGTCAATTCCAATGACAGTACAGTGCTAGGAAGGTGACAGGAATTACATACATTATCCTTTTTTATGCTCCCTTTTTCTGTCTATCATGCTATACTTTAAAAAAACTGGTTATTAAAGCATTATATAAGTATGCAAAATATATTGAATGAGAAAAAATGTTTCAATTATATACAATATATGTTGGTAAGAAATAGTTGGATTGTGACGAACACATGACAAGTGGTAAAATGTATTCTCAGTTGCTTTAGTTTTTGGGTTAGGATAAAGGGAAATTATCTAGAATATACAGCATTTAGAAATTTTACGCTTTTAAAAATGTTTAGCCTATTTATGGCATGTATTAAAATAAGTATCTAAATGGAATTTAATTTAAATATTACCCTTGGTAATTTTTATACTCTTTTAAATAATTTGTGTTCTTTTGAAAAGCTTATCTTAGGTCAGTAGTTGTCTTTTCTTTTTGTGGTCTTTTTTTCACATCCATGTTCTTTTAAATTACTCTTATTACATAAGAAACGATAAGCCATTTTTATGCTGTCTGAGCAAGTGACCTATGAATAAAATATAATCCTTGTAGGAGATGACCAATGACTGTAAAAATTGTGTTTAAAAGTTAATTATTTGAGGCTAAGAACAATGAGGTCAAGACTCCTGGCAATTCTGATTAAAATAAACCAAAAAAAATTTCAATTCAACAACAACAAAAAAAAGTAAAAGAAGATGATTTTTTGGCATTTAGTCTTTTCCTGAAAGGACAAATCATATCGCCTTTCAAGTGGAACCACATCACTCAAAGAAATATTCTAGAAAAGAATCCAGCAGGGGCAAAAGATACACTGAATCACTCTATGTGAAGGTGCAATGAATTACTTTGAGACCTACAAAGTGCTTCGATTTGTTTTATCAGCTGATTACAACTGAACAGTAAAAGCGATCTTTGGAAGTTTACATATTCAAAGGGGGAAAATGGCCTCATTCTTCTTAACTAATACTAATATTTGATCTCTGTGTTGGTTGTTTCTTTGCAACTATAGTTGTATAGCTAAAAATCAGAGAAGACATGGTGTTTTGTGCTGATGTGAAGGAGAAATGGCTAACCACACATTTTTCTCCCTGAGGGGAAGATATGTATTGCCAGTTATTTGAGTAGTCACTTTAAAAGTTAGTGGTTAAAAAATAACAGAGTATTTTAAAATACTCTAACAACATAGTACTTTCTGCTATTTAGCACTTTAATAATAGAGGCTACTCTTCCCATAGATCAAGTCTATGAGAGCACTTAGTCTTTGTCATAGAATATTTCAATAAATATGGGTTGTTATTATGAGGAAATAAGATAATCATTCCTGGGGAGTTTGTGGCATACTTTCTTTTTTGCTTTACAGCCTACAGCTTTTTGTGCTTTTATTGAAATACTTCAAACTGGGCAAAAGTCTATAATTTCAAGAGGTAGAAATTTGCAAAAGAAAGTTAATGCTCTCTTCACTTAATCACATTCTAAGAGAAAGGTGATGCACCAAGAAAATGTGCTCAGTTTGCCACATCCCAACTCAGTTGCTACAGGATAAATTCATGACCTAAAAAAATTAGTTCATGAGATTAGAGTTGCTAAGTATACATTTATTGTGTAATACTCTTACTAAAAATGCCTAACTTACTAAAAGTTTCTAGACTAGTTAAAAAATTAAAATGGCTTGAATCCTTAAGTAATACTCAGACCTGTTTTTAGACTTTCCACGAGGTTTCTTCAGGTGAGAAGACTGTTTCAGGACTGAGTTATGTGGTTGGGTTACTTTAATTCCATTTCAACCAAGCAATTGTCTCCCTGTGTTTCAGGATCTAGATTTCTCATCACATCCACGGGAGCCTTGTATATTAAAGATGTACAGAATGAAGATGGATTGTATAACTACCGTTGTGTCACGCGGCACAGATACACTGGAGAGACGAGGCAGAGTAACAGTGCCAGACTTTTTGTATCAGGTAAAACTTATCAAGACACTTTTCTATTTCTGCTATTCTTTTGTTAGCATCTTAAACGGTGCCAGCAAAATTGTGGAGCTTGTGACTAACATGAAGGCTTCCATTTGCTTTTCCAAAATATCTTAGCAATGTTACAGGTCTTTGAAACCAGAATCAATACAATTTAATATTCATACGTATAATCCAAGCTAAGTGATTTCACATTTTGTAAAACTCCAAGTTTCTTTCTTTGGCCAAAGAGACTTCAGTTTTGAAATCAACATTTCCTTGTCCGACATAGATGTATATTTTTTCTCCTGACAGACAGCACAAAACAGCACCATCGTGATTTCCATCATACATAGCTCTTGGGGAGAAGAGAGGGTCCCATGAAACATGCCTTTTGTCCCCCAGATGATGCCTAATTATGTTGCAGGCATTACCCACATTGGAAGGTAAAGATAGTCACACCCCCATCTCCTAGGATTATTCTCAAGTGAAAAAAAGATCTAAAAGTAGTTAATTGGATGAATATGTAAATTGTGGGGGCTGACCCTGCTTCAAGTGGTTAAGGGAGCTAGATCCCTCATGGCCATGATAGTTCAAGCCCTGACCCTGGCAGCTTGAAAAACGTGCTGGGCATATATGAGTGCATGCCCCAAATCCTGACAGAATGGAGAGAAAAAGTGAATGCAGAGTGATCATGAACCACTGGGGTAGAAGGGCTACTTTCTCTCCCTTACTCTGTCTCTTTTTCTCTCACTGATGAACATACACACCCTTTGGCAATTAAAAAATATGTCAGCATGGGATTTATAATTTAGAAAATATCAACATTTTGTACTATCTTCATAATTGACTGGTTCTGGCACATCTGTCACACAAATAAACATCCTTTTACGTGGTAGTAATGCATTAACACTTTGGAAGCAGTTTAGCAGTGTAAAATACCCATCTTAGTGTTAGAAAATCAAAGATAAGATGCCTCTCCTTTGTAGCTTAAGAATATAAAATTGCTCCATGAGATGAACATAGTATATTACTTTAATAGTGAGATAGAATTAACCAAAGGTAGTTTGCTCCATACTTGAGCACTATCTTGTTTTATTTCCATTGATAGTTTATGAGGAAAGAAGGGAAGTAAAGCCGTTCAACACTGGTTAATTAAAAATGGTTGCCTAGGGACCAGCAGTTAGTGTAATGGCTATGTCGCTGGACTCCCATGTAGTCTACCGCGGTTTGCAGTCCGGACTCGGCGGCTTAAAAAACTCACGCCGGGCGCGTGTGCATGCATGCCCAAGATCCCGAGAGGAGAACGGAGGAGAAGGGATTGTGGCATGGCCATCCCCCCTGGGGGGTGATTTCTCACTTTCTGTCTCTCTCTCTGTCTGTCTGGAGAGCGCACACACCCTATAGCAAAAATCTCTCCAAAAAAAAAAAAAAAAAAAATGGTTGCCTGGACACTCATTCATGGTCCTTGACAATGCTCTACCTGAATTTCTTTTCATATTTCTCTTTTATATCCTCAAAATAGTCAAAACCTGACTGTCTCTGAAGGTTCAGCACAAATACAAGTAACCATTAAATTATTTTTCTCTGAACTTACCAATATTTTTTTATTTCTATTCTTTTTTGTGTCAATTGTTGCCTTTTTCTTTGCTTTATAGTTATGATACCTTTTTTGGGAAAAAATTTAAAAATAAATAACATCTGACATCTTAGTTCATGATAGCTTTAATAACAACACAGTACTCTACTTGTTCAGAATATCTCAGAATCAGTCTTATTTGCATTAAAGAGAAACTTCTTAATAACAATGTTAAAACAAAAAGGAAGGACTTGAGGGGTAGATGTTTGGGTATAAAATTAGTTTGGGGTGAGCAAAATAAACTGCTAAGCATTTCTCTATCCCAAAGCAATGATGATGATCACTTTTTTCTCTCTCATGTACCTTCTTTTATCTCTAATTGAAATGATTAAATACTGATTTGCAAATTTAACTCTCAAAGTTGGAAAGCCAAATTTAGTTTTCTTAACCCCAAATTGTTTGTTAGTTGCTTTGAAGTGATTCGCTATGTCTCAAAAATTGGCAGCAGTAGTCATGAGCATTTGGTCACTGCATAGCCTCAGGTGTCCCTGAGATTGTATATGGGAATCTCAGGAGGGAGGAGTGAAGGGCTTCAGAGTGTAATCCAGTGAAGGGCTGTTCCACACTAAGGCACCAGTGGAATAATAGCCAGGGAATAAGACTGAACATTTCGGATTAAAGGTGTAGATGATGGCAAGGGCAGAGCTATCTGTACAGTTATATGTCATTGGAAAGCTTATATGAGTCTATTCTATAGCAAAAAAAAATGTTTGGCTTATTGTCACAGAGATGTTAATAAAGTAGTAGAGGGAGGAATTGTTAATGCTGAAAGATGAGAACATAGACACTGCTGACAACTTCAGGTTGAGCAATACTTTATCTGAAATGTTTAAGACTGTACAGTCCAATGGGGGCATCTTTGACAATGGGATATTTTCAAAGTTTGGAATATTTGCAAATACATATTGAGATCTCTAAACACACAATTTATTATGCTTCATCTGCACCTAATATACATAGCCTGAAGGTAATTTTATGTAGTACTTCGGTATTGCAATGTATTGACTAAGACCTGTCACATGAAGTCAAGTGTGGAATTTTTCACTTGTGACACCATGTCGTTGCTTTAAAAGTTTTGAATTTTGGAGCATTTCAGATTTCAAAATTTTGGATTAGGGATGTTCAACTTAAAATGCCAAGCTTTAATGAGAAGAGAAATAAATTTTATTTAAAATTAGATTTAAATTTGTTTAAAATGTACACATGGAGTTTGATTCATGGTGGAAGCAAGATTTCTTATAACCTCAGACTTCTCCTGAAACCAAAATAGGTAAGATAGGATGGTAAAACAAAAAGCATGTGACTGACATAGTCAACACAACTTGGTGGTAAGGAATAGTCAGAAACTCTAGAATAAAACTGGAGATAGTCAGACTGCAGACCACAACAGGGTCATAAGGGAACAGTGGCTATGTGGCAGAAATGGTGAACAGTAAAAGATGACAATATGGTCATGAAGTGATGCTCATGTCTAAAAGCAGAGGAGCATCCCTGGAGTGGAAACCTGGAAAAGTGTGTTTTAGAAAGTTCACAGCTCTAGGACAGAACTGCATGAACCCTGAGCTGAAGATGTGTGCAGAAGGCCATGAGAATAGTCAGTAGTGACTGTAACATCCAATGGGGGATTTTTGACAGTCTCAGAGCTATTCAGCAGATACTTCTTTCAGAACAGAGACTCACCCTGAGACAAACTGCTGAATTTAGGAATCATTTGAGCCAGAGTGGAATACTAATAGTGACAGAGAGAGAAGGTAGCATGGAGAACCCTAGAAGAATCCTATCCTATGAACTGCTATGAAAGAGAAATATAACATGAAAAGATAAAAGTACTGCTTTAGAATACAAGTAACAGGTACTCTGGAAATGCATGGTTAAAGTGTAAACCCTCTCAAACCAGAGTACCTCTGAGAAATGGCCTCAATTTGGAGTCCTTCGGGGTGCTGTCATGGGAGAATGCTGGAGTTGCTCATGTCATCCTTTCATGCAGGAAGAGTCTCCTAATTTTAACTAAGAAGCTCTATTTCATTGAAAATTACAACGAAAAGGAAATTGATCTCACACAACTTTATCATGAGAAAAAACATATACAAGTTTTGACAATTAGACATAAGGAAAAAAACACAGATACAAATTATATGAAAACTGTAATTTATTACTTGAAAAATAACTAAAGCTTTGAAATAGCAATATAAACCAGAAATAAAATGACTAGACAATAAAAATAAATGAAATAAGAAATAACATAATATTAGAAAATTTAGGAAAAAAATGAAAAGTTTTAAAATTTAAATTAGAAGGAATACAGAGAATAAAAACAACAGAAAACATAACATGTAAAATGAGGAACTGAAAGAAAATAAAAGCATAAAGCCAAACAAATAAAGGGAAAAATTAGTGGAAAAATATATCGATGACTTGCAAAGATGATAAAACACATTTATAGCTAGAATCTCCTAAAAAGAAAAACTAAATAATAGATCAAATTAATTATACAAAACAATAAAGCAAGAAAATGCCATGTAATTAAAGAACACATAATCACTCCACAGTGAAATGGCACACCTGTACCTTTTTGAGGTTTTTGCTTTAGGGCGCGTGCGCTTGCCAGAAAGAGAGACAGAGAGCAAGAAATCACCCCCCCCCCCCCAGGGGGAATGGCCACGCCGCAATCCCTTCTCCTCCTTTCTCCTCTCGGGATCTTGGGCACACACGCACACACACCTGGCGTGAGTTTAAGCAGCCGGGTCTGGAACTCAAACCACAGTCAACTACATGGGAGTCCAGCGACAGAGCCATTATGCTAACTGCTGGTCCCAAAATGATGTTAAATTTATACTCGGAACGAGATATTTGGATTTGTCATTCTTTCTCTGAAACAACTAGAAAGGCTGGTTAATCGTGTAAAAAATACCTTGTCGACATTATTAGACGATAATGTGAAAAATTATAGAGCCAAATTTTAGGGAAAAAACAACCAAAAGAAGTGAGTCAGATACTGAAGAAGGGACAATTTTAGAGAAAATTGCAGAGGACTGAGAAGAGAGTTAAGCAATGCTTTTGAAAGCCTAGTGGGTTCAGAGAGTAAAAATTGGAGTCTATGTCCCACTAGGTGAAATATGGTAGACTCTCCATGCTTTCGGTTGGGATGTCACAGGGCTCTGCTCTGGGAATGGGTGAATACCAGAAATAGGATTGTCCGCAAGGCCTTAAGAGTTTATTAGGATCTTGGTTACCAGTGCTACACTGATGACCTTTTAACATTCCTGACTTTTGTCACTTTTTCTCTCACATCCTCCCTCACCTCTTGATCAGTCTTTCTGAGAGTTTTTAAAAACCATACAGTCTCACCCCATGGAGACAAATTTGTCAATATTAGCAAAATAGTGTATTAATCTGTTTATTATTTTTTAAGTGATATTTTTGCTCTAGGGCATGTGTGCTCACCAAAGAGACTGAGAGAGACAGAAAGTGAGAAGTCACCCCCCCCACCCCCAGAGGGGATGGCCATGCCCCCCAATCTCTTCTCCTTTGTTCTCTTCTTGGGATCCTGGGCACTCACACACACGCGCCTGGTCTAAGTTTTAAGTTACCAGGTTCAGGACTCGAACTGTGGTCAAATACATGGAAGTCCAGTGACAAAACCATTACACCATCTTCTGGTCCCTCCTGCATATATTTTTTGAGCAAGTAATGTAGGAAGATTTCCCACCGGTAGAATGGCAGAAGGCTGACATAATGCACAGTTACTAAACATAAAATTACTTGTACTTGCAAAATATTGGAAACAACTCCAATATTTATCATAAGGAATACTTAAATAAATAAAGCATAGTTCTAAATAAAATAATACACAGGCATAAGAAGAATAAAGACAATGTCTATTACTATAGTGGAGAAATCTCTGGGTTATATTGTTACATATCAAATAAGAAAGATCCAAGGCAGTATATCTAGCGTGCTGTTCTTTTATGTTGGAAAGGTAAAGAAATAAAAATATATATGTAAAAAATAAATACTGGAAAGAAATACTGGAACTGAAAACTAGAACTAGAGAAAAAAAGTGAAACATTGATGTGGATAAGAATAAGACTTTTTGAATGTATCCTTTATATGTGTTAACTTTAGAGTCTCTGTGTTATATTCAAAATACTAAATTCTAAAAAATAAGGTTTAAAACAGAAAATACATTGGTAGCCAGCAGATGGCGTAGCAGTTACATCTCTGGACTCCCACACCGCCAACTGTAGTTATGGACCTGGTGGCTTGAAAAATCACGCTGGACACATACGCGTTAATACCCAAGATCCTGGGAAAGAGAATGGAGGATAAGGGATTGTAACACGGCCACCACACTGAGGGGTGATTCCTCACTTTCCCTCTCACTGTTTCTGTCTCTTTTTCTCCAGTGAGTACATGGTCCCTAAGGCAAAAGCCTCTTAATAAACAAACATACAAACAAACAACAGAAAATACACTGAAGCAAAGAAATCTAAATGCATACGAAGTTGTTAAATAACCAAACATGAAAAAAAATAGGTCAAGTAAATTTAAGACACAGTTTTGGAGGAAAAAAAAAAAAACATCATACACACACACACACACACACACACACATAAAAATGACAAACATGTTCTAAAGACAAATATTATTTTAAATGCATTTTACTTTTTTTTATTTATTTATTTAATTTTTTGGAGAGGTTTTTCGCTATAGGGCGCGTGCGCTCGCCGGACAGACGGAGACAGAGAGACAGAAAGCGAGAAATCACCCCCCAGGGGGGATGGTCACGCCACAATCCCTTCTCCTCCATTCTCCTCTCGGGATCTTGGGCACGCACGCACATGCGCCCGGCGTGAGTTGTAAGCCACCGGGTCCGAGACGCGAACCGCGGTCGACTATGTGGGAGTCCAGCGACATAGCCATTACGCTAACTGCTGGTTCCTTAAATACATTTTAAAACTTAAGTGGTTGACTTATTTTTAGGATATGTTTAATATATAGTTATAGTAGACTGTATAGTATGAAAAGAGCAAAATGATTATGATGTATAGGATTTAATTTATACATAATGTTCTACAATTCTAAATGGTGACTTCAAATTATCCATCACTGATTTTAAGATTTTTTCTTTCTTCTTCAGACCCAGCGAACTCAGCCCCATCCATACTGGATGGGTTTGATCATCGCAAAGCCATGGCGGGGCAGCGTGTGGAGCTGCCTTGCAAAGCGCTTGGGCACCCTGAGCCAGATTACCGGTGGTTGAAGGACAACATGCCCCTGGAACTTTCAGGGAGGTTCCAGAAGACTGTGACAGGGCTGCTCATTGAGAACACTCGCCCCTCAGACTCAGGCAGCTATGTGTGTGAAGTGTCCAACAGATATGGAACTGCTAAGGTGATAGGCCGCCTGTACGTGAAACGTAAGTTGGACGGTAACTTGCAAAGGTGGTGTTGGCTGTCATCGGTGGAGCACCTAGTACGAAATCTCTTGGCTTTCTTTGCAGCCTTCTATTAGTCTCACTGAGATCAACAGTAGCATTATTTGGCAGATGAGGAAATGAATGCCTAGATGAATTGTTCAAGATTGCAAAACTGTATTATGTGTCAGATTTGAATTCGGGCCTATCTGATCTTCAGACTTCTGTGATTTCCATCGGACCACAAAATAACCCATTTTGATACACAGTCCAAGATAGCATCATCTAGCTATTGGACTCAGCTATATATCCCTGGACAGCCTCTCCAAAAATAAACAGAGAGAGAGAGAGAGAGAGAGAGAGGGCAGGACTGCTCTTCCAGTACAAGTGATAGTAGCCAATCCAAGTAATCCTCCTTTGGCTTGATTTCGATTACTATTTAAAGTCCTAAGTGGGGGCCAGCTACAGCAGTACAGCAGTAATACCATGCTCCACTACTGCCTTGCGAGGGAAGGGAAGGTTCTGAGCTCCCGTCTGAGGGCTCCCTGCTAGATGCTGGTGCATGCTTATCATCCTGGCTGCCTGAGGCTGGGATGGGTTGGAGCATGAGACCCTCAGAGGCACTCGTCTTTCTCTCTTTAGCTCTCTCTTTTCCTGTGTCATGGAATAAGTAAATCGATTTATTTTTTCGCCTTAGGGCGGGCGCTACCACGCCCAATTGATTTATTTTTTAAATATTTTTTTTTAATTTCTAAATGGGGCTATTATAGCCAGAAATAAAGGGTTTAAATTATCAAAATGTAGCACTTAAACTCGGTAATATAGATTCATTAGTCCAAATGTGATAGGTATATTTTATCTTCAACTGATTTGGAGTGGCTTCCCTGAGGGTGTACCGAAAAATATGTGAAGGTAGAATTGGAGGAAGGAAGAATGCGATCACATAAAGAGCATACTCTAATCTAATCAAAACCCTCAATTTTACTCATGAGGGAAAGAAACCGAAGTGAATTTCCCAAGATCCCAGAATGGGATAGAAGAACCTGGTCAGATGAGAGGTCTCTTAGTTGTTGATATAATACTTCTCTTACTGCTTTATTATTTAAGTTTGTTTATTTATTTCTTCCAAGAGAGAAGGAAACAGAGAGAGAGAAATGTATACCATTTAGTGTCTTCATATTTCAAGCCTATCCCAAGTCCCAGCCAGCCAGGATCATGGGCATACAGGTGCTCACCCAGCATGTACAAAGAGACCTTGGGATGTGGAGCTGGGTCCTTCCTATATGGCCCCAACATCACGTGGTGTCATATTACCACTGCACCACTGTGGCTGACCCTATTTTTAAAATATGAGGGACCAGCAGTTAGCGTAATGGCTATGTCGCTGGACTCCCACGTGGTCGACTGCGGTTCGAGTCCCGGACCCGGCGGCTTAAACTCACGCCGGGCACATGTGCGTGCGTGCCCAGGATCCCGAGAGGAGGATGGAGGAGAAGGGATTGCGGCGTGGCCATCCCCCCCGGGGGGTGATTTCCTGCTTTCTGTCTCTCTGTCTCTCTCTGTCTGTCTGGCGAGCACACATGCCCTATAGCAAAAACCTCTCCAAAAAAAGAAAAAGAAAAAAAAATATATGAGTATTTTTACTTGGAGAGCTGCACTGAATGGACTGAATCACAAGGCTCTCACACTGAAAATGAAAACATTTTCTTAAACTGGCTTTCCTCAAACCCCATGCCTGTTTTTAGAAATGCCTCTTCAGTGTCAACCCTGGGGCAATAAGAGCCTAAGGTAATACATTAATTAATTAAACATCCAAATGACTACTGTCCAGCCTGAGTTCTTCAAATAGCTTAACATGCCTGGACTGAGGTTAGAAAGCAATGGAAGACACCATCTTCACAGTTACACTTCTATAGAAAAACCATGGGACCAGCAGTTAGCGTAATGGCTATATCGCTAAACTCCCATGTAGCCAACTGCAGTTCGAGTCCTGGACCGGGTGGCTTAAACTCATGCCAGGCACATGTGCGTACATGCTGGAGATCCCGAGAGGAGAATGGAGGAGAAGGAATTGTGGTGTGGCCACCCCCCCTCCCGGGGTGGTTATTTCTCGCTTTCTGTCTCTCTGTCTCTCTCTGTCTTTCTGGTGAGTGCACACACCCTATAGCAAAAACCTCTCCAAAAAAAAAAAAAAAAAAACATGTGGATGAAATGGTCCAGCAGCACTGCAGCCCAGTACAAATTATTCCCACATGTTCAAAATCTCTTCTGTGTTAAAACGCCTTGCTTGACTCCCTATTTGCTATTGAATTAAGTCAATGTTTTAAGAATGTATAGAAGACATTATAAACAAACCTTTCTGATCAGATTTTCCATGTTTTGCTAAAAAAAAAAGAAAAAAAGAAGAAAAAAGAATCAGTTCCTACTGAATCCAACTTCTTAATCCCTGTCAAACCCATTTCTTTCCTGATTGCAAGTCACGTTATCATATTGTTCCTTCCACATGGAAGAAGATTTCTTAATGCTTGGACATCTGAAAGTCCCCATCTTTATTAGTTCATGGTCCCCATTTCTCTCCTGTTTTCAACTCAACCCCCATAGTATTTTATTACCCTGTCTCTCTCAAGGAATTTATCATTATCTTCTTTTAAAAGCTGTTAGTAGAAAAGCCTTAGTTCTGAATGTGCTAAGTTTTAATAACCTTCTGCCACATTTAGATGAGTTCTCAGACCCTTTTTGAATATTTTCTTTCCTTCTGAGTGCAGAACATTGAATCTTTGTTCTTGTTTTCCTTCTGTAAAGGAAAGCATTCTCTTGGGTTCCAAATTCAGAACCCTCTTCTCTTAGAACTCTTCTCTTTCCTTTAGATACTCTTTTTTTATTTGTATGTCTTCAAATGCCAACTCTCTGAAAATAAGCCCTGAACCAGTATGTTTAACCTCTGCTTCCTTCGGGAGCATCAGACAAGTGTGCCTCCCAATTGTGTGTCATGTGCTCATCTGCCACTTCAAAACAGTGGTGTACAGCAGCAAACTGAACTCTCCACCATTTCTACCTTCCAAAGTATTTGTCATATGACAAGTATGAAGAGCATCTTCCCTCTCTCGCCCCAAATACAAACTTTAGATCTTGTATCCTCTTTAACCTTTCCTTTTTACCCAAGTCCTGCCAAATACTAGAGATTAATTTCAGTGTTCTTCAGCTACATGCTCTACCTCTGCCCTGTCTCAGATTGGATTTCATTTTTCCCGCACTGCACATTTGCAGTGTCTTTTTAGTTATTGCTCTCTTTCACTGGAATGTATCCAACACCATATGGTCAATCAGTTCTTCTATAAGTATGTCTGACTATGGTAATGACTAGCTAAACAGTTTTGAATGCTTCCTTTAGTTCTCTCTGACTTAATTTTAAAACCTTGAGGTCCTATACAATCTCGCCCTAGCTATTTTTAATTTTTTCTTCCATAATTCTCCTTCAGAGATCCTCTGTTGTATCCAAACTGAATCAAAAGCTCTTCAGATATAGCTGTGCTTTTTGTCTTGATTTATGTAGTTCCCATTTTCCACAATATCCCTTTCCACTCCAATGGACCTCAGTTCTATCTGTGCTTGTTACCTGAGGACTTTTCTGGTCTTCCTATAAACCTTCCTCCCTGTCTCTAATAGCCGCTCTGTTATTCTGCTGGGTTACTCTAGTCATTTTTGTATGTGTCTTATCAGTCTAGAAGACTGAGCTCCTTGGAACCAAAGACTTCACAGTGTGGTGAGATAAAGAAATCAGGAGTTGGGATTAAAATGTTTTTTGCCATTGAGTAGAGTTGAGTTTCCCTGTTGAGTAGTTTCCCTTTCTAAGTTACTTAATCTCTCTTAGTAACTATTTCTTCTTCTATAAAATGGAAATGATAACACAAAAATTACAGAATTATGGGAAGACTTACTTAAATAATATATAAACTATAGTTAGTAGTTTTATTGTAGAAGCAAGTTATACCTAAAAAATAGTCATTTTGTCTTACATATGAGTTTAAGCCCATCCTTGTCACAGAGTAGATGTTCAATAAATGCTTTATACATTGAATTACTTTTGTCGAATTGAAAATGTAAGACTTCAGGAATAGGAGTTTATCCTTGTCCAAAACAGTTGGCCTTATTTTAAAGAAAAAATTCTGTTTTGTGGTCATAAATTCTAATATTAACCTGATTTTTTACAGAGTTGTGTGTTATTGGGCCTGGTTAAGCCACATACAGCCTATGAGTGAGTATATGTGCATATGAGAAAGGTCCAGGTAAAACCCATCAATGCTACTTTGGGTCAAGGCAAACAGGATTTACATATGCAAATACTCATGTCTCTGTTAATAACCAGGACATTGCTTTCTTATTGCCAGTGGATCCATACCGTCATCTTTACATGTATTCAATACAAAAGCAGTTTGATCAACACTATTCTACCTGTTCCATAGAAGAAGAAGGGCTGAATAAACAAATAGCAAAGAGGGTATCCCCAAACAAACTGATGCACTAAAGAATAACACTGAATATCAGAACTGTGTAGGGTACCCTTGCAGTAACACATTTGCCTTGCAAAAACTTCAGCATGATGTTGAAATGATATCTAGTAATATTGATACCTTATTTTTCTCTCTTATCCAAATCTCCAGAGCCACTGAAAGCTACCATCAGTCCCAGGAAGGTTAAAAGCAGCGTGGGCAGCCAGGTTTCCTTGTCCTGCAGCGTAACAGGAACTGAGGACCAGGAACTCTCCTGGTACCGAAATGGTGAAATCCTCAACCCTGGAAAAAATGTGAGGATCACAGGGATCAACCACGAAAACCTTATAATGGATCACATGGTCAAAAGTGACGGGGGCGCATACCAGTGCTTTGTGCGCAAGGACAAGCTGTCCGCTCAAGACTATGTGCAGGTGGTGCTCGAAGGTCAGTGGGCCTCATTATAGGGGGTGGCTGAAAGAGAACCAAACTCAGAGCACTCAGAAAGGAAACACAAAGGGGGAAGCAGTTTTAAGATTTCTGTTCTTCATTCACTAATAACTTACTCTAATTTTTCAAGCTAAATCAGGCAAATTAAGAAAGTCCTGATGAGAATGAAACTGTGTTATGTTAGAAGTAATATAAGTAACATACATGTTGCCCTGTTTACGTTTTTAATATAGCAGACACTGAATGACTGGAAGGTATAATAGCAGGGAGGGTAACTGTAGATACTAGAGACAGTATAGGAGAGCGTGAGTAATAGGGGGTGGGACATGGGTGAGAGGGAGGGGATCAGGGAGACAACAAACAAAGCATGTAACAGACACAGAGGTGAAGATTATCTGTTGATGCTAATGCATATAGTAATGACTCTGACTTGACTAATAGGCACTAAGTATTCATGCTGGGAAAAGCCATGTTGTACATTGTAAAGATATACAGTGATTAAATATAAATTAAAAATATATAAAAATTACTTTAGAAGCTGCCAGTTGAGTTATAAACCTCAGAAACATGAAAGGTATAGTTTTGCTGACAATTCATCATGTTCTAGGTGAGGGTTTCTCAGCAATGCCTTGTTTGGGGGACTGTTAATGCATTCTCCGATATTTAGCAGCATCTTTGGCTTCTACCTACTAGATGCTATTAGTACTCCCCTCAAGTTGTCATGACAAAAACCATTTCAAGACATTGCTAAATGTTCTCAGGGGTGTGTGTGTGTGTGTGTGTGTGTGTGGATATTCCCCAGTCAAGAAGTACAACTAACTATAGAGACAAAATGCAGAGCAAAATCTCAATATAGTGATTGGTGGTATGAGAAAAACAGTATCTGGTTGGTATAATTACAGCTGTTGGGATCCAAATGTTCAGAGATTTAGGTAGATGAAAATGTGAGGAATGAATTTGTAGTATAATAATAGGTTTTAGGTGTGTTACACTGTTAGCTTTCCTTAACTGGCTACTGCACACTTACGTCTTCAAGTTTATCGATCAGCCTGAGAAGGAAGCTATTGCAGGTAACATTTAAGTAAGACATATATTTATCCCTAATCAAGCTAACTTCTATCTGCATATTTGTGTGTTGTGTTGGAAATTGTATCTTTCTATATAGTTTAAAATTTATTGCTATCAATAGATGCAAATAATGAAATGATTTTTCACATGGCCTACAGGGATATTAAATAAAATCCACTAATACAGAAAAATAAGTTAAAATGTGCCTTGGTGCTAAAGGGGTATTTCTGTTAGTGCTCTTTATTTTAACCTTAGCTAATTTCTAAGAAGTAGGCTGTGCAGTGAGATTCCTATTTTGATCCAACCATTTCACTGTAGACAGTGAGTTTTTTTAAAAGCAGATACAAAATGAGCTGAAGGCATGACACTCATATTAAATGGCTGACACTGTGTTCCTCATAGTAATTAAGTACAGAAAGTAATCAATTTGTACAGAGCCAGTTTGCTAACGATCATGCACACTCATCCTTACATAGGCGCTATTTTTAGACTCTTTGTAGGAAAAAGGAGAAATTACCTGTCTAGACTGAGTTACCTCGGCAACTGTCTCATGTGACTAAGAAAACCTAAAGAGCATATTGATAATCCATAATGATGTCAAAGGAGTTCACATTATCAGGGAGTGACAGCAAAGAAGATTTCAAAGACACTTAGGCCTCACTGGGAAAATAATGTCTGCTTTCATCTCCAAAAGAGCCTGTCACCGGAACAAAAAAAGGGGGGCAGAAAAGCACACTGAGCATACTTGCAGGTTTATTTGTCGCATGTCAGTTTCCATTCAGGACGAGAAGCTTCACTTTATTTTTTTCTCTTCTGAGAGGTGACCTTGCTAATGTAGCAAAAGGGAGTAGAAATGGAGTTGCAAATACACATCTAATATCTATTTTTAAATGATGTCTAAGTAGTATCCTCAGAAATAAATTCTTATTATTCCCACTGAAATAGTGATAGGTTAAAATTCGGTTACCATAACACAATGCTATATACTAGGAATGACCATTGGTATAATGGAGAATCTGGGAACATTTCCTAGGTGGCTAGAATATAAATCTAATAATTATAGATTCAAGATGAAATCATAATCATTGAAAAATAAAACAATAAATCAAAAGTTTCAGTTCTGAAAAAAGGTAGAATAGGATGTATCTAACTAACCCCCATGCAAGTGAAAATTATGAGCTTTGGGAAGAACACAATTATCTATAGGTACTGGACAGACACCAAAAGCAGGCAGAAAGGATTTGATCCTTGAAAGGTGGTAAAATGATTGTGCGATATCCACATTGATATTATTGGGTCATCAGCAAAGTCATGATGCATTTTTGCATAGAAAAAAATCGAAAAAATACATCATGACTTTCCTGATGATCTAATACGTTTTCCTGAGAACACTGCCCAGGTGATGTCATGCAGGGGGAATAAACTAGGAGAAAAATAGAAACAACCAGTCATATGGTATTGAGGTGACAGAGGGCCGATTTCCGGACTGTCAAAACACCTGCTAATTGATGAAATAGGACAGAAATTTTAAGGAAGAAGAAATAACAGCAGACCATCTCCAAATCTAAAAATGAACCTCCTTGGAAAAACTGGTGGGCACCTGAACTTCAAAAATATGGGGAAAAATTCTAATCTACAGTCAAAAATAATGAAACATGGGAACCAGCAGTTAGCGTAATGGCTATGTCGCTGGACTCCCATGTAGTCGACCGCGGTTCGCGTCTCGGACCCGGTGGCTTACAACTCACGCCGGGCGCGTGTGCGTGCGTGCCCAAGATCCCGAGAGGAGAATGGAGGAGAAGGGATTGCGGCGTGACCATCCCCCCTGGGGGGTGATTTCTCGCTTTCTGTCTCTATGTCTCTCTCTGTCTGTCTGGCAAGCGCACGCGCCCTATAGCGAAAAACCTCTCCAAAAAAAAATAATAATAATAATGAAACATGCAAGTAGTCAAAAAGATAAAGCAGGCAATAGAAACAGACCCTGGAACAATTGAGATGTTAGAATTAGCAGGCAAAAACTTTGAAGCTGCTATTTAAAATATGTTCAGTAATTTCATGGAAACTATGGACATAATGAGTGAACATACAGTCAATACCAGCAAAAAAAATGAAAACTCTAGAAAGAAATTAATGAAATGAAAACATTTACTGTATTTGCCTTAGTGCAAGATTGGAGAAGGAAGAAGAAAGGACCAGTAAACGTAATGATAGATTGAAATAAGTATTCATTCTGAAACATGGAGAGTCTAATGACAGCAAGGAAAATTTATTAGAGCCTCAGCAGGAAGCAACACTTTACCAGGTGGCCCAAGTGGTCTCTTTCTCTCCCTCTCTCTCTCTCTTCCTCTCTCTCTCTCTCTCTCTCTGTATATGTGTATATATGTATATATATTTCACATGAAATATATATATATTTATGTATATAAATAAATATTAATTCTGAAATATATATATATATTCACTCTTACTCTCTCTCTCCATACCCAGAAAAATAGGAGACAGATAACAGAAAATAAAACACTATTTGTAGAAATTGTAGACACAAGTTTCTAAAATTTGGCATAATGAAATAAAGTTACACTCAACAACTCTCAAGAACAAACACTCAAAAAACTGTGTATGTAGCAACATCAGAATGAAGCTGCTGAAAATCAAAGATGATAGGATAATCCTCTAAATCTGAAGTAGCAACATCTTATATAAAAGGGATATCAATACAAACAATGGATGACTTCTCATCAGATACTTTAGAGGACAGAAAACTTAATGAAGTAACATCTTTAAAATATTGAAAATGGAATAAAAAACAAAAAACACAACCCTACCAAGCTAGGCTTTCATAGAAAAATAGTCTTTAAAATTATTTCTAATTAAGGCAAGGGGCCAGCTGGTGGTTAAGGAGGTGGGTTCCGCATGCCCAACTACACAGTTCAAGAACTGGACCTGGTGGTTTAAAAAAAAGTTGGGCACATGTACACCAATGTCCAAAATCTTAAGAGAATAGAGGAGATGAGATTGCAGTGTGTCAATCTCCCCTAAAGAGTCATTTTCATTCTCTCCTTGTGTGTCTCTCTCTGGAGAGTGTACATGCCCAATAGCCAAAAATTAGCAAATGAAATGAAGCCAAAACAAATACATAGTCACACACCACATAACAATGTCTCAGTGATAAACTAAACATATGACAGTGGTTCTATAAGGGTTATATAGGTTGTAACATATAGTCTAGGTGTGAAGTAAGCTATGCCATGTAGGTTTGTCTAAGTGCACTCTACGATGTTTGCACAATGATGAAATGGCCTAATCCTAGAACATGTCAATGTCAATAAGTGATATGTGAGCATTTTCAATAAACAAAAGGTGAAAGAATGTGAGGTCAGAAGACCTGCTCATAAGAAATGAAAAATTAAGTTACACATGTGAAGAAAACGATATAAAATATAAACTCAAGCAGTAGGATAAAAAACATGGAAATGGTAACTATGGTAGAAAAAATTTACTAAAAAATTTAGAAAAAAATCACTTTTCTTTTAATTTTGTCAATCAATAGTTGATAAATTATAATCTTTTAACACTAAAGCACTATATTAAGAAGTTTATAACATAAATTGGTGTAATAACACAAGAAAACAATATAAACTAGTTGAGGTTATTTGTTGCAAGGTTCTTAAATTTTACATAATGTACTTTAATTTTAATTATTAGATGTGATTTTCAAAAAATTCTTCGAGAAAACTCAACATTCACTCAGATTAAAAATGTAAAAGAAAAAACCCTTTCAGCCAACTAGGAAAATAGGAAGCTCCTTAACCTGCTATATACATCTATGAAAAATCTACAACTAAAATCATACATAATAGTCGAACACTAGATGTTTTCCATGTAAGATTGAGACCAAAGCAAGGATGTTCACACCACCACTTCTATTCACAGTATACTAGAATTTCTATTTATACAGGCATATGTAATAAAATGTATAATATGTATAATGTTTGGAAAGGAAAAGTTTCAACTTAATTTCACCTTTTATTACAGGCATTTCTTAGTTTTATTTACTTATTTATATTTTTAGAGAGAGATTTTTGCTACAGGGTATGTACACATGCCAGAAACAGAGAGAGAATCGATCTCTAGGGGCATAACCATGCTATGATCCCTTCTCCTTCATTCTCATCTCAGAATCTTAGGTGTGCACACACATGCACCCAGAATGAGTTTCAAGCCACTGGGTCTGGGATTTGAACTCAGTTGACTATGTGAGAGTCCATCACCTTAAACACTACACTACCTGATGGTCCAACCAGATTGTTTACACAGAAAATTCCAAGGAAAACATAATACAACTTCTTTTTTTTCTTAGTTTATTTATTTATTTCTCCCATGAGTGAGAGAGAGAAAGGGGAAGAAAGAGAGGGAGAGAGAGGCAGCCACAAGTCACTCCAGCCTTAAGCCAGCACCAGATCATGGACAGCATGTGACTAGTATACCCGGGGAGGCCTCTGGACCTGAGCCAGATACCCGTTCATGTGAGATTGCCTCTCAGAGGTTTTCCACCCTTATTCTACTATCTAACCCTGTATAAAACTATTTTTGTACCTGTAAAGAGTTTAGAAAGTCATGGGATACCAAGCTAGCTCCGTGATGTGACAGTAAATCACTGCTAAAGAGAAGGTGGCTCCCACGTGGTTCAAGCCCCTCACCTAGTCAGCCCAAGACATACCAGGTTTGTACACTAGTGCCTGAGATCCTGCAAGATGAAGGACTGGAAGATAAGGATGCAGCATGACCAAATTCTGTGGGGAGTGCACTTCTCATATGGAAAATAAATTTAAACAGGAAAGGAAAACAAAGTCATAGGATATAAGAATAGCATACCAAATGCACTTTCATTTTTATATAGTAGGAACAAAATACTGGAAACTAATATTTTGTATTTTCTACTTAGAGTAAAAGTGTCATAAACAACTCTACACAAATAATGAGATAAAAGTAAGACACGTAGATACTCGGGAATAAATTTAATTCAGATGTGAGAGATTTCAACATGTAAAACTATGAAACACTAACATAAAATTGAGATTTCCTAAAAAATTATCAATGTAATCCTAGTCAAAAATCTCGATACCCTTTATAAGTTGATTTAAAATTTGTGAGAAAATGTGAAAATCTTACTGTTTAGGTTGATTTAAAAAATATATTTGGAAAAGTAAACGATTGAGAACCACTCAAATAATTCTGAGAACAAGAAAAAGTTGGAAAACTCATAACATTAGGTTAAATGACTTATTAAAAAGCTATGTTTAATGAGAAAGATATTTATCTTTTTTTTTTTTTTGAAGGGGTTTTTGCTATAGGGTGCATGCACTTGCCAGAAAGACAGAGAGAGACAGAGAGACAGAAAGCGAGAAATCATCATCCCCCAAAGAGGATGGCCACACCACAATCCCTTTTTCTCCATTCTCCTCTCAGGATCTTGGGCATGCATGCACACGCGCCTGGCGTGAGTTTAAGCCACTGGGTCCGGGACTTGAACCGCGGTTGACTACAAGGGAGTTCAGCGACATAGCCATTACTCTAACTGCTGGTCCCAGAAAGATAGTTATCTTAATAGAACATAACAGGTGATCCAGAAATATGCCTACTCCTTTACAACAAATTAATTTTCAAAGAACACAGTATATTCGATAGATAAAGGTAAGCCTTTCCAACTAATGGCCCAGAAATAACCCAATGAGTATATGGCAAAAAGTGAATCTCAATCCTTCTCTCATATCTTACACAAAAATTCATTTTGTACCAATCATAGACCTGAATGTAAAATAAAACAAGAAATTCTGTAAAAGGAAATATAGAAGAATTCTTTATGACTTGGCTGTAGGAAAAAATTTCCCAGGACACAGAATGTAAAAGACAAAGACTAAAACTGCACTCCAAAACTCAAAAGCTACTACAAAGAGGGAGAATACAGGTATATACACACAAATATATAATATGTAATATATGTATCTGACAGATATTATATAGGGTACACATATATCTGACAATATATTTGATCATAGATAGATATTTACTTGTATTTCATATGTATACATATATATGTATATATATATATATATAGAGAGAGAGAGAGAGAGAGAGCTCTTATAAGTCAATAACAAAAAGCTCAGTATGCTATAAAAATATTTGAGCAGACATTTAACATACACAAAAATACACAAATGACCAATAAGTGCATAAAATAATATTAATTCCATGATATTTCTGGTAAAAATGTATAATTAGCATCTAATCATGAGGAAATATGAGATGCCCCCAATCTGAGCAACTGCCCACAGAATTACTCTTCAAAAATATCAGTCAAGGAACCCAAAAGAGACTGAAGAATGTTCTGAATTAAAAGTAACTGAAGAAGAGTTATTTAGAAATTTATTTAAATGGAAATATAAACTTTTCTTCCTTCCTGACCCCTCTTGAATTGGAAATATATGGGAGTATTCTTATTTTGCGGCAGAAGGGTTATTTGCATAAGTTCAATAATGCTTGTTGCATTGAGTCAAAAATTGGAAATACTCATTTTTGGATAGAGCTTTGACTGGAATGTCATATTTGAAGACCAATCATAAAACTATGGAACCAAGGTGGATCTCAAGTAAGCCAACAGAAGCTCTTAGAAAGATGGTCTGGCACCATAAATGGTTCTGCCTGGCAGAGAGGATTAGAAAAGATATACGAAAGGATTTATAACATAAAATAACCTGGACTTTTCCAGCCCAGCATTGTAATCAGTAGAGATTGCAAAAGAGCAACCACACCAGAGGATTATCTTGAGAAAGACTTTAAAGGAAGAAAATGAGACTGATCTTTGCTAGTAGATGGTATATCACAAAACACTTGGTAGGCAGGACTGAATTGAGAAGGTTTATGTGTGACTAGTGTGCTGGGCATTTGCTTTTCAACAATTTGAGTAGCTGACGTGTAAATATGTTCTCAAAAATATTTAAAACCATCCTGTTTCTGCTGTTATAGAGTCACAAACAAAATTATACAAAATTAGGGACCAGCAGTTAGTGCTATGGCTATGTCGCTGGACTCCCATGTAGCCGACCATGGTTAGAGTACTGGACCCAGTGGCTTAAACTCACGCCGGGTGCATGTGGATGCATGCCCAAGATCCTGAGAGGAGAATGGAAGAGAAGGGATTGCAGCGTGGCCATCCCCCCTGAGGGTGATTTCTCACTTTCTGTCTCTCTGTCTCTCTCTGTCTTTCTGGTGAGTGTATGCGCTCGATAGCAAAAAAAAAAAAAAAAAAAAAAAAAAAAAAAAAAAAACCTCTCCCCCCAAAAAAAGAAAAAAAATTATACAAAATTATATAAGAAATATTTTGAACATTATCTTTAAAATTCAGTATTATGAAATTTTGAAAGTTGTTTATTAACTGTCAAGAACTAAGGAGTATGAGAAAAAAATTGATATGTAAAGTAAATGTGGAAAAATGTAAAAGTTAATTAATTAATTAATTAAAAATAAAGAATACTCAGCATCTACTCTCCTAGCACATATTAATGATACAATACATCATTACTAACTATAACCGCCATGTTGTGTGTTAGCTTTCAACATCTATTCAGTTCCCCCAATCCCTTACCCTGGCAATAATCATTCCACCCTCTGTTTCTATAAATGACTTATTTAGATGCAAAATATGAGTGAAATTGTGTAGTATTTATTTTCTGTGCCTGGCTTATTTTATAGAGCATGTGTAATGTCCTTCAGGTTCATCCATGTTCTTACAAATGGCAGGATTTCTGATGTTAAGGCTGAATAATATTCTGTTTACACACACACACACACACACACACACACACAGGTTTTCTTTATCCATTTGTCCATTTGTCCAAATAAATAATTTGCAAACTTAAAAAAAAGGAACTGAAGAGACATGACAGATAAATATAATTTGTGATACTGATTGGACTAAGAAAAAATACTGTAAAGGATATTGTTGTTCAATTAGCAGAATTTCAATATGGATTATGCATTAGATAATAGTATGTCCAAAGTTATATTTTCTAATTTTGTTAAGTGTACTATGGTTATGATAGAACAGATGCATGTATAAAAGACTACATCTTCTGTTATTATGATTATTTGAAGTTTAAGAGCAGGCAAAACTAATACATGGTGATAGAAATCACAACAGTAATTGCCAATGGTGAATGAGGATTGATTGAAAGGAGCCCTTAGAGAAACCTGTCGATGATAGAAATGTCTTATATTTTTCCTCAACAAATTAAAACATTTTTCAGTGCTTAGTGTAAAAATCAGCACAAAGAAATGTGTAGCTAACCACACCCTTCGAAAACTGAGTACTTTTACAGATAAATAAAATATCTTTAATACTCCTAAGCATTAATGACTGATTATGTACAAAGTGTAGCAATCACAATGACATCTAACTTTTCTGTGAAATTAAATACACGGCATGATGAGACAATGTCTACAGTGCATGAAAGACAAACACATTTTTCATTAAAAATATATTTGTAATCCAAGGACACTGGAATATGCTACTTATGAATGTATCTGGGGAGAAAAAATAATACCTGAGGGTCATCTCCAGCTGCCTGAAACCTACATGAGAATGAATAATGCCACTTGGCGATACAGAAATTTGGAGATGAAGAAATGTTAGAGGGACGGGGAAGTATTGCAGGCCCCTCATCATGAGAACCCTGTACAACTGGGTGTGGTTATCTTACCTGGCTACAGAACTAGACTCAAGATTTTGGGGTGATGAGTGACACTTTGCTCAGGGATATTTGGAACTGTTAACAGTTACCTTTCTCCTTATGGAATTGCAAGCTATCTTTAATTTTATTTTTTCTTCCTTCAATTTGTTAATCTATATTTTTCAGTTTTTTAATGATGTGTATATATTGCTTTTGTAAAGATTAAAAACTAAAAAAGTAATATCTACTAATCATTATCTTTCATTATGGGACAAACCCTTTAATTGAGCACAAAATTTCTTTTAAAAATCAAAGAATGTCCCCTACAGCAAGGTTTAGTATCAGGCTCTGAAATTCAGTTGCATGTGATCACAATTATGTCAAGATGACCCACTTATGCCTAGAAAAAATGTGTCACAATGTTGATTTGAATGCCTGAGGCTGGTAGAACTATTGGAATTGTTTTCCTCTTTGACTTTCATATAATTTCTTTAGTATGCACATCTCTCTCTTTTAATGTAAAAACAATATGAAAAAAGAAACATGCATTTGTGGTAACTACCTTATAATAAAAGGGAAATAGTCCACATATGTGATAGAAATATAACGGAATATGAACATTTGCTCTTTGTTAGACATACTGAAAATTCTGATGGAAACTTCTCTAAGATTAAGATCCTCGTTTTCCTGGGAGAGGTCTGGGTCCTGCTGGTCTCTTGGCATAATTGTTAGTAGTACCATTTCACTGTCATAAGTATCCCAGGTTGGATGATAAGTTATATGGCCGCCTTGATTAAGATCCTTCTAGAAATATTTATGCATGCCTGAAGTATCACACTTTATATAGCTACTCCACATTCTCAGAGACTTCATAGAAAATCACATGCCATCACCATTTAGGATTAAAGCTAGCAAAGATTATTTCTTGTTTTCTAAAAAACTTGGATTTTGAATTGGAGATTTCTTGGGACCTGTCATCACTTAACCTGAACATCTGGGTTGTATTATCATTCCTCTTGTAAAGCCATCAGGCAACGTATAAATTATTTATTAAAACTTGCTAATATTGTGCTTGCCTACATCAAAAATAATGAAATCTTGCCCTGATCTTAATCAATAAAACTAACTTTTTCTGGTAGCATTTAACAATAAAATAACTATACTTGGAAGTTGTTTCATTATTTGTATGTTACCACTTCCTTCCATAATTTGTTTTCCTGCAGATGGAACCCCCAAGATTATTTCTGCCTTTAGTGAAAAAGTGGTGAGCCCAGCAGAACCGGTATCTCTCATGTGCAACGTGAAGGGAACGCCACTGCCCACAATCACGTGGACCCTGGACGACGATCCCATCCTCAAGGGCGGCAGTCACCGCATCAGCCAGATGATCACGTCGGAGGGGAACGTGGTCAGCTACCTGAACATCTCCAGTTCTCAGGTCCGGGACGGGGGAGTCTACCGCTGTACTGCCAACAACTCGGCTGGAGTCGTCCTGTACCAGGCTCGAATAAACGTAAGAGGTGCTTGTCAAATCAGCTCCTCAAAAAAACACACATAACTCATTGTAGTGGAGAAGAAGGTTTCTGCATGCACCGAGCTGAGTCTTGGAATGCTGAAATGGATTAACTGTTGCTTCCCATTTCCTACCCTTTCCTTCCTACTCAGGAATGGCCTGACCGGGCTAATGTTGGAAGTGGCATTTTGGTTTCTTTAGTCAGCTTGTTCTCTTTTTTTACTCTTAGATTTGTCCACTTGAACTGTCCTTTCCTGGTTTATGCTCTGCATGCTTGTTCCTTTCTCCTCTCCTTCTGTTTATCTACATTCATGGTAAATCTTCATGCACATGGTACTTAACTTACATTCATGGTGCAACATGGCATAACTTCCATCTTCATAATAGATTTTACAGAGAGATTTAAACTGATCAGTTGCTACCAGTGTTCTCACAAAAAGGGTATGTCTGTTCAGTGTAGACTAGTTACTTTCTATTGATTAAATTGCCTTTTATCCATAACATGTTAACAGAAGTAGCTGATAAGATATTTAACATTCATTCAACTCAATTGAAAGCAATGAAACTAAAAAGAAAAGAAAACCCTTTAGAGTGGAAAATGCCAAATATAAATGTCAATGCCAAATGCATTGTTTAATTGCAAAACATATGCTTACATAAAACTAACCTACCTTTTTAACTCAAGAAAGAGTGTTCCTATTTGCCCACTTGAGATGTACCCTTAAATTATTTTCAAGAGTTTTTTTGTGTGTGTGTCTCTTCAGGGCCTGCAAGCATTCGACCAATGAAAAATATCACAGCAATAGCAGGACGGGACACGTACATTCACTGCCGTGTGATTGGCTATCCATATTACTCCATCAAATGGTATAAGAACTCTAATCTGCTTCCTTTTAACCACCGCCAAGTGGCATTTGAGAACAACGGAACGCTAAAACTCTCTGATGTTCAAAAGGAAGTGGATGAGGGAGAGTACACATGCAACGTGTTGGTCCAGCCACAGCTTTCCACCAGCCAGAGTGTCCATGTGACTGTGAAAGGTAACTTCCACTCTCTCCTTCCTTTCCCTTCACAACTCATTATGTACCCAGACTGTCTCACCAAACCTACCATCAGGAGTGTGGTAATCTAAGATCTGCTTTTATAGAGTAGGATATTTATAAAGACTGAAGAAAGAAAGGGCACATTTGATATTTAATTTACTACTGAAACGTCACAGAAACTACAATTGTTCTAAATTCCTCTTCATGTGAATTTTCAGCTTGGTTTTTGTGTTTTTAATATTCCCATTGTAAAAAGAAATGCATCATTGGCATGATTTTCTAGTGATCTATCAGTTCACTTTAAAAACATATTTTCCCCCAAAAAGTAAATTTGTTCAGATCTGAACTGGAAGAGATCTTCTGCAACATGTGAGGATATCAGAAAAACTTCTCTTTTTTACTCTTAGATGAGCAGATCAAAAGAACAACATGGGACCAGCAGTTAGCGTAATGGCTATGTCGCTGGACTCCCACGTAGTCGACCACGGTTCGAGTCCTGGACCCGGCGGCTTAAACTCACGCCGGGCGCGTGTGCGTGCGTGCCCAAGATCCCGAGAGGAGAATGGAGGAGAAGGGATTGTGGCGTGGCCATCCCCCCTGGGGGGTGATTTCCTGCTTTCTATCTCTCTGTCTCTCTCTGTCTGTCTGGCGAGCGCACGCGCCCTATAGCAAAAACCTCTCCAAAAAAAGAAAAAAAAAAAAAAAAAAAAAGAACAACATGAAATTATATGTTTAAAAGGCCCTTGATTGGGCTGTCCCTGTAGCTTAGAGGTTAAGGAGCCAAATCCCACATGGCTTACTGCAGTTCCAATCTCAAGCCAGGCATCTTAAAAAACACAACAGGCACATGTGCATGTGAGCCAGATCCCCACAGGACTGAGAAATTGAGGAGAACAAATTGTAGCATGACCACATCCCTTTCAGGGATACATTCTTCCTTTCCTTCTCTCTCTGCCTCTCTCTGGCAAGTGTACACACCCTCCTGGCAATTAAAAAAAAAGAATCCTTGGTTAAATATTAAACTTTTCCAAATGGATTATTGTCTGCTAATAACATAGATAGTATCCTCAACAGGATTAGTTTGAAGTGTATTCATGTTGTGAAATTCGCTTTACAAGCTAAGGTAACATATAGTGATTGAAGGTATAAATAAATACATTAAAATTTTAAAAATATTAAACTTTTCCTAATTCATTGGTAAACTGCCAAACTTTTTTGTATAAATAGTGTTGAAATTTCATTTTATGTATTTGATTTTATTAAATATTATACAATATATTTTGACAAAATAGGCATAGTGTAAATCTATAAATATTTGAATCCTAATCAAATATAATTTTTTAACTTACATTCACGAACACTTGGACAAAAAAAAACTTATATTTTTTCTGAAAATTGGTCATGAGTGTTGAAAACTAAAGCACACATTATCTCTGAGACTCTTTGAACATATACACAAAATATTAATCTGAGCACATTAACCACGTATGTCATGGTCTTTGCTTGACTTCAGTGGTCTAATATGGTTCCTTTTATCCCTGTGGTTAGTTTCTTTTTGGGAGAATTTTTAGCAAATGAATATATTAGGTCATTGGAAGAATCGTGATGTATTTTTTCTATGTTTTCTACGCAAAATATGTATCATAACTTTTCCGACAACCCAATATTTACTTTCTGAGGTATTTTCTTGCACAGGGTCCTTTCTTTGTTAAGTGCATTTTAATAAGTGAATAAACAGAGGGGCTGACATTTCCGTGAGCTCCATTGTGCAATCTGTCATGAGGAGTTGTTCTTTTCCCTTAAAGGAGAGATATTTTCTTTATTTCTCATATTTCTTATGCCTCTGTTGTTATTTCTGGTCATCTGATGAATTATACATTTCTTCCTAATTTCCTGAGGTTAAATTTGAGCGTGCAGAAGCATGCATGAGGAAGTGATCTATAATCTCACTGCAGTTCTGATTTTCTCCCAGTCTGGTGGATCGTGGGGTCTGCAGGGTGAAATCTGAGCAAAACTCTTTGGTTGTCTCAGCCCCATGACTGAGAGAGTAGGGAAAGAGAACTGAGCAAAGGAAGATATCAAATGTGACAGTAAACTCACAATGACACAGGAAGCAGGGAGCCCTCCAGAGGCAAGATTACATTGAAGCCAAATAGATCTCTATCAAAGTTATAAGAGTAAATACAAAAACAAGAGATACCCCTGGTTGTCTCTCCTAAGAAATTCCTGGAAGGCAAACTAAATCTTCCATGGACTCCACAATATTTAAATATTATGCATTAACCAAAATTTGGTTGCAAAGACTTTAAAAAGTTTGCCAATAAGTTGCTGGAATACAGAACTTGATGAAAACATATGTGTTTAATGTGCTCAGATTAATATTTTGTGTATATGTCTGGGCAGAAAACAGGGTGAATACATTTTTATTAATCATTGTTTCCAAAAATGTTTTCTTTATGGAAAATGTCATCTTTTGCATTTAGACAAATTTAATTTTAGATACTGAAATGAAAATTAAATTATAGAATGAGTGGATAGGGTGACCCTGCTTAAGCCTGCCTAGGATTTTCCAATGCAAAATAATTAAGTCCTGGATTCTGGATTCTTATATACTAGTCTAGGGCTTCTTCTACTCCCCCACCCCACCCCTTAGAGGATGCATGTGCTCACCAGAGAGAAAGAGAAAAAAAAAATAAGCACACCCCCTGTGGAGCATGATCACACCACAATCTCTTCTCCATTTCTTCCTCCTTTTGGAATTTTAGGCACACACATGCACACATGCACGGACACACACACATACACACACACACACACACACACACCTGGCAGATTTCTCAAGCCACTGAATGTAGGACTCAAATCCACTGGTAAGCCATGTGAGATCCAGCTACCTTTCCCACCAGGCCATAGACTGGTACAGGCTCCTGCATGGCATGCTAACATAGATATCTGTTACAATGCAGTTTAAGATATCATTGGTAGTTTTTGTTTAACTTGACTTCCATTTTTCAACATGTAATAATAATTATGCACTATTACCAATTCAGTTTTTACTCAGATGTTATAAAGATCTTAAACAAATTGACTTTTGAATATTTTAATATGCATTTAAAGTGTCTTTAAATGAAATATATATTGGTTGTCAGAAAAGTCATAATGTATTTTCTATGTAAAAATGGGTCATGACTTTTCCAACAACCCAATAAATTAAATCATGTTGTACTGGCTAGGATTGTAGTTCATCAAGGCTTCTTAAAAATGAATAGTTTTTTTTTTTCTTTTTTAGTATTTTCAACTATGGGATGTTAGGGAGAAGAAGATAAGGAATCAAGTGAATTGTAAGAAAAGGCTTAGAATTTAGGCTGTCCCTGGGGGTCAGGATTGAAAAACAATTTTTCTTATTTGATTAATATAAATGTAGTTCCCTTGTCTTTCTTGTTAGAATATTTTATTCAGTTAATTTTAGAAGAGCAATATGTTGCCTCAAAAGTTGTCTTCTTTGGGGAACCAGCAGTTAGCGTAATGGCTATGTCGCTGGACTCCCATGTAGTCGACTGTGGTTCACGTCCCGGACCCCGTGGCTTAAAACTCATGCCGGGCGCATGTGCATGCGTGCCAAGATCCCGAGAGGAGAATGGAGGAGAAGGGATTGCGGGGTGATCATCCCCCCTGGGGGGTGATTTCTCGCTTTCTGTCTCTATGTCTCTCTCTGTCTGTCTGGTGAGCGCACATGCCCTATAGCGAAAACCTCTCAAAAAAAAAAAGAAAGTTGTCTTCCTTTGGAAGTGGAGGTGAGCCCCTTTGATTCTAGCAGTTATGATGCAAACTGTGAAATCAACCCTTTCTACGTTTTCCTAGGAGATTCTTCATTATCAGTAAATACAGTGGGATGCATGTGTGTTAAGATGAAGGTTGTAAACAATACTGCGTTTTAGTCATGTATTTTGGGGCAATAGTCATAGCTCTCCTGCTTATTTTGTAATATTTAACTGGAAAGTTTGAAACAAAAAATCTTCCAAGATTGATATAAATAACATTTAATTATTGATATTTACTAAAGCGTAAGCAGCTCTGAAATGTATTTGACCCTACAAAAGTACAATTTTGCTGCTTTCAAACATATATGCAGAAATGAATGTCAAAATTCTTCCTTTTACTTCATTTTAATTTAACAAGCAATCTTATATTTAACACATTTCAGAGCTTTTTCTTTCTCGTTTTAGTTGCCACATTGAACTTGAGCAGTTTCTAATTGAGTGTTCTAATTGCTGGGGACCAACACTGCCAGGGAAGTTAATTGGCTGCCAGACAAAAATGTCACCTTCTATTTATATTTATATAAAACTTCATGGTTTACAAAACACTTTCATATGTGTCACCTTAATTAATACTCACAGTGACTCTGTAATGGAGATAAAGTGTAATCAGAGAAACAGAATAAAAGAGAAAAGACACATGTGCAAAGTTGTCCAGTAATGTATTCAAGACTCAAATGCAGATCTTTTGACTGCAACACAAGTCCATGGTGCATCTTAGAAAAGTAATTTGCATTGCAGTGGGAGACAAGGTTGGAATGAGGAATGTAGACAAAGAATACAGGAAGATAGCTATTTAAAAGTCAAGAAAGAGGACTATTTAAGGAGTAGGATGAAAGAAATTGAGAGACTGACTCAAGAGAAAAAAAAATGAGTTGAATTGAAGAAATAAAAAGGAGAACATAGACTTGGTAGAAAGGGCTGGCAAGAACAAAAGAAGGCTTTGGAAGTTCCAGCCTGGTGTTATGGAGGTTGAGCAGGTAACCTAAAAAACTATATGAGTGGCAGGATGTAAGTCTTAAAAAGGGTAAGCTGGGTGTGAAGGTGTCTGTGGATCATCATTCTGTGTTCAGACCATGGTGACTTTGATAGATGAGGGGCCAGACTAAAATTAGTAGAAAGAGTTGAAACTGTAAGTCAGTAAGACTATTTAAGAATCATCAAGATTTTAGAATCAGATTTTATTTATTTTTTAAATTAATGTTTGGCCAATAATAAAACGAGATGGCGATCCTAGAAATGCAGAGATTATGAGCATTCATCTTTTCACATTTCATTTCTTTATTTGTGACACTCATGACACTTTTTCCATTTTAATTTAAAACCACTTGTTACTATGTCCTCCCTCAAATTGAAGGGATAATTTGATACCATCACCCGGATTGTCTGTAATCTAACAGGGACACTATCGTGCATTTGTTGTGACGATCCTGCTTCCTCTGCTTTTTAATCATATGCTAAGTCTCATCTGTCATCATAGCTGCCTTGCTAGCTTACTGCAAGTGTAGTTGCGGAAAGAAAGAAATTAAAACCAGCACTCCACATTCTCATTCCACATTTAGGCGAGCAATTGAGGATGCCACCTTCTAATGACTTCATTCTTCTGGGGCTCTTGACAACTCATATCTGGCCCAGGTAGAGGTAAAATTATGTGCATAGGAACATCCCTGGCAGTGTCCCCTCACTCACTTTCTGACATGTGCTCATTTGCTGTTTCAACCAGAGCACTGAAAACTTCCGCTGAGTTCCAAACCCAACTCTGTCAGGGAGAAAGAGTCCTTTCTTTGTCACTGTCATTTTCTTTCATACTCTCTTGCTACTCACTAGCTACTGGAGGAATTGACAGTGTTGCTTATAGAAAGCACACTATTTTGAGGTTATTTTTTTTCCTTTAGGTGCCTCATTAAAGTTGAGCAATGTTTAATGTCAGGGTCCTATTTGCTGGCATTGTTTGCATGTGGCCATAAATTACAGTCACTGGTGAAGATTTTATATTGATTTTGCCAACTGCTTAGGGAATACATGGTTCTATAATAAATAATACAGGAGAAAGTAGATCTAGGTGGGGAGTATAAAGGGAATACATGAAATGTTTAGTCCTTTTGTGGTAATTTATGATTTCAAATGGGAATTTAAATTCTCTTTGCTAATTTATATCCTAATGTGACAAGAGAAGAAAAATGAAGTGGGAGCTTACACTCCTGCTTTCGAAAGTACCGAAGAAGACACTCCTGTTTGCATGGGCTTAAATGGCCACAGTTCCTCATCTGATCTGGAGGTTTATGCTCTGAAACATCCACATAAGAGTTGTAGGATGTCCTGGACCAGCAGTTAGCGTAATGGCTATGTTGCAGGACTCCCATGTAGTCGACCAACATGCTAAATTGACACAAGTTTTGTTCCTAGGTTGGGGGGCGTTCAACAGCGGCCTTGCCAATGTGCTGAACTGACCGAAGTGGTGCTCAAAAGTCAAAAGCTCAAAACAGATTCTGGGGCCCCACCGGGTCGGACTCCTCTAGACTGTGGTTCGAGTCCCAGACCCAGCGGCTTAAACTAATGCCAGGCGTGTGTGCGTGCGTGCCCAAGATCCCGAGAGGAGAATGGAGGAGAAGGGATTGCGGCGTGACCATCACCCCTGGGGGGTGATTTCTCACTTTCTGTCTCTCTGTCTCTCTCTGTCTGTCTGGCAAGCCCATGCGCCCTGTAGCAAAAAACCTCTCCAAAAAAAAAGAGTTGTAGGGTGTCAGAAGTGAGTTCAGCACTCAGCTCACATGCTTCTCTTTTAGACAGGTTTGTTCTGAAGGTGGAATGACATAATTCTTCTATTCTAGAAAATGAAACACATACCTTTCTTCAAACAAACACTTTCTTAACTATTTTATAAACAATACATCAAGTTTCCTTACTCTAATTAGAGGGAAAAAAAGACTGTGCATAGTATATATTGTGATGTCAAAGAATGAAATTTTCTTTTATATACTAAGGAAATTCAAAAAACTTGTAGAGAAATTTAATTAAAAAATAAAAATTGCAAATATAAACTTTATTTCTCAATATAAGTTCTACCAGGTTCAAGACACTTTTTTAAAAAAAAATAATTATTTTATTTTATTTATTCATTCATTTATTTTTTAATTGGACCAGAGAGAGATAGACGTTGAGAGTGAGAGAGAGAGGAAGCAAGAAAGCAAGCCACCAGATTCAGGACTTGAACCCTGGTCGGCCATGTGGGAGTGTCCAGCGCCTTAACCGCCACGCCGCCTGCGGGTCCCAAGACACTTTTTTGTAAGTGATGAACCATCTCTGTTTAGTCCATCCCTAAAGAACTGATGATCCTGGAAATTTAATTATGGCACTGCAGTCTTTTTCACATTATTAAGTGGGGAAAAATAGGTGCCCTTTAAAGATTTTTTTTAAGATTAAGAAACAAACAGAAGTTTAAAGGATCCAAATTAGGACTGTAAAGTAGATGTCTAATGATTTCCCGTCAAAAGTCTCACATAATTGCCCTTGTTTTATAAGAGGAATGAGCAGGAGCATTCTTGTTCTGGAGAAGGACTTCGGTGAAGATTTCTCAGGAATTTTCTGCTTACGCTTCAGTTAACTTTCTCAAAACACACATACGAAGATGTTGGTTTTTCCTTTGGCTCTCCAGAAAAATAACAAGCAAGATGCCTTGAGCATCCCAAAAAACTGTTGGCATGACCTTTTCTCTTAACAAGTTTACTCTTCTTTTGACTTGACCATTTCTACTTCTTGGTAGTCATTGGCTTTGAATGTGCTTTTCTTCAAGATTGTACTGAGGCCATGTATCATCTCGTGTTACAATTCTTTGGATTCTTTAGGATTTTGATCCCACTTGTTAGAAATTTCCATCAAAGGGACCAGCAGTTAGCATAATGGCTATGTCGCTGACTCCCACGTAGTTGACCGCGGTTCGAGTCCCGGACCCAGTGGCTTAAACTCACACCGGGTGCGTGTGCGTGCATGCCCAAGATCCCAAGAGGAGAATGGAGGAGAAGGGATTGCGGCGTGGCCATCCCCCCTGGGGGGTGATTTCTCCCTTTCTGTCTCTCTGTCTCTCTCTGTCTGTCTGGCAAGCGCACGCGCCCTATAGCAAAAAAAAAAAAAAAAAAAAAAGAAAAAACACCTCTCCAAAAAAAGAAGAAAAAAAAGAAAAAAGAAATTTCCATCAAAAGCGTTGCTCTTATCTGTAGTTAATCTGGGTGCAACAGTTTTGGCACCGGAGCGAGCAGGAAATTTGCTCAAATTTAGTTTTCTAGTCAGAATTGTGGAAGCTAACCCACTGAGGTATAATATTATGTTGGTTATTTTTGCTGGTATTAGTTATTAGTCCTCCTCAATTAGGGCACAAACAAAATTAGTTTTTTACTTGCAAATTGATGTGAATAGCCTGATGTGAATGGCCTGCTGTCGTGGGCAATATTTTCAACTTTGTTTGATAACTTTTTTCATGAGTTCTCTATTTGTAGACTGTTGATTTCTTTGGTGTACTGTCCTCATAAACTTCTAGTAAAGCATCAGTGATTTCACCATTTTCCACCCAAGCTTCACCATAAATATGATATATGTTCTTACTTCAATTTTAGCAGAATTCATATTGCTCTTTTCAAATAGATGTTTTATCCTTCTTTTGTGCCTCAAACTAGAACCTGATAAAAATTTAGTATGAGTTGATTTGGGTAAATTTTTTTTAAAAAAATATATGCATAGTTTTTTCATAAAATATATATATTTCATATATTTTCCATGAATTTTTTTGAAGAACATATACATTAGGTCATCAGAAAAGTCATGATGCATTTTTGCAGAGAAAAACAGAAAAGCATTTCAGGACTTTTCTAACAACTATATATATAGTTGTTAGACATTGTGGAATGACAAAATCTAGCTAATTAACCTGTACATTACTTCACATATCATTGTTTTTGTGATAAGAACATTTTGCACCCACTTTCTTAGTATTTTTCAAAACAGAGAGGCAAGACATTTGTGGGACACAGAAATGGTTTATTATTTACTGATGATAACTTGTACAGTATTCTCAACTGGACTGGTCTGAGATGTATTTCATGTTGGGTAAATTCTCTTTATAAGTCAAATGATATATAGAGATTGAAAGGTAAACAAAATAAGAATAACAAAAATAAAATAAATTTTAAAAAAGAATACAGTATAAAGTTAACTATAGTTACCACTTATACAATAGATCTCTTAAACTTATTCCTCCTGTCTAATTGAAATGTTGTATCCTTTGACTAATATCTCCACAATTCTTTTCCCCTTACCACACCAGTCTCTGGAAATCCTATCATACTTTTTGTTTCTATGATATCAACATTTTTAGATTTCCCATGTTCCCCACATGAGAGCATGTAATTTATTTTTGGCCTTGGTTATTTCACTTATCATAATATCCTCCAAACTCATTCATATTGTCACAATAAGATTTCACTTGTTTTTCTTTTTAATGGCTGAATAGCTTTCTATTATGTATATATACTGCATTTTCTTTATCCACTAATCGATGGACACATAGAATGAACCATGTCTTGGCTACTGTGAATAATGCTGCAACAGATAGGGAGTGCAGATATCTCTCCCATACACTGATTTTGTTTCCTTTAGATATATTCTTAATAGTGAAATACTGGATTATGTGGTAGTTCTATTTTTAATACATTTTAAGAACCTCTGTATTATTTTCTATAATAGCTATACTAATTTCCATTCACACTAATGGTGTGCAAGGAGTCTTTCCTCCACATTATAATCAACACTTGTTATCTTTTATCTTTTTAAAATTAGTCATTGTAAAGGGTATAAGGAGATATCTAATGTGGTTTTAATATGTAGTTTGCATTTTCTTGATGATTAATGGTATTAAACTTTTTTTATACATATAGGTACCTATTGGTCATTTGCATGTCTTCTTCTGAGAAATGTATGTTTAGGCCCTTTATCCACTTTTAAATCAGGTTATTTGTTTTCTTGTTGAATTGTTTGAGTTCTTTATATATATTGGATATGAATCTTTTATCAAATGTAAAGTTGGTAAATATTTTTTGTTTCTTCATTCCGTTGATTATTTCCTTTGCTGCGCAGGTCTTCAGTTTGATGAAATTTTGTCTGTCTATTTTTGCTATTGTTTTCTGTGCTTTTGGGGTCATTTCCAAAAAGTCATAATATAGACCAATGATATGAAAATTTTGCTTCTATTTTCTTCTAATACTTTCAGGTTTTACATTTAAGTCTTTAATATATTTCTAGTTGATATTTCCATATTGCATGAGAGAAGGGTCTAATTTCATTCTTCTGTATGTTGATATCAGTTTCTCAGTACCATGTGTTGAAGAGGCTATCCTTTACAACTGTGTGTGCTTGGCTCTTTTGTGTCAAAAAAAAAATATTTTGGTTATGAATAGTGTATTTATTTCTGAGCTCTTTATTTTTTAAGACACTCCATGTTTTTATGTCACTACCCCTATACTGTTTTTTTGGTTGAAGATTACTTTGGCTATTCAGAGTTTTTTTTTTTTTGGAGAGATTTTAGCTATAGGGCGCGTGCGCGCACCAGACAGACAGAGAGAGACATAGAGACAGAAAGCAAGAAATCACCCCCCAGGGGGGATGGTCACTCTGCAATCCCTTCTCCTCCATTCTCCTCTCGGGATCTTGGGCACACACGTACATGTGCCTGGCGTGAGTTTTAAGCCACCAGGTCCGGGACGCGAACCCCGGTCGACTACGTGGGAGTCCAGCGACATAGCCATTACGCTAACTGCTGGTTCCCGCTATTCAGAGTTTTTTGTGGTTTCACATAAATTTGAGAAATTTTTTTAAAAAAATGTTTTGTAATAAGTGTCATTTTATTTAATTAATTAATTAATTTAACTTTATTTATTCATTTTAATTTGACCAGAGAGAGAAAGAGAGAAAATGAGAAAGCAAGCCACCAGGTCTGGGACTCGAACCGTGGTGAGCCATGTGGGAGTGTCCAGAACCTTAGCCACCATGCCACCTGCTGGTCCCCAAAAATGTCATTTTTAAAATTTTACAATTTCTGATTTATATTTACTTGTACATTTTTGTGGACTACAATACAGTTTTTCAAAGCATGCAGAGTGTGGAATTAGCAAGTCTAACATACCATATTTATCATTATGCTATGTTGTGAGCCTTCAGTATTTGTTTCACCAGTTTTTATTTTAATTTAGGATATATATATATATATATATAATATATATATACATACATACACACACACACACACACACACACACACACATATATCTATATATGAATGATTACCAGTAACCTTTTTATTTTCACTCAGTTGCAGTATATTATTTCATAACCTATTTGCTTTGTTTATGCATTTTTGTATCTGTTAATAATTTTTTCCTGGACCCCTCCCCATGTCCCAATGCCTGTACAGTCTCTGGTATCTACAGTTGTCATTGGTATTTTGATAAGGATTGCAATGAATTTGTAGATCATTTTGGGTAGTATGGATATATCAGTAACAGTACTATAATTCCTATAATCCATGAATATGAAGTATTTTTCTATTTATTTGTGTCTTCTTCAATTTCTTTTATCCAATGTTTTTATAGTTTTCAGTGTAGTGTTCTCTCTCTGGTTAAATTTATTCCTAAGTTTATTTATTTTTCTCTTCCTATTATAAATAGCATTTTAAAAAAATTATTTTTCAGATAGTTTGCTGTTAGTGTATAATATTTTCTTTTATTAAATTTAATTTTATTTATTACCATAATTTTTATATTGCATTTAATCACATGTATCTTTACAGTATATTAAATTTCTTTTTCCAGCATAATTAGCATGCAAATCAGTCAAGACAAAGACATTACTATATACATCATCATCAAATAGCTTTTCACCATTGTTTACAGAATATTATTATTTATTCTCATTTTTTAAAAAGCATTCATTCACTATATATCTTTTGGCTTGTAAAGAGAATTTACCCAACATGAAATAATTCTCAGTCCTGTCGAGTTGAGAATACTATACATGTTATCATCAACAGGTAATAAACCATTTCTGTGTCCCACTAATGTCATGCCTCTCTATTTGTTCTCTTGCTATCCTTCTCTGTACTCTTTCCTTCTCCCCAGTCCCTGTTTTTCACTATCTTCAGCATTCATAACTATTTTCACTGTTTTTATGTCCTCCAATATTTCTATCTCTACCATAAAGTGTGGATAGTTAGTATATATAAAGTGGATACATACAATATCTTTCTTTCATATCCTGGCTTGCTTCATCAGGAATAGATCGTCCATATTCAACCACTTGCTAACAAATGCCAGGGTCTTGTTTTTTTATTTTTTTATGGCTGAATAGTACTCCATAGAGTATATGTGTCACACTTTTTCCATCCATCTGTTTGTGAACATTTGGGTTGGTTCAATGTGTTAGCAATCATAAATAATGAAACATCATGGATTTTTATATGCTGATTTTGTATACCGCAGCTTTATCACATGATCATTTCAATGAGTACAGAAAATAATTTGACGGAATTCAACATTATTCACATTCAACATGGTAGGATCTCTCAACAAATTAGGTATTGAAGGAATTTTCCTCAATGCAATAAATTCATACATGAGAAATTAACAGCCAAGTTCATAATTGTAGTCAACTGAGAAAAGTTTCCTCTAAGATCTCAAAAGATAGAAGGATCATTCTTTCCAGCTCTACTCAATATTCTAGTAGAGATCATAACCAGAACAATTAGGCATGAAAAATTTGTAAAAGATATCCAAGTTGGAAATTAAGATAAATTATTCCTATTTGCAGATGACATGATGATATATATATATATATATATATATATATATATATATGAAGATCGCACCAAAAATGTTAAAAGAAATAAACAAATTCAGTGAAGTTGCAGGATTCAAAACTAACAGGCAAGAATTCAATTCTTTTGCTTAGTTAAAATTAAAATTATAGGAGAAATAATGTTTTGCAATACTTATGCTTGCTAAACACTGGAGACTTAGAGGAGAAAATTAAGCAGTTATAAGAAAAGAAGAAAGAATGCCAAGAAAATTATAAATACTTAGATTTCCACTGAGTAGACAATAATTAATCTCCTTGCAAACACACACATATGTAAGTGTAAGTACACACACACACACACACACACACACACAGAAGAAAACCCTTTGGCAGCTCTAGTAATAATGCTGTGATGTTGGTATTTTTAAATCAGAAAAAATAACCAAATTGTTAAAAATCATTTAGTAGGACTGTGTATCAATTGGTATAAAATACACATAATTATCAAAATCTGTAAGTTAAACAAAATTGTGTAGTTTATGCACATATATAAATAGTAATATTTATCTTATTGTATTTCTTTATAAATATGAAAAAGATGTATTTATGTATAATATAAAATATATGTTAATATTTTATATATGCTAGCTATTCACATATACATATATAGATGTTATATTATCTAGTATTAGATATGAAATATATGCATCCAATTTATATGATTACATATATATGATTCAATTATGAAATCTGAGGTCTATAAATGAACTTAGAGTTCACCTAGACCTCCCACAGTATACTCACCATACCCCTCAATTGTATCCACATTTTCCTATATTCTGTCTACAAAACGTGTGTAGTGCCTACTAGGCTCTATGCCTTTATATTTCTGTTAAATTTTTAAAAATTTTCTTCCATGACCAGGAGAGATGGAGAAACAGACAGAGGGATCCAAAAGGATCTCCTTGCCTCAATCCACCCCAAGCCTCAGTCAGACCTGGACCATGGACACATGTGCTCAATGTGTTCAGAGAAGTCTCTAGACTTGAACCAGGAACCTTCCCATGTAGGATTGTCTCACATAACATTGTGGCATTGTGGGTGTTTTGCCACTGTGCTACCATCTGATTCACAATCTTTTATGTTTCTACATGGCTATGATCATCAGGCAGTTCTTCCTTCTGTCATATCTAAATCTTTCCTGTCTAGTGCTTCCCTTCTTTCTGGTCCCATTATTCCCTCTAGAGAAACATTGAAGGGTTCTCCCCCTTCTTCACATAAAGCTACTAAGTATGCAAATCAGTAAGCCACAGTCTTCCTAACTGTTTCTAACTTTGCTATTTGTTGAACCGTTTAGTATGCAACAGAGTTCAGCAGCTCATTTTCTTTGTAGGGACACACTGACATATTTATTTACTTGCAAAGAAATACAGCCTTCTAAGCAGTTTCTAACGTCTAAAAGACAGAAATGAGAGTGTCACCTGCATCCTGAAGATAAGGCTTCTCTGTCATAACCCAAGCTTCACTATGAGTCATGGCTTTGGACTTACGAGCAAAAAACCCTAGAGGTGCAATAGATTAATCAGTTGACATTTTTGTTTTGTTTTGTCAGTTTTTGTTTTATACCATACCATTATCGTCAGTCCACACAAGATTCCACTTTTGTTTCATTTTAACTTATCTTTTTTCCACCAACTATCCATCAATTCTGGCATCATTTCTCCCTATCTTATAGGCACACCCTTATATGTACTTAATATATTTATATTTAATCTATATTCTATGTCTTTTTATCTAAATATTATAATGAAAGCACAAGTAAACATTTAGGTTACTCAAACTCTTAAACTTTGTACATCATGCTACCAAGAATTTCTTGCAGATATGTCCATGTGTAATTTAAATAGTAGTATGGGAGTAGAAGTGAGATTGTTAAATTAGATCATATCATTTTACTTAATTTCAATAATAATAGCATGATCATTCTCCAAAATTCCTATTCTAATTTATGTTCCTTGACTGTGAATGAGAGGTCCTATTTCTCTATTTTCTAGCCATTGGTTGCTATTATCTGCCTTTCTAATTCTCACAAATTTAATTGGTATAAAGCAGTGGTTTATTTTCATTTATTTTTCTTGCTTATAACTGAGGTTGGACATCTCTTCTTATCCTCATGAAACATTTGAGTATCTATCTACACCATTTCTTTGCCCATTCTGCAATTATCCTTGCCATTTCTTACTGCTCTATTATAGTTTATTAACTACAGTAAATATGAATCTCATGTCTATTAGACATGATTGTGAATATCTTTTCCAGGACTATCTCTGGTCCCTAAAATTTGCCCTCATTGGGATCTTAAGAAATCTCCTACCAATCTTTTCATTTCTTTTCTATATTTGTTCTATGTCGGTGTATCTTCTGTCTTCATTTAGATCCAAACTACATTGAAGTGGAGGGACACAGGTGGGGATCCATTTTTTTATTTCTGCATATAGTGAGTCAGTTTTGCCAGTAGTATTTACTAACTGATCTATGCTTTCTTCTCTCCTCCATACACCAAGATAACATGATGATGTTTTCAGAGACTATTTTACTATGTAATGTGTTAAAGTTCTTTTTATGAATGCTTCATCAACTTTTAAAAACAATGTTTTTTTAAGTTATATTTGTTCAGCATAAATTTGTCTATATGCATTAGACTACATTTAATAATTATATTCTTTCTGTAGGTTCAATTATTTTTTGATTGATTAATTACACTAAAAGGTTAATATTACCAAATAGAATTGTGAGTTTACCTACTTCTGCTGAAATCTCTGATATTTTTGTCTTGAATTATCTATTACATGATTGAAAATTAGCCTCCTTCCTTTTTGTATCTTACATTTGTCTGGTAGATATTTTCCCATTTCTTCAACCTCTGCTTTTCTATAGCTTTTTGTTTTATGCTGTTGTTTGAGCCCAATTTTTAATCCTGTATGTATGTGTGTGTGTACACGTGTATGAGAAACAGAGAGAGAAAAAAAGATTAATTTATATTTAACATACACATATACATTAGTTGATCTTTTATCGAGAGTTATTTTTGCCAAATTGTTTCCTATTTTTCATTTACTCTTTACTTCCTAGTTTTTCTGAATACTAGAATTACTCATGAACTAATAACGAAGCTCAAAATAAGTTCTGCTCATACTAAGTGGCCATAAATACACTGCAATTATATTTCTGTGCACATGAGTTTTATTGAAGTCAGTCAAATAATTGGCTAATTATTTAAGAAAGAGCTAGTTCCTTGTTAGGTGTATTGATCTACGGTTGAGAACAAAGTTCCCTGGTTTGACAAAGTGGAATTCTCCACCTGGTCTAAAAGTGAAAAAATATATGGAAGATTTCACTCTGAATCTTTCATTTGAAAAATCAGAGCGTGTCATGGCAATACTAAAGCCCAGCTTGTCTAAATCCTCACTGTGAAGAAACTGAAACTCAGAGTACAGAGATTTGCTCAGGGAGACACAACTGGCCTACACGAGTAAAGCATAGATCCTTGTAATTAGTTTTGCGTGCAAATATTGTTTGAGTGATGTATAGGGGGGTAAATCTTTTATTGGTTTATTTTTGGGTACTTAATATTATTCCTCCTTCATTGTATCACTAGTTTAATGTTCTCAAAATTGTGAAAACAATTTAAATGACCTAGAATGTTATTGAACTGTGAGACCTACCTTTTTATTCTTTTGTCTTAATTACGACATATTTCAGCACTTACTAAAAATAAATAATAATAATACAGCCACTTTAAGTTAGTTGTGATTAATAACCCCAAGGTTCTTTTCTCTCTTATTTTTTTCTTTTTGGAGTGGTTTTTGCTATAGGGCGCGTGCGCTCAGCAGACAGACAGAGAGAGACATAGAGACAGAAAGCGAGAAATCACCCCCCAGGGGAGATGGCCACGCCACAATCCCTTCTCTTCCATTCTCCTCTCAGTATCTTGGGCATGCACGCACACGTGCCCAGCAGGAGTTCTAAGCCACCGGGTCAAGGATGCGAACCGCGGTCAACTACGTGGGAGTCCAGCAACATAGCCATTACGCTAATTGCTGGTTCCCAACCCCAAGGTTCTAAAGAGGCATGATCTTGGTCCTGCTCTTGGTATGGTGGTAAAGGCTGAATCCCACATGGCTATCTGCACAGTTCCAGTCCTGGATTCTGGACTGGAGAATTACGGCAGGCACCTGTATGTGTGCCCAAAATCAAAAATGGAGAGAGAAATGGAGAAGAGATTGCAACATGACCATCCCCTATAGGGAGTGTTTTCTTTCTTTCTCACTCTCTCTTTCTCTCTTCCTTTCTTTCTGACAAGCACATGTTCCCAGGCAAACATTTATAAAAATGGAAAAAGGACAATATTTTCTAAGTCAAGGTTGTGGAAACTACTTCTCAAGTAAATAATATGCTATTACTAAGAATCCTTACAAAGAAACCAATTGGAAAAAAATAAGCTAAGTTTTAAAATAAATACCAGTGTCTTTATGAATCTTGTTTATCCTGTCATTTAGTCTCACTATCATCACTTTAATTGGAGTTACATGGCTTTGTCCTATTGAAAGTTCATATAAACATAAATAAACTAACTGAAACCCAGCTAGATGAGACTTTTCTCCACCAGATTAAGTAAGATGTGAGCTACCTGTTTTCTTGATATTATGATGTTTCAAATGGCTTTTCTTTTGGACCTAGTTTAGCTTGGATTAATCAAAAAGGTGACTCAGTTTCATTACAAAGGGTTCTGTACAAATATGCTAATCCCTTCAACCAGGGGAAAAATAACACACATTCTGAGTTCATGGTGACTGTGTTTAAATACAGAAATCCTCATAAATTCTGAAGTTGTTCGTCATGTTAAGCTGGTACAGGAACTCTATTTCATTGTAATCTGATTATCCCTCTAAAATACCTCCTATAAGAAAACTTCAAAGAAACATTTCATAGGACCAAAAACGAGATCCACCTCAAAAAAAAAATCAAATTTTTTTAAACTTATCTTAATTCAGGCATCTGGCTTCTACTATTATATTATAAGTGTTCCATTTTTAAATGAAAATGTTTAAAAAGAGATGCTGTCATGCCTCTCAGAGCTTGTTTTGCTGTTCACTATCCCTAAGTTACAAGAATTTTTTCTTTGCTGTGTCAAACTTGCTTCTTTCTTACTAATGAAAATAACAGTTGCTTTATTTTAAATTGGAATTTTATTTAATGCCTTAAGAAATGATTTTTCCTCTTCCTAAAACATTTTGGTTATTTTTTTTTCTCTTATGGATTTACTTTGTAATTTTAAGAAATTAGCAGGAGAAAAGTAATTTTTTTTTGCTGTACTCTTTATGTTGTTATATCTATGGGTTTATAGTTATTTTAACAGTCTGGTAGCCAAAAAGAAGCATCTTACATAGAACTACCTTGTTTAAAAACCACTGTGGAGGAGTTAACTACTCTTATGCCTGGCTTATTCCAAAAATGGAATGATAACACTGCTGGAAACTGGGGTAGCAAATGATTAAAACAACCAAACAGAATTGTTTTAAGGTAACAAGCAACAAACTTAAATTAAACTTCCAAACTATTCTATCTTCCTTTTTCTGTTTTGTGGGAAAATATTAGTTAGATTCAGTTCATCAGGTACAGAGGGGTTGTACTGAACAAGAATGCAGCGCACATAGTTCTCCTCTGGTCACAGTACAAAGAGCAGAAAAGAACATGGACAGATAGATGAAGTATACAAATGCCATGTTATAAACAGACCCAGTTTTGTTATTAATGGCGCAGTTTTTGCTTTAGATATAAACAGCTGTTGCATGTTATGTTCTCTAGAAAGCAAACTCAGATCGAATTTAACATGCAGAACGTTCATCAAGGAGTGCCTCATGATCCAAGGTTCTGGAGCCTGAAGAGGTCTCCAAAAGCAGGGAGCAATTGAACTGAGTTTCACATTATAACAGGGGTGAGAATGGTTTCTGGGTGCAGTGTGGAGATAGAGAAGAGGACGAAGTGCAGTTGCTCACATTTGAGAGTCAGTGTGCCTGAAACAAAGGATGGCCATTGTAAGTGAAGGTCTGAGTCTGCACAGTGAAGCGTTCCAGGCCTTACAGAGTTTGGTGCCTCCTGCTTAGCCTGAAAGGTGATGGAGTGATTGAAGCAGAGTGCCATGCTCACAAAGCATTTCAGGAAAATTAATCTGAAGTTGAAGTATATAAGAGATTGCAGTAAAGAAACATATTTAAAAAGAAAAAGACTAGTTAGGATGCAACTGAAAGTTTTAATAATAGGTGATGGTAGTTTATTTGGAAAAAAAGAACCAGACACAAGAGTTAGCAACCTTCAGCAAGTGACTAGAGAATAAAGGGAAACGCACAAGGAACCCTTTTATTATTCTGAGTTTCTAACATTTGAGAGATTTCACTACCACATCAAAGATAGAGAATTAAAGATAAAGATGAGATTTCAGAGAAACATGGTACATTTCTTTTGGAATCTGAGTTGTTTCTGGGACATCAAGGTGAAGATATTAGCAGACAACCTAATAAGCAGGCATGAAGCTTGAGAAGGCGTTTTGGTTAAAAAAATCAGATTAGAGAATAATCAATAGCATTGAGCTGACAGCCAGAGCCAAGAGGTTCAATGACAACCATCCGGATGACAGAATGAGTAAGCAGGGTCAAGACAGGACACTGAGGGATAGGTTTTTAATTGGGATATGATCAGTAAGGGGCACAGATTTTTATTTGAATGTTGAAGTACTTATTTAAGGTTTTTAATCTTTTAAATGATTCATTGTATAAGTCTTTAAATGAATGAAACACCCACCCTACTTTGCCATAGGATCTTATGAACTGTTATGAAGTACTTGTCCGTGTGTTAGACAGTTAAAATAAATGCCCATAAGCAAGCACAGAGGATGTCAAAATGTGTTCTTTTTAGAACTATTATTGGTCCATTTAACTAACTTGAAAATAATTTCAAATCATATTTACCTTAGAAATATTGTATAATTTGGTTCGAATGACTGAGAAAACTAGCATTTGTGTTGGTCATAGTGGAATCTTTATTGAATAAAACAAGGACAGTAATTCTATGTAGGAAAAACAACATGTATTAAGAAGTAATACCAGAAAATAAAATAGTGCAACACTGGTCAAAATTATAGTATAATCTGAGAGAAGATATGTATTATCACAGCAATATCTACAGTAGAAAATATTTAAGAGCAGTAGGTCAAACATGCTGAGAAGAAAAACTGCTGATGCTTAAAATGAGTGAGAAGGGTAAAATTTGGTCTATACAATTTTGTTGTTAGGATGGCTATAAATGTTGGCGAAGTGTGGAGAAAAGGAAACCATGTACACCGTTGGTGGGAGTGTTGATTGGTACATCCATCAAGAAAAACAGCGTGGAGATTTCTCAAAAAGTTAAAAATAGAGCTATGGTATGATCTAGCAATTTTGCTACTGGGTATATATCCAAAGGAAATGAAATCAGTATGTCGAAGTAATACCTGCTCTCCCATGTTCATTGCAACATTAATCACAATAGCAAAGCTATGGAATCAGCTGTCAACTGACGAATGGACAAAGAAAATGTGATACACACATGGGCACATTCATACACACATAATGGAACAGTATTCAGCCTTTTCTGTTTGTTTTCAGTTAAAATGGTTCTCTAAGTCAAGGAAAGCTCATGATCCTAGGACTTTCTGAAATTGAGGAACATGTGGGTGATTTGGTCCAGCTATTTTTTTTTTTCCATGCATGAAGGAAAATGTTTGTAATTTAGAATTGGACCAGAACCAAATAATCTCTTTAAATTTTGGTTTATTATTTTTTCCTATAACTCCTGCCTTAGAAGATATACTTCTCATTTCAGAAGTTGTTTCTAGGACATCAATATGATATTAACAGACAACTGAACAGAACATATTAAATAATTCAGAAAACATGGATTTCTCTAAATGTACTCAAAACTCCTACTTAATTCAGTCACAGAAAATCAAATGTTGGGAACCAGCAGTTAGCGTAATGGCTATGTCGCTGAACTCCCAAGTAGTCGACCGTGGTTCGTGTCCCGGACCCAGTGGTTTAAAACTCACGCCAGGCACGTGTGCGTGTGTGCCCAAGATCCCGAGAGGAGAATGGAGGAGAAGGGATTGCAGTGTGACCATGCCCCCTGGGGGTGATTTCTCACTTTCGGTCTCTATGTCTCTCTCTGTCTGTCTGGCGAGCACACGCGCCCTATAGTGAAGACCTCGCAAAAAAAAAAAAAAAAATCAAATGTTGTACTGTGGATGTAGGTCTGAAGAAAAGTAGATACTTTTGACATTTTTTATTATGTCTTGCATGATTTGGTTAGTTACAAATATGCTCAAGACACAATTCCTTAGAGATCTACCTTAAAGTCAACCCCACCACACTGCAGGAACAGTGTCTTCTTTGCTGCCTTTTCATACTCTCTTCCTAACCAGCAGGCAGGGCCAGAGGATACCCTGATGATGGCTTTATTTTTTTTTCCTAGGCCAGTTTTTGGGTATCAGTTAATACCAGTTCATATTGAAACCCATGGAGAAACTAGAGCGAGAGGCCAAGAAGGGGCACTAAAGAAGTCCAAGTTTAGGTGAACATGCCTAAGCCTCAGGTTTCTTTTAATACCTGCTGGCTTCAGCAGTGTCCTTCTAACTTCTTCATTATCACCCCCAAATCTCAGTCTCATGCCCTTTCTCCCCAAGCTAACTAAAGCCCCAGGACCAGTTGGCTAAGTCACAGAGTCAACTCCAGAGTTGCTGCTGGTAGAATATCACAAAGAACAAACTCACATAGAAATTCAGAGTTGAGGGACCAGCATGTAGCGTAATGGCTATGTCGCTGGACTCCCACGTAGTCGACCACAGTTCGTGTGCTGGACCCAGTGGCTTAAAACTCACGCCGGGCATGTGTGCGTGCGTGCCCAAGATCCCAAGAGGAGAATGGAGGAGAAGGGATTGCAGCGTGGCCAACTCCCCCTGGGGGGGGTGATTTCTCGCTTTCTCTCTCTCTGTCTCTCTCTGTCTGTCTGGCGAGCACACGCGCCCTATAGCAAAAACTTCTCAAAAAAAAAAAAAAAAGAAAGAAAGAAAGAAAAGAAATTCAGAGTTGATACAAATGCCTTCTCTGAGTAAGTAAGGCCAGTTGATTGACTCCATCTCCCCAACTTTCTCTACCAGTGGGGAAAGGTTGGCTGAGTGGGTTCAGTAGTCAGAAGTCTCATGCCTCTAGGCAGTTGAGATTATGAATAGGAGTCTCACTCTTATCCCTACCCTATTGTCAATATTATATCCTGGAAGTCTCTGCCTTATTCACCCTTTTAAGTATTTGTAACTACTTCAGGGTTGTCTAACATTCTGAGTGTAAACTCATGTTTATCATCACCTCTAAAGGTATTTTCAAAAAACAAAGTTATACAATTAATTAATATATATATAAGGTACTATTTATTCCACCAGTTGTGGTAAATAAGATAAACTGGATACTTCATCTGCCCTCCCAGGCTATGCTTATAAATCACTGTGCTTACGTGAGTCATAAATGTGGTCTATTTCATAGTAGAATTTTGAACAACAGGCCCTTGTAAGGAGTGGAAGAGTTTGATTGTGTCATATGTGCAAAGTGGGGAACTATGTCATATTGGTTGAGTGATCTACAACTGGAGAAATCTAAAGTATGTAGTAAGTAACAAAATTGGACAAATAATCAGTCCTCTGGGGGAAAAGACCATGAAAGATGCACTGGGCTCACAAATCTCACACTGTGTCAGCCTTGTAGTAGTACTGGAATCACATGTTACGTTTAAATGGACAATAGATAGCTGTCCCTGTAGGCCCTGACATGACCCATGTGCATATGGCATGGAAGATGGGTGTGTAGCTAGGATTGAACTCTGAAGTACTGGTCAACTGGTCATAGGATTTGTATTTTCATAATGGGCAGGATTATAAGATACAATTTTTGGAGACTTCATGAAGTAGATAAGATGTTAGAGAATGAGAGCTTCCTAAAGAATGAGTAGAAAGCTTCCTAAAGGACAAGAAGAAAGACCTTTCATAGAATTGAGGTAAGGAAGTGGGTGACAAAAGGACTGATTGGGAAGATGAAGATGTCCAGTGCCCCATCTTAGAAGATGCTAGCCTAATACATACCGACTGTCTGCACCCTATGGCTGAAACTAAATGACTGGAGGATATAGAAACATAGAAAATGGTTATACATACCAGACAGTGTGGGAAGAGGGTGGGAGAAGGAGGAGAGTCTGAGGAAAGACATTAAGGAGAAAAATAGCGGCAAGACATTTATGGGACAAAGAAATGGATTATTATCTGTTGATGATAATGTGTATAATATCCTCAACTGGACTGGTGAGAAATGTACTCATGTTGGGACATTCACTTTACAAGCTAAGTGACATATGTGATTGACTGTATTAAAGAATTTTAAATTAAATAAAAAAAGAAAGTGGGGACCAGCAGTTAGCGTCATGGCTATGTCACTGGACTCCCACGTAGTCAACCGCGGTTCGCGTCCCGGACCCGATGGCTTAAACTCACGCCGGGCGCGTGTGCGTGCGTGCCCAGGATCCCGAGAGGAGAATGGAGGAGAAGGGATTGCGGCGTGGCCATCCCCCCTGGGGGGTGATTTCTTGCTTTCTATCTCTCTGTCTCACTCTGTCTGTCTGGCGAGCGCACGTGCCCTATAGCAAAAAAAAAAAAAAAAAAAAAAAACTCTCAAAAAGAAAAGAACCAAATATTATATATTTGTGTAAAATATTATCAGACAATGCTGACTCTCACTGATTTTGCTCAATATTAATGTCCCCTAGTAAATACTATTTATTTAGTTGAGTATCCTTTTTATATTGCTTACTTCTGTGCATTTAAAATTTTTTCTAAAGTATATCAGTAACTTCTTCAGATTAATGACCCTGACTTATGCTCTGTTTTATTTCAATCAGCCCCAAGTATTATATTATACATATAGCAAGTAACAAATATTGTTAAATTAAAAAAAAATAAAATAAAAGAAGAAGATGCTAGCTTAAAGCAAGGCTCTTTTTGCAATCTAAAGACCAAGAGCTGTCACCCTGAGTATTGTCTGACATCTCATGGAGTTAAACTACCACTGTAAATAAGATAAAAAATGACAAAAATGGGGAACCAGCAGTTAGCGTAATGGCTATGTCGCTGGGCTCCCACGTAGTCGACCGTGGTTCGCGTCCCAGACCCGGTGGCTTAAAACTCACGTTGAGCGCATGTGTGTGTGCCCAAGATCCCGAGAGGAGAACGAAGGAGAAGGGATTGCGGCGTGACTATCCCCCCTGGGGGGTGATTTCTCGCTTTCTGTCTCTCTGTCTCTCTCTGTCTGTCTGGCGAGCCCATGCGCCCTATAGCGAAAACCTCTCCAAAAAAAAAATGACAAAAATGTGGAATTAATTATACCAAATATGGTGCTGCAGATAGAGCCTTGCAGATATCTCAACATTCATTGTGTGTATATATATATGTGTGTGTGTGTGTGTGTGTATATATATATATATATATATATATATATATATATATATAAAATCCTTTTTTGATTCTTCAGAATTATGGGCCATTGGATAAAGAAAAACAGGATAGGAGGAGGGGAGACAGAAGGGTGCGTCATAGCATCTACCACTTGGGGCTCTGTGCTGGGCATGGTTATCTAAAGCTTTCTGTAAACTCTTACAATAGCATTTCATTATCACCTTTTCACACATGAAGAAATGGAACCACAATGTTAAAGAAGCTGAATCAAGGTAACACTATCAATTACCCAAGGCTAACTGACATCCAACCCTATGTTGTACTTCCCTGGGGGAAAAATATTATTTTCCTCCTCTGAAGAAGAATTACAATTAATTTTTGAAGGGTAAGACACAGAAATATATTAGCCTGATTTAACATTCTTCTTAAGGGTGTATGGAGAATAGGAGTCTAAATTGACATTTGGCAATATTCAATGGCTCTGTACTCAGAAAGGACCCCCCACCATTATGTCAAATGAGATACACAAACCTGGTAATAAGTGACATTTAGAAGATATTTACAAACTTCTTGTATAAAGGTTATGTCAAAACTTGGCACATGTCACATTTAGAATTTTCATTCCTGTATTGCAAGATTTCACTGTCAACAATATTCAAGGAATTTACCTTTTTTAGGTGATGTAATAAACTAAACAAAGTAGTCAATGTGTCTTAAACAGGTGGTACAGTTTTCTCAAAATCATGAGAAATCACATAATTTACAGGTACCTCCAATTTTATCTTATACATTTATGATATAAAATTTTGACCCATTAAAACGTTTTAAACATTCATGCAGCAGACTTGTGACTCACAGATGAAGCAAGAGAGGCAACACGTAGTGAAGGAAAAGTGATATGGCTGACAAGTAGGTTTGGTGATTTAGTTGGCATTAAAGATGTCAATCATGCATCCTGAGTCCTGCTGTAATGAGGTGAGTGAACAATATATAAGAGGTCTAACTTTGGTGGCACAGTCAGTAGTGTATAAACTGTAGTGTTAGAAGCCACATGGTAGACCATGGATTCAAATCCCTGGCTCAGTTAACCTGAAATACACAGGGCACATGCACATGTGCCCGACATCATGACAAGCAGGAAGGCTATGAAAAGGGATTGTAGTATGTTGGGACCCTCAAGGGTTCTCTCTCTCTCTCATGCATGTAAACACACTATCATATATATATATATGTGTGTGTGTGTGTGTGTGTGTATAGAGAGAGAGAGAGAAAGAGACAGAGAGAGAGCATGTTTCTATATAAACAGTACATAACAACATGATTTTGCCATTATGCTCAGAAAATTACTTTCTTCCTCTAAGTCCTTTAATAGTAATAAATATTTTAAAAGTTTATTTATTTATTCCATAAGTGAGAGAGACAAAGAGGCAGAGATAAATCACTCCCAATAGGATCTTGACACTGCAATCCAGCCCTGGTGTCAGCCACCCCTGGATCTGGGCAGTCCCATACCCAGTGTACTCAGGGAAGTTTCAGACACAAACCCAGAACCTTCCTAAGTGGGTCAACTTCATAGAGTGCTGCATTCTCTCATTTTGCCACCATCTGGCCCCATGAAAATTTTTAACTATTTTGGGTAGAGATTTTTGTTTGTGAATATGTATTAAAATATTTTAAACGTTTCTTTTTAATATTTTTGAGAGAGATTTTTGCTATAGGGCATGTGTACTAGCTAGAGAGACAGAGAGAAATCACCCCACAGGGAGGATGGCCACACCACAATCTCTTCTACTCCAGTCTCCTCTCAGGATTTTGGGCATTTATGCACACACACCCATTCTGAGTTCCATGCCACTAGATCCAGGACTCGAACTGCGACTACATGGGAGTCCAACAATGTCATCATCTGCTGTTCCCTTAAATAGGTCTTTTTATCATTTACTATCTTAACCATAAATTATGTTTCAGGATCTTAATTATGCACTATAATTTTGTATTAATTACAAAATAGCTATTACGAGTTATGTGCCCTATGACAAAATGCCCCCTACTGTGGTGTGCGCTGTGTTCTTGTGTCTACTCTGTTTATCTGTGTAGTTTACCTTCAGTTTTTTTACACCTGCTCAGCTTGCTAATTGTGTTTTCTTCCTAAGCCCTCATCAGTATGCCTGAGTTTTCAGCCTCTAGTTTAGACCAAAAAACAAGGTAACTGAGAGTGTCAAAATGGTTTAAAATAAGCTGTTCAAAACCAGGGAGTACCCTCTGAGAGATATATATATACATACAATACGTGCATTAGCTTTCTAACATTTATCCTCATCGCATTGGCTGCTTACTCCTTGATCTCAGCAATGTTGTTAATAGTTGAAGTTTCTATAATTTACTTTATCATATGTCCCTTATACTTCAGGAAATCAAAGAGTTCTAAATATTTTGAAATTATGAAGAGCAAAGAATTTCATTTTTTATTTTGTTCTTAGTGATGATTCCTCTGTAGCTACTTATTGCCTCTGTTTTCAAAAATAGTATGCACATAACTCTCCTCTAGCCTATAACTATCCTCTGCTATAAGGGGACATTCTTATATTTCATAATTATATATAGGCTACACTCTGTATTGATTTCTTATTAAATAGTCAAGGTCAGTCATGTGGTACAGTGGTTAAGCTATGTGTTTGGGAGCAGGATCCCACATTGCTGATGCAATTGGAACCCTAGCTCCATCAGTTTGAAAAACAATGCCGAGTGCATGGGGATGCATGTCCCAAATCCTGATAGGATGGAGAAATGGAAGAAAGGGATTGTGGCATGACCATACTCCATTAGAGGGTTTGCTCTCTGGTAAGCAAACACACTCTCTGGCAATTAAAAAAGAAAGGAAAAAAACAGCTGGGTCAAAAAATATATTATGTCTTACCTTTCTTTGCTGATTTAGAAAACATAAGTCCTTATAGATTCCTTCTCCCTATTGTAACTGATAGAAAAATGTAATCCTTTCCCTTGCCCAATAAGATCTTAATTTATCCTTTAAAAAAGGTTTATTTAATTCATTCCATGAGTGAGAGAGAATATCCCCAATAGGGTCTTGATGCCATAATCTACCCTCAGCCTCAGCCAGCGCTTGGATCATAGGCACACAATGCCTGGCATACTCAGGGAAATCTCCAGATAAGAACCTGGAACCTTCCCATGCAGATTAGCCTTGCAGAGTGGTGTGTTTTACCATTGTGCCACTGTCCAGCTCCCTTCAACTTTTCTTTTTTTCTATCTCGAAGGTTTATGAAATGGAATCCGTGCTGAGAATCTGAATCAGATTCTAACATTTGTGAACTTCTGTGCTATCTCATTCAGAGCAGCAGATCTCTACTTTACAAAAAAGGAAACAAAGCTCAGAAAAGAGTTAAATAACTACAAAAAGTAGGACAACCGCACTGAATCCAGAGTCTGGCTCCAAATTTCCTGATTAGAAAAATATCCTGTAATTCAGACAAGAACCAAGTAAATAGTAAATGCCAAGGTTTGAATGACTACCAGATTTTTGTGTGTAAGAAACCAAAGAAGAGAACGTTTAAGTTTTGAAATAACAAAGCATGGCAATTTGTTAATTATTATTCATGTTTACATGTATAGTAAACATCTCTGCCATTCAGGGTAAAATTTAAAGAAATATAAGCATATTCAGTACAATTTGACACTTTCCCCAGCAACTTCCAACTGGGAGCATTTACAACCTTAAGCTTACCAATTCTGTCTACCAATGCCAGGCAGAACCTCGTCCTGGGATCTTTTTCTCTTAGAATCTAGTCATCTCATCACAGACCCAAAGCTTTCACTTTACATTGAGAATACAGAGCAGTTTTGACTTTGAGAGTGCATGTTGGTACCTTCAGCCATTTTTGCTTGTTTGTATTTTAATTTATTTGGTAAGATAACTTGAGTCACCTGTGTGTTGGTCTTTTTAGCTATGGCTATATTTGCAATTCTGGAGAGGTTTTTTGTTTTTTTTTTTTTGTTGTTGTTATTTTTTTGTTTGTTTGTTTGTTTGTTGCTATAGGGCGCGTGCGCTCACCAGACAGAGAGAGAGACAGAGAGACAGCGAGAAATCACCCCACAGGGGGGATGGCCACACCGCAATCCCTTCTCCTCCATTCTCCTCTCGGGATCTTGGGCATGCATGCACACGCATTCAGCGTGATTTTTAAGCCACCGGGTCCGGAACACAAACCACGGTCGACTACATGGGAGTCCAGTGACATAGCCATTACGCTAACTGCTGGTCCCTATATTTGCAATTCTGAGTTCTTGCTCTCAGCTGCTTTTGAAAGCATGTAGTAGCAATAGCAGTGATATTCAATAATGGAATATCTGTGGCCAAGCATTCTTGCTGTCTGCTGTCTGTTACTATATGTGAAAACACCACCAGCAGAGACTAATGTGTGATGCTCATTGCTGTGTCTACAGCACAGTGTTGCCAAGCACATAGCAAGTGCTCAATAAGCTTTTTTTTTTTGATTGACTGACTGACTGAATGAATGAATGAATAGTTTTTCATTAAGTTATTTCTCAGCTGGATGCCTCACATTTCCTTTGAGTTGATAGCTAAAATAAACCTTCAATTTATTAGTGAACAAACTCTATAGACATCTTTCTATTTAACAACTTTATTTTGTAAAGTCACCTGCTATAATAACTGGTATGTACTAGGTTATTACATGCTTAGCATCCTACTTTGCACTCTTGGTCATATCTAAAGCCCTGCATAAGAACAAACGTTTTTGGAGGCCAGAAAGTGATCTGGTGGTTAAGGTACTAGACTCCCACTTGACAGACAATGGTTCAAGTCCCAGCTGGTGGCTTAGAAATCATGTTAGGTGCATGCCAAAATCCCAAGAGGAAAATGGATTGTGGTGTGGCCATCTCCCTTGGGGGGTGATTTCTTATTTTCTCTCTTTTTGTCTGTCTCTCCCTTGTAAGTGCACATGACTTATGGCAGAAAACAGAGAAACTAAAAATAAGTAAATAAATAAACTTTAAAAAACTATGTATAAAAAACATAATCAAGGGCAAAGTTAAGTTTTTTTTTGTTTATTTTTTTTGTTTTTTTTTGGAGAGGTTTTTCGCTATAGGGCGCATGCGCTCGCCAGACAGACAGAGAGAGACATAGAGACAGAAAGCGAGAAATCACCCCCCAGGGGGGATGGTCACGCCGCAATCCCTTCTCCTCCATTCTCCTCTCGGGATCTTGGGCACGCACGCACACGCGCCCGGCGTGAGTTGTAAGCCACCGGGTCCGAGACGCGAACCACGGTCGACTACGTGGGAGTCCAGCGACATAGCCATTACGCCAACTGCTGGTTCCCGGCAAAGTAAAGTCTTTTAGTTTCAGTTTCCTCTTCTGCAAAATGGAGCTATGTATAACTATCCCACTAGGCTGTTAGGAAGATTCTATAAAAACTTGCCCATAATCCCATAGCTATAGAAACTACAATAAGTAACCAAGATAGGATTCAAACTTAACTTCCCTGACTCTATTTTAACCATTTTATGAAGCTAATATTCTGTAAGTTCATCTAGGAAGGCACTGAGGAAGAGTTGCCCTGAAGCAAGAGGGGTAAACAAGAGTTCATCAAAGAAATTGAATCAGGAAAGACATTTCCAGACTGATTTCAGCTGTGTCCATGGCTGGCCAATCCAAAGACTATTTCTTACTTTCTCTCTTTTTGTCTGTCTCTCCCTTGTAAGTGCACATGACTTGTGGCAGAAAAACCTTGTCCTCACTGGCAACATCCTTCAACAACTCAGACAATTTGCCTTGAACCAGTTTATAATTTAAGGTCATTTATGTGGATGTATAAAACTAAGGAATATGGAGCAAAGATCTGAGTATCCTAATATCAGATAATTTTTTGAAATTAACAGGGGCTATTTGTTAGGTGTAAAAGAAGACTTTAACAATAAAATTTACTTCGTCATCAGAATATGCCTACTTATGAAGCCTGAAGTGAGGTGCATTGGTGGGGGAGCAGTGATTATAGTGTTATTAATAGCAAAGCAGGAAAGCAGTCTACTCCGATACACATAATTTTTAGAAGCTTTGAAGGAAAAGCCAAGCCCAAATCCTTGTTTTATGGTATTTACATTGCAGAACAGAGTTTCCATTCAAAAATATTACTGAATTAAAAAAAAAAAAGTCTATTGAACTAAGTTAGGTTAAGCATATTTGCTGAAATACAAATCAAGCCAGGCTTATCATTTAGAATGATGAGAAAATGTTAATAACAAACATAATTTTACATCTCCTACAGTTAATATTATTTATATGTTACATCAATGATTTTACTACCTTTTCAATGGCATACAAGTGGTTTAAGGGAAAAGAAAGTGTAGAATATGCACACAGTTGTTATTGTTCTCCTATTAGTTTTTTTTCTTTTTTTCCTTTTTCTTTCAGTTCCACCTTTTATCCAACCCTTTGAGTTTCCAAGATTCTCCATTGGGCAGCGAGTCTTCATCCCATGTGTTGTGGTCTCAGGGGACTTACCTATCACAATCACCTGGCAAAAGGATGGCCGGCCAATTCCAGCGAGCCTCGGAGTGACCATTGACAACATCGACTTCACAAGCTCCTTAAGGATTTCCAATCTCTCCTTGATGCATAATGGGAATTACACCTGTATTGCCAGGAATGAGGCAGCAGCTGTGGAACACCAAAGCCAGTTAATTGTAAGAGGTGAGTGGAGTGTCATGGCCACCACAGCATCAATACAACTGAGTTCAACAATGTTTGGAGATGGGATTGCTTGAATTGTGGAAATAACTCTAATAATGGAAATTTTCTCTTATTCTATTACAAAAAAGGCAACTCTAGAAACCAATCATCAACTCCCCTTGAACTCCAAGGCAAAGTTTTATTTATCTAAAATACAACATAAAGTTTTGAATAATTAGCAGCAAAGAAATGTGTGAATGAAAAGGTAGGAGCCAGAGGATTCAATTCATGACATAGGACTCCATGCACTCAACCAGTGATTTTTTGAATATCAAAGTCTATGAGCTCTTGCTATGCCAGATTTACTTTATATAGCATTTTTATGATAATACTTATCATTTAGAGAAATGTTTTTTAAAATAGTATTTGACAAAATAATGTATCACAATTTTATTGAAGAGCCATTAGATTGTAGCTTTTTAAAATTTTTGTTTTATTTAGAAGTATCACTTTCTTTGCTCCTCTTGTCTATTTAAGATTACATCTATCATTATTTTGCTACAGCAGTTTTAAATTAAGTAGCTTCTGGTAGTATTTATGGGAAAAAAATGCTACTCTAATTTGAAAAAAAATATTTGAAGTAGTCTCAATATACCTAAAATGTAAGCCTTGGTGTCATTCTAGATTGTTACCCAAGCCATCAAATTTCCCATTAGGATTTCGTTGTTTGTAATTTTGCTATAAGGTGCACATGCTCACCAGAGAGAGAGTGAGAAAGAGCAAGAGAGATAGAAAACGGTAAGAAGGCACCCTCTGGGGAGATGGTAATGCCATAATCCCTTCTCCTCCATTCTCTTCTTGGAATTTTGGGCATGCATGCACAAGCCTATGGTCTGAGACTCAAACCATACAGTCAGCCATGTGGGATCCAGCTGCTTAACTAACACACCACCTGCTGGCCCAAGGTTTACATTCTTCATTTGCAAAATTGGTAGCTAGAATCTCTAAAGTCTGTCAAACATGGATATTCTGTGGTTTAATGCTTTTCCAAGAGCAATGTGTACTCATCTACCAGTATGATATTTATTTACATTTTAAAAGTAGCTGGATAAAATTAAAGATCTATGTTAATATTGATTATTTGCATTTTAAATTCCCAAACCTTGAGGTCTCAATGTCATTGTTAGGAGGGAGACAGTCACCATCATCTTCAGAACAGTCAATAGATCTGAGCAGTCTCCTTTTTGAGTAGTAGATTCTCAAATTTTTCAATCCTCAACCTTTGTCACCTCAATAATTTTTTTTTCATGTCTGATTAAGAAGAAATGGGCTTCTAATATATCCTTGAGAATATGGGAGATGGATATACTCCCCCAAATTATGATTTAAAATATCTTGGTTGAGACCAGAAGGCACACATCAGTGTTTTCTTCAATCTCCCAAAAGATTCTGTAGTGCAAAGTGAGAACCCCTGCCCTGCTTCATCCTGTCCGCACTCACCTCTTTATCCATGCTGTTCATAAACTCAGAAACATAGTTTCTTCCTCAAAACTATATCACCTAGGACCAGCAGTTGGTGTAATGGCTACATCGCTGAACTCCCATGTAGTCGACCAAGGTTTGAGTCCCAGATCTGGTGGCTTAAACTCACACTGGGCGTGTGTGCGTGTGTGCTTAAGATCTTGAGAAGAGAATGAAAAAGGGATTGCAGCGTGGCCATTCCCCCCAGTGGGGGTTGATTTCTTGCTTTCTGTCTCTCTGTCTCTCTCTGTCTTTCTGGCAAGCACACATGCCCCATAGTAAAAACCTCTTAAAAAAAAAAAAAAAAAAAAAAAAAAAGAAAAGAAAGAAAAGAAAAGAGAAAGAAAGAAAGAATTATACCACCTAACTGTAATTTAATGTGAACTTCACAGAAGCTATATTAACATGTCTGAAGAGCAATCTCATGGAACTCTTAATCAGATTATGATCTGCAACAGTTTCCTAAATAGCTAGGCTTGATTTCGGTTCATCTGACCTTTGCCTTGGTCAGAGAAATCAGGCTGCTTTCTTGCAAAGGCAAGTGACACAAAGAACATCCATGTACATTTTCATCTAACATGTTTGTTCTCTGACCTGGATCCTTCAGAGCAGATTATATAGAAGATAGGCTGATGCACTGTTCTGCCCTTCACAAATAATGGTAAGAGTCAATTCTGTTTAAAAGAAAACACTCACAAAACAGATACTGGGTGGTCTCCCAATTTTATTTATCTTCAATAACTGGGGGAACAATTAAGTATTCCAATTCTTGTACTCAAAAGTAGAAGACAAAAAGAAAAATATCACAAGTATCTTCAGTTTGTATCTAACCAATGACATTTATTTTTCCTCATTCACTCAGGAAATATTTTTTCAAAAATACAAAGTTAGTTTCTTCATATGACTTCTAAGATATATCATTTTCTTTGGTTGGTGAGTAGATAGAAATCAAGTCCCAAAGGTGCTTTTTGATATATATATATATATATATATATATATATATATATATATATGCTTGTGTATGTGTGTGTGTGTGTGTGTGTGTGTTTATAATGCGAAGTACCTAAGGTGAACTCCAAATTCACTCAATTTCTATTTGGAATACTTTTCAAACTGTGGCAGAGTGATGCAGAACCCAAATAGGTAACATGGTCTTGTTGGATGGAGATAATCAAGATAGAGATTTAGAGCTTCTGGGTGACTGGATATTGTAGGGCAGTGTAGTAGACATTAAAGAGCCATACAGATCTCCAAAATTCTATATAGAGACCTTGACAGTATTTATCTGAACACTACGCTTCACGTGCATACAGTGAGTTTCCATGAGATCTATGCAGAGGTTACATATTGCCTGGAAATGAAAAAAATTTGACTAGACAGAATAGAGAACACATGGGGAATTCAGCAGATATCTCAGAAAGTCTGATCACTAACCATAGGTCTAAATCCAGTCCTGGAATAAGTGCTACTCTGGATCAGCCCTAAAATAATCTAAAGAGATACTTTACAGGATAAAACTTCTCTACCAGCAAATTAATTGTCTGTCAGAATAGCATTCAATACCCAAAATGAAGGCAATAAAAATCAGACTTTCAATATCATAGCATAGATATAATATGAGGGGTCTTTGAAAGTTCATGGAAAAATGTGTATTGTGAAAAAAGTATGCATGGATTTCAAAGTATGTTGCACAAGAATAAACTCACAGTTCAGTTTTATTTCCCACAATTAGTTTTGAAGTCTTTTGGTATACTACATACAGTAAAATATTACTAAATTTGTGAAGAAGCAAAGAAAGGTAAGTCATAAACAGAAGGAAACAGAAACTGATAGATTCTGCAGATGTTGGAATTGGTATTGAAATTCTTAAAGCAGCTATCATAAAAAAATTTCAGGATTTAAATGAAAAGATGTACATAATGAGTGAACACAGGAAATATGAAACTTAAGAAAAAAGTATTAGAAAGTTTAGATCTGAGTAATACAATACCTGAAGTAAGAAACTCACTGGATCTATTTAACAGGAGACTGAAAACTACAGAAAAATGTATTTCTGAATTTGAAAAGAGGGAAATAAAAAATATTCATGTTTGCACAGAGAAATAAAAGACAAACAGTTAATAGTGTCTCAGTGGACTTGGGGCAATAATAAGCAGTCCAATACTTTATTTTATGTATACACACACACACATACACACACACACACACATTTAAAGTTCCAGAAGGAGTAGGCATACATATTTGAATAAATGATAACTGAGAAATTTTGAAATATGATGAAAATTATAAATATATAAATAAAAACCTCAATGAAATTCAAGAATAAATGCAGACAACCTAGATTATATACTGATTAAGAGAAATAATAAAACATATTTTAGATGAAATGAACACAAAAGTATGAGTTCTGTTGAGTATATATATATATATTTTTTTTTGAGAGGTTTTAGCTATAGGGCGCATGCGCTCACCAGACAGACAGAGAGAGACAGAGAGACAGAAAGCGAGAAATCACCCCCCGGGGGGGGGGATGGTCACGCCCTTCTGCTCCATTCTCCTCTTTGGATCTTGGGCATGCACGCACACGCGCCCAGCATGAGTTTTAAGCCACCGAGTCTGGGACGCGAACCGCGGTCGACTACGTGGGAGTCTAGCGACATAGCCGTTACGCTAATTGCTGGTTCCCTTGAGTATGTATTTTTGTGTGTTCTTTTATTGTGTGCAATATACAAAAGGACTTCAAAATATTTATGAAAAATAAACTTAAAGTAAGAATTTATGCTGATGCAAAAGGTTCTTATTGTCTATCATTGATTTTTACGATAAAGATCATTCTACATTGTGAATGGTGGACTTACCAATTAGCTTTGAAGCAGAGTCTATCACTTGGTTCATGAGCAAAAGTCCAAAGATACAATTGGAAAAACAAAACCCACCTAAAATTAATGGAAGACATTGTATAATAATGTGGGATTTATTTTCATCTTTAACTAGAATAGAGAAATATTTCTCTCTTAGATGCTTTAGAGTTTTAGGTTGATGGGGCCAGCAGGTGACGTAGTGGTTAAAGTGCTCGACTCCCACATGGCCAAATGTGGTTTGAATCCTGGACCTGGTGGCTTGAAACTCACACTAGCTGCATGTGCATGCGTGACCAAAATCCCAAGAAGAAAATGGAGGAAAAGGGATTGTAGTGTGGCCAGCCTTCCCCCAGGGGGGTGATTTCTCACATTTTCTGGTTCTCTCTGTCTCTCTGGTGAGTGCATGTGCCCTATAGCAAAAAATCTGTAAAATAAAAAAGTTTTTGGACAGTGGTACAAAGTACTTTCTATGTTCCAGCACTGTGCCATATGTTGGTAGTACAATGGTCTGTAAGAGACGAATGTTTCTTGTTTCATAGATGTGCAGCCCAATGTAGAAGATAAGCAATTAAACAGACAATATCAAACAAGTGTGGTAAAGGCTGTTAACAGGTTTTGGGAAGCACTTAATCTCCTCCATGGCATCAGAAAAGGATTCCAGACTAAGTGAGCTTTGAGTTCAGGTGTAAATAGAAGTGTGAATTTGTTGAATGATGAGATGCAGAAGCGTATTACTCTGTTACACATTGCTTACAGAAATACCCAAATTTGGGTGATTTTTTAAAGAATTGGAATTTTATTAAGCTCATGATTTAAAGGTCTGAGGTCCAGAGGCCAACATCTGGTGAACCTACAACATAGCAGAGAGTAGGATCTTGAGCAGAGCAGCTGATCATAAGTTGTTTTCTCTTTGTTCTGGTCTGTATCCATGCAGCTCTGCCTGCCTCATTTCCTCTCCATGAATACACACCAGAATTCAATCATAGGGATTCCATTTGAATGACTTGTGAAGCTTCCCACTCTGAAACACCATGAATGATTAGATTTTCCTTAACATCTTTACAATACAACTAAGTAATAACACATGCACTTATGGAGGGCATCTCGTTAACACCCACTAAGACCAAATTTCAAAACATGAACCTTTGGAGGACAAACCATTATCCAAACCATACTAGAAACCTCCATGGGTTGTGGTAATGGGAATAGGTATCATTTTTGAAGGCTTAAATTTGAGGTGTCTTTGAGGTATCTAGTAATCAGTGGGATATAGTACTCTCTACATAAAGAAAAAATAACAATCATCATCACAACAGTGGGGGAAATTGCTTGGAAGATAGATTGAATAAGCTTTGAAAAAGGGTGAGGATCAAACTCTGAGAAGCGAGCATGGATGGCAATTGAGAATCCTCTCTTTAACAAACAAGTAAAATAAAATTGTCTTGAAGAGAATGCTGGAAGAGACCAAAACACATGACTTTGAGTATCTGAAATGTACTGGGTACACCACGAATGTTCACTTTCATTGATAAATGACTCCTTAGGAAATTCCTGCCTTTGTCAGCACAACTTTTTGAACTGCTCTTCTGTTAAAAAAAAGTACTTCTGGGTCAGGCAATCATTAGTTCTTTAAAAAAGATCTTCACTTCTTTTAATAAAGTACTATTTACTTAATATGTGCGTGTATGTGTGTGTGTGTGTATAAACTCCATCCTCCTTAGAGATATTTGGTCATTCCCAGTGCTTAGAGCACTTGCAAGTGGATGTCATTAATTCCATATTAAACATTGCATCCTCATTCTAACATCTTCCTTGTCTGGAGTTTCAATATTTTTTATTTCTGCTGCTGTTATAAAATGATGAAAACCCCCAAGGGACCATATGCCTCTATCTTCACATTAGGCTTTGGATAGGTAAGGAAAATGTATTTATAAATTTAATACAACTTTTCTACCTCCTCTATCCTTACAAAACAAAACTCAACCCAAACACATTCTTGCAGAATATTATCTGAAAGGTCTGGTGTCAGATTCACTCCGTGTGAGCACCTGAGTTACGCTAGGCTCAGAATTCTTGTTCTAAGTTACAAGTTTGCTTTCATAAAAGGGACCTATGTATTTGCTGGTACATCATAAGAAATCTCTTAGGAATTAAATATTTAAATTTGTGATAGTCTTCTGTCAACTTCTAAATGAAATGTGTATGATATAGAATGTTCTCTTTTCCTCTATAGAAACTGTCAGAATTTAGCTTATTCATGTATTTAGTAATATATAGCATTTTCCTCAAGGTGGTCTCAAGTTGCACAAAATACATAGTCAAGATCAAATAACAGTTATTAATTATTCTCTTTACCATAAAATTTCAGAACCTCATTTCTTCTGAAGCTTCTCTCTTAGATTTTCATATTAATGTGAACCAGTGTGGCTGTCTGAAGAGAGAATTCCAGTTTGAGAGAAAAAGAGTATACATAGGGAATCCACTGGCTACTCCCACCACATCTGAGACAGTTTTCACTAATGATATAATAGAATTATTCAACAAAGTTAGGGGCCATATCCATCTCTAATTACTCTATACTTACAATATGTCAATGGTTATTTCCAATATAAGCCTCTTTGATAAATTTTAAGTAGTATCTCTGGATTAGAAACAAATCAAGAGGAGGAGTCATGAATCAATTTTAATTGGATACTCTTCAAGAGGAAATATATTACTTATTCTGTCCATTTGACAAGGGATTTCTTGCTCTTAACAGAATTTGAAGCAAAAAGAGCACACAACCTCAATGACTGCAGATTTGTCTCCCATTCTGGAAACAGTGATTCTGGCATGATGTTTTAAACTTTGTAATCTGTTCCTGGAGTTGACTGATCATTTTTTACTATAAAATTTTTCTCTGTTTAGTCTCTAGCATTTTTCATAGAAATAATTTCTCCACTGTGAGAGTCATTCCTTTTTATCTCATTTTAAATATGAGGAGTCTTCACAAAGTTCACTTAGAATGTGTATTAGGAAAAAACTATGCATGGATTTTAAAATTTTTGTGCCCCCAAATAAACTCATATTTTAATTCCATTTTTTTCCACAGAATTATTTAAGTTCTCTCATGTATTTACATTTTAAAATGTTTTCCCTTTACTTATGATAGTGAGAGTGAGAGAGATAGAAAGCATTTACAGTTGAAAATGCTTTCCTTTTATGATAGTTAGAATAAGAGAAAGAGGGAGAGAGCGCACCTTCCAGTGGAGCTTGGTGATGCCAACCCTTCTTCCTTCAGTTTTCCCTCCTGTTAGAATCCTGGCATGTGCATTCATGTCTGGCAATGTTGGAATTTGAACCCCAGATAGCCATGTGGGATCTGGGTTCCTCTGCACAGTGTTTCGCCACTGCATTTGGGACCACCCATGTGTATTTACCTTTTATTAAATATATTTGTCTCATAATACCATCTACATAGAGTGTAATTTATTACTAGTGAGCAATATCCCAGAGATCCATTGACTTTGTTTGTTACTGATTCCATTTGCAAGTTGGGAACTTTATTCACTAAGGATGTTTCAAACAGACTCAGCCTGGTGGTACAATTGGTAGCAAATGAAACTTCAGCAGCAGAAGCCACATGAGTGACTGTGGGTTCAAATCCTCAGGTCATCTTAAAAACATACTGGTACATGTACACATGCCCAAGATTCTGATGAGCTCAGAATTCCTGTTGTAGGTCACAAGTTCACTTTCATAAAAGAGACCTTTGTATTTGCTGGTACATCAGATTTAATGTATGAATGATAATAATAAAAATATATAAATAAAATTTTAAAAAAAAGAAAGAAAAGAAACTCTAAAAATAAATAAAGTCTTTAAGTAGCAAGAAAAATTATTTAGGGACTAAATATTTAAATTTGTGACAATCTTTTACCAATTTTTAAAGGAAATATGGATTATTTAGAATGCTCTCTTTCCTTTATAGAAAATGTCCATCATCATTTGACTTATTGGTGTATTTAGTAATATATAGCATTTTCCTCAAGGTAGTCTCAAGCTACATGATACACATACTGAAGATCAAATAACAGCTATTAGTTATTCTCTTTGCCATAAAAATTCAGAAGCCCAGATCCCCAGACAAGGGGGATCAGGGTGTGACAAGATTCTGTCAAGCATGTGCCCACACCAATGTGTGCACATGTGCTCTTTAAGCTATTGGGTCGACAGAAAAGTCATGATGTATTTTTCTGTACAAAAAAAAAAAAATGTGTCACAAATATTCTGATGACCTCATACAAAGATAAATAAATAAAACCTGAACATATCTTGAATTTACTAAATTAATCAATACTCCTCTAACACTTTATATATTCCAGCCACTGTTCTGAGAACCTTTCTGGTCTCAGTTTCTTTGATCCTCATAATAATTCCATGTAGTGGATACTACAATTACCCCCAATTTGCAGATAAGAAAATTGAGGCCAAGAAACATTTGATAACTTGCCCCAACAGGAAGTAGCAGAGCTGGAGATTACGTTCAAGTGTTGAGCACATGACTCTAAACAATTACTCTCTGTTGCTTCTCCATGGATCATACTTTCATTTTATACATTCAATCACTATACATCACCACAGCTTGTACAGCCTGATGGGATAATCTTTCTAAGTATCTTGATGCTTCTCTCTTGCCAGTTTTAGTATGTTGTCTTTATCTGTGGTTTTAGCCAATCTGGCTAGGATATGCTATGGAGAGGATCTTCTTGGGTTGATTCTATTTGGGGTCCTTTGTATTTCTTGGATCTGGATGCTTGAAAGCTTCTCTAGACTTGCAATTTTTTCTTCCAGGATTTCATAAAATAGATTACCAATGCTCTTAGTAGTTTCTTCACCTTCTGGGATACCAATTATTCAAATATTTGGGCATTTAATGGTATCTAGTATTTCTTAGATATTGTCCTCGCATTTTTGGGATATTTTCTGTCTTTTTGGTGATTTTTTTCTAAGTCAGAGGTTTTGTCTTTTACCTGCAAAATTTGATCTTTTGCATGATCTAATCTATATATATATATATTTTTTTGAGAGGTTTTTGCTATAGGGCACGTGCACTTGCCAGAAAGACAGAGAGAGACTGAGAGACAGAAAGTGAAAAATCATCCCCGGGGGTTGGCCATGCCATATTTGCTTCTCCTCCATTCTCCTTTCGGAATCTTGAGCACGCATGCACATGCGCCCAGTGTGAGTTTAAGCCACTGGGTCTGGGACTCGAACCATGGTTGACCACATGGGAGTCCAGCAACATAGCTATTACATTAATTGCTGCCCCCCCTTTTTATCTAATCTGTTTTTAATACTTTCGAGGGAGGTTTTGATTTCCTGTACTACAGCCTTCATCTCTAACAATTTCATTTGAGGATTTTTTATGGTGTCTATTTTTTCTTTCAAATCGTGTAAGGACTTCCTCATCTCCTGGAACTTGTTGTCTCTTTTCTCTTGTATCTTCTGGAGTTCATGATCTCTTTTCTCTTGTGTTTCATTTAGTTTTGTCATTTTGAATATTCTGAATTGTTTATCTGATATTTCCATGAGTTTCATTGTACTATCTATGAATGATGAGGGATTGTTCTTTTCTCTTGAGGGAGAAATATTTTCTTGGTTTCTCATATTTCATGTGCCTCTGTGCTGGTTTCTGGACATCTGGTGGATTATACATTTCTTCTTAACTTCTTGGAGTTAATTCTGAGAGTTCAAAGTTGTGCGGAAGGAGGTGAGCCATGACCTCTCTGCAACTCCATCTCCCTGATACTCACCTTACAACCTGTATTATTGTCACTGGAACTGAACATTCCAATGGACTCCTGCTTTCTTGAAAACAGCTATACCTGGGGCTGAGCTGCAGGGTTTCAGCAGAGGAAGAAAGTAGGGGTCACACAGCATGTGTTGCATGCCATGCACTTCAGGAAACTATGAAGTCTGAAAGTATTCCTGAATGGGCAAAAGGCAGCTAAAGGTCTAAAGGCAGCTAGAGGTTAAAGGTTTTATTTTAATTCCAGTTTAACATTTTATTATAATAAGTGAATCATAATTTTAAAATTTACTTAGGCTTTAGTTTCTTGTGCTTACTGTAATAATTACTACAAACCCAAGGGTGCTAAAAAACAAAAAAAAAAACAAACGAACACTGGAAATGGTACCAGAAGGTAGAGTAGTGGTTAAGGTGCTAAACTCCAACATGGCCAGTCATGGTTCAAGCCCTGGACCTGACAGCTTAAGTGTCACACTGGGCATGTGTGTGTGTACCCAGAATCCCAGGAAGAGAATGGAACAAAAGGGATTGCAGCATGACCATCCTCCATGGATGGGGCTGATTTCTCACTTTGCCACTATCTCGCTCCAGCGAGCATACACCCCCCTATGGCAAAAACAAATGAACAAACTACAAATTTATTCTCTCACAGTTATGAAAACCAAAAGCCTGGACTTAACACCGAGAGACTGAAAATCAAGGTGTTGGAAGGCCACACTCCCTCCAGAGGCTGTGAGGGAGAATCTATTTCTTATCGTTTTCAGCATTTGGTGACTATTGGCATTCCTTGCCTTGTGACAACATCATTCCAATCTCTGCCTTCATGGTCACCAGTGGGCCTTTTCCTCTTCCTCTCTGCCTCTGTATTATGCTTTCCACAAAATTATGGATTAGAATACTAAAAGTTAATTCTTTTTAAGAAACATAAAAATGGGCTCCATTTTCATTTCAGCTGCTTCTTGTTGTCTTGTGATTGTTTGCTCCTCCTTTGTTATTTTATGACCAACATGAGTTTTACTATGACCCATATCATAAACAGGCTTCTAAATCCCTTGCTCAGTTCATTGCATGTGAAATTTCTATCTATCTGTAGCACATAAGCCCACATTTGTGTCCCAAAATAGAAAATTCTGGATATTGCATGGCAAACAAGATTGGCCTCACTGAGAATTGTGGAAGGGAGGGGAAGATATTCATTAGCTAAGCATCCTTATACAGTGGACATGATCTGTCTCTTCTCACCTAATCCATGATTATGTCATTGAAAAGGCCACTCCAAAAATGAATGACTGATCTTCTGGGAAGGGTTCAGGGATTATAAGAGCTTTGGATGCTGTCTTGTCTAGAATAATTAGGATCTTCTCTTTGAGAAAAGATTTGGAAACTCTTAACATTGTAATAGTTTGCCTAATAGTTTATTTTCTCTTGGCAGGTATGTTTTACGTAGAGTGTATATGTATGCTTTACACAGAGGTGGATCTTTCTAGCACCTCAGAAAATTCACTAGGCAAGAAGTTCATTAACCTGATGTTTTTGTTGGTACACCATAAAGCTGTTATGAGAACTCAGTACAACTGGCCTCCATATTCCCATCTGGGCCCAGAATGGTGTTGACATCAGGCATAGTGGTCTATGTGTCTTCACCGAAGTTTTGGAAAAAAAAAAAAACTCAATACTGCATTGTGTCTTTTATTGCCTTTAGAAACTGACAATTAGTTCCCTCTCCATCTCCTGTTAGAGGAAAAATAGACACCAAATGCTTTGAGCAATTCACACCCAAGAGGAATGTTTATTCTTGATAATTACTAATTGAGGACCAGATATATGTTTTATACATTTATTCACTGGTGATTCTGATTCTTTTTTCCATGAAGTGAGTTCCTGAAGATCTTCAGTGATAAAAATAAAAAGCAGAATGTCACATTCCTTCATTTATCCAAACTCCTACACTTTAAATTTCAGTTATCCCTAGTGCACAGTACTTTTTTTTCTCTACAAAAGCTCATTGAAGGACCAGCATATGGCGTAATGGTTACATTACTGAACTCCCACACAGTCAACCGCAGTTCAAATCCTAGACCCAGAGGCTTAAAACATGCCAGGCGTGTGTACATGCATGCAAAAAATCCTGAGAGGAAAGTGGAGGAGAAGGGATTGCAGTGTGGCCATGATCCCTGGGGGTGGTGATTTCTTGCTTTCTATCTCTCTGCCTCTCTCCATCTCTCTGGTGAGCTCATGTGCACTATAGCAAAAATCTCTCTCAAAAAAAAAAAAAAAAAAAAAAAAAAAAAAAAAAACCAGAAAGAAAAAGCTCGTTGATATGAATGAGGGAAATTGCAAGGACTGAGACTGCTTCTCTTATTCTGTTTTTGTTTTCAGTGTATATAATGCATTCTTCCTATTTAATGTTTGTTAAAATATTCAATTTCATGGAAGTTCCTCAAAAATCCACAAATGCAATTGCCATATTACCCAATAATGCCACTCTTTGCCACTTACACAAAGGATAGTAAAGCAATCAGTGGGAAGGACTCTTGCACTTTCATGTTTATCACAGCATTATTCATAATTGTGAAAACATGGAACCAACCTAAGTGTCCAAGAACTGATGACTGCGTTTAAAAATTGTGGCACATATATGCTATGGAGTATTATTCAGCCACGAGGAACAATGAAATGCTGTCATTTGTCTCAACATGATTGACTATGTAAGATCTACTGCTTAGTTAAGTAAGCCAGACTTTATAAGGCAAACATTGTATACCCCTGCTCTATGTATACTGAATGTCTGCACTCCATGGCAGAAATGAAAAGGTTGGATAATATGGTATTAAGAAGGATAGATGTAAATACCAGAGTCTGTAAGGGAGGGGAGGAGATGGTAGAGGGTGTGTGGGAGGGGCAAAGGGAAGAAACACTTAACAGAACCAAGACAGTAAAATTCTCTAAACTGTAAAATGATGTCATAGTCATATCCTTGATTTCACTGTCAAAATTCTTCTTTAAATATACCATTTTTTGTCTGAGTAACTGGTGACTTTTCTCTCTTTTTAGTTCCTCCCAAGTTTGTGGTTCAACCACGGGACCAGGATGGGATTTACGGCAAGGCAGTGATCCTCAATTGCTCAGCTGAGGGCTATCCTGTACCTACCATCGTATGGAAATTCTCTAAAGGTATGAAGATATTTTATTTGTTTTGTCATCTGCTAAATATACATTATGTTCTAAAAGATTCTAGTCTTTCCCGAGAGGTTTGTGCGAGTAGGGAAGTTATTCCCATCCCATCAAAGTCTGTCTTCTCACACACACACACCCAGTCATCTACTTGGGGCTTTTATTCAGACCATGGAAGTGTCTGTGAGCATGTCCTTGGAAGAACCATGAAGAGAGGCAGTTCTCCTTGTAGGTTATGTCAGCACCTAGGAAAGTACTATCTTGTCCACTTGTATTGAATGATTAAGGGCTTCTTAGAGCCCATTTGTACCTCCATATGGAGGTGCAAGCAAAAAATGAATTACTACGTATTGTTGGGAAATAATTTCCTGAGTATTTAAATATATAAGATTAAGTAATTTTAGAAAGATTCAAAATAAAATCCTTGATTACTTTACTTACCTGTTTACCTTGAAGTATGCAAATTACATATAATCTCGGTATGATCTTTATAAAAAGAGCCAAATACACCTAAAGTCCTGTTATGAGTGTCCAGTGTTCCCTGCTCCTTCTGCTAATCATGCTTCCTCTTCAAAGGAGGGCAGCATTTTCCAGTTCTCAGATAAGACTGTAAAAACTACAGAAACAGAAGTGAGCAATGTGAAGACAAATAGTGGAACCAATTTAAATACTGCAAAAATAATTCACTTTCATCAGACTACCTTCTTCAGCAAGATTCTTTTACTATGCTTGTGAACATATTGGAAGTTCTCTTTCTTTTCTTATACAAACATCTGAGTTCAGTACTTTATTTATCAAACAGTTGAGAGCCACATATATACTGGTGAAATAAACCAATTGATCAGTCAACCTTGTTCTCTTTTTTGGACAATCTAAGACCTACTACATATGTTTAATGGTTATGGGTGTATTTCTTTCTTTCTTTACTTGGTCAAAATTGTAGTGCAGGTATTTCTTTTTAAAACATATTACATTATCTCCTTATGAAAACAACAACAATCAAACCAAAAACAAATGGTATACTTTCCACAACCCTTCTGATATATGTCCTTTGAGGGAGAAGGTAAAGAAGAAAAGAAGAGGGTGCTAGATATTGATTGGGAAAGGAAAACAATTACTTTAAATAACATTTTTTTAACTTTTTTTTTTTTTTTTTTTTTTTTTTTTTTTTTTTTTTTTTTTTTTGCCATAGAGCATGTGCATTCACCATAGAGAGACAGAAAGAGGGAAAGTAAGAAATAATCCCCCTGGGAGAATGGCCATGTTGCAATCCCTTCTTCATCCTCCTCTCAGGATTGTGAGCATGCACACACACATGTCTGTTGTGATTTTCAAGCCATTGGGTCTGAGACTCAAGCCATGGTTGGCCATATGGGAATCTAGTACCTTAGCCACCCTGCCACCTGCTGGTCCCTCAAAACAGTTACATTTTTAAAAAATTACGAAGGCAATTTCTCATACATTCTCTGAAGCATTCCTCATGCAAACCTCATACATTGTACATGTGTAAAGCACTTAGTTCATAAATAAAAATGTATCACTCATCGTCACCAGCAGTGTGAGTATTGTGTGTGTGTCCCTGGATCTCAGACAACTAGATAGAATCTTCTTTTTTTTTTTTTTTATTCTTTGCCTGATGGTGAAAATAGCTTGTTGTTATAATTTGCATATTTATATTATTAATGATGTTTAAGATGTTTTGTCCTGGGGCCGGTAGGTAACACAGTGCATAAGGTGCTGGGCTTCCACATAGTCAACGACAGTCCCAATCCTGAATCTGGTGGCTTGAAACTTTGTGCAGGGCACATGTGTATGTGTGCCCAGAATCCCAGAGGAGGATAAAAGAGAAGAGATTGCAGCATGGCCATCCTCCCAAGAAACGATTTCTCACTTTCCCACTTGTTGTCTCTCTGGCAAGTACATGTGCCCTATAGCAAAAACCTTAAAATAAATAAATAAAAGATTTTGTTTGGTCCTGTGTTTTCTGACAATTTATATTTCTGTTTAGGGAATTTTGTACTTTATATTCATGCTATTTACACACCTATCTCAGTGTCTTAGATATTTTTAAGAGTGTTTTATGTAGAGTAAATAACTTTTTGTCATAGATAATATAGACACTTTATCACTTCTTTTCACTGATCATCGTATTAAGTGGTAGTATATTTTATATATAAATTTCATATGCAACATCAAATTATTGAAGAAAACATTAGAAATAGCAAATAGGAAAAAAAAAAACCTAGAATGTTAAACTTGCCCTAAATAATGTTACTAAAAGGTAAAAATAACTACTGTAAACTTCTTTATTTTTTAAAATTTTTTTGCATTCAATCACTGTATATCACCATAGCTTGTAAAATGAATTTTCCCAGCATGAATACATTGCACACCAGTCCAATCAAATATATCATACACATTATCATCAACCATCCTCCATTTCTGTGTACCTTAAATGTCTTGCTTCTCTATTTTCTCCAACCTTTGAGGCCTGTCTCCGAGCAATTATTTATACGTAGATACAGACATAATTTTGTTTTTAATTTTGATCATGATTCTTCCTGGTTTATAGTCATCTTTCCTCTGTTAACAATGCTATGAGTGTCTTTCCATGTCAATAAACATGGGAATTTAATACAAGTTTTTAATGTCTGTGTAGAGTATATATTAATACCTCAATACGTACATTTATTTATTGCCTTAATTACAACTGAGTTCAACAATTTAAATTCACAAGGGCTTACCCATTCTCCTAAGAGGAGTATGCTTGTACAATAGTTGCCTAGGAGTTTATTGACTCCCTAAATTGTCAAGAACCCCAATTGGTTATATCTTTTGTTTCTTTTAATTTGCCAGAGGGTACACTTCCTCATTTTACCCTACTTGTCTGATTCTAAAACCCACAGTAGGCGCAGGCAGGCTCTGGCCCCTATCCTGGCTGTGCTTACTGATTCTACTAATGTAGACTCCTCAGATGGGGTCCACATTGCTGATGCAAAAACTCACAGGCCCGTCCCGTCATGTACATCTGCATGTACCTCTGCTCTGTGTGCACTGTTTCCTGCCCATTTACCTATTTTGTACTTGGCTTTTTAGTTTATCTCCTAATTTTACAGAAAATAGAAACTGTATATTCCGATGTTCTTTCTCCTATTTGCTTTTGTATGGTTCCCAAGAAGAGAAGAGATGCAGGCTTATACTTTCATCTTCAAATCTGAAATCCTGTTGTTTATATACAGAGTCTTTTTTTTTTTTAATTTGGACTTTATTTTAGCCAAAGAAGTTAAAGTAAGATAAAAGAGAAGTAGCAGAAATCATTAAGGAAATGAGCTATGAGTCAAAGCCCAGCCACATACTGTCTGTGCTATGCGTGCACGTTACTAAGCCTACAGGAAACACAGCTTCCTTATGTCAAACAGAAAAAAAAACAGGGGATTAATGTGGTGATTTAGTAAGATGATTCACAGAAAGCATTTGTTATGGTGCCTGGCACATAGAAATTAGTCAATACACATTAGCTGTTATCATTGTCATTATTGTCATTATCATCAACTTACATGGTTAGCCAGTTGTCCTAAAACCATTTATTGAATAGCCCAACCTTTTCTTGCTAAATTGAAATGCTTTATAGTCTATGAAAAATGTGAACATTGGAGTCTGTTTACTAGCCCTCCCTCTATTACACTCAACACACTGCCTGTTTTTTCTGTTTTAGAAACAGAATTAGAGTTTCTTCTGTTTCTCATTTAATATCTTCCATAACAATATTCCTCTTATTACTTTTTCTTTTTCAAAAAATGTCCTTGGATTCTTTTTTTTTTTTCTTTTTTCAAAAAATTTGCCAGAGGGCACATGCACTTAACAGCAAGAGAGGGAGAGAGAAAAAGAACTCCCCAATGTGACTAGGTCATACTGCAATCCTTTCTCCTCCATTTCTCATCCTGTCAAGACTTGGAACATGCATGCACACATGTCCAGATGGTTTCCAAGCCACCAGGGCTGGGATTTGAACCATGCTGTCAGTCATGTGAGATCCAGCTCCCTTAACCACCAGGTCAAAGGGTTGGCCCTGTCTTGTGTCCTACTTGTGTGTGTTTTTTTTTTCTTGTTCCTTCTAGATGAATGTTAGAATTATTTTAAGTTCCTCAAAAAAGTTATTCTACAAAATTTGGAGGATTACATAAAGCTTAACATGGAGAACATTGACATCATTAGAATACTAAAGCTTCCTTGACAATATTCGAGAAAGTCTTTCATATATCCAAATCTTTATTTTTTATGTTCGTTAATAATTTTATTGCTTTCTATTCATTGTGAATATTTATAAGCTACAGTTTTATTTATTTATTTATTTATTTATTTATTTATTTTTTTTTTTTTTAGTTAGAGAGATATTTGCTATAGGGCATGTGCACTTGCTGGAGAAACAGAGACAGAAAGCGAGAAATCACCCCCTGGGGGGATGGCCACGCCACAATCCATTCTCCTCCATTATCCTCTCAGGATTTGGGGCATGCACACACACACTCCTGGTGTGAGTTTTTAAACCTTTGGGTCCAATTCAAACCCCAATTGACTACAATGGAAGTCTAACAATGTAACCATTATGCTGTCTGCTGGTCCCAGTAAGCTACCGTTATCTCTAACCCTTTCTGGTTATCTTTGTGGAGAGGTGTTCGGTACATCTGTAACTAGTGTTTGTTGACCCTCTGCAATGTTAAGGCTTCTTTCTTCTCCAAGCAAGAGAGAACTTGTTCTTAATTTAGGAGGGCTTTGATTTTCTCTACTCTCTAGTGCATATAGAGGGATCCTGTTGGGAAGTAACCTCCTTTCTCTCCTATTTTTCCCCATATTGGATTTCTTCCTGCTTCTTTCCCTGCTCTTAGCTGTGGCACATTCAGACTGTTTATAGTTTCTTCAAATCCAGTGTTCCCTGAACGCCTGAGAAAATCCACCACTGCTTGATGCAGGAAGAGTTTTGCTTTTTCCCAGTCTTCTCCTACTATCCCCATGCTGCTGAGGTTGTCATTTTTGTACCTACAAAATGTTGTCAACCAGATGACCTTGCTGCCCTGACCACTAGGGCCCCAGAAGCAACTTCTGCTTACTGTCAACTTATCTGTAGAAATCCTCTGCTCTAACCACAGATTCTTTGTAGGGACCACCAAGGGCTTGATTCTTCTGTTGATGAATTCATGGAAATACAACTGGACAGCCATATCAATTATCTGGATGTTTCTATGAAAGGTACTCAATTCCAGGCTGAGAAGCAAACACTGTGCTCAGTGTACCTGGTCAGACTGCTTAGATTACCCTTGCTAGAGTCTCCTATTTCAGGGACTTGGCCTGATATGCCTCATCTTGGTCTTTCTCCAAGGTCAGGATGACATCCTTGAAACTTCCCTTTAGTCCTCAAAACTCATGTTTCAGAATACTATGAGGAATTCAGGAAAAATGACAAGCCTAAGTCACTTGAGCAGCTTAACTCTGGGACACAATATCTGCCAATACCAATTTCAGTCCTCCCTGGTGAGATGACCAAGGCCATCTCTTCTTTAGTAGTCATGAGACAGATAACGTGTAAATTAATCTGCTTTCCAAAAGACATTTCTGGAAAGGAGCAAATGATTAAGTTACAAACATTCTCTTAAATTAAATTGCATTTTGTTTTATTTTCAGGGAAACCAGAGATTTCATATTAAGGTTCCTACAACCCAGTTGGGATAATCCTTTGTTCTCTAGTCCTCCAGTATTACTTCCCAAGTTCTGGTCCCTTAATCCTGCTCCTAATATCCTTACAGATCTCACTCTGACTCTCACCTTGGGTCTGAGCAGCCCCTGGGTTCAATGTTCAAGGCATTTAACCTCAGCTTTTTACCCTTGTAGCTTTTCATACTCTGACCTTGAATGCCAGCTCTGGAACTTTGCTTAGAACAAGGGTCTACTTGCCTCACAGTCCCTGGTATAAAAGACCAGAATCAAACTTCTGACTGCAAATCTGACCTGATGGAGCTGCTGACCACCCACTATCTCAGCCCTGTTTGCCTGTCAGTCCATTTTCCACTCAGAGCTTCATGAACACCTGCTCCTAGGCTCATCATTGTCTGAGTCTGTTGTTTAGAATGTCCCAAGCCTCTAACCACAGGGATCAGTCCTTTCTGTGCCACAAGTTTACTGGAAAGACTGATCCCTGTAGGTCTTCCAGCAACTCATATTTTACTCTCATGTACCAGACATGTCACTGCCATCACTTAAAGAGTGGATTATTGAGTCATAACAACCTCTGAGCAGGGATTAATCTAATCCATGAAAGTACTGTTGTTTTCATTGCATAGGATTCTTTAGCATAGAAGTAACAGAATTAAGGAAAGATAACTTGATTGTAGAGTGAACATAATTATATACAAAATAAGTAACCTCAATATTGTCTCAGAGTGTGATGTTTCATCAAAAAAAAAAAAAAAAAAGAGATGTAATACAGGGAATGAGATGAATGCAGAGTGTTTGGAAAGATGGGACAAACTCCATTGCTTCTTTCTACGTCTGAGAAATGTAGGAATCATGGGAAGTGACTACTCCCTTCAGTGTTAACAGCTGCCCACAGTGCCGAAGCAGTATTTGTAGAGGTTTCTTCAAAGGTAGCTACAAACCTAGTGTTCAGTGTCTGTCCATGCATTATTTTGCTGCTCCTGAAGGAGAATAATGGCTTTTCCTTCCTTATACCTACCAAATAATTGCTAAGGGTCTCTCACTGGTAAAATATAAACCAGAATCTGATGACAAGGAGACAGGAAGTGTAGTTTTCAGGCTTCCAATTCCTGCAATTTAGGGAAGAGTTTAAAGGGAACATGTTAGTGCTAAGGAGTCACAGGCTACATCTGACCCAAATCTACAAGCAAAATAATATGTGCATATTTTGTACCATAATAGAAGCTGTTTTCTTTCTCTCTTTTATCTCTCCTTATTTCTTCCTTCCTCCTTATCTTCCTCCCTCCCTTCCTTCCTTTCTTTCTTCCTTTATATTGTAAAGTTTTTAAATTGTATTTCTTCCATGAGAGAGACAGAGAGAGGAGAATGAGAGAGAGAGAGGGTTGTCCCCAATGGGATCTTCATTCCTCAACCCCACCCCTGGTCTCAGCTAGCCTAGATCACAGGCACTGGTATGCACCCTGGCATGTACAGAGAGACCTCTGGAGGCAAACTCAGGAAATTCCCTGTGGGTCCAGCCTCATGGGGCATTGCATTACTTTTGAGCCAACACTACTGACACTGGAGGCTCCTTTCCTTGGGCTTGAAAATAGCTTCCCAGCTTGGAACCAGACCTGTGTCTAGGACTGAGCCTCTTTCCATTTCTGGGTAACAGGACACCAGAACTCCCTGAGCAAGGATCCCATTTCCAGCTTCCAAGCCTTAATTAGGTGCAATTGTCATTGCTATTCTTCTTCTCTTCTCTTCCCATCTCTACCATTATCTTTTTGTACCTACTCTCTACTCACAACCCAACTATTCTCAGAGAAGGAAAGCCCTCTCCCTGAAGAATGAAAACAGACTGGGACTGGGGCCAGCAGTTGGCATGGTGGTTAAGGGTGCTGGACTCCCACATAGCTGACCGCGGTTCAAGTCTCAGATCTGGCAGCTTGCCTTCTCACTTTCTCTCTCTCTCTCACTCTGTCTCTCTTTGGTCAAATTAAAATAAACAAACAAATAAATAAACAAATAAAATTCAATAAAATAATAAAAAAAAAAACTGGGACCAGCAGTTAGTGTAATGGCTATGTCACTGGACTCCCATGTAGTCAACCACTTTCTGTCTCTCTGTTTCTCTCTGTCTTTCTGGCAATCACACGCGCCCTATAGCAAAAACCTCTCCAAATCAGTTTTATCTCATCTGCTGGTGGGGACACTAAATGTGCTCCCTGACGAGCTTCCTTTGGTCCTTACACACCCATAGGCATTTACATTGCATTCATACAGTCGTATTTCCCTTGATTTGAGCAATTCTGTAGTTGCTGTAAATTGATCATTCTCTGCATTTCCCCTATTGTGAAATTAAGATGCAGAGAATAAGGCCCAAAGACAGTTTCAGAGGCATTTGAACACAACCCTTTTGACTCAGTCGGATGCTCTTTCTGCAGATCAGCGAAACTTATGAGTGGAAGAAAAGATAAAACAATTGCCTTATTTGCTGCTGCCTTCAAGGTAGACTTCACTGGGTGGCCCTCAGTTGTTCTTTTCAACTCTCTCACTCCCTGGTAACATAGCTAGGGAACATCTTTGCAATAAGAAGGGTCAGTTAGTACTAACATAACCAGTAATTCAGTATGTGCCTCACATGATGTTTTGACATTTTATTTCCATGGAATAGAGCTTTAAAATTGTCCCCACTTAACCCCAGCTAGCCACAGCAAATTGACAGCTTTTTAATTTATGACTGCTGGTTGCTATATTGCATCTTCTAGCTAATTACCCAAAGTGCTTACCTTGTGCTAAGATTACAGGATTTTGCATATTGATACACTGGGTTAAATTTTACTCTTTAGAATAATGATGAATCTAAAGTAGATGACTGATAATTCTATCAAGCATGACAAAGTCCACTTTCCTCAAATTAAATGAGGGCTAACCTTTGAAACTATAGTCCTCATAGTAGATAAATTGGTTAGCAGTGTGTTCACTTTTTTTTTTTTTTTTTTTTGGAGAGGTTTTTGCCAAAGGGCACGTGCACTCGCCAGAAAGACAGAGAGAGACAGAGAGACAGAAAGCAAGAAATCACCCCCCACAGGGAATGGCCATGCTGCCATTCCTTCTCCTCCATTCTCCTCTCAGGATCTTGGGCATGCACGCACATGTGCCCAGGGTGAGTTTAAGCCACCAGGTCCAGAACTCAAACCACGGTTGATTACGTGGGAGTCCAGTGACATAGCCATTACGCCAACTGCTGGTCCCAACAGTGTGTTCACTATTATTGCATTTAGTATGATCAGTCTATAGATGCTGTAACCCTTTGACTTAGGTTCATTTTTCTCATAAAAAAAGATTTAATGTTTTTCAATTGCACTTATACTTTATTTCTGTCTTCATTAGGACCTTTTGGTAATAAAAAGGCTTATATAGTTTCAGATAGAAACTAACACTTCATCTCTTTTCACTATTTAATTGAGATGCTTAACAATATAGTTTAATTTCATGTTGTAATTCTTTAATATAAATGTTTCAACTATTTCAAGTTTTTTTTTTTTTTTTTTTTCATTGCCAGAGTGCACTTTCCAGAGAGCGACAGAGAGATAGTGGAAGGAAAGAGTAGCCCCCAACGGTGTGTGATCACATCTCCATCTCTTTTCTTCCATTTCTCAATCCTGTTGGTATCTGGGGGACCTATATATATATATGCCTTATATGTTTTTCTTTCTTCCTCTTTTTTTTTTTTTAATTTGCCAAATCATTTATTGCCTGACTAATTGCTGAAATTCTTAAGATGAACTGGATGCCGCAACAGTAGCCTTTTTGGGTCTGGGTGGTGTTTCTTCACATAATCCAGGCCTGAATCCATGGTATACAATTTTTAGGTGCCTTATTCGATCAGTCCCAGTGGTATTTCGTCTTTTAGCCTTGCCACTCCAGTTACATTTTCTCTTGCGCTTGGCAGGGTAGCCACATTTGCCACAGGTTGACTCCTGAAGGGGGTAGGCCTTAGGACAGAGGGCGGCACAATGTGTGTGTCTCATTGCAATGTTTCCCTAATGATGATATTCCCTTCCTCATCTTATTTCTGTGCCTGAGACCAAAGCAATCAGAAGCCACCCTGAATATTTTTCAAGTCACTGGGGCTCTGATTCAAACTGTGGTAGACTATGTGAAAAAAACTCCTTTCGCCCCATTTTTCTGGTGAAAAATTTTTGAGAGAAGAAAAATATTTCTGTGTTGACAAGAGTGATGCTTTAACTTACTCAAACTCCATCAGCATTTCCCTAGATTTGCAGTTTCTTTTTTAATAGTTTTACATAATTGGTAAATCTTTGGCATTTTTATATTTTCAGATTTTCTGTCTTATGAATACCTTTTTAAAATTCTAAATTTGACCAAGTTTTTAGATTATGTGTACTAGACTGGCTCTAGGCCCTAATTTGCAGTGAACTTTAAGAAAGACATTCATAGACTTTACAGAGTTTTCAAATGTGAATCAAATTTAAGCAACTAAATACAAATTAAAGTTTTTTTTCTTTAATATTTAAGTTCCAGCAAGGGGCCAGCAGATGGCACAGTGGCTACACTGTGGACTTCCACATGGCCAACCACAGGTTGAGTCTCCGACCCGGTGGCTTGATAATTATGATGGGCACATGTGTGTGCGTGCCCAAGATCCTGGGAGAAGAAGGGAGAAGGGATTGTGGTGTGACCATCCCCCGTGGGGGTTGATTTCTCACTTTCCCTTTCACTGTCTCTGTCTCTGTCTCTCTCTCTCCAGTGCTTGCACATGCCCTATGGCAAATATCTCTTTAAAAAAAAACTTCCAGAAAAGTCCTTTATCCTAAAGAACACATTCTCCATAAGAAGTAATTCATAATTTTTTGAAATAATATTCTTTAAAAATATAATCTACTTTTATAAGAGTAAAAATATCATCTCAATAGAAGATGAAAAGGTAGCTGAAAATATTTAACATTTAATAATTCTGAGTGAAACAAAAAGAACTCCCCCCAAAAGTAAAGGTTTATAAAATAAGAATATGGAAGTACTTTTTTGGAACCCAAAATATTTTAAGAAATGAAAAAGAAAGAAAGCAACAAGCTTTGTAGAAAAATAGGCAGGTGATATGAGCAGGCTATTTACCAGAGGACAAGTACAAATGGCCACCACATTCATTAAAATCACCTGTAACTTCAACTTTCTGAAGAAAAGAAAAGGAAAAAAGAATGATGGTCTAGACTGTTTTTTATTTGTTTGTTTGTTATGTAATGACACTCTGATAGCTTTTACGTCCTTAGCAGAAGTGAACTTTTTAAACTCATGTTGTCATATGTCCTCTCCAGCAGTTCTATTCTGAAACAAATCTGTTATAGTGATTTTGCTTGTTTTTATTCAGCATGAGAGATTCCCTCAGTCATATTATTAATTTCCTTTGTCTCTTTGGTGTGTCCAACTGCTGAGGTACCTGGAACAGAAACAAGAGAAGGGAAGGTCCAGTCACTCCCTCTGCCACTGTCAGCTCATGGGACACCTACAGACAAATTATTGGTTCAGTATAAAGACAGTGGGAGGAAGCATTACTCCCTCTACATCCTCAGATGCAAAGTCAGATGTTTCCTCCTGGAGGAGGGTGTAGACAGCTGACCTGTTTAGCTCCCATGCAGGTTCTAGGGCTAACAATTCTTCCTATTTTAATAGTCTTTGACCCACACTTTGAGCTTCTTCCAGAAAGATCTGGTCCTCATCTTTGTGCTTCCTCCCACCACAATCATCAGACTCTCAGAGCAGAGGAGACAGAAGACTAGGAGAGTCTTCTAAGACCTGGATCACATTCTCCTAATCCCACCCAATAACCTGATAAGGAAAGGAGAGGGACAGGTAGCACCTGGCTTAATTTATACCACTGTATCCCCAGAAAGTGTCCATGACCTTATTTCTCTGTTTAATTATTTCTGAAATTCTTTTTTATAAACCTAATTTTGTATGAAGTGCCCATATAAATCAAATCACATCTACAAAGATGGTCTATCACATCTGTGCCATTCTCTCATTGCACATAAGTCCTTTAAGGAAACTAGTATTTTACTGCGGTGTGCCTTAGTGAAATGACCTGACTTATTTATTTAAATAACCTTAAGTGGTATTAAGAGTGTATTGCATTTTAGACTGGAATATACCCACACTTAGTAGAGAAATCTGCAATCCTGGTATTCTCTTTGTAGCTCAGACATTTGCAGTGAGCAAAGACTTCAAATGCCATGTCCCTGGAGCACTCCCTTGTTTACATTCATATTAAGTCCCTGGGAACAGAAGGAATCTATTTAGTACCGTGAGAGATGTCTACTTCTGTGGTTGTTCTACTGTGATTTCTTTGAATAATTTATCGGCTACTTAACACTCATCAAATTTGGCTTTTTATATGGAAAGTATCTGTAAGCTCTCTCACTTTTTATCTCAGAATTTGAATTACTGTCATTTTAAATAAACATGTCTTTCTCTAAACAAGAATTGCAAAGGTAAAGGGAAGAAAGACAAACTGGATGTATCCCAGGACTTCCCTGAGTGACTTATGTTAAATGTCTCTCACTTCTTTCTATTAGTCAGGGTGAACTTGGGTTTATTGTCTCCATATGTGTATACAACTACCTCTTGTTCCTCTTTTTAATTCTCTCCCAGGTGCTGGGGTTCCCCAGTTCCAGCCAATAGCCTTGAATGGCCGGATCCAGGTTCTCAGCAATGGGTCGTTGCTGATCAAGCACGTTGTGGAAGAAGATAGCGGCTACTACCTCTGCAAGGTCAGCAACGATGTGGGCGCAGACGTCAGCAAGTCCATGTACCTCACGGTGAAAAGTAAGAAGAAGAATGCTTCATTTTACCTAATAGGTCTTGGGGGGCTTAGGTTTTCAATTGTCTCCATATGTACTGGTTTAAAATCAAAATGAAAAAACATCTGTTGGTTTGCCACAGCTGGGCTTTGAAGTATCTCTCCTAGAAACACTATTAAAGAGACAGTGAAAATCCAGGCAGTTGTCAGCAGCATGCCTGAGGCCCACATGGCTGGGGAACAGAGCCACGTTCATCTCCGCCTTCCGTTGCCACAGCCATGGGCGTAGGCTTGGGGCAACATAGCAGATGAATAGGTCTCTGCCCTTACCACCTGCATTTCTTTCCTGTTCATTTTACTGTGAACAATCCAAATGCATTCTCAGGTATGTTCTTTACAGAGGCCTATTTTCATGCATTTTATTATTTGTAAGCTGGTTTGTCCATGTAGTTCCTTTTTAAGATCATCGTAAAATCAAGTCACTGGAAACCTCATTACCAAAAGCAAACAAGTACAAGATGGAAACATGTAGCACTAGGGTGAAGATCTGCGCTGCTGACCCGGTTTATAGCAAGGGCACCTTGTAATGAAATGTTTTTCTTACTTTGGTAACTGACCTACTAAGGAAAGAGTGTAAAGTGGACTAACATTTACTGAGTCCTGCTTAATAACAAATGAGTGTGCATCTAGTTTACAATGACTGGCTTATATGCTTCTTTATATAATTTTCTTTTGGAGAAATTGTGAATTGTGATTTCTCTTGACTGCAAGCCTTCCTCTTTTATTTTTTTAAATTTTACTCCTACTATGGATAGTTTGAAAAGATCTCTACCATATCAGATATTAAGAAGACTAGATTTAAAAGTGAATTTAAATGGTGTATATTTGTGTGTGTGTGTGTGTGTGATATTTAAATGTTAGCTCTACAACTGGGATCCATTCTAATTTACTAAAAGCACATAATACTTGACATCTAAATTCTATATTCTGCAGAAAGTGATTCATAAGAGACCCTAAGACAAATTGTAGAATTGTCTAAATCCAAAATTGAAGTGATAACTTAAAAAAATTTTGAAATTGATGAACTGTTAAGAAAACTTAAGTGATAACTTAAAACTTGTCACTTAATGATAAGTGTTGACCAACATTGATACTTTTATTCCAAAATTAAAATATGTTTTATAGTTTTAATATATTTCACCCTCACAAAACACTTTTTAATGCACAACTACATATCTAGGACCTAATATATTTAACCTTTGAACAATGTGAAAGTGAGGGGTGTTGATCCTCTGTGCAGTTGAAAAATCCATGCATGACTTTTGACTCCCCCAGAACTTAGCTACTAATAGTCTATGCCATCCAGAATTCTTATCAACAGCATAAATAGTCAATCAACACATATTGTGTACACTACATGTATTATGTACTATGTTATTGCAGTAAAATGAGCTATAGGAAAAAAAATGTTATTAAGAAAACCATAAAGAAGAGAAAATATATTTGTAGTATTTATTGAAAAAGCAAATCTGCAGATAAGAGGACCTACACAGTTCAAACCCATGTTGTCCGAGAGTCAACTATATACACAAGGCCCTATGAAAAACATAAATTCAGGGGACCAGCAGTTAGCGTAATAGCTATGTCACTGGACTCCCACGTAGTCAACCGCGGTTCGAGTCCCGGACCCGGCGGCTTAAACTCACGCCGGGCGCGTGTGCGTGCGTGCCCAAGATCCCGAGAGGAGAATGGAGGAGAAGGGATTGCGGCGTGGCCATCCCCCCTGGGGGGTGATTTCCTGCTTTCTATCTCTCTGTCTCTCTCTGTCTGTCTGGCGAGCGCACGCGCCCTATAGCAAAAACCTCTCCAAAAAAAAAAAAAAAAAAAAAAAAAAACAAACATAAATTCAGTTAACTGTGGAGCTTACAGCTGCAAATGAAAGAGCTTACATTTTCCAAGGAAAAATGACAAGGAAGGAACCAGCAGTTAGCGTAATGGCTATGTCACTGAACTCCCATGTAGTCGACTGCGGTTTGAGTCCCAGACCCCGTGACTTAAACTCACTCTGGCGCGTGTGCGTGTGTCCTTAAGATCCTGAGAGGAGAATGGAAGAGAAGGGATTGTGGTATGGCCATCCCCTGGGGTGGGGGGTGGGGGTGATTTCTCACTTTCTATCTCCCTGTCTCTCTCTGTCTTTTTGGTGAGCACACGCACCTTATGGCAAAAACGAAAAGGAAAGATGACAAGGAAGAAGATAGATGCAAGGTTAAGAGTAGCATGCACCACATCCATGACTTTCAGAACAGAACTGTCAGCTTGAGGGGATTAAGAAAAGCTTCATGAATAAAACTCTTGAAGAATGGGTAGAATTTTAATGCAACAGTTGAATATTTTCCCTTCACTGTCACTGTCTGTACTTCAGATGGGGTGCTAACAGAGAAGCATGAGGCATGGGAGCAGGACCAAAAAGATAACCCAGGCCCTGCCATTCTGTAGTTTTCTCTCCCTGGGAGCAGCTGGTTGTCCAACCTTTTGCAGAATGCACACACTTTAGAACAGAGCACAGAGTACCAAGGGTGCCTAGATGAGGGTGCAATTTGCCTTTGCTTGTACTATCTGATTGTATACAGTGAACTGAATGTTGTTTCCCTTCAAAGTTCATATCCTGAAATCCTCACCCCCCCAAGGTGACAAATTAGGAAGTATGTGCAGTGGGAAGTGATTAGGTCATGGAGGAAAGCTCAGGAATGGGATCAGTGCCCTTACGAAAGAGGATCTTGAGAATTCTCTCACCCTGTCTTTATTAAGTGAGGATACACAGCAAAAAGTAGGTTATCTGCAACCAAGAAGAAGGCCCTCCCCTGAATCCAATCATGCCTGCACCCTGATCTCAGGCTCCCAGCATCGAGGGCTCTAAGAGATATATTTCTGTTGTTGATAAGTCACCCGGTCTATGGTACTTGGTTATAGCAGCCCAAGTTAACTAAGACACCATTGTCTGAAAACCTCTGGCACCTGAGTTCCATCTTAAAGGGCACAAGGGAATTCACAGGAAAGAACGCTGAGACTGGAGAGGGGCACTTCAGGCAGAGGACAAAGAGGGAGCAGGCACAATGAACTACCAGATCTGAGACTAGAGTAACTCTTGGTTTGAAAGTGAGCATACTTCCAAGAGACAGTATTCCTAGAGTTGGGTAAATTTTAGATTTTTTCAAACCACACAAACTATTAGTAGAGGGGCACATTCAATTAAGTGATTTTGCCAGTTTTTAACTCCCTAGGGATGGTTTTATAAGCTATTTCAGCTTTAAGTTTACAGTAAATTTAAGCCTTTGAAATAAAAGTATTCAAATTCTGAAAGATAAAAAAAAATAATTTAAGAGAGTTATAGAAGCATTAAGAATATATATACTATATAATATATATATACAAACACACATATATATTATACACAACACACACACATAATGAATTTATATTTATTTATATAGCAAATGTAGCTATTTTTCAAATGACAATATTTAAAAAGAAAAAAAACTAGGAAAAATGGGGATGACTCGGCTGTTCTGTGTTTGATCAGACAAGTGCATGTGTTAAGACTGACACACAGAGGCTGTTGTGCACATGGCAGTGGAAAATCTGTGCTTGGCGTGTTGTTGTCTCTCCTAAGGCAACGTGGAGGCAGGCACCGGCGGTGTCGGTTCTAGCTGGACTTGGGCAGAACTGCCCTGGCTGCAGCTGCTGCTGAGCTGCCCTCGAGCGCTGCACCAGTCAATTTCACGTCTGGGGAGGTGGTAACAGGATTAGACCTGGCACTGCGGCAGGGAGAGTCACAGCTCTGCCTTATCTCATGGTCACCAGGTTTATATCAGGCTCAGTTTTCTTAATGTTTTCTTTTGATTTCTGGAGAAAATAAATGGGGATCCATGAACATGCAAACACACATATCACACATGAGCACACTCAGCGTGTACATACCAAAACCAAACGCCTTCCAGTTAACACCAAAAAGAGAAAGAACCATCACCTCATTATTCTTTATTTTAATCTCTTACCATGAAACACAGTTGGGTACACGCACACACACAGCACACTACACACACAAAGAAAAGCCATTACAAATGAACCCACGTAAGCTGTTCAAATGCAACAAGGTAGAAATCATAGCAAAACAGCCTCCCCGCCACTCCAGCCAACCACAGGGGAAAACCTTCCGTAGAATCCCCATGAAAAAGACAAAGATTTCTCTCCTTTACCTCCAAATAGTTGACTGTCATCATTTAGAATTCCTCAGTATTACTGGGATTTATTACGTAAAAATGGTAACAAGTCTATTTTGAAGTGGCAATCACTGTTTGACAACCTTCAAGTAGTAGCAGACAAAGGAAAATTCTGTTGGAGGGAAGGAAATAAATCTGTTTCCACTTCAAAGTTAGGGAAGCACATCGAAGACTACATGAGATAAAATGTGAAGAGGGGGGAACAGGAGTGAACTTAGCAGCAGGGGACTCCCCATGGAATTGGGAAAAGGCATTGGGATTGCACTCTAAAGCCTTGGACTACTCTCCTGCTTTCCCCACTTCTAAGTTATGTGACTCAAAACAAATTGCTTTACTTCTCTGAGCCTGTAAAAGTGGGAGAATTATGCTATTTTCACAGGGCTATCATGAAAATTAAATAGGACAACGTATGTGAAAATATGTTGTCAAATGTAAAACCCTCTACATACGCATTCCAACATACGTAACAGTAAGGAATTCCATTAGATGGGGTGAAAGAAAAAGCATATATTGGTGGTACTATGCACAGCAGCATCCAGAAAATCACTCTAGAAAAGAAAATTAAAAGGTTGTAAAATAAGTAGACACAGGACATCCTAATTAATCCTTTGCTGGCCATCTGTCGGTCAGTCCACAGTAGTGTCATTAGAAACTGATGATCAGTGTCTTTTTCTTATCTCTGTTTTTTGTTTATTTGTTTGTTTGTTTGTTTGTTTTGTTTTGTTTTGGTTAGGGGAAAGAATTTTTGCTATAGGGTGTATAACTCGCCAGAGAAACAGACAGACAGAAACTAAGAGGTCACCCCCCGGGGGGATGGCCAAGCTGGATCCCTTCTCCTCCATTTTCCTCTTGGAATCTTGGGCGCTCATGCACATGCACACTGAGTGAATGTAAGCCACTAGGTCCAGGACTAAACCCGAGGTCAACTACATGGAAGTCCAGCTATGTAACCATTCTGCCATCTGCTGGTCCCCCAATCAGTGTTTATTTAAGAATAATCAATAATGCGTTTGGGACTTAAAAAAACATTAGATTGAAAGCAAATTGCACTATTGTAAATAAACATTAAGATTCTCCCTTATCTATAAGTCACTGTTTTAAAGCATGGACTACAAATAAATCTAAATTTAATAAAGGAGGACTTGTCTGATCAGGTGACACCAGGAAATTAAGACAGCTGTTGGCATGGGAACTCTGGACTGCAGAATAGCTGATGTTGGGTTTCAAACACTGATAAACTCACTATACGACACTGGGATTGTTCCCTGTCTTCCTGTGTGGGAAATTTTCTTACTGTTTTGCCACACTTAACCCTGAAAAAATATGCAAGTATTGTGTCAGTTAAAATTTTTTTTAATTATTGTAAAAATAAGCACTGCTCCAAAATAAAGTATTTTAAGAAAGAAATTTCCACCATGCACACACCAGTGTCCTGAAGTCAGACAGGAGGTGGCTGGGGGCAGAGAAGAGGGCAGGTAAGTGCGTATAAAATGGTCATGGAAACTAATCGATGGGAAAGAAAATTAAAATTTCCCACTTCATTGCTATTTCTGCTTCAGAGTCTACACTGGCATCTTCATTCTGGGTTATCTTTTACCCAGGTATAGGGAATCCAATGTTAGATAAAGCTCAGGAGAGTTGACAGGAAAGGCAGATGGATGCACTGTGAGTTCAGTCAGATGTGGCCATCACACTGCACCCCAGCCCCCTCAGGGCCTGCTGAGCTAAGCCATGTCCTCTGGTCAGCAGCTTCTTCTATACCAGGCATCATGTGGAGTCTGAGGATGTGATCTTTTATGCTCAGAAAGTAGTGCCTAAAACTACTGCATTTCTCAGATGGAGTGGCCATCCCTAATGTCTGTGTACCAATACTGCATCTTTCCTACTCCTACCTTTCTGCCACCGTGTTTCCAGCACACTGTTTTCAGTGAGAATCTGCAGCCCATGATGAACAGCCAGCTCCTCTTCTGTCAGCGGCTCTGCATAGGCCCTTTCTGATCCCCACATGCAGCATAAAAGAGCATGGCTTATCAAACAGCAGCAGGCGCTTCCCTGGAGAGTCAGTTGCTCTTGGAATCTAATGAACCAACCTACGGGCTCCAGTCCAGCCTCTCTCCTGCAGCCTCTCTCCCTCTTGCTCACCCCAGGCAGGCCCGTGGGTCCCCGTGCCTATCAGCTCTCTGTGCTGTCAGAATGTGTGTACACATGCGTGTGCACATGGTTGTACATGCACCAACTCACTCAGCTTTGATCAGACAGTCCTCAGGGTCTTGGCTATTTCTGGATGAACCTCCTTAGCGTGATTTGGCTCCGGGCAACTCTTAAGTACTGCCATTGACAGGGTGGATATATTGGGTTTGGCATACAGGAATTCATCTCCCTCCCCTCCTAAAGAATCAGTATCTATGCCTGGAGATTCCACTCAACCTCTGTTACTTCCTACACCCTCACTGCCACTAGGAGCCAGATCTTTCCCTTAACACCCAGTTATCTAAATTGAAATTTCTGTCTCCAGTTCTTGCGGTGTTGTTCTGAGATACTTCCAGGAGGAGGAGGCAGCACAGCCCCCCTCTGCCCTCATAGAGAAGCTGTGGTGGTCTTTAACCAAGTCAACCCACACCAGGATTGTCCAGCTCCTCAAGGTCACCTCAACAGACTTTCTAAGAATAAGAGATGTACACTTGTTTTCCCATTCTTTTGCTCTTATAGAAGAAGGGGAAGTAAACTTTGGAAATGTAACATTACAAATTACATTTTCTCTGGGTTCTTACATTGTTAAGATAGCTCGAATGTGCCGCAGTCCAAGAATCTGATGCTATTCTCCCTCTATTGCTTTAATTTTGAGAGCTTTTAAGTCAAGGCTTCTAATGTGGACTCATGAATCTCAGTAATTTATAGGTGGCCTCATGAAGAATCTTAGAAATCATATGCAAAGTCATCTGTAGACTGTAGTCTTTATGATACATTCGGAGAATTTCCTGATGCAAGGAAGGCCAGGATCTACTATTCAAGAAGACACAAGCTGGTGGCCTGCAGGAAAGACTTAATGTACTTTCTAAGTAGCATATCTCAAGGCATTGAACTAGAAGCAACCAGGGCACAAATCTTTGCTAATAAAGGCTGAGGAGGAGTGAACAAACATAAATCAGGTGATGACTAGGCTTTATTGAACTTAAGTTCTGAAGTTTCATTACCTTTACTTCATGTCTATGCTCTCACTGCAGCCTTAGGGCATGTGTGACATAAATGAATCAAAGCTATAAAACATTGTGCAGTCTGCAGTCGGGCTGCAGCTCACACTGCCTGGGTTCCCAGACATGTGACCTGGGGCAAATGACTTAACCCTGTCTCCAAGCCCTGTAAAGCAGAGATAATAATGAGATCTCTCTCAGGGTGACTGCGAGACTGCCATGACCTATCACTTAAAATCACTTAGTAAAATGCCAGCATTTAGTAGGAGCAGAGTAATATCAGCTATTGTTAATGTTGAGGTTCTTTTTTTTTGAGAGGTTTTTGCTATAGGGCGTGTGCACTCGCCAGAAAGACAGAGAGAGACAGAGAGACAGAAAGCGAGAAATCACCCTCTAGGAGGGATAGCCACACCGCAATCCCTTCTCCTCCATTCTCCTCTCGAGATCTTGGGCACACACGCACACGCACCCATCATGAGTTTAAGCCACTGGGTCCGGGACTCAAACCACGGTCAACTACATGGGAGTCCAGCGAAATATCTGTTACATTAACTGCTGGTCCCAATGTTGAGGTTCTCAATGCTATTATCACCACCATCATCATTCCCGAACTACTGTGTAAGGCCCTCCCAAACAAGACAAATCAGTGCCTGAAATAGAATATAAAATATCCCAGACTTAAAAACACCCAGTTTGCGGGCTGGACGCTGGTGTGGTACTAAAATGTGACCTCTGGGAGTCTGACTCACACGGACGTGTTCCGAGATCCCATCTGGAGACCTCCTTGAGTATGCTGGGTGCACGTGTGCTCATGATCTGGGAGCGGGCTGAAGCTGGGAGTGGATGGCAGCGTCAATACCCTGTTGGGGGTGCTGTCTCTCTCTGCCTGTCTCTCCATCTCTCTTGCTCATGGAAGGATTTGAATTTTTTTTTTCTACAAAGTTTACTCATTTTTATAAATGCAGCATTCAGCCCATTTATCCCACACAAAGGAACACACTCAAGTCCCTCACCCTTCCCTCTGAAGTCACTCTACAATACAACGTACCTGTGGCTTTTTGAGAATGTCTGGTTGCAGAACCAGAGGAATGGGAAGAGCAGGGGAGCTCAGGACAGTTTTGGGGGTAATGCTTAGCTTGAGGAAGCCCCTCAACTGCTTCAATGTGAGGTGGCTCCTTCCCCAAAAAGAGGCTAGTACTCCACCTGAACATTTGCATACTTTTTTTTTTTTCTTTTTGGAGAAGTTTTTGTTATAGGGCACATGCACTCACCAGAAAGACAGAGAGAGACAGAGAGACAGAAAGCAAAAAATCACCCCCCAAGGGGGATAGCCATGCCACAATTCCTTCTCCTCCATACTCCTCTTGGGATCCTGGGCATGCATGCACACATACCCGGCATGAGTTTAAGCCACCAGGTCCGGGACTTAACTATGGTCAACTACATGGAAGTCCAGTGACACAGCCATTACACCAACTGCTTCCCATTTGCATATAACTTTCTAAGTCATCCTGAAATTCCACTAGCTAAAAAGTCTTTGAGGCTAAGAAGGATTTTATAAATTAGGAAGGTTAACAGAGCAAATATAATTTGCTGCCTTCTCCAGTTTTTAAGTTAAATTGAATTAAATTGTTGAGTTAAATTGTTGCCCTCTCTACACACAAACTGAAATTTATATGTTGAAATCCTAACCCTTAGTGTCTCAGAATGTGACTGGATTGGGAAATAGGGTCCTTATAGATACAGTAAGTTAAGATGAGATCATATTGGAATACGGTAGGCCCCTAATACAATATGACCGTTGTCCTTATAAACAAGGGAAATTCGGGAAGATGGCTATGTGGAGATGGAGACAGAACTTGGAGTGATGCTGCCACAATTTAAGGGAAACTGGTCAAGGTGAGAAGGTCCTCTAGCGACTTCAGAGGTATCTGGGCCCTGCAAGCACCTTGATTTTGAACATCTGCCTCCAGAGATGTAAAAGGTTACATTCCCATGATTGAAAAGCACCAGCCTGTGGCTCTTTGTTGCAGCAGCCCACATACTAACATACTCAGTGGTATCAAAAGCCTTGCAGGCTTGTTCTTGCGGGAAGCCCATGTACGAGATCACCCACTCAAGCAGCATAAGCCACTGAATAGGAACCTAGCCTGGACTAATCACGGGCAGCCTGATCCCTTACAAAGCAGTTGAAGTAATGGATATGTGGGGAGTTCACATGTGGAACAGTGGTAAAACACGGAGCTCTGTGAGGCTGACCCACACAGGAAGATTCCGGGTTCACACCTGGAGACCTCCCTGAGGACACTGGGCACACACACCCATGATCCAGGGCTGGCGGAGGCTGGGGTGAATCAGGGTCAGAACCTGCTGAGGAGCTGCCTCTCTCTCTCATTCTGTCTCTGTCTCTCTATGTTTCTCACCCATGGAATAAATAGATAAATAAACTTTAAAAAAAAAATAAAAGAAAACATGAATGGGTATGTGGCCCAGTTTGGCCAATAAACTATGAGAAGAAGTATCTAGGAAATACTTCCTTTTTTTTAGGTTTATTTATTTAGTTGTTCCATAAAAGAGAGAGACAGAGAGACCTTATCACCACCAGGGTCCCCACTCTGTGATCCACTCCAGTCTCAGCTGGCCCAGAACATGTGGATGGATCACAGCATCAAGATCCATGTGCCCAAGCTTGGAGGCCATTTTGGCACGACTCAGGATAAAAACCAATGCGTAGAGGAAGATAGTTGAGAAAACTAGAGAAGTGGAGTCTGACTGATGCAGAGCAGCTGGAACCACCTCCCTCTGAACTGGTAGTTATATGAGGTTATTATTCCTTTATTTGCCTTTGCTATCTAAGCCAGTGCGGGTCAGGGGGGTTTTCATTTGCAGTTGGAGGAATCCAGCCTAATACAGGTAAGAAAACTAATTTTTGGAGGGTAAGTCAACCATACTGGTCCCCTCAGTAAATCAGGCTGGACTACTAGCTCTGAGGTTTTTGATGAGAAATTGTAGGGATTTATACATCATTATGCTTTAGGTGGGGGGCAGAACAGGTCTGTGAGAGGCATGACAGGAAACTTTGATGGCCGCACTAGGATCTTGGGCACATTTGATGACCGAGAGCAGAAAAGCCAGTCACCGGTAGAGGGAGAATGGCAACTATAAACAGCCTTTTAAACACTGTTACTGGGGCCAGGCCCCCTCTGACCGAGGAAAATAAATTCTCCTTTTCCCCTTTGCTATCTCCTCCTCTTCTTTGTCCTCTTCCTCTTCTTCTTTCTCAGTTGATTTAAAGTCCTCCCTCTTCCTTGGCCACCTTCTGTGAGTGGTGCTGTCAATGTTGCATGTCCTCAGTCAGCTGTCACCCTCCCAGCTGGCACCCACAGCGATGCCTGCATTCCCATCTGGTCTCTGGCCACAGGGTCAGGGCATGGCTGTCCACAGGAGCATCCTTCTGGTCTGGCTGCCCCAGGCAGATCTGCCCATTCATCCGTTCATCAGCATTCATTGAGCGCCCCCTCGTGTCAAAGACTGTTACAGACGCTGCAAACTCGGAACAAGACAAAATAATCATTTACCATCCTGGAGTACGTATTGCCTTAGGGACAAGGACATACAGATTAGTATAAAATGTAATGCCTGGCAGAGAACGAAGGAAGGAAATAAGCTGTGCATGTTTCTTGGCGAGAGCATTCCATGCTCAAGGTAAAAATTGGTTACGTTAGGTAACCAGTAAGGATACCATTGTGCTTGCAGCGTATACAAAAGTTCTTCAAAAAGTTTGCTGAAAAATGGAATGAAAGTATGAATTTATTTTAGTGTAAAAAATTGAAATCAAACCATCTTTTTCTCCTATTAGATATTTCTTGTGAACTTTTTGAAAAACCTTTGTATATGTATATATGCATTTGTATAGTTGTGTTTGTATATATATATGTGTATGTGTATGTCTATGTGTATGTCTACATATACCCATACATGCACAATCCAGATTTTATAATGTACCTGTGGAAGTTTAGTGTATCCAAGTTCTGTGGCATTACTGTAAGTATGAAACATTTAGTTTTATTTTAGTGTTTTGATCTATAGATTTAACACAAATACATGAAGAAAAATCTAGTAACCTTTCTTTAGGGCACTCTCCCCTTTTGTACCTTACTTAAAAAGTTCATCTTGATCCCAATAATCTTCTGTATTTGTCATTTATCTCTAATCCTTAAGGAATTTATGTGCCGTAAATTATAAGAGTTCATCTTTTCCATAGTTAGTCAGTTGTTACAGCATCATTTCTTAAACAGCTTCTCACCTCCTTACTTTTTTGAAATGCCAACTTCCTTTAGGAAAATAGGCATTCGAGTAAAACTTCCTAGTTACCTAGTTAGCCCTGCCAGTCACTAGCTGTTTATTGTAGACAAATCACGTAGCCTCTCTATGCCTTGACTATTGTTATTATTACCTCAAATCACTTTTGAGCGCTATTATAGGATTTGAATGAATGAAAGTAAACACATCAACTTCTCAGAACAGTGGAATGAAGTGGAGCCCTCCTCACACCATATACAAAAACTAAGTCAAAGCAAATCATAGACCTAAATGTAAGAGCCAAAACTATAAATCTTAGAAGAAAATATTGGAGTGAATCTTTATGAGTTGAACAACGATTTCTTAGCTATGACACCAAAAGTATAAGCAACTAAAGAAAAAAATACATGATTTGGACTATATAAATATTAAAGCATTTTGACTACCAGTAAAATGTAAAGATAATCTGGAGAATGAGAGAAAATATTTGTAAATCATATAACTAATGGGGGACTTACATGTAGAACTCTTACAATGTAACAATACAAACACAGCCCAGTTTTAAAATGGGAAACGGATTTGAAAAGACATTTATTGGGACCTGCAGTTGGTGAAATGGCTATGTGGCTGGACTCCCATCTAGTCGACCACGGTTCGAGTCCTGGACCCTATGGCTTAAATTCACACTGGGCACGTGTGCATGTATGCCCAAGATCCTGAGAGAAGAATGGAGGAGAAGGGATTGCTGCATGGCCATTCCCCCTGGGGGGATGATTTCTCACTTTCTGTCTCTGTCTTTCTCTGTCTTTCTGGCAAGCACACTCGGCCTATACTGAAAACCTCTCCAAAAAAAAAAAAAAAAAAAAAAAAAAAAAAAAAAGAAAGAGAGAGAGAAAGAAAGAAAGAAAAGAAAAAGACATTTATCTAAAGAAGATATCCAAATGGCCGATAAACCCATGAGAAAATGCACATTATAAATCAGTACGGAAATACAGATTAAAACCACAATGAGATACCACCTCACACTCACTAGGACCGCTAAAATGAGGGGGACAAATGTTGCAGAGGATGCAGAGAAACTGGAACCCTCAGACATGCAGGTGAAATACAAAATGGCACAGCCCCTTGCACAAGTCTGGTAGTTCTCAAAAAGTGAAACAGAGTTACCAAGGGACCCAGAGCTTCCACTCCCAGGAAAAAGCCCAAGACAAATATGATGACACAGAAACTTGTACATTACATATAGCAGTGCCGTTCATAATAGCTAAAGGGGGGAAATAACCCAACTGCTTATCAACAAGTAAACAGGTTAACAAAATGTGGCACACTATACAATGGAATATTATTCCTCCATACAAATGGATTCCGTAGTGATACATGGTGCAACATGTATGATCCTTGAAAACACTCTGCTAAGTGAAAGAAACTAGGCACAAAAGACCACATATTGCATAATTCGATTTATTATTGTTGGGAAAGTCATGACATATTTTTCTGTTTTTCTATGCAAAAATGTATCAGACTTTCCAAACAACCCAATATATGAAATATCCAAAACATGACATCCAAACCCATAGAAACATAAAGTAGATTTATGGTTGATGGGCAGGGAAGAGGGCACAATAATGACTGACTGCAAATAGGCATAAAATTTCACTTGGATAATAAAAATGTTCTGGGTTACTCTGTGGTAAGAGTTGTACAACTCTGTGAATACACTGAAAACTACTGAACTATATGCTTTAAAACATGATTACTATATTATGTGAATTACACCTCAGTAATATTGCCATCAAAAATAATTCCCAGAACATTTGGTAATTTCTATTGAGGGTGTGTAACTATTGTTAATTGTTTTGTTTTGGCGAGGTTTTTGCTATAGGGCGCGTGCGCTCACCAGAAAGACAGAGACAGAAAGCGAGAAATCACACCCCCCAGGGGGGTTGGCCACACCGCAATCCCTTCTCCATTCTCCTCTCGGGATCTTGGGCATGCACGCACACGTGCCCAGCGTGAGTTTAAGCCACCGAGTCTGGGACTCGAACCACGGTCGACTACATGGGAGTCCAGCAACATAGCCATTATGCTAACTGCTGGTCCCACAATTGTTAATAGTTTGAATTTTAAAGTTAGATAATCTGGTTTCAAATCCCAATTCTTTTGCTGATAAGTTATGTAAATTTGGGCAAAAGTCTCTAATTTTTCCAAGCTTCATGATCCCCATCTGTAGAATGGAGATAACCGTGTATAGGTTCTAGAGTTGTCAGGATTAAGTGAAAGCATATTTTGACCATAGAGTATCTTCTAAAGAATGAAGATAAGCTCTTAATTAGTGGAAGTTGCTGCACTCACACCCTAAATTGTATGTGTGTTTGCACTGATTTTTTTTTTTTTTAATTTGCCAGAAGGTGCATATATATCAGAGAGAGACAAAGAGACAGAGAAAGAGGCAAAGGGAACAGCATCCTCCCAAATGGGGCTTGGTCATGCCGCAATCCCTTCTCTTCCATTTTCTCCATCTTTTCAGTATTTGGGGGGTGTTCACACATATGTGCCCAAAGCGTTTTTCAGGTCTCCTGATCCAGAATGCAAAGAGTGAAATCCAGCTTCCTTACCACTAAGTCATGGGGTCAGTCCTGCATCGATATTTTAAATTTATCTTTTTAAACATCATGTGGTTTAAGTAATTGTGTCTTTGTAATACATAAGAGTTATGATAGGGAAAGTTCTTCCTCTCCTTGTCTCTCCACTTATAACCCATCCCCTTTACTGTCTCTTGGCATTTTCTTTTTTCTAGCTCCTCTGTTTATTCATCCTGATAAACATGACTTCACCTATTTCAAAAATAACCATTGGAGGAGTGATTTTATTTAATTTATAGAATAATTTATGGTAGAGGTCCCACATCTCTACAACACTGAGTCATCAGAATCGGAAATATAAAACTTTTCTCTCCTTTTTTTTTTTTTTTTTTGTCTTCTTGTATGCCCCTTAATGAAGAGATGTAATTTCTTCCATTTGGGATTTAGACATATTTTATTATTTCTCCCACAGAATATTGAATTTTGTATGCCATTTTAAAGATATTTTGCCTTCCTTTTTATCTGGATAGCGTAAGCCCAAGTTCTTAATGATTTTATACTATTGGACTCTTAATCATGTTTGAATATTTTTGCAGTATTAACAGTTTAGTGGTAAGATGGCCAGAGGCAACAAGGCTCCAAAATGTATGCAGATCACTTTCAGTAGTAGCCACTTGGTTCTTTCATTCATGCAACATTTCCTGAGTTCCCACCATGTGCCAGGCATAGTACTAGTTAGTCAAGTGTCTGAGGTGGGATTCCCTAATTACTGTCCCTTTACCTCATTTCTGTCACTACCCTTCACCATATTCCCTTTCTTTTATCTTCCTTGAGAGAGAGACAGAGACAGAGAATGGTAGAGTCAGAGAGACAGGCACTCCCACCAGGGTCTTTACGCTGCCATATGTCCCCAGTTTCAGCCAACCTGTATCACAGGCATGCACATATGCACGCTGCATGTTCAGGGAGGTCACAGTGCAAGAACCCCGTACCTTTCCTTTACAAGTCCAGTACTGTTACCACTGTACCACCACCTGGCTCTAAGGTGGGTTAATTCTTGTCATGAGAAAGAACATATCCTATGGGGAGCAGTAGAATGCCTCAATAATAGGGTTAGAAGGCATGTATCTAGGCTCCTATTAGGTGATTTGAGGAGAAGTTCAATGAAGCAGCACTAGCTCCGGTTTGGGTGCTACCAGGAAGTGGAAGTAATTCTATGATCAGATATTTAATAGATTTCATCTATAATGTGAGAACAATAAAGCCAGGCTAAATCTGTAAAAGGTTAAGAAGCAGTGGTCCCTCTTGTTAGCCAGGATAAAGACTGTTTTGCCATCTTTGTAGCTTCTTTGGCCCACAATCATTCTATTGTTCAGACATAATTATAGAAGGCTCTTGTTTTTGTCTTGATCCGTTCTGGTCATGGAATGGTCTAGTCTGATCTTAACGTTTTGTGAAATTATTCATGTTCAACAAGAAAAGGCCAGGGCCCAGGTGGGAGTTCCCAGCCTGCTCCTCAATGCCAGGGACTTTCCTCTCTTTCATTTTTCTTAGTCATTATCATGTCATAATTTTAATGTAATCTTTTTTTTTTTTTTTTTGGAGAGGTTTTCGCTATAGGGTGCATGCGCTCGCCAGATAGACAGAGAGAGACAGAGAGACAGAAAGCGAGAAATCACCCCCCAGGGGGGATGGCCATGCCACAATCCCTTCTCCTCCATTCTCCTGTTGGGATCTTGGGCACGCACGCACACGCACCCAGCATGAGTTTTAAGCCACCGGGTCCGGGACGTGAACCATGATCGACTACTTGGGAGTCCAGCGACATAGCCATTACGCTAACTGCTGGTCCCCAATGTAATCTATCTTGAAAAGGATACAGAATACAAAGCATGGTTTTTCACCTTAACTAAACAAGAGAAGTTATTGCCAAGGACCACTGGACCAGTTGTTTTTTTGTTTTTGTTTTGTTTTTGTTTATGTTCAATTGTTTGGGGATTTTTTGCAAGTTCAGCTGAAGCAAGCTTCTGAGTCATCTGCTCTGCCAAGGACCTGGTGAACAGATAAATGGAAATAAGCTCACAGAGAGGTAAGGCTTGGAGGTTTTCATTTGATAAGTGGTTGTAGTGTGCAGGGACTGGACTCTGTCATTCACTTTTCCCTAGAGGACTCCCAGGTGTGACCCTTTGCAGGATGATCTGGACTGGTCTTGTCAGGACACACCCACAGGCAGCAGCCTCAGAGCAGAGTCACTGATGACTGTTTGTAATGCAGCAGCAGGTCATGGCGGGGTGCCCATGGCCACCAGGGTAGTGACTGGCCATCTGCTTTTTGCAGCTCAGCTGTGGCAAAGGCAGGAAGGCAGAGACAGGCAGGGGTTTTCGGCCTTCAAATATGCTATTTTCCCACCTATCCATTTCAATCCCCACACAGATAAACTGTTTGATTCCAGAACCTCAAGCTAGATGTCAACATTTTTGTGTGTATTCATTAAGGCCTGTTGTGGAGGAGAATAACCAATATACACACAGGCAAATGAGGACTGCCTCATTCTGAAACTCTTTGAGCCAAATTCCCTTTCTTTTATCTTCCTTAAGAGACACCTGATTTTTAGCTTATTCTGGGAACCAGGACTGTGACTTTAATTGTCAATATTTTATATAATAAAATCTGATGGATTACATAAGATTTTATTAGCATGGCAGAAGTATTAGCCAAAAATGACTTACTCAATACTCTCATTCTTTCTAAGGAAATCTATATCGTAAACACTATCTAGCAAATTCTAATTTTAATCTTCTCTCCAAGGAGATGGAGATAACCCTTAACCTAGGAGGGCAGAGGCATCACGTCCCAGAATGGCCTCATTCTCATCTCTGGATAGTGTCATGGGATCTTCTTCCTATCTTCTCCCTACTGTGAAGCCTCTGTCTTGCTTCTTATTCCTTATTAATTAGCTTCTATACTTGCTCAGGGCAAAATTTTTATTGTTAAGGAAAAGGAAAGAAGCCATGTGCATTTCAGAAAGAAGACACAGCCAGTGCAAAAGAAGCTTGGTGTATTCCATGAGTGGTGCCAGTGTAGAGAGAAGAGTTTTAAGAAGAGGAAATGAAATCTTTATAGGCTGGGAAGGATTTGCATTCCTCTCTAGAGATGAGTTTATCTTTTTATTTGTATTTTCCTTTGTTATTTTTATTTCTCCTTGCCCTAATGGACATATCCATATGGGTCAGCCTCTTCTTTTAAAAAATGAAATTGGGGGTCAGCAAGTGGCATAATGGCCCACATGGCCAACCACAGTTCAAGTCCCAGACTTGGAGGCTTGCAAATCAAGCCAGGTGAATGTACATGCATGCCGAAAATGTCAAGAGGAGAATGGAGGAGAAGAGACTCTAGCATGGCCATCCCTCCTGGGAGGTGATTTCTCACTCTCCCTCTTACTGTTTGTATATCTCTCTGGAGGCAGGCTTATGGCAAAACCCTTTGAAAAATAAAATTGCACAACATATATTGGTATGGATTTGCTTTTCTAGTTGACACTATGTAATAGTTATCTCTCTAAATAAATACATGTAGTTTCATTCTTTTTAATGGGTACATCATTGTCCACAATATGGTTTGGCATCATTTTTTTTTTTTTGAGAGGTTTTTGCTATAGGGCGCATGCGCTCGCCAGACAGAGAGAGACAGAGAGATAGAAAGCGAGAAATCACCCCCCAGGGGGGATGGCCATGCCGCAATCCCTTCTCCTCCATTCTCCTCTCAGGATCTTGGGCACACACGCACACGCGCCTGGCGTGAATTTAAGCCACCGAGTCCGAGACTTGAACCGCAGTCGACTACGTGGGAGTCCAGCGACATAGCCATTATGCTAACTGCTGGTCCCGCATCATTTTTGTAATGTTCTCACTAGACACTCAGCTTGGAAACTATGTCATGTGCTCATGTCCTTTGAGAGGACCTTTCTGGGTCTTGGAAGCAATGGGTTTTCATATAGTGTTTGTAGCAGGAAGGAGTGCAGAATGGAGAGAGCAGAGAGCTAGTGCCAGACCATGGGAAGCCCCTAAAAGCAAGTTTTGGAATATGTGTTTTCAGGTTTTTCTCACTTCTCCATTTTTCATAGATTGCTAAATGCTGCTAGGGAATAACACTTTCTCCTCAGAGACACAGATCAAATGCCAAGTCTCCTACTTATAGATTCACAAATCTCCTATAGATTTAGTATAGAGTGAGTCATTGCTAGAAAATAGAAACATAATCAAGTCAAAAGTGCTTTGCAGGGGACCAGCAGTTAGCATAATGGCTATGTCACTGGACTCCCATATAGTCTACCATAGTTCGAGTCCCGGATCCGGTGGCTTAAACTCATGCCAGGTGCATGGGCGTGCGTGCCCAAGATCCCAAGAGGAGAATGGAGAAGAAGGGATTGTGGTGTGGCCATCTCCCCTGGGGGTTGATTTCTCACTTTCTATCTCTCTGTCTCTCTTTCTGGCAAATGCATGCACCCTATAGCAAAAATCTCTCTAAAAAAAAAAAAATACTGGAGGGAATAATCCCATATTATTTTAAAGAAAAAAAGTGTTTTGTAATCCTGAGTCTCCTGATGCTCATTATGAACATGAAAGAGAAGACACTTTTAGTTTAAAAGCTATTGGTAATACAAGAGGAAGGTGAAAAGAATGGAGAGAAAGGGCAGTCCATGACCCTAAACTGAATTAACATATATATAATACCATGGTTTTCATTGCCATCACACCATGCAGCCAACTCTACATTGCATTGGCCATAAGTTGAAGGCAATAAAAAAGCCAAGAATAAGTAGTGCAGGCCATTAAAAGAAATAATGTCTAGATAGCTGAGTTATCTCCAGGGCTGCTTTCCTTTTTTTTGGAGAGGTTTTTCTACTATAAGGCACATGCACTCACCAGAAAGAGAGAGACAAAGAGACAGAAAGTGAGAAATCACCCCCCAGGGGGAATGGCCACACCACAGTCCCTTCTCCTCCATTCTCCTCTCGGGATCTTGGGCACACACGCACATGTGCCCAGAGTTTAAGCCACCAGCTCTGGGATTTGAACCACAGTCAACTACATAGGAACTCAGTGACATAGCGATTACACCAACTGCTGGTCCTTTAGGGCTGCTTTCTAAGACAGCTGAAAAACTTTTTAAAAATACATCACTTTAAAATTATTTCTTCAATTGTAAAAATTGAGATTGTAATAATTTTGAATGAGTCCATTCTGCTCGTCCAGTCCTGCATTCCTCACCCAACACACACAGTTAATCACTTTACAAGGCCAGGGATGCTGCAGTAAATGAGAATTAGCTGGTCATAGGGAGAGGCAGATGCCAGCAGTGGGTTTGCCATTTGTGTGTGTGTGTGTGTGTGTGTGTGTGTGTGTGTGTGTGCACGCATGTGTTCAGCAAATATCTTGTTTTCTTCCCTCAGTTATCCCCTTATTATATAGCATGATGCATTGACTTTATATCATAGTTTTACTCCTATTAACTTTTCATAGCAGTACTTAGTCACTGAGCATAAAGGAAAAGAGGAAACATCACCTTCTTCTAGGGGAAAGGTCTGTGTGTTTTCAGGCGTATTTAGAATAGTTTTATCATATTAAGTGGAAATATGACCTAGTTATTATCTTTATCTAAAGATTAAGTATGATTTAAGGTTATGTGTATGGATGTTAAATTGACAAGGGGTAGATTTGTGATTTTTATTTTTTAGTTGCCAGACGATGCATGCTTGAGCTCACCAGAGAGAGAGTCAGAGACAGAGATGAGGGAGGGGAGCACCCCCTAATGGGCTGTGGTCACACTGCAATTCCTTCTCCTTCATTTCTCTATTCTATTGGGATTCAGAGCACACAAGCATGCCCTTCCCCATACACACACATGTGCTTTGTAAGCCACCAGGGCCAGGATTTGAACTGTGATTGGCCATATGAGATACAGCTCCCTTAACCATCCCTTAACCATTAGGTTATAGAGCTAGCCATGATGGTTAATTTTATTTATCAACTTGGTTAGATATGGTACCCAGATATTTGGTCAAATACTAGCCTAGATGTCACTGTGAAGGTATGTCATAGAGGTGATCAGCATTTAAATATGTATTCTTGGAGTAAAGTGGAGCACCCTCCATAATGGCCTCATCAGCAGAAGACCTTTAGAGGAAACACAAAGTCTCCAAAAGAAGGAATTGCCAGCTGACTGCTTCATACAGGAACTGCAACATCAGCTTTTTTGGAGTTGCCAGTCTGCGGGTCTGTTCTGCAGATTTTGTACTTTCCACCCCACAATCACATGAACTAGTTCCTTAGCAGGAATCAATCAGTCAATCCCCCCCACCCCGCCCAAAGTCCTTTATGGCTCTGTTCCTCTGAAAATCCCTGAGTAATATAGATTTTGGTATTAGTAACCTAGAAGCTCAGAAAGAATTGTATTTCCACACACATGCTTTATAACATCCACAACCTAAATCTCTCCCCCAGCAAAATAATACGTTTTAAGACACCATGAAACATTCATGCTATTTACTGTAAGTAGAAACTGAAAATGTTCCCTCTATAAATTCTCAGGGTACATTTTATTTTAATTAGAGAATACCCAATTTACAAGGTCAAATCAGAAATATATATTGCATGTCTATTGAATTTGTTTTCATTAGCTGTCATAACAAATTATCACAAATTTGACAACTTAAAAAGCCATACTTTTAGGACCAGCAGGTGATGTAATAGCAATGTTGCTGGACTCCTGTGTAGTCAACCACACTTCCAGTCCCAGACCCAGTGGCTTAAACTCATGCTGGGTGTGTTTGCATCCATGCCCAAGATCCCAAGAGGAGAATGGAGGAAAAGGGATTGTGGCATGGCCATCCCCCTTGGGGGGTGATTTCTCGCTTTCTGTCTCTCTCTGTCGTTCTGGCGAATGCACGTGCCCTGTAGCAAAAATCTCTCTCTCAAATAAATAAATAAATAAATAAAGACATACTTTTATCATCACAGAATTGTGTAGGTTAGGAATCTAGTAGACCAGTTGGTTTCTCTGTTTTGAGTATCACGAAGCTGAAATCAGAGTGTTGACAGGGCTGTACTCCTTTCTGGAGGGCCTGGGAAAAATTTCACTTTCAAGCCCATTGGGGTGTTTACCAGAATGCTGTTCCATGTGTCTGAAGGGCTATAGGTCTTTCTTCCCTCCAGACTGTCAGCTTGACACTCCTGGAAGCCTCTTTCTGTGCCATGCATGTAATCACTCACATCTCACAATTAGCAAGTAAAGGGTGAGACCTTTGATACCCCATCTCTTTGTCTCCTTCTGCTCTTTTTCTGCCACATCTAATTGATTGGTTCTCCTGCTGTCCTCTTCTGGTGCTAAGAACCATGTGATCTCATTGGATCCACCCAGACAATTTAGGATGTATTCCCTAGTTTAAGGTCAGTTGATTAGTAACCTTAATTTGATATGCAAAGCACCTTTTACTATGCAAAGTAACATATTAATGTTACATAGATCAGGATGTGACCATCTTTGGGGCCCTATTATCCTCTCTATTATGCCTCTTATAAATGAGGACTACAAATGTCCTTGCCTTCAAGTTCTTCACAAATTTATTGGCAAAAAGAGTTATATGCATATAGTACATTATTCATAACACTATCTGAAACCATCATACGGAATTGCAGAGCACAACTTAGTTTTATGAATCACACAACAATAATGAAGGAGCAGGAGCTTCTGACCCACAGTGCCCAGCACACAGCAACATACACAGGGACTCAGTGGTTGAATATGTGGATATGGAGGAAAATTGACTGAAAGACTAAAAGAAAGTTGAATTATCTCATCAATTCAAATGCTAATTCAAAACTATATATATAGTCATATACCACAAAAGGTTTTGGTCAGTGATGGACCACATATGTGACAGTGGTCCCATAAGATTATAGTAGGCCGGGATCAGCAGTTAGCTTAATAGCTATGTTGCTGGACTCCCATGTAGTCGACCGCGGTTCAAGTCCCAGACCCAGTGGCTTAAACTCACCCCGGGCGCGTGTGCATGCGTGCCCAAGATCCCGAGAGCAGAATGGAGGAGAAGGGATTGCGGCGTGACCATCCCCCCGGGGGGTGATTTCTCGCTTTCTGTCTCTGTGTCTCTCTCTGTCTGTCTGGCGAGCGCACATGCCCTATAGCGAAAACCTCTCCAAAAAAAAAAAAAAGATAAAAAATATATAGGTTGTCTTAGGTTGGTTTCTGGGAATATAGACACTTAGATGGGGGTCTTTGCACAGGAAGCCTGTTGGGAATCCCTTGGGATTAGTAGCCATGTGGAGGTGAGGGACAGAGGGGCAGAGGGATGCTGTGGCACAGATGCTAGCAGGACGTCCAGTCTCATCTCAAAGCAACTGTGAAATGACTCAAGCTGGGACTGGAGACCTAGATTTTATACCCATCACCATTAAACAGTTGTCTTGATTCTCTGTGTTAAATGATGATGTGTCTCTAATCTTCTTGAGGCAAGAGTGACTTATAGTTTTAGTAGTTAGAAAAGCTCATAATTATAATCAAATGAATTTCATATTGTCGACTGTATTTTTTTAAGGATTATTTTTTTTAACTTTATTTATTTATTTATTTATTTATTTATTTATTTATTTAAATTTGACCAGAGAGGGACAGAATGAGAGAGAGAGAAAGGGAGAAGGCAAGCCACCAGGTCTGGGACTCGAACTGCTATCAGACATGTGAGAGTCCAGTGCCCTTAACCACCATGCTACCTGCTGGCCCCAATCAGATATATATTTTAAATGCATCAGAATTATTTTTAAAAATCTGGTCTCAGCTGGGGGAGTAAGAGAGCACAGAGATCAACTTTAGTTTCCTCCCAATACTGCCTACAACTATGCACTGAGCTTTCTATTTACTGCCCCAGATTGTAATGGGCAGTCCCATTTAAACTGTGATATTCCATCCTCTGTTGCCTGGACTGTCTGGTCTTTTTGTTCTGAGTCACTTTCTCCTATTGTGTTGGGGTGATATAAGGAATTGGTGAGAGACAAATAGCCCTTTATGTTGGTAATGGCTATTTCTTTAATACTTACTCACAAAGATCTCAGCGTGGCAAATAGCCTACATTCCAACACCCATTCTGACACCAGCTGGGCCTCCTATAATTTGGTTCAATTCTGACACTAATTACCTGGAGCATCAGATCCCATGAGATAAAAGGCAAATAGCAAGCAAGACTTCTCTCATTTTAGGCACCAGAAGTAAGTGGAGTCCTTGAGCTCTCCATGGTTTGGACAGTCTGGCTATAAATACAGGGCCACACAATTCCCTGAGCTTTGATAATTCTCCAGTACATCTTATAGAATTCAGGAAAGTGTTATACTTAATCATTACCATTCTAATAAAAAGAATATTAAAAAGGATACAATTTATTAAAATGAATAGCCAAATTGACCAGTACATACAGCGAGATCTGGAAGGATTTTTAGTGTATAGCTTCTATTTGTGGAGTTGGGGTACACTGTATGTTTACCAACCTGGTAACTGAGTCTCATTGTTCAGAGTTCTTATCTAAGCCTTATTACTGGGGCATAATTGATTATATATTGGCCACATGATTGAACTCAATCTTCATCTCCCCTTTCCTTTCCCAGAGGTTATGGGTTGGACCTGAATGTTATAATTCTATAATTCATGCTTGGTCTTTCTGGCATGACCACTCCTCCCTTGGAATTTTATTTTTTAATTTTTTTTAGAATTATTTTATTTAACTTTATTTATTTATTTATTTTTAATCTGACCAGAGAGGGACAGAGTAAGAGAGGGAGATGGGGGGAAGGTGAGAAAGCAAACTGCCAAGTCTGGGACTCAAACCACAGTCAGCATGTAGGAGTCTGGTGCCCTTAACCAGCACGCCACCTGCCGGTTCCCCTCCCTTGGAATTTATTCAGGCCCATTATGTGTCACTTCAGTAGCCTAAACTCAAGTAGGCAGAAAGGAGCTTTTTTAATTTTTTTTGAGAGGTGATTTTTTTTTTTTTTTTTTTTTTTTTTTTGGTCATAGGGCACGTGCGCTCGCCAGACAGACAGAGAGAGAGACAGAGAGACAGAAAGTGAGAAATCACCCCCCAGGGGGGATGGCCACACCACAATCCCTTCTCCTCCATTCTCCTCTCGGGATCTTGTGCACGCACGCACACACGCCTGGCGTGAGTTTTAAGCCACCAGGTCCGGGACTCGAACCGCAGTCGCTACATGGGAGTCCAGTGACATAGACATTACGCCAACTGCTGGTCCCTGAAAGGAGCTTATTAAAAACAAAACACTTAAGAAATTGTAAGGGTATTTGAGGCTCTGTCCAGGAACTTAGGACAAATAAGGTACACACACACACACACACACACGTACATCGACACATGTGTATACACGTGTATGTACATATGTGTGTGTGTATATACTTATATATAGGTATAGACATATATACATATATATATATGTATAATGTATATGTGTGTATATACTTATATATATACATGTACAGGTATATGCCTATATATAAGTGTGTGTGTGTGTGTGTGTATAAATACATACACACTTTTTTATTTATAAATATATATTTTTTCATTAATTGCTAGAGGTTCTGTGTTCTTGCCAGAGAGACAGATAAAGGGCAGAAGTAATACCCAGTGGAAGTGTGTTCAGTGCCTCCATCTTGTCAAGATTTTGGCACATGCACACATGCACACATACACACATACACACATACACACATGTGCTTGGCATGTTTTTCAAGCCACCAGGGCTGAATTTCAAACCGTGGTTGGTCATGTGGTATCTAGCTCCTTTAACCCCTAGGTCATGAGACTGGTTCTAATCTAGATATAGTCTCTATTGTGTCACATGAGCAAACATGTTGTCATGTTTGGCAGGGGATTTTTAGGCTCCCTGCCATATAGCCCCTGAGTTAGACGAGGAGGTAAATAACTGCCGTAGTTTCATGATGCTCCCTACTTCCTTACAGATTTTGGGCTGGATCCTCTCACTGGTAACCAGCTATCCTAGCTAAGGTAGCAACCACACTGGATAGTTTCAGCAGTGTCCACACGAATTTCTGCATCCTTATTCTAACTGTTCACTCTCCTCCTACTTTATTTCTTCCTGCTCAAGTAGGTAGGCAAGGGAGATAAACATGTCACCTTCCTGTGGAAATAGCAAACTGGGGGATATAAATTCCATTTCCCTCCTATTACAGCCTTTTTCAACCTCCACGAGTGAGTCTCCTGTGCTCCCTCACTTGGGTCCAGAGCGTACAGCAATTCAGCCTTGACACTCTCTAGTAACTCAGGGCAATAACCTCTTTCTCCCCCCTTCTTTAATTTTGTTTTATACATTAAAGAAGAATGGGGGTTGAGATGATGACTAGAAGTAGCAGAAATTAATAAACCTTTGGTGAGAATCTGACCCTAGTACTCTTTAGAAAGTTGAAGGACATGATACCTTGATCTTCAATCTAGTTTAATAGAAACCAAATTGGGAGCAGTAATGAAAGTCCTTCTCAACACTCACTTGCATGTTCCTGGTCACCTATTACTTTATTTAACATTTATTTATTTATTTATCTATCTATCTATCTATTTATTTATTTATTTATTTTAACTTGACCAGAGAGGGACAGAATGTAGTGAGAAAGCAAGCCACCAGGTCCAGGACTTGAACCACAGTTGACCATATCAGAGTCCAACGCCTTAACCACCATATCAACTCCTGGTCTGAATTTGTTTTTTTCTAATTATGACAGTGACATGCGTTCGCAGATGCTTTAAAAATGAAATACTAAGAAAAAAGGTAGAAATATCTCCCATAATCCTAACATTCTATTAAGGGAGCCCCATAGAAATGTCCCTTATATCCGCTTAAAATCTGAAAAATGTGAAGGAGACAAAAGGGTAAAACAATAAAACATCCTTTGTCACTGGTAAAATTTGTGTGGGGTAATACTGTTATATCTACAGGCAAATGGTCTTCATAACTTGATCCAAAAATCCAGCACACCTACCAGACAGTGCTAAGCAATACTAGACCCCTAACAACCTCTATACCCTATAAAGTCTAGGCCAGCTATGCATACCTTATGGTATGAATATGTGCTGTACTTATCTATGGTTTTGTAACAAATCATCACAAATTTGACAGCTTTAAGCACATTTATTATTTCACAATATCTATGGACCAAAAAGTCCTGGCTCAGGGTACCTGGGTCCTCTGCTTCAGTACATTCCTTAAGGCTACAATGGAATTGTCAGTTGTAACTAAGTTACATCTGAATGCTCAGTTGGAGAACCTGCTTCTAAGTTCATTTAGTAGTTGACAAGACTCAGATTCCTGGGAACCGTTGGACTAAAACTCTCAGTTCCTCCTTGAGTATTGGCTAGAAGCCACCCTTGTTGCCTCACAATGAGACCTCTCCCACATGCCTACTTGCCCCATGAAAAACACATAAGTTGATGGGGCAACAGAGAGAATCCTGAGACTGAAGTTACAGTCTCATATAACTTAGTTTATCACTTTTGTCATATTTTAGTGGTGAAAATCTAGTTATAATTCCTGCTCACACTCCAGAGTAAGAGATTCTACCAAGGCATGAACACCAGGGACGGGACCATCTTAGAACCTGCCAACCAGGGGCAGGTTCTACTTCTCTACCAAAAACAAAACAAACCAACAGACAAAAAGTAGTACCCAGGGCAAAGTTACCTATGACTGGTTCTTCCTTCCTAACCCACTATTAAGTGTTCATCGTTCCTTCTCCCTTGGGTTGGAATGAGTGAAGCAGTAAAGAAAGGCAAGGAGTGCTACACCAACAGGTCTGAACCATGTGGAGGAAACCTTAGGAATGATGAGAAAAACACTTCCTTCCCTCCACATTTTGTAAACATATTGGTAAATCTCCTGTGATATGTTTTTTCTCTGCTACTATGTGCTTACATATTTTTTTTGCTCTAACTAGAAACATCTGAATTTGCTGTTTCATATCCCACCCTGTATTCTGACCTACATCTGTCCATTTTTTCCGTATCACTCAATGCTCTTCTGCTGTGTGCTCAGTAGTGGTTGCAGTTCCTCACATGGCCAGCCTAGTAACTATTTAGCCTTGTGTTTGGTGGGTCATTTTCTGCTCTGGTCCCTTCTCTCCAACCTGTATCAGCAAGTTAGCTTTCTGTACCATATTTCACTGATGATACATGGGAGAATGGGCCATGCACTGCAGAACAAGGAATGTGGGAGCTTAGAAACCTTCAGACAGGCCTCAGCTCTTTTCCAAATTATCACGAGGTTGAGATTGAGCTAATGCGTAGTGGGCTTGTCAGTCCCTAAAACTGGACTAATAAACACAAAAGACACCAGGAAGTCAGAGACTTGGAGATGCAGGTAGCATGCTCACAGCCCAACCACTCACTCCATTCCCATTCAGATCTTCAATGTGCCAACAGTGCCCCACATTGAAGTTACACTTAATGACTTCCGGCAGTCTCCATGGACGGGAGTGTGTCAGTAATCTTTCAAATGCTCTCATTAGTGGTGAGGTTGGGAACGCCAACCCTGACCCAGTGCAGCACAGCAGCCATCACTGAGCTGTCTCTGTCACTTCAGGAGTGTCTTAATGTGAGTGTTGCCCTTTCACTGATTAGCAGCAGAGATAAAAGGAGGCCATGGTGAGGCCATCTGGGGATTTAGAAATTCTGGGTTGATTCATCATGAGGAAAAGTAAAATGGCCGCATTTTACACATTATCAGGCCATCCATCACAAGTGTCCACTGTCAATGTGGAATTTTAAAACAATTATAAATAAACCACTGAAGATGCATGAAGCTAATTTAAAATCTTTGTTTCCAGGTTGCTGCATAGTTGCTCCTTATGTCTTCCTTTCCTGTACCCTATGTTCTTAAAAAGGACCCTACCCCTACATTCTTTTTTTTTTAATTTTTTTATACATTCAATCACATTATTTAGCTTACAAAGTGAACATTTCAGTATGTGAACATTTCTCCCCAGTCCAGTTGATCAAAATATCTTCAACAGATAACACCACACCTCCCCACCCCATCAATGCTCTGCCTCCATATCCCTCCTCCAAATGTCCTTCCCTAGGCCCCACTCCTCCAACCCACCACATCTGACATTCACACCCATCTCTTATGTTTGTACAACCTTTAGTCAATCAGTTTCAGTCATAGAGTGTAGACACTCGGTATCTATTAAGTGAGGACGTACAATGTCTTTCCTTCATAGCCTGGCTTGCTTCACTCAGCAGTAAATCTTCCATATTCTTCCACTATCTTAAAAATGATAGCTTTTGTCTTCTTTTCTCATTCTCCTCCTAATTCATGCCCTTGAATTTTTTCTAACACACTTAAAATCCTTACCATCGTAGAACTTTTTCATAGATGTTGCAGACTACAGATACATGTTGAGGTTCCCAGGTGCAGGGATCAAGCTTGCTGCACAGTCTGAGAATCCCTAAATCCTTTCAGGTCATTCTGCTGGCCTGAGCTCTTCTATTGGCAAACCTAGCCAAATGCACACAATGTCTCGGGTTTAGATCCCAAGGTTAAGGTCACTGTGAGTAGAATCTGCAAAAATAATATAAGCTGAGAGTGTGCTAGGGCTGAAAATTTAGCAGAGGGACCTCATCTTTCTTTAAAATAGCTGCATGAGGTGTCAGGTGCATCAAGAGACCTCCTGCCCCTGAGGATAGTGCGCAGAGTCCTGCGTCTGGCTCTCCAGGAAAAAAAGGCCTCAAGGACCCTTTGGGTGAGGAGTTGCTGGTGGAGTTGCATGCCCCCATTATCCATCTCTGCAGTGTTGTACATGTTGTTCTCCTATCCTATTCTGGGTGTAGAGTCACTTCATTTTCCCTAAAAGGCTATGGTTACAAATCTATGCTGCTCAGAGCTCAAGTCTCAGAATCGGAGGCTGCAAGGAGATCTTCTCTCTGACCCTGACACCTGGCACATCACGCCCTACAGAGAGACAGCTCCTTTCCCTAACAACCTCCATAAACTTGCTGGAATGCAGATTTCATGCATGACCTTGTCCACCATTCCTAGTTCTCATGTTGTGCTAGAAGACATAACATGCACTTTGAATATATTTCTACACTAATATCCAACAACATTGTGATTTGGGCAAGAATATCTACCATTTTTTCAGTTGATGAACCTGATGTTCATCAAAGTTAAGGATTCACCCTGCTTGCTTAGAATTCTCTCGATTTTCACAGTGGAAGTCTTGTCTTCTAGGAACTCCTCATACTATGAGAATTGAAGAAGCTAAGATTGAAATCTTTATTCTTTCCAGCCCACACACTATGGAGTTATGCCTGTGTTTCTACTTCTGTTTTGAGTGGTATGGTGCTTATCCTAATCACTGGTAGGTGTTTTTCCTCCATCTTAGTCCTGAGTAAGGGACATTCACCCACACCTACATCCTGTTCTCTTGGACTCCTTGTTAGACATTTGGGAAGTGTGTCTGCAACTCTTGCACTGTCCATTCAGGCCCTCTAGACATACTTCCTAATGAACTTTTAAGGAACAAGAATCTGGATTTCACCAGAACTCAAAGACTACTCTTTACCCACTCCATTGTCCTCTTCTCCTGGAGTGTAATGATGGAGAATTCACTAGTCTGTCTAGTTTCAGAATAATGAGAAGCAGAAAAGCCCTCAGCAAATTATAGGTATAATTTCTATGACTTGGTGAGACTCACATATAATACACTCCTTTTATTTTTTTTTAATTCCTGTAATGAAGGGAAAGGGAAGATTATGAGCTTCATCTACCCAAACTATCCCTGTCAGCCCCAGCTTCTCCCTACTCACACAGAGAGAAACAGAGACTCTGGTAGTCAAGGTGCCTGCAAAGTTTTTCTGATTTGCTTCATGTCTGTGCAGAGGGCCTCCCTGTGGGGAGAGGTACAAGTGGGGTTATCTGCACCATCCTGAGCCTCCTGCTAATCGCCCAGCAAGCTGTGATGGGTTGGGCTACACTTGCAGCTCTCCTTCTTTTTGTGATTCATGGACAAAAAGCTAGGGTAAATCCTGAAAACATGAAAAGGCTCCCAGATACAAAGACTTGCTCTTGTTAGGATAACAGGCCCCTTTCTCTCCTAATGAGGTCCTCCCACTCAGAGGGGTGAGCGAGCTCCAAGGGCTATTTGCTGCCTCTTCAAACCATCAGCACAGCCTTGATTTAAGGACTTGCACTTTAATCACCCATCATGTGTCATTACCCCGACAGGTGGCAGCAGCCGCAAGACACAAGCGCCAATAAATAGCACTGAAAGTCGCTGGAGCTCTCCTTTGTTTGGTTTTTCTCTTACTACTATTCCATGGCAGTTGGGCCATCACAGAAACAACCAACACAGTGCCTTGGCAGCAAGCAAAGAGTGAGTGCAAAGCATCTGTGGTTGCAAGGTAGCCCCTCCCGCCCCTGCTAACTCACTGTGGTTTTCCTTCTGAAGATGCCTAACTCCTGGTCAGGCTCTTCCTGCAGGGAGCCCTTGGCAATCTGCAGAAATGAGCATTGTCTGTTAGATAATTGCCAGTGTGGAATTTCAAGCACTTCTGCATGCAAATCAGACAGGCACTGAACTTTCTTGATTTTTCAAACACTGCTTTCATCTATCCCACCCCTAGCTTCTGAAGAAAAATGAGGTCTGTTACAAATTGCACATGAGATTACTGCTGGGGCCTCTCTGCCTCACCTTCCCATGCCTGCTGCCCCCCTCCCCATCCTATGACAAGCTTTCTGCTCTTTCTCAGTGCTTCAGGCAACTAAGAAGCAGAAACACTGCTGTCTCAGCTAAAGCTCCTGCTTCCTGAACGTTGGTATGGACACCTTAGGCAACTTTTATCCTGCCCACCTTTCTATTCCTTTGGCATTAATCTCTGAAATCTCTTAGATCTGCATCATACACACACATGATGCAAAACAGGCATGGGGACTTAAGAACATGATTAAATAGAGAATAGTCTCCTGTACCACAATTGTAGATGTTTATGACAGTTTGGCTGGAACCTGTATGATATAAGATGTAGGATAATAGACCTTCATGAGAGAATGGTCAATTCTGTATGGCAGCATGCTTGTTTAGAAGTGGTCTCCTCTGGGTGTTGTCTACATGAAAAGAAGAATGCATTGGGGCATTGAGGTGCATTTATTTCCTGCTTTTCTTTAGCTGTGCATTCTGGGGTTGACAGGGCTAAAATGAACATCACAGATAGGAAGTACATAGTAGACCTACCCCAAAGGAGGATCCTCTCTACTGCCCTGTGGATCACTGTCCTAGAGGCCCCTCTGTGACCCTGGGGAAAATTAATATGTTGGCAAGGGACAGTGGCTGCTGGTGATGCAGGAATTCGGGAGTGTGGAGTGCTTGGGCTCAGCATCCACAGCTGGCCACAGGTTCTTGTCTCACACTCACAAAGAATTAGAGACACAGACATGGAGAGTGGATAGCAAGCAGAGCTCCCAAGCAGAGAGTAGTCCTGGAAAAATGTGTTACCAAGGAGAAGCTGGGGTGGAGGGTTTTTATCTGGGCTAGAAGGGGCTTTGTCCAGGCTCATTTTTTTGTGCATGCATTCCCCTCCCCTCGTGGTGGGAGGAGTGTAGACACTTGCAGAACAGATCCAGTTATTCTCCTAATTCTGGAGGAGGTAAGAAGGTGAGGAGATTCTTTGTCTAAAATATTTGGGCCATAAAAACCATTATTGTATCTTCTTCCCAGAATGTGGTGGGGCCTGGAAAAAAGCTTTCATTTTAGGACTAGATCATGCTCAGTCACTGAGCCATGGCAGCAAGCTGTCTCCTAAGCAAGCAGCCAAGCTGCTTCGTCTCTTAAAGCATGGAGAGTAATTGCGATACTGGAGACAGCTGTGGGAATAGGTCGGGAAATGGGGGAGAGTGGGAGGGAGAGAACCAAGGTGAAGAAGGGGAAGAAAAAACATTTAAGGGACCCAAGGTAGATAGAAATTTGTTGATTATCATATGTATGGCAATGGCTTTGATTGAACCAATATTCATAATGGGAAAATTCATTTGGTATGCTGTAGTGATATATAGTGATTGAATGTGAGAATTAATTAATTAATTTAAAATAAGTTCCTCACCCTGAATGTAAAACAAACGAACAAGTGCCCTGTAGCAAAGTAAATAATCATAATAATGATAAATAAAATTAAATAGATAATACTTTAAAAAAAATTTAAAAACTTAGCCATTTTATGATTCCATTTTGGGCCAATACCCTAACTATATACTTAGAGTTCCTGTCTCCTACTGCACTGCGAAGGGAGGTTTTTTTTTTTGCTTACTCCTTTTTCCCCCAGAAATGATCTAATTCTGCTATCATAACCTTGTGCTCAGCTATCATAACCACAACCTCTTTGTGGAATATAACAACAAAAGCAAGGTGTACAAGAGCAAAAAAAATGCTAGAATCTTGAAAGGCTTCCATGTTCCAGACAGGGCTGGCTTCATGAGGGCCCAATCTGTTTAACTACATAGAGCCCTACACTCAAGAAGGCCTCTTGCTGGAATTAATATGCTGCTGTCACTGTCCGGAAATACCTAATAATTTTTGAACAAGGGATTCCACTTTTATGAACTGCATTGCTCCCTGCAACTTACGTCTTGTTTACATGTAATATATGTGAAATTAACCTTGTTAAAAATACTAGCTTCTTGGAATCAGCAGGTGGTATGGTAGGGAAGGCCTAGACTCCCACATGGTCAACCACAGTTTATGTCCTAGACCCGATGATTTTATCACAGATAAGTAAGACAATCAACCGAATGCTCAATCCATCTCCTCTCCCTGAAGACTGATTCTTTTAACTCCAATTTCTTTCATTTTGATTTTTTAAAAGCCTTTAATTATTTCTTTTTATCTAGAGTTTGTTCATTTGCTTTCATTCTAATTTGTAGCACATAACAAGAGTCTTGCAAGAAGACCTCTTCTCCTTAACTTTAGTATTCCAGAGTCAGTGAGAGCACTTGCTGTAACACCGGCCATCATAGGGATGGTCCCTGGAAGAGTTGAACATGAGATAGAAGTGAGTGGCAAGGAGAGACCTGGAGGACCTGCGCCTGTTAGGACAGCGGGATTAAAGCTTCAGTGCAAGCAACCTCCAATTCTCAGCAGCTTAAAACAAAAGTCTATTTCTGACTCATACAATATAACGACTATCAGGTAGGGGGTACAATGGATCTTCTCATTATAGCCTCGGGTTACCAGACTAAAAAAGCACGTACTTTCTCAGTCACCTGCCACCATGCCAAAGGGAAAGAGTGTTCCAATAGTTTCATCCTAACAAGCAGACAATCTAACTTAGAAGCGACACATGTCACTCTGCTCATAGCTTATTGGCTGGAAGCCACACACATTACTTTTATACCTAGCTCTTTGGCTAGAAGTCACACATGCCACTTTTGCTCATAGCTCGTTGGCTGAAAGCCACATATGTACATCAGCACGACTTGCTATGAGGCTCAGATGTGCCCAAAGCTGTCCAGATGCCTAATGCCCTGGTTCTGAAACACAGAGCTCACAGCTGCAGATTACCTCTTAAAGAAGAGGTCTCTAAAGGGCAGGTAATAGGGAGTACATAGGAAGGGATCAGGGAAAAAGCAAACAGAACATTTAATAAAAACAAAACTGAAAAGTTATCTGTTGATGATAATGTATATGCTAATGTCTTTGACTTGACTAATAAGCACTGTATTCAAGCTGGAAAAAACATGTGTACTGTAAAGATGTGCAGTGATAAAATGTAAATAAAACACATTTTTAAAAAATCATTTTAAATGGTTAAAAGGAAAAGAAAAAAACTAAGTTTTTATTGCAAAAAATTTTGTACCAAAATAAACTTGTACTTTAATTTTTTTTAAAAAAAGAGGATCGTAAGACACAAAACCTGGCCCAGATTTTTATTCTTCCACTGGGACTGCCATATCCTGAGCACATTTGTTCAACTCCCCCCAGGGGTAACCCTCACTGAAGACAAGGGAACTAAGTAAGAATGCAGATTCCTGCTCTACTTTCCAGGCCTATGGAATTAAACTTCTAAGCAGAGCCTCAAATTTCCATTTTTAGTCTCCTCAGTTGATTCTTTGGGACACTACAATGAAAATAAAGCAACAACAAAAAAAGTTTTCTGACATATGAGCAAAGAGATGATGAAATGTTTTTATTTTTCTTTTTAAGAGAGGGTTTTTTGTTTTGTTTTGTTTTGTTTTTACTGTAGGCTGTATGTGAGAAATTTACCCCCCAAGGGGTGATCGCCACACCGTAATACCTTCTCCTTTGTTTTCCTCTTGGGATCTTGGGTACGCACACACATGTGCCTGGTGTGTGTTTTAAACTGCCAGGTCTGAGACTCCAACCATGGTCAACTACGTGAGAGTCTAATGATATAACCATTACACCATCTGCTGGTCCTGAAATACAGAAATTTTTTAAGATTCTGGAAACTTTTTTTTCTTTTTGGCTCATTTTAAAGCACCATCCCACTTCTGCAGGGCTGTATCATGTATGGTTACATCATATGGTTATGAAAATGCTACATTATCCATCTCAGGGGTGCTACTCAGATGATGGTCAATGCAATTTGGCCCAGTGCTTATGGTGGTAATTACCAAAGTTAGACACAGTAATGTGATATTTAAGCAATTATAAGAGTAAAGACAAAGATGAGATGTGAAAGAGGCAAGAGTCCTGAGGAGGGGTGTACTCTGTTCTCCTTTGCATAGAAGAGATATATGGGCTGGAGGATGGACCTACAATACTCCCTAGGGAAGTAAGGAAGTCTACTCAGAAGTAGTTACTATTATTAACCCCATTTCTTTTTAATTCTTCCAAAGTTTACTTCAGTATCATTTTTTATTTACATGTTTAAAATTTACATCTAAAATTTCACATTTAATCACTGTACGTCTTTAGAGTGTACAACATGGTTTTTCTCAGCATGAATACAATGCATATTAGTCAAGTCAAAGATAATACCATATACATTTTTATCAACAGATAACTTTTCATTTTTGTGTTTGTTAGATGTTTTATTTATTTGTTTGTCCCCTGACACCCTCCCTCCCACTCCCTAGTCCCCCACCTCCTCCTATACTGGCTCTCGTGTCTATAGTTGCCCTCCCTGATATTATATCTTCCAATCTTTCAGTTTCTATTATAGAGCACAAAGATGCAGTGTATATTAAGTGGGGATATACAATGCCTGTCTTTACTAGTCTGGCTTGCTTTGCTTAGCATTAAATCGCCCATATTCATCCACTTTTTCAAAAGTCAGGGTCTCGTTATTTTTTATGGCTGAGCAGTATTCCATAGAGTATATATGCCACATTTTTTCTTTCAATCCACTCATCTTTCTTGGACAATCCACTGACTTCATGTCCTAGCAATTATGAACAACACTGCAATAAACATGGATGTGCAAGTATTTTTCTGACTGAATATTTTCCTACCCTCTGGGTAGATACCTAGGAGTGGAATTCCTGAATGCTATGGCAGTTCCTTTTGTAGGTTTCTGAGGAACCTCCATGTTGTTCTCCACACTGGCTGTGCTAATTTACATTCTCACCAACAGTTATTAACCCCATCTTAACCATAAGAAAACTGAGGCCTGAAGAGCTCACCTGAGACCACTGGGCTTATACAAAGCAGAGTCAGGATACAAGTCTAAGCAATCCAGCTACAGAGGCCCATTCTGAATCCTTGGTATGCCACATGCCAATAGGCTGGAATGTTTCTTCCCATTGGCCATAGTCAACTGGGCCAAGGTTCTTACTGCACACGTTTGTCCTAGTGAAGTAACACCCACCAAGACTGGAAGTTCAGTAAAAGCTTGGAGTGACAAACTAGCCCATACCTATTTAACCTCACTGGAATAGGGAAGAGTAGAAAGCCATGGGCTAAAGAGACTCTACAACATGTCAAAAAATGCCAATAGCTCAGGCGTTCTTTAGAGTAGGCACTTTTGGAGGCACATGTTGACTTATTAATTCTTCAGATGTTGACTAAAGATGTTCCACTTTGGGACAGACCCTGTGCTTAGAGCTTGGAATAACATACAGACCAAGGCAGCTTACTGCTTGCTTTTGGGAAGCAGTTTCCAGAATGTAAGCAAGAAATGTAAGCAGTCAAGTTCAAGGTACTGAATTTTTTGTAATACATGCAGATGCACAGGAAGATGTAGGCTGTTTACGCTTAGGTGTGCATATTAAACCAAATGTACAGAGGAAATTTATTTACAACCACAGAGTTTCCATCCTCAATATAGTGCTTAATAATAGAGCCACATCAGACTTTATCATTTGAGGCATTGGTAACTTTTATTTTAGCAAAACATCCTTACTTTTGAATAATGGAGAAATCTCTCATGCATCTATGAATTTTTTCCTTAGTCTTGTTGATGATATAAACATATTTATTACATTTAATCTGTAAGAGCTCTCTCTATAATGATGATGGTCTCTATGCAGTGTAAATGGATCTGATATTTTTTTTTTTTCCTGGAAAGAAATGCAAGCTTGATGCACCATCATTAACTTTTTAGTTGCAATGTCATTGAGAATGGGGCTAGATTTTTCTGGTGGATGAATACATTTGTAGAAGTGAGGAATGAGGTGATCCTCAGGAGAGAAGGGAAGATGCAGATTGAATAGAAGGCAGTACCTGACCTTCAAGGATATGGCACTTCTTTGTTCCCTCCAAATGCTCCTTGAAGCCTCGACTCTATTTCCCAGTCCCTTGGCTGGGCTTTATTACTGAAAAGAGACAGAATGATTAAAGAGCTCAGACAGAGCTCTACACAGACCTAAGCTGGAGTTCTTATTATCTTAATTATTGGCCTTTATGTAACATTCTTCAAATTAAATGTAAAAGAAAATAAATGACTTCATAGTTTGGCAAGCCTACTGCTTTTCTCTCTTGAGTGTGAATACTTCATAAGGTAAAATGTGTTTCTGTGTGGAGGCAGGGCTAATGTGAAGCCACTGACTCTTCTGGATCTCACCTTTGTCTTTACTCTCACAGTTTTTAAAATATCACTTTACCAGGATCAGCAGATGGCATAATGGTTACATTGCTGGACTACCACATGGCTGACCATGGTTCAAGTCCCAGACCAGGAGGCTTGAAACTCACGTCAAGCACATATATGTGCATGCCCAAAATTCTGAGAGGAGAATGGAGGGGACGGGGTTGCCGTGTGGCCATCCCCCCCAACCCCAGGGGGTGATTTCTCACTTTCTGCCTCTCTCTGATTTCTGGCGAGTATATATGTCCTATAAAATCTTTCCAAAAAAATCACATTACTATCTAACCTCAATAAAAGTCCTTAATATCACTATCTAAATCAATTACTCAATTATACCTTTAAATCATGATTATAAGTATGATGTGTAGCACTAATATTGTATAGCTCAAGAACCTTATCCTACTATAAAAATCTTACTATAAAAATAGTAATACTTGAGTTTATGTCTCTAAAACATTTCTGTACTAATTCTAATTCTTTCTGGAATCAAGAGATGCTTATCTACTGCAGACAGATGATATGCCAAATAGTTCAGGGCTAGCTTCCTGAACATCTGTAGTGATATTTTCTCCAGTGGACTGAGGCTTCTTAAAAACCAGGGAAGCTCCTTGTAGGCATACTGACTGATTCTCTGTAGTATATTTTTATTCTTAATTTAGAGTATACTTCTACTGTATATACAAATGTTTGCTTTAAAAGAGTGTGCCATGTTATGTTGGCATGGCCTCATTCCCCTCATATTACAGAGTATATAAAATATATAATTGAGTAATTGATTTAGATAGTGATATTAAGGACTTTTATTGAGGTTAGATAGTAATGTGATTTTTTTTTTTTTTGAAAGATTTTAGCTATAGGGCATATGTGCTTGCCAGAAAGACAGAGAGAGGCAGAAAGTGAGAAATCACCCCCCCCGGGGGTCGGGGGGGAGTGGCCACACTGCAATCCCCTCTCCTCCATTCTCCTTTCAGAATTTTGGGCGTGCACGTATATGTGCTTGACATGAGTTTCAAGCCTCCTGGTCTGGGACTTGAACCATGGTCAGCCATGTGGTAGTCCAGCAATGTAACCATTATGCCATCTGCTGATCCTGGTAAAATGATATTTTAAAAACTGTGAGATGCAGTAGCATCTCTTCTTGCCATCATTTTCTGTTGTGCTTCATTTAATCTCGTATTGCATTTGTTCATCATGGCCCTTCCTGTGAGACATGATGTGGAGGTGAAAAGTAGTGATAGTGATGACCCTAATCCTGTGTAGGCCTAGGTTAATGTGTGTGTTTATGTCCCAGTTTTTAAGAAAAAAGTTGGGAAAGTTTTTAAAAAGTTATCTGTTGATGATAATATGTATGGTAGTGTCTGCAACTTAGCTAATATGCACTGTACTTATGCTTAGAAAAGCCATGTTGTACACTATAAAGATGTATAGTGATTAAATGTAGTGATTAAATGTAAATTCAAAATATAAAATAAAATAAGAAGTTTCTAGTCTGGGGGGAGAAAAGGCTAATTCTAGAACTGATAATAATATACAAAATGAGTCTGGAAATTTACGTGGCATCAGAAAGCAAGAAAGTTCTGAGAGAGACCAAAGGACAAAAAGAGAAGAAGGGATTAAAAATAAAGGAAGAAAGGAAGGGAAACATCCCACATGTTAATGGGATGTGAGAACCAACTGAAGAGTTCCCATTTGGAATTTGGAAGAATTTGAGTAATAAATAAGAAAGGAATGGACTAGAACCCAAATTATAAAATAAATATCAATGAATCTGCATTGATATAAATAATAATCAAGTGAATAAGTGGAGAACATTAAGCAAATTTCTCTGACAAGAAAATTCCAAATAATTTATGTAAACACACTGGCTCAAGGAGGTGGAACAACTCCTGCTCCTCAAGTGTGGGCTGGGTATAGTGACTTCTTTCAGGGTACAGCATGGAAAAGGGATGAAGGAGAAAGAGTACCTTTTAATGTTATCAGTTTGGAATCCTTCTCCAAGTGGAGAAACTTGACAAACACCAGCTGAGCCAGGTGATCAAGGCCGACATCAGTAGTGAAACGTCATATTACATGTATATGTCCTTAGTATTTTATGATAAGAATGGCGCTTATCTCTCTGGTTCTCCCCTTCAAAACACTTATAACCTCAGTCAAATCATGAGGAAAAAAAATTAGATAAATCTCATTGGAGAGACAGTACACGCACATAATGTCCAACTAGTCCTCCCCAAACCGTGAGTCATCATCAAATCTGAGAAACCATGGCAGCTAAGAGGAGCCTGCAGAGACATTACAACAAAATGTAATATAGTATCCTGTGTGGAATCCTGGAACAATACTGGGCATTAGGCAAAACCTAACCACATTTGAATAAAGTATGGAACTCAGTTAATAATGTATTAATATTCATTCAATAATTGTAAAGACTGTAGCACACAAAAGTAAAATGTAAATAATAGGGCAAAGTGAGTGTAGAGTACATGGGGACTTTCTGCATTATCTTTGCAACTCGTCTGTAAATTTAAAAATATTTTAAAATAGGGGCCAGCAGGTAGTGTGTTGTTTAAGGCACTGGACTCCCATAGGACCAACCGCAGTTCAAGTCCTAGATCTGGCAGCTTGAAAATCACACCAGACATGTGTGTGTGTATGCCAGACTCCCAGGAGGAAAATGGAAAAGAAGAGATTGTGGTGTGGCCATTCCTCTTGGGGGAGGGGGAGGGTTGTGCGATTTTTCACTTTCCCTCTCTCTGGGTCTCTCTGGTTAGTTCACACACTCTAAGGCAAAAACTCAAGAAAAAAAAAAAAAACTAAAATTGAAAGTTTATTAAAAAAAAAGAATTAGAAAGACAGACAATGAAAGAGGAGGCATCCTCTTTACCATTTAAGGTAGCAGGGGCGGCAGAGAAAGAGGTGGTTCTTTATGACTACAGACTTTAGAATACCTATATGATCTTAATATAGTATTGATGCATTCTGAGAAATATAGTGGGATGAACTGGAGATGACTATTAAACATTGAGTAAATAATTTATCCTAAATATTTTCTAGTATTAGTAAAGTAGGATTTCCTGTGAGTTTCAAATTTTGTGACAGGGCCACAGAAATAGATGGTTTTGAAGACTTGTTTAACATGTTATCAGGGGCCTTCCTCTATTTTAAGAAAGTTGGAGTTAAGAGGAAACATAATTGTTCTGTGTTTCTCTTTTCACATGATGTACAAGTCTTTTTATCAAAGCTTGAATAACTTTAAAGTGTTTCAAAGCTCCAAACACTTCGATGCTGTATCTTCAAGAATAGAGCCTGAGAATGGGCCAGTTAACCACAACAGTTACCTAAGCAGCAATTTTTGATCCTTAAATTATTTCTTCCTTTCCCAAAGACTAAAACATTGTTTAAATGTAAACAATGAAAATGGACAAATTAACTTTTAGATACATTAAAGCAAACACAGGTTGAGCATCCCTAATCCAAAAATCCGCATTTCAAAACGCTCCAAAATTGAAATGTTTTTGAGTATTGACATGACACCACAAGTGAAAAATTCCACACTTGACCTCATGTGGTGAGTCATGGTCAAAATGCTACAATACAAAAATAGTGTATAGAATTCTCTCCAGGCTTTGCCTATAAGGTGTACAAGAAACACAAATTTCATGTTTATATTGGGTCTCATCCCTAAGATAATCTCATTATGTATATGAAACTATTTCAAATGTCAAAAAATCTAAAATCAGAAACACTTCAAGTCTAAACATTTTTTAAAAGGAATACAAACCTGTGGGACCAGCAGATGGTGTAATGGCTCCATCACTGGACTCCCATGTAGTAAACAGCAGTTCAAGTCCCAGACCCAGGGGCTTAAACTCACACGGGGTGAGTGTGCCCAAGTTCCTGAGAGGATAACGGAGGAGAAGGATTGAGGCATGGCTGTCCCCCCGGGGGGTGATTTCTCGCTTTCTGTCTCTCTGTCTTTCTGGGGAGCGCATGTGCCCTATAGCAAAAACCTCTCCAAAAAAATAAAAGGTATACAAACATGTATATTGCCATACTTGAAAGAGGCATCTAAACCCGTTAGAGTAGATTTTGAGTTCACTTGTTACAACTTGGCACAATTAGTTATATGGGGATGAATATAGTTTGCTACATTTGTTTCTTCCAGGCCTCCTCATCCAGCTCTTGTCTCTCTATATATATCTTTCAGTACATAAATAGAATCTATATCATTTTTATATCAAACCTCTTCTGCTGCTTGATACTTCTCTCAGTACTAAAATAATGTTCCCTAAAAAAGTGTGAGGTGGGACCAGCAGTTAGCGTAATGGCTATGTCGCTGGACTCCCACGTAGTCGACCGTGGTTCGAGGCCCAGACCCGGTGGCTTAAACTCACGCCGGGCGCGTGTGCATGCGTGCCCAAGATCCCAGGAGGAGAATGGAGGAGAAGGGATTGCGGCGTGGCCATCCCCCCTGGGGGGTGATTTCTCGCTTTCTATCTCTCTGTCTCTCTCTGTCTGTCTGGCGAGCGCACGCGCCCTATAGCAAAAACCTCTTCAAAAAAAAAAAAAATGTGAGGCAAGGTGAGCAGGTGGAGTGGTGATTAACGTGCTGGACTCCCGTACGGGTAACCACACTTTGAGTCCCAGATCTGGTGGCTTGAAAATCACACTGGGCACATGTGCATGCATGCCCAAAATCCCAGGAGAAGAATGGAGGAGAAGGGACTGTGGCATGGCCAGCCCCCAACCCCCCGCCCTGGGGTGGTGATTTCTCACCTTCCCTCTCACTGTCTCTGTCTCTCTGGTGAGTGCATATGCTCTATAGCTAAAAACCTAAATTAAAAAAAAAAAAAGTGTGAGACAATGAACTGAGTATTATCAACTCAGTGCTTGAGGAAGATGTTTCTGTTTCAGTGTAAGGAACTAGAACTGACTGAATGACGAGGAATTGCCTACCAAGTACTAAATAGAATTGTATACTCCATATCTGTGTATATACTTAGTCTCTAACTTTCCTGTACATCTTACCTACAGTTTAAAAAATGGGGAGAAGATCCAGAGCCCAGGTGCCGGGAGCCCAGTGGGCTGGGTTTGTGTCCCAGCTCTGCTGTGCACTAACCTCATCTCTCCCAGCCTGCGTCTCCCCACTGTACAGCAGGGACATGAAACTACCCATCTCTTCGGATTGATAAGTGGGTTGTGAGCTGACCCCATTGTACAGTGTGTAACTGTTGTACACTGGGAGCTGGATCCCACGTGCCCAATTGTGGTTTGAATCCTGGCTGTGGGAGCTTGGAAATCACACCAGACATATATCCACACATGCCCCAAATCCTGATGAGATAGAGAAATGGAGGAAAAAGGGATTCTGGTGTTACCAGGACCCACTGGGGAGTGCTCTCTCATAGTCTCTCTTTTCCTCTGGTGAAGGTTACACCCTGACAATTAAAAACAAACAAAAAAAAAGGACACTAATAGATAGGTAGATGTGCAAAAGTCAATGTATATAAAGCACTTAGTAAATATCTGCTACTTTCTTTCTTTTTTTTTTTTTTTTTTTTAGAGGTTTTTGCTATAGGGCACATGCATTAGCCAGAGAGACAGAGAGAGACAGAGAGAGACAGAGAGACAGAAAGTGAGAAATCACCCCCCCGGGGGGATGGTCACGCCGCAATCCCTTCTCCTCCATTCTCCTCTCGGGATCTTGGGCACGCACGCACACGCTCCTGGCGTGAGTTTTAAGCCACCGGGTCTGGGACACGAACCGCAGTCGATTACGTGGGAATCCAGCAACATAGCCATTACACTAACTGCTGGTCCCAATATATGCTACTTTCACATAAGTAGTTATTATCAAACCTACCTAAGAATGAATGTTTCCATGATGGAATCATCATCTTTCAGTGTTAGAATTCATCACTGCAGTGATGGCTCTGAGGGTTTCGTGAATCGTGGAGCAGCACAAGAATATTCCTATCTGAGTCCAAGAATGTATTGGGGGAGAGACTATCTTTCTCTTCTACTTTTATCTTCCCTTAGTTGCCACAAACTGAAGCTCAGATGCGTGAGGAAGAGAGTTGTCATCTTTATCTTCTCTCACTGCTCAAATTAGGTGAACCCTGGAGGCACAGAGGTGGAGGTGGGAAGGGGATGGAAGCAGCCAGTCTTCTAGGCTAGGACTTTCATCACTGAGATTGGTGGGATCACCACTGAACTGAGGGATCCACAAGGGCAGCTGCTGAGTACACACAGGGAAGGATAGGAGAGACCATGACTCTTCTCAGGCCTGGTGGATTTTAGACATTTTCAAGCTATCAGAGGCTTAAGGGTAGAGGGAGAGGGAGTAAAAGACAGTTTATAGAGTATTTGAGAGTAAACACAGAAGTACCTGACAGGTGTTGAGAGGCTTGCATGAGTAGTTGGAGGGAAGAAGATGAAATGACCATGAGTTTTCAGGCCCAAGGCATGTATTTTTTGTTTGGGTCCAAGGGTAGCCACCAAATGATGGTGACAATCAAGTGGTCAAGCAGATCTTGCAACCAGGAATGAAGTATTAATAATAAACAGGAGGGGAGAATATACGTGTGTATGTGTGCACTTATTTGTCATTTACAGGTGTTGTGGGGAGGGGTCTGAACTGACATGAACAAAGCCTTCCATCCATTTGGCCTTTCTACATGACTGTGATGGGAATTTTAGTGCTTATGATGTGCATGTGTTGCAACATTGCACCATTGCATGCACGCTACCTCCTTTAAACAGAAAGCAGTCTAACTTAAACCAAGAATTCAGTCAAATACATTTGGGGTTGAATATTTAAAGGACTGATCATTCAATTTAGGTTAAGAAACTGACTTATTATCTTTTTTAGCTTGGAAATTTTCTGGCATATAGCTCATTTTTATTTTTTATTTATACTATAACAAACTTTTTTTTTCTTGTTTTAGAGATTTTTGCCTTGGGGCATTTGTGCTTACCAGAGAGAGAGAGACAGACACAGTGAGAGGGAAAGTGAAAAATCACCCCCCAGTGGGAATTACCACACTGCAATCTCTTCTCCATTCTCCTCTCAGAATTTTGGGCATGAATACACATGCGCCCAGTGTGATTTTGAAGTCACCAGATCTGGGACTTGAACAGGAGTCACCCATGTAGTAATCCAGCAACCTAACTGTTATACCGTCTGCTGGTCCCAACTATTTTTTTTTTTTTAACAACCAGGGGATATGTATGCTCACCTGAAAGATAAATAGAGAGAAAGCTCAGTCCCATGGCAATTTTTAACACTACAGTCCTTTTTTCTCCAATTCTCCACCCTGCCAAAATTTGGGACACACATGTATAAGCACCTGATGTGTTTTCAAGACAGGAGGACCAGGACTGGAATCACAGTTAGCCACGTAGGATCTGGCTTCCTATGCACTGTTAAACCACTGCACTACTGAGCCAGCCTTATCATTAATTCATTATTATTATTATTATTATTATTATTATTTAATTATTCAGTTTGCTATAGGGCAAACATGCTCATCAGAGTGAGACAGAGAGAGAGAGAGAAAGTGAGAAAGCAGGTCATCTGGTCTGGGATTCAAACTGCAGTCAACCCTATGGGAGCCAACACCTCAACCACCACGCCCCCTGCTGGCCTTATTGTTAACTCTTTAAACAAGAGTTCAAGATGTTAATGCATTGCCAATTATTTCTCTCTGCTCAGTTATGCATCAATATTTATTCATAGAATGACATGAATTTTGGGGGCAGTGTGATAGATACTACCTGAGTATACAATAGAAAGCTGAGTTTCCCAAGCCCTTTTTCCCCATCACAGGGCTTCTCCTGTCACTGTCCTGACACCTTACATTACTGATGAAATGTTGTGCAAGATCAATACACTGTTGCAAGGTAACTGTAATTATTTTCATAGAGAATCAAATCTCTTTCTCTCCTTTCTTCTTAACATTCACTTAAATAGTTGACCAAGTACAAAACTGCCAGAGACATTTAAATATGTATTCACGTGTCTCACTAGATATATTCTCATTTGTAATTAAACCAAATCCTGATAGAAGCAGTGCATCAGCAATAGTCTATTAGTTGACAGATTATGCCTCCATTTCTGGGAGGAGGAAAATATTCATATTTAGTCAAATATTTCATTAATTCCTTAATATGGATGTTGTTATGACACTATGAGGTGTTTTGTTTTGTTTTGTTTTTTAGAAATTTTTGCTACAGGGTCCATGCACTCACCAGTGAGACAGAGATTCAGACAGAAAGTGAGAGGGGGGATGGCCACACTGCAATTTCTTCTCCTCCCTTCTCCTCTTGGGATTTTGGGCATGTATACACACACACACCAAGAATGAGTTTCAAGCCCTTGGGTCTGGGGCTTGAACTGTAGTTGACCACGTGGGAGTCCAGCTCCTTAAACCACTATGCCACCTGCTGGCCCCCTGTGAATTATTTCGAGAAAGCCATTTGGTTTCTCCTCATCATTCATTCTTCACTTATCTGGAATCTATAAGACGTCAGTGCGGTAGGCAGAGACCCGCAGTGAGCCTGTTGGGAAGAAGGTGGAGGGAGGTGTCCTGAGAGTCTCCACCCCTCATGATGGCGGCACCTCCCCCCAGATGCTTTGTCTAAGCAGATGGGGAGTGAAAGATGGCTCTTCTGAGTATCACCAGTTTTAGGGAAGCCCTTAAATGCATCCACACAGGTTTTGTCATCTCGTATTCAAAAATCCTTATAATCTTCATATATGAGAGCAATCTTTCCTTCCTTCCTTCCTTCCTTCCTTCCTTCCTTCCTTCCTTCCTTTCTTACTTACTTACTTTTAGGTTTTTACCATAGGGTACATACCCTCACCAGAAAGGAGATGGAGAAAGGGAAAGTGAGAAATCACCCTCCTGGGGTGGGGAATGCCCATTGTACAATTCCTTTCTTCCACTCTTCTCTCTGAATTTTGGGCACACACACATGCACCCAGTATGACTTTCTAGTCACTGGGTCTGGTGCTCAAACCACAGTTGGCTATGTGGTAGGGTAGCTCTTTCACCACCACACCACCTGCTGGCCCAAGAGCAATCTTTTATTAATGTTGCATCTTTTTAAAATATTACATTGAAAATTTGCCTAGGCATTTTGTTAGGTCCTGCTGATAGCCATCTTGATGCCTTTAAATACATAAAATCCATTTAGGTAGATGGACGGATGTGTCTGTGCACATGTGTTTCTAATTAGAATGTGAAAATGTGATATGACTTCAAAAGAAGTTATCTGGGTTTTGGTGGAGGATGTTTAAAAATACTTTGTTAGTTCTGAGAACAGCTGTTCTACCTATGTGATCTATTTTTTACCTGTTTTTATGAGGCCACATGTCATGATGCAAAGAAGAATGTTTCTAAGAACCAAAAATAGCAGCAGCTGGAATTAAAGTGGTAATGAAGGCAAGTTAGGTGTGACTGGAATGATTTGAATAGGGACTAGATGGTGCAACAGCAATAAAATGTGATGCTTTGTGAGGCCGACCACATGGGAAGGTTCATGCCCAGAGACCTCCCTGAGTATGCCAGACATACACGTGCCCATGACCCAGGGTTAATAAAGGCTCTCAGGCCTAAGTAATGGATTGGGCTCTGGGTCCCAGGATGAAGTTCAACCCTGGATATTACCTGAATACAGGGCTGAGCAGTCCTGGACTCTGCAAGGCTGTTCTGATAGGGGATCTCGGGAAGTAATTCACCTTCCCAAACTCCCTCCAGTCTTCCATATCTGGGGCAAGGACTCTGGCAGTCTGCCTGACAGAGCTCTCAACTGCAGGGAAGGAAAATTCAGACCCAGCCAGAGAGGCCTCCCCTGACACACATGAGGAGAACATGAAGATGCACACAGGCTGGTAGTAGTTTTTCAAAGAGTATATGCAGTGTGTGATAATTAAATCAAAGATATCACTACATATATCATTTTTAAATAAAGAACCTTACAGTCTTGTGTCTGTTAAAGCCTTTTTTCTTTGAGCCTCCCACCCACCTCTCCCCACCCATTCTTCTCCCTTACAGTCTCTGATATCTATTGTACAATTGTCCTCTCTAATTTCTTCAAATATTGATTTTTGTCATAAAGTACACTTCTTCAATATATTGATGAGGAGACATACAGTGTTTGTCTTGCATAGTCAGGCTTATTTCACTTAGCATTAAATCTAGATTGATCCACTTGGTATTGAATAAAAGTCTTGCTATACTTTAATGCTAAATAGTATTCCATAGAACGTATGTGTCACAGTTTTTAATTCATTTGTCACCCGTTGGGCATTTAGGCTGATTCTAGACTTAGTTATTGTGAATGGTGCTGCCTGGATATGCAAGTGTCTTTTAGAGTAAGTGATTTCCTGTCCTTTGGAGTGGGATTATTGGGTCATATGGCGGTTCTACTTGTAAGATTTTTTGTTTTTGTTTTTTATTTCATCTTCTTTCATACATTCAATTACATTATTTATCTTACAAAATGAATATTTCAACAGGTGAACATTTCTCCCTAGTACAGTTGATAAAACTATAAAATATCTTCAACAGATAATACCACATTTCTATGTCCCATTAATGCTTTGCCTCCCTATTTAAAGAACCTACATATTGTTTTCCACAGTGGCTATACTAATTTACATTCCCACCAATAGCGCATGTGGGTTCAATGGTTCCCCTTTTCACCACAGTCTTGCCAGCATTCATATTTGAATAAGAAATGAAGGAATGAAATTGTCTCTTCAGATGACATGATTAAATATGTAGAAAATCAAAAAACATTTCATAAATAAAACTCCTAAAAATGATAAATTAATTCAGCAAAGTTACAGGATTCAAAATCATATACAAAAATCTGTAACATTTTTATACACCAACAATGAATGAATAAACTGAGACAGAACTGGAGAACACAGTCCTATTTACAATAGCCACATACAAGGAATGAGATACCTTGGACTAAACCTCACCAAATAGGTAAAAGTCTTTTACAAAGAAAATAATGACAAACTGAAGGAAGAAATCGAAAATAAAAAATTTTAAACAATGGAAAGACATGACTTGTCCTTGGATTGGAAGAATCAATATAATTAAAATGTCAGTTGTACTCAAATTAATTTACAAATGCAATGCCATTCCTATCAAATTATCAGTGAAATTTTTAAATGTTTAGATGACAATAATAAGTCCATAAATCATAAATAGCACTTTTTAATGGGAAATTACTTTTTATAAACCGAAGAAAATCAGTGAGAAGAGAAAAGATTGTTTTACATTTTTGCAACTCCCTTTAATGTCTGGCTTACAGCAGGACGGCTTATCTGCTTCTGCCTTCAAGCTGTTGTGCCGTGTTGTTTTGGTTGACACATACGGAGGAAATGCACACACAGATAAAGCTGGAAAAGGAAGACACAAGAGCGTTTCCATTGTGGCAATTCCTCTCTAATACTACACCAATATTTAGTGAGTGTTGGCTTTTAAAGGTTAGAATTTTAGTTGCCACACAGAACCAGAAATCATGTCAACCAACTTTTCCTATTCTGTTACATTAAAATCTATCACTATGTTTTTCACTTTGAATGGATCTTTTTGTACACATATGGCTTCATAATACCATGCCCTGTTTTTTGGAAAATAGTGATTCACTTAGTTATGTGGATACTCTGAATGCTGATACATTTTTTTATACAATATGTCTTTAAATCATATTTTTAAAAATATCTCCACTGGGAGTGGGGGGACAGCAGGTGGCACAGTGATTAAGGCATAATGGTTAAGGCGTAGTGGTTAAGAACTTGGTTCGAATGCCAGACCCAGAAGCTTGAAACTCATGTTGGGCGTGTGCACATACATGCCCAAAACCCGAGAAGAGAAGGGAGGAGACGGGATTGCAGCATGGCAATCTCCCTTGGGAGGGTGATTTCTAGCTTTCTGTCTCTCTTTTTCTCTCTGCTTCTCCAGCAAGCACACATGCCCTGCAAACCCCCACCCCCTCCAAAAAAAAAAAAAAAAAAAAAAAAAAAAAAAACCTCTTAAAAAAAATAAAGTCACCACTAATGTCATCCAGTCTAAATATTGGGAAGGTATGCTAAGCATGTAGTGGAGAATGCAAGTTACTCAAACTGTAATTGGGGGCTTGGCAACTCAAATCTTACATAGGCAATAAATATTATCCATTATTTTCCTTCAAGGGACAGGCTTCCTTCATTCATTTGGAGAAAATGTTTGTAAACTACCCAAACAAAATTAGATTGTGAGTTTTTCTTTCAGGTAACAATGTGTTCCATGAGAAAAGCAGCTGATGGGTTCACACTCGGCATTGCACTCGGGCTTGGGCTTAGGCACAGGCACCCAGAACAGGAGGGGCCTGTATGTTTGCATTCTGTCACACAGAATGTAGAAAAGCTGTGTCCTCGAGTGAGATGGAGGAGCCAGCAGATGGCAGAGTGGTTACATTGCTGGATTCCCACATGGCCCTGCCACCACTGGAGCCCTGGACTGGTGGCTTGAAACTCACACCAGGAGTGTGTGCGTGGGTGCCCAAGATCCTGGGAGGAGAACAGTAAAAGAATTGTGGTGTGACCATCCACCCTGGGGGGGTGATTTCTCACTTTCTGTTTCATTGTCTTTGTCTCTCTCTCTCTGGTGAGTGCACACACCCTACGGCAAAAACCTCTCGGGGGGAAAAAAAAAAGGATGAGTTGGGAAAAAAAAAGAAACATTTTTCATTGTTTCATCAGGACATACTCAAGTAAAGCTGGCACATGTCTGTTTTTGCTGGCAGTATGTGTGTTGGAAACTCAGTTACTTCCAGGACAGTGTGATGCCACTGCCTATAATATAATAAAGCTCCTGCAGTTTTGCCCACTATTGCTTTGTTTCATCAGTTTAAAAAGGTAAATGGTTTCTTAGTATTGTTCTGAAAATCACTTCTGGCCTCAGATTTCCAGAAAAATTCTCAGGAAACTTAGGTATTTGTGCAACATACCTAAGAAGGGTTGATACAGACTAATCCACAATTATTTTTTATATGTATGCATATGCATATCTGTGTGTGGTGTGTGCCTGTGTGTAACAAATACACATAAATTCACATATATGTGTGTGTGTGTGTGTGTGTGTGTGTGTGTGTGTACGCATTTCTTTTTCAGATTACATGAATCTCAAATCTAGGTAATTCAACCAGGTGTCTGATATTGGTGCCCACTGAAGATGAGGTAGGGTGGGTTGTAGCATAGGTGTGACAGTTAGTGTATTTGAAGATGGACCTGTTATTTATACGATACTAATGAGGTTTAATAACTTTTGCATAATAACAGAGGTACTACAGTCAGATAAAACCCTGTTGAAATCCAGACTTCACTTCTCACCAGTTGTGTGATTTGTTTTGTTTTGTTTTTTGTTTTCCCCATAGGGTGTGTGCACTTGCCAAAGAGAGAGGGAAAGTGAGAAATAACCCCCTGGGGAGATGGCCATGTTGCAATCCCTTGTCCTCTACTCTCCTCTTGAAATTTTGGGCCTGCACACACACACACTCGTGGCATGAATTTCAAGTCACTGGGCCTGGTACTTGAACTACAGTCAGCCATGTGGTAGTTTAGCACCTTCATCACCTTTCCACCTGCTGGCCTCACCAGTTGTGTGATTTATAGCACCTGTCTGAACATTTCTGAGTCTCAGTTTCTGCAACTGTGAAATAGAAATAATACAAATGTAACTCCTCAGACTATCTGAAGATAAATGAGATTTTAAAACTATTGATAGAGGGGCCTCAGAAAGTGCATTGTAGTAGTTGGTTTGTCCAGCTTTCTGATCTAATGAGTGCAGAGATAAACTCACCCAGCAAAAATGACTGTCTTTTGGTGGGTGATAGTGGGGGGGGGGGGTGTGCTGAGAGTGAAGCTTGCTCCTTTCCTCCAGTTCCTACTATATACACAAACACCCATATAGATTTTGATGAGCAAGGGAAGAAATTAGGTCCTTTATCTGTTTCCTTAGTCACAATTGAACTGTGAACGCTCACAGGAAGAGCCTCATATAGTTCATATAGCTATTTCAATACTCATTACTTTGTGTCATCAAAATTACAGAGACTTTTGCAAAAAAAAAATTATGAAGTATGAGAGTTTTATCATAGCTGAGTTTCTGTAGTATCAAATTTTCTCCTAATCTATTTATGCATCAAGAAGAAAAAAATAAATTAAAAGGTAGGATTAATTATTTCCATCTTGAATATTAAATACCTTAACCTCAAAACCCAGCTAAAGTTTTTCTTCACAAATTCATGCTTTTAGAAGAGACAAAATAGTGAATTCAGTTCATATATTATCATACACTCAATTCACTATCTTTCTTTTATATTTTATTAACTCCAACAAGTGCATTTGTTTGTTTGTTTTTTCTGCTACAGGGCATGTGTACTCATCAGAGAGAGACAGAGAGGGAGAGAGATAAACTGAGAAAGCACCTGCAGATGGGGAGACCATGCCACAACTCCTCTCCTCTCCTCTTGGGATTTTAGACATGTAAGCATGCATGCCCAGTGTGTTTTTCAAGCTGACAGGTCTGAGACTTGAATCGAGTAGTCAACCATGTGAGATACAGTTGTCTTAACCACCATGGCTGGCAATCTATGTTTATTTTAAGTGAAATTTCTATCATTTGACTGTGTTAGTTATGGAGAAAGAGACAGATGGCCACACACAGAATCAGCGTGCTCTCTCTAGAGTGTGCCTGGTGCTCACATTTTCCCAGCATCGGCTTCCCGGATTTCAGGTCAGAATGAATGGGAAGGAACGAAGGATACCATGCTGAAAGGTGAAAAATGCTGTTTTGTCTTCCATAGTGCAGTTTAAAAAAAATAAAATCTAAGCCAGCAAAGGTTTGTAGATGGTATACAGCTGTTGGTTAAAAAAAATAATTTAAACAGTGGGACCAGGAGATGGCATAATGGTTACATCACTGAACTCCCACATAGTTGACCACGGTTTGAGTCCTTGACCTGGTGGCTTGAAGCTCACACAGGACACATGTGCTTGGGTGCCCAAGATCCAGAGAGAAGAATGGAGGAGAAGGGATTGCAGAGTGGCTATCCCCCCTGGTGGGTTATTTCTCGCTTTTTGTGTCTCTGTCTCTCTGTTTCTTTCCTGCTCTGCACCTATGCACTATAGCTAGAAAAAAAAAAAAAAAAAAAGATAAAGATTAAGCAGTAACTTCTTGAATTCCAATGATTCTAATATTCTTGTCCCATTACACACAAGATGATTTCCCAGGATTTTTTCTTCTATAGATACTTAAAGATGATTTGCCCACAACTGTTCACTATTTTTTGTCTGAGCCACATTAATCATATTGAGAAAACATTATCTGGTATATATAACAAAATGAAACATATGGCATATTTCAGTATATTGGCTTTGGTATTAATTTACAAATGATATATTATTTATAAAGCAGAACACTGTCTAAAAAGAACTTCACTGAATTTAATAATTTATTAGGTATTGGCTTTATTAATATATTGAGTTGTTGGAAATGTCATGACCTATTCTTCTATGATTTTCTATGCAAAAATGCATCATGACTTTTCCAACAACTCAATAGATGTAGAAAACCAAAAGGTGATAATATGCTATGGTAATAGAGATACGTTAAGTTTACATTCTGATGTACTATTTGTTGGGAAATTTGCTCTAAAGCAATTTGTGGCATTTAACAAAAGTCATAAAAATATTCATCTCTTTTGACTTACTAATATTATCATGTGTTATCTATACCAAAGGAAAAGCTACGATTCATGTTGAAAGAATCAACATAGAATTTAATACTAATAAAACCTTGTTTTTCTCTAAGTAGCCAAATAAAATGAATTTTTTTTTTCTTTTAGGATTTTGAATATATTATCTCATTCTCTCCTAATGTACATAGTTTCTGCAGAGAAATTCACTATCACCTGATGGGATTCCCTTACATGTGATGTGTCACTTTTCCCTGCTTTTAAAATTCTTGGACATTTAACAATTAATCATAATATGCCCTGGAAGCAGGACTTCTTTGGGTTGAATCTGTTTGGGGATCTTTGAGTTTCTTGTAGTTTGATGTCCATATCTCTTTCAATACTTGGAAAGCTTTTAGCAATTATTTTATTAAATAAGTTTTCTGCTTCTATCTTTGTCTCTTCTCTTTCTGGAACTCACATAATGTGAATGTTTATTTGTTGACTGGTATTCCATAAGTTCCAGAGGCTTTTTCTTCATTCTTTTGTTTGTTTTATCTTTATTTTATATATATATATATATATATATATATATATATATATATATAATATATATAAATTTATATACAAATATATATTTATATATATTATATATATAAATATTATATTATATATTATATATATTATATAAATATTTATATATTTATTTATTCATATATTTATTTTTATATATTTATATATATTTATTATATATAAATATATATTTATATATTTATTTATATATATTTATATATAAATATATGTATTATATATATATTTATTTATATATTATACATATATAAATATATGTTTTTAATATATTTATTTATATAAAATATATATTTCTTTTTATGTATATATATTTATACATATATATATATATTTCTAGTGACTTCAAAATACTTATCTTCAAGGTCTGAGATTCTTCTATATGATCGAGTTTTCTGCTGATGCTTCCTATTGTATTTTTTTATTTTATTTATTGAGTTCTTCAGTTTGAGAATTTCTATTTAGTTATTTTTATGATTTCTATTTCTTGGTTGAATTTCTTATTCTGGTCTCAAATTGTTCTTCTGAATGAAATAAAATGAAATTTTATTGTCTGTCTTATATCTTCTTATGTCTTCCTGAGTTTCCTTAGAAGCATTATTTTAAGTTCCTTTTCATACATTTCAAACTTTTCTTTTTTGTGGGATTTATTACTACAGAATTATTGTGTTCCTATGGAAGAATACATATTATTTGTTTGTTTGTTTGTTTTTCACGTTTCTTGTGTTTCTACATTATATCTGCACAGCTAATGTGACGGTCAGTCATCACTTAAAATTGTATGTGGTAGCTTTGTTATGGGAAAACTTTTTCCTGAGGGTATGACTTATACTGTTGAGTAGGTAACGAATTTTGGGTTGGGTTTTGAATGAGCAGAGCAGTAGAATTTCTTTTGGCTCTAATTAATGTCAGTGATGTCTGAGAGTGTCTCAGTGTTCTAGACTAAGAGTGTTTGTGGTAGTAGTGATGCAGCTTTTGGGGAGTGGAGGTCACCAACTCTGATACTCGGCTCCCAGCAGTGTTAGGAGCCAGGGGATCCTGACAATCCCAGTGGTGGAGAGAAAGCATGTACCAGAGGCAGTGCCTGGGTTGGCCTGCAGTGCCTAGGGGTTTCCTGCAGCGTGTGGTGAAGCTACAATGAGTATCTGGACAGGGGAGACCCCTGTGGAGTCCCTTTCCCAGGGTTATGCAGCTGTATGAATTTCACTACAGTCTGGGGCTGAAGACTTCAGATCCTCATGTATCTAGGAATGCAGACATCCATAGTGTAATAGGGTGATTGGGGATTTCTTATTCACTCTGTCTCAGCCATGGGGTGTCTTTTCAGACTTGTTAGGCCAATCTTTTTGAGTATTTCACTTCTATCTTTATACTGTCATCTCAGATCTTTGTGTTTCATAGGCATCACACATTTCCTTGGTGGATTCCTGTGTTTCTGCTTAGATATTCCATTACTTACTTGCTTAAGTGGGGTTGTCTAATGCAATCATCATGTATTATACCTGTCTATACCATGTATGGGCAGTCATCTGTATGCACATAAATAATTAGCAACCTATGGTGGGAATAAGACTTCCTAATATGTATTTTGGAGGCAACCTAAGAGCTTTTTCTAAAATTGTTTTGTTCATGCAAACTTCATCGCACTCCTAAAACCAGTGCCTGACCCTAAAACTGAGTGTACATGAGGAAGCATGAAGCCATGAAGGTTTCTCACTTCATTACTAGATCATGGTATACTTTTTACTTGTGTCTTATCATGATTTTGCTTCTGGGATGTTAAAATATATCTAGAAATCTTGATATCCCAAGTAAAGAAAAACATGTAAAATGAAGCAAAAATATGAAATAATAAATGAAAATTTTGTGAAATGAAATTTTCTGTATTATTTAAATAACCTTGAGGATTTTCCAGAGTTGCCATAACAAATCACCACAGTTGAATGTCTTAAAAAAACAGAAATGCATTCTCTCATGGTTTAGAGGCTGGATGTCTGAAATCATGATGTCAACAGAATTTCATGGAAGTGTTATTCCATATCTCTCACATCTATTGTCAGTTTTTGGCATTCCTTGACTTGTGGATGCATCATGCCAATTTCTGCATCCATCTTCACTTGACCTCTTCACTGTTTCTTGGTGTGTTCTCTTTTTCTGACACTTCTATAGACATTCCTCATTGGAGTTAGCCCTCTCCATTCCAGGATGATCTAATTTAGAGACCCTTACTTTAATTACATTTTCAAGGGGGGAGTGTCACAATTTAGTCTACCTATCAGGATGAAAATTAAAGTGGAAAAGATAAGCCCCTAAAATGGATTATTGCCTTGCCTGTCATATCAATGTCATAATGTACAATGGAGGTCTCAAAAACAGGTGCTTTTGGTATGAGGATGATGGGAAACCAAATAGAAGGCAGACTAAAATGTGCACAAGGGTGTGTCACCCAGTTACTGAGAAATAACATACTGATGGAGTGACTGGTTCATGATGAAACATAAAAGCAGCTGTCTAAAAGCCATTTCTGATGAAAGAGAGTACCCTAAAAATTCAACACAAAATGCTAGAATGACTGGGGATTTTGCAATCCTTGTTTCCTAGTTCAAGGTCTCTTCCTTCTGGTTTTATGTTGATTTTTTTGAGCATTTTAACTTCATTAAATTCACTGAGAAAATGAAAAATACTGACTTGACCTTAGGATATTTTTGAGAGAGCGTGACAAATAGGCCCCTAGTACATGAAACATGGCAACCTTGTTTTTGATCCAGAACATCTATCATTATTTATTTTATAATCCATGTAAATGTTGGGTCTACAAACACCAATAAATGGCCTTTACTTTCTAGCTCTCTTTATGTCATCACACAGAGTCATGGAAGGCTCTAGAAAAGGTCTCACTCCATAATAATGCCAAGGATTATTGCTATCACTCCTGACAGGGGTCTTTCAGGATGTCATCCAATGCTCTGAAATTGCCAAGACCCTAGCACCTTTTTCAGAAACTACATCTGTGCCTTTATAGTGAATTTTTCCTCAAACTGACCAAATGTAGAAGACAGATTACTTAATAGGAAGTGTAGCCTTCCCCTCTCAGTAGATGGACCCACAAGGTAACACAAACGGTCATTCAGAGAGGGCTAGAGGTAACTAGAATCAGAACAAAGGGCACTAGTAACTAGTCATGGTGTACAGTACTAGCAGCTGTGTTGACCTCTCCACACACCTGCTGGGGATGGTTCAGCCATCTGACCATGTGTTTTGGTCAGTACTGCCTCTGTCTAGAAGGACTGTAGACAGACCTTTTCTTGCTTCTTTTTGTTCTTTTTTCTTTGCTTCCATAGCTTTATCCCTTTTCAGGCCAACTCTTTCCTTCATCAGATTCTTTGATACTGTCAGTCATGTCATAGCCAAACCCTGCTGTTCTGGTACCAATCTGAGCCTTTACAGGGAAGATTTGGTGATTGGAGGGTTATAGACTCCTTTGACCATCAGGGTATAGCAAGATTCTTGCCATAGAGAATCACCTGCATATTCAAGCCCTGAATCAATTGTCTGAGTTCTATCTGTGATCATCTAAGAATCCATGGAATCCTGGTTACGAGTCCCTGATGTAAGGTGACTATTTATGCTCTAAGCCAGCGTGGGCTATTTCACAGGTACCGCAGCTTTCTATTCCCAAGGTCACTCACTCTTTTTGTCCCCATGAACTCCCTTCACTGGTAGATACAGCTAAAAAAGTGTGATGATGAGTTCCCTTTAGGCTATCAGATATATAATTTGTTTAATTACATTTAATAAATTTATTTATGCATGGTTCACTTTTGAATGTGAGGGAAGAAAGGAGAAAGGAAGGTTAAACTCAAGAGTGTAGTACAAGAACTGAGGTATAATTTTAAGAAAGAAACATCTGGAAACATAAAGGAGTATTCTGAAAGGACAAAGTATAGATACTCATTCTTATGCTTGTCATCAGTGCATGATGTAGTCATCACATGTCTAGCCATGGCCAGTCTGTTGAGCCTTGAGACTATACCATGAGGCCAGATAACTTCTTTTTGTTCCAGCCTACCCTAATTTATCTCTAAATGGATAAGCTAGGTATGAACCTAAAACAACTTATTTCCCCAGAACAGAGAAAAAGCCTATAATCAATAAGTGCCATGCTGGCTTAAAGAAGTACAAGAGAGGATCGCATCAGTAAATAAATTCCGTGCTTGCTTCTCCCTGCATAACTCCCAAACCACCTGGGCCTGACATTTCAAAAAAAACTAAGGTCAGGAAAGTAGAGCTAAACAGACACCTGGAGTCTCAAAACAGCAATGCTTGCCTATGACAGCACATGTATGTCTATTATATTATTCTCTACCTCTTTTTATATGAAAGAACTATTTCGTAATAGATTGTAAGAGTACATGCAAAAGATTTTGGTATAAAAATATGGCAAGTTTGGTATGTGTTTATGTTACTGGGAAAGGTAATCTCCCCACATTCCCATCCTAGTAACTCCCAGGAAGCCATCCATAGGAAAGCTAATGATTAGTGCATGGACACCTCATATATGCAGACACTTTGTTGGCATAATTTACCATCCAAGTGTAGGAGGCTCCACTTGATTTGTTCCATCAAGTGCAAGATTTAAATGATTTGAGGTCTGATGGGAAGATTCCACTGGAAATCTCTTTGAACCACTGACTGAGTAGAAGCTTTTTTATTTTTAGGGAGAAGAGGTAGGCTGGTTCAATGTTCCATGGGTGAAATTAAAATCTCTTGAGATTTGGATTGTGCTGGAATTAAACAAGGAAGAAAAAAAAACATGTGAGAAAGAAATCAAGCCATTTCACTTTCTCTAAGTTTTCATGGTACAAGGTCACTGCTAGATGCCCATGGCACAGAAAGAGAGGCAGTCTTCACCACTCATTTAAAAAGAAAAAAACAAAAAGAAAAGAAAGAAAAAAAGGAAAAACTCAGAACTCAGAAGAGCTTCAGAACCTGAAAGACTCCAAAGAACAATGCCTTCTGTTTGTAGCTCAGAGAATCTGCCACATTTGAAGTGGAACAACTTTGGGAGTGAAAGCAGAGCTTCTCAGAGACATGGCAAAGATACCCTGGGGAAATGCACACACAAAGGCAGGTGATGCAGTTTTTATTTCAAATAAAATGGAATTCCAGGGAGAAAATATCCAAACAGATAAGATACTCCTCTGTTGACCAAATGGACAGACAATAATCCACCGTGTGCAGTAAGGAGCTTTATAGATGACCATTCTTTCCAAACACAAGAAAATCCATTAGAATACAACAGGGAGTAAGAGAAACAGAATGATGAGGGATTTCAGCACATGCCTCTCGGCCTTTGGCAGATCAAGTAGAACAAAAAATAAATAAGGGCGCAGAAGAGTTAAATAATTTAATCATTAAAAATAGAATAGCAAAGATTAGAGAAAAACTCCATTTCAAACTGAAGAAATAAAATGAATTCTACAGCTTACAATTATTTTTTTAATATATAAAAATAGGAATGTCTGACAATTCCTTAAAATTCTTAAGTAGATTGTCACTAGCTTCATGTTCAACCCTAACCCTCCTTGAGGCCTGTCCTGCCTCAGTCTTACCTCCACTGAACATTTACTCTGCAGCCTAGTTACATGAAATTGTTTTCTTTGTCTTATACATGCCACACAAACGTACAAATTTAACCTCTGCCTTGAACACCCTTCCTCCTTTGCAAAAGCAAAATAAAATAACAACAAAAATAGGGTTTCATGATCTAGTCTCCCACAACAAATGCATATGTACATGTATCTATATAGCAGCTATGGCATGCCAACAATTGGAACCTATACAAATTAAGATTCCAAGAATTTATAATCTCAAGGTCATTGATAGAGGAAAAGAAGAAAGCATGGATAAAAATGCTGATGGAGTATGAACTAGAAAACGTCACACTAGTTTACGATCAAATGCAAGTGGCCCATAGATATTTAGTGGGCATCCATGTGTCTACATTTGTATGAAAACACATGGCTGTCTTTGGAAATATTCAACTCATTCCCTGATATGTGAGTAGATAAGTCTACATACTAAAAACTGTAATGTCTCTCTATACACTTAAAAGAATAGCGAAAATAAATAAAACTATTATAATGCCATATGTTGGTGAAAATGTAGAGAAGCTGGATCTTTCTCACATTGCTGAGGAGAATGTAAAATGAAGCAGCTGCTTCAGAAAATAGTTTGGTAGTTTCTTATAAAACTTAATACATACTTAACACCTGATGTAGCAATTTGAGTATTTATCCCAGAGAAATGTTCACGAAAACCTATGTTCATGAAAATTAAATAAAAGTGTAAGAATGTTCTTAGCAGCTTTACTCATAGTAGTCAAATTTTGCAAACAACCCAAATGTTCAACAGATTAATGATTGAAGAATCTCTGATCCAGCCATCCAACGGACTATTCAGCACTAAAAAGAAATAAACTTTTTTATTTTTAATTCTCCAGAGAGCATATGCACTCATCACAGAGACTTTGGAACAGGCATGCCCATGTGCAAGGTGTGCTTTTAAAATTACTGGGTCCAGGCCTCAAACCACATGGTTGCCCATGTGGGCTCCAGCTTCATTGCCCACTAGGCCACGGGGCTAGCCCAAGAAATGAATCATGTGTACAGTAATCTGGATGAATCTGAAAGGCATTGTGAATAAAATCAATCTGAAAGGCATTGTGGAAAAAGTAAAACTGCAAAGGTTATGTTTATACACAATTTTCAGAATGACAAAACTATACAGATGAGGAATGAATTGGTGGTTTCCAGGGGACAGGAATGGGGGTAAGGTGGAGCTGGGTGCAAATACAAAGGGCTAGCAACAGGAAGTTCTTCTGTGGTGATAGACCAGTTATATATCTTTACTGTTGTGGTGGGTACATGAAACTATAATGGAATGAAATTAAATAGAACCACGTACATACAAACACACATATACACGAATATGAGTTTAAAATGGTAAAAAAAAAAAAAAAAAAAGAATCAGGTATATCCATTATGGGTAAATCTAGTTAATATTGAGTTGCCAGAAAAACCATGATGTATTTTTTTTAATGTTTTTCTATGCAAAAACGTGTCATGGCTTTTCCAACAACCCAATAGTAAGTTCTGGTGTTATTTTCCCAGCTTTACAGCTGTACCCTGGCTGCCTAAAACCTCATTGTTGAGAAAACCTGGGTGACAAGAATACATTTTTACAACTTTCTGTGAGTCTGTATTTCAAAATAAATAGTTTTTAGAAAGCAATACTAAAAGACAGCAGATAGATATCTGAACTAAATATACATTAGACATTAAAATGTTGTGGGAGTTTAGAGATGAGAGATCACCTTTGAAATGAGAGATCACCTGAGCTTGGGGAAGGCTTCATGGAGGAGATGGAATGTGAGCTTAACATCAGAAATTCAGTCTGGAGCAGTAGAAATAATTTTCAGTAAGTCAAAACACTGTCAACCATTCCAGAAAGAGGAAAATTATACTCCCAGATCACAAAATATGGGGTACAGAGGCAAAGGGATGTACAAATTGTGTGTAAGTATGGAAATAAAATGTGTAAATAAAGGAGAAGTTTTGTTTACTTATATATTTATTCTATGAACAAGAGAAACAGAGAAAGAGAGAGAAAGACAATACCCCCAACTGAGTTGTTTTTTTTTTTTTTTTTTGAGAGATTTTTCGCTATAGGGCACGTGCGCTTGCCAGACAGAGAGAGACAGAGAGACAGAAAGCGAGAAATCACCCCCCAGGGGGGATGGTCACGCCGCAATCCCTTCTCCTCCATTCTCCTCTTGGGATCTTGGGCACGCATGCACATGCGCCCAGCGTGAGTTTTAAGCCACCGGGTCCAGGACGCAAACCGCAGTCCACTATGTGGGAGTCCAGCGACATGGCCATTATGCTAACTGCTGGTTCCCCCAACTGGGTCTTGATGCCACAATGCACCCCCACCATCAGCCAGCACTGAGTCATACTCAGGGAGGTCTCCAGATGTGAACCAAAGCTTTTCCCATGTGGAACAGCCTCACAGAATGTCATGTTTTACCACTGTGCTACCATATGGTCCCAAGGTCCCAACCTATGGAAACATAGGTTGCAGCAAGATTATAAAATATCTTAAGTTTTTAGTTGTGGTTAGTTGAGTTTAATGTATTGATAGAAGCCATTGGAATTTGCAAGTGAGAGGATTCCTTCTTCTGCCATACCAAAAGAAGCACTTTAGAAAGCCGAGCCTAGCAGAGGTCCAAATCAGATCAGAGTAGAGAAAGAAGGAATCAGCTAGAACACTACTATCACACAGCCTAGCATAGCTTCCTGATCAAGCGTGAGCAAAGGGGACAGTGCTGGAGCTGGAAAGGACACATCTATTTGAAAGATGTTATGATTGTTGACCGAAAAGGACCAGATCCCTGCTTGGTTATGGAGGCCTGAACTCTACCCAAGGTTGAACCTGGGACAGAAGACTAGCAGACGGAGGGCTTTTTAAGGGAAAGGTGCCACATTTCGCTCTGTCACATTGAGTGCAAAGGGATGGCATGTCATTCAGTTAGAATATCTGCACACTTCCAGAGACATGAGACTGTGGCATAAGGTAGGATGATTGGAGCTCTTTAAGAAATAATGAAACAGCCCAACCAGATGAAATCTGAAAGGGTAACAATGGACAAGACAGTAAAAGATGAAGGATAGAAGTGTGGGAGACCCTGCATGTACAGACACCCCCATACAGAGTCTAGACAATTAGAAACTATTCTTCATTTATCATGTTTTATTCTTCTCAGAGCCTGTCATCATGCAAGACAGGCCCAGGCTTGGCCGCATTCCCTGCATAACCTCCTCACTCATCCTCCCCACCACTTCCTTAACAACCTCCTGCCAGCGCTGCCACCACTGTTGTCAAGGTGGAAGCAGGTGCACTGCATCAGCCATAGCAACCAGCTTGAGATCCCAACAGAAGGAGATTTGGGGAAAATTATTTATTGTCCCAGTGGCTACACGCAGCCTCTCTGAGTCCATAGCCCTTGCCCATACAATTAATCTTGATTGCAACTTCTCAAAATAGTGCACCCTCATTTAATTGTCAGCTTGCGTTGTTTTCTCTTAGAGATTCCAAAAAAAATCACAGTAGCTCTGACTTATTTTGGGGGGCTGTTTGTTTTGAGGTATTTTTTTCTTAGCAGGAAGCTGGGGGATGCTTCCTGTGACTAGCAAAATTTTCTTAGATCTTCCTAGAGGATCAAGCTGGGCCATTTTATGCTACTGTTTGGTTTTTAATGAGAAGGTGAAAGGAAGAGGGAGGAGTGGGGCAGATGGGAGCTGCAGCTGCCTTTCCATGTCTCTGCCAAACACCCAAAGGGGTTTGTGTTAGGGGGAGGGGAAGGGGGCTAAATGAGACCTTTGTACAGAGAATGCTTATGTCAGGAAGCCTTTCTGCATGTTCTCATTATGCTTGAACATCCTTTCACGTGTAAGCTAGAAAGGAAGTGGTGCTTCTTTCCCCTCCTAGATGAGAATCCCTCACCACGAGGAACTATGAAGGTCTGAAGCATTTTTAGCTCTTTGGAAAAAAGCAACAGCTCTACCAGGGATTCCACGCGCACAAACAAAAGAAAAACTTTTGAAATTTACTGCCATTTACTCTGACAGTGGGATTGTGGCCAGTTGTAGGCCAGAAAATTTGGCCTTTGGTAACAGACAGGGTGGAAAGACATTTTGATTCACCCTTGTTCAGGAGGATACTACACTGCTCAAAGGTGAATCAGAGATTTTTTTAATTAATAGGTGCTTCAACTTAAGACACTAAGCTTGTATTAGTTTGTCAAAAACAAAACAATTTTATCTTTTTGCTTTAAAGTAATATGTGTTAGTTATAAAAGATTCAAACAAATCAGTAATAAATTAAGTAGAAAGTAACTATTATTCATAATTCATCACTAACAACATATTTACTTTTAAGACATTTCAATCTTTATTCTTTCTTTCTTTCTTTCTTTTTTTTTTTTTTTTTTTTTTTTTTTTTTTCCCAAGAGAGGTGTTTGCTATAGGGTGCATGCACTTGGCGGAAAGACAGGGACAGAGAGACAGAAAGCGGGATATCACCCCCTGGTAGGATGGCCATGCCACAATCCCTTCTCCTCCATTCTCAGGCTCTTGAGCATGCAAGCACTAATGCCCAGTGTGAGTTTAAGCCACTGGGTCCAGGACTTGAACCACAATCGACTATTTGTGAGTCCAGTGATATAACCATTATGCCATCTGTTGGTCTCAAAACATTTTAATTTTTATTCTATCTGGGGGCTAGCAGGTGGCATGGTGATTGGGGATGTTGGACTCTCACATGACTGACCAAGGTTCGAGTCCTGGACCTGGTGGCTTACTTTCTTGCTTTTTTTCTTCTCTCTCTCTTTCTCTCTCTCTCACAGACACAGTCCCTCTCTAGTCAAATTAAAAATAAATAGATAAGTTAAATAAAATGATTCTTAAAAAAATTGTTCTTCCATATGGATATTGTCTTATTATCTGTTATTGTGTCACTAACAGAAATATCTGACACTAGATGAATTTAAAAGAATAGAGGTTGGGACCAGCAGATGGTGTAAAGGCGACATCGCTGGACTCCCACGCAGTCAACCTCAGTTCGAGTCCTGGACCCATTGGCTTATACTCATGCCGGGCGTGTGTGTGTGTGTGTGCCCAAGATCCTGAGAGAAGAATGGAGGAGAAGGGATTGTGGCATGACCATTCCCTCTGGGGGGTGATTTCTCACATTCTGTCTCTCTGTCTGTCTCTGTCTTTCTGGTGAGTGCACATGCCCTATAGCAAAAACCTCTCCAGAAAAAAAGAAAAAGAGAAGAACAGAGGTTTATTTTGACTTGTAGTTCTGTGACTGGGAAGTCTACAGGCAGCACAAAAAGCAGAACTTTGAACAGAGCAGAGCATGGTCTGTCCACATAGCTGTTCATCCCTTTCTATGTCTCATTCCTTTACTTACATATTCACCAGAACTCAATCATACAAGGCTACACCCTAATGACATTATCACACCCAAACACCCCACCCTGGAACACAATAAAGGAATCGTGCTTACTCTTAACACTTTTACAATTCAATCAATACAATTAAGTCTCAACACATGAATTTCTCAGAGACATCTAATTACTGTTCACTAAGGCCAAATTCCAAAACTTAAAACTTGGGGGACAAACCATTATCCAAGCCATAATAAGTATATAGAGTTATTTATATACAAAATGAGGGGTTGGGAGGAAGAGAAAGAAATTTTATAAACGTACATTTTACAAGTAAAAACTGGGCCGGCCATGGTAGTACAGCAGTGGTACAACGCTCCATGATACTGAGGCTATGTGGGAGGGCTCCTGGTTCATGTCCTGAGGTCATCCAGTCCAGCCAGGCATGCGCAGATGCTCATGATTCTGGCTGGCTCAGGTTGGGGGTGGATTGAAGTGTGACGGTCCTGTAGGGGATCTCTCTCTTGTTCATGAAAGAAGTAAATTAACTTAAAAAAAAAAAATCAGGGCTAAAAGATGACTGGATCTCACATGGCCAACTGTACGGTTTGAATCCTGGACCTGATAGCTTGAAAAACATGCTGTGTGTGTGTGTGTGTGTGTGTGTGTGTGCATGCTCTTAATCCCAGAGGAAAATGAAGAAGGGACTGCGGTGTCGCTATCCCCCTTAGGGGATGCCTTCTGATTTTCCTCTTTCTCTCTGTCTCTGCCTGTCTTTGACAAGCATATGTGTCCTATAACACACACAAGTTGATTATGTCATACAGGCCTTTTTATTCAACTGATGATATATTAAGGGTATTGTTATGAACTGAATTTCTTCCTTACTTTCTGACAAATTCATATCTTAAAGCCTTGACTCCTAATGTGACTGTATTTACAGTCACAGGATCTTTAATGAGATGATTAAGTTTAAATGGATCATAAGGTTGAAATCGTAATCCGATCTAACTGGTGTCCTTATAAGAAGAGGAAATCAGGACATAGATACACAGAGGGAAGACCATGTGAAGATACTGGAAAAAGAGGCTATCTATGACCCCAGGATGAAGGCCCCAGAGGAAGCCAACCCCACTTGCACCATGATCTTGGAAATTCCAGGCTTCAGAACTGTGAAGAAAATAAATTGTTGTTGTTTAAGCTACCCTGTCTGTGATATTTTATTACTGCAACTCTGGCAAACTAATACAAGTATCTTGGGGCCAGCAGATGGCATGGTGGTTAAGGCACAGGACTCCCCACATGGCCGAACCTGGCAGCTAGCTTTCTCACTGCTCCCTCCACCCCCACTCTATTCCTCTCTGGTCAAATTAAATAAATGAACAAATAAATAAATAAATAAACTTAAATACAAACAATTTTTGAAAGTAAGTATCTTTATGAGACTTTAAATACAGTTTTCCATGTTTTAATATTTCATTCTAAGGATGAATAGTAATGACTTACTCAAGTGACCATAAACATTTAAGTTGTGCCTAAAAGCTCTTATTATCAGTAAGATTGCAATGAGCATATTTATACATAAGCTATGCAAGGCTAGATATAGCTCATCAATGTTTTAGGATAAAATATAAGAAATATAATTGCAGGGTCAAAAGATATGCTCATGCAAAATAATTTTACACACGGCCAAGCTGATTTTCCAAAAGACAGTACCTAATGGGATTTTAAGTGCCATTGACCCTGCCTCCTACCAAATTGGACACTTTCAGTTTTTAACATGCTCTGCTAGTAGTAAAACTACTAGTAAAAATGCTAATTTACTGTCCTAACAAAGGATGTTGAGTACCTTCATATTTTATTATTTACATTTCTCTTTCTTCTTTTTAAATGATCTCTCTATACTCTTATTATTTTTGCTGAGATATTTTAATGCTTACATGAGCTCCTGTTACCTCACAATAACCCTTTTCTTTATTATGTTACATTATTTTGCAGTTTGCCATTTTTCTCTTAACTTTCTTTTGCTTGTTTATGTGCTTGCTTCTTGCCATACTGAATTTCTAAAATGTTAGGTAGTCAACTGCAACTACAGTGACTCAGGCAGTAGGGCACTACTGTGTGATAGTGGAGTCCTATGGGAAGGACCCATATTCAGATCCCAGGTCAACCTGAACATTGAGTATGCTAGTGTAGCCATGAGCCTGGATGGCGGGAAATTTAGAGGTGAGATGATATGGTGATAGTAAGACTGTTGAGGGACCCCCCCACACACACACACACATACACAGTCTTAGAAGCTTTTATTCTTCTTAAAAGAGTCCAGACAGTGGCACGGCAGTGACATGAAATGCGGGTAGCAATCCCACATGGGAAGGTTCCTGTTCAAGTTTGCAAATCTCCCTGGGTAGGCTGTCCACATGCTTGCCCATGACCCAGGCCTGGCTGGGGGTGAATTGGGCTCCTGTTGGAGATTCTCATTTTATATATATATATATTTATATATATATATATATATATATATATATATATATAATATATATATATCTATAATATATCTATAATATATCTATATATTATATATAATCTATATATCTATAATATATAGATAATATATAGATATGTATCAATCAATATACATAGATATATAGATAATATAGAGAGATATATATCAATCACTAACTCTTAGAAGAAATAATTAACAAAATTTAAAAACTTCATTTTTAATTTGTAAAGTCAAATATAGTAAGTATCACCTAGACTATTTATGGCTTGGGTATCAAGCAATTTTTTTTAAAGTTTTCACCCAACATTTTTCCAATGGTTTATAAATCTCAGGGGAAAAGCAAAGATTAAGGAAGTTTGCTACAAACGTCATTTGGAATTTTTTCTCAGTAGAGTTTGTACTTTATTGCTAGAACACATCCAAACAGCCATGCCCGACAGGCTTAGGGAATGTTAATGCTGGAGATGCCCATTCCTCTGGGTCCCCAGTCACCATGAGTCATCATCAGATAGATAGTACCACTGCATCCTGGGAACTTGTTAGGTATACAGCCTACTGGGTCTCCCTCTAGACTTACTACATCGGCCACACAGGTAGGGCCCAGCCACCCCTTCCTTGCTCCATTCTGAGACACTCTGCTCTGGTAGTAGCAGACAGAGCTGCTTCCTGACTTGATCTTACATGCTCATCTCCCAAGCATTTCAAGTGGGTTAAACCCTGTATCCAGTCTTGGTCATTAAGAACACACCTCTTCAGATGAAAGCGTTCTAGGTGAAGCTCAGTTGCTGGTTCCATGGACACACCCCCCCACACACACATGGGTGCAAAGGTCTAGTTATCTCTGTGCACTGACGTAACTGTGAAAACCAAACAGGGTTCAGAAAGAGAGACACACTGAGAGTGAGGGCTCACTGTTGTGTCAGACTCACAATTCCCTCTCCTTTGTGCACCTAAGACTCTGAGAAGAAGCAGGTGCTGCTGCCAGTGCCCAAAATCTCTCTCGGCAGGACACTTCCATGTCAAATAGATCAGATCCAACAAGGTAAACCTCCAGAGCCTGTTGCATAAATATTCTCCCAAGAGAAGAATGCTATGATTTTTCTTCAAGGGAAACTGCATGTGATGCTGTTAAACATTATTTAATATCCTTGTATATTTTAAAACATACTTAAATGCTTTCTATGCCTGTTTTATACATGTACACATGACAATATCCAATATAAATATTCATCCAGGAGGACAAAGCTTTGGAGAAATTATAAAGGAAATGTGTTTAATATTTCAACAGATCACTTGTGTGTGTGTGAGTATTTTAGCTTAGGGACCTTAAGCAATCCAAATCTCTGCATTTAAGAGAACTGAATCTCTGAGTTTAAGAGCCCCCAGTCTCTGTGATTAGGAACACACTTACTTGCTAGAAGGAGCAGTGAATGAAAACCACTAAGGTCCCGGCATGCACTGCTTGGCAGTGCTCATTTTCGTTGGAGCTGAATCTTCCTAGCAGGTTTCTGCTCCATTTAGAACCGTCAATACCTCAATTAGTGGCGGCTTACCTCCCCTGGGAGGGACAGTTACACATGTCACTTCACAAGCCTCTGAAGTCTAAAAACCCCCAGCAAGTCGCTTGGTCATGAATATCTCCTGATTAACAGCCATATTTGCCAACAATCGCTCGCTCCCTTCAATTCCTTCCTTTTTAAGAAGTATCAACTGACATAAACAGAAAATGCCGAAGAGATGCGGTCTGCCAGCGGTTAATAGGAAAACCCTTCCACTAATATGCTAGGCAATGGCTTACCTATTTTACTCCTGAATATGAAGCTCATAAACCCACATCACAAAACAAGAAATAGAGCTTATTTTAGGTGTGAGTATGAGTGCTTCCCTGTGACTGAGCCTGCACGTGTGCATGTGCGTGTGTGTCTATGTATGTGCTTGCTTATCCTGGCATTTACTTGAAAGCTAGAACATGACCTCCAGCCCTCAACATCATTAATACTTCAATTTAGTACGTGAGATGAATTTTTCCCCCTTAAAAATTTTTTTTTTAAAAGTGGCAGCCAGTTCTGGCTTTCCTGTGTGTGTTCCTTTTGCTTTCAAAAGAGATGTTTTTCTGTTTGCAAAATCTTCATAGCCTCTCTCAACCAATTATCCCTTTAACAAACCTATAAAATAGGGGAAGAATGTGGAGACCTTCTGAGCACTTTAAAGTTTTCCTTTCTGAGAGATAAATATCTTAATTAAGAAAAAAATTGTGTATTTATTTTTGAATAAACATTGTAAAAAGTGCACGTCATCTTGACTTTCTTATAAAATCTAAGAGAAAAAATTTCAGATAATTCAAATGCTTCAGTGATCCAGGAATTTTCTTCTATGCCTCCAACACACAAACATGCAGGCATGGGAACAGACACCCGGGTACTCGTACACAATAGCACACCTGCTCATATAGGCATACTATGCATGTGCACACACATGCATACATAGATAAGCCCTTCTACCCATCTTAGAAATGACCACTTTGGTAACTTCTGCTTCAAATCCTCTTCTTGGAAAGTAAGTGGACCATCAACCCATTCTTTTCAGATTAAACCAACACAATTTAGCACTTTAAAAAATCCCCCTTTTTTTCCTTTATACTTATATTGTCAATTTTCTAGGTGATATGATGGATATACCTATTCTATTATTTACCAAGTTCATTAATATTTCAGGTAGAAACTACCTAAGTGAATTTTACTTTCAAACATATTTATTTATTGTTCAGGTTTTATGGAAACCATACTTCAACATGCTTAAATCTTTAAGATATCTATGATCCCACCACCTTAATGCTGTTCTTATTTTTCCCTCATAGTCCTTCCTTAAATACATATATAGGAAAAGCTCTTCAGCCTTAGAAGAATGTATAATTTGAAAAACAAGCCATGGATATAAATATTAGCTAAAGGAAAAAGTAACTAATATTTGAAACACTTTATAAGCTACAAAAGAGGCTTCTGACCTCTGTAGTTATTCTGTATTGACATTGTTATCATACCCATTCGACAGATGGGGAGTCAGACTTGGAGTGTATTTGTGTAAGTTTATAGCCTGCGAATTGGTAGAACCAAAACTCATGGCCTGCTCTTCTAATTCCAAAGATTTCTGGTGACACTCAAAATTTGTCCAACCATGTGTGAAAGCTATTTGGAATGACCTCATAAGTTTAAAGAGGTAGCTATACCATAACTGGAAATTTCACTCCTCTGTACATACCTTAGAGAAATTTGTACCTAAGTTACCTGAGTTCACATAAGAAAATGGTTCTAGTCATACTGCTTGCAATGGAAAATATTTGAAACCTCCCAAACAAGTCAACTGTGGGATATTCATTTAAAAATTAATGTATGCCAATGAAAAGAACAGAGGTACTACATATATGTTGTAGATCTCATATAAGTATAACATACAATGAAAAATGCAAGATACAAAAGGATGCAGATAGTATTATGCTGTGTTGTATAGAACAGGCAAGGCTATACTAGGCTGCTTATAAATTTATACACAGGGAGGAAAAGTATGGGCTTCATGGGCTCAATTCTGTCTATGGCCCTGTCATGGTGGAACAGGTGGTAGGTGCTGCTGCATGATGCTGGAGCCTGTATGGGAAGGCTCTGGGTCTGCATCTTGGATATAGCTGAACGGACTGGGCATGCCCAGGAGTGCACTGAGATCCTGGGTGGCTGCAGGACTGCAGGAAAGACCACAGTGTAATGACCCTGTTGGGAATACTTGTTTTCCTCTCTGTCTCTCTAGTTCTAGCTCTTTCTCATGAAGGAAGTAAATAAACTTTAAAAAGATTCTGACTTCGGGCCAACAGGTGGTGTGGTGGTTAAGGCAGCAGACTCGCATGGCTGAATGCATGGTTCAAGTCCCAGACTTGGTGACCTGGAAAACACCCCAGGCACAGGTGCTTGCATGCCCAAAATCTTGAGAGGAGGGAGAAATGGAGAAGAAAGGATCGAAGCATAACCATACCACATGGGGAACGCGTTCTCACCCCCTACCCCGCCATCTCATTTTGCAAGCACACACAAAGCTCTCTAGCATTTTTGTTTTAATTCTGACTTTAACACCTCCCACCTCTGTGACCTTGAAAAATCATTCAGCCTCTCCATGTAGCAATTTCTGCACTCATAAAATCGGCATACTAATAGCGCTTCCCTCCTAAAGTTTCTATAAAGATTAAAAGGGACTGACGTTCTCAGCAATGGCTTAATACATGTGAACTGTAATTACTATCACCATATTTAAATATATATATATATATATATATATATATATATGAAAGATAATATTGAATATATATACATATATATTCAATTTCTTTTATACGTTCAATCACTATACATCACTTAGCTTGTAAAGTTAATTTTCCAACATGAATATATTTCACACTAGTCCAGTTAGGGATACTATACATGTTATCATCAGCTGATAATCTGTTTCTGTCTCATAAATATCACCAGATTTTTTAAAAAGAGCATTGTATGTACTTGATACCAGTATAGTAAAATGATAAAGGCATACAGAAAAAAAGATACAAACCCATATAACTTCATAAGAAAACACAAGTGCATCACATGCACGTCAATGAGAACATATCACTCAAGGCCAAATAAAGAGGGCACTGTGGGAAATATTGCCTCAAATGGAAACCACATGGTCAGAATAGTTTCAAGGGAGAGAAAAAACTACAGAAACAAAAATATGGTGTGGGAGCCAGCCAGTGGCATGGTGGTTAATGTTGCTGAAGCCCACATGGCTGACTGCATGGTTTGAATCCTGGATCTGGGGGCTTGAAAAACATGCAGACATGTGCCTGCATGCCCAAAATCCTTAAAGGAAGAAGAGATGAAGGAGAAAGGATTGCAGCATGACCATTCCCATTGGGGGTGCTTTTTACACTTCTTTCCTCTTTCTCTCTCTGTCTCTCTTTCTCTCTCTTGTGAGTGCATGCCCTCTGGCATATATATATATATATATATATATATATATATATATATATAATTTGAGATCCCAGGGAAACAAAGGCAATGTGCTTTGGCTGCTGTGAAAGTGTGTAAGTCACCACCCCATTAAGTATTAATAGCAAGAAAGAAGCAAAACATTTAAGGGACACAAAAATGGAAAATCGTTGATGTGTATAGTAATATCTTTGACTGGATTAATATACAGTGTATTCATGCTGGGAAAATTCATTTTGTATGCTGTAAAGATATACGGTGATTGAATGTAAAAAAGAAGAAGAAGAAAATAAAAGAAAGAAAAAATAGTGTTAATTATAGGCGAGTTATCTCCTCTCTGTATCTCCACAGCAAACGGCTGTACATAAAGCACCTGCTGAAAAGTTAGAAGAGAGTTTGGATCTAACTACTCCATGTCAGTCCTCAAGCCTTTTGGAAACTGGTAGTTCTGTTTCCATGGAGACTGCTCACCTCCTGAGAACTGTATGGGAATTCTTTATGATGGGGGAGGGGAAGCCAGGGAAGAACCTACTTCCAAGCTTCCCCACATGATTCTTGGCAGGCCAGATATCCCCAAATGTCTGTATTTTTAGTGATCCTCTTCATGAACCACCTGGGTATCCTGGTGACATCTTGGCAGTCTTCCCAGTGAATAATCAGAATTCGTTCATTCACGATAAAAGCCACAGTTATTTTATAATCTAAGCTCAGGGTGACATACCACCGATTCTGCTTGATTTTATTGGTTACTTGAACTGATGACCTAAATAATAGTTTGAAGACTACATAGGGCCACTAAGTTCATGGAAAATGTGTATTTTGGGGAAAAAAAAAAAAACAACTATGCATGTATTTCAAAGAAAGTTTTGCACAAATATTAACTTACTTTGGTTCCGTTTTTCCATGAATTATTTGAAGTCCCCTCATACAAGAATTTGAATTTCAGAAGACAAGACTGCCGAGGATCCTTCTTTTACTAATTAATATTCTGAACTTCATTTATCCATTTTTAATGATGATGTGCTCTATTTTCTTATAATTTTTATTTATTTTTTTTTACTATCATTGTTCACAGGAAATTATTAGGAGATTTTCTTACTGGGCAAAATGACATATCTATGCATATGACCAGACAGAGGGGAAGAAAATAGGAAAAATGACCTGCTTATCTCCATGTGAATTGAAGGGAAATACTGTTTTTAATATCTTTTGGTTAATATTCATATGTGTCATGCAAAATAAATCAACTTCCTTCCAATAGTGTGACTTAAAACAACTTCAGTGTGAATATAATATGAGCCTTAAACGTTCTCTGTCTCTACCCTGACACATTTAATCATGTCAGAAGGCCCTGGCATAGCTGCTGAGAAGTGGAGATGTTGTCATTCTTGTTAAAGCTTAACATCAAATACGACCCACTCTAGCTTGGAGACATGTATTTGATTAATGGTTATAATCAAAGTAACTTCATTATGTAAGCATAATATCCCAGCCAAGGAGATGTTTTAGTATGTGCTAAGAACTTATTAATTCCTGGCTGGAGAAATCATTTTCTTTACATGGATTAAAACTGCCCAGTAGGCAGCCTCACTTACTAAAACTTTTATGAACAATAAGTATTTGGACAGGAGGAATTTTTGATTCTGCAGCAGTGATAATCACACTTTGTGCTTCTGTAGGGCCTTTCTTCCGACACCCTCAGTAGCTTCCACTAACATAATCTCATTAATCCTCATCCCAGCCTTAGGAAGCTGCAGGTCTCATTGTTCTTACAGATGAGGGAACAGAGATGAAACCAAGAGGCAGAGACCCCAAACAGGAAAAATGCTGCTCAGCCTTTGAAAGGTAGAAGGAGAAGCAATCCATTTTCTCCTGCAAATTTCTATAAATGTTTTAAAGAATAACGTTTGTGTATGAATGCTCATAGCAGCATTATTCACATTAGCTGAAAAGTAGAAGCAACCCAAATGTCCATTGGCAAATGAACTGATAAAGAAAACATGATATATACATGCAATAGAATATTATCCAGGTTTTCAAAAGAAGAAAATCGTGACAGTAAGTGCTACACCATGGATGAACCTTATGCTGAGTGCAATAAGACTGTCACAAAACAAATACTGTCTGACTCCTCATATATGAAGTTCTTAAAGTAGTCAAATTCTTCACAGACATGAATGCAATGGTGTTGTCAGGGGCTGGGGGCTGAGGAGGGAGGGGAAGATGGACTTGTTGTTTACTGGGTATTGAGTTTTAGTCTGGGAAGATTAGAAAGTTTGAGGGATGGATTGTAGTAAAAGTTGTACAACAATGTGAATGTACTTAGTACCATGTAAAGGAATTAAAATAATAAGTGTTATATGTGTTTTCCAAAAAAATAAATGGAAGAAAGGAAAAGAATGTTGAGAAGAATAAATGTTTGCTGTGACTGGGGAAATGCTACTGAGGGTTCATTGATGGCCCCCAGGTGACACGAGAAATAGGTACCACAGATATAGTGAGACATATTGTTGGTGGGTTGATTGGATTAGGATGATACTGACTGAAGGAGGATTAACCCCTTCTCTCACTGAAGTTTGTCTCTGCATGCATAGCATTTATGATGAGGATAGAAAAAGAGGTAAGAGTTGGCTTTCCACACCACATTCAAAGTTGTGGGTAGCCATGTCTAAATCTTAGCTAATACTTGGCTCCCTTCCCAGCTCTTCTTTACTCTCCTTCAAGACAGCCAGGCCCTTTTTCTCTACTAGTAACAGTGCTCACTGCCTCAGAAGGTGGTATTCCATGGACAGCATGATGGATAGTGATCAGTGCAGTTCCACAGAGCCCTGCTCCTGGGTTTTAATGAGCTGCCATCTTGAAATCCTTAATAATATCATCTTTGAAATTGTGTTCTGTAAGTGAAGTTAGGTGGGCCAAAAAAACAGGGACATGGAGTCACAGCTTTCACATCATTCTACCTCCCATTACCTCTATATTTCCCTGAATAGATTCTTAGCTATCCATTTCCCTTCTTCCTGGGGCTCTTGGCTTTCCCTTCTCCAGATCCACCCAGCAATGGCCATAGTTCTCTGCCCTATGGGGACATGAGGAGTTTGTGATGAAGATCAGGGCAGGCCCTTCTGTAACTTTTCTAGGTGGGGAAGCCTTTTATGCCCCAGGGTAACATAGTAGGGCAGGCCTCTTGGTACCAGAGGTCCCACTAGACTGGGAAAACCCCAACCCAATGCCCCCACCTTGCCCCAGGTAGGGGAGTCAATCTGGTTGGGGATTCTGGCAGCTGGTGGGGCCCATGAGTATGCATGTCAAGTCATGGGGCTGCGTCCTGGTGCCTGGAAGGGTCAGCATTTACCCAGCCGGTCTGCTCATGCCTAAGGGAGTGGGCATTAAATAAAAAGTAAAAATCATCATGACTCAGAGAGGTTTCATAAGAAAGAAAAAGCTTTATACTGTATAACTTCAATAGTACCCTTTTTCCTGCTTTGTGAGCAAAAGACTCCACATTTTCATTTTTCTCTGGTTCCTGTAAATTACGTAGCCAGTCTATCCCTCATCATCCCGCTAATTTCAATAGGCTTGCAGAATAGATGTTGGGAATCTTCACTTAGCATTTGAGAAAACCAAGTGATTGAGGATGTCAGGGGGAGCCCCCCTTGCAAAATGGATTCAGTCCCAGATCAAGGGGTGTCTAAGGATGCTCTGACTTTGAGTAAACATGCAATACTGTGATGCAGCCTCTGCTCCTTCACTAAACTTAAGCAAAGAGGCTTTGCCCTTGTAATCAGAAGACTGGGTTCTGGAAATAAACAAAGCAATCACATTGGATTGATTAAAAACAATCTCACACACACACACACACACACACACACACACACACACAAAATCACCCAGATTGAGTTTTTCTTACAGAGTTCCCATTTGCTAGTTGCATAGTTTTAAGCTAATTACATATTTTCCCCATCATATTTTATTATGGTAGATGGAATTAATAATTCCCTTCTCTGCTGAGAGCACGTGTTGCTTAATTTATGAAAATGAAAGTGGTCTGAAACCTACAAGAATACAAAGGAACAGATGTATTACTTATTTAGTGTGATAGGAACTTTGACCTATGTAGCTTCCCAGACACTGAAGGAAGGAAGGAAAGAAGAGAAGGGAAGGCAACAAAAGGGTAAAAGTCATCCTCTTAACAATTCACGAAGATGATTTTACTGCATTACTTTTATGGTAGCAATGTTTCTTTTTCTTTTTTTTACTAGATAAAATAAAATTTTGGATTAGCAATGAGAGGTGTAAAGAGAATAGGTCTAGTCTTTGCCAATCGTAAACCCTCCAAAATGGAAAACAATCTGTTGATAATAATGCATATGGTAACACCTTTGACTGGACTAATACGCAGTGTATTCATGCTGGGAAAATTCATTTTGTATGCTGTAAAGATGGGTGTGAAGTATGTGTAGAGTCTATGAAATGGTCCCTAACAGGCAGTCAGCATGCACAAAAATAGCTATTGTTGTAGAATTTTTAAAAAGAGAGAGAGAAAAGGAAAGAAGAAGAGGAATAAAGAGAAGACAGAAGGGAAAACTGAAGGAAAGAATGAAGAAAGGAAGCAAAGGAGGATGGAGGAGGAGAAATATAATTAGAGCTGGGGAAGTCTGTGGAGATCAGCTGGTTGAATTGTTCCAATCCAGGCTGTATCTTAGAATAAACTGGGAAACAAAATAAATCCAGGCATTACCTCAGGTCCAGAGACTCCGATTCAGTGAGTCTGGGCTGGAGCCTGAGTACTAACAGATGCAAAACTCCCCAGGTGATTCCAGTTTTTGAGATGCAGCCCAGGTTTAGAGCATCTGATCACATTCAGCTCTCCTATAAGCCAGAATAGAAAACCAAAGCTAGGGAATCCTTGCTCTCAGGACCAGCAGTTAGCGTAATAGCTATGTTGCTGAACTCCCATGTAGTTGACCGCAGTTTGAGCTCCAGACCCGGTGGCTTAAATTCACTCCAGTCACGTGTATGTGTGTGCCCAAAATCTCGGAGGAGAAGGGATTGCGGTGTGGCCATCCCCCCTGGGGGGTGATTTCTTGCTTTCTGTCTTTCTGACGAGTGTATGCACCCTATAGCCTCTCCAAAAAAAAAAAGGAAAGAAAAAAATCCTTTCTCTCAATCTCCTATCTCACTTCCTTTATCTCACTTCTTCTCTTGATGTGACCTCTGTGAGAGAAGCCCTCCTCTAACTCGAGGGCCAGATCTTAAAGTCACATCTGTATTCCAGTGTGTGCCAGTTCCTTCCCTGGGACATGATTAGGCTCCAGTAGATCTCCATTTTGTGCAGCAGGATTGAGGAAAAAGTCTCCCCCATTAGTGTCTGGTCTTCAACTTATGTTATTACTTAAGGTCACTTTAAAATAAAATTTACAATTTTATATTAACAACATAATGGGCTAGCAGGTGGCATGATGGTTAAGGTATTGGACTCCACATGGCCAACTGAAGTTCAAGTCCTGGACCTAGTGGCTCAAAAATCACACCAGGGGTGTGTGTGTGTGTGTGTGTGTGCCCAAAATCCCAGGAGAATTAAGAAGTATTGTGACTTGGCCCCCTAGGAGTGATTTCTCACTTTCCCTCTCACTATCTCTATTTTTCTCTGGCAATCACTAGTGCCCTGTGGCAAAAACCTAAAAACAAACAAACAGGAAAACACCACGAATGATGAAAATAATTTTTATTTGAATAGAGACATAAAAAATGTTCATTATGGAATTTAAGCAGTGGATATAAGGCTGCTAAACTTTATGTATGTTTGAACTCGTTTCATGTAACATGTTGGGGGTGTGTAAACTGTAGTTGAATAACTAACTTTAAAAATGTGTTCATGCCGAACAGAAAGTGAATGAACATGGAAGATTTACTGCTGAGCGAAGCAAGCTAGGCTTTGAAGGAGAGACATTGTATGTCCCCACTTAATGTATACTGTCTGTCTGCACTCTATAACTGAAACTCAATGACTAGAGGATATAGAAACATAGAAAATGGTTATAAATACCAGATACAGTGTGGGGAGAGGGTGGATAAAGGAGGAGAGACTAAGGAAGGACATTAAGGAGAAAAATAAAGAGGCAAGGCATGTATGGGACAAAGAAATGGGTTATTATCTGTTGAAGATAATGTGTATAATATTCTCATCTGAATTGGTGAGAAATGTATACATGTTGGAATATTCACTTTGCAAGCTAAGTGACATATGTGATTGAATGTACAGAAGAAATTGAAAATTAAAAAGTCAATGTAATATAAACAAGATTATGATAATAATAAATAAAAGAACTAAATAAAATTTTTTTAAAATGTTCATGCTGGGACCAGCAGATGGCATAATGGTTATGTCACTGGAGTCCCATGTAGTTGACCACAGTCCAAGTCCCGATCTGGTGGGTGTGTCTGCGTGTGTGTCCAAAATCCCAAGAGGAGAATGGAGGAGAAGAATTGTGGTGTGGCCACCTCCCTGGGGGGTATTGGGGGTGGTGGTTTCTCACTTTCTGTCTCTGTCTCTTTCTGTCTCTCCGGCATGCACACGTGCCCTATAGCAAAAATCTCTTAAAGACAAAACAGACAAAATATGTTCATGCCTTTTTAATACTGACCTGTTTTCACTGTGGTTCTTCTACCTACCTATGCTTACCTACTAACTGGACTGAGATACGCACCTTGGTCTACATCTCTTCACTACGTTAAAACTCTTCCCTCTGACCTTCCACAAAGCCTAGACAAAATATCCCAAAGTTTCTTACAGATTCCAGACCAAGTAGACGCCAAGGCCGAAGTAACTCTCCAAAACCAAAGAGGCCTAGACCTTCTCACAGCAGGGAAGGGAGGTCTCTTCCTTTTTCTAGAAGAAGAATGCTGCTTTTATCCTTTCCCTGACTGCCCCCACTATAACTCTTTCTTAGTTTCTGCAGGACCACCACTCCTAAAAATGCTAAACCTCTTCATATGAGATTCCATCCAACAACTGAACCCCAAACAGGCTGAAAACATCTTGCTGCTATAGAGGGTATGTTATTCATGCCTGCCTTCAGAGGACCCGCACCCCTCCCCATCATCCTAAAAGACGACGCCTCTTCAGCTTGAAGCAGCTCCAGAAGACAGACCACAGCCCATAATCTCTTGTCCCACCTTTACCCCATATTTCTTATAAAAGATAAAACCTACCTGGAAATATTAGATTAGCCCCTGAATGACCTTTAGGTAATTTTCTATCATAAAATAAGAAGACGGTTGCAGCAACCTTTGGCCAGAATCCTCTGGCCAGAACCCTTCCTTACTGGCAGGTAATGCCCATAGCTTGACCAATAATGCCACAGTAGCAAGTAAGCTAATCAAAGTACTTGCTCTTCTTGTGACCCTACCCCTCCACTCCAGCCCCATACAAATACATCATGTCTTCTTGGTGGAGTGGGCTTAAGCACCCCTGGCTTCAGGCTCCTGGGTACTCTTTCTTTCAATAAACTTCACTTTTTCTCTTTAAAAAAAATGTAATCATGTCTCAACCTCCCTCACCCTCCCACCTGCAAACCCTAGTATCTCCTGCCCCAGTTCCCTGGCTTGAATGTTGGGCCAGCCTTTTCCCCTCATTGTTGGCCCCACACCCTCCTCTGCCACCTCTTCTCTGAATGAGTGGGGGGACTGACGGCAATCCCAGGATGGGGAACCTTCCAAGCTAAGACATGGGGAGTCTTGGATATATAGGGTGGGATAGTTGGACACCTGTATTTTAGGGGTCATCACTGATGATGTAGTGATGGTTTCTGAATAGGACCCACTGAAATCAAATTCAAATAGCCATTCTTCTCTGATTTTCTTTTTCTTCTCTATAAAGAATTGAGCCAAATGACCATGGGGGCAGTTTGTTTAGTTTGGAATTATCCAGGCTATGCTTGTCCTTTCTTTTGTTTCCTTTTCAAAGTCTTTACTGGGAGAACTGAGGAGGGAAAAAAAGTGTTAATATTAACTTTGTATTATTGGGAGAATCAGTAATATACTTGAAGAGAGTAAAGTTTGGACATAATCTTCAATATCAGTGATTTAGTAATGTAGATGTCCACTGTCTATATCTGTGTTGAAAAATCAACATATTCATCAACATACTGCTCAGTTGTTTGTCAAAGCATAGACTATTTATAATTGTGAGTTTGCTTTTATGAACAAGGTTAGTTATTAGTCTTAAGTTAAACTCTCCAACTTCTCCCTGTCTCTGGAATGCTGGACATACACTTTAAAATTATTAATATAATGAAACATATTCCTAAGTAATGTTCTGGTAAATGTCTGTCATTTAGCTTCTGTGAGGAGAAAGTAGAGAAAACTCCAAATTCTAGTACTACCAATTTCAGTGGTATAATCCGCAACCTCAAGCTAAAAGGTAATGTCTTTGCGTTGTAGAATTGGGCAGAGATGTGCACATCAGCTCCCTTGGCCAGTGGCAGCAATTCTACCACACTACCACATCTTAATGCTGCTCAAAAGTAGGTCAGACAATGTTCACATATCATTAGAATGCTGATTTGCTGAGCATTAAAGGTAGGGTTACATAATATCATGATTTACAAAGGAAATTTATAAATCATCGTATCAGGATGTAAAATAGCACCTTCCTTAATGGGTAATTTTGCAGGAGAGGCACACAGCACACAGTCTTCGGACAAAGCCTTCTAGGGTCTGAATTCTTTTGCCCCTGCTAGCAGGGCTTGCTCACAGCTTCTCCTTGGTAGCACACCCCGTTAAATCACCCCACCCATTTGTTAGGCTTCAGAAATCCTTACGGAAAAGGCTGCCGTTCTGACATGTTGTCATCTCTCGCTCCCATGGCTGCGACAAGTGAAAAGGTCGTGCCTTCAGACATTAGCCTTGCAAAGAAGCCATGGTAATGATTCGTTTTTTAAAAAAATCCATTTGACTCTTTCCCTAAAAATACTTGAATGGATAGGAAAACATGGACCAGTCTGAATATTTCTTACTAAATGCTGAATTTATTAACCCAACTGAAATATCTATTTTGGCAGGGCATTCTTCCAAAGGAAAAAAAAAAGTGTGAGTAAAATTGAGGAGCAGTTTTTACAGAATAAGATGAAAAAATCATGAACAACTCAGAGATCTCTGATTTAGTTGAGGTATTTCTCCCATAACAGAATGCAATAAAGCTCATAATTTTAAAATAAAAAGAAAGAAAGAAAAAAGAAGAAGAAAAGAAGGAAAAGGAAAAAGTAGAAAACAATTCTTCAAAGCAATGTTTCAGTTTTTGAAGAGTAATTCTTCCTGTTGGCTGTTCTTAGAGCACTACAGAATTACATTCTGGGGAAACCGCAGCCTGCACGAAGCTTTGCTCCTTGCACAGCAACCCTCGAGGCCAGACAGAAGCCCTTATTTTAGAGTCAGATCACTCTCCGTGAAATATAAAGAAGTGAGAGTGTTAAAATACCCTGGACTTGGGAAGGAATCACACTTACCATGTTCTCACAAGAAATCTGTGTGTGAAACAGACTTAAAAAAATGTGGAACTTTAAAGAAAGAAAATGTATAAATGTAGATAATAACAGGGGGAGTATAATTCTTAATGTGAATTCTTCTTTGCAGATTAACAAGGAATAAAACTACTTTTCTGTGTGTTCTAAGGGACATAGCTGGGTTGGCAGGTGGTGTAGTAGTTAAGGTGTTGGACTACCACATGGCCGACTGCAATGTCAAGTCCCAGACCTAGCAGCTTGCTCTCTCACTTTCTTTCTTTTTCTCTGTGTGTCTCTCTCTGGTCAAATTAAATAATAATTAAGTCAAATTAAATTAAATTAAATAATTCCTAGGGACATATCCGTGGACCCTGACCCATATCTGCCTTTGGCAGAAGCAGAAGAGAACAACATCCCCATGTGTATGAAACCTCATGGCAATTTTGGCCTATACCTCATTTAGTCAAGTTTCATTGTTCTGCAGTCTTCTATTTCTTCTGTTCATTATTCTTGCCTACTAGCTTTCTGAACAAACTTTATTTCAAAGAAACGTCTGTTTGGGCATGATGTAGCTGAGAGCTAAGGTAGGGAAAATCAAGACCCCTGTTCCGCTGATCAAGTTGCATCTCTTTTGGTTTCTCAGTTCCTGCCATGATAACATCCTACCCAAATACTACCCTGGCTACTCAGGGGCAAAAGAAGGAGATGAGTTGCACAGCCCATGGTGAGAAGCCCATTATTGTCCGCTGGGAGAAAGAGGATCGAATCATTAACCCTGAAATGGCCCGTTATCTCGTGTCCACCAAGGAGGTGGGAGAGGAGGTGATTTCCACTCTGCAGGTAAAAGCATGGCAAATATATCAAAATAGAACCTAACTTTATTGAGATAATAATTATGTCCTTTCACAAGTGGATTCATATGGGTGATAAGCAGCAAATAATCTTTTGGAATTTATTTGTGAGGTACTGTTTCTCTTCCTCTTCATTCAGCAAGATAACCGAGTAGCCTTTAAAAGAAGTGCTTTATTGTAAGTGTTATTAAGAAGAGAATTATTATGAATACTGCAGTTTTAAAATATAAGTGATAGGCTTTATTAATGACAGTTAATCCTGGAGGAGGAATGGCAGCTTATGCTGTATGCATGTTTTAACTTCCTTTCTATACAAAGAAAGATGGGATGGGTTTTAGAACCAAATATATATCTATATATATACACACACATATACATATATATGTGTGTGTATATATATATATACACACACACACGTACACACACATATATATATACAAATATATATTATATATATATATTATATATATATATATATATATATATATATACACATACACACATATATATGTGTGTGTGTAAAAAGATCTGCATCTGTGCAAAATTCCAATGTAAAAAGAATTCTGTCAATATAGGATCACAAAAACTGGGGAAAAATGGTATTGAATACTCGTTTTTTTTCTAACCTGAAAATCCACAATGCTCCAAAATCTAAAACTTTTTGAGTGTCAACATCATATCACAAGTAGAAAATCCTACAGCTGACCACATGTGACAGGTTGCAGTCAAAATGCCACAATATTAAAAAAAAAAAATTGGACAAAACTACCTTCGGGCTATGTATATAAGGTGTATATGAACCATAAATGAATTTCATGTTTAAACATGGGTCCCATCCCCAAGATACCTTATTATATGAATGAAAATATTCCAAAATAAAAAAAATTAAATCTGAAATACTCTGATCCCAAGCATTTCAGATAAGGGATACTCACCATGTATTAGTAGTTAACTGAGTAATGCTTTTATTATGGTAGAAGGTGGGGGAGTGGGCAATGATGCTGGGGAAAGAGCCTTATGTTTGAAACACTTAGACTGGCCTCCTCACAACCCTGCAGTCCTCCCAGAGCAGAATTTTGGAGAAGGTCACGCTGGCCAGGCCCTGATCACAGCATTTGTAGATCTGTTTCTTTAGGCATAGTTGCTCTGAATGCTCTAAATCATACACAGAGGGGAAAATGTACATGTGAACTGCATGTCAACCTGACTATAAGGTGGCATGGTGGTTGAGGCGCCAGACATCCTATATAAATTACACATCCAATATAACAAGCTGGCAGCTGACATGGATAATGTCTGTCAAACCTGCCCATCTACACATTTACAATTGCACTGAAATAACCTTTCCCCAAGAGGGGTATGTGCTTATGTGTATGTATATGCATGTCAGTGTGTATTGGTGTGGATGCGTGTAAGTGAATGAGTGCATATGTGTGTGTGTGTGAGTACCTATATAAATGTACTGGGGACCGCAGAAAGGATGAAAGAGTGCAGAGAGAGTTGTATAGCCAAAAGCCACGTCAGTTATTCTTTTGCTTCACACTACTGAATAAAATTAATTGCTTTTTGCTTTACACATAGATTTTGCCAACTGTGAGAGAAGATTCTGGCTTCTTCTCCTGCCATGCTATCAATTCTTACGGGGAGGACCGTGGGATAATTCAGCTCACAGTGCAAGGTAGGAAGATGACATAGAAGAAGAAAAAAAAAAAAAAAAAAAAAAAAAAAAAAACAGCCTTTTCAGGATGAAAAGCACATTCCCAACCTCAGGTGTCTGCGTGGCCTAGGCTTGCTATGTCATACTTCCTAATTCTTAAAAGTCGGTACTAAAACAGTGTTTTGCAGTATGTGCAATTATGTTTAAGAGCTACCCCATATCAGAGGAACCAAAGCCCTTAAAGGAATTAAGTCATATGAGAAGTCAGTGACAGTCAGCTCAAAGCAAAGAATACAGTGGTGTGCTTTCTCTGCTCAGTTGTAGGATCCCATATGCTTGGCAGCATGAGGGGAGCAGTTTAACGTGTGGGGCCAACATATGTTTTGAGTTAAAAATCTAAACTAGAAGAGGGATACTTATATCCTCCAAGTTTGGTCCAGTCTGCTAATGCTGTGAAAACTGAAAATCTTGGAAAAGTGAAATTTCTCCTCCCCAAAATGTGATTATGGCAAAAAAAAAAAAAAAAAAAAAAAAAAAAAAAAAAAAAAAAAGAGTAACAACTTCCAAATAAAAAGCGTCTGTCATTGAATGCTGACGAATCACTGTGAGTTGTCCTCAGCATGTCCACTAGCATTTTTACATCTGAACTCTTTCTGAACTAATCCTGGGTCTTTCTGTTGATGGCACAGAGCCCCCAGACCCTCCTGAAATTGAGATCAAAGATGTCAAAGCACGCACAATCACGCTCAGGTGGACCATGGGGTTTGATGGCAACAGTCCCATCACGGGCTATGATATTGAATGCAAAAACAAATCAGGTAAGTCCTTTATTTTCTCCAGCTTCTTTTCTACTTCACAAAGCCTTTCTGTTTTCTCTTATTTCTGTCTGTTGTGCCCCTAAGCACACACCTGACTCCTGGAAGCTCAGAGGGTGCAAGCTTCTTATACACAGCCCACCCCAGGAGTGGAGTTGTATGTGGAGACTCAGCTCAGCCCCTCTCTTTTCAAGCCAGTCTGGACTTGTCCTGCTTTTTGCTGGCCTCTGGCCTTCTTGCCACCCATAAGCATGTGGAAGCTACTGAGAGTCAGGCCCCAGAGTGACTTCTCCTTTCTCACCTGTTCCCTTCCCATTTCCCCAATGGAGCAATATTTGGAGCCTGCGTTTCTCCCATGTCCAGGGTACTGAGGCCCCGATGTGCTTGAGGTCTGTAGGATGAGCCGTGAAAAGAAAGGAGAGCGGCTGCATCTGCTGAGATGAGCACTCCTGCAGCAGCCCCCTAGGGACAGCCTCCTCAGGGACAGGCCAGGGACACTCACTGTGGCACCCTGAATCAGTCAGCACAGTCTATCAGTAAAACCGGCCCAGCTGTCAGAACCACCACAGGTGTGCCCAGGGGTCCTCCTCAGGTGACATTTCAGGGACACTTTCTACAAGGGTAGAATACTACTTTGGGGCCTGTAGTCAGAATCTTTGCTGTGTCTCATTAAAGATATGAGGACTGAGAGGACCACTGGCATGGGAAGGGCTAATAAAATTCTTGGAGCAGTCTTATTTGTTACTTTGTGAGTACAATACATTACTTCATGTCACATTATTGTAACTGATTTAGTGTCATTTTGAGCTGAAGCTCAAGGACAACAATCAAGCTCAAGGCAGCTGGAAAGTCAGGGCAAGATAAGGAAAGATTTCAGTAAAGAGCATCCAGGGACAGACCACAGAATGGTGTAAGGTGGGCTGCAAAGAAACACCAGTAGGTAACTATGAAAGAATTCGGGAAAGTGGAAGTTGAAGACTAAAGGGATTTATTAACTCAAAAGAAGTGCTCTGAGCGCTAGCATCTGAGGCTTGTTACATTGGAAATGAACTTAAGATGGGATGGCTCAGCTCAGTCACTTTGGAGTTGCAGCTGGAAACCCAGAAGCAAGGAAACACAAATGCAGGGCCTAAGAGGGGCACTGTTGCTCCAGGCTACATTCACTGAGAAACACGGAGATTCAGTCTCCAGGGCTTGGGGCACAGTGACCTTAGCTCACCCAAGGTAGCGCTGACCCAAACATATGGTCCTTCAGGGACTAGGACAAACAGGCCTCCCAGGGACCAATGGTAGAAGAGGATAACCTTGCCCTTGCTCTAAAGCTACAGGTCAGGAGAAGGCCCAAGAATTACAAGTCTGAAAAACAGGTCTAGAGGCAAAGAAACCTTTTCTATGTGAGGCAGGTATATTCAAGCTGAGGCTGGGCTGGACACCAGTGGTAGCAACGAGAGTTCTGGAGAGCCACAGATGAGCATCCTGGAAGCAAACAAAACCCGACATGGCAGGGACGGCCCGCCAGTCTCATTGGCTAAGCGCTGGAACAACAGGCAGCCTCTCAGAGGGGATGCCTCCACTCTTCGTCTTCAGGGAGGATCAGTCCTTGCTAGTCACTGGTGACAATTGACAGCTCAGTGATGGGGTTTGGGATTCAGACTGTGCTGGACCCACTGGGCCCCCAGGTCTCCCCAGCTAGCCCTATCACTTGCTTGCCTCCTTTCTGTTGTTCTCTTTTGGGAGGGGGACATCTCTGTGCTCACCTCAAATGACTATGAGAAGGAGCCCTCTGAGATCGTGGGCTGCCCTGTGACTGGATGATCACTCTTGACTGGACTACAGAGTCACCCACCCACTAAGATTCCACTCCATATTCTCATCCCTTTATTCCTGGCAAGTGTCATGGCGTGCCATCATATACACATCTCTGTGAACAGTCATTCATGTAGTATGCATTTCACCTCCATTAAAGTAGAAGCACCTTGGAGCTCGCATGCCTCGTAGGTCTGTTTTATCCACGCTACGTACCTGAGTAACTGCATTGACTATTGGTGAACGCTCCTTTAGATGGGGATACATTTAAGATACTTGAGTCACTGTCTGGCACATAGTCCACATCCAATAAGTGGTAGCTTTTAGAATTGCTCACGCATGCATGGAAATGCTTACAAGTAATATGCCTCTAAAGCCATCTGTGTTCATTAAAGTGCTTGTCCACCACTAAAGAATCCTCAGGGGTTCTCCCCTCTCCAAGGTTCCCAAAGGCAGGGATTCTGATGTTGTGAGTCCCTGGATCCCTAGTGCCTAATACACTGGCTAGCGTGTAGAGTGTGCAGTAAATATTCATTGCACTCAATTTATATGCAACTCGATCTAGAACTTACCTCTACTACCAATAGCGTCTTTAAATGTATACAGTGCACCTCTACATAACCAAAGTAGGAAGCTCCTCAGCTATAAAGCAGGAACAGTCAGGTTGGAGGGGTCTCCTTTCTGTCCTTCATGCTCTACTCCAACCAGAGAGGAGGCTCACAGTGTGCAAGGCTAGGTTATTCGTGTAACTATAGAGCAAGGCAGTCTGAGGGTCAGAAGAGTTCCAGGAGAATCACTAGGAAAAAGCCTTCAGGGAAGGCAGGTCTAACCCCACAAACTGGGTTTCCACCAGGACCACTCCAGGATCTCTATCACTTTCAGTGTAGAAGGCCTTGGAAGAAGGAGCTTTGCTGCCAGTAGGTAGCAAACGTACTTACTGCTGTGAGGGGTGTGTTGTCAGTGTTTTCATGGATTACATGCTTCCTCAACAAGTTTCTGGTGCACAAATTTTAGAACCACAATTTAAATTAATGCAATTTGTAGACGGAATACATAGAAAATGAATCCTGCAAGTCACAGTTTAAATGTCTCTTCCTCCAGAAAGCCTTCCCTGACCACCCCTTCCCTTTCTCTCCTAGTAGCATCCTGAATACCTTGGAACACTTGGTGGCCATTTTCTTAATATCTGCCCTACTTACCGGGCACTTGTCCTCCTGAGGTTCTGAGTGACCCCCTGAGTACAGGAACTATCTAACAAGCTATGCACTATGTCCCTTCACCCAAAGAGTGCCTGGCACACATATTATACTTGAAATAAACATTGATCGATTTCTTGACACTCAAACCCTGCTCTAGGAGTGATGGAATCTTCCTCCTAACTTTCTAAATGCTTTCCTCCACTTTTTGTTAATTTTCTCTAAAAACTATGAATTATCAATGCATTAAAATACTTCATATTCTGTAGCCAGCAGGTGGCATGGTGATTAAGGTGTGCATGTGTGCCCTAAATCCCAGGAAGGAAATGTAGAAGGGATTGCAGCATGGTCTTCCCCCATGGGGAATGCTTTCTTACTTACCCTCTCACAGTCTCTCTCTCTGTCTCTCTCCAACAAGCACACACACCCTAGGCAAAAAATCTTAAAAAAAAATTCCCTTTCTTAACAAAACAGGTGAAGTGATTATTCAGTATAGGCTTGTATAATCTCAGAAACAGCAGCCCTCTAGCCCCCAAAAGCTTGGTTCTGCCTCTGACCAGCTGCAATTGTTACAAGTTCTTATATTTGTAGCAACAAAATAGGCCTTTCTGAATCCAAAAGACCTCTTACATCACTAAATCCTTTGGGCAAATGATATCCCTTCCAGGACTCTTCCCTCTTACTTCTGATTGGATTGCCCAATAGCACACAGGGAAAATGGATTTTCGAAGATTCAGTCTATGCTCCTGGAAAAGGTGGGGTTCCATGTGCACAGCTTCTGCTGGGGACCCATATCTAGGTTTCAGTCCAGTGTGGACTCCAGCAGCACTGTCCTAATCCTCTGGTCCTCCTGACTGGGAGGGAACAGCTCCCCATTGGACTGGTCACTGGGAGCCTTAGCGGCCATCCTTCGTAGGGTTCTCCACCCCAGCCCACACCTTAGCAAATAGTTCCTTTGTTAAACAATCCTCTGATGGGAATTATAAGCCCTTCTGGTGCTGCTTTTGCTCTCTGCTTCTCAGAACAACCCCCTTGTTTTTCTTCTGAACTAGAGAATCCAGTATAAATTCCCACAGCCATTTCATTCCTCACCCTTCCTATTTATGGCCTTACCCAAACATCCCCATTCAAATTTGCATCTTCAGTACCTTAGATTTATATGTACACATTTCTATAGGTGATTTACTCCTAAGAATTTATTTTGTCTGTGGTACATTTTTCCTAGTTATATCGGTGTTTCAATGTGCAATTTCATCCTCCCAAGTCTCAGAACCCATGTATGGGTTGCTTTTAGCACCTGGTATCATATTCTCACAATATCACATTGTGTTTGTAATCAACAACCTGCCTGTTTGCACACCAGTGTCTGAGAAGAAATAGTACTTTCCATCCCTTTGTAGATTCTTGTCTTCTGAGCAACCACCTCCCTCTTCTCATTCCTTCTTTCATATCACATCATCTGCCAGAGTGTGTTTGTGGGTTTACCTAGATGTGTTTCTTCTTTTACATTCAGTTACCTTAAATTCCTTCAGGAAAACACATGACCTTTAGCTAAAAACTCACTACATGGTGTTTTGAACTATATTCTGACCATCATTGACATCATCTTTTTTTTTTTTTCTTTTAACTCAAATCTCCCTGCCTTGGCCACTCTCTGACTTGTATTGGTGGGGAAAGAAAGTGGCTAGTAGATATTGGTGTACCTCTTCAGCCTTTCAGCCATCCCCAAACACATCCTCCAATGAAGATGGCTGTATTTTAATTGGCTCTGCCATTAACAGTTCCAGAAACCTGCATATTCCCTGGGCAGAGCCATCAGTTACATGTGTCTGCTTCTCTCTGGGGCTAGTGAGTTTCTCTGCATCTTGCAGGGCCTGGGTTCCTCCCTATTGTCCTAAACATCTTCTCCAGAAAGAATGACATTGTCTATGTGGGACCAGGTTCATATTCATGGCATTCCATTGATATAAAATCTATCTCATTTCCTCTGTTGACTCACATTCTTCACTTTCACTCCTTGATTTTTTGGGTGCATTTTCACTTCTGATGTCATGTTCTTCCACTTCCGATCTTCTTAACTCAATGGGTGCTTTTTCTTCTAATTGCAATATTAATTGTCACTCTCTGTTATGCTCCATTTTCTGAGATGTTAGAACATTCCAAAGCAGTCTTTAAGCCACATATGTTTTTCTTCAACTACAACTCCAAAAATATCTTGCATTTATGCTTACTTTTGCACAGAGCAGTTCCCTAAACTTCTACACTTATTGCTAGTGGGATAAGATGAATAGCACCAACCCCAAGACCCAGAGGTCCATGCAGTCACCATTTCCTTATTCATCTACTAAAGATGCAGTTATTAATTGTCTGTTATGATTCAGACACTGTGCTAACACCAGGAGTGCAAGATTAAACTTGGTAGGCATGGCCTCTACCCTGTTGTAACGTAGAATCCAGTGAGGAACACAAAATACTCATGAAAGACCTAAAGTGTGAGAAGCCCCACAGAGAAGAGGACACTGGGGAAGGTGAAGATATCTCACATCATCTCTGCCCATTGTATGAGGGACTTCACTTTTTATCATTTGTCAGCAAATTCCCAAACATCTTTAAGAACCACCTACTAACAGTCTTATCTTTGCTTAAGCCCTAAAGTCACCAAGTCTAAATTGTCACAGGCTCATAACTCTTCCTAATAGGCATGTGTTATTGTTAAAATTAGCCACAGTTGGGCCAGCAGGTAGTGTGGAGGTTAGGGCGGCTGGACCCCACATGGTCAAATCCACTGTTTAAGGCCCAGACCCTATAGCCTGAAAATCATTCTAGGAGCATGTATATGTCTGCCCAAAATTCTGGAAGGAGAATGAAGAAAAAGGATTGTGGCATGGCCATCTCTCTGGGGGGGTGGGATGATTTCTCACTTTCCCACTCTTTCTCTGTCTCTCTTCAGTGAGTACACATTCCCGATAGCAAAAAGAAGAAAAAAAAAAAGCTGAAAAGGAAAAAAAAAAATAGCCATGGTTTAAAAATAATTCCTGTAACACAGGATTCAAAATTACATTACGTCAAAAACTGAAACTCAGAAATATGGTTTATGCTGGAAACTGAGATTGATTTCTATGAGTATCACACAATTACTAGTTTCCATTTAGTGATTAAAAAGATCCAAAATAGCTAGAGGTTTTGCTTATTTCAAATATTTTTTAGAGTCAAAGATACTTTGGGATATGGAAACCATCGTTCGTTTTCTTGTTCTATACAGTGAGTGTTTACAAGTAGCCATTTTTCTCTCCAGTGACATGAGCACCCACCACCTGTATTTCTCCTCTGTGAACTCCCTGGCCACGCATTCTGTGCTTGCTCTCCCCGCACTCAGCTCACTGGTGCCCTATGTCTGAATAAGGACTGTGGAAAGTCACGTTTACTCTGATGGCAAACTTGGCCAGAAAACCGGGTACCATGCATTGACAATTCACCTTGGGTGTAATTTTCCTTTTCTTCCTTCCTTTTTGTTTTTGTTTTTTGGTTTGTTTGTTTTTAATTCCTATTTGTGAACTTTCAAAGGCAGAGGAAAAAAACTCACATCTTTATCTCTTCTTTTTTGAAAAACAAAACCCAAAAGACTCCTGGGATTCTGCTCAGAGAACCAAAGATGTTTCCCCTCAGCTGAACTCGGCCACCATCATTGATATCCACCCTTCCTCCACCTACAGCATCCGCATGTACGCCAAGAACCGGATTGGCAAGAGCGAGCCCAGCAACGAGCTCACCATCACCGCGGACGAGGCAGGTACGTGGGACCAGAGTTCCGCTCTAAAGGAGCCCAGGGGCTAACTCGTTAGGGCTTAGATGCTTAAATGCAGAATCAGACCTTTGCCTGCGCCAGGGAGAGCTCTTTGATGTGTGCTCTTCTAGTTCCATGCCCTATAAAAACAGACAGTGCTCTGCCTCCTACTTTGAAGACACTGCTCTTCAAATAGGATTTAGTTCAAGTTCTCATATCCAAGACTTAAAAGAAAGACATATGAGGCTAACAATCTGGTGAGATTCAAAGAATCATGCCGTTTTACAATTCCTTCGTTTGGATGCGTAGAATACAGGTTACCTGAGAACCCTGAGTGTATTTCTCGCCTAAGACCCTGTGAAGCTCAGGTGTGGAGGAACAGAGGAAAGCTTAACAAGAAAATGAGCAGAATGTGTTCTGTGAGGGAGAACTAAGGGGGAGAGGGGAGGCACAGATTACTGACTAGAAATGTCACCGTTTTATAATGAACGTTATTGTTCTTTTTCTCTCGTTTCAAGTATTTCATATTCAGTGTGAAATTTTTGAAAACAGACATGAGCACTCTGAAGAAAACAAAATAGCTTCTATCACCCTACCATATTCCTAGAGCTAACCTAGGAATATGACCTGTTAAGTCGTTTTTTGAAAGCAGCCTCATCGCTCTCACACACATGCACCTAGGCACACACAAATATATACACACCCCTTAATATTATAGTCCACTGTGGTTACCAGGATGAAATTAACTAGTTTTCAGAGGACATGCAACTAGGCACGGTCAGTGGATGCTGATTGTTAACCCACCACCTGGCAGGAGGAGGAGGAAGCCCGTGCCCTTGGGCTTCCTTGAGGAGGAATGATGAGGGACCCGTGTCTGACTCACTTCTCAGACAGAAAGGAATGTACAGTCCCCAGTAAAACTTTCCTTTTTTTTTCCCTGCCCACCGTCAGAGCTAATCAGCCACCCCATATTACAACGAAGTTGAAAGCTTAGTCTCAGATCCTTATTTCTCCACTTCCAAGACTAAGGTGATCGCTATCCCGGATGACTGGGTGTCGCCTGGAGATTTACTTCAGTATTCTTTATGGTTGCTTTTGACTTCCTTCCTTCTCTGTTAGCCTCTTTACTGCCGTTCCAAATAGACATTGAGTATTCCTAGGTACTTTTCTACAATTTGTAGTGATCTCTCTCACTATTTATGTAACAAATCCTACATTGCTAACTGTGTCAGTTCTTTTCAAGTTTTATTATTATGAAATCACTGTAATGAACATCCTTAGGGTCTGTATTTTCTAATTTCAAAATTATTTTCTTATGTTAAATTCTTTTTTTTAGATTTTTTTCTTTTTGACTTTGATTTATTCACTGTACATCTTTACATTGTACAATATGGTTTTTCCCAGCCTGAATACAGTGCCTATTAGTCAAGTCAAAGATGGTACCGTATACGTTATCATCAACAGATAACTTTTCATTTTTATCTATTGTTTTGTTTGTTCTTCCCTGATCCCCTCCCTCCCACCTCCTATTACCTACCCCATTACTTCCCCACAAACACTGTCTCTAATATCTATAGTTGCCCTCCCTGTGATTAAACCTTCCAATTTTTCTGTTTCCACTATAGAGCACATTTGTATATATTGAGCAGGGACATACAATATCTATCTTTCATAGTGTGTCTTGCTTCACTTAGCATTAAATCTCCCACATTCCTCTACTTTCTATCAAATGGCAGAGTCTCGTTGCTTTTTATGGCTGAATAGTATTCCAAAGAGTACCTGTCCCATCTTTGTTCAATCCACTTGTCTGTTCTTGGACATTTGGGTTGATTCTACATCCTAGCAATTATAAATAAAGCTGCAATAATCATGGATATACAAATGTTTTTTTCCAACTGAAGATTTTCCTATCCTCTGGATAGATATCTAAGAGTAAAATTACTGAGTGGTATGCTAGTTCTATTTGTAGGTTTCCAAGGAACCTCCATATTGTTCTCCACAGTGGCTGTACTAATTTACACTCTCACCAACAGTGTAGGAGGATTCCCTTTTCATGACAGCCTCATCAGCACTTATCATTCTTTTTTGTTTGTTTGTTTGTTTGTTTTATTTATTTTTTTTATTTTAACCATACTGACAGGTTAAATGGTATCTCATTGTGGTTTTGATTTGCATTTCCCTTATGATATGAGATGTTGAGCATGTTTTCACATGATTTTTGACTGTTCATATGTCTTTTTTAGAGAATTGTCTGTTCAGTTCATTTGCCCTTTTTTAATTGAATTAATCTTTTTTTTTTTTTTTTTCAGGTAAGCCACTTGAGTTCTCTGTATATTCTAGCTATCAGTCCCTTACCTGAGGCATAGTTTGCAAATGTATTCTCCTTCTCTGAGGGTTCTTACGTTAAATTCTAAGAAGTAGGATTGCTGGATCAAATTTAATGCAGTATTTTAACTTTTTTTGTATATTTAGTTAATCCTGCCTTTAAAGAAATAGGTTTAAATGTACAATTCTTCCTGAACTGCAAAAGCAATGCCATTTTTTTTTTTCTAAGAGAAATTTTTGCTATAGAGTGTGTGTGCTCACCAAAGAGATAGACAGCAAGAAATCACCCCCAGGGGGATGGCCATGCCGCAATCCCTTCTCCTCCATTCACCTCTTGGGATCTTGGACACACACACACACATACAAACACACACACACACACACACACACACACACACCTGGTGTGAATTTTAAGCCACTGGGTCAAACCCCAGTCAAGTACATGGGAGTCCAGCTACGTAATCATTATTCCACCTGTTGGTCCCAAGAAATTCCATTTTTCAATGCTGGAAGGCATCAGTTTTTGAAATTTTTTTTCAAGGATGGTGATAGAATGTCTTTTGCTTAAGTGTCTGAGCATTTGCTGATATTCTCTGCATGACTTCTCATCTGCAAAACGGACAGAATGATGCCTTTCTTCTCCTAACAAAGACATATTTGATTATTGGGGGAAAAAAATTCCAAGTTCTAAAAGTACTCTGCATTTCTCAGAAATAAGTGGGATGTAAGTGTTAATATACTTCTGCAAAAAATAGAATCTTATTTAAATATTTATTAAACAACCCACCAACTTCCTGGAATTCATTATGCTAGATATTTAGGGACAATAAGCTGCCTCCACCCTTGAATCCAAAATGTAGTCTTTGCCTCCAAGTTGAACATTCTCCCTTCTTCTTAATCCCTTTTCTAATCCCTCCCACCTCCACAACCTTCTCAGGGTAACCACATTTTTCTGGTGCATTTCACAGCTGCTCTCCTGATTGCCTTTATTCATGCTGCTGTTGTTGCTTTTTATTTCACTTCCTCTGTGACCTCCCCTGCAGCTGGCAGTTGCCATGGCAGCGTCTCTCTCCCTGGCCAGGAAGCCAGGTAAACAGGGGCTGGTCTGTAGGGCAGCTGCCTGGCCTCTCTGCAGACAGTTGCAGAGGCCACCTCTTTGGCTCTTGGCCTGACCTTTTTAATTTTTTCAGGGTGTGGGCTGTGGCAGAATCACACAGCCTCTCTCACCTAATATTCAGACCATCTATGGGAAAATGCAAGAAAGGGAACAGACCCAAGCAAAACAAGCTACAAAATAGAACTTGTCTTTGTCTTGGTGCATAGGTTTTCATGACTGAAATAAAAAAGCCATTTTCCACATGTGACTCACAAAGCCCAGAGTCAACTACCTTGGCCAAGGATAGTCTCAGAGTGGCTGCAGTAGCTGTAGATGCTGCTTCTGCTTCCTGGCAGGGATGCCCAAGGGCACATATATTTAGGGGTGGTAGCCATGTTGAGATGAAGATGACCTTTCCAAACTCTTCCTCTTCCCTCTTTCCCAAAATAAGAAGTCATTTCTCCAGCAGTAGGAATCCTTGGACGGAAGCTTCTGAAAGTTGTAGAGCTGCTCGTTTTTACTGTAATGTAATGCCTAAGTTTCCAGCATCTGAGAACACCTCTCACCTAGCCAGCTGACTGAGAGATAAGTCTGTGAGGTGCATGAGCCGGTAGCCCCTGATAACCACTCCTGTGAGACTGTACTCCCTAAGGTCTAATTGTGCCCCCACTCCTTTGTTTCTGTGCTTCTTTCCCTGTTGAAAGCTCTTGTCTCCTTCTCTGGTCTCTTACTTGAAAAGTCAGGTCAAAGATGTGCCAGGTTACACCCTATGCAATCCTTTTCCCAGTCTCCTAGATGGAGCTAATGTCTCCTTTCCCCCACACAGTGTAACAATCTGATGAAAACCTTGAGGCATTTCACCATTTCTCCAGGGCCCTGGTGTACTAGATTATACCGTGAGCTCTACCCTCATTTACATCAGAGATATGTGATACTCATATTTCTTCTACCCTTCATGCATATCTGTCCCAAGAATGATTGCTCAGTATGTGTGGAATAAATATTTAGAAACACAGTTCAAAGGATTGTCTTTAGGACAAGTGTAATAATGAGCTGTGTATGTGTGTGTGTATAATGAGAAAATATGTGGTAGATTAAATCCACACTGAAATTTTGAAGAGTCCTATGACCTGAATGTTTTATGTTCCTCCAAAATTTATATGTTGAAACCCTGACCCCCAGTGCAAGAGTATTAAGAGGTGAGGCCTTTAGGACATAATTAGGTAATGGAGGTAGACCCCTGAAGAGTAGAGTTAATGCCCTTTCTAAAATAAGACCAAGAGAATTTGTACTTGACATTGGACTTCCCAGCCGCCAGGGGCACATTTTTGTAAGAAATAAATTTCTGTTGTTTATAAGCCACTCAGCTTAGTTTATTTCATTAAGACAGTCAAAATAAAAGAAGAAGAAGAAGAAGAGACAATGACGATGACAAAGGTTTCATAAAGAAACAGAGAAGGCAAAAGGGTACAATTAGAATACAGAAGGAAGAAGTAGGCAGGAGAAAGAATAAGACCTGCGCATCAGAGCACCAACTACCAGCCACTGGCAGATACGAAGCTGCAGCCAGACATTCCTTAAAACTATCCTGCTGGGATGTGGCATGTCCCATGTCAGAGAGGATCAGGCCTGCAGATATGCTTGCTTTAGGTCTGCCTAGCTGTGAAAGTATTTTGAAGTGTGTGTGTGTGTGTGTGTGTGTGTGTGTTTATTTTTAAGAGGTTCTTGCTATAGGGCGCGTGCGCTCGCCAGACAGACAGAGAGAGACAGAGAGACAGAAAGTGAGAAATCACTCCCCAGGGGGGATGGCCACGTCGCAATCCCTTCTCCTCCGTTCTCCCCTTGGAATCTTGGGCACGCACACACACGCGCCCAGCGTGAGTTTTAAGCCACCAGGTCCAGGACGTGAACCACGGCCGACCACATGGGAGTCCAGCGATATAGCCATTACACTAACTGCTGGTCCCGTGTGTCGGTTTTTAAAACCTGTACATTTCATGTTAAAAACCTAGATGTTGATTTGTTCTTGAGTTCTTTCTTGGCAACAGTCAACTACAGTGTAGTATGCAGTCAGTGGTCATGCTTGAAGTTGGCCATATACCCCAGTTAACCATAGTTCCCACACTCCCTCCAGGGAACTATAACTTTGGGTCAAATCTTACTTATGAACTTCAATTAACAATAGTTTCACATTTTTTTTTTTTTTTTTGGAGAGGTTTTTGCTATAGGGCGCGTGCACTCGCCAGAGAGACACAGAGAGACAGAGAGACAGAAAACAAGAAATCACCCCCCAGGGGGTATGGCCACACTGCGATCCCTTCTCCTCCATTCTCCTCTTGGGATCCTGGGAATGCACGCACACATGCCAAGTGTGAGTTTAAGCCACCGGGTCCAGGACTCAAACCACGGTCAACTACATGGGAGTCCAGCGACATAGCCATTACGCTAACTGCTGGTCCTAGTTTCACATTTTTAAAAGAGGAAGAAAGCACGACAGAGACTATTTGTGGTTGGTAGAACCTAAAATACTTACTATCGGGTGTTTTACACAAAAAATATTGCACATTTCTCCCAGGCCTCATCACCATAGGAATTTAAGTTTGAAATTTCTTTTGTATCCATTGAAAAGCTTAGTGAAGCAAGGATCACTGCCATTCACATGGGATTCTTACTTAATGTCAGAACATCACATTATTCCAATACTACAATACTGAGTTTATTTTTATGTGCAAGTATGCAAACGCATTGTCATACCACTTTGATACACTTGACCTCAGGGAATAGCCATGTAGTGAGGATTATACCATTTAGCATACTCTCCTCAAGTCCCCATCAAAAGCCTTACCCCCTTACAAAAGAGAAGTTGAGGGAGAGTAAGTAGAGACACTGTCAGAGATAGGGAGCCAAGCTCTTAATGGACCAGATGTGTACATGGCTTGCCAGGTCACTCTGACATGGACCAGCATGTCACATCCACAGCTGACCCTTAGCAAAGACCAATTTCCCCATTAACAGCTGCATCCTGAAGGTCGCATGCCACTTAGTGCCTTATGATCAGGTTTAGGTGGCTGATCCCTTCATCTTTTCATTAGAAATCTGTGCATAAAACATGGAAGTTCAGTTATGTGGGAGCACATTGAAAAGCAGAGAATTTCACAGATCTCAGAGATTGGAAAGTCTGGAATAAGGATAGGTCACAACACACAATCATCAGGTTTCCTGTGGATCTGGAATCTCTCCTCACTTTCCACAGCAGCTTCTTTGAGCTGGAAGGAGAGTGCTCTGTGTGCTGAGCTGGCACTGAGGGGCAGAGGCTATCAGGAAAGTTCAAGGAGTAACAGTATAAACATGTGGCTGAACAGGGAAAGCGGTGCACAAGAGGTGGCATCAACATATTCTCCAGCCAGAGTCAAACACATAGGGTCCATCCATGCACTGTGAAGAGCCAGGCATGCCCTGCACCAGTGGGGCCTTCAGCTCCCCTGCTGTGGAGGTGGTTGTCATTCTACACATCTTTGGTTTGATAATTAAAACTTAAAAGTCACTGGCCTTCTTTCTGTTTCTCATACATGCTAAAGGTAGTCCTGCTGGCTATCCTGGAATATTCTGGAGTTTTTCAGGAAGGATCTGTAATGCTCTTCTCCTTCCTCCTTACCACCTTTAAGCCTTTGCTTAAATAGCACTTTCTCAATAAATTCTATCTCCACTACTCTATTACAATTCAACCCACCACACACTCCGGCTTGCTTGATCTCCCTCCCTGAACACTCTCCCTTTTAAAACTAGCACATATCACCATCCAAGTATATCATAGATGTTGTTGATTTACTTATGGCTTATTTTTGGTCCCCTCCCACAAGAGCAGGGATTGTTTTGTACCCCAGGCACCTAGAACAGTACTTGGCACATAACAGGTGCTAAATAGATAAGTAAATAGTTTAAATGAATAAGTTATGTATTTAACAAACAGTTATTAAATGAATTCAGCTCTTCTCCATCTGGGCATCAGCTCTTCTTTGTTTTATTCTGATTTTTACTAACCACTGTCTTGGTCTCTTTTGGCCAACCAGTAACACATCTCTTACTCACCCAACTTCTACAGAAGATGAACATGGAGCTATGAAATCGGGCATTTGCTCCTCAGTACGTTATTTTTATCCACTTTAGTACCCAGCACTTTGTCTTAAGATTAAGGTCTTCACAGAGAAGACCCTCAGTAGATTCCCCAATAAGGAAGCCACATATAGAAAATTGGGAGTGATTCTCACTGGAGTAATGCAACCTGATTCAATAAAAGATGAGGCCCTAAGACTCTGGCTAAAGGTAGGACATTGATTCCCAGAGGACAGAATATTTTGAGAGCAGGTCACAGTGCTGAGGCTTAAGCCTTAGGTCCTTTGAGAAGGACAAACGAGTTGTCAGGACAGCTGGGGACAATGAGGCCAAAAGCTGGCAGGGAAAAGGTGGTGCAGGAGGGAAAGACACCTGGCTGGCAGCCCAGAATGACCGGCAGAGACCCACAGGCTTGGCAACTCGGAGGAGTCTGTCATAACTCTATCTTCTTTTTTTTTTAATTTTAATTTATTAAGAGAGGGAGAGAGGTACTCTCAACAGGGTCTCATCGTGCTGCGCTCTCCCGCAGCCCCTCCAGCCAGCCAAGCTCACAGGTGTCCCTGCCCACATACACAGGACGTTTCAGGTCTACCCAGGGCCCCAGCCATCGCCTTCCACGTGGTTCTAGCGCTGCAGAGCGGCACCCCATCATCTATGCCACCACAGCTGGGCCTCGTCACTGTACTCTTAGACAACCTGAGTCAGCACACATTGCCTCACCTTTTACCTCGCAAAAATTTTATATAGTTTCCACTTATTACTGTTTTACAGGTCGAACAGCTTGGGTTTCTGTAAAATGCAGAAGTCATTTATTTTGGAAAATTACACATCATCTTTTCCCTCCTCAGAAAAAGCTAGATTAAGTATTCTGGGGATGAAAATAAAAATGTCCCCTATACTTTCTGGGTATATAACACTCTTCATTAATGAGCATGTGAAATTCATCAATGTCAGATATCAACACAAATTTCAAATTTAGTTAAATGAAGAGATATACCTAATGGTTCATTTTCAATACTTTTTGTATAGGAAATTCAGTCTGCCTTGGATTGTAATTTTATAGAAATCATCTATAATAAGATGAAAATGTCAAAAAAAATTACCACTCGGGAATTATAGAAAAAACACTAAAATTTTTTAAGACTACTTTTTTATATAATGTAAAGTTTTTCAATAATGTTTCAGAAAGGTGTACTAGAAAACGTAGAACTCTTTCTAAAAACAAACCAACAGAAACCTTCTTAATTATATTGGGCATAGTTCTAATGTCTATATGTAGATTACATTCTTTTGTTTTGTTTGAATTGTTCCTATCATTTTTTGTAAGTTTCTTTTATTTATTTCTCCCATGTATAAGAAATAGAGGAGAGAAACAGAGATAGAAGCACCCCAACAGGGTCTTCATTCCAGGAACCACCCCTATCCCAGCCAGCCAGGATCATGGGCCCATATGTGCCCAGTGTATTTAGAAAGATCTCCAGACATAAACCCAGAATGTTCCCAGGTGGATCAACTCCACAGGGTAGGGGGTGGTTACTGCTACATTACAGTCCAGTCCCTCTGTCGCTCTGTGTTTTGAGAGAGGAGCAGATGAATGGGTTGGAAAAGTGTGGCACATATACTCTATGGAATACTACTCAACCATAAAAAACAAGATTCTGACATTCGATAGAAAGTGGATGAATATGGAAGATTTGCTGCTGAGTGAAGCAAACCAGGCTATGAAAGAGAGATTGTATGCATCCACTTAACATATACCAACTGTCCACACTCTGGTGGAAACTGGGAGATGGGAGGATATAGAAGCATCAAAATGGTTATAGAGTCTGGAGACAATATGGGAGGAGGATAGGAGAAAGGGGAGTTTTCAGAGGATCTGGTATCTAAAGTTTCCTGAATCAGTCATAGGCTTGACCTAGTGAGCAGAAATTAGGTACAGAGCTTAAAGCATACTTGTCACAATTATCTGGGTGCTATCTTCCCTCGGTTACTTTTCTGGAAATTAACTTTAGTGCTTACAGAGCCTATTTACTTGGGGAATTAGTACATCCAAGAGATTGCGGTACTTCCAGATAACCATCTGGCCCCATGACCTGCAAGGTCAGGGATGCACACTCAGTGCCTCAGCATCTGCAGATTGCTTTCCCCTTCAAAGCAGGTATGCTCCCAGCTTTGTTCCTGATGCCACATAGCTTAGGGTCTATCTGGAGGCCAGGGATGTGAGAGACTGTGTGACTAGAGCCAGAGCCAGGCAAGGCAAACTGCTGTGCGAGGCTCATAGTCATGTAGAGGAAACCCTGATGAAGGGAGAAAACCAGAGGGCACAGGCTTCAGTTTTCCCCAGAGGCAGCCTGTATGAGCTGTTGGATGTAGTTGGGACAAGGCGGATACGGGGGAGTATGCAGAACAAGCAAGAAGAAGAAGGTAGAGGCAGACACAGTCCAGGGAGTAGAAAGTGTCTTTGACAAGTGAGAAGTTTGAGGTGTACTCTAGGGCTGTGCACTCTGTAAAGGGGTAAAATAAGGACCAGAATTTATATTTAGGACCTAGGTAGAACCTGGTACCAGGCTTAGAGGCCAGGCTGGTGTGGAGTGGCAGTATAGAGGTAAGAAAAGCCCAGGGAGGACAGAGGAAGAAAGCAGAGGACAGGAAACATTTAGCTCTAATTTCAGGGATGGTCTTGGCAAGACTGTGAACAGAGGTACCGAATAAAAGCAATCCACAGGCACAATTTCCAAATCTTCTCTCACTCTAGATTTTGTCTTAACAGACACTGTGATATCACCATTTCTCTTCATGTTTATATTTTCAAAACTTATTTACATATTTCTTCCATAAGAGACAGAGACAGAACCAGTGAGATAAGCACTAAAGTATCCCCAGCAGGGTCCTCATGCCTCGAACGATCTCTAGCCTCAGCCAGCCAGGATCATAGGTATCTGTACATCTGTGTGCCCAGAGAGGTCCCAGGATGTGACCACAGGATCTTCCCCACATGGGCCAGTTGCACTACTGTCATGCCACTGTCTGCCCCAAATTCATATTTCTATAGCAGAGTGAATCATCTTTTTCTGGAAATCAGTGTCAACCCTTGACATTCCTCTACAGAATGATAATTCTCTCCTAGTCCCACCAGCCCTGACCTGTGGAATAAGCTTCCTCTTCCTTTCCCCAACACATGGGACAGCCGCGAGTCCCAGAACCCTCATCAAGTCGCATCTGAGTCTCCATTTCTACCTTCCTGTTGGCACTGCTAATACCCCATCCAACACTGTGCCCCATATCTCATCAGGGCCTATAACCTGGCCAGCTGCTTCTCACAATCTTATCCCTATAAACTAAGTCCCCTCCCCATGTTTTATGGTCAGCACTCCAAGATTCTGTGTGCCCTCTTTCCATAGACCACACCAATTTTCTGAGCCTTCACTGTGTTCCAAGAGCCCAGTTGTTTCCTTCATGTTCCCATTCTGTTGTCCTGGCTTTTTATCTTATTATTTTGTTTAGGAAAGAAGCAATCAGGTTCAAACCTACTTTCTTCAACCAGTAACCTTATCAATATCTTCCTACTCTTGGCTCCCCTCAACCCATCAGTCTATGGGATCTTTCTCTCCTCCCATTCCAGAGGTATTTTTCTCTCTGCTCCTTGCTATAAAGCCTCAATTCTCACTCAGTCCTCCTCGGTCTCTGCCACGACACTGATCCTCCCAGTACTTCTCTTTGTTAACTTTTCCCTTTACTCCTACTTAAAAATGCCCAATGACAATGCTCACTGAGTATATTGTTTTCATAAGAGCCCTATAATACAAATTCTATTATAATGTCCCATTATATAGAGAAGGGAACTGAGCCACAGAGAAGTCAAGTAACTTGCAAACAACTACAAAACTAACAAGTAATAAAGGCAGAGTTTGAACACAGGCTGGAAGATTTAAATGCCCATCAATCTATGACTACATCATGGTGCTGTTAACACTTCCTATTCCTTTGAGAGGGAAAAAAAAAAGAGGTATCTTCCTCCCTTTGATCATGACCATCCCAAATCTACACGTTAAGTATTTTGCCCTTTCCTTCCTTTCCAAACTCTGAACAATATATTAATATTTACTACTTCTTCCTTATCTCCCTGTGCTACTCAATCTTCTTCAAATGTCCACAGAAATGACTCTTTAGCAGGTCAGCAATGATCTCAAAATTGTCAGTCCAAAAACATTTTTTAATCCAAGGCGGTCGGTCTCCTCTTTCCAACTCCTGTGTAAGTATTTGCTTCTAATTCTCCAAAGATAACTGAGTACATGCTGCCTTTTCCTGTTTTTCTCTCACACACTTCCTTGCTCTGAGTGGACAATAAACGCTTGGTCAGCAATGATGATGTACATCCCTTATTTCTACTATCCATCTGGTACATAGCGCACTTCTGGTACCTATGAATTGGCTCTAAATGGAAAGTAATTGGAATTGTTTCTCAGTGGTGATCTGACTTATCACTAACTGGTATAAACAGGTTGGGGAAGGTTGCATGCTTTGTTTTCTTCCTCAAATTTGTTTTATCATCTCTGACTACACTGTGACTGCAGCCCCTGCTTTACAATACGTTTTTGTCCCCCACCCCACCCCCGCCACAGGACATGTTCACTACCCAAGGGGGGAGGGAGAAATTACCACCTGGGGGGTGGCCATACCACCATCCCTTCTCCCCTATTCTCCTCTCGGGATATCGAGCTTGCACACACGCATGCCTGGAGCGGTTTTCAAGCCACTGGAAATCAAAATGCAGTCAGACATGTGGAAATCAAGTGACTTCACCACCGTGCCACCTGCCGGCCCACACCAGAATTTTTAACTAGAAAATGTGGGGAGTGGGAAAGACCCAAATGCCAAAGAATCTGATTCCTCCCCCAACTAGTATGATCAACTCAAGGAGCCCCAACACCTCATAACTAAACAACGCTTCATAGAAAAGAAAAGGCTCTTCAACACACACCATAAACAGAGTTTTATACAAGAAACTTTGTTTTACAGCTTTTTATTTTATCCCTTAACTAGCTCAAACTTGGGTTTGATTAATCCAGTTGTCAATGGCATGGTAAGTAGGAATGAAATGAGTGGTCCATACTATTCATTTTTCCTAAGAGCAAATAAACACAGGCAAACTCTATATAGTGACTCTGAAAAATTTATTTCTGTTGAAGACATGCTTCTCTGTACCAAATGTGGGAGAGTCTCCTGGGCCTGCATATGGTTGTGTAGGTTTCAGTCTACTCAGGACTCACATCTAACCTACCTGTGGGTTTTTGGTCCTTGCAGCTCCTGATGGTCCACCTCAGGAAGTCCACCTGGAGCCCATATCCTCTCAGAGCATCAGGGTCACCTGGAAGGTAATCCAAGTAAATACTTGTATTCCTGACACTTTTATCATGGGGTCGGGGAAGAAGCCCTTCACTCATGTTAAGTGTTATGATGCTAAGATGCTAACATTCTAAGAAACTTTTATGTTTTTAAATTAGGTTGAAAATCCTTTTCTTAAAATTCAATATTTGTATCCACATTTTGAAAAATATTTGCAACAAATTCTGTAGAAAATAATGTTGTTGTGTATTTATTTATTTATTTATTTATTTTTTTAATTGTGAGCTCTCAAGTTCTGGGCTCCACACTAATAGTTTATTTTTGATTGGATTGTGTGCTCTAATTTCTCCCTTAAGGAAACTTTTTCTAATTGCTTTTCTTAAGTGGCAAAGCATGATATGTGAGATAGTCCACCTCACAGTCAGAAAGGAGAGAAGTCCTAGCTGTGCCATGAACCAGCTGTGACCTCAAGGAAGCACATTAATGTCCTCACCAGTGAAATGAACTGTTGAATCAACTGTCTCCAAAGGCAGTGGTGCTACCTCAAGTGCGGCCTCAGATACAAACTGTGTATCTCTGCAGAGGGCAGGGAACACTTAGCTCTGATTTCAGGGATGGCATTGACAAAACTGTGAGTGAGGGGTACAGGAAAAAGACAGCCCACCCAGCTTGTCTGCTGCCAATCTGTGAGAGACAAAGAAAGCTCAAACCACAGTGGAAACAACTGCTTCACCATGCATGTTGCTTTGCTAGCAAACATTCTAGCACAAGAAGCGGTGTTTATTTATTATAGATCCTGTTACATCATCACAAAGCAACACTTCGAGGCACTCCTATCTCACAGATATTCGAGGCAATAGCATGGCACCTGCCTGGTGGGCGAAACCACCTTGGAACTTGATGACCCCCTTAAATGTGCTCTTAGAGATAACTGTTGCAGACCACATTCCATTTTACCTACAGTGTGATTATTGAGTCAAAATTTTTGCAGAGTTAGACTTAATACTCCAGTTCTGAATTTCTCTCATTGCATGTGTTTTTTTCCCTTTATCTTTTTTTATCCTTTTTTTTTCTGTGTTCTCATCTAAAGAAGAAGGCAGTCAAAAACTACAGTGAGATTTTCAAATCTCATCCTCTCCAACCATTGCAAACCTTATACAATGCACCTGTTTGTTTGTTTTCTTTCTTGTATCAGCTCTTTCATTGAAATGACCAGCATCTATAACAAAAGCGGATTTCCATTGTTGGGGTGGATATCACCTTTGGCATTAACACACATTAATGCAGGGGGTCTCTTTGTGTCTGCTTTTTTCAATGCCGGCCAAAGAGTTGTGTTTCCAGTGGGCAGCATGGTGGGACTGTTGAGCTGCACAGATGCTACAGGCCAAGGAGTATGGGAAGAGACGCTCTGCGCCTTTGTGAGCACATCTACCACCTGCAAGCATCACACACACTGTACAATAAAAGGCACTCAGCAAGCCATAACCCCATACGCATTACGGCCACTCTACAAACGGAACACTGACTCACTCTGTCTTGAATTAAAGACTTTGTGAAGTTTCACCCACTATCCCTATATATTCTCTTACATTTTGTCACTAAAAAAGACTAGGTATTACGGAGGCCTCAAAAGCTTTTGGGTCCTGCATGATAGAGGTATCTGTTCACAGAGTATTTAGCTCTTATAACGAAAAATGGAAACTTCTAAGGCTTGAAAAGGTATTGTATCCTTTCTTTATCTATAGAAAGCAGCAGCAAAAGTCAGTAAATTGCAGTTAAATTTCTTCTTAGTGCCAAAAGAACGAACATATTGTGGGCTATTAAAAGGAAGACTCTTTCATTAGATTGTAAACTGATTCTAATGGATCACTCATGGAATAGTGTCGTTTATCTTCGCACAGTGGGCTATTAATGCACAGCCTGATGACACACAGGCGTCTCTGTCAGTGATTGGACTGGCTACATGAGGTGAGGACTGCCCACTTGTGGTGGCAGCCTGCTTAGGTGATGAGCTTTTCAAGGATGTCACCATGTCTCTGATTCCAAATCATATGTTATTATATAGGCGCAAGTATATATAAAGTACAATGTCTTTAATAAAATTTGCCTTTATTTTATGGTATAAAAGTTCAGAATATACTTTTTATTTAATCTTCTTTAAGAGTTATTTTTTAAAATTTATTTATTTATTATTATTATTATTTAATTTGACCAGGGAGATAGAGAGGGAAAGTGAGAAAGCAAGCCAGATCCAAGACTCAAACCAGGGTCAGCCATGTGGGAGTTCAGTGCCTAAATCACCACACCTAAAACACCACCTGTTGACTCCAAGAATATACATTTTAAAGTTTATTTATTTATTCCAGGAAAGAGAGGGATACAGGCTCCCCCAACAAGGTCTTTACACTGATATCCCCTGTTTCAGCTTGTACCTAGTGTGTACGTGGAAGATTAAAAACCTGGGACTTTCTCATGTTGGTCCAGTTGCATTACCAGTGCACCCTGTCTGACCCCTTTTTTAAAGTTAATATACTTTTTTTATTTCAAGAGAGGAGGAGACTGAAAAAAAGAGAGACCTTCCCTGCACAGAGACTTTGCTATGGGATGCTCCCCATTCTCAGCCAGCCTGGATCAAAGGATGTCCCTGTGCACTTGGTATGGACATGGAGGCCCCAGAACATGAACCTGCAACTTTCTCATGTATATTTCATTGCCTTAGCAATGCACCACTATCTGGCCCTTAAAAAAAAAAAGTTTATTTATTTTATGAAAGAAGAAGAGAGAGAGACCTTCAACACCACAGTCCTACCCCAATCCCCAGACTAGAATCATGGGCACACACATGCACACCCTTAGAATGCACAGAGGGATCCCATGATGCAAAACCGAGACCTGCCCACATGGCCTCAGCTTTGTGGACCTCTGTGGTACCATTGCCCCAGAGCAGTTGGCCCAAGACATACTCTGAGAACAAGGAAAGGGGAAGAAAGAGGGAAGCAAGGGAAAACAGAGAAATGGCATCAGTCCAAAGTCCACATTAGCCGGCGAGAATGGAAATATTAAGAGTCGTGGGAACTCATTCATGGCCATGGACAAATGATCAGGAGAAAATAATGTGCTCAATAGAGAGACATGGCTTAGAGAAGAGAATAGCTCTGGGCTTTTGGTGGGAAAACAGTCATTCTGAACTATAAACCTCCTAAAGGCAAAGTACATCTCATGGTCTTTCTATTATACTAATGATAGAGATTCAATTCCTTAAATTGTCATTGTATAAGCAACACTTCTGTGACACCACCTTCTACTGAGCCAAATAAGCATCTTTCCCTTTTAAGTTCAGCTATTTTTCTCCCCAAAGAAGTTTCTGACTTAATTTTTCAGTCCTGCAAAGGTTACCTTTGGCCTCCTGAGCACAGCCTAATTTCACAGGACACTGCAGGCCATCTGCATCAGCGGCAGCATCCACTTTCAGGCCCATCTCCTATCTCCCTCATTACACTTGCCCATTTATTTGCCTACATGGCATCTTCTTTGCTGCTATTATTCACACTTTTTGTAACATCCCCACCTCTCCTGGCCAATCCTGCTATTTAAGACTCCAGGTGTGTACAACTGTCTTCATAAACTTGGGTAAATCTCCAAAGCAGAGGTAACAGCTTCATCCTCTGTGTTACCTATCACTCTTGGTGACAGCTCAGTGAAGTTCCCATCACGTGGCTTCCACAGCCAGTTTTATGTGCATTTCCTCTGCTGTTCATGTGCTCCTTGAGGCAGGAAGAGTGCCTCATTCTTCTTTTATCCACAGTTGCAGCATGTGTTGCATGAATGAATGAGTGAGAGAGTAAATAGAGGAGCAGGTGAGAATATGTGAGCTGGGAATGAAGAAGCCTGTAAGACAAGCCTTCCACATCAGGATAGACTCTAAAGCATTATGTGTTTCAGAACTTGCCATCAGACACCTCAGCTTTCAGGATCTCCACACAGTAGACTATGATGTGGTGAGGTCTAACCCCTGGTGCAATGAAATACCCCAGAGTATACAGTGGTAGACACTCACAGATGTGATCCACACACACTTTGTGTAGCAGATAGACTCCCCATATCACATATGGGTTTCTACCATAATTCACTGAAAAATAAAAGGCATAGTGATCCAATCAATTTGTGATAAGTTTTATAGGTAATAGTCATCTATTGAAGCATAAACTACATCATAAACATAGGCCCATGGGAAAATGTCCAAGAACCATTACTATATTTAATGCCTGTATTACATAAGCTGAAGGCTCAGAAAGAGCTCTGACACATTTTTACATAGTTTGAGTTAAACAAAAATGCTAAGCAAAACCTTAAGAGGAAGTGAAGAGATAATATAAGTGGTTCTAAATAAAAGTAAATGACAATAAAGACACATTTTCTAGCTCCTACTCCACACTCTTTAAAAAACAAAAGGGTTTGTATAAGCAAACGCTGTTTAACTTAGGGCATGTCTTGTTTCTGATTTAAAATCAGAAAAAATATTTAAAGCTATAGACTATCAATCACATATATTTGATAAAGTACCTGAAAATCATACAACTAAAGAATTCTTCTTGTTGTTGTTGTTGTTTTTGGACAGTTTCTTTCTTTTCTTTTTTTTTCTTTTTCTTTCTTTCTTTTTTTTTTTTTTTTTTTTTTTTTTTTTTTTTTTGGCTGTAGGTTGCATGTGCTTGCCAGAGAGACAGAGAGAGGTAGAGAGACAGAAAACAAGAAATCACCCCCCCTAGGAGGTATGGCCATGGCACAATCTCTTCTCCTCCATTCTTCTCTTGGGATTTTGGGCACACACACAAACTGCCCAACTGAGTTTGAAGCCGCTGGGTCTGGGACTTGAATTGCTATTGCCCATGTGGGAGTTCAGTGATGTAACCATTACATCATCTGCTGGTCCCTTTAAGTGTTTTCTTTCTTTTTTTTCCCCTAAGGGTTTTTCTTTTGCCTTAGGGTATGTGTGCTCCCCAGAGAGAGAGTGAAAGGGAAAGTGAGAAATCACCCCTCAGGGGGATGGTCATAGTGCAATCCCTTCTCCTCCATTCTCTTTCCAGGATCTTGGGCATGCACACAGGCACCTGGTGTGATTTTGAAGCCACCACGTCCGGGACTTGATCCAGGGTCAGCCATGTGGGAGTCCAGTGACGCAACCACTATCTCATCTGTTGGTCCCAGTTTTTTGGAAAGCTTCTATTTTAGTCTGCTCTTGAAGAGTCTCTTTATAACAGTGGCATTCATCTTCTCTGATCAGTCTCAAATTTAATTGGCACCTTTTTATGCAAATTAAAGGCAATTTCGTTGTCAGCTACTTGTTTGTTTGCATGTGTGTGTTTGTGTTTATGTATGTGAGAGTGACATAGCTATTAGTAAAATAAAACATTCATTACTTAGAATATTTAATTATAGGACCAGCAGTTAGCGTAATGGCTATGTCGCTGGACTCCCATGTAGTCAACCACAGTTCGAGTCCTGGACCCACTGGCTTAAAACTCACACCGGGCACGTATACGTGTGTGCCCAAGATCCCGAGAGGAGAATGGAGGAGAAGGGGTTGCGGCGTGGCCATCCCCCCGGGGGGTGATTTCTCGCTTTCTGTCTCTCTGTCTCTCTCTGTCTGGCGAGCGCACACACCCTATAGCAAAAACCTCTCCAATAAAAAAAAAAAAAAAGAATATTTAATTATTATAGACATCTCAAGACATTTATCCAAAAAATGTAAATTTTGTTTTTGTTTTTATTTTTGCCATAAAGCACATGTGTTCCCCAGAAAGAAACTGAGAGAGGGAAAGTGAGAAATCACCTCCCGAGGGAAGGCCATGCTGCAGTCCCTTCTCCTCTCAGGATTTTGGCACACATGAACATGCATCAGCATGTTTTTCAAGTTGCTGAGTCCAGTACTCAAACCACAATGTTGGCCATGTGGGATCCAGCCGCCTTCACCACACTATCGGCTAGCCTGAGAATGCAATTTAACAGAGATTTTTATTATTGATGTAATTTTTTTTGTTATTCTGTTTTTTCTTTAGATGAGAAATCTTTGTAAACCCACAGGTTGTCCCAGATATATAAATTTTTTTATTGCTTAAATATTGTAGTGCTGAGAACAATTATCAAACTGATGACTCAGAATGAAAATCTTGAGAATGATTTCACCACTTTCCAGCCCTTGGTATTATATCCTCTGGCTGAGAATTTTATTTAAAATGAGCAGAATTCTCATTTAGATGACAGAGGAGAGTACGATTTCCACAGAGTATTTGAGTTGAAAATTTAGGGGTTTAATTAAGTTTCAGTAATCTGAAGAATATTTCTAACCAGAATACCACATCTCCTCAATCCCCAATAATGCCAGCTAATTGATGCATGGTTACAATCTATTACATCATTCAGAGATGAGCTTTTACAATGGGAAACAGTTAAATCTCTCATTTTAAAACAAAACTGCTGTATTTACAGTTACTTCCAAAGTTTGATTTAATAAACTGTAGGCTCCATTTGACTCCTCCATCTAAGTCCCGCTACCTCCAGAAAACAGTGCGGCACATTGGAAAAGACAGCCCTGGAGACGCTTGCTGGCAAGTGTATTTCCTAGCTGGGGTTGGGATAGCTATCATACCGAGCATTTGCTCTCTGATGGGCACCCTGCTAAAACTTGGGTGCATGATCTCATTTGATCTATGCTCTGGATGCATCCAGTTTCATACAGAAGTAGACCCTGATGTCAGAGGAAGTTGCTCAAGATCTGAAGTCTTTGACAGGCAGATTGAGAACTCCCACCTGGGCTATCTGATTCTGTCTCCTGGCGTCTAAGCAATCAATAAGCCAAGGATTATGAAGGGCCAAGACTGTAGCTTGTGCATAGTAAGGCTCAATACTAGCTCCTTTTATCATAAATTCCATCCAACCTCATTGAAGTTAGGGAGAATACACAGCATTTATGTTTTTATCTACTGTTCTTTTCTTTTCAAACTGTTAACTTAACCTAGACCAACTTGAAGAAATTTCCTTTATCAATTGAAATTTGAAAGGGTTTCCTTGAAAAAACATTTTTTACTTAATTTCCTAACTAGCACTTTAATCCTTGGGCTAAGAAAAATTATAAAAGTTTATATTTGCTTTTAGGCATTAATCCATTGGTTCTACAGTTGTTCTTACAGTTGCTTTATTAAAACTCATGTAGACCAGCATGTCTTGCAAATATTTGCAGAATTACCCACGCTTCTTCATATTCATCAGTCAGACTTCTTTCCCCTGTAACAAGAGAAAAGAAGAGAATCCAAAATAGCTTGTTCATCCACAGAGTAAGAGACTGTTCTCTCTCAGCTTCTTACAGTGGACTAAACTACGTAAGCGACATGGGTTTGAAGACATATCTACTTGTTCACTATATGCTTAGCAGGAGGGAAACAGGTATTTGTTAGAAAAATGCATTAACCATTTGCTATTGTTCACTTTTGTGTTAAAAAGGTTCATATCAAGGAGTGATGCTTTCCTATAAAAAACAAACTTCAGGGCCAGCAGGCAGCCTAGTGTTAAGGCAGCTGGATCTCACAGGGCTGACTGCACACTTCAAGTTTCAGGCAGCACAACTTGAAAAACACACCAGGTTCATGTATGTGCATGCCCAAGATCCTAATAGAAGGGAGAAATGGAGGAGAGGGGATTATGATGTGACCTTTTCCTGGGGTGGGAAGGGTTGCTTTTATGATTTTCTTTTTCAGTCTCTTTCTGGCAAGCACAACTGCTCTCTGGCAAAACAAACAAACAAACAAAAATAAAATAGACTCCTTAGAAAGCCTGAGGAGACTACATTTGCCTCTTAGATTTGTATGTATATATAAAATACGTATATTTTATTTGTATTGCCAGACAGTGTGTGCACTCACCAGAAAGAGACAAAGAATGAGAGAGAGAGAGTATTCTCCGATAGGACATGGTCACTCTACCACCTCTTCTACTCCATTTATCCATTCTGTCAGGAAATTAGACATGAACATACATTTGCCTAGCATGTTTTTCAACCCATCATAGCCAGGATTTGAACCACAGTTGGCCATGTGGGATCCTTTTCTCTGAACCACAAAGCTACTGATCCAACTCTATGCATAGCCCTTTAATGAAATCATGCATTGCTTATTTATACCATTTGGAATATATTTCATATTTTTCTTCATCTACCCAGTGGATTAACCCTCTTCATTTAACCATGTGATTGGCCTCCTCAAGGACCCCAGTTTCCTTTTCCAAGGCAGAGCCCCTAGCCCACCTGTACAAAAGGTTCTGGCAGGTTTCTCAACCTAAGCAGGCAGTTCTCTTGGTACACAGCCTCAAAGAGCAGTGACAAGATGCTGGGAACCAAGAGTCAGCAAGAGTGTGAGACTCAGGTCTGGTACCCAGGCATGCTGGAGGAGATGTCGACTGGGACTGAGCCTAAAGCATTCCTTGGTTCAAAACCATATGAGATGGCTGTGCCTCTAGAGCTAATTGACCCTTGTGAGATGTAAATTGAACTTGGGCTAAAGATTAGGACTAAGACTGTTTTTCCCTGAGAGTTTCTTCTTGAGCCTAGATGAACCAGACATAATATGAACATTTTCACTGGTATGTGTTATAACAGGTTATAAACGTAGGTTATAAACCAATTATAAACTGTTTGCTTACAATAAGTTAGGAGGAGAGGATTATATTTCTGTTTTGACTTTGAAAACATATTATTTAAAGTTGCAAGTAGGAGCAATGAGTAGACATCACAAGGCTACAATTAGTAAGAGAATTTTAGGGCCAGCCCGTGGTGTGGTGGTTAAGGCAGCTGGATCCCACATGGCTGACTATGCGGTTTTAGTCCCAGACCCAAGGGAACTAAAAGAAACACACTGGATACATATGCATGCATGCCCAAGATCCCAACACAGTGGGAAAATGGAGGAGGAGAATGGATTACTGTATGATCATTCCCCATGGGGAGTGCTTTCTTGCTTCTCCTCTCTTTCTCTGTCTCTCTCCAGTGAACACACATGTCCTCTGGCAAAAAAAAAAAAAAAAAAAAAAAAAAATTTAAAGAGCATTTTGGACATTTACTGATGACCACCCTTAGATTTGTCTTTATTTTGTACATCAACATCACATTTTACAAGAGGATTTAGGTTGTAAAGTTAGACCATTAGAACACAAACTGCTTATGGTTAAAATAATATTGGAAATGACTTAAATAGTCTATTAAGTATTTATGCATAATGTTAACCATGAAACCCAATAGTAACAGAATTTACAGTAAGAAATGAAGGGTGTATGTAAAATGGCAAAATGTAACTTGACATGGGACCAGCAGTTGACGTAATGTAACGTATGTCACTGGACTCCCATGTAGTTAACTGTGGTTTTATTCCCAGACCCGGTGGCTTAAACTCATGCTGGGCACTTGTGCATGCATGCCCAAGATCCTGAGAGGAGAATGGAGAAGGGATTGAGGTGTGGCCATCCCCCCAGGGGGTGATTTCTCCCTTTCTGTCTCTCTGTCTCTGTCTTTCTGGTGAGCACACACACCCTATAGCAAAAACCTTTCTCAAAAAAAATGTAATGACAGAATTTTATTACATTATGCATAAAATACAAGGGACTGCAAAAATTTGTAGGAAAATGGAATTAAAGTACAAGTTTATTATGGTGCCAAAATGTTTAAAACCCATGCATAGTTTTTTTTAAATAAAATGCATTTTTCCAAATTTTGAAATGATCCCTTAAATGTATCTACCAGTAAATTGTGTATAATAAGAACAAATATAAAAAGTACTAGATTAGGTAACCAGCAGTTAGCGTAATGGCTATGTCGCTGGACTCCCACGTGGTCGAACACGGTTCGCATCCCAGACCTGGTGGCTTAAAACTCACGCCGGGCGCATGTGCGTGCGTGCCCAAGATCCCGAGAGGAGAATGGAGGAGAAGGGATTGCGACGTGACCATCCCCCCGGGGGGTGACTTCTCGCTTTCTGTCTCTATGTCTCTCTCTGTCTGTCTGGCGAGCGTACGCGCCCTATAGCGAAAAACCTCTCAAAAAAAAAAAAAAAGAAAAAGTACTAGATTAGATTTCAGGAGAATTACATACTACTCCCACCTCTACACCCAACAAAAATGACCTTGAGTAAGTTCCTTCATTTGTCATTGTTGAAACTCAAATCCTTTTCCCTGGTTACCATTTGAGTGTCTTTTTCATTAGGCATGTAAACAATAACCCATTTTAATGACATTTTTTTCCCTGTCCACCTCACAGCACTGACTGGTAACAACAAAGGGTAATGGAAATGAGCACATTGTGGAATCCATAATGCAGTCCCTTGAATGACAACCCTAAATGTGATCCCAGCTCTGAATGCTGCACCCCCTGATAGCTCCAAGCAGCACTGCTATTTCTGATAATAAGTATTGGGTTGTCAAGAAAGTCATGTTGCATTTTTGCATTAAAAAAAAAACAGAAAAATATGTCATGACTTTCCTGACCACCTCATATTTCTCAGTAAATGTAATTACTGTGAGATTTGTCTAAAAAGAGTTTTATTTTAAATAATGTAATAATAGATGAACAGGCAATAATTGATGAAAAATATTCAGAAGACTATCTTGTCTATAATTTTACTGATTCTTATAAAATACTGATTCCACTCATAACCGAGAATAAATGGAAAGGCCATCTTAAAGTGAATATGCCATCTAGTATCAGTGAATTTAAATGGCATCCACTGACCGAGTGAATAAACTATTTAATGTAGTTAATTTCCTTAGGTGACAGTCATTGGATTGTTCTGCTGATGACATTTCTTATCATTTCAGAGACATTAAATAAGGTAGATAAGTTAGTGAACTGGGCACAGAGGTGAGAATTAAAAAAAAAAAAAAAAATCAAATGAAAGACAGGACCAGCAGTTAGTGTAATGGCTATGTCACTGGACTCCCACGTAGTCGACCGCGGTTTGCGTCCCGGACCCGGTGGCTTAAAACTCACACCCGGCACGTGTGCGTGCATGCCCAAGATCCCGAGAGGAGAATGGAGGAGAAGGGATTGCAGTGTGACCATCCCCCCTGGGGGGTGATTTCTCGCTTTCTGTCTTTCTGTCTCTCTCTCTCTGTTTGGCGAGCACACGCACCCTATAGCAAAAACCTCTCAAAAAAAAAAAAAAATCAAAGAAAGAAAGGAAAAAATATATTTAATCAAGAATTACAAATACATCAAATGACTTCTGGTATGTCATGGATATGTCTCCTAATGTAAAGAAAGAAACACATATTATTATTCTATTGTTTAAAAGTGGACTGTTGGGGGTGGGAGGAGCTGATGGCATAGGTGTTACATCCCTGGATTCCCATATGGCTGACCACAGTTCAAGTCCCAGACTCGGTGGCTTAAAATTCATGCCAGGCACATGTATGTGTGTGCCCAAGATCCTGGGAGGAGAATGGAAGAAAAGGAATTGTGACATGGCCATCCCCCCTGCAGGGAGATTTCTCACTTTCCTTTTCTGTCTCTCTCTCTCCAGCAAGTGCCCATACCTTAAGGCAAAAATCTCTATAAATAAATACAAGTAGACTAGGGACCATAAGGTAGCATGGTAGTTAAGGCACTGGACTCCCACGTGGCTGGCCAGAGCTTGAACCTGGTAGCTTGAAAATCTTACCAGCACATGGTAAAATCCTGAGAGGAGAATGGAGGAGAAGGGATTGCAGTGTGACTATCCCTCCTGGGGGATGATTTATAACCATGAAACCTGACAGTAACGTATGTATATAATATGTAGTAGTCAAAGTGAGAAATGAAAGGTATATGTAAAATGATAAAATGTAACTTGACATTTTCTCTCTCCATCTCTCTGTCTCTCTCTACAGTACACACACACACCCTATGGCAAAAACCTTAAAAAAAGAAAAGTAAAAAGTAGACTAGACAAAATTGGTCAGGGTCTGCCAGCCTTCAAGGTAACATGAGGCAGGACATTAACATAGCATGTGCTTTCAAATTCATTTCATATAATAAATTCATATAGTTTAACTTAATGTGCAAAGATGTAACCTATTAACTCATTTTTTTCAAGATAACCTTCAATAATTTTTTAAAGGCCAAACTCCACTTCATATAAAAACTTCGAAAGCTAATTTTAATTTAGTTCAGTCCCTATGACGGATTCTTCTTTTTATTATGCCTCTTTGAAAATTTTAGGTTGGAAATGAAAATAAAAGCTCTTTGTGCTTTGAATAATTATAGACATAGAGGAAATAAAACAATTTTACCCTTTTAAAGTATGTTATTATTCTTGTTTTCCTTGCTGGCAATAATCTAAAGTTGGAAATAACATTTTTCTTTATTAAAATAGCAGAAGAATCAGGCAAAAGATCCTTATCAACTCTTAGAAGCAGGAATTCCTGATGAAGGAAAGTACAATGCAGGGAATACATGTTGGTCCCGTGGGTCTCTGGACATGCCTCCTGTGTATCCTCCATTGTAGAGCCAGTGTGTTCACTGGGGCCTCTTCCAGCATGCTCCTGACAAAGCAAAGTGGCCTACTGAACACTTTGTCAGCATTCTCTACTTCCCCATCACCAACACCTGTTCATGTGTGTCAAGGCCTAAAATTCCTTTAGCTTAGACTAATGCTGTTTATTACCCAAGCATAGATAAGAGACCAAAGGAAATAACTCTACAGGAGGAGTGCCATCTCCCTCTTAATCATCACTAAGTTGTAATGGCAGGTATTAAATCCATGATCTAAGATCCACTGTTGATGCAGACATGACATGTCTTCTGATAGACAAGTTAGAACTTGCCATCCAGCTGAAGATAAAAGGAGAAAAATTAGCTCCATTGGACCTGGGACTAACCCCTGGCTTCTCTCCAATCCTCCATTACTGGAGGTACCTCTTTTTCTACCCTTCCTTTTCTCCTCCTTCCTTCTTCCTCCAACCCCTGGTGCACCCTGCAAGTTCTTCTGTAGATGTTGGTCTAGTTCACAACACTGTCCTACAGGCATCTGCAAACAGTCTTGGAAAAGGGCCTTGACAGTACATATTTTAGGCTTTGTGGCCCATTAGGCTTCTATCTTAACTACTCAGCTCTGCTGTTGTAGCACAAAAACATATACAATGAATACAAATAAGCAAGTGTAGATGGGCTCCCACAAAACTGTGCTTAGGGACACTGGAATTTAAAGTGCATATAATTTTTATTTGTCACAAAATTTTCTTCTTCTCTTGATTTTTAAAATCCCTTTAAAAATGTAAAACAAATTTTGGGAACCAGCAGTTAGCGTAATGGCTATGTCGCTGGACTCCCACGTAGTTGACCACGGTTCGCGTCTCGGACCCGGTGGCTTACAACTCACGCCGGGCGCGTGTGCGTACGTGCCCAGGATCCCGAGAGGAGAATGGAGGAGAAGGGATTGCGGCGTGACCATCCCCCCTGGGGGGTGATTTCTCGCTTTCTGTCTCTATGTCTCTCTCTGTCTGTCTGGCGAGCGCATGCGCCCTATAGCGAAAAACCTCTCCAAAAAAAAAAAAAATGTAAAACAAATTTTAAAAAATCATTCCTAGTTAAGAACCCTATAAAAACAAGTGACCAAATGAATTTGGCCCAGAGACCATAATCTGTCAATCCTACTTCACTGTACTGAGACGTCACTTCAGAAAAACAGTCTTACTTAATTGAAACACCTCACAATAGTTTTCTGTTTCTAGGTTCTTTTGGCACTGAGAAATGTTTTCCAGCAATGAAGCTAAAACCAACCTTTCAGTCAGAAAGTCCCTTCTGAGACCTGGATCCTTCTTGGTTCTTCTGGACAGACCCTGTTCAATACAAAGTCTGTAACAACCCTGCATATGACTGATGCAAGTCATTCCCTTAGAAAACCTTTCTCTCTCTCTCTCTCTGTCTCTTCCTCTTGTCTGTCTCAGCTTTCATCTGCCTTCTGGAGGTGTCATTCTTAGCCCTGTGGCCCTTCTGAGTGAGGAACTACATGCACCCACTGCCAGCTCTTGGCCACACGGCTGTGGACCCCAGGACTCAGTTTATCTCCTCCTACATTGCTTAAAGGTCCTCTTAGTTATTACAGGAATTTTATTGTTAACAGATGTGAGGGCAAAATAGGGAGGTTTCAATGTAAAGGTCTACAGAGTAGACAGAGTCTAAGTGAGGTTAGAGCATTGGCCCTGCAGTTGCTGGGCTTGGTGCCATGCCCGGGTCCTCTGGCTTTTTGTCTCCCATTTCTCCCATTTCTCTGCTAGCTCGGACAACTGAGGAACATTCTGCCTTGCCTCCTTTCCGCACCTTCTTCCCTCGAGACATCTGAGACATCTCAAAAGCATCCAGGCCTGATGTTTATATGGGTTAGGGAGTGGACTAAAGATCTGCCTGTGTCTCATTCAGCTCTGACCCAAATGGCCTCTTGCACAGGAGAGTGTTGGACCACCCTCCTTTAGTGGTTCTCTTTCAAATCTTCATGAATTAGGTGTTTCCTTCTTCCACCTATCAAAACCTTTTCTGAGCATCTTCTGTAACCCTGTAATCAAGCTTGAAATCTTGCTTTTTGTGCTTTGCTTAGCAGGTCTGATCAGGGATGTCTCTCCACCATCTCTATGGATATTTTTCTGGTTTCAGTCCCACCCTCTTTGGCCACCCTGTCATCCCCAGGAACACCCATTACCAGCAGAGAAGCTACGTTGAATCGGGTTCTTCTGGTGCACATGATTGGGATTAAGCCCTCTGAGATCACTCAGCTACCTTTTTTTTTCCTCTTTTTTTTTTGGAAAGGTTTTTGCTATAGAGCGCGTGTGCTTGCCAGACAGACAGAGAGAGACAGAGAGACAGAAAGTGAGAAATCACCCCCCAGGGGGGATGGTCACGCCGCAATCCCTTCTCCTCCATTCTCCTCTTGGGATCTTGGGCACACATGCACACGCGCCCGGCGTGAGTTTTTTTTTTTTTTTTTTTTTTTTTTCTTTTTTTGGAGAGGTTTTTGCTATAGGGCGCGTGCGCTCGCCAGACAGACAGAGAGAGACAGAGAGATAGAAAGCAGGAAATCACCCCCCAGGGGGGATGGCCACGCCGCAATCCCTTCTCCTCCATTCTCCTCTCGGGATCTTGGGCACGCACGCACACGCGCCCGGCGTGAGTTTAAGCCGCCGGGTCCGGGACTCGAACCGCGGTCGACTACGTGGGAGTCCAGTGACATAGCCATTACGCTAACTGCTGGTCCCCCCGGCGTGAGTTTTAAGCCACCGGGTCCGGGACGCGAACCGCAGTCAACTACATGGGAGTCCAGTGACATAGCCATTACGCTAACTGCTGGTCCCTCACTCAGCTACCTTTAACAGTTAGGGCTCAATTTCATGCTCACTGGCCAGTATCCACTCCACTCTCTCTTGGTAGTAAACCCAACCCCTCCAAAGCTCTATGATCTGCAGGCTGCCTAGACCTGCAGGCTGGACCAGTCTCCAGAGCCCACACAGTATCCACATAGATTCTTTCCTGATTAGGCCCTCGCTACATCCCTCAATGTCCAATGGACATTTCTCCTGAAGCCCCATCTTCATTGTCTTTGTCTTTTCCCTGGTTTGAGCCCAGGAGCCTCCACTCTCCCTGTCACTTCTCTTCCACTGATTCTATGCCCAAGTCTGGGAACTGAGCAGTGACCTTTCTCACCCACTTGCTTTCTCAGAACTTCTCTTTTGCTTCCCTAAGCTGCAGAAGCCATTGCCCTCTCTTCTCCAACTACCTGGGTTACCAACAGAACCTTAACGAGGAGTCTGATAGCAAGCCATCTAGAGACAGGCCCTGATCTTAAGCAGAATAGTCCCAGAGACCAGCTTTCAAAACGGAAGCATACAAAACAAAGTCTGAATTCCTTTGTTAGGCCATTTGCAAAAAGCACTGGCTGGGCCTCTGTTGGATGGTTCAAAATGCTCAGTGTAGTGGACAAGCAGTGTGACAATAAAGAACAGCAACATTCAAAACAATGAGGGGCTGAGCAAGAATAGCTATAATATTTGTTGGTTGGATGGATGGGGGGATGAAACAGAAGCCATTCTACACTTTAGAAATGGAATAAATGGAATTCTTTTATAAAAATAGTTAATCCTCATTTCATCCCATCAAATGATAAGAGTTTGTTCCTAAGCTTTCACATTTGTGTTTTAAGGCAGAGCCCACACTCACCTTTGGCCCCCTTTTCCTCCTTGGCTGCCAAGTCTTACTACAATATGGTGACTGTAGGCTCCCAGTTGAAGTTCTTGGTCTCTCAACACAGTGCATATTTCAGATATTCTGTCATTCATCGTCTATTTCTCAAACCTGAATTGAATAACTCCTTTCTTCTGAGCACTGTTCCTTTGTCAGATCGCATGTCCACTTTTGTTTATGTTTTTTTAATTTGCTATAGGCTGCATGTACTCATTGGAGATAGAGAGAGAAAGGAAGAAACTGAGAAACTATCCCCAGAGAGGAAGGCTACACCACAATCTCTTCTCCTCCATTCTCTCAAGATCTTGAGCACATGTGTACATACACCTAGCATGTTTTTCAAGCCACTGAGTAGTGGACTCGAATCATGCAGTAGGCCGTGTGGAATCCAGCCACCTTAACTACCACACCACCAGCTAGCCTTCCATGAGTCAATTTTTTATTTCATAAATTTTGTGCATCTCATTCTTTTCTAGCTCCTTGATGGTTGATTTCTTTGAGGGAGGGAGTCATAGGTCAGACATCTCCTTATGAGTTAAGACACGGGTATTGTATTTAGTACAATGCAAACCTAAGGAAGGAGACATACATGAAAATATCTTTTTAAGTAATGATATAAGAGTTCTCTTTTCTGTCATTGCTCCTTCAAAATCCATCATCCACTTTCTATCAAATTCCAGGGCCTTGTTATTTTTTATGGCGGGTCAGATACGGAGGATATATTGCTGAGTGAAGTAAGCCAGGATATGAAAGAAAGATATTGTATGTATCCACTCAATATATACCGACTATCAGCATTCTATAATAGTGAAAAAAAATTGGAGGACATAAAAGCAGTGAAGGTACTTAATGAGAATAGGACAGTGTGGAATGGGGGAAGTGAAGAGAAGAGGATAGAGAAAGATAACAAATGAACAATAGAGAGGCAGGACATTAGTGAGAAACAGATATGGCTTATTAACTGTTGATGTTGACATGTATAGTATTCTCAACTGGATTTGTCTGAGAAGTATTTCATGATGGGCAAAGTATTTGTACAAGCAACATGAGAAATAGCGATGGACTGTCTTAAAAAATAATTAGAATAATAATAATGATTGGGGAAAACATAGAAAAGATATTGAATGTTGAAGCGGGGAGATTAATGTCTCTGTACTGACTGACATGCACGGCATTCCCTTTTGAAAAAGTAATGTAATACAATGTAAAGTTATATGTAATTCAATGTAATATAAAGAAGAATATGATGATAATAATAAAAAAAAAAAAATCCATCATCCATTCATCAAGACAGACAACTTTGGAGAAAATGGATGTGCTCTGTCCAGCAAGGCGGTTCATGCTTTAACCACTCACCTATCATAAAGCAGATTTCCTGGGTACTTTGTAGGCCAAATCTTCAGGTAGCTTACAGGACTACAGAGACCTTATAGTTATATTTGCATTCATGCTCTTCTGTTCTTTAAAGACACAAGGAAAATGCATTACTGTTTGATAGGGAAGATGAGAAAACATAGTCACTGCTTTTAACTATATAGTCCTTCTCAAGCGAGGCCAATTCTAAATTATTTAATGGCTCACCAGTGACAATGACAGTGGTTCTCAGATGTGGGCATGAACATTGGCAGGCTTGTTAAAACACAGATCTCTAGGCCCCTGTTTGAATCTACTTATTTCTGATGCAGAAAGTCTGAGTGGGTCCACAGTCCTTGCATCTTTACAGCCCCCAGGTGATGCTGATGTTTCTGGCGGGGACATTGCACTGACAGATTTTCTAGATTTGGTCCCATGAATGTTTCCCTAGCTTCATCTATGATCACACCATCCCCCACCCACACCAAACCTTCGTGAAGGGTGAGTCTGAGTATTCTCCGTTCCTGAGGCCTCTCTCACCTGGGTGCACACTGATTGCTTTGCCTTCAGCATTAGTAATGTCTGGTCACCTCTAGGGCTCAGATGACTGTCTCCTTCCCTAGCAATCCTGTCCTGATTGGGGAAGGTGCCTCCCCCTTTTCCCTTTTATGATATCCTAGGCACAACTTCAGCATTACAAATATCACACTCATTTCCAACTACTAATGCATTTGTAGATGTCCTCATACACAACACATCTACATCGTGTATAACAAGAACCCAGTCAACACTTACTCCATTCAAAGCTCCCATTCACAGAGCAAATATACTGAGCAGCTGCTGTTTATCTTGGAGAGCAGGGTGGGTCCTGGAAGAAACACACAAAGATGAAAAAGACAGCCTGTCACCCCGTAACATAAGGAAAATGAGGGCAGGTGACATGTTAAGTGAATTTGGAGGAATCTAAAAGGAAAATATGAAATTAATTTTTCAACTAAATTACTCAACATGGCCAAGTAAGAGGCAGTGTTTTCCCAGTGTGGAATTCTGCTGTAAATATTTTTAGCTAATTCTAGTCAACAGGTAAAATTGTGCATCCAGCAAAGTCCATTCTCTCACCCTGAGAAGGGGAAGGGGAGAGCTGGAAAGAGGACGTGGCTACTGGTTTTCTGCAGAAGAGATGCCTGTTCTAATCTTTCACATCTGTGACACTGTTGTGAGCATTTGCACATTGCCTTTCTACTGTCTCTTTAAAGGGCGATGAATCTGCCACAGGCAGTTTGTGGTCTGATTTGGAAGGACACGTAAAATAGTCAGTTGCGAACCATTCAAATAAATTGACACGGTGCTACTGTTGTCATGGAGATCAAAAGAGAAGGTTTCTTAAAGAAAGTGGGGGTTGGGCAGGGTTTGGAGTCTGAAGAAAGAAGGCTGTTTAGAGAGACAAGAAGGTGAAAAAAATGCCAGAACAAGGAAGGGGAGCGTGTTCCACAGATGGCAGATAAAGGAGAGAAATGAAAAGAAATCAAGAACATTACTGCATCCAAAGGGAAATGATTGGAATAATAAAATTCAACGTGGAAAAAACAATGAACCCTTATGGGAGAAACACCACAGAGACTATGTATGACCTTTTCTTAGAACTGTAATATATTCAAGGGGTTTGAGAAAAGGTAGAAAGGCACTCACTAATGAAATCAATCTGTAAATAATAATATTTTCCTGTATAGAAAGGGATTCATTTTGCCCAATTCTTGAATATGAAGTGGAAGGGAGTCTTAGTTTGGTCCTTGGTTTTTGCTGTTATTATTTTCCTATAGAGTTTTTTCCCAAAGTATTTCTTAATATTTATTAAGAGGACTGATTGCCAGGTGAGATTTCCTATAAATCTGCAGTTCTCTCCCTATCATTAACAACACAAAACAAACAAACAAACAAAAACATGTAAACTATTGGCTGGCTGAATAGTGAACAATTCTCTTCATGAAGTCCTTTGAAAAATTAAAAAAAAAATGACATTGCCCAAATAAATTGGTTCTTCCAAACCAATTTTCATTCATGATCAGTCCCTGAGAAATGAAGCTGGACCCCTCCAGTCCTGCCTGGACCTGTCGTCCTTGGGCACGGAGCAGCATGCTAAATGATAGCAGGAAAGCTAGCTCCACCTGAGTCAAGCTTCCAGGCTGCCACAGTGCCACCAAGTGCTCCTCTTTGTACTAGCTGAGCCAGGTCTCTGCTTAGCAGTTACATCATGTGTCTAGGGTTCAGACATGTTTTCTGCCTTCACAGCCTTCCTACCAGCCCTTGATCCAGGCAGATTATGAACCTTCAACTAGATCATTCGTACCCATCACTTTTGTTGTACCTCATATATGTTCAAAATTATTCTCTTCCCCATCGACAAAAACTTTTTTGAGAGCATTCATTGTGCTGAAGACCTGTTTGGATAGAAGAATGGATAAGATTTTGTGTTGATGAAATTCTTGTATTCATAGGAGCTTGTAATCAAGTTATTGGAAATCAGGCATTTATTTAATATGGCAGCCATCAGAAGAAATGGAAGTGATTAGTTCTCATTGAGTTGTTGGTGGGTCAGTGAGTGTCAATGGAAACCAAGGCCCCTCTCCCCACTACACACCTTTTGTGACTATTTTAAAACCTCATGGTTTGGGGGCCTACAAGCAATGGAACTAAAAGTGTATGATTCATTTATAAGAAATGTCTCGGGAACGAGCAGTTAGCATAATGGCTATGTCGCTGGACTCCCACGTAGTCGACCGCGGTTTGCGTCCCGGACCTGGTGGCTTAAAACTCATGCCGGGTGCGTGTGCGTGCATGCCCAAGATCCTGAGAGGAGAATGGAGGAGAAGGGATTGCAGCATGACCATCCCCCGGGGGGTGATTTCTCGCTTTCTGTCTCTATGTCTCTCTCTGTCTGGCGAGCGCACACACCCTATAGCGAAAATCTCTCAAAAAAAAAAAAAAAAAAAAGAAATGTCTGTCATTTCTTCCTTGAGTGCAACAATTCATTTTATATGATGAAGATAGATCATATTAGTACCATGAAAAGAAAAGATGTGAAAACACTACTACTGTCAACTTATAACTCCATTCAACTAATTTCTTCTCCAAATTAGAATATTAAGAAAAATGGAGGTGAACTTTCTCATTTGTTCCTTGTGATAAACAGTCTCTTCAGTTATCATACTGTGCTACACACTTAAAAGAATAATAAGAAAATCCTATCTCATTGAAACATGGACTTTTTTTTTTTTTTTTTTGAGAGGTTTTTGCTATAGGGCGTGTGCGCTCGCCAGACAGACTGAGAGAGACAGAGAGATAGAAAGTGAGAAATCACCCCCCAGGGGGGATGGCCACGCCGCAATCCCTTCTCCTCCATTCTCCTTTAGGGATCTTGGGCACGCACGCACACGCGCCTGGCGTGAGTTTAAGTCACCAGGTCCAGGACTTGAACCGTGGTCAACTACGTGGGAGTCCAGCGACATAGCCATTATGCTAACTGCTGGTCCTGAAACATGGACTTTTAAAAATAAGACTGTCATCCACTTCTGGAACTTGAGTTTGTTAAATAATATTAGAAACAGAGAAACTGTATTACAAAAGTGCTTAGCACAGCCTTTCTGATATGCAATAAATTAGGAAACAATGATACCCCCCCCAAACAGAAAATGCTCAAATAAAATAAAATAGAGAGATGAAATACGAATTTTAAGCACTGGGAAGTAAAAATGGGAATGGAATCATATAGCATATTAAATAAAAAATTAGAAAATAAGTTGTATCGACTATGAACAAGACAATTGGAAAGGGATATTTCACATTAGATAAATAGACTGAAATGCAGGAAACCCGAATAGGTCTGTAAGAGTGGCAGTTGTTAATTTCTATTATGAAACAAAAAAAAATTTTTTTCTACACAATGGTGTGCAGAAGTATCAAATAAGCAGAAATAACCTTTGTTCTAGACTACTGACTAAAATTTATTTCATGTAAGAGAAATGCAAAGAAAGTCCTGCAGTTGTTAGCTCTGTTCAGAGGAAGCTGGTCACACTTGGCTTACTGGGCTTCCAATCTTGGCCCTGGCAGCAGCATGTTGGACATCCACATGTGTGCCCAAGATCTTGACCAGATGGAAAAACTGAAGGAAGAAAGACTGCAACATGACTGGGTGCTGTCGGCGAGTACTTTCTTTGTCCCTCACTGTGCCTCTCTCTCTTTCTCTCCTGAAACCACATATTAGCAGACAGGTTCCTTTAATACTTCTAGAGGGGATTGCTAACGTTGTTGTTGCTCTGTATCAGCGTCTTCATGTAGACATCTGACCTCACTGACTACACTTCCTCCTTCATCTCACTATGCCAATAGCCCCCGTGTTGAGTCTGACTTGCTATCTTAGGGAGGCTTATAGCCTCTCAGGGGGAGTTAGAAGGTTTAATAGACATAAACTTAACTATTACTTGTTTGTTTGTTTTTTAAAGACAGGGGCTCATTATGTTGCCCTTGTCAGTCTTAAGCTTGTGCCTCCCTGACTGCCTCCTCCCCGCCCCACCCCCAGCCTCCCTGAGAAGCTAGGATTACATGAGCAGTCTGGCCTTTAGACCAAGAACCAAAGTGAGCTCACATGCGGTCCCAGCCAGCCTATGGAGCACAGTGCGTCAGCTACATATACCACAGAGACAGGGCCTACACCTAACTTTAAGAAAATTATCACTTATATCTGGATCACAATATTTAACATTAAAAACCTGTGTGAAGTAGGAGAAATCTGTTGGTAAATGTGACTGACACATGATTTCTGCTGATAAATTAATTTTATTAATTAATGTAACTCTATGGTCCACATAATTGAATTTTCAAAATCTGAAATCTTTAGTCTTATTTCAAAACAAAGTGAAAAGCTATAGTTCACCAGTGCAAAAGACAATAAATCTGTGGATCCAGGAGTTCATAGACACTTGCTTATCAGACAGCTCTTAAGCCCAGGTTCATGTCAACTTGACTAAAAAATTAAATGGCTTACTTGACTGTTTTATTGATATCCGTCAGCACCATGTAAATATACTTTAAATCAGATTGGTGATTAAAAAAGAAGCAACAGGGGGGACCAGCAGTTGGCATAATGGCTATGACACTGGACTTTCATGTGGTTGACCACAGTTCAAGTCCCGGACCCGGTGGCTTGAACTCACACCGGGCGAGTGTACGTGCATGCCCAGGATACCGAGAGGAGAATGGAGGAGAAGGGATTACAGCATGGCCATCCCTCCAGGGGCTAATTTCTCGCTTTCTGTCTCTCTCTGTCTTTCTGGCGAGCACACGCACCCTATAGCAAAAACCTCTCTCAAAAACAAACAAACAAAAGAAACAACTGGAAAACACCATCAATGAGGAAACTAGCTTTGAAAAAGAGTTGTAACTTTACTCTCTTGTATAACTCAGACTAATTCCTCAAGAAAGCATCTAACTCTTCTGGGGGGTTACCTATTAGGCAACCCATAAATATTCACTGGCTTCATCAGCACTGCTTACCTGCTCACCTTCTCACTTCTCTTTGTCTGCACTTCCCTCAGTCACATTTTGCTAGTTTTCAAGACCTCCCTCATCCTCAGCTCCACCTTACCGGTTTCTGTCATTCCTCACGACTGTACGTATGGGCTCTCCCCTGCCGTAGAGCATTTGGTCTCTCTCAAGGTCATTTGTGCAGGCTCTGCCCATCACATCCTCGCCTCTGTCTGGTGAGCCCTTGCCATCCTTCCAAGTCCACCAGGGTTCTGCCTCTTCTCACTGCAGACCACTCTTATCTGCCACTTTCTCTTTGCCTGCTGGCCTTCATCTTCCAGTACCATACACGTTGACACTCCATAGTTCTCTGTAGTTTAAGTATTTGTTTTTTCTCCCCAGCTGGAGTATAAGCACTTTCAGGGTAGAGAAAGATTTCCATATCCCTGAAAGATCAAGAACTACGGTTTGTACATAAATATGTGTGTCTGCATACATACAAACAGTTACATGTCACTTAAGGACAGTGATATTTTCTAGGAAATATGTCACTGGTGAGATTATCGTTGTGTGAACATCACAGAGTGTACTCTCTCAAACCTAGCTGGTGTAGTCTGCTATACCAAGGCTGGATGTTATAGCCTGTGGACTCCTTATAAGACCACCATCATATATGTGGTCCATCACTGACTGAAACCTTATGAGGTGCGCGCGCACACACACACACACACACACACACACACACACATAAATACAAATATACACATGTGCACACATAAATATATATACACACAGCTGTTATTTACCTTAAAGTCTAAAAATCCTTGGTCATTACTTAGCACATCACCTCAGTGGTGTAGTGGTGTTTGGTGGTGTTCTTTATTTTTTAGAGAGAGAGAGAGAGAGAGAGAGAGAGAGAGAGAGAGATTTTTTGGTATAGGGTACTTGTGCTTGCTTAAACAGAGACTGAAAGTGAGAAATCACTCCCCCTCCCCCCCAGGAGGAATAGCCACACCACAATCCCTTCTCTTCCATTCTTCCATTCTCCTCTCAGGACTTTGGGCACACACGCACACGTACCAGGCATGTTTCAAGCCACCTGGTCCAGGACTCGAACCGTGGTCAGTCATAGTCCAGCGCCTTAACCACTATGCCACCTGCTGGCCCAGGTGCTGTTCTTATAATATATTCGAAGGGGGCCTGGCTTCTCCAACGTGTCACCAAAACTGTACCGTCTGTGGCTTGGAGGACCCTTTTCTACCAGCAGAATGAAGCTCAGTCCACCCTCTCTTTTCTACTTAATCAGCACAAAATGGTTCCAAGTGACTTCAGCTTTAATAAAAGAGGTTTTCCTTCTTATCAATGATAGAATCCCCTTTACATGCCAGTTTTCAACATAGAATCACTATTATTCTGTGACACTCCTGTAGAATGTGAGCTCTCTGAGAGCAGGAACATTTTTTAGTTTTTAAATTCAATTCTGTTCCCTTGTACCGAGAATAATGCCTGGCACAGAATGGTGAGCTCAGGATATTACTGGGTGAATGCCTGAAGGTAGGCCTCACTGCCAGATTGTTGGTGTACATGGAGACACCACAAATGCAAGCTGTCTTTTAGAACTTTCCTACCACTTAGGCTTATCAACCATGTCAGCATGACAGAGGGGCTGCGAGCACAGACTAAGTTTCAGGTGCATCTTCTGCCACTTTATATTTGGGTGACCACATCTGTAAAACTGTCTCAGAGAGTGGTGGTGAGGGGTGACTGCACCCATACAGGTAAAGAAAGGAGTGTGCCATCACTAACCCTGCTACTATTGCCGCACCTGTTATGGTTATTATTATTTGACTTATTTTTGTCTTCCTAAGTTGGTATGGGTGTGGATTTTGCTCTTGTCCTACCTCAAGTCTTCTTTAGTGAATTCTTTTCTTTCCTGTTTAGGCTCCCAAGAAACATTTGCAAAATGGGATTATCCGTGGCTACCAAATAGGTTACCGAGAGTACAGCACTGGGGGCAACTTCCAATTCAACATTATCAGTATCGACACCACCGGGGACAGTGAGGTTTATACCCTGGACAACCTAAACAAGTTCACCCAGTATGGCCTGGTGGTGCAGGCCTGCAACCGGGCCGGCACAGGACCTTCTTCTCAGGAAATTATCACCACCACGCTCGAGGATGGTAGGTTTGGATAGGCCACAGCACGGTGCTTCCCTTCTTCAACAGTCTGCTCTGGGGCCACTCTGGCTCCCCACATCCTTGCTCCCTGATGGCTGTGCAGTCAAAGAGGCAGCTGGGTCTGTGGGGAGTGGGGTTTCCAGTGGGAAAGCCTATCTTATTTATCTGGCTGGCCCTGCTTACCTGGCTGGCCTCACTGATTCAGACCCACACTGGACAGGGACTTATTGTAAAGCCAAAAATCCATTCTCTTTTCAAAATCTTCATCAGTTCAAGCGCGAGAACTGAGCTTTTCTGGAATGATACCAAGACTCTCATTACTGCAGAAGTCTGACCAGAATACAGAAATCCAGAATAAAGAATTTCTCTTAACTCAGTGTTAAGAAGGGTTTTTTACTTTCCTTTTTCTTCTCTCTCTCCTTTTCCTGATGATTTCTTTCTATTTTCAAGCATTGAGACCAGAAAAAGAAATGATCTGGCTTCCTGGTGCAGCTCTCATAGTGATTGTGCACCCCCTAGCGGCCATGATGAACTAATGTGCCCTTCCACTGTGATACAAAACAATCTAAAAATTCAGATTTCCAGTGGTGCTTGGAAAGAGAATTCTTGTGTTCAGAAACTCAGCTTATTTTGTAGATGCAGATGTAAGATATGGGGCTAACTAGTCACGAGTGGTATATTTGAAGGAAGCAAGTTTGCAATACAGTGACCTCTTCTGCAGTTAGCCATTTAATCATAGATTTGAGGAGGCAAATTATGACTTGCATCTATGACTTCTGGAAACTTTCTGCAGGAAAAGAAGTCTTAGGTAACTAGAGACTTTACAACTGTATTTGTCTATTTTCATAATTTTGCAATAGTAATTAAGTGTGCCATTTGGTTTTTGCTTTAGTTCTCATTTTTTTTATTAAGATGGATGGTTTAGCCAGTATTTTGCACCCTATCTTAACTCCAACATTTAAGTTTACATAAACTCAGTGTTGAAACACTTTGTAATATTCTTCTAACTTGTCTCTTAGTCCATTGTCTCTCTTCCCTCTGACAAGGGTATAGTATTGAAATGAGGGCTAATGAGAATGGGACACTGAAAAATTCATTAGATTTCTGTTTTTTGGTACTTTCAATAGTTAGGCTCCCAATTTATATGCCAGATATTATTACATAAGGAGATAATGTCGTATATAAAGTAAATGTAACTTGAAGTAGTAAATTGTAAGAACTGAAAACACAAATCAGACAAACAATGGTCTTCTTTTCATCTAATAAGATTAAAAGTATACTCATTCCAAGCAACAATCTCCATAAAAGTTAAACAGTTAAGTTGGAAAGAGAGACTATGGAGTCCATTGGGATATATGTATCTACTCACGACGTTTTACTGAGTTATCACAATATTTGCTTAGAGAAGTGGCATTTGTGGGGTTTTTCTTCCAACTTGAGGATGGAGTGCAATCATTCATTTGCTTGAACATTGAATATTAAACTATGTTGCTTATTCAGTATTGCTTTGCTAATAAAACCACTCACATTTATTATAGCTTCTAATTATTTCATTTCAGTGCCGAGTTATCCCCCCGAAAATGTCCAAGCCATAGCAACATCACCAGAAAGCATATCAATATCCTGGTCCACACTTTCCAAGGAAGCCTTGAATGGAATTCTCCAGGGATTCAGAGTCATTTACTGGGCCAACCTCATGGATGGAGGTAAGATTAAACTAGGGCTTTGAGACTGCCCCCAAAGATGCACGGTGGAATTTTCAGATCCTTTTTTAGTGTGGGATTTAGGATATAAATTCCTAAATTTATAATTATAATTTAGGATCTAGTTCCTGTTGATTCCTTTATCAATAGCCATTTTCTTCTTCTCTATTATCTCTCATCTGACATTTGAACAGGTGTGTGCAAGCTATTTTTAAAAATCCCATACCTTAAAAATGCAATGGGAAGCACAGGAGTGGGTGGCACTTGGGAAAGTTAGATTTGGAAGTGTTTTCCTGATTATGGATATCTATATCAAGTCTCTGCAGACAGCCAACACTTTGACCTGTATCTACAACTTTCTTTATGTATTCTAAAAAGTTGGCCTTGTCCTAGTCTTCAAAGATAACTTAACTGGGGAATTTTTAAGTTCCTATAATTGAACTAGATGGAGATTTCCTAGGAATGCCAAAATGTCTTGAGAGGAATACAGACTTGTGTCACTTAATGATGGGGGTATGGTCTGAGAAATGCATCAGTAAGTAGTTTTTCATTGTGCACACATCACAGAGTGTCCTTAAGCAAACCTGGATATCCTAGTACACACCTACATTATATAATATAGCTCATTATAATCTTATGGGACCATCCTAGTATGTGTGGTCAGTCACTGAAGAAATTATCATTATGTGGCACATGACAGTGTTCTTACTCTCAGTGAAGAGTCATTAAATTCAGAATCCCTATTATTGTATATTTATTTTTCTCCTTCTGTTCCTCCTTCTCTTCCAGGTTCTTTCTCATGTGTGTGTGTGTGTGTGTGTGTGTGTGTGTGTGTGTGTGTGTTTCTTTCAAGTTGTAGGATACAGTTCTCTTGTTGTTTGAGATAAAATCAGTTCAGGTGGTGGCAAGATTGGGGCAAGATGTTTATTAGGAAAGCTGCATCTTAGTGTCTGCTTTCAGAATGTGGCTGTTATTGGCACAGGCTGAGCCCTACGCAAGAGTGTGGTGGGTGCACACCTTGGCCGCAGCCCCCAAAAGGAAAGGCTTCTTAAAGTCTGATCACATCCATGTCCCATGACTCAGACCCACACCTGTATTCCTGAGGGTCTCTCTTTCTAGTCACCTCCTTTGCAACTGCTCCTATACCACGCCTCCCTCTTGTTTGGGCCTCCCTCTAGCCCCTCTAACTGGATGTGGTGCCCTGGTAGGTGCTCACCTCTGATTTTGAGTAAATACAGCTTAGGCCTCCAGAGGTTTTCCACCCTTGTCAGGACCACATGGCCCTGCGCTGCCACATATAAAAAACAAAACACACAGGACCTCAAAGGCTGCAGGAGACTCTACTACTGGTGCCAGAATAAAGGGAAGAAGATTCATTAGCAAAATACACATCATTTGCTAAGTAAACACCAGTGTTTAAGCCTGAGCTACTTTTGTCCCTCATTAGACTTGGTTCTCAGGGCAAAGGTCTAGACACATTCTCTTGACAGTGAGTCTAGATCGAGCACCTCCCATGGCATTCAACCCCAGGAGGCATCCTAGAAAAACTTACACACATGTTCACTGAGTATTTGCTCTGTACTATGTCATGGGAAACACCTAAGATGTAGTGCGAACCCTGTAGGATATTCTAGACCAGTGAAAGGGAGAGATTCAAGTGAATATGGAGTTTATGGCCATAGAGAGGCAGATTTAAGTAGATAGGCCCCACACACACACAATGAAAAGTTTTTTAAAAAAAATAGTGTTGAGCAATGCAAATGCGTAAGTCATCCATTTCATTAACAGATTATCATAGAGCATCATGACATATACTTGTGTCAAATACCCTAGCACAGCGGTCCCCACCCTTCCTGGCACAAGGACCGAGCTTGTGGAAGACAATCTCACCATGGACAAGGAGCAGGGGAAAGGATGGTCCTGAAATGACCCAAGTACATCACACCCACTGTGCACCCCCTTTCCACCACTACCACTTTGCAATATACAATGAAACACTCATACAACTGGGCTCACGATCTCATGAGAATCCAATACCACTGCAGATACCATAGGAAGCAGAGCCCAGGCAGCAACGTGAGCAATGGGGAGTGGCTACAAACACAGGTGAACCCTCACTCACTCACCCACCTTCCAATTACCACCTTCTACCCACCCCCAACAGGTCATGGACCAGCACCAGTCCATGGCCCAGGGATTGGGGACCACTGTCCTAATACACTTAAAGGCAGTTTCACACTTGAAGTGTTTTCTTTATTGTTATTATTGGACACATTTCAAAGTCCAGTGGTCACTACTCATACATACCATCTATAGTTTCACGTGGCATTCAGATTTAATCATTTTGCCTGTTCATATCATAGTGTTTACTTATTTGTTAAGAGAGAGATTTTTATGATAGGGCACATGTACTCACCAAAGACACACAGAGAGACAGAGAAAGTTAGAAATCCCCCCACCCCCATGAGGGATCGCCATGCCACAATCCCTTTTCCTCCAGTCTCCTCTTGGGATTTTTGGCACACATGTACACACACCCATGGTGAGTTTCAAGCTGCTAACTCTGGGACTTGAACCACAGTCAACCATGTGGGAGTCCACTGCCTCAACTACCACACTAGCTGCTGGCTCCATATCTTAGTTTTAAAATGCATAATGAGGCTTTATACTTTCAATGCTTCAAACACTTGAACATTTGAAAACACATACTTCTTTAAATAAAGATTGCTTGGAAATGCCTACAGTTTTCAAAGATACTTTTAATTATAGAATTAAGATCAAAGTGATGTGATTAGTGTTTCATGTAGAAGTTCTACGCTTCTCTAAATGATACGAAAGAAACGCTCAGAATAATCAGCCCACTTTTGAGAGGTCCCTGCCTCCTGCTCCCCATGAGAGCTGGCACTTCTGCATTAGCCAGTCAGGTCATGTCATTACTGGGTGCTGTTATACAAACGCTGCAGGCTGTGGCCCAGGATTGACCGGATCCCCACAGACACTGACCAGGGAGTCATTTTGTAAAGAACAGTACCAGCTAATCCTTGTTAAAAACCCATGCTTACACACATACCCATCACATATACAAATACGCCAAATGCAAATACCATACACGGGTACCATGCACACATTCCTCACACACATAGATGCCACACACATACACATACACACACACACCATACATATATATGCACCACACACCACACCACACACTACATCATACACCATACCCACACCACACCCACATCAAACATAAATACACAGGACACATAAACACTATACAGACACCACACCCAAATTACATACACATCAACACACAAACCACATACATATGCTACACACACATTACACATACCGCACATACTCACACAAATGGAGAAACAGAAACTGTTACTATCTCTGTGATTAGCAATTGATCCAAGTAATTCCTACAATATGTATAAGAGAGCATTTTGTTGTAAATGTGATAAAATAAAATCATCTATGCAATATATTTAACAGAGCAAGGTAAATACACAATATTTTGATGAAATTTCTGAATATTTTATCATAGTCAGAAACTTAAATACTTTTTAAGATCTGATAAAAAACATTTCATCTGAGATTTCTAAGAAAATTGTACACTTTGAAAAGTCATTATTTTCATCTGAATCGTAGCTGCTTTTTATCTCTTCTGTCATTTTTCAAGACAAAAACTGTCAATTCTGAAATGAAGCAACATTTAAGTGCTAACCAGGGGTTTGTCGGGCATTTGGGGCTGCTTTAGAAGTTATTTCCATTTCCGCCCCTATTTTGTGTTCTGCTTTAAAACCTTTTGAAAATGAGACTGAGTGTAACTAAGTACATGAAACCATTTTGTTTTAGAAAACATTTTGTGATAAAAAGAATATGATTTCTAAATTTATATTATATACTTGTTTCATTTTATTTTAGTCATGACTTCAATTGAACACTATGATTTATACTTTTATATATAAATTAATATATTTACATACATAAATATATTTATATATGATTATATAAGTATATTTATATACAATTATTTTATATGTAAGTATATATTTGTATATTGTTATTTATATATGTAAGTATATATTTATATATTAAAATATATATTTTACTTATGTGTGTATATGTGTATACACATATATGTTGGGGCTGTGAACAGCAGATGGTAGAAATTCATGTTTAAACTATAGGAAAAAAAAAAGTTGAGCGAGAAAGAATGGTAGATGAACCACAGAGTTTTGTATCTGGCATTTTTGATCATTTTGCTCCATGTCTGTTAATCACCAGTAGCGGTTATTAATATAATTTTTTGAGAGATTTTTGCTACAGGGTTCATGCTCTTGCTGGAAGTACCAAGAGACAGAAAGAGACCTAAAGCAAGAAATCATCCCCTACATGGGATGGCCACACCACAGTCCTCTCTACTCCATTCTGCTCTTGGGATTTTGGGCATGCACACACAGGTACTTGGCATGAATCTCAAACTGCTAGGTCCAGGACTCAAACCATGGTTGACCATGTGGGAGTCTAACACCTTAACCACTATACAAGCTGCTGGCCCCATTAAGATAATTTTTATTAGAGACAATGAGGTGTTTGCAAGGAAAGGACTGATTCTGGTGCTCAGGTAGTCTTGGGAATCTTTTGGGGATAATTCGAATTGGGGTTTTGATTGCAATCATATTTATGGCTCATGATAAATTAGTTAATCAAAACATTATGAACCCCTGAATGAGTAAACATCCAAATATTAATTCTAATTAGTATATTAATTCATTAGCAAATTTAATTCTGTTTTTTTTTTGTTACTTTCTTTACAGAAATCGGGGAGTGCCACGTTGCACTCTCCCTCTAACATTTTCTTCTTCTGTGTACTGTTCCTTCTAAGAATAGCACTGCTGTGTTATCACATTAGATCATGCTTCCTCTATGAGGCAGACACCCTGTGACCTTATTGAAAATGAACAGAGGCTCCATGAGGCCAAAGGCCTTGCTCAAGGTCTCGATCCATTGCTAGCACACTGCCCTGTAGAGCCCCCCTCCCTTAGCTGTGTTTTTCCTGAGTGTGTGTGTGTGTGTGTGTGTGTGTGATATCTTTGACACAATGTAGAAATTTCTAAATCTGAAAAGATCTTTATGACTTCTATATTTCAAGTTTTTCTATTAACATTTGGGGTTTTTTTTGTCTTAATCCAATTGACCTTATTCAATACATGCAAGAAATTGACAAAAACAGCTGATTATGGAAAGACCTTTCCTTCTGAGGGGGGTTTTCTAACCCATCTGGGACAGCCACTTCCTGGTTTTTGAATACATAGGGTTCTATGTGTTAGCAAACCTTTTTCTCATTTTCTGGAGCCATCTATTGAGACTTTCAAACTGGAAACCTGGAAAGTTGCACCCTATCAACCTCTCTAGAAACTTGTAGGCCAAAACCACATGTCATGCCATCTTCCTCACCCAGTTTTCTCCTAGCAAAATATCCTGACCACAGACCTTGCCTGCAGTCAGCTGCAGGTAGCCAGTACTCTGGCTCAGTTGGGTCTGGGCTGTGTCCATGGCCTGTGTGGAGCTATGGTCCTCTTCCCTCACAACGCTGACCATGCACAGGACTCCCTGAACACATTGAGCAAACCTCAGCTACCCCATGTGTTATTGCAAATTCTCCCCTAATGCTAAATCCGGTTCAAACTTGATCATTTTAGTGACCAAAAATAAAATTTACAAATAGACATTCCACAGACATCCTAATAAAAAAATCAATGACTATTAATCCCTGAAATTCTGTGCAAAATGCTGAATGATCAAGAAGAAAAAAAGACAAAGAGCAGAAACAGAGAATCAACCAGGCAAAAAACCCACTTCCCCAAGCCAACACAGACTGGCAGCTTCTCCCTTTCCACCAGCTTCTCACTATTTCAGACGCCATGGCCTGTTGGTTAAGGGACCTGGATTCCTTAACTGACCAATGACAGCAGAGTCGCTGAGATGGTGGACTATGGCCCTGAGACCATGCAGGCTGGCTCTATGGCCTGGAATCTCAAGAGCTGTGCTAGGCTCCCTGACCTCAGTCATGGTCCTCTCTCTCCTTCAGTTTCCTTATCTGTGAAACGAATGGGTGGTGGAAATAATAGAATTGCTGGGCTGGTCATACGAGTTAATATTTGCACTTAGAAAAGTGCTGGCACCTCAATTAGCAGGCATGTTAGCTATCCTGACTCAGGTAAGAGAGTAAGGAGGACTGACCAACAGCTAGTATTGCTTTACAAATGTACCCAAAGTTGGCCTTTACTACTGCCAGCCACCAGCTGCTCAGCAAGGAAGCCCCCTTGGACCTCAGCCTTACATCGGGGACCCAGGCAGTCGGGCATGCAGGTGGCACCAAGCCTGGCAGAGCAGCTCCCTCCCGCTGTGATGTGCAGTGCCCTAGGGCTCCCTCGTGTTCCAGCTGTGGCTCTGCAGGTGACTCATTTCAAAATCATGAGGCCAAGCACTCATGCAGGTACTTAGCACATCATTTGTAAGTTTTCTCAAATTACCCTGTACAACGTGCCAAAAATGGGAAAGCATAGCGTTCTATCTTAGAATATTATTAGCTGATCCCACTCCAGAAAGGGAAGCATTTTTAGCTAACTCCAAGTTTCTGATGTGTGGGCTTGTCACTTCAGCAATGATGCTCAGAGGGGTTCACTCCAGGTAAGAAGAGAACTTTGCTGAGCCATTCAGCGGAGCTAAGATACATGTATTTTGTTTTGTTTTGTTTTTATTCTTATTTAAGTATTTGTTACTGTCTTTTATTGTGAAAGTATAATTGACAAAAATTGTACATATTTGAAGTGTACACATTGATGTTTGGATAGATATCCCTCATGAAATGACCACTACAATAATATATCTGCACCGTATATAGTTGCAATTTTCCTTTTTTCCCAAAAAAAAAATAGAAAGTTTCAGTTATACTCGATGAATAAGTGCAACTTGGTGACTATCATTAAAAAGATGGTATAAAAGGATAGAGAGCAGCTGTGGACACCAGAGACAGTGTGGGAGGAGGAAATGGTGGAGGATGAGAGGAGGGAATCGAGGGAGGGGGGAGAAGCAAAATATACAGGAAACACCACAAATCTAAAAATTTTAAAAATACTGCATTGTGTATTTGAAATTGGCAAAGAGTAGATCTTAGCTTGGATATTTAAGAGGAAGTTAAGTTTTAAAAACATATGTATATTAAAGTTCTTGGGCTGGCCTCATGGCCTATTGCTTAAGGGAGCCTGATCCCACATGACCACCCAAGGCTGTAATTCTGGACCCAGTGGCTCGGAAAATACACTGGGTACATGTGCCTGTGTGCCCCAAACCTCAACAGGATAAAAGGAGGAACAGAGATCACAGCATGACGATACCCCAATGAGGGGTACTTTCTCCATCTATTTCTCAGTTTCTATCTCACTCTGGTGAGTGCAGGCATCCTCCAGTAAATATAAAAAATAAAACAGAGTTTGTTTTTTAAAAAACTTCAACTTTCGGGGCCAGCAGGTGTTGTGGTGGTTAAGGTGCTGGATTGTTATATGACTGACTGCAATTCCAGTCCTGGACCTGGCAGCTTGGACATCATGCCAGGCACATGTGTGTACGTTCCCAGAATCCCAGGAAGAGAATGGAGGAGAAGGGATTTTTGTGTTGTAGTCATCCCCCTCGGGAATAATTTTTCACTTTCCCTCTCTCTGTCTGTCTCCAGCAAGCACACATGCCCTTTGGAAAAAAAAAAAAAAAAAAAACTCTTCGACTTGCAGAAGCTTCCTGACAATCAGTCAGGAGTGACTCTGCAGAATGAGCAGCATGTGGGCCTCTGCTCACTGTGGTGGGATGCAAGGGACACGCCTGATTAGCAGCTGCTCAAGAGCTATCCTGAGCGGCAGACAAGGTGGTGTTGTGTTTGTAAAACTTGGAGTGAACTGCTCTGCTTTCCAGATTGACTTTCCACCTGTTATTTGGGGGAAATAGTTGGATGTGACCTGTCTTTTCCAAATGGCTACCCATTGACCAAACACAAAACTTCTGAGTAATTTCAACATGTGGCAGGAGGATGGCTGTGCACAGTGCTGGCCAGTGAGGAACGACCAGGGACAACAACACTAACAGGCTTGGTAATGGGATCATGTTTTCTTATTCTTGTCCCCAGAGCTGGGCGAGATCAAAAATGTCACCACCACACAGCCCTCCCTAGAGCTGGATGGGCTAGAAAAATACACCAACTACAGCATCCAGGTGTTGGCTTTTACCCGCGCTGGAGACGGGGTCAGAAGTGAACAGATCTTCACTCGGACCAAAGAGGATGGTGAGAAATGGGATGGGTGGCGGGTGCAAAGCTCAGTCCCTGTCTTACACACCAGGGACACACAGGTTTCCGGCCAGATGGCCATTTTCCAAGGCTGAAGCAACAGTTCAGAAGGCTGAGTTGGAGAACTCCCCTGTGGCCATCAGTTTAACAGGCTGTTCTTGACTTCGGCAAACCTTTGCTGCCAACTCAAGTATCCCAATACAATTCAGACCATCGACTTCCTATGTAGCCTTTGCTTGAAGTATTGTTTCTGTTATCCTATAGCTTTTCTTTTTCTTCTTTCTCTCTCTCCCACTCCATTTTACCAAGTATTACAGGTTGAACATCCCTAATCTGAAAGTTCCAAATCTGAAATGCTCCAAAATCTAAAACTTTTCAAGTGCCAACACAAAAATTACCAGGGAAAAGATCTCACACCTGATCTCATGGATGGATCATACTCAAAACACTGCAATACAAAATATTACATAAAATTAACCTTAAGTGTATACAATGTATGGGGATACTTTAAAATGTCTGTGGAAAATGGAATTAAAATATGAGTTTATCTGGGTGAAGAAACATTTTGAAATTCATATGTGCTTTTTTCATAATATGCACTTGCCACAAACTTTCTGAAGACTCCTCATATGTAAAACATAAATAAATCTTGGTCCCATTCTCAAGATATCTCATTATGTACATGCAAATATTCCAAAATCGAAAAGGATTTGCAATCTGAAACACTTCTGGTACCAAGCATTTTGAATAACTTTAGAATAAACCTTTGATTTGAGAGTTTCATATTAATTTTAAGTTATTTCAAGAGTTCATAGTAATTTAGTAAAATTTCAAGTCACAGCTGATTTTGTTTCAAACCTGTCAATCTTCCTTTAGATTTGGTTATGAGATTATTATGGAAAACTATAAAACCGTACAGCAAATCGTTTGTATTATTCTTAGTTTTGTTTGTTTGTTTTTGCTTTGCTTTTTTGTTTGTTTGGTTTGGTTTTGGTTTTTGCCACAGGATACATGTACTCGCCAGAGAGAGACAGAGGGAAAGTGAGAAATCAGCCCCAGGGTGGATGGCCACTCTACAATCCCTTCTCTTCTATTCTCCTTGTGGGATTTGGGGCTTGCATGCATACATGCCTGGTGTGATTTTCAAGCCACTGGGTCTGGACTCCAACTGTAGTAGAACACGTGGGAGCCCAGTACCTTAGACACCATGCCACCTGCTGGCCCCTGATTTGTATTATTTTAAGAGTTACTCTGAGAAGCCTTACCTAAGCTATATAACAAACCACTTAAGTTCTAATAAATAGTATAGTAGTGGTAACAAAAGTAACTTTCACTTTAGTAAAGGAAGAAGCAATTAATGTCAAACTGATACTCTTATAGAACCTTACCAAAGTATCTCAGCATAGAAGTATACCAGAGATACTGTTGCTCTTGTTCCATCCCATATCTGTCCTGTGGAAACAAAACTAAGGACATAAGCTTGGAGGGCAGGATAACCTCTTCTTCTCTTCAGCCTTCCCCTACCCTGACTGCAGTTCTCCAATATTCAGAGCATGCCATCTTCCACCTCAGCCTTTGCTCTCACCTCAGCAAAGCACACCCTGGGCAGCCCCATCCATCCACCCAAACACAATATTTTTACTGCCTTTGTAGCTCCTCTTGTATTATAGCATCTGCACACAGATTAATCCTCATTAGCTTTAGTTGTTTTAGACCACACTGGTAGCTCTTTCTGAGAATGTGCAGGCACCAAACAGCTCTGCTCAAAGAAATTGCATTATTTGGGGAAATCTCAGGTCAGAATACAATGCCATTAGGACATAACACATTAATAGGGATATCCAGGGACCAGCAGTTAGCGTAATGGCTATGTCGCTGGACTCCTACGTAGTCGACCGTGGTTCGCGTTCCGGACCCAGTGGCTTAAAACTCACGCCGGGTGCGTGTGCGTGCGTGCGTGCCCAAGATCCCAAGAAGAGAGTGGAGGAGAAGGGATTGTGGCATGGCCATCCCCCCTGGGGGGTGATTTCTCGCTTTCTGCTCTTGGTCTCTCTCTGTCTGGCAAGTGCACGCGCCCTATAGCAAAAACCTCTAAAAAAAAAAAAAAAATAGGGATATCCACAAAGCTAAGTCCTGAGTGAAGACAGCCATAATACAATTTTTAAAATGTTATCAACAAAGAGATATGAAAACGCTGGCATTGTCACCTGCTGCTAAGTCATTGGACACTTTCCCTAATCTCTGAACTGTCTTATCCTCATATGCAAAGTTGCCATAGCAATCTGACTGCACAGAGTCAATGTATAAAAGCTGATGGGGGGGGGGGCAGCAGGTGACATGGTTAACAAGCCAACCATTGTTCAAGTCCCAGACCCGGTGGCTTGAAAATCATACCAGGTGTGTGTGCATGCATGCCCTAAATCCTGAGAAGAGAATGGAGGAGAAGGGATTGTGGTAAAGTCATCACCCCGAGGGGTGATTTCACACTTTCCCTCTTCTCTGTCTCTCTGTTTCTCTTTGGCAAGAGCATACACCCTATGACAAAAAAAAAAAAAAAAAAAAAAAGTTGATGTGATATGTGAAACCACCTACCTAGCTTGACATGCAGTGGGCTGCCTCTTGACACAAGGTATTTGGTTATTTGCTGTCAGATCTTTCAGAGCAAGGGTGGAACATTCTCTTGCATTGCTAAGCAATAACATAAATGTCACTACAATTATTCTGTAAAGAGCAAATTGATCCACACATAAATTTTGACATCTGCACTTTCCAGAAGAATGTACAGAATTCCAATAAGAAAGGAAGGCTCTCCATAGCTCTTTACTGACTGGCAATTTCAGATCAATTTCTAATTAATTATCCAGTGTTACAAATCACAAGTTCTGTCTCAAAACTTGACCCCAAGGCCCAAGGTCTAATTTGTTAATCAATTATTCTCTGCTTTTGAATCCACTGTCAATAGTGTGTGGAGATGTGATTGATTGTGGAAGACCCTGTCTTGGGCACACCAGGTGCCCCAGGGAGGGCAGGAGAGATTCCATTTGCCCTGGTGGTATGAGACAAAGAGTTGCAGACCTAAGTGTCAATATGCATTTAGGATAACTCAGCATTTTCAAAAAGAAGTGGAACAGAGATTAGGTGGAAGAGAGAAAAACTAGTGTTATAATGAGTTTATGACCCAGATTCATATGAAAAATTCACTAATTTAGAATGGTGAGGACCTGTGCCAGCCACTTATAAGCATTCAATATCTAAAATAAATAGGCATTTGAGCAGTTTGTAGAATGGAATGCAATTATGTATGTGACTGAATAAGAGAACAAAGGCTAATCATAGTAGTAGAAATGACTAATTAAATTAAGACTACAGATCTTGTTTACACTTCTACTATGAAGTATATGAATTTTAATGCTTGGAATATACTGCCAACTTTAATTAAGTTATGTAAAAATATGGATAGAATTTCAATAAAATAGCAGTCATCAACATTTATTAACCTCTTCCTCAGTAAGGCACTGTTTTAAGCATAGTTGAAGTTTCATTGTTCATTGACGTTCTTATAAGAAAGATTAATGCATTGACAATAAACATCTGACTGAACCCGCTATGCTCAACTCATGTCTTGTACTAGTGTTTCTAGCCCCTGAGCATCTGGAGACCTAGAGGTATAATTGTGTTGTTACATCACTGATCATCCTGAACTGAGAACTTACATCACTAGTAAAGACAGAAGTCTACTTTTGCAAGGAATAATTTGCAAGTGAAATACTTTGTTTAGATAATAGGTTACTAGTGCCGTAAGCAGTTTTTCAGCTTCTGTTGAAGGATTCTTGGGTTCCTAGAAATACTCCTAGGTCTGTATATTCTCATCGTCTCAAGTCCATGTTCACAGTCTCAGATCTGGGAACATGTTGTCGGGTTTGTGGGAAATACTCACATTCCAGGACTGCTTGACCAATGAGAACTTGCACTTCTACTACCGTTGCAGGAACAAAAAGATTACCTGCTGATCTGGCTTTCTGTTTTTGAACACAAGGCAACTAATTCCAAATTCTAAATTCGTGAAATTCTAGTCTCAGTATATCTGCCAAGACTAAAACCTGAGCAAAGCTGCAGAGAGAACACAAACCAAATGCAATTTATTAATGTTCCTAGTCTTACTTTCACTCTACAAGCAGATGGTAGTTTCAGTCCTGAACCCTTATGCAAAAGTAAACTTTGAATATGAATAAACAGAGAAGTTGTGTTTAAGTTCAGATATCTACTGAGTATGACACTAGTGCATGTAACCCTGTAAGGCATTATATGAAGAGAAGGCCAGGAGAAGGTGAAATCTGCGATCTTTGCTCCCTGCTCACCATAAATTAACAATCTCTTTTGGTGGGACATCTGAAAGTAGAGCTAAGACTGAGTAAAGGACAGACAGACATCAGGATGTCTCTAAATCCTGGCCACCGGTATCTTCTGCTGAACATACCCTTGAAGGCATGGATGGTGGTGCTGCATAGGTGCTCAGGTGACCTTAAGGTGGTGGCTTCTATATGTGTATGTATGATTGTATGTTTGCATAACCATCATCAGTGCTGCCTCTAATAGATACAACAGGCATCTTGCATCACAAGAAGGTCTTCCAGTGAATACTGTTTAGGATTGCAGAGTCACACAGCATGTGGTGGTGTGCCCTGTGCATAGCAGGTATACCAGCATCACAACACACCCAGAATGTCCCAGAAGAGACTCCGCCATGTGGCTTTAAAAAAATCCCCCTACCTTGGTGATTCTAAAAGCCCAAGGGTCCCTGGGAAGACCTCAGAGATACTCAGTGGGAAGCAAAAGGGGAGAGCCCCCTGCTTCTCACCCCCAGCTTTAGATGACCCACCCGCTTCCATTTGCATTATCTATTACTTTCCCATGTGATGCTTTGGCAAAGGACTTGTATACTTTAAAACATCTTCAGAAAGCAAAGGCTAAAAATGTTGGCATCATGGGGACATATAAAGAGAAAATGAGCCCACTCTCTGGTGCATGATGACAAGTACCATGAAGAAGCTTCTTGAGAGAGCTTGACCTAGTCTAAGTTAGTGAATGGGGAAGGCTTCCTTGAGAATATGAGATTTAGTAGAACCTGAGAGATGGATAAGAATTTTCAGAGGAAAATAGAGTGTGGAAAAAGATTGCAGACAGAGGGATCCCAAAGCCCTCGATCATCATGTTCCAAGAGCCCAGGAGAACGTGGGAGAAGTACATCACTTTCAGGAACCTAAAAAGGAACCCAATGTTGGGGACCATAACCAAGCTAGGGAAAAACCCACGCCTGGCCCAACACATGTACACCAGTCTCTAAGGACCCATCAGACTTAACACAACCACTGAAAAGGAGGACAGTGCGGAAAGAAGACGAGGCTCTTGCTCTTGCGATGGAGAGGAGGGCTGGGCCCTTCCCTGAGATGGGTGTAGGAGGGGGCAGGCCTGGGGGAGAAGGTGCAGAGCTCTGCCGTTGACATGATTGATCTAAGGTGCCTCTGTGACATCTCAGTGGTGATTGAGCTTATGAGATACAAAAGCACCTTCAGCTCACAAGGGAGCTCTAAGTGGATTGATAGAACACGAAGAGTTCTCTGGAGGCTGTGAGCTTTACTGCAGTAATTAATTTAGGAGTTAGAAATTCATAATGGCTAAGAATTCATAAAAGCTGCTCAAGCTTGCCTAGACTGTAGTAAGAAGAAAAGCATAATCTGATGACCAGGACTGTTTCAAGGAAATGTGTTCTAGACAGATCATAGGGCTAGTATCCTTTAGTGATGTTGAATCTAAGGAAACAGTGATGGTTATTACAGATGATAGCAAGAATGTATTTAGTGCTTACTATATACAGAACTCGAATTTTTTACATCAGTTTACCTCTTATAATCTTAACAATAAAACTGTAAGTAGGTACAAGTATTGTTTCAGGTTCATAAATGAAGAAATTAAGGCTTATCAGAGAAGTTAATTCACATTCCCAGGTCATAGGATTACACGATAGATCTAGATGAAAAGAAGTCAGTGGCTTTGTAGCTCCTTGAACCATTGTGGCACGGTGCAAACCAGAACTAACCTAATCTGTTTACACCATCTCGATTTTTTTCTACGGGTCCCTTCTTCTCAGTAGTCTTGACCAAACATAAATGAGCCTCCTTTCTCCCTTCCTCTTTTCCTTTCTTCCTTCTTACATTTTCTTTCTACCTTACACCTTAAGGAACACTTTCAAAGAAGTCCCATTAATTGTCATTAAAACAACTTACTCTATTTTGCACTCATATTTCATTGGTTTGGATAATGAGTTAACTTAGCATTATCCTGCCAAGAGGAATTGTCACAAACAGGTTGAAAACAACCTGTCAGACAACAAGTCAGTCGGTCATGACTGACTTCTGTTCAGCAGCTCCTCAGCTGGTTGTTGCTAGAAAGTACTTGGGCAGCTAGAGAAAAGTTGGCCAAATGCATCCAGCATGGTGGACACCACCCACGTGATTTGCTTTACAGGAGGAATGGAGAGTGTTGGCTTGTTCAGGATGTCTGCTAGTATTCAGCGAGTTTCCACTTTCCCCTTTGTGTTCAGGAGGAATCCTGGTAGCTCTGAACCAGATTGTGGATGTCTTAGCTATGGCTCTGTAGGAACGTAAGCAGAGGTGTCCAAGACAATGGAGCTGTGTTCTTACGAGATTCTTCATCCAGGCTTTGTCACTTACATGTGTTCTCTCTTCTAGCTTCTTTGTTGTCAGCAGGATTTGCCAAAAACTGAAACCAAGATTTTATATTATCAAATGTGACTAGGCCAACCCAGTACTAACTAAGTTGTTGGTTTTGTCGTTCAGACTTATTATATCCCAGAATTTAATTAGGAAGATTGAACCACAACAGAAGATAGATTAAGTACATGAGACTGAACTGGTGAAATATAATTTTATGACTTTTGACTAAAACATTGCTGAGTTTCTTCTAGACTTTGTTTTCTGGTTTTAAGGATTTTTGTCCTGTCTTGAGCTGTCGATAGGTTCATGTACCTACTATTGGAACAGAATCTTAACCTCTCCTGGCTTTAAGTTTTAAGCAAAGTTCCCTAGCATTTCATTGATTCATTAAAGTTAAAACTGCTTTTCTTGAAATTACCAACTGAATTTGCTATTGAAAGTAGTTAGATTATTTAAGAAATTTCGTGATCAATAAAATGTGGGGAGAAAAAGAATAGAAGACAACTGTAGACACCAGAGATGATAGTGTGGGAGGAGGGTGGGAAAAAGGCAGAAGGTCATAAATAGGGGTTTTATACACACACACACACACACACACACACACACACACATATATATATATGAAACTAGAAATGGAAAATTATTGAAGATAACATGCATGATTAAGCCACTATACAGTACAATCTGGATGGGAAATCACATTTTGTATGCTGTAACGATGCTCAGGGAATGAATGTAAATTAATTAATTAAAAAAGTTTCAGGAAAAAAAGCTCATGGAAATACTATGTAATGAGAAAACTATGTATAAAATCAAGAAGTTTTCATACCAAAATAAATTTATACCTTAATTGTAAAAACAAAATAATTTAAAAATTACCACAAAAAATAAATTCTTTGGACAAACTAAAAACAGAAAAGAAAGAAAGAAGAGGCAAGGTGATTGTTATGATATATACATTCAACCCCAGGCATATTTGTTGGCCAGCTGTAGGGGACTTACACCGCTGTAAAGGTATAAGGCCTCCACCAATGTGGGAGTCGGCCTGGGTGTGGGATGCAGCAGAGCTGTGGCTTCCCTCAGCAGCACCTGAGTGTCCTTTCTTCTCCTGTTTCCTTTCCCTCTCACCTCTATCCCTCCTCTCCAACCTGGAAAACACATGAACAGAAAGAAGGCAGATGTGTCTTCACTCCCACTCCCAAATTATGCTTATTATGTTAACATCACTTCCTGCCTTTTTAGATAGTTTATAAAGAGCATATGCATACTGTGAATTCTTGACACAACAATCCTTATCCATAAGCAAGCTCTCCATCCTTCTCCTGAGCCAGAAAAGGTACCATTATGAAGCATCCGGGTGAGGACGAATGGGTCTCAGATGACTGAGGCAGTTCATCCTCAAGCTTCTCTAACTTACAAGGCAGATACACATTCTTAGCTTATTCAAAGCCAAAAATGGTGGCAGAAAGGAAAATGGCCCAGAAGCTAAACTCTCCAGCTTCAAAGGGAGGAACTAACTCAGGACTGAAATGGTGGGTATGACTCCAAGGAAAGCAGGAACTGGCACTGACTATACAAGTCTCCTGCAGCTCATGTCATAACACACCACAGTCTGAGTGGCTTCACATCAGACATCTGTTATCTCAAGTTCTAGAGACCAGAAGTCCAAGATGGAGGAGTCTGCTGGGTTGGTGCCAGCTCAGGGCTGTGACAAAGGACCTGTTCAGGTCTCTCTCCTTGATCTGTAGGAAATATCTTTGTGTGTCTTCACATCATCTTCCCTCTATGGTTGTCTGTCTCTGTGTCTAAATTGCCCCTTTTTAAAAGGGAACTTATTGGGAACAGTAGATGTCTTAGTGGTTACATTGCTGAACCGCTATGTAGTCCACCTCGGTGTGAGTCCTGGACCCAGCGGCTTAAAACTCATGCTGTGTGCATGTGTGTGAGTGCCCAAGATCTTGAGAGAAGGAGGCAGAAGGGATTGCAGCATGGCCATCTCCTCTTAGGGGCTGATTGCTCCCTTTCTGTCTTTCTGTCTCTCCGAGCACATTTGCCCTATAGCAAAAATCTCTCTTAGAGAAAAAAATAAATACAATTTTAAAAAAGGAAACTGAAAAAAGTTTATGGAAAAAAATGAATCAAAGTATGGTTTATTTTGGTACAAAAAAATTGAAATTCATGCATGATTTTTTATAATACACATTTTTTATAAACTTTAGTAAAGACTCCTTGTATAAGAATGTTGGTCATACTGGATTAAGCCCCACCCTAGACTCTACCTTCAAATAAGGTCACCTTTTGAGGTGCTGGAGTTTAGGACTCCCACACATGAATCTGAGAAGACACGAGTGAGCCCACAACCCTGACCCTCAAAGGGCTGAACAGTGATGGGGCAGCAGGAGGGGTATGTTGGGAAATGGCGGGCTCCGTATTTGTGACTAAATGCACGACTCTTCTAGTTCCAGGTCCCCCCGCGGGCGTCAAGGCAGCTGCGGCCTCAGCCTCCATGGTCTTTGTGTCCTGGCTTCCCCCCCTCAAGCTGAACGGCATCATCCGAAAGTACACCGTATTCTGCTCCCACCCCTACCCCACAGTAAGTTGGTAAATAACTAAGTGCCTTTCGGGCGTTTTCCAAAAGGAACCGTGGGTGCTCATTTTGGACAGTTTCTCCTTTGTTTCCCACCTACTCGGGTCTTTCCAGTGGTTTTATTTTCCCCTGTTGTCTCCACATACAATGCAAAGTCCTCATTTACACCTCACTTGAAAATACACTCGGAATCATTATAAGGGATACAATTGTCTAGAATTATTGTTTATTTGGTGAGTTCCAACTAAACTGCCAGCAGGCTTATCAAAATCAAAACCCAGAGGCCTTAATTGTGCCTTAATTGATAGTCAGTGGACAGCACCTATTGATTTTACTGCTGGACTCATCGCTAGAAGCACTTCATGCCTCCCCTCCCCGCCATCCTTTCATCCCTCCTCTGCCCCCCTTCCTCCCCCTCCCTATCCCACACTGAGAAAGAACAGGAAAATCGCTGTTGTGTCAGAAATGGGGGACGTTAAGGAGAATGTGTGACCCTGGTGATATATCCTCAGCCTGGTTCACTTTGAAGGACGTAAGAGTTAAAGGGCTTACTATCATGACGTGTGGTACTTATTATCACTTAGATTATCCCTGCCAGATAATAATTACTAAAATAAGCTAAACTGTTTTTGAAACCAGATATGAAAAAATATATCCCCCCAAAAACTGTAAAAATGGTCTGTCAAAATTTATGATATCTCTGTAGAAATTTCGTGACTTTTCTGAGACTGGCATTGTGTCTAATCAATCTTTGCATCTCGCAGTTCCTGCCATGGAACTTGATACCTGTCGCCGTCCAATGAGTGTTTGTAAAGGGAAAATATGAACTAATTTTGTTTCTCTTGGGGTAAAACACACATGACGTGAAACTCACCATCTCCACCCTATGTACTCGCCCCATTCAGTGGCATGAAGTACATGCACAGTGTTGCTCAACTCCCATTACCATCCATCTTCAGGACGCTTTGCAAAACTGAATCTCTGTCCCCATTAAACACTAACTCCCTGTTCTCCTTCCCCTGGGCCCTGGAAGCCCTCATCCACTTTCTGTTTCTGTAAACATGACATCTCTAGGGACTTCATATAAGTGTCCTATTGTGACTGGCTTATTTCACTGATAATCTCATCCATGCTATAGCAAGGGTCAAAATTTCCTTTCTTTTTAAGGCTGAACACTATTCCCGAACTATGATTAATTAGTCTTTTAATTTAAATAATGTTTCTCCAAATTTATTGGGTCTATAGGGGACTAGAGACCTGAACTCCTGACAGTGAGTATTAGTGTTGGCAGGAGCTGGGAGGGCAGGAGCTAGGGCGCCATAGGCAGGTTTGGGTGCGGCCCACCCAAGCCCAGCATGGAAAAGCACCATGCTGTGTGCTGCTGCTCCTGTGTCTTTGAAGTAAAGACTTACACGTAAAATGGCCAGAGTCGGCTTCCAAAACATTTCTGTGCGTTTCCTGCTTGGTTTTAAATATGCTGTTATTTCTTGCTGCCAAATCCCAAAGCCCAGGCCCCAAAGCAGTGCAGCCCCCAGGAGGAGAGGCAGAGTCAGTGTGCTTCACTACACAGAAGGTGATCCTCCCAGGAGCCCTGGTGCAGCTTCTGTGGTCCTCAGTAGCCCAAGCATGTCCCCATTTTTACCAAAGAGAGACAGAATTATTGCTCAAGTGGAGTATTTATCTCCCACTAGACTTAAAAGTGCTTTCAGGTGGGTCCCGTAGCCAAGTTGTTAAGGGAACTGGATCCCACATGGTCGACCATCATTCAAATCCTGACTTCAGTGGCCTGAAAAACACGCTGGGCACATGTGTCCATGCCCCAAATCCCGACAGGATGGAGAGACAGAGGAAAAGGGATGTAGAGTGATCACATCCCACTGGGGGAGGGGTGCATTCTCTCTCTCTCTCCTCTTTGTCTCTGTCTATCTCTTTCTGGTAAATTCAAGTGCCCTCTGGCGATTTAAAATAAAACAAAGTGCTTCTTTGTTTCCATTCCTTCATTTACTCTTTCATTTGCTATGGGATTTACATTTGCTATTTAGACTCCAATCAGCTAGAATGAGGTCAGCAGGGTAAGAGAAGGCCAGCAGCTCCCTCTCACTGTGTTTTCAACTGAACTTTGCCTCTACACTGAAATCCTCAATCTGGGTTTTCTGCAATGAGTCCTCAGTGACTGATGACCACGTGAGAAAGCCCTCCTTTGTGCATGAGATGGACCACAGGCTCTAACCACCAGTCAAAGAATTATGTACAGTAAAAAAAAGGAAGAGTTACATACCCTGAAAGCACAATCAAACTGTTAGTACGATGGGGTAGAAATAATTTTCCCAGTGATCTGCACTGTCTCTTCATGCACAGGACAATGGGATTTGACCCATGTAGGACCTTCTCTACAAGACGCTTTAAAAAGTTACAGCAATGAGATCAAACCCAGCAGAAAAGGTGGGAAGTGACGGCTGAGATTCTCACCTAGTTGGTGTCTTACAACACTGTCAGGGCGTCTCTGTGCTACTGTTTGACCATGTTAAAAAGAACCACAGATGTAGAAATGCGGTAGGAAATCACAGGGGCCTGGTTTTCTAGGCAATGCCACTTATTACGTTTTGCAAGGAGGATCCAGACCCCCAAAACTGTCCTCAGTAAAGTAAACTGGAATCGATTTAATTCCATTTCTATAGTCACATTGCTATTCATCTATTTCAAACGTCATTTAAAGTCATGAGGCCTATTTTTTACATAAGATAATACTATTACAAGTCAAGATCAGAGAGAATTAATACATTTCTCCTAGAAAGAATATGAATCTCAAATATTATTCTTTTTTTGTTTTTTGGGTTTTTATTTTTTAATATGGATTTAACAAGAAACTGTAAGTTAATGGAAAGGGAAAATTTCTTACACCTGTAATTTAAGCCAGACAACTGGGTGCTGTCAAATTGAGGCCTTCGCTTTCTGCCGATGTGTCAGCATGAACACCAGAGGGCAGTACTAGCTCTTTATATTTTCCTTGTTCATAAATCTGAATTTATTTTTTTTCCTTTGAGATGATTTCACAGTTGAATGTAGAGCATGGGAGGGTAAATTAGGACACAATATGTCCTGTAATTTGATCTTTTTAAGAGTCCCTCTGCTAACCTCTTTGCTAATGTCAACGTTCTCTAAAGATCCTAATTCATCTTCCTTCCTTATTAAAAAGGGATAGGCCTTTTTGTCTTTAATGTGTAAAATATATTGTCTAATTATTGTCTAATAATAGGCATTTATTGCATGATGTTCTCTCATTTCAGCTTAGTAAAAGACATTAGAATTTGAAACTTTGCATGTGCCCAGGAAACCAATCAGATTAGCTGTAAACTGATCTTTTGCTTTGTAGTCCACAGGAGCTAAGTAAACATTAATCTCACCTTGGGGAACCAGCAAATTCAAGGAGGTGTTAACTTTCCCAATTAGAGATTCAAACAGCAAAATCCCAAATGTATTTGATTCAAATCTTCATCCATGTAATTTATGAATTCTGGCTATTACTTTAATAGTTTAATAGTCAATAGTTTAATCATTTAAACTTTAATAGTTTAATAGGTTTGAATTATTATAAACAATCAAAATCCAAAGAAATGAGGTACACTTCAAAGTCATGAGTAGAAAAATATATACTAACTGAGTCCTGAGATAGGGAAATTGTCTATTTCACAATTCTAAGCACATTTGCACAGAGCTTAGGAAAGTAAAATTAGGGGGGCTGGCAGGTGGCATGATGGATAAGGCACTGGACTCCCACATGGCCAACCATGGTTTGAGTCCTGGGTCTGGCAGCTTTCTTTCTCACTTTTCCTTTCTCTCTTTCTCTGTCTCTCTCTGGTCAAATTAAAAAATTATATTAATAGTAAATGGAGTTAAATAAATAATTCTTTTTTAAAAAGGAAATGTAAAATTAGGAAACACAGCATAGATTCCTTATTAGTAAAAAAAAAAAAAAAAAATTAGAGGGCATAACAATGGGATGATAATGTTATCAGTTTCCTGAACACCTACTAGGTGTTCAATAAATGTTGCTGAGTGAGCAAGTGAGAATATACCAGTCTTTTTTTCATCCAGAAGACATAATAGTAACTAAACTTTCCACAACATAGCCCACCATTTAGGATTCAATAAATCTTAAGAAAAAAAAATCTCCTGAAAAGCGAGGAAGCTAACTTTGACCGAGTCCAGACTTTCAATCCAAGGTGGCTGGTGTGAGTTTGCCCCTGAGCCCTCCTGAGACTGCACTGAATAAATCCACAGTAGGGGTGAGGATGAGAGTGTGACTCAGAGGATCCGGAATATTCAGGAATCTCAAGAAGTAAAAACAAACAAAGGAACAAACAAAAAATGATGTACCATGGAATCATTCCAGACATATCTAATTCATTCACCTATATTTGTAATGATATTTATTCTAATGCTCATTGCTCCCTCTCAGAAGTCACTGTAGGCCTCCTGACTATAAAATTTGATTTCTTCTCAGGACCAGCAATTAGCAAAATGGCTATGTCACTGAACTCCCATGTAGCTGACCACGGTTCAAGAATGGACCCGGTGACTTAAACTCACACTGGGCGCACGTGTGTGTGTGCCCAAGATCCCGAGAGGAGAATGAAGGAGAAGGGATGCAGCGTGGCCATCCCCCTTGGGGGGTGATTTCTCACTTTCTATCTCTCTGTCTCTCTCTGTCTTTCTGGCGAACGCACACACCCTATAGCAAAAACCTCTCAAAAAAAAAATTTTTCATTTCTTCTCCCCTGTATTTTTTCTATTTTATCTTTTGCGTAACATAATACTATATAGCTATTTGCTTAAAACTCTAAAGCCTTTCTTAACTTTCATGATCCTCCTATCCTTTTTCCTTTCTTGTCTGTCTCTACCCACTCCCACCTTCAAATGTAGAAATTTTCTAATATTTTTACTTTATCTTTTCTTGTTTTTAATTATCTCTCTGGGTCATTAGATCTATTTTCATAATTTAGCTATTATCTGAAGTTACAAAGTCTATTTATTTATTTATTTTGCCTCCTACCTTGATGATGTTAGAGAACCAAGCAGCCCTGTATTCTTATCTTCCTACCATCCATGTTCTCATGGAAACACAGCAGTACTTCGCTTCCAACATGCCCAAAACCAAATTCATTCTTGCCTCATCTCCTTTTCCTGTTTTCCAGCTTAGCTAAAGATCTAACAGTATCCTTTGTTTTCTGGATGAAAGCTTTAGAGTCACCTCTAATTCCTCTCCTCTCCCCACTCATTACCTGATCAGTAACCAAATTATTTGTACCTCTAAGATACGCAGAGTGCTATTTTGCATCAAACATTGAGCCAGGTTCTGAGGTTTATGATTCAAGAGAAGCTGAGTTACATTGCCTAATAAGCAAATGTAAAATTTCACTGGATTATACAAATAAATGACTTTATTGTTTTTTGTTTCTTTATATATTTAAGCCCTTTGTGAGTTGGTACCTCCACTCTGTGCTATCTTCACTCCAGGAAGGACCCAGGTAGATTTTATGGCAAAGGGAAAGAACTCTATTGAGGGGATGACATAGGTCTAAATACTCAGTACAAATCATTGGTCAGAATTCATCACATGAGCTCACCCAGATAGAAGGAGACCAGGAAGTACCATTAAACACTAAAGTGTAGTGGGCCAGCCGGTGTAATGGTGTTAAGGCAGCTATATCCCACATGACCAGCTATACATTCAAGCCCTAGACCTTGTTCAAGTCCTTGAGATACACTGGCCATGTGTGTGGGTGTGTCCAAAATCTCAGCAGGAAGAAGAAAAGTAGGATAAGATTGCAGGATGATCATTCTCTAGGGGAATACGCTCTTACTCTCTCTTTCTCTCTTTTTCTCTTTCTCTCCTTCTCTCTCTCTCTCTCTCTCTCTCTCTCTCTCTCTCTCTCTCTCTCTCTGGTAAGTGCATGTGCCCTCTGGCAAAATTTATAAAAAGAAAGGAAAAACCTAACATATCTCAGAAGTTGTAGGAAGGGCAGAGAATACCAAAAATCCTCATCACTCTGTGCGATGTGGCAAAGGACACAGCATCGGCACACACAGCTCAGTGCCATACAGGAGCCCCGGTGAGAAGGAGGTTGCTCACACAATAAGATTAGAGATAGTTTCTTGACACAATATATAGCCCCGGCTGGCAGGAGGAAAATAATTTTACCTGAAGAATCAGGACTAGTAATGGTAATTCTGATGAGTGGAAACAGATCTGAAAAGTGACACGTGCCATGAGCATTCTCTCTCTGCAGAACATTTTAAATCTGCTCCTTTCCTTCCGTTCCCATTGCCATTGCCTTCGTTCAGGGCCTCACTCTCAGCACCAAAATTAAGTCAGAAGCCTTCCACTACTGGTCTCAACCCCAGCCCAGTGTCCACTTTGCTGTTTCAATTGTTCTTTCCAATTCTGAATCTGAGCATGTCATTCCTTTGTGAAAATTTTTTGGATGACTTCTTCTTTTTTACCTAAAAACATTCGGAATTCTCAATAAGGCCTATATAAATGTTCGTAATCTAGCTCCAACTCCTGTCCAGTTTCATATTCTACTAAGTTTCTCCCATCCCATATTTAAGGAACACCCTTTCCTGTGTACACATGTACGTGTGTGTACATGTATGTGTGTCTACTGAGTGCTCCTTACCTTTTCCCACTCATTCTCTCTCATAAAAATGCTTGTTCTTTAAGGCTCAATTTAATAGCTTTATCTTTATTCTGTCATTTGTGAGTACTGGCTATATTCTAACCACTGTATGCTAAATATTTTACACTCAATAGTTTTTTAACTTGCTTTATCTTGACCCACATTAGGAAATAATGCTATCATCACAATCCAGTATACACACACACCACAAAAACTGTGTAAACAAATCTTTTACTGTGGAAGATGCCCTCCAATATTTCCTGTTTCATTACATTTTTTTTTATTGTATGTTATTTTTAAAATGGTTGTCATGTCCTGCTAAAGTGCTTCTGTGACCTGCATTTGTAAAAATACTTTTTTTGCATCAGTTAATTCAGATGACTGGAATTATGCTGGAATTGTTATTATTATCTTATCTTCCCTTAAATGGAACTGAAATGAAGACTATGTAATCTGACTAGGGTCACATAATTTAGCAAGGGAAAGACATGGATTACAACCCCCAGGAGGCTGAGCTCAGAGCCGAGGGTCTTTACCCTGATGACCTATTGCTTTCCCTTGGATGCTGGCTCATACCATCTCAGAGTTTCTCAGATTTTCAATCTCATTTTGACACTACTATAATCTCTTGCATTATTGTTGGACATAGACATAGTTTAGTCTTCCTAGTGCATTGTTAGTTTCTTTAGTTCAGGAACCATTACACCTTTGGAAACCCGGTGGTAAGCTGAAATCATGGATATTCAATGAATATTGTGTTAAATTTTATGGGTTATGGCTGTGAATCATTAAATAGAAGCTAAATTGTATAATGAAGTTGCTGCTTAATAAGGCAGGAAAGTATGCTATATACCTTGGGATGCTTTTTATCCCAGAAGAATTTAGGTCAAATGCCTGTGCTTTTAAGTCACTGACATGGAAATCATTCTTCCATAGTTTTATCTAAATGGCCTAGTGGTGTATCTCTTTTTTCTTTAGTGTCAAATCTGGGAACTGTGGAGATATCACAAGTGGGCATAACAACAATAATGCTCCATTTCCACATATGTATCGGTCATCATCATAGGGTCTTTGCTGTCTCCTTCCTTTGTGGCAGGTGTATGTGAGGCTCTCTATACTCTTCTGATCTACCAAACATTATTCTAGGCTTTAGCATTTTGTCATTTAATCATAAGCCTAGAAGAAACCTAGAAAAAGTTTATTTGAGGCAAGTCTACATCTATGCATCCCTGACATATAAAAATCAATTTTGGTTTTAATTAAAACTCTTAGCAAGTCTATTCTTGAAATTTCCTTGGAAATACCTCTGAATTTCCAATTTCCACTATTATGACCTTCTACAATAGAATACAATTCTAAGTCTCCAAATTTGTTCTGCTGCAATTTACATCTATTTTACCAGACTTCTATTCCTTGAGACAGTCCAGAAGACTGTGTTTTCTTTTATAGGCTCATCCTTTAAAAATTGTCTTCTTTCTCCTTTAGGCTACTCTCAGTGAACCAGCCAATAATTTTCTTTTGAATCTTGTTTATTTTTCTTTTCATTATCATCAATGGTCATTTGATAACTGAGCATCACATGAAGCCTTCCAATTGCTATAATTGGTCAAAATGCAGGTGACCCGTACTCTAAAGGTAGGAGAAAACTTGGCCTGTAAAATCCCGAGGCCAATCTTGTAATTTATAGAGCAAAGGAAAATGGAAATACTAATAGAATTCTTATACAGAAACAAGCCTTGGAAAACTCTACTGAAGCTGAATTTCATAAGATTTCCTACCCAGACTGGCAGATAATTAACCAGTAAGCATCCTGGCTTATAAATGGCATTCATTTAGATAAGATAACCTGTGTATGACATTTCGAATGTACTTCTCCATTGTTGCTTAAAGCTTTTTGAGTAGGGCCAGCCTGTAGCTCAGTGGTTAAAAACCCATATGGCTGATCATAGTTCAAGTCCAGGACCTGTCAGCTTGCTTTTCTCACTTTCTCTCTCTCTCTCTCTCTCTCTCTCTCCTCTCTCTCTGGTGAGTGCACATATCCTACAGCAAATTAAATAATAGCGATAATAATAAATAAAATTTAATTTAAAAAGTTTCCTGAGTATCTATACACTAAAATGACTAAATGCATATATATATAGTATTTGTATATATTTTTATATTAATATTGTATATATACATATAGAAGAGAATATATTTTCTGTATATATAATATATGCATATAGAACAATTTTAGACTCACAACAGAATGTACAGAGTTTGTCCACATCCCCTACCCCCACATATACATTATCAACATCACCACCAGAGTGGCGCATTTGTTAAGGTCCAGGAACCTACATTGACACATTACTATTACTCACAGTCTGTCATCTACACTGGGGCTCACTCTGGCTATTGTGAATTCTGTGGGTTTGGACAAAGGTATAATGTCACATCTCCAAAATTATAGCATCATACAGAGCAGTGTCGCTGCTCTAAAAATCCTCTGTGCCCACCTATTTTGCGCTCTCTTCCTCCTAACTTTTGCTGTTTTTACTGTCTCTCTAGTTTTGCTAAAAATGCCATTCTGATCAATGAGCTTTTGGAGTCCTCGAATGATTTCAGCTTTGAAAACAACGTTTTGACTTGACTTGACACAGATGTATTGTACTATTTAAGGAAATAAATTGACGTCTAATCATTCTTCAATTAAACATAGTAGAAACAGCTGAGGGTTTTTTTCAATACTGCATATTAGGGTATTATTATATTTAAGAATGGTCTTTCTTACTAATTTCTTTCTAATATGTGAGACGCTATATGCTGCTAAACTGGTTCTTTGGTATAGGATTTGTTAAATAGGTAACAGCAACCAAGTTAAATTAATAATGCACTGGTTGACAAATAGGTAATTTATTTGGCAGGTGGTTTGACAATGAAGAGAGGGCAAGGCAACATTGTAGTAAAGGGAGGTTATAATGTTAGAGCCTGGAAAATCAGTTGTCACATAGCACAGTGGTTTAACCTTATGCATAGGAACCTGGATCCCACATGGCTGATTGTAGTTCAAATCCTAGCCCTGGTGACTTTAATGATATGCACATGTATATATATAACCCAAAGCCTGATGGGATGGAGAAATGAAAGGAAAAGATGGTGGGGGTGCCTCTCTCTCTCTAGCACACATGCCCTCAGAAAATTAGGATGGAAAGAAGGAAGGACGGAGGGAAAGAAAGAAAAAAAGAAGGAGAAGAAAGAAGGAGAATATAAGGATCCTATAATATCAGCCTGGCTAATTGGAGAGTACCCCTGATGAATGAATAACATCATCAAGAAACTAGGGTTTTTTCATGCCTTTTTTCAGTATCAACTTAAGTCACAAGACATTATTACAATAATGTGATAATTCCACTATCCAATTTTTGTATTTGAAAGGCCAAAAATAAATTATTTTATATTGAGAAGGCTTCCTGAAAAGTATCCAATAGTTATATATAAAACAGAGGAAAGCACCAAAATTGACTGGGGCAAAACAAGTAGCTCTAATATGCTATATCCTTTCTATGAATGCTGATGTCTGCAGCCTATGCTTTTAGGAAGATCTTTGTGCCATAGCATTATCTTTTTTAGAAATGAAATTATTAAAAGAAAATGGAAATTTGGGCAAAATATACCATACATAGGAATTTTTAAAAACTTAAATTAGGGCCAGTAAGTGGCATGCTGGTTAAAGCAGTTGGATTTCACATGGCTGACTATGTGGTTTGAGTCCCAGACCTGGCAGTATACTCATGCCCAGAAAGTCCATTTTGTATGCTGTAAAGATGTACAGTAATTAAATGTAAAAAATAAGAAAGAAAATAAAAATGAAAACATGCCAGACACGTGTATGCATGCCCAAAATCCCTAGAGGAGAATAGAAGAAAAGGGATCGCAGCATGGCCATCCTCCCTGAGGATTGCTTTCTCACCTTCTCTCTCTCTTTCTATCTCTCTCTTTTGAGAGAATTTGCACCATATAGCAAATTTCAAATTTTAAAAATAAAATAAAAATTTCACTCAGCTAACTGCTTATTGTTTTGTTCTGCTTTTTAGTTTTTGCAATCAGTTCCCCTCCAATTTCCTCCTGAGATTTTTGGACATTCACACACACATGGTGTGATTTTCAAGCCACTGGGTCTGGGACTCAAACTGCACAATCAGCTCTGAGGGATCTAGCACCTCAACCTGCATTCCACCTGCTGGCTTGCTAACTACTTATTCGTAATGGAATCCATGCCATTTCTCTACAACTAAACAGAAAGGTTTTATGTGTTTTTTAGAGTATCCTTACTTTATAATTAACACAGCTATCTGTTCATTTATTGTGCTTTGGAGGAGAGTTTTTTGGTTATTACTATTGTTTTGATTCTTGTTGAGAGCATTCTATATACAAATAGCATTCAGGTTTTTTGGAGGGGAGTTGTATTTTTTAGAGGTTTTTGCCTTAGGGCACATCCACTTACCAGAGAGAGAGAGAAAGAGAAAGAGACAGTGAGAGGGAAGATGAGAAATCACCCCCCAAGGGGATGGTTATGCCATAATCCCTTCTCCTCCATTCTCCTCCTGGGATCTTGGGCACACATGCACATATACCTGGCATGAATTTTAAGCCTCTGAGTCTAGGACTCAAACTATCGTCAGCCATTTGGAAGTCCAATGATGTAACAGCTACACCATCTGCTGTTCTGCAGTTTTTTGAAAAAAAAAAAAAAAAAAAAAACTGCATGTTAGGTGGTATTTCATTGTATTTTTTATAATAATTAGATGTAAGAGCTTTTTTAAAACACCATATTTCTTTGATAAAACTAGTCTTTTAAGAAAAAGTGAATTGAAACTTTTAAAAGTAGAATTCTTCATAATGATGGCTGTACTAATTTACATTTCCACCAAAAGTGTAGGACAGTTCCCTTTTCACTACAGCCTCACCAGCAGTTTTCATTTTTTATTTTTTTATTCTTGGCCATTCTGACTGAGATTATGTGGTATCTAATTGTGTTTTTGAGTTTCATCTCCTTTATGATAAGGGATGTTGAACATTTCACCCCAAAGACCTACAAATAAAACTACTTTAAGATCCAGCAATTCCTCTCCTGGGTATCTACCCAAAGGATAGGAATACACTCAGTCGGAAAAGCACTTACACATCCATGCGTATTGTGGCATTATTCACAATTGCTAAGACATAGAACCAACCATGGTCAACTACATGGGAGTCTAGCGACATAGCCACTATGCCATCTGCTGGTCCCAGGAAAATTATTTTTTATCAGTCTGACAGGCTGAATAATTCAATTTGAGCAGCTCATAACTTCGTAGTCATTCTCTACACATTATTTTCTGTAGTTTTCAAATCATTTTTAGGTCATTATTAAACTCATCTAATACAATTAGCATCTCTTCAGCCCACTCCAGTTAGTGGTTAGTGGACAGCAATGCTCTGCTTTAGGGTCCTTGGGGAGTTAGTGAAAGGGAGGATGAGGCAAGGCTCCCCTCAGAGATACTGACCACAGCAGAGAGGAACAGTAAGCAAAAGCAAGACCATAACCCACAGTGGAATAAATAAAAAGGCCATAGAAGACAGATAAATAAAGAACAAACATGGGCCCTGATAGAGGGTATTAGAGAAGGTTTAAAACTTTTCTATTGAAAAAAATAATGTGAAGGATTTGGAAATGAATTCAGCTATTACTGGATGAACATACAGTCTTATAAATTAGCAGAGTATCAGGGAATGAGATGCCTCCTACTCCACTCTTCCTCTACAGTGTAGCTTTGGCAATACAGGGTCTTTTGTGATTCCAGATAAATTCTATGATTTTTTTCTGAATCTGCAAAGAATATCTCTGGTAATTTGATTGAGATTGCATTAAATTTGAAGATTCATTTGAGTAGAATGGACATTTGATTATATTAATTCTTCCAATCTAGGAACATGGAATGTCTTTCCACTCTTCTTGTATCAATTTCAAGTTCTTTTTTAGTTTGAGGGAGGGAATCAAGGGGACAAAGAAAGAAACAAAACATTAAGGGATGGAAAAACAGAAAATAATCTATCAATAGCATGGATGGGAATATCTTTGTATTAATATATAGTGTTTTCATGCTGGGGATATTCATTTTGTATGCTATAATGATATACACTGATTGAATGTTAAAAAATAATAAAATAAAAATAAAAACATCACACTATACCTCATAAATGCATACAATTATTCTATGTTAATTAAACATAAATAAATAAAAATTAAGGACAAGTAAAAAAATAGCAGAATGTCTAAAGTAGTTAATTGCATCTTATTTACTGGTCAAAAATTATATTAGTCATAAAATGAAAATATCATATCAACACTACAAGGCAAAAATAATTGCAGGATGAAGGTAGGTCTGGAAGATGCTACTCCCAGGCTTTTCCTGGAATGACACTGAAACACCAGGAGATCACCCTTCTCACAACCCAAACACTCTTATTTTATTCTATTCTCTATTCTATTTTATTCATAATTAAAGAGGTTTTTGCCTTAGGGCACATGGGGTCTCCAGAAAGAGAGAGAGACAGAGACAGTGAGAGGAAAAGTAAGAAATCCCCTCCCCAGGGGGGATGACCATGCCATAATCCCTTCTTCTCCATTCTCCTCCTGGGATCTTGGGCATGCACATACATGTGCCCACCATGGGTTTCAAGACACTGAGTCTGGGACTCGAACTGTGATCGGCCATCTAGGAGTCCAGTGTCACCATCTACTAGCCCCTATTTTATTATTTTTACATTCAATCACTGTGTATCTTTACAACATTGAAAATGAATTTTCCCAGCATGAATATCCTGTATGTTTGTCCAATCAAAGAAATTACTGTGCACATTGTCATCAATAGACAATTTTTTTTGTTCATTGACTGTTTTTTTTCCCCTTATTCCCAGAGTTGCTTTCCATGCCTTTGATTACGATTTGGTTGAATTCCTTAGACATCCATGACTCCTCTCAAGGACCTTAACACAGAAAGGCAGAACACTGGAAATATGCAGTTTGGCTTGGGTGTCACACGATTTATAGTACTGGTTGCATTTTGTTCTCTGGATACAACTTGGGGGAGGCAAATATGTCAAAAGTCTTGTAAAACCTTGCTATAAATATTTTTAAATCAAATATATAAAGTTTCCATTTACTTCCCCAGGCATCATGCAAATATTAATTCATCCCCTCAGCCAAGACAGGGATAGTCTTAGGAGGGAAACTTAAATGCTTTTATTTCTAGACATTAGTAGAAATTGGTCAGATTCCTTCTGTGCCTCATTTTTAATTAATCTCCTGTTTGCCAAGATATGATCATGTCTTTTTTTCTTGGGAGCAGGTGCTTACTTTATAATCAACACACTGAAACTCAGCTCAGTAAAGAACTACAAATTTAAACTCAGCAATTATTTATGAGCTCTTACTCTTACTAGACGTGGTGTCAGAAACTTTTGCAAAGATTTTCCTATCACAGCCCAAAGGAGAAAACTGTAGTCCAGTGAGTAATATGGCTGGGCCCTGGTGTCCTGTAACTCTCACCATCACTACCTGCCATAGGCTCCATACTCCAGGGCAGTGAGATTTACGTGACACCCCAGCTACCTGCCACGGTAAGAACCATGAACATTCCATCTGTAAGTTCAGTGTTTGTGGTAGTTCATTAGATAAGAATATTCAATATCTTAAGTGTATGTCATTATACATAATACCAATGTCTTCCCCTAAGAATATTCTAGAGCAACATTGCTACATGCCATCAGCTAGAAAGAATTTTACTCTTCTCATACCATCATCTCTGATGGACCAAGAAATGATAGATCCATAGATCCATTTCAATTGAGAAGTGATTAATTAATAATACATGTGAAGTTAACTCTGAATTCTGAGAGTCAGCATTTTTAAACACTTTTTAGATGAGAAAGAACAAGCTTTGTTCTCAGATGGCTAGCATGAATTTATGATAGATGAAAAATAACTGGCAGTTCTAGTTCACAAATGTCCTGTCTATCCCATCATGCAAGCCACAAAGCAGAATTTAAAATGAGTGGGGGTGGGGCAGGGGATGCAGAATTCTCTGTCTTGTAAAGTTAACTGTTTCTGTATTTCCTTAGACCATGAAGTAACTCTTTATTTTAAAGAATTACTTTATTTAACTTTATTTATTTATTTGATTATTTTAATTTGACCAGAGAGGGACAGAGTGAGAGAAAGAGAAAGAGAAAGTGAGAAAGCAAGCTGCCAGGTCCAGGCCTTGAACCACGGTTGGCCATGTAGGAATCCAGTGCCTTTAACCATTACACCACCTGTTGGCCCCACCATGAAGTAACTCTTAAGTCTTCTCTTAAAAGAAATATTAAGGGGACCAGCAGTTAGCATAATGGCTATGTCTCTGGACTCCCATGTAGTCGATAGCAGTTCGAGTCCTGGACCCAGTGGCTTAAACTCACGCCGGGCACGTGTGCATACATGCCCAAGATCCTGAGAGGAGAAAGGAGAGAAGGGATTGCGGCATGGCCATCCCCCCTGGGGCGTGATTTCTCACCTTCTGTCTCTCTGTCTCTCTCTGTCTTCCCGGCAAGTGCACATACCCTACAGCAAAAATCTCTCAAACAAAAAGGAAAAAAGGTAACAAAAGAAATATTGAGCTCAATTACAGTAATTAATCTATTCAAGATCAATTCATGCTTTTGATATAATGAAATCTAAAATGGCTAATATTTCTGTTTTATGTCTGAAGAAGATGATACTAAAAGTCCACCAGAAGAAAATTAAATATGTAGCTATTTACATACTGAGAAAAGTGTCTTTCTTGCCCTCCTACAAACTTTTCCCTTTGCCACATTTGGTTCAGTAATCTCTAAGACACTATCTGATATGTTAGTGTTCTTCCCCCCCCCTCAGTTGTGTTTTTTCTTTTTTTATTTTCTTTCTATTAATTTTTAATATACATTCAATTGCTATACATCATTTGGCTTGTAAAAAGAATTTATCCAACATGAAATACATCTCAGACCAGTCCAGTTGAGAATACTATACATGTCATCATCAATAGGTAATAAACCATTTCTGTGTTCTACAGAGTTAGTTTTCTTTATGCTTTAGTGTTTTAGTTGGTAGCCTTTGATATTGAACTTCTATTCCTTTCTGTTCCCTCCATCCTCTATTTAATGTTACAGAGTCTTTAATGTATCTACCCAGCAAAGGTATCAGGAGAAATACATAAATATAATGTATTCCTTTTTGTGGAACATTCCCAGCATTTGGAAGAGAGTGTCACATCACAAAATGCATTGAGAAATTAGCAACTCCGCTTACATACTATTGGATTGCTGTGTTGGAAAATCCAGTACCGATAAAGAGAGACTTAATGAAATGTAAATATAGTCACTGCTGTTGTAATTCATATTAAAATATCGAGGGAAATATTTCATAAGGAAGCAATATTCATTGTCCCGCTTTCTCAGAATAAGCATTTTTGAACGAACATTACAAAAAGGGTTTAATCAAATAGATTTGCTTCACTACCCTAAATGAGCTTCTGACTAATTTTTTCCTGTTTTGCTCTTTTGTTTTATTATGTTTGTTTTATTTTCTTACCTGCTACCTCCTCTTAACGATGGTTGGATTATGCACCATTCATAGCTAAGGGATTATGTTAAAATAAATACTATATCATTTGTAGTATATCCCTCCTTTGGAGGTACCTTATACCTACAGGCCTCCCTCTCAAGACGTGTATTCTTGCTCCCTCTACAGTTCACATGTAAATCTCTAACACACCCCCCTCACACACACACACACACACACACACACACACACACAAACACACACACACACACACACACACACACTCAAAAGTTATGGCCAGTCCCCACAGCCTTCTCGCATTGTGAAGAGAGCCTTGTGAGCAGAGCCAGTCTCCACAATAGCTACCTTTGCCTTCTCAAGCCTGCCTCTCAGCAATTTCTATCATTCAGATCCAATTTCTCTGAATACTTTCCTTGGAGCTCATAGTCCCCTCAACACTCTAGGTGGAAATGCACACAGGCAACAACTTTTTAAAAATTATTTATTAAATTTTATTCATTCACTAAGAAAGTGGCCAGCTTAATCATAGGGACAAGTCTGGAGTTGAATATTATATCCCAGAATTTAATCAGGAAAATTGAAGCAGAACAGAAGATAAAAGTACATGAGACTGATAGGTTCGTGCACCTACCATTTGAACAGAATCCTAACCTGTTTCCTGGCTTTAAGCACAGTTCCTTGGCATTTCTTTGATTTAAGTCAAAACTGGTTTTCTTAGTAGTAATGAGTGAACTCACCATTGAAAGTAGTTAGATTATGTAGGAAATTGTGTGATCAATGCAATGTAGGTGGAAAGGGAATGGAGGACAATTGTGGTCACAGGAGGTGGTGTGAGAGGAGGGTGGGAAGGGACAGAGGGTCAGAAAGAGGGGTGGAAATAATTCTAGGAACTAGAAATGGAAAATTTATTAAAATGTGCATGATTGAGTCACTATGCAGTGTGTACTGGATGGGAGATCGCATTTTGTGTGCTGTGATGATGCTTAGGGAAGGAATGTAAATTGAGTTACAAAAAAAAAAAGTTTCAGGAAAAAAATATATATCTATTCAATGACTGCAGTAGGATATGTAGCCCCAGCTAGGTGCTACTTTATAGGATGTGTAAAGTTAGACTTGTGTTCTTGGAAATGTGTGTGTCACCTGTGTTTGCTATGAGGGTATTTGGATTGATTAGGGTCTTTGGTGATTCAATAAAATGTGGGGGGAAAACAGTATAGAAAGCAAACATAGATACCAGAGACAGTGTGGGAGGAGAGTGGGAGATGGCAGAGGGTAAGAGATAGGGAATCAAGGATGGGGAAAAAAAAAACAAAACATACAGAAAACATGAAATGGAAGATCATTTGCTGACAATAACATGTTTGTTGATGTGCTTGATTGAGACAATATACAGTGTACCCTGGATGGAAAATCTCATTTTGTATGCTGTAATGATGTACAGTGAATGAATGCAAATAAATAAATTGAAATAAAAAAGAAGGAAAAAATTATATTCATTCATTTATTTTTAATTTGCCAGAGGGAGACACAGAGAGGGAGAGAGAAAGAGGGGAAGTGAGAAAGCAAGCCACCAGGTCCAGGACTTGAACCATGGTCATCCATGTGGGAGTGTCCATCACCTTAACCACCATGCCACCTGCTGGTCCCCAGGCAACAACTTTTAACAGAAAGTTATTTTTCCTGGGGCCGGCAGGTGGCATGCTGGTTAAGAGCGCTGGACTCCCACATGGGTGACTGCAGTTTGAGTCCTGGACCTGGCAGCTTGCTTTCTCACTTTCTCTCTCTCTCTCTCTCCCTTCTGTCTCTCTCTGGTCAAATTAAAATAAATAAATAAATAAACAAAGTTAAAATAATTCTTAAAAAAAAAAAAAAAAAGAAAGAAAGAAAGTTACTTTTCCTGACTCTGCCTCTTTTAGAGTCAAAAGTCTGATGACTGGCAAAACATCAGAACCAACAAGTCCTGGGAACCAGCAGTTAGCGTAATGGCTATGTCGCTGGACTCCCACATAGTCGACCGCGGTTAGCATCCCAGACCTAGTGGCTTAAAACTCACGCCAGGCACATGTGTGTGCGTGCCCAAGATCCCGAGAGGAGAATGGAGGAGAAGGGATTGCAGCGTGACCATCCCCCCTGGGGGGTGATTTCTCGCTTTCTGTCTATATGTGTCTCTCTGTCTGTCTGGCAAGCGCATGCGCCCTATAGCGAAAATCTCTCCTAAAAAAAAAAAAAAAGAAAGAAAAAGAACCAACAAGTCCCACATAGGTGCCTCCACATCGCCTGTTATCAAAGAAGATACAGGACTCTTGGGGATTATTCTCATACTTAAGATTACTGCTAAAATCCAAGACCATAAGATACATGTAATATTTAGTTACATGTTTACCCCCAAAATATAGAACAACTCTTAAGTTGTTTAAATTGTTCAGTTGGTAACTTTCTGCTTGCCTTTTACTGGGACCAGAAAGTGCTGCCTAATTATGACAGTCATCAAGGAAATAAATAGTGGTATCAAAGGGTGACAATATCAGCGCCATGGACTTTCCCAGATAATAAGAACCACCACACAGCGTGACTCCATTACTTTTTGTCTTCACTCATAGAGAGGTGCCATTCCGACTGGAGGAAGATTCCATAAATGAACTTCTATTTCAGTTCTTGGTTAATCTTCTCTATGAATGATGAAACAAATATTGGGTCATTGGAAAAGTCATCATGCATTTTTGCATAGAAAAATATGTCATGACTTCTCTGATGACCTAATATTTTTGCATAAGAGGTTAAATTTTATTGCTGATCTTGACTGTGTGTCATATTGCAGGCAAAAATTAAATAAAAGTGCCTATTTTGTAGGTAATCAAAGTCCAGTTGTGCTTCATAGACAGAGTATATTGAGTTTTAACTTAAAGCAATGTATTCTGTGCATTAAATTCTTACTTTACAAATGTATTTTAATTATTTAATGATGCTTAATGTTCAACAAGAGCCTTTCTTACCATTTGCATACCATTAGACTTTGTAAAGTTAATTTGGCAACAACAAAACCTTGGAACATTGTACAGTACAAGTATGTGCAATCTCACAATAATCACCTCAGTTCACCAGAAAACAAACAAATTCCCCCCAGAACTTCTCGAGGGAATAGTTTCCCCATAATACTCTGAAGACAGATTATACTGTGGGTGTGTAGGTGGGTGGTGTTAGGTTGAGTAAATATGTATGCACACACATGTAAAGTTTATGAGCACATCCAAGAAACCTGTGCAAGGATCCTACAGCAGTTCTTTAACATCTGACACCATGTACCTATAAGTTAAATAGCTGACAATGGGCAATTCTCTGACATTGTTTTTTTATTGGAGAAAAGTGAGATTTTATGACAATTATGAGATATAGTTAAGATATGAATCCCCTATTTAATTGTAGAGCTCATAGTGCAACTCATGCAGTCCAATGAACTACATAAGATTTATTTCTTTTAATTTATTTTATACATTCAGCCTCTATATGTCACTTAGCTTGTAAAGTGAATTTATGCAATATGAATACACCTCACAACAGTCCATTGAGAATACTACACACGTTATGATCAACAGACAACAATCCACTTCTGTGTCCCATAAATGTCTTGCCTCTCTATTTTTCTCCTTAATTTCTTTCCTCATACTCTCACCCTTCTCCCACCTTCGTCCCTCACTGTCTCTAGTATTCATAAACATTTACCATGCTTCTATATCCTTTAGTCTTTCAATTTTCTCCAGAGAGTGTGGAGAGTCAGTATATATTAAGTGGAGTCATACAATGTCACTCTTTAATAGTTTGGCTTGCTTCATTCAGCAGTAATCTTTCATATTTGCTTCATTCAGCAGTAATCTTTCATATTTGTCAAGTTTCTATCAAATGCCAAGATCTTGTTTTTTTTTTTTTTTTATGGCTGAGTAGTATTCCATAGAGTACATGTGTCACACTTTTTCAATTCATTCATCCATTCATAGACATTTTGGTTAGTTCCATGTCTTAGCAATCGTGAATAATGCCACAATAAACATAAATGTGCAAGAACTTTTCTAACTGAGCATTCTCCTATCCTTTGGATAGACACCCAGGAGTGGAATTGCTGGGTTATATGGTAGTTCTATTTGTAGAGTTTTGAGAAATCTCCATATTGTTCTCCACAGTGGCTAGACCAATTTACATTCCCACAAAGAGTGAAAGAGAGTCCTCCTTTCACCACAACCCCACCAGCACTTACCATTTTTTTTTTTTTTTTAATCTTAGCCTTTCTGACTGGGGTTAGGTGATATCTCATTGTGGTTTTGATCTGCATCTCCCATATGATGAGGAATGTTGAGCATTTTTTCATATGCTTCATGGCTGTTCATATGTCTTCCTTAAAGAGTTGCTTGTTCAGCTCATTTTACCATCTTTTCATTCGGTTGATCTTTTTTTTTTTTTCTTTTTTCTTTTTTTGGTGGAGGGAGTAAACTGCTTGACTTCCTAGTTATCAGACCCTTATCTGAGGCATAGTTAACCAAAATATTCTTCCATTTTGAGGGTTCTTGGTTCAAACTAATTACTGTGTCTTTCGCTGTGCAGAAACTTCTTAACCTGATGTTATCCAATTTATCTATTTTTGGGATTATTGCCTATGCTTTGGGAGTATTATTTAAGAAGTCTTTGCCTATCCCAATGTCTCCCAGAGTTTCCCCAGTGTTTTCCACCAGTAGTTTTATAATTTGAGGTCTTAGGTTTAGAATTTTGATCCACTCTGAGTTGATTTTTCTTAAAGATGAGAGATAGGGGTCCAGGTTCATCATCTTTCTGCAGGTGAGGTGACACCCAGTTTGTACAGCACCATTTGCTGAAGAAATTTTCCTTTTCCCACTGGATTGACTGGTATCCTTTGTCAAAAATCAGTTGACTGTATGTTTTGGAGTTTATTTCTGGTGTTTCTATTCTGTTCTACTAATCCACATGTCTGTTTTTGTGAGAAACCATGCTGTTTTGATTATCACAGCTTTGTAATAAATTTTGGAGTCAGGGAGTGAGATGCCTTTTACTCTACTCTTCTTGTGCAGGATTGCTTTGGCAATACGGGATCTTTTATGATTCCAGACAAATTCTATGATTGTCTTTTCTAAACTTGTGAAAAATGTCTCTGGTAACTTGATTGGGATTACATTAAATATATAGGTTAATTTGGGTAGAAGTGTTATTTTGATTATATTAATTCTGTCAATGCAGAAACATGGGATGTCTTTCCACTTTTTTGTGTCAGTTTCAATTTTTATTTTTTTATTTTTTTATTTTTTTATTTTCATAGTTTTCCTTGTAGAGTTCTTTGACTTCTTTGTCTAGATTTATTCCTAGGTATCTTATACTTTTTGTGCTATGATAAATGGGATTACTTTCTTCAATTCTACTTTGGTCTGCTTTTTGTTCACATATAGAAATACTGTAGATTTTTGTATGTTGATTTTTTTTTATCCTATAACTTTACTGTATTCATTTATTACTTTCAGGACTTTTTCCATGGATACTCTTGGGTCTTCTATGTATACAATTTTGCCACAGGCAAATAGAGATCATTTCACCTCTTCTTTCCCTATTTGAATGCCTTTTATATTATTCTTTTTTCTGATTGCATTGGCTAGAACTTTCAGCACTATATTTAAAAGGAGGGGAGAAAGTGGGCAGCCTTGTCTTATACCAGCTTTTAGTGGAAACACTTTCAGCTTTTCCCCATTTGGTATGATTTTAGCTATTGGTTTTTCATAAATAGCTTTTATTGTGTCGAGAAATGACACTTCCATGTGAATTTTGCTGAGAGTCTTAATCACGAAAGGATGTTATATTTTATCAAATGCTTTTTGGGCACCTATTGATATGATCATTATCTCTCTTTCTGCTTTTATGGTATATTACATTTATAGTTTTGTATATGTTGAACCACCATTACATCACTAGAATAAAGCCTACCTGGTTATGATGTATAATCTTTTTATATGTTGTTGGATATGATTTTTGAAATTTTTTGTGTCTATATTCATCAGAGATATTGGTCTATAGTTTTCCTTCCTTGTCATGTCCTTGTTTGTTTTAGGTATGAGAGTGATGGAGGCTTCATAGAATGAATTTGTGAAGGTTCCTTCTTTTTGGATCTTTAAAAATAACTTGAGTAGGATGGAGGTTAACTCTTCTTTAAAAGTTTTATAGAATTCAGAAGTGATGCCATGAGGACCTGGGCTTTTGTATGTTGAAAGGTTAGATTTTATTGATTCAGTCTCAATGCTTGTTATGGGTCTTTTGTTTATCTTTTCAAAGAGCCAGCTTTTGCTTTCATTTATTGTCTGTATAGTTCATTTATTTTCTATTTTATTTATTTCTGCTCAAATCTTTATTATTTCTTTTCTCCTAGCATATTTTGGATTTTTTTTTTGTTGTAGTTTTTCCAGTTTTCTGAGGCATGATGTTAGGATGCCTGTTTGTCATTTTTCCATCTTTTTCTTATGTGCACTAGTTGTTATGAACTTTCCTCTCATGACTGCTTTTGCTACGTCCCATTGATTATGGAAACTTGTGTACCCATTATCATTGGTTTCCCAGAATCTTTTCATTTTAGTCTTAAGTTATTTAATAGATGTGAAGTCATTTCTGAGTAGATTATTTAGTTTCCATATGATTGTGTATTTTAGTTTTTTTTTTTTTTTTTCTGAAACTAATATCAAGTTTAATTCTATCATGGTCCAAGAAGATGGATATAGTTTCTATGCCTTTGAATCTGTAAAGGCTTGTTTTATGCCCTATCACATGATCAAAATTTGAAAAGGTTTCATGTGAGGATGAGAAAAATGTATACTTTATGGTTTTGGGGTATAAGATTCTATAGATGTCTGTCAAGTCCATTTGATTTATGGTATTGTTTAGACCCTGTATCTCTTTACTTATTTTGTGTCTAGGTTATCAGTCCAAAGGAAACAATGTGGTATTGAGATTCCCAAAATTAGTGTGTCCATCTCTCCTTTTAAATCTAGCACTATTTCCTTCATGTGTTTGGGTGCTACTGAGTTGGGTGTATACATATTTTTAAGTGTTATATCTTCTTGATGAATTAGCCCTTTTACTACTATATAATGCTCTTCTTTATCTTTTCTTACAGATTTTGTCTTAAAGCTTATTTTGTCTGAAATCAGTATCACTACTCCAGTTCTTTTTTGATTTTCATTTGCTTGGAATACCTTTCTTTCTCCAGACCTTCTCTTTTAGTCTACTTATGTCATTATTTATAAAGTGTGTTTCTTGTAGGCAACTGACAGAGGTTTTTATATTTTTATCCATTCAGCCAATCTGTCTCCTGATTGGAGAATTTTTTTATTAAATTTTTTTTATTTTTTTATATACATTCAATCACATCGTTTAGCTTATAAAGTGAACATTTCAATATGTGAACCTTTCAAATTGTGGAGGGACTTCCTCATCTCCTGGAGTTCAACATGTTTTTTCTCTTGCATCTCATAGAGTTTTGTTGCCATAAATATTCTGAATTCTTTTTCTGACATTTTGATAATTTCCTTTAATTTTTCATACTTGGAGATGAATTACTGTGTTTCCTTGTTAGAGATCCATTACTTGGTTCTCTCATCCTTGAGGCTGTTCTCCAGTTTTTAGTCATTTGGGAATGTATTAACTTTTGGCTAATATGTTGGAGATTTCTACAACTGTGAGCTTCTGTGTTTTCCCTTATGGTGAGGTACTTCTGTGCCAATTTCTGCCTTCTACTGTGTTTTGCAACATGGTATCCACAGGAGAAGTTTTGAGTTCAGATTTAGGAAGACAAGTTTCTTTCTTTTTGCAGAAGGTTCAGTGGGGGAGAGGGGGTGAAGATTTCTCTGAACCTCATAGTATTCAGATGTTTGGCTACTAGACACCTAGACCTGTCTAGACAGTGAGTGGAAGCTGAACAGCAAAATGAGAAAGTAAGGTTAAAAAAAAAAAAGAGAAAGAGAGACAAAGTAAAGAAAAAATCAGCAAAAACAAAAAGAGAAAGAAAAGAAGAAAAAATTAAAACCATACAGCATGCTTGCGCACCATGTGAATTGGGCAGGTGCACCTCAAATGAAGATGACTTTTGAGAAGGCCTGTGATTTCCCTGTTCTGTATGAGGGAAGGAGAAGAAAATTAGCAAGAGAAAGTCCTGGGAAGAAAGAGAAAAAAAAAATAAAGAGATTAAAAAAAAAAAAAAGAGTAAAGAAGAAAAAAGGGATTCCCCTATCTAACTAGATTTTTGGGTCTAGAAGCAAAAAGGGTACAGGCTGGGGGGCTTCTCAGCTGTGATGCCAGGCCTTGAAGTGTCAGGGTGCACCTCAGATGGAGATGACTTTTGAGAAGGCCTGTGATTTCCCTGTTCTATCCATAAGGTTTATTTAATAACAGCAAGGATAAAATTAAGCCAACTTTTGTTTGGTCACTTGTAATTGGCAGCATGGAGTGTAAGGAAATGGCTCTGGACTTGTAACCAGAAACATTGAAGTTGAGTCATTGATCTGCCCTCATCTGACATTATGAGGCCAGTGAGTCACTAACTCTCTAAGCCTTAGTTTCTTCACCTGTAAAGCAGATCGTATACCAGCTTCACCTATCTCACATGGCTCCTTAAGGAATAATTATGATCTCGTTGGAATCTATGTCTCCTTGAAATTACATCAGTTTTTCTCCATGTATTTTGAAGTTTTGTTTCTAGGTGAATAAATATCTTCTCAATGCAATGACTCATTTATCATTTTGAAATTGCTTTTTATTTTTTTTACTAGTAATAGACTTTGCTCTTAAATTTATCTTGTCTTGTATTAACATAGCCAGTCCAGGTTTTTTATTGATGTTATCATAGGCTTTTTATTCTGTCCTTTTGTTTTTAACCTATTTGTGCTTTTATATTTGCAATACATTCATTATAGGTGGCATGTAGTTGGGTATTGCTTTTATATCATACCTGACAATGTTTACCTTAAATTTGGCTATTTAGACTATTTGCACTTAATGTAATTATTGATATAGTTAAATTTAAATCTATAATGCTTCTATTTGTCTTTTTGTTTTGGCCTATTTGTTCCCCTAATTATTCGTTTTTTTTTTTCCTTTGAGAGTTTTTTGCTATATGGCATGTGCACTCACCAGAAAGACAGAGAGAGACAGAGAGAAGGAAAGCAAGAAATCACCCCCCGGACGGATGGCCATGCTGCAATCACTTCTCCTCCATTCTCCTCTCAGGATCTTGGGCATACATGCAGACGCACCCAGTGTGAGTTTAAGCCACCGGGTCCAGGATTTGTACCAGGGTCGACTACATGGGAGTCCAGTGACATAGCCATTATGCCACTTGCTGATCCCCCCTTCATTATTCTTTTTATGTCTTCTTTGGATTAAAAAGTCAGCTTTTATAATTTGATTTTATTTATTTTCTTGGTTCATTAGCTTTATGTTTTGTTCAGTGGTTTCTTTAAGATTAATAGCATGCATTGTTATCATAGTTTATTTTCAAGGAATATAGTATACTTCACATATAGTATAAGAATTTTACAACAGTAAATTTCTATTTTTCCCTTCCTAATCTGTGTGATATTTTTGTTATACATTTTAGTTCTATGTATGTTGTAAACCCATACTACATTATGATTTTTTTTTCTTGGAGAGGTTTTTGCCATAGGGCACGTGTGCTCACCAGATAGACAGAGAGAGACAGAGAGACAGAAAGCGAGAAATCACCCCCCAGGGGGAATGGCCACGCCACAATCCCTTCTCCTTATCCGTTCTCCTCTCAGGATCTTGGGCACACACACACACACACACACCCGGCGTGAGTTTTAAGCCACCAGGTCCGGGACGCGAACCGCTGTCGAATACATGGGAGTCCAACAACATAGCATTACACTAAATGCTGGTCCCATGATTTTTAACTATCTATTCTTTTTTCATGAGATTTATTTATTTATTTATTTATTTATCTATTTATTTATTTATTTATTTTGGAAGAGGTTTTTGCTATAGGGCACGTGCGCTCGCCAGACAGACAGAGAGAGACAGAGAGAAAGAAAGCGAGAAATCACCCCCCAGGGGGGATGGCCAGGCTGCAATCCCTTCTCCTCCATTCTCCTCTGGGGATCTTGGGCACGCACGCACACGCGCCCGGCGTGAGTTTAAGCCACTGGGTCCAGGACGCGAACCGCAGTCAAATACATGGGAGTCCAGCGACATAGCCATTACGCTAACTGCTGGTCCCCTCTTCATGAGATTTAAATAAGAAAATTTTTATCTTTTTTTCTTTGTAGTTTTTGAGTCTTTTGATTCTACTATGTACATTCATATTTTATCTAGTATCATTTCTTTCTGCCTGAAGGATTTGCATTAACATTTCTTGTAAGGCGAGTCTGCTGATGATTAATTCTTATAACATATATATATATATATATATATATATATATATATACATATGCACACACACATACATATATATATGAATACATACATATGAATATATATATCTGAAAAATATTGTACTTTTTTTTCAAAGTATATTTACTGAACATAGAATTATAGCTTGATTTTTTTCCTTAAGTACTTTAACTATTAAATTCTAAGGGCTACTTACTTGGATTGTTTTTTAAATGAAATATGCAACTGCAAGCCTTCTCTTTAGTTGCCTTATATGACATGTCTTTTCTCTGGATGCTTTTAAGATTTTCTTTTTATCACTGGTTTTGAGCAATTTGCTTATATTGTGCCCTGGTATAGTTTTCTTCATATTTCTGTGGTTTATTTTAGTAAGACTCTTAGCTCTATGGGTATATAGTTTCTGTCGATTTGGAAATTATCCAGCCATGATTTATTCAAATATTTCTTCTGTCCTCTCACCCTCCCCACCTTAGTGACTCCAGCTGCCTGTGTGTTAGGCTGATTGATAGTCTTCCATAACTTGCTAATGCTCTGTTAATAGGTTTATTCCATTTTCTCTCTGTGTTTCATCTATCAATATGCCTTCAAGTGACTAATTTTTCTTTTCTTGCAATATCTAATCTGCTGTCAATCTAGTTCAGTGTGTTTTTTTACCTCACACATTATAATTTCATATTTTATCTCAAGTTTAATTTGGGTCTTTTTATATTGTTATGAGTCTACTTAAATTTTTGGACATATACAGTTTAAATATAGCTATAATGCAATTATAATAATTGTTTCATTTCACTTATGTGCATTAATCTAATATCATTGTCAACTATGAGTCAATTTTGATTGATTGAATTTTTTATGAGTCATGTTTTTCTGCTACTTCGTGTTCCTGCTTTTTTATATCAGCATTATTGAGATGTAATTTGCATATTATAAAACTCACACTTTTATAGTGTACAGTTCAGTGGCTTTTAGTATATTGAGAGAGTTGCACAATCCTTGCCACTATCTAATTTTGAAATATTTTATCACCTTGAAATGAAACTTCACACCTCTTAGTAGTCACTCCCCATTCTTTCCTTCTTCTGTCTGGCCCTGACAATGGATAGTCTATTTTCTTTTTCCTTTTTTTTTTTTTTTTTTTTTTTTTGAGAGGTTTTTGACAGGGCCCATGCACTCGCCAGAAAGACAGGGAGAGATAGAAAGACAGAAAGTGAGACATAACCCCTTGCCCCGGGGAATGGCCATGCTGCAATACCTTCTCCTCCATTCTCCTCTCGGCATCCTGGGTACACATGCACACATTTCTGGCATGAGTTTAAGCCACCAGGTCTAGGACTCAAACCGCGGTCAACTACATGGGAGTCCAGTGACATAGCCATTATGCTAACTGCTGGTCCCAAGATAATCTATTTCCTGTCTCCATGGATTTGCCCATTCTAGACATTTCATATAAAGGGAATCATAAATTTGTGATCTTTTATGATGTGCTTATTTAACTTAGCATGATGTTTTCAAAATATATCCAAATTGTAGCATATATCAATAACTCGTCCTTTTTTTTTTTCTTTTTAGATTTAATTTACTTTTCACTTCTTTTATACATTCAATTACATATTTTGCTTAGCTTGTAAAGTGAATTTTCCAGTATCAATACATTTCTCACCAGTCCAGTTCGGGATACTATACACATTATCATCAACAGATAATTACCCATTTCTTTGTCCCATAACTGTCTTGCCTCTCTATTTTTCTCTTTAATGTATTTCCTTAGTCTCTTCTCCTTCTCCCACCCTCTTACCACACTGTATCTGGCATCTTTACTTATTTTCTATGTTTCTATATCCTCTAGTCACTCAGTTTGAGCTATAGAATGAGGGCAGTCAGTATATACTAAGTGGAGACATACGATGTCTCTCCATAGCCTGGCTTGCTTCATTCAGCAGTAAATCTTCCATATCATCCACTTACTGTCAAAAGTATGTCCCCACTTTATAGAAACTGAGTGTCTGCACTTTATGACTGAAACTGATTGACCTAAGGTTATACAAACACAAGAGATGGGGGCTAATGCCAGATGTGGTGTGTGTGGAGAAATGGGGCCTACGGAAGGACATTTAGATGAGGGAATATGGAGGCAGAGCATTGACGGGATGGGGAGGTGTGGTGTTATCGGCTGAAGATATTTTGATCAACTGGACTGATGAGAAATGTTCACGTATTGAAATGTTCACTTTGTAAGCTAAATAATGTGATTGAATGTATATAAAAAATTTTTTAATTAAAAATAAAAAAGGAAGAAAGGATGAAGCATTAAAAAAAAAAGTCAGGGTCTTGTTTTTTATGGCTGAGTAGTATTCCATAGAGTATATGTGCCACACCTTTTCAATACATTCTTCTGTTCACGGACATTTGGGTTGGTTCTATGTGTTAGCAATTGTGAATAATGCTGCAATAAACATAGATATGCAAGCACTTTTCCAACTCAGCATTATTCTATCCTTTGGGTAGATACCAAGGAGTGGGATTACTGGATCATGTGGTAGTTTTATTTGTAGATCTTTGAGGATTCTTCATATTGTTCTCCACAGTGGTTTGACCAATTTACATTCCTACCAGCAGTGTAGGAGAATTCCTCTTTCACCACATCCCCTCCAGCACTTGTAATTTTTTTTTTTAATCTTAATCATTCTTACTGGGGTGAGGTGATATCTCATTGTGATTTTGATCTGCATCTTTCTTATGATAAGGGATGTCGAGCCTTTTTTTACATGCCTTTTGGCTATCTGTATGTCTTCCTCAGAGAGTTATTTTTTCAGCTCATTCTCCCATCTTTTAATTGAGTTGATCATCTTTTTGGGGGAAAGCAGGTTGAACTCCCTGTGTATTGTGTTTTTCAGTCCCTTATCTGAAGAATAGTTTATAAAAAAAGATTTTCCCATTTGAGTACTGTCCAAGATTTGAAAGAAGAAATGGACTTCTTCCTTTTCTATTAGTGAGCAATACTGTATTTTGTGGATAAAGTACATTTTGCTTATCCACACATCGGTTGATATGTATTACAGTTGTTCATATCTGTAATATTTTAATGGGTGTCAAACATTGTAAATGTTAGCTTTTTGGGTATTAGATATTTTAATTCCTATAAATATTCTTAGACTGTATTCTGGGATGCATTTAAGTTACTTACTAATAAATCTTTCTAAATTTCACTTTTAATATTTGTTAGGAAGAATTAAAGAGATATTCAATTTAGGGATAATTTTTCCCACTCTCAAGGTGAAACACTTATGTCCCATGAATCTTGATGTTTTCCGGTCTGGGTAGTGGGACAGACACTATTCCCAGCTCTATGAGTGCTAAGTAGTAACTCCCAATTCTTTCAGGTGGCTCCTTCCCTGGTACCAGGAAGTATCTTCACATGCAAGCCTGGGTTTGCTCAGCTGAATACCCAAGTAGGACCCTCTTAGATCCCCAAAGTTCTCTTTTGGTGTAGCTCTCCCCTTTTTAGAATTCGTCCTCTCAGTCTCTCAGTTCTGTCTCCTCAAGTCAGGAAGGCTGTCAGGTTCCTCCTGGGCTTTCTTCCCTGTACTAGGTCTGCAAATTCTCTCAAAAATGCATAATCTTTGCCACTGTAAGGTTTACCTCATTTGTTTTCCATCTTTTAGGCATTATTTTTTTTATTGGCTAATGTGTGCAATGGCTTTAATATTGTTTTCTATGTTTTGTGGGTTCTTTGGTTGTTTCAGGCAGGAAAGTAAATCTAGGTCTTATTATTCTATCTGAGTCAAAAATGCAAATGCATTTTTGGCCCATCATATTAAGGGTCAAATTTGTCATTGATGGCTAACAAATATGGAATATTTGATGCAGAAGAAAATGTAGACTATGAGTCATCTATCATACTACTTATATTTCATATCAAAAGTCCAGCCTGTTAAAGTGGGTTAGTTGTGACTTTTAATTGTTATTGATAGATAACATGTTAATAACCATTTTTTAAAGAAACCTATTGTGCCATTTGCTTCTCTAAATATGGGAACATTGATGTCTCCTTTCACAGGTGATCAGCGAGTTTGAAGCCTCCCCTGACTCATTTTCCTACAGAATTCCCAATCTAAGTCGGAACCGTCAGTACAGTGTCTGGGTAGTGGCAGTGACTTCAGCTGGAAGAGGCAACAGCAGCGAAATCATCACGGTAGAGCCGTTAGCCAAAGGTGTGCCACTGTAGTAAGGATCTCATTTCCCACTGTAATTTGACTGTTTCTAAGTCTCTGTTTTACTGAAAATAAAACTTACAGTGCTTCCCAAAATGAAGTAAACCAGAACATCACATTTGTTAGAATTAATGGTAGGTGTGTTTTTAAGCCCATGCAATCTCAGCTTCTTGAATGGACTGCAGAGAGGTAAGGGTAGGGAAAGCAGGAAACTAGTGAGGAAGCTTAGCAGTCATCCAACACAGCCTGGCCAGCACAGAAGTAAAGGATTAGAATAAGTGGATGGGCCTAAGACATTCCATGGATGTAGAACTGTCAGGACTCGGTGACAGATATGGAGGAGGGTGGAGCTAGAGACAAAAAGAATGAACCCCTGATTCTAGCACAAGTTATTGTAAGTGGAGGTGCCATTTATTAATGAGGAAAATCGTGGGAGGAGTGGGTTTGAAGCAGGTGAGAGGAAATGTGGATTCTGGGATGTGTTCAGCCCCAGGTGACTGAGAGCCACCTGTAATACTTGGAGGTGTCTGTGCAGAGGGAGAATACTCTGGCCGTCAAAAGACATCTGACTGAGGCAGAAATACAGAGTAGTCAGCATCTGGACACCCCAGCACCTGGGATGTGAAGATCATCTGAGGGTCAGATGAGATCAACTTAAGGAGAGAAAGGAGTAGAAACGGAGGAAGAAAGTGGAGTACCACCAAAGAGGTGGCACAGAACCAGGAGGGCGTATGTTGTGAATTCAAAATAAACACTTCCAAAAGGAGGGAGTAATCAGCTGCGGCAGTTGCTGTTGGGAAGGTCAGGTGACATGAGACTGAAAATGTCCTTTTGGCCACATAAGAGCCTCCTTCACTTTTATGAGAGCAGGTTCAATGAGGTGGGAGGGGCATGTGGAAGTGAACTTGGGCAAGGATAGAAGTGAGCAGAAAGTGGGGAAGCGTCTAGACCGGCTGGGCAGAACATTCTTTAAACTTACATAGTCTGGAAGAAGTGATGAATAGGTGAAACTACTGGAGAGAGAGCAGGTCTCATCCAAAGAAAGTTCCTGGTTTTAATTTTTTTATTATGTCTGTAATCAAAGCATGTTTGTAAGGAAATAGGAAGACTCCAACAAGGAAGTAAAGTTGATAATGTGAGAGAAAGAACTGACAATGACAGGACTGAGATTTGGAGGAGGAAACACAAGTAGGTTTGCAAATTTGATGGCAAAAAATGCAGGATTCCCAGCCTGGGTCTTCAAATATTATGCCCTTTGGGGATAATGTAGGAGGGTTAGAAGTTTGAGAAGGGAAAGGACAATAGGAAATCATTCCTGCAAGTGAGTAGGAGGGAATTTACTAAAGAAATAGGCTTACCTTATATTCCTAGTGCTCCTGTGTTCTGTCAGCAAAGTTCAGCTTCTCATGCTCAGGAGAGATCCAGTGGGAGTGGGGATTGGTCTGGATGACCCTTTCCAGGAATGGAAAGGGTCTAGCTAGGAAAAGCCTCAAGGATGGAGCAGATGCCCAGTCTGGCAGCCACCACTCGAAACCCAAACACTGGCCCACTGTTCAGACAGAAAGGTCTGATCTAGAGGAATCGGGATGCCTGCTATTAGAGGAGATTGGTGTAGATTGTTGTGTGGTTGATGGGAGATCAGAACAGGTAGCAGCAGTCTGTCAGCAGGTAGCAGAGTCCAAAATCCAGATTTAGGCTAAAGACAGAAAAACTGCTTTTATGGAGCAAATGGCAGAGTGGAACCATGAAACCAGTCCTGGAGGGACTCCATCCTGGGGAGGAATCCAGGGCAGGGGAGGCACAGAGGACACAGCTACGTGGCTGGGAACAGTTCTAGAAGCAGATGCCATGTCCAGGTTGCAGAAGGATGAAAGTTATCATCAGAACTACCTGGGATGCTTGTTAAAAGACAAACTGCCTAACCTACCAAAGACCCATTGAACCAACAAGGCCAGGGTGAGACTCTACGTTTTTAATGAAGATTCCTGACGATTCTCTTGCCCACTCCAGTTTGAGAAGCACAGGTGTGGTTGGTTCTATATTCAGTCACAGAATTTCAGGCTAGGATTCTTTAGATTCCAATGACCTAAAATAGGCATTTAGTTTCAGAAACAGGGCATGTGCATCCTGAAGATGAAGTAACTCTAGCTTGTGTGTTTGAAATTGCTGATGATAAATCATTCATAGGTCCCACAATTAATTTAAAGAGTGTGGCTAACACATTAAATAACTACAATAGAGTAGAGTCTAACAGTCTAGAGTAGCGAAAAAGGTAAAAAATATTAGGATATGTCAAATACAGTAAAGTGTTCATTTGTGCAGCTTTGTTTTCACTTGTGCAAATGCATGTGTAGCTGCTGGGTTTCAATGTAAAATACATTTCTTAAAGTGTGTAGCTGTGAAAATGCTTATGAGTCCCAAATGCTAACTTAATTTCTGTAATGACCTCTATTTTACTGCTGAGGACATCCCTTGTCATACAAAGGATAGTCTGAAAGGTTTGAAAAAAGATATGTTGAAAGTTACCAGTGCTGGGAATTGGGTGCTACCTCGGCAAGATCTCCTTATTACCATGCTGTAAAATCAGAAGTGTCGATGGCTGATCAAGTGGTCCCTGCCTTAGAATACTCTGACCAGAAGAGGTTGCTTCAGATCTGGGTTTTGCTGTGGTATTTACTGTACAAAAAGGTTCAGCTTCTGAGCCTGTGGCATCTCCACTTTCTCTCTACTCTTGCCATACTGCTCAGAATAAAAACAGGCATTGGTCTAGTTGATGATTTTAACGATAAAAGGCTGCTGGTCTACACCAGAATGACTCCCTAATGACTTGACCTTGAAAACAGAGCCTTTCCCAGATCCAGACCTTTCCTGAGAAGCCTTCTCCCTAACCTCCTTTTGCCAGTATAAACCCTTACCTGAAATGGTATCACAGTCTTGACACCAAACCCTTCTGAATGAGTTCAGAACCAGACTGGGACTGCCTGCCACCTGCAGTGCATGTCTGTGCACCCAGCCAGACTGAGTTCCTGGTGGGAGCTCCTGTTTCTTCCATCTGTGTGTCCTGGGCCTTCAAGACGGTGTCAGGGCAGTGACTGCCTAAAATAAAGGGAGAGAGTGGCTTTTGGCTCCTTCCTGCCCATGTCCCAGAAAGCAGTGCCCTTTGCAAGGCAGAGGTCAGGTAGGTTGTATTCCTCTGAAAGACTTGTGCCTTCATGTCTCTGCAAGCTTTTGTGACTCACCCAGGAAGGCAGCACTAGAGGCTTATCATTCTGTCCACCCTGTTTGTCAAGGAGACCCCATTTGAGGACTTGAGCTTATTGCTTTCTATCTACTGGGACTTCCTGCTACATGGGGGTTGCACTAGTGCCAGAGGGTCCTGACAGATACTCCTGTTTGGGTATATGAATCACTGTCCCAACTGAATGGCTGTTTGTCAAGAGAGGCCACTCTGAAGACATTCATTTTCCTTAATGTGTGTACCGATGAGCAAATTGATGTAGTAAAGTCAGGAAAGTACTGAAAAATCAATAAATAGAAATTGTTCCAGTTTTGCTTCTTCCTGTCTTTGGGCGCTTTATGTGTTGTATTGTCTACTCTCTAGGATATTAAAAGTATATTTTAATGTGCAGTTTCAGTGTTGAGATAAATTGTTTCATAAAGTACTTTGAAAAATAATTGGGCTCATAGAAAGCACAGCTTGGGGCTGCTTGCCTTATGAAGCCCAAATATTTAATTTGGGATTTTCATACTTAATCAATAGAGAAAAATTGCTAGAATCAGACTTTGGGGTGTTGGTATCGTCTTACAATAAAACTCCCTTATAACCCTGGTACCAGAAAATAGCACCAACAGTTTTCATGTTAGTTGGCTTCATTCAATTTTTTGGGTGTTGCTCTGCTTGGGAAGGTTGTCTTGGCTTCTGTGTGGACAGGTCTGGGGAATAATTGGTTTCTGCTCTGTTTGGTGCTTCAGCTCCTGCACGAATCCTTACCTTTAGTGGAACAGTGACTACTCCGTGGATGAAAGACATTGTCTTGCCTTGCAAAGCTGTTGGGGATCCTTCACCTGCAGTAAAATGGATGAAAGACAGGTAACCAGTAACCCAGTATAAGCCTTTACTGAAACCCTGGGACATTCTACCTGACATACTCGTGTTAGTCTAGTGATCTTCTACTTATGTATTCATTTATCTTAGTCACAGCACAAGAAAACCTACTAAATCTTCTGAGATGGGAAGAGGGTGGGAATCTTCATTGTTGCACTGGAAAGGTCAGAGCTATTGTATCAGTTCTCTATAAATTCAGAGCTTTTAAGTTCATAACAGAGTACACAAAAGGAAAATGGTGTAACCAACCCTAATTATTGTGGACATTTTCTATACTTTATCAAGTAGGTTATGTAACTGAGATGAATCTACTCAAGGTGTTCATGTGACTTAACACTTCTTAACTTCTCCTGCAGAGATAATGAAACAACTAACTCTAATTCAAATACTCTAGAAAATAACTGCAAGAAATGGAATACAGTAGGACTGTGCTAATATAAAATCTGATACTCCATACTTAGTAATAATTATTAAAAGGATAGCAGCCAAGATAGAAAGAAAGAAGTGGGTGAGATATATTCTGCCCTTATAACATTTTTAAGGGCTTTATCTCTATGAGGAGATTTCAAAGTTTTTGGAAAAATGGAATGAAAGTATGAGTTTATTTATTTTTTATTTTTTATTTTTATTTATTTTTTTTTTTTGGAGAGGTATTTGCTATAGAGCATGTGCGCTCACCAGAAAGAGAGAGAGACAAAGAGATAGAAAGCGAGAAATAACCCCCCAGGGGGGATGGCCATGCCACAATCCCTTCTCCTCCATTCTCCTCTCAGGATCTTGGGCATGCACGCACATGCACCTGTCATGAGTTTAAGTCGCTGGGTCCGGGTCTCAAAAACCACGGTTGACTACATGGGAGTCCAGTGACATAGTCATTACGCTAACTGCTGGTCCCAGTATGAGTTTACTCTGATGGGAAAAAAATTTGAAATCCATGCATAGATTTTTATAACCTGTATTTTCCATGAACTTTTTAAAGACTACTCATATTCAGAGAAAGAAGTTGGGATACAAACCGATGATTGAGAACTCATTTATGAACCTAGAATTTTGATAGAATGGCTTTGAAAGAGTGCCTATTTTCAATGAAAAGTGCTTCAAAGGCATAAATTATTGAAATAATGGACTTGGTCCAGTGACCACTCTTGTTACCATTTTAAGTCACTTAGGTTAAAGGAGATATGTAGTCTCCCAAGGTCCAGTTGGCATTCTACCCAATGTGGAAATGATCCCAGATGAGGAGACAATCTGTCGCTATAGCAGTGGTTATGATGGCCTGAGAACTTGTTTCACACTGGAGTCTTTGCCCTCTTGAGATACCACATTTTATTTTTTATGTCAAAATCATTAATAACTGAACTTTAAATAAATCTGTAAGAGACCCCAAGACTTAATTTTCCCTATATGCTTTGGTCAGATTGTTACGTCTTCTCACACAAGGAGCTAAAACATTGTCAAAAAGAGGAAGTCACCAGTGCCTATGTGGTAGAGGAAAGAGCCCCATCAAGGACATGTGTGAGGAGCTCACTGAGTCAAGCCAGAATCTGAGTCCTTGACCTAGAGCTGACCTTCACCATAACCTTTTCAAGGGGAAAAAACTCAGCTATTTGATGTTTTTTGTTATATAGTCATAGTTCAATTCTTTTTATAATACAAACAATATTAAGCTTCCAAATGTATTGTTTACTCCAGAGATTTTATGCTTTTCCCCAAACTCAGCTAATGTGGATTGTAATTTCTTTAATCTGTGCATTTTTCTTCCTGTGAGGTAGTAACGGGACACCCAGTCTAGTAACGATTGATGGGCGAAGGGGCATCTTCAGCAACGGAAGCTTCATTATCCGCACTGTGAAAGCAGAAGACTCCGGCTACTACAGCTGCATTGCCAATAACAACTGGGGATCAGATGAAATTATTTTAAACTTACAAGTACAAGGTACAAATATGAGCACCCTTTTTAAAGACATCTCTTGCATGTATGCTTTACATACAAGGAGTAAAATTGAATAAATTTAAAAATCAGCCTTAATTTAAAGGTCTAATTTTTATAGGTGTGTTATAAAAAAAAAAATACATGTCCATTTCAGAAACTAGAACTAAGCAAATCAAACCAAATCAATTATTTATAATTCCAGAGATGATACTGGATGTGCTACATTTTTGCATATAAAATACCTAGTCTCTTTTTTTAAGTGTGCATCTCTAAAAAAGTCCTTCATCATTTTTCACTAATTGCACTGTTTATACATATATTTAAGTAAAACTCAGAAAACACAAATGAAAATAAGTTTTATCTGTGGTCTTTTATGTCTGCAAATTAACTCAGTTCTTCATATACAATGTATGCACAAAAGACAGGACCTGAAAGTCTGAGTGTATTGCTGTAATATCTAACTATGTACCTAATACAAGGCATTTCAGTTTTTCTGGATGTCATGCATAAAATGTGCACAATGATTTCAAGAGGTCATCATATTAAAATTGTGTATAAAATCACAAAGGGCCACTGATTGTGTTTATGTTGGATGTATAGCAATATTTCATTGGTAGAAAGTCCAGGTGGATGCTTCTTTGGATCTAGTGGCTGTCACATTAATAGATTACAGCAAGTAAAAATAAAACCAATGCTGTCCTTAGTGGGATGAAAAGAAAGGAGAAGAACTATTTTTATAAATATTGCAAAATTCATCTTAAATTTCAAGTAAATTGAAGTCACAAGAATTCCAGAGCATTTTAGAAGATAGACTCTCTATATAGACTATATCATTATTCTAAAGAGATGCTTGGGACCAGCAGTTAGCATAATGGCTATGTTGCTGGACTCCCATGTAGTCGACCACAATTCGCGTCCCGGACCCAGTGGCTTAAAACTCATGCTGGGCACGTGTGCATGCATGCCCAAGATCCCAAGAGGAGAATGGAGGAGAAAGGAATGTGGTGTGGCCATGCCCCCTGGGGGGTGATTTCTTGCTTTCTGTCTCTCTGTCTCTCTCTGTCTGGCGAGTGCACGTGCCCTATAGCAAAAACCTCTCCAAAAAAAAAAAAGAGAGAGAGATGCTTCAGTTTTTCCAGGCCTTTGGGTCAATAGTCAAGCTTCTCAGAGGAAGAAAGAAGGGCATTTTGTGTGAAGCCTTTTATATAATTTGGATAAGCTGATTCTGATTTTGCTTAGTATATCTGTCCTCAAAGTCTAAAATCATATCTGCAAAGTTTGCATAAGTGTTAGTTCAGGAGCTATGACTCAATAGCACACCTTGGATTTTCAAAGCCGTGTATGTGTGTGTGCGTGTGTGTGTTGCATCTCAGAGGAATAGCTAAAAACTGTGGAAATGCATGTGGTTCTTTTTCTTGTTATCGCCACCATCCCCTTTCCCATCTCTGATTTGTCTTCTTTGTTTGAATTTCATGGCTGAAATTCAGAGTAAAATAATGCGTGTACGTTTAAAGCACAGTTACATTCATGATGAATAACTAAGGCACTGGTGAGGAAAGGAGTTAGATACAAATCTAGGCAGAAACGTGGTTGACTTTTCTTTTAATAATAAATTAATTCTGTTCTACCTCTTTAGCCCAGGATATCACCTAAACAGACATTTTGACAGAAGTGAATTGCATATTTTGGCAACCTAAAACACTTATTTAATAAAAGGCTGTTAAAAATGATTTGGTAAATGAATGTTAAAGAAGGTGAAAGATGTGAAAAACTAATTCTTGTTTTCTAAAAACTGTTTCCTATCTAGTTCCACCAGATCAGCCTCGGCTTACAGTATCCAAAACCACCTCTTCCTCCATTACCTTGTCCTGGCTCCCTGGAGACAACGGGGGCAGTTCTATCAGAGGTAATGCGATACAGGTTGTCCATAGTAGCTGATTAATTGTATTACCCACAATGATGCACTTTCATTAAATAATATTTACATGCTGGTTTATTCTCCTGAGAAATACAAGAGATTTTCAAAAAGTTCATAGAAAATGCATTATAAAATTATGAAAAAATGTATTATAAGAATAATATGCATAGATTTCAAAATTTTGCATCAAAATAAACTCTTACTTAAATCCATTTTTCCATAGACTTCTTTTTTTTTCTTTTTTTTTTTTCTTATTTGCCAGAGGGCACAATTGCTCACCAGAGAGAAAGTGCGAGAAAGGGGGAAATGATAAAGCACTCCCTAAGAGGGATGCCATACTGCAATTTCTTCTCTATTTCTCCCTTCTTTCAAGATTTTGGGCATGTACACACATGTTTCTGGTGTGTTTTTTAAACCACCAAGTCCAGGACTCAAAACAGTGTCAGCCATGTGGATCCAGTCCTTAAACCAACAAACACCATTCCACAGACTTTTGAAGTCCCCTCATACATACATGCATCATATAATTAATTCTTTCATTACCCAATCAAGATATAATACATCTGTTTTATGGTATTTATTGAAACGAAAAGAATTCATCCAAGGAATCTCATTCACAAAATGATTCTGGTATACCTAGTCTGAGTAAAATATCAACAAATGAAAAAAAGGAAAGAATAAATGTGGTAATGTCTCCCATGAGGTTCTGAATACCATTTCTTCTTTATTTTGTCAATATTATGTCACTATTCTACTAACCACAGTTACTGTTCTGACTTACAAAATAATAAAAGACAGCAGACCTAGAGTTTAGATGAAAAGCCATCTAATTTTATAAGCCTTGACAGTCAGCATGTAGAAAAAGAAATGAAATGGAGTTGTGAGACCTCATCCTGAGCAACGTTTAGAACAGAGAAAGAGAGTTAGTCCAAAAGAAGAGGAGAAAATACACAGAAATGAGATGCTGAGTCACAAAAGAGGTCCTGGAGCGGGTGAGAGAGTGTGGGGTGGGAGGGGGCTTAGGCTTCTGGAGGAAGACGAGAGAAAAAGAGGGATGAGAAGACAACTGGCAATACAGGGAGATTTAGGGGGAGGCCAGTGTTGTACTAGAACTAGCTCCTTCCAGCTCCTGGGAGCAAGTTGTCTCATCTCTTCCCTGAAACCCGGCAGGGGATATTTGCACATCTCAGAAACCAGAACTGCTATAAATCAAGACTTTCATTTTTTTCCCTCCAAGAGCAAATTATTAAACGTTTATCAGCACTTCACTGGACAGGAGGAGAATATTCCTTTTTTTTGGATATAAAAAGGTGAGGTTGTTTTTTTAAAAATAGTTGGCTGATTAGGGGTGAGGATGTGTTTGTGGGTTTGAGGAGCGTGGGATAGATGTGTACCAGCTGCCTTGTGAAATGCACAGGGAGTCATTAATAGATGTACAAAGTCATTGCCAAGTAGCAAAGAGGACCCAGCTGCAGATAAATAGCACAAATTGCAATGGTCACAATTGTCACAATTTAATGACTTTCTGAAGTAAAGCTGGACAGCTGGGAAGAGAAGTGGCTCATGAGTTGCAAAAGCTAGCAGTCCAAAGAGCAGGGAAAACTAGGCTGCTTAGTATCCAAGAGTTCTAGGCTGTTAGAGAAACTTCTTACAGAAAAGCAGTGGACCACTTGGGAAGGGCTCACAGGACCCTAGGCTCTGGGCTCAAATGCAATGATGTTTGGGTCCTGTGAACATGACAATATTGGAGGAGGATAGCAAGGTCTTGGAGATGAAGCCACGTTTAGTGATGAAGCTTTTCCCAGACCTTCATATAGAAGCAGAGCATCCCTAAAATGTAGTAATAGCCAAAGCCATTGGTGTCAGGAAGCATCCTAAGTCAGGTATGCCCACACTGGGTGCTGAAGATGGATGCTGAGGTCACTGAGGATGACAGCTGGGAACAAAGAACCACATGGACCCATTTAGAGGTGTTTTCAGGGATGACTCGAATAGTGGAAATGAGGAGGGAGAAATTCCTAACATGTGTAGGGTGGCTGAAGTGGAAGAAGCATAAAGTTTTGGTTGTCATCTTCCAAGTGGTGAAGAGACTTTGAGGAGCTCAGATGAGAAACACAGAGGAGAGAAACTGGGACTCAGGAAAGAGAGACCCCATAGCTACAGAAGTGCAGAGAGGAGGGCAAGACAAAAGGAGAAGGGACATAACTGACCATGACAGCAGAAGGATGCATCCGGGATGAGTGGAGAATACTTAGTGCTGCCCGCTTGAGGTTAATGTGGAGAGCGAAAAGTACTTTGCCTGTGTTAAAAATGGGAGTTCTGTTACCAGCAGATGGTGTGAAGATTAAGGCAGATGGATCCCATGTGGCAGACTTCATGGTTTGAGTCCCAGACCCAGCAACTTTAGAATCACTCTGGGTACATATGTGTGTGTACCCAAAGTCCTGAGAGGAGAATGGAAGAGAAAGGACTGTGGAATGGTCACCCACCTTGGAGGACGATATGATTTCTTACTTTCCCTTTCTCTTTTTCTGGCAAGCACATGTGCCCTGTAGCAAATTTTAAAAATAAATAAGTAAAGAGTTCTGTGAATAAAAGATATCAAACTGTTGCTGCAAAGACAGCATGTACCAGGCAGGCAGGCTAGTCTAAGAATGCATGACTCTGAACATCTAGGAGACTGGGACAGAGCAGAGAGGACATGTTTGCCTCAGAAATATGGTTTCAGATAACAGGAATGAAAGGGGCAATAGGAAGAATGTTTTCACAATCACAAAAGCCAGGAGCATGGGCATCTAACTAATGGCAAGGTTTAAATGTTCTATCGTGCCTAGGACTCGTCATTTAACTTGTCTGGACCTCAGGGTCTTCATTAGCACTTCAGGAGAGTAGTACCATTTCACAGGGGGGTAAGGTAATGGAAGCAAAGGGCTTAAGACAAAACTTGGCACAGAGCAAATGCCCAAGAAACGTATCATTGTTAGTAATTGAGAAGTAGTGATAATAGTGGTCATGTGGAAAAATGAATTGTTGGAGGGATTTTTTAAAAAGAGGGATACCCAGGATACCATGAAAATGCTGGGATGGCTACTAAACGGGGAGGCGATTTGTTCAGTAACTGTGGACTGTCAAACCAGGACTACATGGGGAGGGGATGGCTGAAGAGGATCCAATTTCTATTGGTAACATTCCTTTCTCACAGCATTGGTTCTCTCAAATGTAACTCAGCTTCAGCCTAGGTCTATGCCAAGGAGTCAGGCATGAATGCATTGAAGAGCACATATTTAGTGACTGAGTGCTTTTTCCCTGTTGCCCAAAATGGTAAAATTGTGGATACCAGAAGCTGGGAAGGGGAAGGAGGTGGGAAGATGAGGAGAACTTAGCTAACAGATACAAGAGAGCAAGTGGGTAAGTAGAATGAGTTCTAGAGCGGTATAGCACTGTAGAGTAACTATAGTTGGTGAAAATTCTATGTATATTTCAACATAGAAGAGAGGATCTTGAATGTTCACAACACAAAGTAATGGCACATGTTTGAGATGATGGATATGTTTATCACCCTGATTTGATCATTACACATTGTATTTAGGTATTGGAAAACCACACTTTGCCCACAAATCTGTACAATTATTATATGTAAATTAGAAATTATCATTTTAAAAAGGGAATGAGGACCAGCAGTTAGCGTAATGGCTATGTCGCTGGACTCCCACGTAGTCGACCGCGGTTCGCGTCCCGGACCCGGTGGCTTAAAACTCACGCCGAGCGCGTGTGTGTGCGTGCCCAAGATCCCAAGAGGAGAATGGAGGAGAAGGGATTGTGGCGTGGCCATCCCCTCTGGGGGGTGATTTCTCGCTTTCTATCTCTCTGTCTGTCTCTGTCTGTCTGGCGAGCGCACGCGCCCTATAGCAAAAAAAAACCTCTCCAAAAAAAAAAAAAAAAAAGGGAATGAGCAGGACAATGGTTTTATTTTCATTGAAGTCTCCAGCAGGACTACCGCACTAATACATCTGGTGTGGACTAAATGCCTCACTAATCAATCACAGCAAGTCTCCCATGCTGGGTTAAATTTCCCAGAATCCAGAAGAATAAGAATGTTCCCTTCTGAAGACACTCCAGTCTTAAGAACTCTTATCCTTCTACTCACATAAAAGGCAAACACCAGGCATCTCCTGGTAGAAAGCAAAGAATGCTCACTTGAATCTCTTGCTTTCTGAAGGGTACATCTTGCAGTATTCCGAGGACAACAGCGAGCAGTGGGGGAGTTTTCCCATCAGCCCAAGTGAACGCTCTTATCGCCTGGAAAATCTGAAATGCGGGACTTGGTATAAATTCACTCTTACTGCCCAAAACGGAGTGGGACCAGGGCGCATAAGTGAAATCATAGAAGCAAAAACATTAGGAAAAGGTAGGCATGCTTTCTGATCATTTCTGAACTCCCTCTGATTCCCAAAGAGAAGGGGATTTGGAATCATGAAAGAGTCATTATTTATCTGTATGCTTGTCTCTGTTTTTGCACTGTTATTCTTACAATCGGCACAGCATTGTTACAGGATAATGAAAGACACACCCACTCCTAACAGAGCTTCTGGTTCTCTTTTTTATTACTATGTTTGCAGTTAAAAAGAGTGTCATTTGAAAATCAAAGGCATTGGTGCCGGTATGAAGTGCCAATGTAGAGTAGCCATGAAATGAAATTTGCCTTCTCACCCCTTCTGGGTTCCCTTAATTACCCTTGTTCGCCTAGTTATCTATAATTTTCACATTACATCTTAGTCCCCACTTTTTTGGTGGAAACTAACTGGGACATATTGTTAACACTTCAATGTGAAATTTTTTTTTTTAATCTAAAATGTGAAGATAAAACCCACAGGTTAAATCTGTAGCCTAAGAATTCCAGAAAGAGGGAGGGATAGAGTGCAGTGAGTGAACAGTAGGAGGTGAAAAGCAGGTACCTGAAGGTCCTTCTCATCTGCACCTGTCAGGTGGGTGGACTTGGGTGGCAGGAGAGTGAGGGATGAGATGGCAAGGGTGTTATTTAAGTCTGGTGGCTGTGTTTGGTATAAAAGATTGATTTATGCAGAATTATATCCATCAGGTCCCTGGACTCTAGTGTCGAGTTTGGATAGTGAGGCAAACCTGTGGATATCTCCCAAATCCAAATCTATCTTCTCTTGAGTCGGGTCTTCCTGAAGGAGAATGGAAATGGGTCATACAGCATACTACAGAGTATGAAACACTGAAGAACTCCAGGCATAAAAATCACATGGTCTCAGAAAGTTCTAAGATACACAAATTTAATCTCTACTCACCCAATTTCCTCCCCACACATAGGCATTGTGGTTAGAGAAGCCCTTTGGCCCATAAAGTATTAGTAGCAAACCAGTTACTAGTGACCTGAGTCCCAGATCTGGCCTGAACTCCTGCCTAGATGAAGAGAACAGCCATAAGGAAGTGTGTAGGTATGTGAGTAGCTCTTACCCATGTGTGCTATGTACTAACCACAGAATGAACTCTCTCACAGAGCCCCAGTTCTCAAAGGAGCAAGAACTATTTGCCAGCATCAACACCACACGTGTGAGGCTGAACCTCGTTGGGTGGAATGACGGTGGCTGTCCCATCACCTCTTTCACATTGGAGTACAGGCCCTTTGGGACCACAGTCTGGACCACAGCTCAGCGGACCTCTCTCTCCAAGTCCTACATCTTGTATGACTTACAGGAAGCCACGTGGTATGAACTACAGATGCGAGTATGCAACAGCGCTGGCTGTGCAGAAAAACAGGCCAACTTTGCCACGCTTAACTATGATGGAAGTAAGCTAGCTGGCTTTATGGCCCTCCTGTTTGTGTCTCAGGAAGTGTGTGTGTGTGTGTGTGTGTGTGTACCACGCACCGTTCTCCATTTAACATTTGTCCTTGCCATGGTGTGACCAGCACACACAGAGCCCATTAGGCTTCAAGCCATCTAATCAACTTGCTGTAGGGCTCCCAAGTTCATTGTACCCAGATGACCATCACTTATACCAGAAATAAAGGATGACAACGGCAGGGCTTTCACCGGGGCGTCTTGGTGCAGGGGTGATTTCGCCTAGGGCTGAAATCCTTACCACATGGTCCTGGGCCATTGTCAAAGACTACACACTAACATTGCTCTTGTTGTCTCCACCCCTTCCCTCCGCATCCCAATCCACATGACAACTTTCTTTTTTACTCTCATTAAGTCCTTAAACCTCATGTACAGAAACAGTTTTTCATGGCAAAGGAGCTTATATCAGTTTCTGAGCAGAATCAGGGGCAGTGATGGAAATAGGATACTGTAATAGGATACAATCATGTGCATGCACATGCACACATGTGAACATGGATACACACAAACATGCATACACACATGCAGCTTGCATGTGCCTTATAAAAACTAGATAATGTGTCTCTTGACATTTAGTTGACTGAATGTATGTTATGTAAAGGTTTACCCTTATTTTTTAGTATCAAGAGCCATTTATTGATACCTGAAGAAATTTCCTGTCCAATGAGGCTGAATGTTACCTAGTGAGGAAAGTTTAGAAAAACCTCAGTGACAAATTGTTGATATTGATTTCTGCAATCTAGCAGTGATTGGGTTAGGAATTCTAATCCAAAGGTAAACCGGTAGCAATTCAGCAGAGTATTTGGAGCTCCTATCTAGCTCCCCACAGAGTCTTCTGTCCATCCCCACTGGTCAGGCTACCATGATGTTAAATGAGCTAACCAAGGAAGTACATACACGAAGTCCTTTATTCACCGTTCATCAGTGTAAGGGGTGATTTCCTTCTCTGCGATGTGCATTTGGGGTCTTGTTTCATCAGTGCTACAGCAAGAGCTTCCTTGGGGTACAATTCACACCTATCTTAAGAAAAGAGTGACTACAAACCCAAGGATCTTAGAAATGACCCAACAGAGCTCCATGGGCAATGCTGCTGGGCTCCAAAACTGGTCTTTTTCTTTTGACTGCCTTGGATGGCCAGTCTGGTTCTTTCAGCGCTAGCACACCATGTTAGCCCACCCCTTACTCTCTGTCTATGACAATCCTTTCACAAAGTCCTCCTATGCCAGAGTCCGGCCTCTTCCCCTGCATCCCACCTGGGTCCTGTGGCTGTCAAGAGGTCCTCAGGGGGAAACCCTTCTGGTACTGGTCACACCAGCATCTGCAGCTGCTCCTATGGCTGTAGGACAGCCTAGGCTGCTCCCAGACAGCAATGTTTCTTTCCTGGAGCTGATGCATTCCATGCATCATCTCTCTAATTTTTTAGCCCTCAGCTATGAGTAGTATCATGCAAAGATGTCCCATCACAAAGCATCACTCACAGGAAGAGCAGTGACTCTAATCTGGTTTCTCCCCGTAACATAGTCTAACCCATTGTTCTTACAAAATAAATTTTGACACTTACCTAACACCTCACTTAGCATTTAAGGGAGCACAAAGTGCTCTGTGCATGCGTACACATTTGAATAGTCAGTTTTTATCTTGCTTTAGATTACTGGCTTGTAATATTTTCTCACCGTGGCCTGCTGCTTCTTTATAATATGTGCTCATGCCAGAGCATTCCACCTAAATGTGTGTACTGGTGATATGCTCACAGCTAATAATTTAATTAGAAACTACTCATGTATTGAATTTGAAACTATGATTCTAACTTACAAAGTGCTCTGCTGAGTTTAAATGCTTACCTTCTAATAAAAAACACATAATGTTTTTATTTTATCCAATATCATCAATTATGTAAAAGTCCTGTGAGCTACATTTAATTTTTTGAAATCTGATTTTATTACACTATGAAATAGGAATGTATCTTTTTATTTTCTTTTAAAAATATTGCAGATTTCTTTGAACCAATCTAGGGTAAATAGAGCTTTAATACCCCTTTTGTCACATCTGCCTGGAGAATTTTTTTTTGGGGGGGGGGGGTTAAAAAAGGAACATTAACAATTAGCCTTACATTCCCATCAGTGTGATTCCAGAAACTTCCATTTTTTAATTTGATTCTTTCTTCTGCCATTTGTTTAGCCAAAGTCTTCTATTTGTCCTGGGTTTTCTTGACTTTGCAGACCCATCCTTATTAGCACCCCTAAGTGACTCTTACCTAGGTTTCTGAGCATTTGGGGGTATGGATTTCCATACTGTAACTGTAAAAAACTGTAAACAACTTTACAGTTGTTCTTTCCAACTGTAAAGTTGGAAGAACACCCTCTGTATCTTTAGCAGAAAGTAGGGTTCTATTATGCCTGTTCTACTTACTAAATGCAAGATAAAGACCATTTTTACTGAAGGGGAAATTATATATTTTTTCCATTATTTGTCCCAAAGCATTGACTTTCTGGCCCTAGTTTTACATAGAAAATACAGTGGGATAGAACATCTTATATAAGGGAGAGTGGCAAAAATATTAGGTAGTCAGAAAAGTCATGACGCATTTTTCTGTTTTTCTATGCAAAATGAGTCATGACTTTTCTGACGATCAATTACATACCCCATGGATGTCAGTGATTAAGTTTCTGCACCATTATATTCAATCTCTGGATGAAAAACAGTTTAAAATAGCTAAGAATGTATTCCCCTTGAGTGTTTTTTCATAATTTTGAATAGTCTACATTTCAAAGCACAGTTTAATGATGACCAGTCAGTAACTTTAGAGACCTAGATAGGTGGCCTTTGAATAGTTGTCTGTAGTTCTTATATCTCAAAATGGGAGTTTTCAAAGTAGATTTGACCTTCACCTGTGATAAAAAAGTAAGTAAACAATTAAATAAAAAGGGATTTGAACAACTTCAAGCCAGTGTATCTGGTATAGTATCCTGTGGACTTTCCTGTCCTTTTGCCAAACTCATTGTTCCTTCTTTAATGTACAATTTTTCCAAAAGCTTCTGTCAATTGTCATATGGTTGACAGTCAAGAGCACACTTAACTTCAGGCATATGCATGTGACTTTGATAAACAAGTCCTGGCATTATGCTTTTATGTGCCTGCACCCAGATGTTCATTGTACAACAAAGTTCATCTAGAACATGAGCTATACAGTAAGTCGGACATTTGGGCCGGTGGGGAAGTGGAGGGGGGAAGAGGAAGAAAATAAGTTAGCAAGGCCTAGAGAAAGCATTTCCCTCATTTCTCATCACCTTGGACACCCTTAGATCACACAACACAATTTTTATAACTCATCATCCCTAAAACTGCATCTTGTCGTCTTCATTAATAGCCATCTAACATCGTGGACCTGATTTCAGGTACAATCCCCCCACTCATTAAATCAGTCGTCCAAAGTGAAGAAGGGCTGACGACCAATGAAGGGCTGAAGATGCTGGTGACCATCTCCTGTATCTTGGTGGGGGTCTTGCTGCTGTTTGCACTCTTGTTGGTTGTCCGGAGAAGGCGACGGGAGCAGAGGCTGAAGAGGCTGAGAGGTAGGTCAAGGCTGTGACCATCTGCCCTCAGTCCTGGGGCAAGAGGTCAGCAAGGAAACAAACCCCAGAGGCAAATGGCTATTTCCCCTCTGAGCCAGGTGCCCCATCTGTCAGATTCTATGACATTCCTTGGACAGGACTATAGAGCTCTAGGGGAAAAGGAATAGAAATGTTCCTATCTTAGCCAATTGGAACTGAGTGAAAGCCAGACTCTTCTTACATGTCCCCTAAATCCTAGTTATCAGTAAGCAGAGAAAATGAATTTCTCATGGTTTTTACAACCCTGCTCTCTTTAATTTTCAGCAGTTCCAGCAAAGCAACCAATTATGGCTTTCTTTAAAAATACCTATCAGATTTGCTCTGGAAATGAGACTTATTGCATTGCCTAGAAGCAGAAATTGAGGGCTTATGGTCCTAGTCAAGCATTGTGAGGCAGACAACACACATTTTCCCAGATTAGAAATTTGGGCTGAAGCCCAGGGTAAGAGTTTCACTCTAAGAAAATAATAATGGAAGATAGAGAACCTAGGCCACATGAGATCCATTGTCAACAGACACCATTATTAAAATGTCCGGTTCCAAATAGTTCGGTGTGATGAGACGATTCTCAGGTCTGGCCAGCAGCCCTTACTTGCCATTGCTCTGCAGTGTGAGGACAAGGAGTTCTTTCAAATATTTAATTCTGTGCCTTAGAAGTGTTCCTGAGCCCTTCACCCTTTACCAGAAAGAGTATTTAACCAAGCTATATTTTTGGTAAAGCACATTTACAAGGAGTTTGCATTACAATATCTGTGCAGTGTAGAGTAATGTCATGTGGCATCCTGTCTTCTTCAAACCTACATTCAAGGAATGAGTATAAAGTACTTCCCCTAAAACATGTCTAGGTAATATAAACCTTGCTAATATATTTAGAAAACATAAATCTCTTTTGCAGATGCTTTCCTTGACAATAGTCCAGGTACAGCAGCAGAACTTATCCAAAGAACTCTTTTTTATGTGACTCTCATACATTTTACTACCAATTTGCTTTCACTTTGTCAAGGAATTAAAATATTTGACACATGTACATTGCACACCATCTGTACATTTTAATAGCCCTTCCATTTAAATCTCCTAGCCCAAGAATTCAGATAAACCACTAATCTCATGGAAATGTTCTTTCTAAATTTTGGTAACCAATTATCTTTTAATCTTGGAGGCTTTACTTGAGTGAATACTATATCCTAAGAGCCACGTTAAGTGCCTGATATACAAAGATTAAAAAGAAAATACAGCTTTCCAAACTCTAGGTCTAGTGTATGAGATAGATCCATGAGCATCTACCACTAAAAGAAATGAAAATGTCTTGAAGGCTAAAATAGGACTTCAAACAAATCCTACATAAGTGCAAAAGAGGGAGAGATTAATCCCAAGTGGGAAAAAATAGGGAGGCTACATAGAAGCTAAGAAAAATAATGCTAAAAATATAATCCTACCCAAAATGTTGAGAAATTCAGTATAAAATAGATGATATTGGATTCTGCTCATAAGTATTCATCACTAAAATAGCAAAAGAACATTTCTATAACCTTCTTTCACAGCAAGCTTAGTAATCTGGTATTGAGTTACCAAGAAGGTCTATCCTGGTTGCATTTAGATAATCATGTCTAACTGAATTTAGAAAGGTATGAATTATCCATGTAACGTTTCTCAGAACCAACAGTAAAAAAATTCTGATTAGCAATTTCTACTTGATTACAAGAGTTTGGCAGCAAATATCTAGGTAATCCTTCCTAGAAGTCTTCTGCCAAATTCACCTTTTCTTTCTTCCTCAGGCTTCTATTACTTGCTTCTTCCTTCTTAGCTAGTATTTTATTTTTTTCTGTTCTTATAATTTAAGCATCCAGCCTTGCTTTTCCTTGCCAAGAGACTTCCAGTTAAAGGTACTGCTGACTCATACCAATATGTTTGGGTTAGACGATAGAAAACCCATGCATTCTTTATTCTCATTCTTAATATTTCCTTGTAATTTAGTTATTGTTTTACAAAGACTATGTTCAGAAAGCATCCTAGAACTGACATTTTTATTATTGGCATTTCTACTTCTAGACAGTAAGTGTTTTGTAGTTGGATTTGGGAAAGAAAACAAAAACATCACATCAAAGAGCACATGCTTTCATTGTCCAGAAACATTTTTGTTTTCTTTGTGCTGAAGAAAAGGTAGAGCCAGCACAAAGATTTTTGTAGAAAGCAAAGAGGATGTATTCGTGAGAGATGCTGAGAAGCAATGAATTCCTGAGAAGTAGCTTGCCATGGTACAAAGGTATCTGCAGCTTTTCATTTTGTACATGTTTGATGAAGTCTTCTTGAATCAAGAATATGAAAAAAAGAAAAGGCAGCAAGAATGCAGAGAATTTGGGGACCAATTACATACCATTTATTTTTAAATATTATTTATCATTATTATTATTTAATTTGCTAAAGGGCACATATGCTCACCAGAGAGAGACAGAGAAAGAGCGAGGAAAAGTGAGAAAGCAAGCTGCTAGTTCTGGGACTAGAACCATAGTCAGCCATATGGGAATCCAGCCTTTATCACCACGCCACCTGCTGGCCCCTTCATAGCATTTCTTAATGGCAAGTCTTAATGTGAATGTGCTGAAATAATTTAAATCCAACAAATCATTGTTGGTTATCTGCCATGTTCCACATGTAACATATTTCAAAACTAATGCTAACATTTTCATATTAACTAGTCCCATTTGATCAAAAGATTTCTGAGACCTTGTCCCAGAACTACGCAAGGTGACCCCTAGTGTCAGTTGTCAGTGCTTATAAGGGACAGACTCCTCTCTCTGTAGCTGTGATAAATACTGTCATAAAAGGACAAAGTAAGAGATTGGGGCTGTAACCAGAAAAATCTATGAAAAGCTAGGCCTTGCCCCAGAGAGACCTTTGTCTTTTAACCCTGCAAAGCTCCTGAAATGTTCATTAACTACATTAAATACTTTCAGCTCACTCATGAAGTTTCCCTGAAGCCACAGAGTTTAAAATAACAGATGCCTATCTATTTAACATTCAGAGTTCATTAGTTAGAATCACCCAATTACAACCTGACCCACTTAAGGCACTGATTCTGTGCCTATATTAGAATAAGTTCAAATATATTTATAGGTTCTATAGAGAAATTGCTTCATACAATATTTTTATTGTCCAAGAAAAGGATAAAATTTCTAGTAATATGTCACTTTTGCCTGAGAAATCACCTATCAGGATCAAAACTGAAAAAAAGAAAATTTGATGTGTAGAAAAATATTGTAGGAGTTCCTAGTGGATGTTTTTAGAGTTATATAAACTCAAAGTTACATTGTTGACCTTGTTTGATTGCATAGTTTGATTGCTGCGAACTACTAAAATGTTTCTAAACAGGGTATGTTGTACTATATAGATAAGCCACCTAGGTAGGTGCAGACAATATAATGTTCTTTTATGTAAAATATTTTTGAAACGAAGAAGAAAGAAAAGAAAAAAAAAAAAAGGAAAGAAAGAGAAAGAAAATGGGACTCAAGCAGTTCCCCCAACCTATATTCTTCCTTCCTGAGTATTTTACTAATTTTAGAGCATAGCGGCCTCCTAAAGTCTAAATTGTGCACAAGTGCTACTGTTCGTTCAGATCTATAACCTTATCCAGGAATTCAGAAGCCACATTTTTTCTTTTAATAATGCCCTGGTTTTCCCCTAACTTCTAGATCCTTTGAAGTGCAAGGTTATAAAGTGAGTCACTGGCTGGGCCTAAGATCCCAGCAGCTCCAACCTTATAAAAATTTGATTCTCATGTCAAGTAATCAACTTCAAAATTACTAAAAGCTTCCTCCTTCAGTCTGAATTTACCCAGGAGGGTGCAGATTATGTTGGCACCAATCAGTCACATATGGGTCAACTGGCAGTGCAAAACCAAAAATGCCAAGATTTCAAATAAGCTAAATGTAAAAATCATAGTACAGTATGAAATGTGACCCTTCTTTTGTAGTAAAATGACCTTCTTCCTATGAGTGGAAACACATTAATTGTTTTAGATATGCTTTGAAATGGATAAGTGTTATAATACTGATTAACTCTAGAAGAACACTTCCAGACAGAATCCAGGCTCATGGTTCCACATGGGCAGTTTCAGGGGTGGGCTATGAGAAGTCATCATTTTCTGAGTTTTAATTTGGAATTTACTTGCTCTGCAAATGAGTCACAAGTTCCCCTCATTCATAAAACCCAAAAGTAACACAAACTTTACTAATCAAAAGTGGAATGGGCAGCTAGGAGACAACCCTTAGACTCAAAGTAGAATTAAAGTAAATAAAGATGGCGCCAGTGCTAATACACTGAGCCTTTAAATATGTGGGAAGTTCACAGGAAGTATCCACCCTAGAGGTTGGATCCAACCCATTAAATGCCCAAGTTGTGGTTAAGATGGCATCCAAAGCCTGCATTCTGAAATTCTTAAATTCTATGCTTTCTTTTTCCTTCCTTCCTAGCCTTCCTTCCTTTCTCCCTCTCTCCTTCCTTTTTCCTTCCTTCCTGCCTCATCTTCCTTTCTCCCTTCCTTCCCCTTCTTTCCTCTTTTCTTTCCTTCCTTCTTTTCTTTCTTTTTTGTTCCTTTCTATCTCACCCTCCCTCCCTTTCTTTGTTCCTTTCCTCTCCCCCTCCCTTCTTCCTTCCTTCCTCTCTTCTTCCTCACTCTCTCCCTCTTTTTCTTTTTATTACCTTTCTTATTTTCTTCTTTCCTTTCCTTTTACTTTCTTTCCCTTCCTCCCTCCCTTTTTCCTATATTGTTTGTCCCTCTTTTTCTTCCTTCTTTCCTTCCTTCCTTCCTTCCTTCCTTCCTTCCTTCCTTCCTTCCCTGTCAGAACTAAATATCTCAATTCTACTAAGAGTGGGAAACAATGAACCACTGTTGTGGTGGCAGCTCAAAGGCAGCCAGTGGGGTTAGAGACAAGGAATGGGCAGTCAGGACAGTGGTGTCAGTGCTGTCAAATGTCGGTGTCTGCCCTAGCCCTAAAACTTTGCCTTGTTTGGTGTTTTGTCCATGTTTGTCCTTGTTTCTTCATATTACACATATATATGACTGTCTCATTTTTTTCTATATACTTTGTCTTCTTTTTTCATCATGTTTTCTTACTTTCTTATATTTAATAAGCTTTCATTTGAGCATGATGATTGAAGTCATATTTGGGATATTGTAAAAACTTAAATGCAAGTTTATAGCCCCTACAAAAATACCTACTTTATGATATTCATTTATATTTCACAGAAAAGAAGAGACAGTTGAGGAGAAGCCTACAAATAAAAGTGTTTGATGTATGGTAGAACAAGATTAATCTTCTTCTTTTTTTTTTCTTTTTGAGAGTTTTTTTGTTTTGTTTTGTTTTGTTTTTTGCTATAGGGCGTGTGAGCTCGCCAGACAGACAGAGAGAGACATAGAGACAGAAAGAGAGAAATCACCCCCCCAGAGGGGATGGTCACGCCGCAATCCCTTCTCCTCCATTCTCCTCTCAGGATCTTGGGCACGCACGCACATTCGCCTGGCGTGAGTTTTAAGCCACCGGGTCCGGGACACGAACCGCGGTCCAGCGACAGAGCCATTACGCTAACTGCTGGTTCCCAAACAAGATTAATCTTCTATCCTGAACTGTTTTCTTGTGTGTGATGCGTGTAGTAACTGGTCAATAGAGGTATCAACCATGCTCTATTAACTATCAATAGATAGAATTTCAGACAAGAAAACAATCATGTGACTATGAATGAAATTTCCCTTCTTCTAAGGAAACATTTGGGTGTGTAAAAAAAGAAACTGATACTCTCAAGTATTGTAGAAGTGCAGCACTTGGGGCTTGATGTGCACTCTCCCCTGCCATACCATGGCACGTATTGCCTCATGGATGTGCAGCCTCAAGCCATATGCAGGTCCAAGATAAAAGCAATGTTCCAAGAAAACAAAAAAGAAACCCATGGAAATGGGTAGGACCAAGCTATGATACTCCTAATCCAACTGGGACCACCCTTTCTAAAAGTGATTAAAGTATCTCTTAATCAACAGAGTTGATTGTCTAATCCCCTTGTTTGGATGAGAGAATATCTCAGGTGGGACAGAGCTGGAAGGGGAGTCCAGATCAATATCCGTACCCCAGTCCTCTTTCCATAAAACTTTTTTTTAGAGGTTTGAATATTCAAGTAAGAAATAAGCTACCCCATTAATATCAAGTAAGCTTTAAGATGGAATCAGAAGATGTATTAACACAGTAGAAATACCTATAGTATAGTTTTGTTTGCCCATCAGATGCTGTAATAATATGCAGTACTTGAATGTAATAACTACATAAATAAATAAATAAATAAATAAATAAATAAATAAATAAAATTATTATGCAATAATAAATAAAAAGAAGGTAGAAAAGAAAAGAAGGAATACTGAATTGAAGCATTTTTATCTCTATGTGCAACTCTGTCCTCGCATTCTTTTTACCCCTGGGTAGTTGAGAGTGTTAGATGCTCAGCTACACTGTATCCTATTCACTCCCAGATCCTCATGTTATTGGACGAATATACAGTTCAGGCCAAATCACTAGTTGCACATACAAATCAATTTTTGAGATACTGAGAGTTTGCTTAGAGAAAAGCTTTATTATGGAAGATATAGACTTGGAGAACAATGGAGCCCAAGACTCTTAAAGTTTTGTCTTCACAACTGAGGGGCAAGCAGGGCTTTTAAGCACAAGTCAAGAATGTGATGGCATGAGGATCTTGGGTAGGAATAGGGACTTCTCAGTTATGTATCTATGATGTCATCTTTGATGAATAGTGCTATTTTCTTGGAGTTGGGCAGTCTCACGGAGGGTCCAGAGTGAGGTGCTATTGTCAAATATTATGGTCCAGAGTGAGATGCTATTGACAAATATTATGTTCAAGATTAAACAAAGAAAAATAATTATTTTTTCTTCTCAGAAGCCAATATTACAGTCTCACATCCATCCACTATTCAAATGAAATGCTCTCCTGAGGGAAGATTACCACATTCTCTTTCCAGTCATCATTTTCTTGCCCTCTGTGAGCTGTCAGACTATTAGAAAATATTGTCTTTGGAAGCTTCTTTCTTCCATATTTCAATATCACTGTGCTATCTTGGTGGTGTTTCTCCATCACGTCCCAAACCAGCAGACTAAGGGAGGAACATGGAGCCAAGAATGGAAACCTAGAAGTAGCAAAGGGCTGTAGGAAAAATGTCACGAAGTCTAAATTACAGGTGGATCTGAAATTTGTGGGGGGAAAAATGTGACAGGCAATGCAAAGGGCTATTTATCTGTGTTTGAGGAAGGAAAAAATAGGACTTTGGATGATGTTCTGTTAACAGATGGCAGGTAAAAAGGAGAGTGATGCAACATCTGCTTTGCTTTGATACAAGCCAGGAGAAATGTTATTCAAAGCAAAAAATTTGGACCAATCATTATAAAGAAGAAGAAGAAGGGGAAGAAATAGGGAGGGATAGAGAGGAAAAAAAGAAAGGGAGAAAGAGAAAGAAGGGAGGAGACAAGGGGAGGGAAGAGAAAGTGAAAAAAAGAAGACAGACCAACCAATGTGGTAGTTCAGGCAGCTGGATCCTATGTGACTGATTGTGCAGTTTGAGTTCCAGACCCAGTGACTTGAAAAACATGCCAGACATGTGCATGAATGCCTAGAATCCCAGAAGGAGAAATGGAGGAGAAGAGGTCATGGTGTCAACATTCCCCCTGAAGGGTGCTTTTTCACTTTCCCTCTCTCTCTTTCTGCCTCTGTACAGTGAGTGCATGCACTCTTTAGCAAATTAAAAGAGAGAGAGAGAGAAATAGAGAGAGAAAGGGATGCCTGAGAAATAATCGGAGTACTCATTAGCTTGAATTGATTTATTCTTTCAAAACCTGCTACATATTACTTATTATATGTTGCTTCTGCAAACAGTAGTGACAAGGACTATTACCCACATTCCAAATGGCAAGCAGTGTAATGTCGACACCATAAATGCTATGATGTCTCACTGAAAAGAGAGACCCCCTTGCACTGGGGAGACCAGGAAAAGTGTCACGGGACTTCAGTTCCAAGACCCTAACGACAACATCTTCTGGTTCTAAAGAAAAGTTTTTGAGACATAATCTCAAGAACTTTGTGGATGATCTTTGAACAATCAAAGGCAGAGGTACAGAAAACTTACTATATTCTGTACTGGTTTAATAAATGTATTGGGTCATCTGGAAACTCATGATGCATTTTTGCATAAGATAAAAAGTCATGACTTTCCTGATGACCTAATAGATTCTGAACATTGTAGTTTGAAATAAATTAGTTTAGGTTATAAAAAGGCTAGTTTGTGAGCAATCTGGAAGTGATAGGAACCAACAAAAACCCAAAAACACCATTTGTGTTTTGACAGGGTTGATTAATAGGGAACACCAGGCTGTAGCTGAAGAAATGACAGGCTGATCCAATCTTGAGTTGGCTCACATCCAAATGGGAAAACTATTGTATTGGAGGTAAAAACCCAAAGTTTAAGAGACTTTAAAAGGCTGGAACAATGAAGATAAAAATTAATAGGGGTACTTGTAAAGCCTTCTATATCCATTATAAAACTTCATTTGTAGCACATACAACGAGCATCATGCTTTCACGAGTGTGCTAGAAAGAGAATATTAAAAACTACCAGTGTCTAGTCTAGGCCCCATTTAATAAATGGTGATAAGAAATCACAGGCCTTTCGTAGAGTCTCAAGTAGGGAATTACTCTCATATGTGCTATATGAGGAGGGGTTGAAAAAAAATCAGAGAACTTAACCTGGAAAAGAGAAAGCTGAGGCTAAGCAGAAGAAATGGCAACTACTGTACGTGGAAATATATATGAATGGCTTGTAAATGTGTCTAGAAGGTGTCATCATTATATGCAGGTAGAAATTACAACAAGGGATTTTAATGTAAGAGAAAGAAGATATTACAAAGTTGGGGACATTAAATATAACAGGAAGATTTGAACTTACTTGCTTTGTAGCTTCCATGTTTCTCTAAACTCCTAATCCTGTCACTTGTGTTAGCAAACACCTGGCCCTGCATATGCCACATTATGACATTTTTCTGAACACCCTGCAACCCCTCTGCCCCATCTGCTACACACGTAGCAGGTCTCTGATTCTTGTACATTCCCTCTGTAACTCTTTCTGCAGCTTCCTAATCCAACCCACATGGCCGCTCAATTGGACCCTTGTAAAAAACTAGCAGTAGGTCCCAGTGTCCAGCCTTTCCATTCGAACACTCTGGATTGCCTGTCAATGCTAGTTTATGGTATCCACCACACCCACTGCCACTTCTGCTCTGCTTCCACTTGGCCCAGGTTAAAGCTTTCTGATTATGGCCAGTAATATTTCTACTCATTACAAACAAGGAGCTTTTGCAGTTGGGGTGTGTCAGTACTGGGGAGTTTGGCTTGTTGGGCTCTGCCAGTCCTTAGGACATTGAAGTGCAAAGATCGCAGGAGATGAAGCTGAAATGACTTCCTGCCATTTGCCACGACAAGATGGGCCTGGGGGTTATTATGTTAAGTGAAATTGGCCACACACAGAAAGACAAATAACACATGGTCTCACTATTCTATGAAACAGGAAAAACTGTCATACAAGTAGAAAGCAGAATGTGGTTACCAGGGGCAGGGAAAAATGGGGGAGTAGAGGTGGGTGGGGAATGTTGGCCAATGGATACAGTCATACATATGAGGAATAGGTCCTAGCATTATGTTGCATGACAGAGTGAATGAAGCTAATGATAATGTGGATTTCAAAATAGCTACCACAAAGAATTGGCATGTTCTCACCACAGAGATTATAAATGTTTGATGAGATGGATGTGCTAACTACTCTGCATTGATCATTACATATTGTACTCAAGTATAGGAATATCACACTGTACCCCCTGAATGTGTACAGTTTTGTGTTAATTTAAAAATATAAATGTAATAAAGAAAAGAAAAAGGAAAAACTGTGATGACTAATCGAGAATAGAAAAAGAAAAACTGTAAGGGTGAGGTGAAAAAAAGCAGCGAATTCTGAAGATGCCTAAGCCTGAGTTAGCTTCACACTGTGAACTGAAGTGAAATGTTTACTCCTTAGAATTTCTTGGGCATTTTTTTAGAGTGTTGTACTAGCCACTGCTTTGCTGTCACATGGAGCTAATTAATGCCAAGCTTCTGACATTGCAATTATATATACTTAAATAATTATATATACAGCATATTATAATTATATAACATCTAGTTAATATTTGTGCATATATTCTTTGTAAGGTCCAATCATTCAGGAAGAGAAGTCATTATATTTGGTCTTTGCAGATGACTATAAAAATATGAACGAGGAAATTACATGCTGTTTTGCTTTCTTTGCTGTGATAGATGGGTGGAATAGAAGGGACCTGTTTCATTTCCCAGACTGAACCCATCTGTGGGTAAACAGGGGCCCCCGTGTAATGTTACCGATAGGAACAGCATGCCTGGTTTGAGGAATGGAGCTCTGGTTCCTAGAGGTGCCAGCCTGCATTTGGTTATTCTGTGACCATCCACATCCATCAGTAACAGCATGCTGCTCCCCAACATGAATCTAATTGTCTTTCAATGTCAGCCTCCAAGAGAATGAGCTGAGAATGCTCCAGCATATGTATTTCTTCTCTATAGAGCTGGTCACATTGTCAGCTAAGTTCATTTCCAGAAAGTTCTGTTTATTTAACAGTACACTAAACATCAAGACTTTTTATAGGGCAATAAAAGAAAAACAAAAAGAAGGCTTTACTATTCTAAGGATGGAAACATTCATTTGTGCCAGCACAAAATGTGTAAAAAGAATAAATTTTAAGAGAAATGAAAATTTCAAAACAATGTAACCAAAAAGTAGATTTTTTTTTCCTATAACATTTTTAGACAAGATTTTTTTTTTTTTTTTTCTGTCAGGAGTAGTAATCAGGTCTTGAAAAAGAAAGAAGCAAAACACTTAAGGGACACAAAAATGGAAAATGATCTGTTCATGATAATATGTATGGTAATATCTTTGACTGAGCCAATATAACGTGTATTCAGAATGGGCAAATTCATTTGGTATGCTGTAATGATACACAGTGATTGAATGTTCAAAATAATAATAATAATAATAATAAAGAATTACTATCCTCAGAGGAAAAAAGATTTAAAAAAATGTTTATTCCTGAACTTTAAGAAAACAAATAGGTTTCCAGAAACAGTGATATGCTATTTATATACTTCTTTGGCCAAACAGAGACTTAGAGCTCTATAATAATGCCAGTTTTAAGTGACCCACAGTGTCATAAGTTTTGAATTCTGATATCTGATAACAAAAACAGTGGGCTTATACAGCATAATTGACTTACTTAGAAAATGTTAATTTTCTGAGCACAGGAAAAAAAGTAGAGTTTTCTAGAAGTGACAAATACAGGTTGTTGTAAAACCTCTAATAGATGTCTGAGAGTGAGTGGCCAAAGAATAGCTATGCTATCTTTTCCCAATTAAACAAAAGGACATGAGTCTCCTGTAGAAAAACAGGAATCCATAAAATCTGAAGTCACTAGTAGTGATCTTGGTGTGTCATTTGATTCTGTAGAATGTTTGCCATAAAGGCCTAAGTGAATGTTAATGAGTTATTTATCATGTACTAATAGTAACTTTCTTTCCCCAGATGCAAAGAGCCTAGCTGAAATGCTCATGAGGTAAGAATAAAACTTAGCATCCCAGGTATCTTGTTTAAAAGAACAATTTCCAACTTATCTTGATTTATTTGTTTTTTAATGAGTACCTTCTGAAATTGATGACATTTTCTTTTCAGTATATAATTTCCATTTATACTCCAAATACCCAGCCAGGTTAATCCTGGTTGAATACGTAGAGGCCAAATAAATGTATACAGGCTGTAGGTAGTTGTCTGGTTGGCTGGACTCAACTAATAGGATGGTTCCCATTAACCTGGGAACAAAGAGGCACTTTTTAATAAGTAGCTTTCATTTTACTTAGACTCAAATATACCACCTTGGAGGTCAAGCTGTCTTCCTAACAGAGTTAGTCAAGTCAAAACAAAAACAGGAACAAAAACAAAACTACACGAAAGAAAATGTGTTGAGCAACCCAAAGGCACTGGGCTGCTCCCAGGGCACCTCAGAACCCCTCCGTAAGAGCACTCACCTAGCCATTTCTGTTGCCACTGTCTGTTCACTGACCAATCCTGGAAGAAGGTCATGGCCATGTATTTCATTGCTGTGTTAGGAGTGCCTAACTCTGTAGTCACCCATTAGTAATTGAGAAGATGAACAATTATTGAATAAGAGAAGGTTTGCGACTGTAGAAGACAAAAGGGCATCCTTCACAGCTTTAATTTAAAATTTTCATATGGCTTATGATGGACAAAGATAAAGAGAAGAGTGTATTCCTTCCGTGTTCCCAAACTCTATTTTCCATCCAGTCCTCCTGCTCCAAACATTCAGTTTCCTTATGCCGCCTGTCTAGAACACTCTGATATTGAGAATCACACTTAGGGACTAATTAGCTGGCATGTTACCTTGCCCTAATACTTGCATTTTAAGTCTTTTATAATATAATGGTTAAATGAAAAGCAAAAAAGGGAAATCAACACCTAGGAAATCAGTGAGAAAATGTCAGGGACCCTGATGGTGAAATTGGTATTGTTTCAGGATGACCAGTGTGGGAGAGAAAGGGGATGGGTGAAGGGTCTCTTCCCACCTCTATCCCCACTGCAGTTGGCTTGTACTTACTTCTCTTCTATACACATAAAATCAGCACACTTTTGTTATTTGCAAGAGCCCATGGCCCGTGTCTTTGAAGACCAAAGGCAAAGGTCAGATACCATTAGCATATGGATTACATTTCCCTCAGAAATTTTTGGCCATAGTGTGTTTTTAAAACACTGTGAATCCCAAGTAAAACAATAATATGTAGGAACAAAGAATAACTACAAATATTTGGTATAGTTAAATGGATGTTGGTGTCATTTTTTAAGATTGGGACGATAGAAATGAAGTATGGACTTTTTTGTTTTTATTGTAAGGTGGATCAGGAAAGGGGGTGACAGTATTTATGGGAATAAGAAGACCTATTTGAGTCATGTTGCATTTGGGATCTCTTTTAAGCACACAGTGAAGATGTCAAATAGCCAGCTTCTAGGGAGAATCTGGAGAGCTCAGAGAAGAGGCAAAGACATATAAATGGCCTATGAAATACATTCCTTCATGATAGGTATCTAACCACAATACATAGAACTTTTATAAGAAGATCAGAAAAATCCGTCATTACCTGCCTGATTCCATGCTTTTGTTAAATTTGTATCTGTTTCCTAAGCAGGTGTGAGGATATTTTTGCAGGCACGTGAAACATATCCAGACACATGTACACTTGTGTTGAGCAGATCTGATCAAACATCTGGCAAGCAAATAAAGAAACCAGAGTCAGTCCATTTGAAATAAACAACCTACCTAGTAAAAATATATTTTCTAATGCAAACTTCAAAATATGAATTTGTTTTTGACATGTGAAGAGATTTTACATAAAATTTGGCTTTCTGACTTCTCTTTAAAACCTTCTGGCTACACTGGGAACATCCATAGTGAAGACTTCTGCCTTTAATGATGAGCACTGCCCCTTAGACTTTCACTAGACACATCAGCCCCTTGCCCACCCATTCTCAGTCCACTTTACTAATTTACACCACCGTTGAGGCTCTTTGAGCCTTCCAGAGAGCTGTGGGCACCATGCCTTCCCTTACTGTGTGCAATTCTCCCTGCTCTTCCCCCACATCACTCAGCCCTCTCCACCCCTTGTCTGGCCACTTTCTCTATTCATGCTCAAGTATTGTTCCTAGGGCTATAAAATTGTGGTCCGTGTTTTCTGACATTTTCACCATTTGCTCAGGACGATTTGTTTTTCACTTCTATGCACATCATGCAATGTATCTCTACCCCTTCTTATTAACCCCAAGCAAGACATTAAAAAGCTACTTTTTACTGTGGTTCTAATGGTCTTCCCAGTTGACAGTTGCCAACATGAAATTAAGAGCATGAAAACCAGTAATTGCTATCACTTAAGATAGTGAAGGCGGTTATCCTCCAAAAGGCAAAAGTAACTGAAAAGGAAAAGCATTCCCAAGCTCCTTATACAGGTTGAATTTGTATGGGATGGATTTAGAAGTAAAAGCAATGCTTTTTACTGTGAAGGGTTGGTTCAAACCAAGTTTGGCAGATTAATGGATCAACCAATCTACAACCTTATCAGTTATCTGGTTGATTTAGAACCAGCCATTCTTTGGATGTGGCTCAAACAGTTAGGCAAGTCCCCCACTGGTCCACAGGAGGATATTTCATTGCTGTCCCTGATCTTTGCTGCTGTTCTCTCTGGAAAGATAAAGACTTGGCACACTGGCACAACGAGGAAAACACAACCACAAGCCTGTGTTCTAGGCTCCTGTGGCCATCAGCTTGGTTTCTGATCTTAGGCAAGTCATTTTGCCACTCTGCATCCTGACTTTCTTATTTTTAGAAAATCAGATTTGTTTCTATCTTTATCATTCTATGATCTTGGTGAATGTAACATTTATTTTCCAACCATGTATTACAAAGAAGTATATGCATATTTCAGCAGGATTAGTTGTAGGTTAAAAAGGCAGGTGCAGCTACAGAACAGACAGAGATAATCCAAACCTTCCAGGAGAGCCTTCACATGGTACCATCACATATCACTGGGTTCCAAGCTTTCAGATATCTACCCATTTCATCCAACCAGATTACCCCAGAGGAGATGTCATACATCACCCAGACAGGAAAATATATTTAAGACAAAATATATATTTTTATTTGCCTTAATATATTTTTAAAAATCATACCAATCTTCTAAGAGGTAAGGCTGACTTGCTCCAAAGAACTAGCCAACACTTGTTAAATGTCCAAGGATCAGTATTAGTTAACTAGCTGCTTGTAGGCATAGAAGGTTAAAACTGAGAAGTTAAATTAATTTAGCTTTTTGATGTTCATATTTCTATACACACAGTGAAAACAATATTCCTCCAAGTATTATAATGTGATATACTCCTAAGAGCCCTATAGTTATTTTATACTTAAAGTATGCTCTATATAATATTTGTTGGCCAGGTAGGCTGTACAATATTTTTCTTCACAAAGTTTGAGGAAATATTAGGAGTTGTAGTGATGGAATAACATTTTCCTTGCACTGGGAAATGCCATGTCCTGTAAATGCCCTCAGCTCTCCTCTAGTCAATTCACTCAAACCACCAAATGGCAAATGGTTGATCAAAGATTATATTTCAGTGATAACTAATACATTTGTCATAATCTTGGGTTTTCAGAAAAGTCATGATGCATTTTTCATAGAAAAACATGAAGAAATATGTCATGACTTTTCCTGTGACCCAACATATCACATAAAAGATGCAATTTTGCTTCCACAGTGAAAATATTTGTAATCTTTTTCCAGGTCACAAGTGAGGTTTCTTCAGATAACTTTTTTATATGATTTTGTTACCATGTTAATGACCAATTACAATTTTGAGAATTATCTTTCATATAATGGTAGATTGTCTAATATGGCAGCAAATATTAATATAATGAAACACATATTTGAGACCTAGTAACACTTTTATAACAGAAAGGGCACTTTTGTCCCAGAACAAGGCCTTTGGGGACGTGGCCCTTAGCTTGCATTGTACCCTCCCCCCAAAAAACATGATTTACTCAATAATCTTCAAGAAATTATTGAGTACCTACTTTGGCCACATACAGTTTTAAGGGAGATTTAAGAGAAAAGAACAACTTAAACATCCCTTATGGAGCATATATTCAGGTGAGAGAGACAGATAATAAAAAAGATAAATCAATTCAATGTTTAATTGATTCAATTAAAGCATATGCTAGAGAGTATTAAGTATCTGGGAGACAACATTAATTGGAGAGTGAGGAGAGAGCACAAGCGGAATTCCATAGCAAGGCCAACCTGGCTCCATTAGAAATGTGTCATCTGAGACAAGGGACCAACCAAGTGGGTGCTGTGGAGAGCGGGAGAGAGTGTTCTAAGTAAAGGAAACAGAAAGTGTAAGGGGCTGGAGGACTAATTAGCTCCCAAGAAATCTCGAGGTTTATTGGGTCATTTTTCTTGCCAGTTCAGTGTAACACAGTCTTCTTCCGAGGAGAAGGAAGAATTTACCTCCGACCTTGATTGTTCTTGTCCATCAGACTCAGACCTATGTTAGGTCTTTGTGCATGTTGCAGTGGTTCACAGCAGTGATTGTACCTGCTTCCTGTGCCGGTCTGATAGCAGACCACTCATCCTTGTTTAAGAATAGGCTGCACTTGGTGCTCAGAGCTGCTTAATAGAGCAGCCGCTGACTGCCTCATAACTATTCATGATGAGCAGAAGGAACTAGCTCACACTTCTATTTTTGGTGCAAGGACAAGCTCAAGTCCCTAGTGAAGTTTCTAAACAGATCTTTCGGGTATTCACAAAGGAGTAGTTCCCCATATGTTTTTGTGGAAATATAGCTTGTCTAAGCATGACATAAATGCAGGCCCCCGAGTAACCAAATGTACACAAATATTTACATTTTTGTGTTATTTTTCTCTTCTTTTATCCTTCTGTTTTTAAACCACAAACAAAATGAGAAGTTAGTTGAGTAATTTGAAAGAGTATGATATGTGAAAAATCAGGCCAAAATGCTTGAATTTGGGCTCTGCGTAATTAACATGATCTGGGTACATAACCCAGTTACTCATCTACAGTGCAGAAATCTGGTTCAAGATCAAGTCCTAAGCAGGAATATTATACCTTGCAGAAATTGTATGTTTTTAATGGGATGTATTGTTTATACTCAGATAAAGAACAGGGTATTGTAAAATATTCAGGTTAACAGAGACCTCAACAGGGAAATGTCTAAAGGATAAGTTATTTGAGTGAACTTGACCTTCAGATTATTGTTTCCAACAGCTGCTTGTCCCAGGAGTACTCATTGATAGGGAATTATCTGTGGAGGCAAAGCCCTGGGACTCTGGGGTAACTGTTTTGTTGCAGGGAAAAGAATCTGAAATGGAGTGTGGATACCTTATTTCTAGTGTTCTGTTAAAAGTAACAGCACAGAGATAACTATCACTGAGTAAACTAGCATCCAAAAAGCTTTCTCAAAACAGATTTTGGTAATTATTTAACTGGACTTATGGATGCCATAGATTATTGATTGATTGATCTATCTGAATGACTTCTGCTTTTTAGAGGGTATTTCAGTAAATTTTATTTTAACATCCAGTAAATTATTATAGTTCTATAAAGACTGAACTACCACCCTACCATCCTTCTAAAGTAGATTGCTAATTAAGGATTTTATAGACTTCTTTAAATTTTCGTGCAACAGGGAGCTTTTCTTTTTCACTCTTTTTATTTATTTATTTATTTTTTACTGCAGGCTATAACTGAATATGATTATACCATGCAGTTTTACTACCTATTTTCATTTACTTGTAGAGAACATCTCACTGTAAGAGTAATTTTCTGGTACACAAATTCTGAGATAAAATTATTCTAGTAATTGTTTTTTTTCCCCTATTTTAAAATGACTATTGGTTAAAGAAACTAAACTTGTGCCAGGGAAGCTAACAAGATCTGTGATTTGTTAGTGGGACAAAAGTAAAATAATGTCAGATATAAGTAGAAATCCTTTAGTAAAACTCCCCTCCAATGGTACATGTGCTTCCTTCCTTAACATCATTGGAATACCTCACATCTGACAAATGAAAATCTTGTTGGTTTTAAAATCACTTTTTATTTGTTTCTTTTAGCTTTCACACAAGAAATAAGAAGTCTATAAAGATTCTATTAATACATGGGACCAGCAGTTAGCATAATGGCTATGTCGCTGGACTCCAATGTAGTCAACCGCGGTTCGCGTCCCGGACCCGGTGGCTTAAAACTCACACCGGCCGCATGTGTGTGCGTGCTCAAGATCCCAAGAGGAGAATGGAGGAGAAGGGATTGCAGCGTGGCCATCCCCCCTGGGGGGTGATTTCTCGCTTTCTGTCTCTCTGTCTCTCTCTGTCTATCTGGCGAGCGCACATGCCCTATAGCAAAAACCTCTCCAAAAAAAAAAAAAAGATTCTATTAATACATATAGAACTAATCTCCATTGACAATTTGTACTTTTTGAACCTCTCCAGTCTGTTCAATTTTAATACTAATAAATATCACTTGAATGAATGATATTTGATCACGAAAAAATATCAATATTTGAGCATCATCATACTGTGATATACAATGTTATAGCATATAATTCTCCCCTTCCCTTCCTCAAAGGCATTTCTATAATTGAACAATAAACCAAGTTGGTGTATTGGCAAATGTTGGTAAAATATAATATTGGGCTGGATTTGTTAACACGTTCCTCCTATTTTATTCCCAGTAAGAATACCCGGACTTCAGATACCTTGAGCAAGCAACAACAGACCCTGAGAATGCATATTGACATACCCAGGGCTCAGCTTTTGATTGAAGAGAGAGACACGATGGAGACCATCGGTAAGGTTTCCTGATTGCCAGCCGCACAAAGTGGCTGCTACTGCCATGCTTTCTCAGCTAAACCCTGGGACATAGGAAATACTAGACAGAGGAGAGTCTTGAGTGGAGCAGCGAGTGCAACAGTGAAAAGATAGACTGTCTTGAAGGAGAAAAATAAATACCAGTGAGTAAGGGGAAAATATGACTAATATGCCCCTCAGTGGTCTCCGGGAACAACTCTGATCTGCATTTGGGACTTTCCTAGGGAGGCTATTGGATACTGCATCAGAGAACAAATACCTGTAATCAAATAAACCCAGAAGGCACACATATTAATGCCACTCCATGATCTCCTCATCAACTCCTATAAGGACAACCTTCAGTAACTTTGAAGTAACATATAGTATTCATACCAAGAAAAATCATTTTGTATGCCATAAGGATATACAATGCTTAAATGTAAATAACAACAACAAAATCAAAAAATCTATAATCACCAAAAAAAAAAAAAAAAAACAAATAAATAAAAAGAAAGAAAGAAAACCTTTAAACCATACTTAACAGTTAAATAAGCAAATGTTCTTACAGAGTGTATTTCTCCTTCCTCCTCTTTGGCACCCCAGAAACATCCTGGAATTGTTTCCTCCAAAGCACTTTGGGAAACCCCCATCTCCCTTGTTTTATGGTTTTGAACAGTCACAGGAGAGGTTTTGTGGCTTGTTCTCAGAACCCAGGGCCTAGACTCCTTCCGCCCTCTTTTCACTCACACTCTGCTGTCCTACACAGCCTGTCTAGGTAGTTCTACTTGACCAGAATCAGAGACTTTATATTCCCGTTTTAATAATTATCAGAATAGCTACCATTCATGAACACTCTCTAAATGTCACATACTTGAAAGATGTTTGTGTGCATCATTTAATTAACCTTCCAATCAGCATTTGAAAATGTTGCTATTTTGTAACTGAGACTAGAGAGATTTGAGTGAATTGCCAAAGTCACACAGGACCAGAACCAGAGTCCTCGCCTGCCATTCCTTGACTGCTGTTATCCTCCTCCAATGACAGACTGTTGTCCCTTCCTTCCATAACTGCAAGCTACTTCCAAGAACTTTTCCCCTTTGAGGCCCACCAGGCTTTCTGGCAGCTTCCAAGGCTGCCTCTTTCCATTATTTGTTTTGGAAGGGTTTTCTGGTACCTGGCCCCAAGGCAGCCCTCTCTTGTGATCAGCATAAAACCACCTGACTCCTATCACTTAGCACAGGTACTTCCTGCCACAAAGACATAGTTAGAGGCCAGATGAGCAAAACATCTCCTCGCCCCTGCCCTGCCCTCCCCGCTAGTGCTCCTAAAAGTCTAAGGCCTGGGCTGCCCTTGCTGGACTCAGGTCTTGTCCAGGTATAGCAGCACTTGGAGAGAGACCGATCAAAGCCATTGTGGCCCCCAGTCAACCGACTCTGCCAGCCAACTGACTCCTGTTAAGTATTTACCGCCCATATTCTATGAGGGACATGTGAGGTTTTATCACCTTGTTCATAGATGGATAAGGCACCATGTCTTACTTTTATCCCTTTTTTATCCCCCAGTGGCATTCCTGGAATCTCTTTTGTTTAATTCAATATATTGGCTATTAAAACTAAAAATTATCACTGAATGGGACCAGCAGTTGACATAATGGCTATGTCACTGGACTCCTATGTAGTCAACTACAGTTCAAGTCCTGGACCCGGTGGCTTAAACTCACGCTGGGCATGCGTGTGTGCATGCCAAAGATCTCAAGAGGAGAATGGAGGAGAAGGGATTACAGCATGTCCATCCCCCCGGGGGGAATGTCTTGCTTTCTGTCTCTCTGTCTTTCTCTGTCTTTCTAGTGAATACACATGCCCTATAGCAAAAAAACTCTCAAAAAAAAAAAAAAAATACCATTGAACCTCACTTCAGAAACCAAACTTTAATTCATTTGGCTAAGTACTTTTGTAAGCACTTTCTATACATTATTTAATTTAACCCTTCCAACTAACATGTTTAAAAAGCACTCCCTTTTTAAAAATGAGCTGTAGAGAGGTTTTGTAGCTTGTCAACATCACAGTGGTTATATAACAAGAGATCTGCTAAATATTTCTTACTAGATTTATAAGTAATTCTAAATCGAGCTATTAAAATGGGTAGCTAGGTAGATCCTATGAAAGGGGCATGGTCTCCCAGGAGCTAATCCTCGCTGGTGTAACACCAGAGAAAGTCCGCCAGTCATTTCTGTCTGTAATAATGACCCTCAGCCAGAGATACATCATGGTCCAAGCAGGATCATCTATCACCAAGAGTCGTTTACCTCCTGGTGATACCTGACAGCGGATCGATGGCATTTTCTAATTATCGGGGAAGTAGTACTGCAATGCTTTAAAATGCTTGGGCTCCAACTACAAGAATCCAATAGTAGAGTGCCATTAATTTCTAGCCAGAATAAAGGGTCAACCTCACACTCTGACAGGCACCTGAAGTTTTCCATTAAAAGTTCATAACCTAGCCTAACAGATGTTCTGCTGTGCTCTTAGCAGGGCTGCATGTAGAAAACACAACCTATCCACTCTGTTGATGAAAAAGCTACGTAGATGTGAGATCTCTGGTGCCAGACAGAGCTGTAAAAATCTGTCCCTGTAGAGAGGCCACCCTCTTTGAGGGACTGGGTGATGGCCGCTGGCTTGTCCTCCACAGCGAGCACGGGTGCCTGCTGCAGTGCTGACCTGTGCTGCACCACGTGCTGGGACGCTCGCAGACATCTTGGCAGCCTTTCCTCTGTTTCTCTGCCAAGAAATTTTATTCTAACTTGAAGAGGTTTTCCTTTCCTGCCAGAGCCTGAGTAATTGGATTTTGTAAGGTTCATTCTGTTCAGAGCCTTTTTTGGGCACTGAAGTCTAGCTGTGTTGTTTATGACTTTCACATTACTGTTCCGGTGTTGAGGAACGCTGTAGCATGGTCCCGGCTGACTGATAAACTTGTATGAGCATCATCCTGGGCTGCAGTCCTTGAAAACATGAAAAATCCATATATCCTAAGCAAAATTTTTCTTGGAGGGAATAAAAGCTCTTACAAAAGTGTGAAAAGGGGACCAGCAGTTAGCATAATGGCTATGTCACTGGACTCCCATGTAGTCAACCGCGGTTCGAGTCCCAGACCCAGTGCCTTAAACTCACACCGGGCGCTTGTGTGTGTGTGCGTGCCCAAGATCCCAAGAGAAGAATGGAGGAGAAGCGATTGCAGCGTGGCCATCCCCCCTGGGGGGTGATTTCTCGCTTTCTATCTCTCTGTCTCTGTCTTTCTGGCGAGCCCACACACACCCTATAGCAAAAACCTTTCAAAAAAAAAAAAAAAAGAAGAAGAAGTGTGAAAAGCATCACAACAAAGTCATGAAAATTCCACACAATCTCCTGTTGGCGCACTCAAAGACTCAGAACTCATCTGAGCTCAGGAACCTGCGCCTCTCACCTCTAAGCACCTACGCCAATAGGACTTTGGAAATCTGACAAGTGAGTCATTTCAGGAGAAGTCAATTAAAGGATGCTCTAGAGTAATTAAAGCTTAGAAGAGGTGGGGGGAAAAGGAACATTCTTCAAATCCTCTAAAATAGAACTATCAATAAGCTCCAAAGACTAGCTTTTTTCTCTTCCTTTTTGTCTTCTCTGAACATCTGCCAAGTTCAGTATGGGAGCCAAGCCCAGGACAGCGAGCTGCAGTGGTGTTTTTCTAACACTGTAAACAGAGCTTGTCTGCACCCAAAGGGACCCATTTTCAATGACCACCTCATCAGTCAATGGTGCTGGCATGGCTGATGGAGGCTTAGGTGAGCTTTTGACAAATACATAACCCCCAAACACTATTAAAAGGATGACTACCACAGCAAGAGTTCTCAAATCAATGTTTGCTGAATGAAAAGAAGCCAAGTCCAAAGGGAAAGGAGAGACCTTTCTCTGCACATTGACTGTTCTCTTTACAAAGTCAACACCTAAAGATAAGATTCTGTACACAATACTGTGGATACTCATACAATGCTTGAGTTATTAGTCATTTTATTGCTTTAGGTGAGGTTATTATTATTGATGTCATCAATAATAACTTAAGTATCTAAGGAGAGACAAGGTAAGGAAGTCATTTAAAGAGGAATAATGTGTTGGGCTTTCTGTATTCTGCCATTCTGTAGATGATCGCTCTACTGTCTTGTTAACGGATGCTGATTTTGGAGAGGCAGCGAAGCAAAAGTCCCTGACAGTGACTCACACGGTCCACTACCAATCAGTGTCTCAGGCCACTGGGCCCTTAGTGGATGTTTCGGATGCTCGGCCGGGAACGAGTGAGTGGTCAACAACACTTAAAATGAGTGGGTGTTACAATGCTGAAAACATATTAACACTCTGTCTCTATGAAATGAAAATGTGGCTCTTTTTATCCTTATGCCTAATGAATAAATAGGTATAATAGCATCTTTAATTGGGATATTGTGTGTTTATTGTTTAATATTAACTGTTATTAAAATTGTGCCCATTGAAATCAGTAACCCTTGGTATTTGTTTAATGAGGAAAGTGCTAGAAATTTCAGGTAACTTAATTTTTTAAATTTAGACAGCACAGGAAAAGGGGAAGACAGTTAACATTAGTGTGTGTCTAGTGTATGTCAGTACTGAGATGGAAAGATAATACCGTCCATGTTATCCTTGCAACAACTTAGTAAGGTCCCTACTTACACAGCAGTTATCATGGCCCCTATTTTATAGATGAGAAATATAAGTCTTAGAGAAGTTACGTAAATAGCCCAAAGTTGTGCAGATCATAGGTAGTGAAACAAAGATTCAGCTTCAGATCTGTCTATCCTTTCTCGTAAGAAAAAGCTCATACTTTTCTCTTGAACATATTGCTGGAGAAAAATTCTAGTTCGGGCTAATCTGGAGATTTTGTTGGGTTTAGTTATTAATATTTGCATCCATTATGTATGGAAATTAATTACTGCAATGAACTTAAATCTTATAGTGTGCATCTAGAGCTTATTAATTAGATATTCTCATTTCTTCACAATTGAAGTTGTTTCTAAATCAGTTAAAGGGCCGAGAAATTGATGTCCCAATTATTATCATTTTGGAAGCTTTGATGTTTAGCTTTTAAATCTCTAATCACTCTTTCTGCAAAAATGTACATTCTCAGAGTAGAGTATTATCATTAGAAAAATAAATATTACAATGTAAAAAGCTGTTCTTCATAAATTCTAGTTTGTGTAACATTTGTGTAATGCAATGAGTTTCATGAGGCAAACTGTTGACTAAACATTGAAATGGATAGGAAACACTTTTAAGAGATATGGAAATGCATTTGAAAAACTGTTCTAGAGAATATGCTAATGAAGTTTTATTGCGCCTTTTTGTCAAACCTAACCTACCCCCTTCCCTCTTTGATGACATGAGTACCTTCTGAAGTTATGAGTGTCACATGAGTCAGAATTGGCTTTATGAATGGGATGCACATGAAAGCCTTGCTCTTAAGAAATGTTTTAAGGTCTTTGACATTTCTCTGACCCTTTACTTCTCCTTTGCCATCTGCCTGGACTGGCATCTAGCAACCCCAACCCACTGAAATAATGGGTCTCTGAGCTGCTTTCTGCTGTTAAAACAGGGAATGGTTATAGATCACAGACTTAAAGGGACTAGAACCTTACATTGATCCATCCTTGACTTCAGCATTCCTTTGGCGTAGTCATCATGGAAGTTGTTGGAGACATCATGGGGAGAGTAAGTAAAAGGCAGAGAAAACAAGACAGCTGTCTGTTTCCAGGGAGGTTTCCATCCTTCTACATGCATCAGAATCACCAAGCATGCCTTTCTGAAATAACAACTCCAGGGCTCCACCCCAGGGATTCTGATCCAGTTAGGCCAGGGAAAGGTCCAGAAATCTACATTGGAACATATGTTCTCAGTAACTCTTATGCTCGTTGTTTGGAGCACTCACTGAAGAACCCTTCCCCAATGGTTAGAACACAAGAGGAAGTGTGCCTCTGTAGTACAGCAGTGTAGAATCCCTCTAGCTTACCATGTTCATAACACATCAAGTTAAAAGCAACATGCATTTTCACCTCCCTTCAGTGATCAACTAGCAGAGAAATGCACAGAGGCTTATCACAAATAGCTAAGATGGGGAAAGATCGTGAAACCAAAGTATTAGGAACCTTTCAGAAGCACACTCAGCCCTTGAATAATGGGAAGTAGATTTGATGGCATTTAATATATGAGGAGTGAACTGAGTCTGAGTCACATGAAGAAACTGTAAGTGAGTGGAAGGTAAGTGGCAGACAGGATGCACATGGAGGGACAGAGATGAGTATCTCATGGTATAACCCTTTAAGCATGGCTGGGAAAGTTTAAAAACTCATGCTCTTAGCATTCAAAAACATTTATCAAGGTTTTACTTTAGATATATGGCTCCATGCTAGGTGATGAGAACACATTGTCAGTTAGATACAACATGCATTTATTTAATTTTAGTTGGTGAAGGTGGACACTAAGTATTTTTCATGTCTCAATAAGTGCTAGACAAAATAGAATAGGACAAAACAATCATGAGTTACAGGGGATGTAGGGGCAGTGAGTAGTGTTGCCTTGGATCTGAGTCCTTTGGGAGGACCTTTGTTGAGGAGAAGGCACAGATTAAGATCAAAATTACAGCAGAATCCAGCTCAGCAGGCCAGAGACAAGAACAGAGAAGCTTCAAGACTCTCTCTATGTTGGGGACATAAGCAGCACTGGAAGGTAGTGAGTAGCAGGGAATGTGACAAAGAATGAGATAAGGAATCACTGGCCTGCTCATACCAGACTTCAAAAGCCATTGACCACATTTGGACGTTACCTGGAAATGTGGGGAGGCCTTCCCAGGGCTTTAGCCTGATGTGTAACATGGAAACACTACAGCTTATAGAGCAATGTTCCTTTCTTTTGTGACAAACACCATTAAATAATGTTTACTAACATCAGGCAAATCTACTCAAATTCATACATTATTCTCCGGGTGTCACACCCCCCTCAAAAATTTAGGTTAATCACTTATCATCTTACTTTTATTCTGTATTAGTAAAAGATATTCAGCATCATTTTTTATTAAATATTCCCTAGAGTGAGGGTCTGACAAAATTCATTTTTTATTTAGAATTAGAAATAGCAGGTGAGCAGTCTCCTTGGGATTTACCACAGGAGTCTGAAGGATGCCATGAACTTTTGAAAGCCAATTTCCTGCTGGCTTCTAGTACCCAAGAAGTTTCCGCCTCTGGTCACATACTCCACTTATATTGACTCAGTCAGTGAGACAGTTCTTCTAAATGGAGCTTGGCATATCTACAGAGATTAAATTTTCTCTATTTTCCCAACTGTAAAAGACACTATCCTTCTATTCTTTATGTTAGGGTTGTGTTGTCATTGCAAGAACTCTATATTTTTAGGAAGAACATCTAAAATATGTTGTTTGCACACTAAATGATTGCATTGGAGAAGTTATTTTTTAAGCATTTTATTAGTTTGCCAAAGACTTGCAGCAAATTTTTATGATGAGAATGGGAGAAATTGCAACAATTTGCCGTTTATCTCTTTCCAACTTGTGAAAACACATTACTTGGCTGTGTCTGCTGCTCTGTTAAATTTCCTGTGTCTCCTGTGGGTTATGATACATGAAATCTCCTACCACCATGATCCCAATAACTACAGATTCTATTTCATCCCTGGTCCAGTGTTTGCTGTTCAAGAATCATAGCCCGGAAGGCCTCATGGATTGTTAGGCCCTCCCCATGTGTTTAGGGTGTGCTAGCAAGGTGGTCTCACTCAAGTCACAGCAGCTCTAAAAGTGGCCAGTGATGTCACCCACTCTCAAAGATGTAGGAAATAGGTACATCCAATAAGATCACGTGGGCAGAGCTACACAACCAATGGGCAAAGAAACTGGACTTCCAACCTAGGCCAACTAACTCTAAAGACCCCACCCACAACTACTCTATATTGCTTTTAAGGAAAGATGATGATACTACTTAAAGGATATATAGGGGCAAAAGATAGATTTTTTATATAAATATAGATATATAGAAAGATATGCTTGGTAAGAAGAGCTTACAATACAGATAGAATCCATATTGTTGAGACTTTGAAGAAGAAAATAAATACCCACCCTATCACCCAGAATGGTATTAGAGATACTATTATGGGAAAATTATATGATGTGAATGAGGTATATATGATGTGAATGAGGTATATATATGATGTGAGTGAGGTATATGTGGGGTCCAGCATATAATAAGCCTTTGGCAAACATTTGTTAGTTAAATGAAGGAATGCTCATATATGCCAGTTTCATCCCCTTTATGAGACAGCTAGCAAATTAATCATGTAAAGCTGAGATAGAATATGGAAACCAACAGCAGGAGGTAAAGCCAGTCTAATGCTGTGATCACAGTATGCATGACATGTTTTGTAACCCTATTATCCACCAAATCCTCTCTTATCCCAAATTCAGGATAATTAAAATGATTTTATTCAACAGACAGAAGTTTACTTCAAGTTCAGAGCTGTTGGTAAAAGGCCAAGAACTATTTATAGCACTTACCCTCTAACTCACTAACTGTTTAGCAAGCACCATGCTTAACCAGTAAGTTTTATTTGTATTAGAATGTTGGGATGGGAGCTAACAAAATACTTTCCATGCAGGGGCAGTAAATCCTCACATTTATTTGCTTATTAGGTTAACTAGTAAGTTACACAACTGAGGCTACCTACCAAGTAGAAATGAAATAAAAATTGTATTTTAGCTGTTATCTCAGGAGCTATCAGACAGAAGAGTTCATTTCAGGTAAAATAAATAAATAAATAAGTAATGGCTCCAAAACCTGATTATTAAAAAAAAAAAAAAAAAAAAAAAAAATGTGTCAAGTACCCCAGTATTCTACATACTGAGACAATTTCGACTCTGGGATGCCTGCTTAGCACAGATTGTAACTGCAGGCTGTAGTTCAAGGAAATTAATATTGTGACCTATATTTTCCACATATTTAGGCCACTGGTAAAACTGTCCTCATCTAGGAAAAAAAAGGGGGGTGGATAATGAAAAAAATTAACTTGATAAGAGCTATGGCTCAGAATAGAGGACAACATGTGCAACTTTCCCGTGGGATTTCCCAAATAGGGTGGTCTTAATAAGAAAAGGGATCCAGGGGGTAAAGACTCTATGAAGCACAGATCACTGGGGGATGAGCTCCAGAGGCAGGAAGCACAGGCAAGAGTTTGAGGAATTCAAGGAAATAATTGTGCTCTCGAAGTGGGGCGATCCCCACCGCCAGCTCCCTTCCTCCAGCATCCAGGATGCCAGGGATAAACCTGCTTAGAATGATCTACAACTGTAGTTGTGCAAGAAACTTAAAAAAGAATAAAACTGAGAACCCTCGAAACTTATGTAAGTGACTGGGTAATTTTCTGGAAAAGATTCATTAGCATTTAAATAACAAGCTCCACTTATTTAAGCTCCACTTATCAAGTCGATAGTGCCTGGAAGACATTTAGCCTCCTACCCATGATAATGTTTCTCCATCTCTTTGAGGACCTCTCCTGGCATTTCAGTAGAGAAACACAATTATCATTCACACCTTGTTGTGTAGAGAGCTTGGCACTCCAGCATAACTCATTTACATTCTAATCAGGGCAAAATATAAAAAAGCTTCCAAAAAAAAGTCTTTTATGGAATTTTGCAAGTAAAGGATGAAATGTGCCATAGAATCAATGCCCCAGAGAATATGCACCAAGACTGAATATTTTGATGACCCAGGAAATCTTAAGATATATTGATTTTGTTGTCATCGTAATGTACCTCTCCAGCATCATAATGATGTATTAGGCTCAAAGTCCAGTAACTAGAAATTTGCAAAGAGGAAAATCTTTCTTTTAAAAAGAAAGTCATCTCACCACTTCCTAGTGTCCCCGTCTCATCTTCTGACATGGAATTATACTAGAAAACTTAAGATGCCTAGGATAAATGAGGTCATATGTAGTCAAATAACAATATCTGAACTGAAAGGCAGAAAACTTAGCTTCCATTTTTAAACACGTAGTAGTGGTGTCGCTTCTTTCAGAGCTGCCATTGCCTCATTCATAAAGTGACCCCAGGCTGTATGAATCCCTTCAGGAAATTCTGTATGCTAGAGTTTATTGTAGACTCTATGCATGAATCAAAGAGGGATACCTTCACCCCTCCCTGAAAAGACTTCTAGTTTCATGAGTGCATGTAAATAAGTCAGCGTGACTATATCACAGGTCCCCCTTTCAGTTTCATAATGCTGAGCAGTGGATACAAACTGAGTCTATTTAGACTCAACAGACCAGCTTGAAATATAACTGGATAAATTCCCTCCTTGAGAAGCAGAGAATTCAAAGGTGGAATAAACTTCTGTTTAAGACCTTGGGTTGCCTTTAGAATGGAGCTCCAGAAAAATTTCCCCTTTTCCACAGAACTCCAGAAAACGCAATGCCATGGCCCACTCCAATGTCTGACACTCTGCTATTAGAGCATCTTTTTTCTTAGCTCACCAAAGTTGAGCTAAGAATTTGGTCCCCCTATTTGACTTGCTGTCTTTAGTTCCAGATTTAGAGAAAATGGTACCCACTTGGCAATAGCTATGTGTACATAAATCTTTGTGTTTCTGGAATGGTAGCTATCTGAAATACAAATACTGCTTAACCATTTGTTCTCTATATTAAATAATCCAAGTCATCTTTGTGAAAGACAATCTTACTGAAGAGCTATACTACCATATGCAAAGGGCTAAGAGAGTGTTGTAATAAAAAGATGTGGCCTCTCTGCTCTAGGAGCTTGCAGTGATTAAAATGAAGCATAATTGAAGCAATGAATTTCCTAGAGTTACTGGAACAAAGTACCATAAATTGGATGACTTAAAAGAATAGAAATGTATTATGTCAGAGGTTTGGGAGCTTAAATCTAATATTCAGATGTCCCCAAGGTGATGCTCCTTTTGAAATCTAAAGGGAAGAATCTCTCCTTGTTTTTCTTTCGCTTCTGTCTGCCATCCTTGGCATCTCTTCCTTGCAGCTACAGCACTTTGGTCTTTGCTCCCATCGTACCATGGGACTGTCCCCTCCTGTGTCCGTCCCTTTTCTTATAAGGACACCAGTCATATTAGATTAAGAGCTTACATTACTCAATATGAGCTCACCTAACTAATTACATCTGCAATGATCCTTTTTCCAAATAAGATCACATTCTGAGCTACTGGGGATTAGGACATGGAAATATCAATTGAGAGGACAAGATTCAATTCATAACAACTCAAGGTAGAATAACTTCAGAGAAGATGTTAGAACATACTTTTCCTAGTTCCCTCCTTTTAATGATTCTCACAAAGTTTAAATAATGTGCATTGGATTACAAAAGTATTAACAACTAAGAGCAAGACTCAAATCTCTAGCTTTTGAATCCAAGTATTATGTGCTTTCTCCTACAGGGATATTTAAATGTTTATGTAACAAATTACTATTTGGAAATGTAAGAGAAAGGAAAATAATAATCTCTGGGTGGGAAAAGTCAAGGAAGCCTTCATAGAGGGCTCAAATGGGTTGGTAGGACTTGGTGAGGATAACCGCCTTGAACTCTTGATCCATGCTGTCACAATCCCCTGAAGACAAAGGCAGACATTATTCTTGGCTCTTCACAGATCCTACCACCAGGAGGAATGCAAAGGCTGGGCCCACAGCAAGAAACAGGTATGCCAGCCAGTGGACCCTCAACAGACCCCACCCCACCATCTCAGCACACACCCTCACCACAGACTGGCGGCTGCCAACACCCAGGGCTACGGGATCGGTGGACAAGGAGAGTGACAGTTACAGTGTCAGCCCCTCACAGGACACAGGTATGATGGCCCTGTATACTTCCTTCTCAGTCCCCAGAGACCAGCATGACCCAAACTTTGCCTTTGCCCACACCATGTATTTCCTGGGCTTCTTGGGTATAGGAGAGAGGGACCTTCCTTTATTTTTATGTGTTCTCTTTTAAATGTTACTTTTATCTTGTTAAACTGTTCATCTAACAGTTACTAATGCAGCCTAATGGTATTTACTACATGTAGGGCCAATAACTTTTGCAAAACAGAATGAAAAAGTATCTACTTTGCAGGTGTTCTGAATCTCAGACTGCTGCTATTGTTTCCTTTTAGTTCCTACCCCACTAGAAGAAATAGAGACATTTAAAAATTTTCACCTACACTATTGTAATAATTGCTGATGATACTCAGGGCATCTGACCCACTACCTTCTTTGGAATCTAGACACTACACTTGAAGTGACATGATGAGGCCATAGCACTCTTTATAGGGAACATAGGCTCATCTGTTTGACAATTAAACAGGGCTTGATTATAAGGTAAGTCATCTAGTCTGTGCTATCAAGCACCAAGATTTCACTTCTGAGAGAAGACAGGGCCTAAGAATAGCACAAGGTTGCCCACCCCCCCCCCAACCCTTAAATTTTGAAAAGAAATTATATCTGAACTTAATAGCTGTAGGAAATTTTAATACTCATTTTTCTTTTGTTCTTGATGATATACTTCAAAAAACAGTGTTTCAAAGGTGGAGTGCCTCTGTGTGAATTTATTTTTATGGCTGTTACGTCTCTTTGAAGAGTCTCAGAGTTCCACAGAGGTGATTTTGAAACATTTTAGTGGGATTCAAAGGCATCTCTGACCAAGATGATGTGACCCAGTTAAAAGGCACGTTTGTATTGAGCTTTGTCCTGATTGTTTTGTGATCTCCATAAAGAGTAGCAACAACAAAGGATGAGTCCCAGGCATTGGGGATGGCTCAGCCTAGTGGTCAATTTCCATGAAAAGTCAAGTCTTTATTTCTTAACATCACCACATCTTCCCAAGTTGGATCCAGAAGAGGTGAATCCAGAGCTCAAATCATTCATGCCAATGAGAATCTATGGTACAGATCAATTTGCAAGTCAAAGCATGGATGGGGGACGCTGCAGTTCATTTAGACTGCATTTCACAACTGTTTTCACTAAAAGCAGGATTTTTCAAGGGGTATTCATTACTTATTTATGGAAATGTCCCAGGCTGGAAACATCTTACTACAGCAATTCAGCTGAAACAAAGATTCCCTGAGCTGAATTTGCTGAGGTTTATGAAGCTTGCCTCAGAATGGTAGAGGCAGAATCCTCTGATAGAGAGCCAAGACTCCTGCTAGATGATACAGCGATCTGTGAGAAATCGCCACAAGCCAGAAAGGGTCATCCAGTTGGTTCAAACTTATGATGATGAGTCATCCATCTCATTTTTTCTTTTTTATATAGATCGAGCCAGAAGCAGCATGGTCTCTACAGAAAGTGCCTCCTCCACTTATGAAGAGCTGGCGAGGGCCTACGAACATGCCAAGATGGAAGAGCAGCTGAGGCATGCCAAGTTCACCATCACAGAGTGCTTCATATCAGACACGTCATCCGAACAGTTGACGGCAGGGACAAACGAGTACACGGACAGTCTGACCTCCAGCACTCCTTCAGAATCGGGGATCTGCAGGTTCACTGCATCTCCCCCCAAACCTCAGGATGGAGGGCGAGTGATGAACATGGCAGTTCCAAAGGCACATCGGCCAGGTGAGAGAGGCACGGTTAGACTACCACATAGGGAAATGCCCCTTCCTTGTTCGCTCACCTACCAAACCTTCTTGGTGTTTGGGCCAAGTGGGTGTTCCTATTACTGACCACTGAATAACAAGCCATCGCAAAACTTCTTGGATTAAAACAATAGCAACATTTTGTTTATGAATTTGAAATTTGGTCAGGGTCTACTGAAGACAGAAGCTGGGAGAGCTCAGTGAGGGGCTGCAGGATCTATTTCCAAGAACTTTCTGACCTTGTCTGCCCACTAGGTCTCTCCATAAGCTGACTTGAGCAACTGTCCCAAGAGAATAGCCTGTAGGAAGCTGGTTTGGAAACTGATGCAGCACCTTTTCTGCCACTTTCTGTTGTTCAGTCACAGAACCCAAGGAGCCCAAATTTAAGAAGAGACTCCCATTGATTGATGAAAAGAGTGTCAAAACTGTGGGTGTTGTATTTTAAAGCTATCACACTAGGGGCTTTTGAAAGGAGAGCAGTCTTACCAGGAGCCAGTACTTGGTCCTCAGCTTCACTGAGTTACTCACGGTGACAGTCACTGGCTAATATTAGGTCCACCAGTAATTTGATCTTCAACTTAGCAAGTGTGAATAATCAGGGTTTGTGAATGAGAGCTGCAAATTCTAAGGTCTGTAGGACCTGGCAGATAATGTAAATGAGTGAGAGGTTAGCAAGCAGGATAGGAGTGAGGAACACATGGAAAATTTAAGAGCTCACAGGATGTTGAAAGGAAAAAGACTCCAGCAAGCTCCCACCAACTGATACTGAGTGAAACATGGACTCCATTGTTTTAGTCTATCGTGTTGCTGATGACAGAAACATCGAGGTCTTGGTATTTCATAAAGAACAGAGGTTTACTTAGCTTGTGGCTTTGGATGTTCTAGGTCAAAGGGCTTCATCTGGGAGGGTCTTTTTGTTAATGGGGACTCTCCGCAGAGTCCTAAAATGGCACTGGGAATCCCTTGTCAAGACAGAGCAAGAACAAAGTATGTGTGCCCATGTGTCTGCACTTCTTGTAGGTCTTCAGGAAGTCAATCATGAGGGCTTCATCCTATGACCTCATCCAATCCCAATCACCTCCCTGAGGCCCTACCTATTAGCACAATAGTCAGATTAAGTCTCCACCCTTTCGACACAGTTACTAAGGCTCACCAAATTTAACACATGGATTTCTGAGGAACACAATCAAACCTTAGCACCAGTATTGACTAATGTGTTAAGAGAAGCTATGAATCTTGGTTTTACATGAGAACTCAGTTTTGTTTTGTTTTGTTTTGTTTTGTTTCTCTCATTTTATTATAATGAAGTTTAACAGCACAGAAAAGTCACATGACCTCAGTGGGTCAGATTTCTTAAACCCTGCAACATTAGGAAAAACTCATTTTTTAAGTTCAGATATCTGCAAACCAGTGTGCATAGCAAATAAAACACATCTTCTGACTGAATCCAACCTATGGTGGCCAGTGGCAGTTCTCTTTTGAAAAATCACCTTTTCTTTTTCACCCTGAACTAGCTGCCCATAGACTTATTTTCCTCTGTAGACTGGCCTACTCAATCTTGTTGAATCCAGCTTTATTTCTCATTTTACCCAATCTCTGAGCCACCGTGCTGGTTCTATTTCAAAAATTTATCGTCACTTTCAAATTGCTGCAATCCTCTTGGGTTTTATGGCATAAGGCCTAGCTGAAATGAGCCTTATAAATGCATAAAATATATAAAATAAGAATTGTCTATCCAGCAAATAATCTTCCAAAGTGACTCAAGATTCTTGCCAGCATACAATAAAGAATGATGGCTTCATTTATTTTCATTCTGTCTACCTCCTCAGAAGGGAAGGATGAACTGTTGTTATTTGTGGGTGTTTTATTTGAAGTATTTTTGTTGCTATTGCCTTTCATTTGCAAGGCAAATGCAGAAAATGCAGTATAAATGCCATGAATTTTTGTAGCTATTCAGCCCGCGGATTAGGACAGAAGAGGAGATAATGAGTCTAGGGGCATGTTGCTTAGCTTTGTTTAGTTTCATTTGCTACATCTGTGAAATGGGCACAACATTGGTGTGCACATACCAATCATGAGAGATGCTTGTAGCATAACTGCAGGAAAAGAGGAGCGAAAGAGCTCAGCAGTGTGAGTTATTATTTCTGTTGTCTTACTGACGTTGTAGTTAGAATCCCCACAGGACTCAGGATATGCTCCAGGTTCCCTCGTGGTGGTGTTTTCCGTAAGTGGCCATTGAAGTCCCAGAAGGTGCCTACTTTATTTGTGTATTACCCAGTTTAGAACTTTATCCTTCCATCTAAGATAATAGCCATCTTTCCTTTGTGTGTGGTCTATGGCACAGAACCAGCTTCTGGTTTAAATAACTGTCCAATTTTACAGAACTTTACATAGTTAAAGATTTGGAGTTTCTTCTTGATGGCATGTTGTTCATATCTTTATATTTATATTATTTAACAGGTTGAACTTTGTTTATGACATTATTGCCTGAATTCATTAGAGTAACTAAAAGATTACACTAAGTTACTATTTGTTTGTTTTTGTTTGTTTATTTATTTATTTATTTTTTGCAGAGGGCACGTGTGCTTGTGGGGATGGTAGGGAGTGGGAGAAAGAGAGAAAGCATGATTATGGTAATACCACCATCCCTTTTCCTTCATGTCTTCATCCTATCAGAATCTGGGCACACATGCCCATGTGCCCAGTGTGCTTTTCAAACCACCAGGACTGGGACTGAACCATAGTGGTCTATGTGGTATCTGGCTTCCAAAGCACAGAGCTAAATTGTGCTATAGGGCCAGCCCACTCTCATCTTAATATACTATACAGAAGAAAATACTTGTAAATCTTTAGGCATTAATAATTTCATAAATCAATGTAAACTTTAATGACCATAAATGTAGTAGTTTAGTCCACCCTAGATGGCTGTATTCTTATTATTGAGCATTTGATGTTTTAGAAAAGCAGTTGACTCTTTGAAAGCCTTTTATTGCTCCTTAATTATGCAACTAAACTCAACATTGGCCACAAAAATAGAACTTTACAGTTTATTATCTATTGCATCTGTTGACTAGAGGCTGTGTTAAACTTAGCACCTCCTTGAACTATGCTTTCAAACCACATTCTTCACCTACATCCCTCCTTGGTTATAGTTGACATTAGTCATTATCTGTTTCTGTTCATGATCTTCCAAGTCTCTGGATAACTTTCTCCTCAAATCAGCTCTTACCTTAGATTATTCTTTTTCTTCTTACCTTTTTCTTTAGTCTGTCTTCAGTGTCAATAATAATTATCCTAAACTCTTAAAGTCTCTAAAAATCAGGATCGAGTTATATAAACTTGGTCAAATCATGGCTCCCACAAAATAGAAAACATGTCTTGGTTATCTTCATAATTCTCTCCCAGGATCTAGCAGGTATTTTGTAGGCACATGGTATTCAAATAAAAGTTTAAGAGATATTTTTGCTATAGGGCATGTGCACTCACCAGAGAGACAGAAAGTGAGAAATTCCCCCACAGGGGGGATAGCCACACCACAATCCCTTCTCCTCCTTTCTCCTCTTGGGATTTTGGGCATGCATGCACATGTGCCCAGTGTGACTTTCAAGCCACCAAGTCTAGGACTCAAACCATGGCTGGCCATGTGGGAGTTCAGTGATGTAACCATTACATCATCTGCTGATTCCATATATTAAAATTAATTAATTTATAGTAAGAACTTCATAAATATTATTTAATGTATGACTATGTCGTGGTTGTGATAGTGAAAAGACTGACCTCTTTCATTTACAATATTTCAATTAAAAATTATTCATCAAATTCAAGAAGATATTTAAGTCTGTCCCATCTTTCAGCATAACATTATAAGCAACATGATTTGTTTTCTATTATTGCTCCTAAGAAATCAAAGGGAAATCTCTCCCACAGAGGAAGGGGTACTCCCCCATAAAATATAAATGGCTATACATAAGGCAGGTATCAGAATATAGCTTTAAGTTTTTAATAAAGCCTTAAGTTTGAGTTTGCTACATTTTTAGGATTTGCACACTTTAAATAAAATGCTAAATATGTTATTGTTTTGTTTTCTTCAGTAAGAGATGGCTATTTACATCTTTAAAAACAAAACTCTACCCCACTGAGAAATCTCTGGGAAGGTTAATGTTTTGTTGTTGTTTTGTTTGCTTGTTTGTTTTCTCTGTTAAGTTGGCTTTCAATACTTTGACTTCAGTATGTATTCTTGGTTTCAGATAGTATTTTGAGACTGTTTCTAGCATTCTTAGATTACTGCTGCTTTATTCATGATGTTTATCCTGTGTAATCAAGAGATGGCATTGCATGAAGCTACTTAAATTAATTCAAAGCTTCAACCTATACAGCCAGGCCCACTCGCAGTAGGGGGTGTATTGAACTCTGAGCTTACTGTCTCTGGGGCTCCAGCCTCTGTGATGAATGTAGTTGAAGATTTCCAGCTGGGAATGGCCACTGCCTGCCACTAATTCCTTGATTTACTAAATAACCACCTATTTGAAGCAGTTATTTGATTTTAGTTTTAGAATCCATTCAACCCACACGTCATTTTCTCCTGAGTATGAGTGTTTAAGCAAGAATAGTGGCAAGTGAGAGGGGATTTGGGTCATATATGAAGAGTCCAGAGTCCTTAAGGACCCTTTACCCAAAAGAATGCTTTGACTAGGGCTGGACTCATTTTATTCATGCCATCTTCCCTCTCTGAAGTCTATGTGGTTCTCATGTTGACTTTTAAATCAAAATTAGACTCCAGAAATTTTTACTTCCAAATAACTTGCCACTCCAACTGTCCTTTACCTGCATCACCCTTCCTGCATGAGCACCTGAACTCTGGCAGGTAAAACTGCCTCAAACAACTGCTCCCTCCTGAAGGGGAGGCTTCATACTTTATTCTTCTTAAGTAGCATGTCTCTGTCCTTCTTCTTGTCCTTCTCCTTTGGGTGGTGCACCTGAGGTATTAAGCCTTGAGATTTACATCCTCCTCTTTGCATGTAACTAAAATTATTTTTTTAATTTTATAAGTTCTTATTTAATTTTTATTATCTAGAAGGTGCAAGTGCTCAAAAGAGAGAGACAGAGAGATAAAGGGAAAATTAGAAATCATCCTGCCCAGTGGGGGATGGTCACACTGACATCCCTCCTCCTCCACTTACCCTTTTGAGACTTTAGACATATATACGCATGCACCTGGCCTTTTTCAAGCCACCAAGTCTGGGACTTGAACCATGTAGTCAGCTATATGGAATCTAGTTACCTTAATCACCATGCCACCAGCTGGCCCTGTAATATTTCTGATTTACATTTGATCATTGTACATCTTCCTAGTGTACATATATTTTTACAAAGCATGAAAGTAGTATGTGATAATCATATCAAGAATATTGCTAGAGTCATAAGCCTCAACAAAGAATACATTATATGTGCACCTTTGGTATTTATTCTACTAGTTTTTGTGCATTGCGTGTATATATACATGTATATACGTATAGGAGGGGGAGGGCTATCAGTGTGACTGTCCCCCACTGGGGAGGGTGTTTTCTCCTTTTCCCTTTCTCTCTCTGTCTCTCTCTGTTGAGCTCTTGTACCTTCTAGATAATAAAAATTAAATAAGAACTATTAAAATTAAAAAAATAAATTTTAGTTACATGCAAAGAAAAAGATGTAAGTCTCAATACATGTATATAGATGTGTGTGTGTATATATATATATGTGTATATATACACACACATACATATATAATATATATAAAACCTATGTATATATAATTGACAGTTTTCTTTGTTTATTTTCTATACTTCCAACCACTGTATATTATTACAACTTACCAAATGAATTTTCCCAGCATGAATACACTGTACAGTATTCCAGTTCAAGGTATTATCATACATGTTATCATCAACAGTTTTCCATTTTTGTGTCCCTTAAATGTTTTTCTTCTTTTTTCCCTTGATTCCCTTCCCTTTATTTTTTAACTCTGCTCTGTAACCTATTTATGTTGCTTACATGCATTCTTATGTCTGTTAATCATGTTTTCTGGGTCCCTCCAGGGGGAAAAACTTCAAAGCACTAGGTAGAGCAGAGATTTTTTTTCTCAATTATACGTATTATTTTATTTTAATTTCTTTTATACATTCAATCACTATACATCACTTAACTTGTGAAGTGAATTTTCCAACATGAATACATTTCACAGCAGTCCAATTGGAGATACTATACATGTTATCATCAACAAATAATAATCAATTTCTGTATTTTTTTAATTTCCAAGGGGAACATGCACATGAAAATGTTAATAAATTAGGGGCCAGCAAGTGGCATGGTGGTTAAGGGCGCTGGACTCCCACATGGCCGACCACGGTTCAAGTCTCGGACCTGGTGGCTTGCTTTCTCACTTCCTCTCTCTCTCTCTGTCTCTCTCTCTGATCAAACTGGAAAATAATAATAATAATAATAATAAAGTTAAATAAAGTAATTCTTTAAAAAAATGTTAATAAATTAAAGTAATACTTCCCATAGTTCAATGTGTTTATCAGAATAGCATGTAGTATCAGGAACAACATACAAGGGAACCTAAAGAAAGAAGATAGTAAATCTTGAAAAAGTACAAGAAATAAAACAAATCCTACTTATGAGAGACAGACACCCCTTAAATACACACACACACACACACACACACACACACACACACTCACAGCTCAGTCATGATAAGACAAAGACACATGAAGATTCAGGGGATATTGAAAATGGCAAGAAGAAGATAACAAAGACCATCATCTTTCATTGTGATCCTGTGTGGATTCTTTTGGTCCCAAGTTCTAGTGCATCTATTATCCAAAACTAAGAGGAAATAAGCCATCATTTCAAATAACAGTTAGACCTCACGTGTTTTACCCCCTCCTATGGCCTCCCATTGCTCTCAGGGTAAGACCTACAAGACTCTGAAGAGTCAACCCCATCTCCTTCACCATCTCTACCCCTGGTGTCCAGCTTCCAACCCTCAGGTCCCCTACAACCTCACAAATGCATACTTCCTCTGTCTGAAATGCTCTACTTATTGTCTAACTCAGCACCTTCTGTGAAATGATTCAAGATGCACAGGGTGGTTAAGATAGATCTTCCAACCTCAGGCAAGTGCAAGCCCTCAGGTTAGGATTCCACTTCTGGTGGTCTCTACTATGTGGTCCCCTTTAAGTCTTATGTAAGAGTTGGATCTGTCTTTGAACCTCATGGATCCGTTCCCAGTGGGTGTCTCCAGATGCTTGCTGATGAATTGAGCCTGCCTACATGCTAGGGAAAATTTTGAACTTTGTCTTTAATTCAGAACTAGTTTATTTCAAAGAATCATGAGTTGTAACAAACTCAAAGTCTTATTTCATACTTCAATGTAGTTTTCAAAGTTCACTAGCAAGTAAGAGGATCACAATATCGACAAGCTCTTAAAAAATACATGAAGCCTCCTGAGTACAAACCAAGAATGGTAATAGAATCTAAGTACATGGACTTCTGATATCAATCACATTATTTATGTAGGGTTTTTCCTAGTTGCTGTTGGGGAGTGAAGATTCATTTACCAAGAGAGATTCTTTTACAAGTTTTCGTTACCATGCTACAACATTAATATTAAACTAAAACAGTGTTAGATCCCGTCTACCCCTGGCATGGGTTGACTCCACACTCCCCTTTGGTAGCCAGCTCTTTAATGTTGATGTGTTGTTGCAAGTCCAATCTCTGTAGTTTTTATTGAAATTGCTCTAACTCAGGTAAAAATCATTTGTTTCTTACTTTTGCATCATTATCAAGTTTCATCTAAGCATAGACATCAAACCTTGTTAGAAATTGACAAAAATTCCTTTTTATGTGTCGTCAGAGGAGATTCAGGTCCCTAAGGAATGTGATTCATTTTCATTAGGCATGAATTGGGGAAAGCATATATGTGTTTTCACAGTTTTTAATAAAATTGCATAGGAAGAAGTCTATTGCAATGTTCTTTGGAATTTTTGAACCTCAGAAATGCATCAATTTTTCCACACTTGCACCCCAATTCCCAAGAGTTTTCCTAGGTGGAGTAACTTAGAGAAGAAGAAGAAGAAAGAAAAGAAGGAGAAGAAGAAGAGAAGAAAGCCAAATAAATACTTATGCATAAAAGTGCCCTTGGAAATTATCATGCTCCCTTCATTTCATAAGTGCAGCAAAACTCAAAAGTGTTACAAGACTACCAGGAGGTAGAAGCAGGACTTGAACATGGTGCTCTGAACTGTATTCCTGTTGTACTCAGGACCCACCCCATCAGTTTCATGCAGAGAAAGATTTTGGTTTTTGCCTACTGAGAACTGTTGCCTCAGACTCATCTTTTCCTTTCTTCTGTGAAGAACTGAGGCTATAACTCTTTGTAGACTCTAAGGCTAAGAGGAATGACTCTTTGGTTCTGATTGAATTAAATGTTTTACAAATAAAATTTAAGTGAAATAAGAGGCCAGCCAGGTGGTGTGATGGTTAAGTCAGCTGGATCCCACATGGCTGACTGCATGGTTCAAGTCCCAGACACAGAATCTTGAAAGACATGTTAGATGTGTGTGCATGCATGCCCAAGGTCACGCGAAGAGAATGGAAGAGACAGTATTGTAGTGCATTATCCCTCCTAGAGTGATGCTTCTCACTTTTCTTTCCTTTTTTTTTTTTTTTTTTTTTTTTTTGGAGAGGTTTTTGCTATAGGGCGCATGCGCTCGCCAGAAAGACAGAGAGAGACAGAGAGACAGAAAGGAGCAAGAAATCAATCCCCCAGGGGGGATGGCCATGCCGCAATCCCTTCTCCTCCATTTTCCTCTTCTCTCAGGATCTTGGGCATGCACGTACATGCGCTGGCCTGAGTTTAAGCCACCAGGTCCGGGACTCGAACCATGGTTGACTACCTGGGAGTCCAGCGACATAACCATTACACCAACTGATGGTCTCTCACTTTTCCTCTCTCTATCTCTCTGTCTCTCTAGCAAGCACACAAGCCCTATAGCAAATTAAAAACAAATAAGTAAAATGAAATAAGGATCTACTTGGAATTATGAATTCGGATCATTTAAATAGGTTTTCTCACAGAAGCACCATTAATATATGAGACAGGATAATTCTTCATGGTGAGCTGTCCTGTGCATTGTAGGATATTGAGCATCATTCCTGATCTCTGATCAATAGAAATCCTTTGTGACAACAAAAGGTATCTCTTGACATAGCCACATGGCCCCTGGGGAACAAAATCCCTTAGTGAAGAACCTCGATCTGGTCTTTGAACATCTCACCCTAGAGTGGTGCATGGCAAACAGCAAGAGGCACCATGTAAGAAGAGATTAATGGAATGCACATCCGTATAGACTTTCTGAATCGATTCATTCTTGTTCTGTTTCGGTATTGATTCTGTCTTCCTTTTTCCAAAGCTGGCATGCGTTCAGGCTTTGTATGTGAGTCTGAATATATTGAGAAAGTTCAGGAAGTTTTGCTTTCCTGGTGTTCAGCTAAAACAATGTAGGTTCAGTCCAGCAGTTTTCACACTGTCAGCCAACCATGGCATGTGTACACTCTTAGTGGAGGAGGCAGGCTTTGAGCGAATCTCTGCTGATAGATGTAAGGACTGCAGGAGGGATCCTAACTGTTTCAAAGCCAGAAGCAAAGAGGTGTTATGATACCAGTGTGCACAGTGGTTAGGGATAAATGGAGAAGTCAATGCTGACTTATTTAATCTGAATGCTCAGAAATATAAGTGGCACTGTAGGTCCCTAGAGAGCAGTGACAGGAGAATGAGAAATGAAGAATTATGTCAAATAATAGGGCATAACATTGCAATAAGGGCTCAATCATCCTCATCCCTCAAGGCAGGAATTAAAGCTTCTGCCTGGGCTGCCTCTGGCAGGGTGGTGATGGGTGCAGCTTAAGATCTGCTTTGGGCTGTGGAGAGGCAGATGATGTGAAACAAGTGTGTGTGCCTCAAATTGGGGCAGTGGAGGTCATTGTTTGGCACACACATTTTTTAAGCTCTGAAAGGATCGTTTTCTTCATGAGGAATATATATTTTCATTACAAGTACCTTTCTGATATCCTCTCTCCCAGCTCCTGTTTGCCACAGTCCCTGGTGATTCAGCTAACATGTTTCCTTTTTCCATCTGCTTATCTCTATTTGTGACTCTTCATCTTGAACTTTTATATCTCCATGGGTCTGTGTCCCATGTTTATTTCCATCTGCTTCTGTGTATGTGTGTGTGTGCGTGTGTGTTTGTGTGTGCATGTGTGTGCGTGTGTGTGCATGTGCGTGTGTTTGTGTGTGTGTGTTTGTGTGTGCATGTGTGTGCGTGTGTGTGCATGTGCGTGTGTTTGTGTGTGCGTGTGTGTTTGTGTGTGCACGTCCATCTCTCTAGTTTCCTCTCTCGTCTTCTCCCTCCTCCCCATGTCTCCCTCTGCTTTCCTCTCTTTTTCACAGCCCTGCCCCATCCCTAGCCATCTCATCTGATCTCAGTCTGCTCCAGCATCTGTCTCTAAACTCAGTTCCTCTAAGCTCTTCTTTCCACATCTCCTTTATCCCTCACCTTCACGGTACATCCCTGATACGAGGGACATCAGGCATAGGAGCAGAGCACAGCAGGGCTCATGATGTGTGAACTCGCAATTAGATCCACAGGAGAAATCCACCATTGTGGTGCTCACTGATAAAATGGTGCACTCCACAGACTAGGACCACACGGGACGTCCGGATTCAATTCTCAATTCAACCAATAGACTGGACACAGTGACACATGCCTTTAATTTCAGCAACTCAAGAAGCTGAGGTGGAAAGATCACAATGAGACCCTGTTTTTAAAAAAGCCAGTGGGTCATGTCACCAAGACCCCACAGGGACACAGTCCCTGTCACTATGTTTGCCCAGATTGGGAAGGAAACACCAGCCGGGTTTAGCTGGGAAGAAGCTAAATGAGCAGGCACAGGAGGCGTGGGAGCACAAGATCCACCCCCCTCCCTGTTTCCTGATGTGAGCCCCTGGGGATCTGCCAACAAGGCCCTTTTCTCTGACATTCCTCTTCCCCTTTTGTATGCTGCTTTTCCAGTCTGATTTTTTTTTTTTTGTCCCATCTCTGTTTCTCTCTCTCTTTCCTCTCTCTCTCTCTTTCATTTGTACCCTGGTTGCTGTCCTACATTCAGCTATGTCCTTATTTCTCTCCTGTCTTCATGCTTTACCCTTTCCCTTTGGCTTTGATTTCATGGAGGAAATTTTCAGCACAAGGGATTCAAAACTAGAAAGGAAAGGAGGGAGAAAGGGAGTGGAGAGAGAGAGGGAAAGAGAAAAAAATGTGGAGGAAGGTAAGCCAGAGGGAAGTGAAGAAGAAGAAGTGAGATAATAGAGTATGTAAATTATCACCAAAAATAGAAGTGAATCCCATTGCAGCTGGCTCTAGTGGAGACCAAGTGCTATGGCAGGGCTTTTGACTGTGCCAGTGTTTGTGATGATGATGATGACTTAACACACAAGGATGCCAAGAAGATATGTATCTGGTGGAGATGGGCACCATGACAGGGTGACTCTGGAGGTCAGAGAAAAAAGGATCCTGAGCTTCTCTTGGGTCCCTGCTCTCCTCAAGTGCAAGGGAGCCCTCAAGAGGGTGCTGGCTGATTTGTTATGGGGCATGTTGCTTCCTGGGCAGAGGTGGGCCAGCTGGGGAGGGCCAGACAGAGGAACCAAGAAGGAAGGCCCTGATCAAATGTGGAGACAGAAGCCTTAAAGAGAAATTATATTCTCTCTTGGGGAAGGCTATAGAAAAGCTAAGAGTGCAGATCCAGTGAGCAACTCCAGTCCCTTCCTGAGAGTATCTTTGGGGACCAGCTGGAGAGGCGTCTGCCTCCACAGGGAGCAGGAAAACTAGAGGATTGAATCTGGCTTGCCTTGTTCAAAAAGGAAGGATGGAGGATGAAAGCAACAGCCTCACCCCCAGAGGTGCTGCTCTGAGCTCAGAACACAGAGTAGAGGCACCATAAACCACAACCAGTGTTGCTGCCACTACTGACTGTTAAAAGCCCACTTTTCCTTGGCTGACAGGCTATTAGCGAATGGCAAAGGTGCTCACTGTGGCTTCATGAGAGAAAGCCCCCAGCCCACCACAACCAAGAAGAAAGAACATCTGTGTAAACTGCCTGGGGATGCCAGAATAATTTGCCACAAATGGGGTGGCTAGAAACAACACAAACTTGGACCAGCTCAGTAACATGGCAGTAGCACATTGTGCAAGTGATGTTGGATCCATGTGGGGGACTGTGGTTCAGTTCCCTGATTAACCCATACACACTGGGCGTGCATGCCCGCAATTCTGGCTGACTGGGAGAACTGAGAAGATGACAGTGGTGTGAGACCCTGTTGAAGGTGCTTCTCTCTTTATCTATCTCAATGATATACTAAAAAAAAATAATTAAAACAACACACATTTATTTACTCACAGTTATGGAAGCCAGAGTGAAGAACCAAGGCATCAACAGCTGTACCCTCTAAGAGTTCTAGGAAATCTTCCCTGTTCCAGCCTCAGCGGTTCCAGGTCTCCTTGGTTTGTGGCTGCACTACTTGAGTCTCTGCCACCATCTTTGCCAAGTCTTCTCCACTATACATCTCTGTATCTCAAATCTCCGTTGGTCTTACTTTAAAGGGCATGTGCCATTGATTTTAGGGTCCACCTTAAATGCAGGTCATCTCATCTCAAGATTCATGACTTTATTACATTTCTATAAACTCTTTTTCCAAATAAGGTCACAGCCACAGATTTGAGGAAGAGTACTTGAACATGGCTTTGGGGGACCACTAATCAACACACAGAAACTAGGGTGTGGAGATGAGTTCCTACCTCTCTCTTCTGGAAGACCTCCAGCCCATAACTTTAAAACCTGTCCTCTGTAAAGCTTTCACATGTGTCACCTAATATTATCTTTACCATAACCCTCCTTGATAGATTCTGCTGTGATTCCCATTTAATGTGTGGGGAAACTGTGCCCAGAGTGATATCCATCAGATAAAAGAAAGCAATGTCATCCCAATTTGTCTTCTTCATCTCCTTAGTTGGAGTCTATCATCAGTTTTAGTGAAACAAGCAGACGGGGTAAAAGAAGCAGGTGTCCCAGTGATCACCACACCCATCCTTCCCTTCACTTTTTTAGGGGCAATGCATTTGTCTTGGTGTGTGTAGGCATATTAAGAACATAGGGAATAGGTGGATGATTAGGGAATCTAGTTTCCCAACTGGCATTTAGACTGGCATATGATCTAGGATGTTAATAGACAGAAACTGCCTGTAGTAAACAAGCTCACCACCAACTGCTCTGGGGCTGTCTTCCACATAAGTGTGTGAATGATTGAGAGAGCTCATTTGCAGCATTCACACATTTGAAAGGGCTACTTTGGGTGCTAATCAGAAAACACACACGGCTAATTAGAGCATCGTACAACTTCATAAAGCTTTGTGTGGAAAACCAGATCAGGGTTCATGACATCTCTATACTTGTCAGACCTACAACAAGCAAGCTTAGATAACTCTTGTACATAAAGATGTAATGCTGAGCTACTTCCATTAGAGAGGATGTTCATTTCTCACCATCATTTTTCAGCTATCTGAACCCTCTTGATCTCTACATCTAAAGTAGGAACCCCTACAAGCAGGGTGCAAATAGCATGGGCTTTGTCTTCTGATTTAAAAAACATTTGTTCCGTTCAATCTAAGACCTGAGCATTCTGTAATTCAAATGGGACCAATGTGTGATTGCTTTGTAGGAGCTCAATAAGCCTTATACACTCCAAAGGGAGTTGCTGGGATGGAGACTTATCCCTGAATCTGTTACAACACATTACAAATATGTCAAGTGTTCAAGATTGAGTTGGGTCTCAGGAACAGCATGAGACATTCTTGACCTATATTTTTAAGTAACCTAGAGACAAATGTCTTCCACATTTTCTCAAACATTTAAGCAATATGATAAAAATAATATCAGCCATTTAAGTAAATAGAATAGCAAATTAGCATAACTTGGTTACTTAGGATTAAGGACAGATAAGCCCTTTCCGGAAATTGGATATGTAGAAATTCATAGATTTCAAAATTGTTCAACTAAGTTGTGTTGACTAACATACAAAATGTTCTTTGAGTTAAATATTCCTTTTTTTAAATCAACAACAGCACTATTCATATTTTCATATCTGTTTGCAAATAATTAACCGCTGATAGAGATTAGAGAATATATACACTATCATAAATGATGGTACCTTTTCAAAACCATAAGGTTTAACTTTTTAAAATTAACTACTTGCATTTTTCAGATGCAAAGCTAATACATACAGCAAAGGAGTCCTCTTTCAACATTAGGGTCTATGTTGCCATCATTGTCCTAATGCATCATTTTACCCAAACCCTTTTCACAAGAATACCAAATAGTGTTCTTTCTATAACAGTTTCAAGGCCAATTTATTGTCAAGTTATTTATTATTAGGCTTTCCTTTGACCCAGTTCATTGTATGAAGGCAACGTTGAATTAGAGTGCCTTTGATCTCAGTGAACCAGATCCAAAGTGTCTCTGGTGGTTTTAGTGAATTGTATGCTGTAATTCTTAATGAAATCATATAATTATTCATCATCACTTAATAGGATAAAGACTTCCTTAAAAAGCCAATGAGAAAATGCTAAGTAGATTTTTCAATCATAAATAACAAGTGGCATGACAATGTAATGCAAGGACATGGAAAAACTTGGTAAACTTCCCAAGAATCAGGTCATTGCTCCTCTTGTCCTGGGGAGAAAAATATTTTTTAAAGTAATAACATTTTGAAAATGTTTATGCCTGTTTAAATTGTAGAAAACTCATTTTTCAGTGTCTTAGTTTTACTTATTTTTCATTCTCTTCTACCCTTGAGTAGTCCTTTGGTCCTATTTAACTATTTCCTTTCAGTGGATAAACTTGAACATTTAAATCTAAATTATCAGATTTAAATCACTGCCTAAACACACTCCAATTACTTTGTTGGCACATCAGACAACTAATGGCAGCCCTTGCTAGGCTCATATGGTCTTGTGATTTCTGTACTCCTACCCCTACCCCCGCCTTCAGAGCTCTAGGGCCTAGGAAGCTGTATGAGGAAGGCTTAACAACTACTGCAAGTTTATAGGGAAATAAAGAAAGTAAACCAAGAAACAGGAATCGTCAGTTTTTTATTTGGTTTTGGTTTTTGCCATAGGGTGTATGTACCGGTCAGAGAAAGACAGTGAAAAGGAAAGTAAGAAATCACCTTCCCAGGGGAGATGTCCACACTGCAATCCCTTTTCCGCCATTCACACATGCACACATACCCAGTGTGATTTTAAAGCTGGGTCCAGGACTCAAACCACAGGCAGCCATGTGGAAGTCCAGTACCTTAACCATCTGCTGGCCCCAGATTTGTCAGTTATTGTAGATTCAGGAAGTGAGAGATAAGTTGTGTTCATAAAAATGCCCACTAGGTATCTCCTCTTGGACATCCTCCAACCATATCTAACTTGAAATGTCTGAAATCAAATCCATCTTTTCCCACCAAAATATAATCTTTCTTCTATATAAGGGTATTTCAAAAAGTTCATGGAAAAATGATAAGTATGAGTTTATCTTCAAATTCATGGATAATTTTTTTCATAATATACTTTTCTCCGCAAACTTTTCAAAGACCCCTTCATGTATTCTTTCATAGTTAATAGTTCCACAGTCTGCCCAGGCTTCTGAGCTAACAGCTGGTGGGGGGAGCAGGGGAGGTCAGGTCATCCCTGCTCCCTCTTTCTTTTTTACCACTGCTGCTTGTCAATGATTCTGAAGTCATCTTCTTTGGGCCCCCTTCATATCTCACCATTTCATTTCATTTCATCTCTTCAATCCTATAGCTGCCCCTTGAGCTCACACTAGCATCATGTCTCTTTCACTCTCTTTCACATACATATCCTCCTACTGTCTCTTGCCTCCAGGATTGTACATATACAGCCCATCCTCTAGCCAGAGCTTCTTATGTGGTATGTCAGAAGTTACAGATGTATCAAAGTGGTGAGGCCCTCAGGGCCAGGAGTTCACCCTAGCATACTGAAGAAATGTCCTTTGTCCATGTACACCTCAAAGTAATAAAAGTGGGAAGAACTGAGCTACAGAATGAACATTGTCTGTACTGAAACAGTGGAAACCCAGACCCATGGTCAGCCTAGTTCAAGCCGGGTATGTAGGTTGCCAAGTGCATCTAGTGGCTGAGTCCTAATTACACTGCATTGCAGGGAACTGATGGGATATATGAAAGACTTAACCAGGGTCATGAGGGTGGGAATGAAAGGAGCTAAGAAATATTTGGCACTTAACCTGGAGCAGAAGGACTCTTGGAGTTTCAACCATTGATGTGGGGGAGGATGTTGATATCATTAAATAAGATTGTGCAAATAGGAGAAGTAGCATTTGAGGGAAAGGCTGGGAGTGAGGGCTAGCCTTCATAAACTGGGTTTGTAGGCTGTATCATTTAACATTCAGGAGGGACATTCATTTTGCAGAGCAAAGCATCTGAAATTCAAGCCTACGGCTCAGGAGAGAGAAAGAAACAGGAAGGATATCTGTAAGAGCTATTTATAAAGAGATGACACAGCAGCTCTAAGTCTTCCAAAAGAAATTGGTAAGAACAGGCCACTGGGCAAACTCTATTTAAGGGATGCTTGGAGAAGGAGATCCAGGAAAGGAGAGAGAGAGAAAGTGACAGATGCAGGAAGGTCTTGGAGGCCACAGTGGCAGCTGGAATTCCCAGAATAAAATAACAACAGCATCCAGTGTCATAGTAATACAGGTAGGATGAAGGCCAAGAAAAAAACCATAGAGCTTGGCCTCTAAGGTGATAGTTGACTTCAAAAGAACTGTTTCAGCTATGATGGTGATACCATCTAGATTCATTAAGGTTTCCAAGAAATTTTTTTTCCAAGAATTTTTTTTTTCGGGGAAATTCTTGTCAAGAATAAAGGAACAGGAGCAGGAAGAAAGAGTCCAGGGATGATGATCTGCATCATCATTCATTGTGAGAAGAGAAAAGGAAAAAAGGATTAGGGAAGAAGAGCAACCTCAGGTTGCAATACATTTCAGAGGGCTGCAACCAGGTTGATGGAGAATTTGCGAACAAAATTTGTCTGTTAGGGAAATCCTGCATTGGGCAGAAATGGTCATCAGGAAAATGCATTAGAAACATAAATGGTCTGTTCTAAGCTGTTCTTATTGCTATACACAGCAGAGCTGAAACAGAGGAGACACAAGGAGTTTAGTCAGTAGCCACGGCTTGGTAAGGAGGCCATGTGCTGTGGAGTTTTGATCTGACATTATCAAAGCAACCTGTAACTAAGTAACTGGCCAAGGTTACACAGTTTTAAAGGGTTGCTGAGACGAGACACAGCTCTCTGTTATTCTTTCCTTGGCATATCTGGCCCTCTCCTCAAATCCCATGGTCTCCCAGAACTTCCCATTGTGATACGCATGTAGTTAGTTGACACCAATCACATAGGTAGGTCTATCCCAGTTTGTATCCAGTGGACGCTGTCGCCTTTGATGTATGCTTTCCTTTAGGTTGTGTTTCAAAGGATCTTGTTACCTCTATTTCTTGATTCAAGTATGACACTGAAGAGCTGACATTAAAGTACCATAGAGAAGCTAGCTCTTTGGGCCCAAGCAGGAGGTATGAAGATGATTCCATCTGCCTTTGTGATGAACTCTAATGAGATGTCTTGAAAAACATACCCATGCTGGTAACCAGCAGTTAGCGTAATGGCTATGTCGCTGGACTCCCACATAGTCAACCGTGGTTCACGTCCCGGACCCGGTGGCTTAAAACTCACGCCGGGCGCATGTGCGTGCGTGCCCAAGATCCCGAGAGGAGAATGGAGGAGAAGGGATTGCGGCATGACCATCTCCCCTGGGGGGTGATTTCTCGCTTTCTGTCTCTATGTCTCTCTCTGTCTGTCTGGCAAGCGCACGCGCCCTATAGCGAAAACCTCTCAAAAAAAAAAAAAAAAAAAAAAAAAAAAAACATACCCATGCACAGTGACTTATACACCTCTAAACCCTGACTGGCCCACCACGTGCACACAAAGGAATTCTATATGTGTTTGCCAAATGACAGAACCAACTAACTGCTCTATGTTTGTTTCCAGGTGACCTCATACATTTGCCTCCATACCTTAGAATGGACTTTTTGTTAAACCGAGGTGGTCCAGGCACCAGCAGGGACCTGAGTTTAGGACAAGCCTGCTTGGAACCTCAGAAAAGCCGGACCCTGAAGCGCCCCACGGTCCTTGAGCCCATCCCGATGGAGGCCTCCTCCTCCACCTCCTCCACGAGAGAAGGACAGTCGTGGCAGGCAGGGGCCGTGGCCACATTACCTCAGCGAGAAGGGGCCGAGCTGGGACAGGCAGCTAAAATGAGCAGCTCCCAAGAATCACTGCTCGACTCTCGGGGCCATTTGAAAGGAAATAATCCCTACGCAAAATCTTACACCCTGGTATAACAAACAGCATGACTGGACAGCGGTTGTAAATACAATTTAAACAATTCAATCAAAGCTACCTTTTTTTTACGGAATTCCAATATTTATAATTAAAGAAAATTGCCAAAATATATTAAAAAAAAGAAAAAATACTGAAACCACAGACAGTGCAAAGACTCTCCTGCTTTTTTTCTGTCTGAGTGTGAGCTCCATCCGCCTGGGCATCTGATTTTTTGGGAAAGAAGTCCAGTTTTATGATCTTCACAGGCTATTGCATTTTTACTGATTTTCTACAAAGTGCATGGGGAACTAATTAAACCTTCTGACTGGAAGTTCTATCACACAAGAGTCAAGAAAGAAAACAGGGGGGGAAATTAGCCTATTTGTGAATTTAAAAAAAAACCTTCATTTGGGGGCAGGGGAAAACTTTAGTCACGTTTGCACAACTTCCTTTCCCATTAGAAACTGGGTCCTCAATTTGATCTTCTTCTGTTGTTAATTAGGATGAGTGCCGTCAGTGAGGGGTGGGGGGAATCAATTTGGTTTTCTTTTTTGTTTATTTTTTAATTTAATGAGACACTCTTTGCATTTTGTCTAAGCGAAATAAAAAAGAAAAGGTCGTCTGCCTTTATTTCGATGTCTGCTTCTCTTGTCTCCTAATGATTGCTTGGTCTTCTTTTCTACTGATACTTGTGTTTACAAACACTAGGAATGGATCCAAAACCCGATTTAATAAACCAGAGAAGATACTAATGCCCTAGACACCTCAGGAATTGCTGGAAAAGAAGGTGTCACTTCTGTTCTCGAGCTGAAAGAGACAAAATGCCACCTGGAAATGAGGGTCTGGCCCCAGTATTTCAAGCTCCTCATAAGGCTGTGCTCTTTGCCCGCCCATGGAAACTGACTCTCTAGCTAGACTAGAGAGTATGGCCCAGAGTCAAATCTGGCCTACTGCTATTCTGTGAATAAAGTTTAATTGGAACAAGGGCACATGCACCATTTACATTTTGTCTGTCTGCATTCAGGATGCCGTGGCCAAATGAAGCAATAGCAACAGACACAGTATAGCCCACAAAGCCTACAATAGTTCCCATCTAGTCTTTCCAGGGAAAGTTTGCCAACCCCTACTCTAGACTCCCAAGTCTATCCCAGCTTACATGAGAAAGGAAAAGAAGCACATGTCTTCTTCCATGACCTGTCCTATCTCCACAGTGACTGCTCTCCACATTTGTATGTGTACCACCTTCATGTGTGCTGCCTCCAATCTACTCTCTACCCAGAGGAAACTTAGTCAGCAGTGAGCTTCCTCTGAAATCTAAGTTTTTATTTTCCTTTCTCTAAGTTTAGATTATTTATCATGTGGCTCATCCTAACAAGGACTTTTATCCTGTGATCCTTTACAATGTTCTTTTGAAGGAGTATGCAGTTTACCCGTGGCACCAACACACCCTCTCCTCCAGACTCTCTACCCTAAAAGGGAAGAATAACTGGGTCTCCGTGTCAGAGTTTGGCATTGACCAGAAAACTTGATCCAATGCCCAGGGCTGCTCAGTCTCCCAGGTAACAAACTACACAAGTACCTTTCTCTCTTTGAAAATCTTCCACAGGCTCCCTCCCGTGTAGACCTTATGGAATACTGTGATTATTACTATCTCAGAACATGTTCAGTAATTTTTTTCTTTCCCTTCCTGCATTCCTCTCTCTCCCTTTTGCTCTTTCTTTTTTTTTTTTTTTTTTTTTTTTTTTTTTTTTTTTTTTTTTTTTTTTTTTTTTTTTTTTTTCATCCTTCCTTCCATTTATTTTCCAGAAGGCCATTTGCCTGCAGAGTGGGCCAGGACTATGTCAAGACCACCAGCTGGCTAGGACATTGAGTAACTGACTTAAATGTAAGGTGTGCATTTTATCTTTCTTTACATGGTTTCAGAATTTAATTTGTGTTGGCAGCTTCTAGTTTACATCTTTGCAGACTGATCTTTTATGCAAAAGAAATGAAGGGCTACTTTCTGGAGGGGGAGGCCTTAAGCTCTATCATTCATCAATCTGAAATGTCTATTTTCCCCCAACTTAAAAGTTGACCTTTTTTTTTTTTTTTTTGTGGAGAGGTTTTTGCTATAGGGCGCGTGCGCTCGCCAGACAGAGAGAGACAGAGAGACAGAAAGCGAGAAATCACCCCCCAGGGGGGATGGTCACACCGCAATCCCTTCTCCTCCATTCTCCTCTTGGGATCTTGGGCACGCACGCACACGTGCCCGGTGTGAGTTCTAAGCCACCAGGTCCGGGACGTGAACCATGGTTGACTATGTGGGAGTCCAGCGACATAGCCATTACGCTAACTGCTGGTTCCCAAAAAGTTTTTTTCTTGAACAAAAATTAAAAATTCTTTATCTTGTCCTCTAGGATGGATTGCTTCAAAGACTTCTGACTTAAAAATATGTGTTAAAATAAAAATTGAACATACAAGCAATCTATTAAAGAGTTATCTACTTAGACAATAGTTATTAGGTCAATGGATAGGTTTCTCCCTTAAGATCAATCTGACTAGCAGTCTAAGAAATGGCCACCTTCTGAAGTGAGCAAGGTCTCTCTTAAGATAGCCAGTGAGTCACCAGTACTCATCCCACCTATAGAAGACTTGGAGCCTCCATTTAATTCACAGGTCTCCCTGACTATATCCACCATGACTACCATGAAGATAAGAGGGTGGAAAAGCTGAAGTGGCTAGAGATGGAACTGTAAGTGACATGGAACTGGTCAGGAGTTGGACTAGTTAAACCTTAATATCATCCCTCACCTTTGTACCTTACTAGAGAGACTCCTGATTCTATCTTAAAGATAACACTGTTACTTATAATTGTTCTCATACAAAGCAGTAGCTTGCCACCCAATTAAGATCCTTCTTACTTGGTGCTATGATCCCTGAGTCACCAATATGCTAAAGGTCTGCGGAATTGTTGAGACAATGACGAAGGCCTTCCAGAGAGGCTCAGAAACTCTGTAAATCAATCTCCAGCAATGGAGCTTGGCCTCCTATAACTAGTTTGTTATAGGCCACCTACCCCAGAAAGGCTGAAAGGAATCTAACAGTATGTTCATGTTTTAAAAGCCCTCTTTTAACTTCTTGAAGAATGTGGCTGAGAGAGTGTCTCAGCTTCCTGAAGAGTTCCTGAGAAGACTAAATATCAACACTCTCATATCCAAGGCTCTTGAGCCCCACATTGCCTCTCTATCCACTGGTTCAAAATGACCCATCAAATACAGAGGCAGAGAAGTAAGGAGTGAAGGAAATGTTTTCTGCAGGTCTTGATAACTAAGCTGTTACAACCCCTAACGAGAGACTTAAATCAGGAAGGAATCTTCAGACCAGCCCCAAAACGGTGTCTGTTTGCTGCCATGTTTATTCACTTGAGAAGACTTGTGATTGTAGAGCCCTTGAGAGCCTAAAAAACATCTGACCCTGATGAGCCTGGGCTACAGTAGGGTTAAATGGCATCTATGGACAGGATTGTAACTGAGCCTCTCACTGCCTCCCTCCGCTAAAGATGGGATGGTCCTTAGCCTAACTGGGTCATTCAAGTGTGATCAAATATAAGTGCTGGAAATAACTGATGGAAGATAAACCTCCATGGGTCTCTTGCATTTGTGTATGTCTTCAAAGCAGAGACCTGGGTGGCTTCTGTTCAGCACTGGTTTTTCAAGGATGCTTACATAACAAATAGCCTTGAAAGCTAGAGGTAGTGTCTCCCTGCTGGGCAAAAGGCAGATTTGTTTGCTCACCAGGATAATAAAAACAGTCTTCTCCTGAGATAAAGTTTGGGTAGGTTTTCTAGTAGCCCCATTTAAAAGTTTTGGGTTTCCTCAGCATGAGACACAGGCAGTCTGGTTTCACGCCCTCATTAGTCTCATAGTATCTGAGTTGTCTGGGGCAGGCACCCTATTTCCTTCCATCTGCAGTCCAGTTTCATCTTCTCAATGAGACATTCCCTGAACATTCTGTTTAATTCCACACCCCAGCCCTTCCCAACATTCCTGCTCCCCTCTATCTGCTCCAGTTCTTTGTCCATATACTTACTAGCTCCTAATTTATTATGGAATTTACTTCTGTATTATGGCTATCGTTATTACTTGTCTTCTCTCACTAAAATACCAGCTCCACAAAGAAAACTTTCTGCTGCGTTTACTTATGTCTCCAGTTCTTAGAACAGTGTCCAGCAGATAGTAGGCATACTATAAAGATTTGTTGAATGGAAAAAACAGTTTGGGTTTTACACTCCTCAGCTGTGACTTAAATCTGCTGCATGCACAGAATCTACCTGGGCTTCTCTGCATCACCTGTGGGCCTCAGGGGACAAAGGAGTGGATGGGAACATGGATCTCATGCTAATTGCTATGCCATGAGTAATAGCATCCTCAGTCTCCGACTTAGAAGTCCTGTGTCTTCTATCAATATCCACAAAACTGTGGCCAACCAACTTGTTAACTTTCAAGCGTAGTAAAATATCTCAGACTCTCTGTAGATCCTAAAATAACACACTAGTTATGGGGAATGAAGCAGCTGACGCCTTCACTTTCCAGAGGGACTAGTTTTAGCTTAGACTTAATAAGTGTGATCTGTTCAGTTAAGAATTTTTTGCAATTTTCTGGGAATGTTATTGTTTTTATTTAACCTTTCTCAATATCTAACTTTAAGAAAGAAAGAAAAATTTTAAAACTTGGAAAATGTGACTGAATTTTTGGTAGGGGACACCTTTTTCATCTCTCTAGATAAGCTTGGCAAAGCCAGGAAGCCTCCATGTCCCAGAACTTTAAAACCAACTATAATAAGAAAAGACAATGTTTATTGTCTTTAATATTGTTATATCTCCCTAGAGAGAACTATGTCCTGCCTCAAGGAAATAATCCTTCCATGAAGGAAAAAACCATCCAAGACATATGTTCACATGTGTGTTGGGTGGGGCAGGTGCTTAGAATGGTGCTTAGAGCCAGCGAGTTCTGTGCTAGATTGCCAGCAAGGTGCATTACCAAGTGCACCTTGGCATTCCAATCAGAAGAAAGGTAGTATTTCCAACCATGTCATATGTGGATACAAAGGTTATACCCTCAGAGTTTACTCAAAGTTTGCCTTGATCTCTCATCTGAGCCACCGCTAACAACTGAGTTCCTCACTAAATAGAGGGGACCTACTTTTGCTACTTTATGGAGAAATATTTTAGCAGTCTATTAGAAATATTTTAGCAGTATGCTTTCTGTTTCTAGAACCAAAACTGTAAGAGTCTTATATAGGTGCAACTTCTGACATGGTGCAATAACAGTGTAGTATCTGACCTAGGATTCAACCCCTAGAAGTGATTTTGTGAAAAGCATGACCTTTGCCTTGAGGAGTAGTACAATCCTCAGGCAATCATTACCCACAATTGGGGGAAAAAAATGGCAAGTCCAATGTGCCCCCCACCCCCAGCATGCTAACAGCTTTCTTACATCCACTCCTCCCCACCCACCCAAGGTAAGAGGTGTCACTGCCATGACTCAATAAAGTGACTGATGACAACCCCAAGAGATACACTCCACACACGAAAGCAAAGCACCATAAGGGAAAGACAACATGAGAACTGACATTGTTTTGATGCATTATTAACCCTATTCTTACACAGTCATATGACAAGAGAACACTCCTTTCTTGTAAAACATTAATGTATCTTCTTTAGGTGATTTTCTTTAAAGCTCTTTCATGGGTCTCAAGTTAGTGGATGTCATTCTGTCCACTCAATGTAGCAACAGTTAACCATCAACATCAAGGTGCCAACATTTCCAATAAGGGGAACAATAGTTCTTCACAGGTCAGCGGTGGTTTAGTTGTTAAAGCACTGGATCCCACCTGGCCAACTCTGTAGTTCAAGTCTTAAACCCAGCAGTTTGAAAATTATGTCAGACACATGTGCATACGTGCTCAAAGTCTGGAGAAGAAAAGGGAAGAGAAGTGATTGTGGTATGGCCATCCCCACTGGGGAAGAGATTCCTCACTTTTCCTCTCTCTGTGTCTTTCCAGCAAGCACACACACCCTATGGCAACAACCAAAAAAATTATTTTCATGGAGCCAAGAGTAATTCTGCTGCTTCTAGAGCATGTGGGAATTGTGCATCCTCATTGCTATAGAACAAACTGGAAAATCCTCTAGTGTTCACCCCATCAAACACCATTCTCAGAATCATGTCAGTTTACCTGCTTCATATGTCCATTTTGCAGGATATAAAAATTATGTGTGCTTAATCACAGGGTTAGGGGTTAGCAAAGCATGCGGTAAAATAGTACAAATGCTGCTCTGAGAGGTTCAATTCATACCGACTCCTCCAGTGACTCACCTCAAGATCTCATAAAAGTTCATCTGGTTGGTTATCTGAAGACAGACCTGACTAAACCAGGTCTATAAAGCCCTTCTGGCTCAGGGATATGACCTGTTTCAGTATCAATCTTGCTGAATAAATATGTGAGCCTTTGGAAAGTGTATGGGGCGGGGTCAAGGGCTGCATTTCATTCTTTTTGGGTTTTTTTTTTTTTTTTTTTTTTTTTTTTTTTTTTTTTTTTTTGTACTCAGCACACTAAGCTTTGAGGGCTGAGAATCAGTCCAAATTGGTAAATCTTAAAAAGGATGTCTCTGAAATACATGTAGATGTGCAGATGTGTCATGGAATGTAAAACAATGCTCTAAATGTCTATTACCCCAGTGTTTAAGGGAAGTTTTATTCTTTTTAATAAACTCTTAAACTCAGCCAATTGTTGTGTGTTCACTCTTTATTCTGCGGGGGAGAGAAAGATAAAGAAATTACCTAATTAGTGGACTTCAAGTACTAGATGGCAGTTTTACTAGTATTGCATAAAATCTCACATGCTGGTATTGAAAGATTGACCTTCCCTCAGGCACTTCTAAATAAAAACTTCTCTTTAGGTAGGGTTCCACCTGATTATCACATTTAGCAGCTTTCCAAGTGTGTACTGGAGTCCTTTCTATGACAGTCAGCAGAAAAGTGGTTTGTTGTTGTTGTTTGTTGTTGTATCATTCATTAGTAAATAGGCTTGTGGTCTGTCCATGGTGGGCAGTGCTGATCACTCCCATTTACCCAAGCTGCTGTTCCCGCTGTAGCATACTGGGCCAGTAGACACCATATCACTCATCTATAGAGACAGGAACCAGATGACCAGAGCTGAGCTGCATTCTACAGACAATGGAGACTCAGGTGAGACTGGCACATCTGACACCAACCCAGTTCCACATGGATCAAGCTCATTCTTCAAGATGGTCCCCAAACTCACATCCCATCTCTTTCCCACACTCTCAGCAGACACACAAAAGTTAATGGCCACTAAAGATGTGTGTCTTCCCTTTTGTGCACCCACTCCCAGATTTCTCTGAGCCTACACCTTTCCTGATTCTCACCCTGCCTGGATAATAGGAGAAGTACCCTCCTATCCACAGCTCATCTCTCCATTTGTCCTCTGGATCCCAACCTCTCCCAACTTTATGAGATACTCATTCTTTTCTTGTGTAAATATATTCAAGTCTTTCTCATCAAGAAAAAAGAGGTCTACCTCCTTCCTCTTTACTCATTATGGGCACTCCCTTGGCTAAATCCTGTCACCTTTAGACAACCCCCATTCTGATCAACCTCTTTGCAGCACTGGACAAATTGTCTTCTTAGTCTCAGGTTCTTTTGCTCCTTGGATTAGTTCTTCTCAATTTAATTAACAGGGTCTCATTTAAAAAAATTATTTCTTATTTGTGTGTTCTCGTGGTTCAACCCTCATTCCTGTGCATTTCTCACTCTGGGAAATTTTTGTATCCCACCAACAATCATAGCTTTACTTACTATCTACATTCATATTAATCCTAAATTTGTATCTCTAGATTGAGCATATGCCTTGAATTCCCTACCCACATCCAACAGCTTCCTGGGCACTTTCACTTAGCTGTACCATGAGAACCTCAAAACCAATCTAGGCAACCATGATGAGCATATATGACTCTTCTGCTCTTGAGTTCCCTCTTCTTGAATTCCTATTATAATGGCTTTACCAACCCATACAGAATTCTCTATCATACCCAAATTCACTCACCATGTCTCATTCTCTGACTTTTTTCCTCTGCTTTGAATCTCTACAACTGCTCTGATTAATGTTTTTCTTCACATGCATTGCTGTAGTGACTTCCTGAAATAGGTCTTACTTTCTCTAATACAATATTACACATTTTAATATCTCATTCTCTATACTAGTGCTATGTTAGTTTTTCTAGTTTACAGGTATCATTGAATCATTCATTCTTTAGTATCAATAGTGAGTTTCCATTGCCTTATGTAGAAAAACAAAACTCTTTGGTGTGCCAAATAAGGCCATTCATGATCTGGCTCTTATCTAGTCTATTTTGTCTGGACTACTACCTCATCTCTATCAACACCACTTTATGCTCTATTTCTCTCTCTCTCTCTCTCTCTTCCTCTCTCTCTCTCTCTATCTCCCCCCCTCCCCCCCCTCATACACATAAACACACACACGTACGTGCACACTCAATATCTCACACATACATGCACACATGCACACCACACACTCAATGTTTATGTCAGTCTTCAACACTTGTGTGGATTTTCTTGCCCTCATGACTACACATACTAGTTTCTCTACCTGAGACGTTATACCCTAACCATTGTCTGAATAATCTTCACCCACCTTTCTGAGCTCAGTTCAGAAGTTACTGTCTATGAAGTACTTGTCCCTTCTCCTTTATCCACCTTAGGCCTGGAAAAGAGACGTTGGCTCAATGTCTATGGAATCAGCTACCTTTGCCTCTGTTATGGCACCTATTTTTCTGAATTGTAACAATTTGCTTCAAATCTGCCTCTCTTTCACAGTGTATGAGCTTCATGCAAGCAGGGACCAGGTCTGTAGCAGACACTGTACTCACTTTGCTCACATCTCCTCAGACTTTTTGCACCCATCCTATGGCCCTACATGCCTGTGCTTTTAAAAGAGTACACATGTGAATTTTGGAGGAAGAATTTCTTGGGATGCCAGACCCACTTGTCTACAGAGAGAATGTTCCTGGAAGTTTAGTTTATGTTCATGGAATTGTATCCCTGAGTAAGCAGACCTTAGCCAGTGACTGATTGGTGCAGATGTGTAGAATCCAAGCTCCCTTGCCCAATAGCAAGACAAACTCTTAGATGTAACTTATTTTTCAGTTATCTCTACATGATAGTCATAGCCAGAGACTTTGCCTGAAATAATACCTTTGTTTGGTATCTTCCTTCTTATATTAGTCTGTTCTGCAGCAAGAACAAAAAAATACCTGAAACTGGGTGATCAGTAAGAACAGAGATTTACTCAGTTCACCATTTGGAGACCCAAAGCCCATAATCCAACTGCTGATGGGGGTCTTGCAAGGTCCCAGGGGATCAAGAGGGTGAATACAGAGCAGAACAGTTATCCTTAAGTCCCTCTGTTCTGGTTTCCTTTCCTCTCTTTATATACCCACCAGTTCCCAATCAAAGAAGCCCTGCCCTGACAAACCTTAATCACTCCCAAAGGCCCCCTATTCAACATCATGAAGGTAGTACATTTTCTCTTAACACTTTCAAAATACAATCAAGTTACAACAGGACATGTGAAATTTTGGAGGACATTCAAACCATAGCACTTCTTCTCTGGCCTGGAACGTGTAATAATCCATTGTAATCAGAATTAACATATGCATTCTGCCTTTCCTGATGACACTGTATAGGCCCACACACCTGAGGGCTCATGGAGTGACAGATGTACTAACATGTATATAAAGTACTGTCTCAAACCTATGGACCCACCTATGACAAAGAAAAGTGTGACAGTGGGTGCATGCCAATAGGCTCATTTGGTCCTACTACATCCGCATGCTATCAAAGAGCATTTTAATGGCCTCTTGAAAATGTAGCTAAAACACTAGATTAGAGATGAGATCCTGTAAGTTTGAGGTACTGTACTTCAAGATGCAGTCTATATCTTATACCAACAACCATTATAATCATAGAATACACAGATCCAGAAACACAAGTTTGGAAGTGGGAGTGACCTTACATATTATCACTCCCAGTGACTCCTAGGACAATTTATGATTTCATCTCCACCACTTTAAGTTCTGTGAGTCAAGAGGCCCCAGGTGCTGGAGGAGAGATATTTCCACCAGGAGACATGGTAAGACATATTAAACTGAAAACTACAGTCGTCCTTGGTGATTTGGGGCTCTTTATAACAACATATCAGCAGACAAAGTTGTTGCCATACTGACTTTGGTCATCATGAGCAGGTTTGGTTTCCATAAAATGGATACAGAAAAGAATATGTTTGACACTCAAGTGACTCATTAGAATATTTCTTGGTGCACCCATGCAATTTTTACCTCTATGTGGACATGTACAGACACAATATTTATCAGTGTATGAACAAATAACTGCAATTATTGCCTTAGATGGGCATGATGACCAGGAGTTTCAGCCTCTTAGGTTAAGAGCTTAGTGACCTTACTAAACAAGCCACTGAGATCAGCAAAATGCACTCCAGTGGTTAAGGTAATCCATAATGAGTGACCAGGAAAAGAGATGACGAATATGAGATACTGTGTTTGGACCAAATGCAGAAACAAGGGTTATATATTACCCCACTCTCCTCTTATAATATTTTCTACAAAAATTAAAATTAACCACAATCTGTGGCTAACAGGTCATGATTAAGGCACTGGATTCTCCCACATGACTGACTGCAGTTTGAGTCCCTGACCTGGCAGCTTGCTTTCTCACTTTCTCACTCTCTGGTCAAATTAAAAATAATAATAATAAATTTAAAAAATAATTCTTAAAATAAAAAAAAAAAATTTAACACAATCTTGACCAAGCCAAGGCAGTATGGGGTAAATTTAATGTGAAAAGAGAGTGCATCTAAGCAGAGCAAGGGGTGGACTGTAATGAATCCTCAATCCCTCAAATTCCTTTTCACTCTTTTTGTGTGTCCATATCTCAGATTCTGTGTGCTTTTCCTCTGATGGCAGCACCTATAAGCTTCTTAAGTGGACTTTCCTTGAGCTAATATGATTGTATTTTCTACAACGCATAAAATCAAAACACTTAGAAGTTGACAGACCTCTGGAGAGATCTTAGTCACTGATGAACAGGTACTACAGTATTGAAGTCCAGTTCCTCTCCCTTTAGATGGAATAAAATTTAAGCCAAAATTTATGCTCCAGGACTCCATGCAGCATGATCCTGACACTAGGACTTTGTCAGACATACATCTGTGCTTCTTCCTTTTTCAACCTTTCTTCTCTTACTCACTTTCTGGTTTCCCCTGGTAGCACTTTAATAAATCACTTACATATAAATTTGTATCTAAAGTTCTATTTCTGGGAAGCTCTACCCTAATGGATATTAGTATTCTTCATTCTATCTCCAAATCTATTCTGGTGCCTAATAAGTATTAAATGTTCACTTAATATTTGATGGTAAATAAATAAAGTAAGTGAATCAATGGATGAGTAATAGTGAGAAGCATTGCAGACGTTAATACTGCTTTTTTAAAAACGAGTTTTCATCTATTGTTTTTATTTCTTCCATGTGCAAAAGAGACAAAGCAAGAGAAGACAAAGACAGAAAGAGACAGTCTCCCCCTACAGGGTTGTCTGCACCCAGCTTCAGCTAGCTCTGGATCATGCGTACACACACACACACAACATGTTCAGAGTGGTCTACAGGTGTGTACCTGGAACCTTCCTTTGTGGCTCAGCCTCTCAGAGCATTGCATTACCACTGCACAACCATCTGGCCACCAGTACTACCTTTCTTATTCTCACCAATTAAGATTTCTCTGGGGAGATACTTACTGAATATTATCTGAGTTTCTCAATGTATGTGCAAAAGTCTGAACCAAAAAGTAAAGAGAAACTGTAAAATAAAATCCTCTTGAAGTGTAAAATTCTCAGTTCTACTTCCAAGGGGACATGGGCCAGCCCTGGGGACCTGGCCTACAACTGACTTGAACGCAGGGAAGCAATAGGACACAACACAGGCACTGAATCTACATCCCACAGACAGCTGGGCAGAGGCTTGTCCTGCGTTTAAATCTTCCTTCTCAGGCCTTCCCACAGAGGAAGAGCTGGCCAGGATGCTGCTAAAGCTGGTTTCTAGCCAAAGGTTCTTTATCTGTATTGATGAGTTTGGGGGATAGGTGAATCAGTGAGGGCTTTGAAGCCAAGGAGAAGGAAATCATTTGGTTTTTCAGCAGAACTGGCTCAGCCAGGAAGCCTACAGTTTTAGCACTATCTTTGATGACAAAAATTCTTTTGGGCTTATAACCTAATGAGGATTTACATTTGGACTAGCAGTAAAGACTTTCAAAGAGAGCAAAGATATTTATAGGTCTTAGAATATATGTGAAAACTTTAACGTATTTCCAGAAATTCGAGTTTGGCCTCTTTTGAGGCTCCTTTGTGACATTCTTCTTTGTGGCTGATTCATGCTCCAAGCTCCCTGCTAAGAGGAGTCCAATGTTTCTAACACCTGGGGCAAGAGCTCGTTGGCTTCAGCTGAACAATGTTTTAAAAGAAGGCCCAAAATTATCATTTCACACAAATATAAGCTAGTCTTGGGATGAAAATAATAAATATGTGCTTTATTAGAATCTCCTTTCTCCATTTTACAGATAGAAACTACTCCGTGATGCCAAATATATACCACACCAGGATTTTTCATCAGGCTGTTATTCTTCAGACTTAGTGGTACAGCTCAGAGGGCTTTTGTGCTTTTCTTTGATCTTCCCAAAGGCTTTTGCACCAACCTTGTAGGGTACATAAAACACAATGATTAAGAGATTGAGTTCTCTGAATCAGCCTCATAGCCCAGTGGTTAATAGAGGCAGATTCCACATGTCCAACCACAGTTCAAATCCCAGCCTTGTCAGCTTGAAAAATATACTAGGTACATGTGAATGCATGCCCCAAATCCCAGCAGATGAGAAATGGAGGAGAAAGAATTGCATCATGAACACTCCCCTTGGACCATGCTTTCTCTCTCACTCTGTCTATCTCTCTGATAAGTGCATTGTCCTCTGGCAATTAAAAGAATTATAATTTTATATATATATATATATATATATATATATATATATATATATATATATAGGAGAGGTTTTCCTATAGGGCACGTGTGCGCGCAAGAAAGACAGAGAGAGACAGAGAGATAGAAAGTGAGAAATCACCGCCCCCCCCCCCCCCCCGGGGGGATGGCCATGCCACAATCCCTTCTCCTCCATTCTCCTCTTGGGATCTTGGGCACGCACGCACACGTGCCCGGCGTGAATTTAAGTCACCGGGTCCGGGACTCGAACTGTGGTCAGCTACATGGGAGTTCAGCGACATAGCCATTACACTAACTGCTGGTCCCAAAGAATTATAATCTTTTAAAAGAGTATAGGCTCTCAATTCAGATAGATATCTGGGTTCAGAACAGAGTTGTACCAGAGTTATAACTTTGGGTGAGTTACTCCCCATGTCTCAGTTTCCTCATCCATATAGCAGGATAAATTAAAGCAACACCTTTAAGAACACTGTGAGTATGAAATGAGTTAATTTCTGAAAAGGCTTATCATATGCCTGGCACATGATAGGTTCTCAATAAATGTGAATGATTATGATTATTCCTTTTAATCCACTTACTTAGGAACAGGTGTTCTGAGTGCCACCTACCAATAGAAAGTGTCCCAACAAACATCTTACTCAGGTATTCTAAGCACCGTTTCAATGACTGGAGTGAAACGTATCATTCTGTTATTTTGTATGTGAGAGCAAAAAGCAAACACTCCCACAGGGCCTTTGATTGGATGACTGCTCTGGGACACTGAAATCAGTCTCTAGTCCAACAGTATACATGTGTGTGTGTGTAATCGTGTTTAAATATCTAATCATGCAGTCCCTCTCCCTTTTTATATCATATCCTCTACTCATTTGAACCTGTTTGTGTCATAAAGTTAATATTGGTATATAGTTAAGAAGGAAATGAAAGAGGAGGTAGAAAAGCAACTAATTAAGGTTACTTCTTAAAAGATTTCTACCCTAAATGTGTAAATGACAGTGGCTACACATTAAGCTTTAAATGAAACTGTCCTGTTGCCACTTTAAAAAGAGTTTAAATTTTTAAATAGTCATTAATGCCACATTGTTCCATGTTCCCATTAATTTCTTATTTATTGGACTTAATAAAAGTAATAAAGCCAATTCTTATTTCTCAAAAGTTGGGTCTTTCTTAATAACCAAATTATATGGAGTAACACTTCCATAAGTGAGGCAAACAGCCCAGCTGGACCCAGTGGTGGGTGGAAGTGAAGCACACGGCACACTCTCTCAGAAGTCCTCTCTCATGAGTCTTGCTTGTCCAGGTTTTCCAATAAGGGATTCCATCCTGCTCATTCTCTGTCCCTTGTCTCTGTAGCATTTTGAGTTCCAGAGGAGGGGAGAGGAGAGGAGGACTTGCACATAGCACAGGACAGGATGCCAGGGAGAGGAGCTGGCCTCCAGCCCTTACTGCTGTCTTATATGAGAGAAGCCATCCCTGTGGTCTTCGGTATTCTAGACTGACAGCCACAGTGAAGTCCATGGTCCCTGCTTTGGTACTGCATTCTCTTCTGAACTACTGGGCACCTGCTCCACCTTGGGGCTTGATCCTCACTGAGATGCATAGGACCCTGATTCTGCCTTAGGCCTTTCCAGCTAAATGTTCCCTTAGCCTTGACCATCTGCTACCCACAATCAAGTGTGCTGGCTTCATCCCAAGAAACTTGCAAAATCCCCCAGGTACCCTTACAAGGTTCCTCAGTCCTCTCTGCCTGATTCTTGCCTCTGAGGAGGCAGAAGGTGGGGTGGGGTCTCTTAGCCACTTAACAGCAGCTCAGTTCTAGTTTGCCCACCCCCTAACACCTTACTTGTTGAATTTTTTTTTTTTTTTTGAGAAATTTTTGCTATAGGGCACGTGTGCTCGCCAGAAAGACAGAGAGACAGAAAGTGAGAAATCACCCCCTCAGGGGGGATGGCCATGCCGCAATCCCTTCTCCTCCATTCTCCTCTCAGGATCTTGGGCACACACACGCACATGCGCTCGGCGTGAGTTTAAGCCACCGGGTCCGGGACTTGAACCGCAGTCGACTACATGGGAGTCCAGCGACATAGCCATTACGCTAATTGCTGGCCCCACTTGTTGAATTCTTAATGCCCTTTGCAAGTAGCTGCAAAGCTTCTCTGGCTCATCTGAGACTCTTGGCATTCAGCCCTTTCAGCTTTCCTGCTGGAATCCACTAAAGTCCTTTTGTCTCTCAACAAAGTCCAGCTCTTGTTAATAAAAAACCTTTGGTTTTTAGACTGTTAACTTTATAGTGTATTTCCTTAAAAAAGAAAAAAGAAGAATTATTTATTTGTTATCATTATTTTTTTTAAAATTTTGACCAGAGAGAGACAAAGAGAGCAAGCCACCAGAATAAGTCACCAGGTCCAGAACTCAAACTGTAGTCAACCACGTGGGAGTCCAGCGTCCTTAACCACCACACCACCTGCTAGCCCCATTTACAGTATATTTCAAAACTCAAAATCAAGAGTTTGGTATCGGGAACCAGCAATTAGCGTAATGGCTATGTCGCTGGACTCCCACGTAGTCAACCGCGGTTCGTGTCCCGGACCCGGTGGCTTAAAACTCACGCCGGGCGCATGTGCTTGCATGCCCAAGATCCTGAGAGGAGAATGGAGGAGAAGGGATTGCGGTGTGACCATCCCCCCTGGGGGGTGATTTCTCGCTTTCTGTCTCTATGTCTCTCTCTGTCTGTCTGGCGAGCGCACGCGCCCTATAGCGAAAATCTCTCAAAAAAAAAAATAAATAAAGAGTTTGGTATTTATTCTAGACAATATCAATCCTTCCCTTGAGAATGGGGGGCTATAAATCTGCCTGAACGCTGATGGAAAGGTGAGGGGATAAGGGGGAAATAGCAAAATGTTCCTCTCATGCCCTGTCCTGTATAACAACTATGAGCCACACCCCCACAAAAGACATGGCGAACTAACTCCAGTGCCCGGAAACACGATCTTATTTGGAAATGGGTTCTTTGTGGATGTAGTCAAATTCAGATGAGGTCATATTCAGTTGGGGTGTGCCCGACTTCAATAAAACCGACGTCTTTACAATAAGAAAGGAGGCACAAACAGACACACAGGGAAGATGGCAGTGTGGTAATGGAGACAGAGATCAGAGTGATGCATCTGCAAGCCAAGGAATGCCACCAACTGCTCACACTTAGAAGCTAGGAAGAGAGAAGGAATAAGTTCTCTCTTCCAGCCTTCAGAGGAAGCATGGTCTAACCATATCTCGATTTCAGATATCTAGACTTCAGAACAATGAGAGACCAAATTATTATTGTTCCAAACCATTTGGTTGATGTAACCTGTTCAGCAGCCTGAGGAAATCAGCACAGAGAGCTAGAAAGGGATTGGTGCTCCCGTGTAATGAAAGCCCCCGACCCCTTCCTCTACTATCAGACTCCAAGTTAAAGAAGTATATTACTGAGTCATCTTTCAGATGCAAGTGGAGAAACACAGCCCGTCTTGGTTTAAGCAAGAGAGGAAATATCTTGGCTTAAATTTAAAGTCCTGGGAATAGATATAATCAGCTACAGGAGTGGATGTATCCAGGCCAAACAGAATGACCACCATCCTTCACTTCCATGTTTTCTCTTTATCTTGTCCTTTGTCTAACAGGTCAAGTCTTCTGTTTGGTCTATTGATCTCACTCTTTTGCTACTTCTTTGCAATTGTCTTCCAACAATTTTCCTTCTTCTCTGTTCAACTGATTTATCACTCAATGAAGCAGTTTTTACCCCAAAAGATAATTTGGCATGGCGGCATTGCACATTAGTTAAAAGCATAGATTGCTACCCCATTGCTTACCAATTGCTAACCCTGTATTCTTCAGAGCATTACCTGATCTCTCTGTGCCTCAGTTGCCTCATTTGTAAAACAGAGATAATAAAAATAATGGTCTTATAGTGTTACTTTGAGAATTAAGTGAGTTAACCGATACTAAATGCATGAAATTCAGTGAGTTAATATACATCAAATGTGGAGAACCAGCCCTGAAACATAATCAGTACCATGTGTGGTCCCTATTTATACAAGTAGTGGCATATTATGCAATCTTTTTCTTTTCTTTATTTTCTTATTTTTTTTACATGTACATTGAACATCTCCACAGCATTCAAAATTATTTTCACAGCATGAATCACTACACATTGTATATTAATTCAATCACAAAGTCCTTGCTTATTTTTATGTTTAAAATTTTATTTATTTTTAAAATTTATTACTTACATCTTTACATTGTACAAAACATGTTTTCCCCCCAGCACAAATACAGTGCCGAGCAGTCAATACAAAAACATTAACCTATGCATTATCATGAGCAAATAACTTTTATTTTTGTGTCAATTAAACCTATTGTTTCTTTTTTTAATCATTCCCTTCTCTCTGCCTATTACCCACCTGGTGTTTCATGCCCCACTCTCTGGACTATCCACAGTTGCCCTCCCTGCTATTACACTTTCCAGTCTTTCCCTTTGTGCTGTAGAGCACAGATATTTGATACATATTGGGCTGGGCCATACAAAGTCATTCATAATCTAGCTTGCTTTGCTTACCATTTTCTTCCATATTCATCTACTTTGTATCAACTGTCAGGATCTCATTGTTTTTTAATGGCTGAAAGCATTCCATAGAGTACATATGTCACATTCTTTCCAATCCACTAGTTTATTTTTGGACATTTGGGTTGATTCCATGTCCAAGCAATTGTAAATAATGCTGCAATAAATATGGATGTGCAAGTAATTTTCCAGCTTAGGGTTTTCCTATCCTCAGAGTAAAATTACTGCATATATGGTAGTTCTATTTACAGGTTTCTGAGGAATCTCAATATTGTTCTCCACAGTGGTTGTACTAATTTGCATTTCACCAACACTGTAGGAGAGTTCCCTTTTCACCACAGCCTTGTCATCACTTATCATTCTTTCTTTTTTTTTTTTTTTTTTAATTTTAGAGCATAGGGAAGGAAACTAGGGAGGGGGAATAGAGAGGCAAGAAATTTGTGGGACACCATAATGGTTTTTTACCTGCTGATGATAATGTGCATTTTTTCAAGAATTTCATCATTTTCCTTGTAGAGGACTGATCTGAAGTGCATTTTATGTTGGGTAAATTCTCTGTGCAAGCCAAATAATGTATAGCTATTGAATGTATAAAATAATAATAACAATAATCAAATTAAAATGTATATTTAAAAGTTTAGCCATTCTGACTGGGGTTAAGTGATATCTCATTGTGGTTTTGATTTGCATTTTCCTTAAAATAAAAGATGTTGAGCATGTTTGCATATGCTTTTTGGCCATTCCTATTTCTTCCTTAGAAAGTTGCCTGTTCAGCTCATTTTCCCATCTTTTAATTGGATTGATTATTTCTTTTGCAGGTAAGTTGCTTGAGTTCTCTTTATTTTCTGGCTCTCAGTCCCTTATCTGAGGTATAGTTTGCAAATATAATCCTCTCTAAGGATTGTCTTCTCACTATAATTATTGTTTCTTTTGCTGTGCAGAAGCTTCTCAGCCTAATATAGCCCACAGTGCTTTGGTAGTCTTCTCTTTTTTTTTTTTTATTTATGTACATTTAATCACATATCTCTTTACAGTCTACAACATTCCTTTTTCCAGCATGAATACCATGCATATCAGTCAAGAGAAAGATATTATTATATTACATTATCGTCAGCAAATAGCTTCTCAACTTTTTGTCAATTAAATGTACTTTTACTTTTATCCTTCCCATTTCCCCTCCCTCTCTCCCATACTAAACTTTTTATTCACCTTTCATGGATTCACAAAAGATCTTAATTAAACTAAAAATATGGACAAAGCTAATATCTAGTGACAAGTGAACTGTACTTTTCTTCTGAAACATTTCTTTAAAACGTTTTTCCCTACTTCAAAGTCTCCAAGAATTTTCCCTGTGTTTTCCACCAGTATTTTTAGAGTTTGAGGTTTTATGTCTAGATCCACAATCTATTTTGTTAGTAGTGAGAGATAAGGGTCCAGTTTCATTCTTCTGCTGGTGGATATTCAGTTCTCCCAGCACCATTTGCTGAAGAGATATTCTTTTTCCCATTGGATCATCTTGTGGCCTTTACCAAGGACCAGTTGGGTGTACGTTTTGGGGTTTATCTGGGAGTTCTTAATTACGTTCCATTAATCTACCTGCCTGTATTTGTGTCAATACCATGTTGTTTTAATGATCATAGCTCCATAATATGTTTTGAAATCAAGACATAAGATGCCTCCTACTTTATTCTCCTTGCACAGCATTGTTTTGGCAATAGGGGGCCTTTCATGATTTCAGACAAATTTTGTTGTTTTTTTCTATCTCTGTGCGGAATATCTCTGGCAGTTTGAATGAAATTGCATTGAATTTGTAGATTAATTTGGGTAGGATTGGCATCTTGATTATATTAATTCTTCCATTCCAGGAACATGGGACATTTTTCCTTTTTTTTTTTTTTTTTTTCCTATCATTTTTAATTTATTTTTTCAACTGTTTCATAGTTTTCCTTGTAGAGGTCTTTGACTTCTTTGGCTAGGTTTATTCCTACGTATCTTATTAGTTTTGTGGATATTGTAAATGGGATTGCTTTCTTCAATTCTATCTCAGTGTGTCCATTGTTGGTTTATAGAAATGCTACAGATTTTTGTACGTTGAGTTTGTATCCTGCCACTTTACTGTATTCACTTATCACTCTCAGGAGTTTTTTGGGTTGTTTTGTTTTGTTTTTTATTCTTTTGGATTTTCTATGTATAGAATCGTCATCGACAAATGCAGATAATTTTACTTCTTTTCCTATTTGGATGCCTTTTATTTGACTACCTTTTCTGATTGTGTTGGATAGAACTTCTAGTACTATGTTAAAAAGGAGTGAAGAAAGTGGGCATCCTTGTTTTATTCCAGTTTTTAGTGGAAAACTTTTGGATTTCCCCATTTAGTATGATGTTAGCAAATATATTCCACACTAAGTGCTGTCACAGATGGCTTTTATTGTGTTGAGGAATGTCCCTTCTATGCCAATTTTGCTGAGAGTTTAAATCATGAAGGGATGTTGTATTTTATCAAATGCTTTTGCTGCATTGTTATGGTTTTTATCTTTTTATGCATCATATGGTTTTTATCTTTCCTTCTGTTAATGTGGTGTATTGCATATTTTGTTTTGCGTACGTTGAGCCATTCTTATATCCCTCGCATAAAGCCTACCAGGTCATAGTGTCTAATCTTTGTAATGTGTTGTTGAATATGATTTGCTAGTATCTTATTGAGAATTTTTGCATCTGTATTTACTAGGGATATTGGCCTGAAGTTCTCTTTTGTTGTTATGTCCTTGTCTAGTTTGGAGTCTGTATGATGGAGGCTTCATAGGATGAATTTGGGAGAGTTCCTTCCTTTTGGATCTTTAGAAATAGTTTGAGAGGAATTGGGGTTAGTTCTTCCTTAAAAGTTTTTTAGAATTCAGAAATAAAACCATTGGGACCTGGGCTTTTCTTTGCTGGGAGACTATTTATTACCAATTCAATCTTATTGCTTCTTATGGGTCTAATTAGACTTTCTATTTCTTCCTGGTACAATCTTGGTAAGTTATAAGTGTCCAGAAATTCATCTAGGTTTTCTTGTTTGTTGGCACTCAAAGTATTTTCTGAAAATGGTTTGTATCGGGACCAGCAGTTAGCGTAATGGCTATGTCGCTGGACTCCCATGTAGCCGACCGCGGTTCGCATCCCGGACCGGCGGCTTAAACTCATGCCGGCCGCGTGCGCGTGCGTGCCCAAGATCCCGAGAAGAGAATGGAGGAGAAGGGATTGCGGCGTGGCCATCCCCCCTGGAGGGGTTGATTTCTCGCTTTCTGTCTCTCTGTCTCTCTCTGTCGGGCGAGCGCACGCGCCCTATAGCAAAAACCTCTCAGAAAAAAAAAAAAAAAAAGAAAGAAAGAAAGAAAGAAAGAAAGAAAGAAACAAAGAAAAAAAATGGTTTGTATTTCTTTTTCTTTTCTTTTTTCTTTTTTTTTGAGAGGTTTTTGCTATAGGGCGCGTGCGCTCGCCAGACAGACAGAGAGAGACAGAGAGACAGAAAGCGAGAAATCACCCCCTCCAGGGGGGATGGCCACGCCGCAATCCCTTCTCCTCCATTCTCCTCTCGGGGATCTTGGGCACGCACGCGCACGCGGCCGGCGTGAGTTTAAGCCGCCGGGTCTGGGATGCGAACCACGGTCGGCTACCTGGGGGTCCAGCGACATAGCCATTACGCTAACTGCTGGTCCCCAAAAATGGTTTGTATTTCTTATGTCCATCATAATATTGCCTATTTCCTTGATGATTTGATTTATCTGGTTCCTTTCTCTGTTCTTCTTGATTAGTCTAGCTAATGGTATGGCAATTTTGTCTGTCTTCTCAAAGAACCAGCTTTTGGTTTCGTTTATTTTCTGTATAGTTCTTTTATTCTCTATCTCATTTATTTCTCCTCGTACCTTTATTACTTCTTTTCTCCTGAGATTTTTTTTGAGGGTTTTGTTGCTGTTGGTTTTCCAGTTCCCTGAATTGTGTCATTAAGTTGTTTATTTGCCACCTTTTTTGCTTTTTTCTTGTGAGCACTAAAATTACTATGAACTTCCTCGCCATGACTGCTTTTGCTGTGTCCCATATAAACACTGTTCATTATCATTGGTTTCTATGAACTTTTTTTTTCAGTCTTAATTTCTTCTGTAGTTGTAAAGTCATTCAGGAGTAGGTTGTTTAGTTTCCATGTGTTTGTGTATTTCTAAGGGCTCTTTCTGTAGTTGATTCCATCATAGTTGTAAAAGATATTGGATATAATTTCTATACATTTGAATTTGTAAAGCTTTGTTTTGTGCTCTATCATGTGGTTGATCTTCGAAAATGTTCTATGTTTGGGTGAGAGAAATGTGTATTTTGTGATTGTTGAGTTAAATGTCCTGTAGGTATCTGTCAAGTCCATTTCATTTATGGTATCATTTAGATTTTGTATCTCTTTGTTTATTTTTTGTCTAGATTATCTATCCAGAGGAGACAGTGAGATGTTGAGATCCCCAATAATTATTGTGTTATACTCTATTTCTCCCTCAAGATATAACAGTCTCTTTCACATATTTAGGTGCTCCAGATATTTAAAAGTGTTATATCTTCTTGTGAACAAGTCTTTTTAATACTTTATAACATCCTTCCCTGTCTCCTCTTACATCTTCTTAAAGTCTATATTGTCTAATATCAGTATTGTAATCCCAGCCTGGTTTTGGTTTCTTTTTGCAAGGAGTATCTTTTTCCAGCCCTTCACTTTCAGTCTAGGTATGTCCTTATCAGTGAGGTGCATTTCTTGTAAGCAGCTAAATATGGCTTCTGTTTTTTCATCCATTCAGCCTGTCTGTGTCTTTTAATAGAAGAATTTAATCCATTAACATTCAACATTATTATTGGTATTTGTGGACTTGTCCCTCTCATTTTGTTAGCCATTTTCATAGTTGTCTTGTTCTCTTATTTCTGTTTGTCTCTCTATAGTTTTCCTGATGCAATACTTCCCTCAGTACTTCTTGGACAGCTATTATAATATTGACTAATTCTTCAGTTTTTGTTTATCTGAAAATACTTTTATTTGTTCTTCCCAGTTGAAGGATAATCTTTCTGGACATAATATTCTTGGTTAAAATTGGTTTTCCTTTTTTGTTTTAAATAATCTTCTCATTCTTTCCTTGCCTGCATTGTTTTAATTGAAAGGTTTGAGGTTAGCCTAATAGGATAATTTTTATAAGTAACTTGATGTTTCTCCCTTGCTATTTTTAGAATATTGTCTTCATCTATGATTCTTACCAATCTGGCTATGATGTTCAGGGGGGGATCTTTTTATGTTGATTCTATCTGGAGTTCTTTTTATTTCTTGGGTCTGAATTTTTCCATGTTTCTCTATATTTGAATTTTTTTCATATAGTATTTCATGAAAGAGGTTTTTCATGCCTTTAGCAGCTTCTTCACCATTTGGAATACCCATTATACTGATATTTGAATGTTTTGTGGTGTCTAGAATTTCCCATGTTTTTTTCATTTTTCTTTTCTTTTCATTCTTTATGGTGATGAAAAAATGTTCAGAATTCTTTTCTGACATTTCTGTGTATTTCTTTGTGCTGAGGGGATACTGCATCATTTGGAAGAGGATTACCCTCCTTGTTTTATCATTTTTCTTCAAAATCTGCACTGGTTTTTGCTCATCTGATGCAGTATTTATTTTTTCCTATTTATTGGAGTAGATTCTTTAGTACTGGAAGAGGGAATTTCACCCTTAGTTTCCAGGTGTGTTCCTGTTGGAAGGCTGTGTCTCCTAGATCAGAGCAGTTAAAGCTCATGCACGTAACTTCAGGTAGTTGGCTCCTCCACCAAACTTCCAGTTCTTAATGAGGGGGAACAAGCTAGGGAGATATAACTTAGTGAATGGGATGAAGCATAGTGTGTAGGCTGGAGTGCTGCAAGTTCCAATGACAATCCCAGAGGCTGATAATAGTGGCAGGCCTGCTGAGACCAGTCCCAAGTTTCCCAGTGAATGGGCTGAGCCCATGCTGCAGAAACTGCCAGACTACGGAGTCCCACAAGTTCCAAAGACAATCCCAAGTCTGAGGGTGTACTCACTAGAGGAGGCCTGCTGAGGCCAGGCCCACGTCTCCTGATGGGTGGGCTGAGCTCAGGCTGCAGAAAGCATCAGACTAGGAGTGCCATAAATTCCAAAGACCATCCCAGGGGCTGAGGATGTACTCATGAGAGGAGGCTTGCCAAGACCAAGCCCAAATCTCCCAGTGCGTGGGTTGAGTCCAGGCCACAGAAAGCACCTCCACAAAGTCTATTTATTTATTTATTTATTTATTACTCGATATAGAGTTTTTGTGAAGATAGAATTTTAAAAGAAGGTAAATAAATTACACTGAGTGGTTTGGTCTTATTACCACAAATTCATTACATAACTCTCCAAATATCAGCCATGTAATGCATAAGAACAAGGCAAACGGGGCAACAAAAGAGGTTTGCACAGATACTTCAAGATAACCATTCTCTCAGAGGTGTAATTTATTAAGGAGAAAGAGATATTCCTTTTCTCTTTCTTTTGAAGAGTTTAGAAATTAATGGCATGGCATTTTCAGTTGTGTTTAAGAGGGTGGCATATCTTTTCTGAAATTTTATCACTGAATTTTGTTAACTACACCACCCAAGAAAGACAGGGGGATAGCATTTGCTGGTGCAGTTACTTTTTTCTTTTTTATTGTCATTTTGTTTGTTTGTTCGTTTTAACTTTACTCATTTACTTCTTTTTTTTAATTATAGTTGTTATTATAAAATTATCTCTGTTTGCAAATGGCGCGATTGTATACATAGAAGACCCACAGGTATTTGTAAATAAACTTCTCAAGGCACTAAATGAATACGGTAAAGTGGCAGCATACAAAATCAACTTACAAAAATCTGTAACATTTCTATATATAAATAGCAAGCAGATAGAGACAGAACTGAAGAAAGTAATCCTATTTACCATAGCTACAAAAAGATTCCTAGGAATAACTCTGACCAAAGAACTCAAAGACCTCTATCAGGAAAACTATGAAAAACTTTAAAAAGAAATGGAAATTGACATAAAACCATGGAAGGACATCCATGTTTCTGGATTGGGAGAATTAATATAATCAAAATGGCAATTCTACCCAAATTAATCTACATATTTAATGTGACCCCTATAAAATCACAAGAGATATTCTTCACAGATATAGAAAAGACAAACATAGAATTTGTCTGGAATCTTCAAAGACACTGTATTACCAAAGCAAGCCTACACAAGAAGAGTGGAGTGGACAGCATCTTACCCCTGACCCCAAAATTTATTACAAAGCTGTGATAATCAAAACAACATAGTATTGGCCCAAAAACAGAGAAGTGAACCAATGAAACAAAATAGAGACCCCAGAAATAAGCCCCAAAACATACAGCCAACTCATCTTTGACAGAGATACCAGTCAATCCAGTGGGAAAAGGAAAACCTCTTTAGCAAATGGTGCTGGAAAAACTGGGTATCCACCTGCAGAAAGATGACTCTGAACCCTCTTACCATTAACAAAAGCAACTCAAAGTGGATCAAAGATCTAAACCTAGGACCTTAAACTATAAAACAAGTGATGGAAAACACTGAGGAAACTCTAGGAGACAAAGTCTTTTTAAATTAATATTATAACACTTCAAAACATACCCTTGACATAGACTTGCCATCCCTAGACATTAAGAAATGAAGAACATGAAGCTCAGAGGGATCCAATATGTTTCCCAGGGTCATTAAACTAACAAGAAGTATAGCTAGGATTCCAAAAGAGGTTTCTCATTTCCAAGCACTGCACATCCTCACTGTGTTTATTTGATCTTTCCCTTTTCCCTGGCAGTGTCTCCTCTCTCAACCAAAATATCCCTAAGTCTTTCTCCTCCTAATAAATCTCCTTCTACCATGTGTGGACCTGAACATCTCATGTAGGCCCTTAATTTTCCATCTTTTGTCTCCCTCTTTATTTACCAGGATCTTATAAAAGTTCTGATACTCAATTTTCCCCTCTTTTTAGTTCTTACTGATCTTATCATGCTTTACAACTTTGTTTTCTTTCTGGTATTCTCCCAAAAATGCTCTCTGAAGGTCACCAAGAATCTCCCAAGTGTCAAATCAAATTATCTTTCCTAAGGGCTTCTTTTCCAGCCTCTATGTAGAAGGTGTATGCATTATCCATCAACTCCACTTTCGAGTCCTCTCCCAGCCTCGTACCCCAGGACTCTGCACCTCTCCTGTTTTCCATCCAGGCCTCTGGAGGATTGTGTTATGAGAGGGTGCCCCTACCAGACTCATGGTCAAGGCTTCCATTACTCTAAACAGTAATCAGGACAGCTGGAAAAGAGAAAGATATGTAGTTCTTCACACCTGAGCTTTTTCTTCTATTAAGCTATAAAAAGAGTTTTTTGTTTGTTTGTTTTTAATACTAGCTTTTCCAAAGGAAAAATACTTTCTTTATACCAGAATAGAGAAAAAGAAAAGAATTACATGCATATGGGGGAATTTCTCAGAAGGAACCAAGAACCTATCCTACAACTGGTGACTAAAGGAAGATAGCAAGAAAACCTTGGCTATGTTTGATGATTCAAGAGTAGAGGATATTGACTGCCCCTTGACCCCTGGACGCACCAGGACTAGTAGGAATAGGCACCTTCCCAGGATGCTGAAGCCACGTTCTTGAGATGAGCTCCCAGAAGCCCTGTCCCCGACCAACCCCTGCAGAGGAATCAAATGTAGCTGCAGAAATGTAGAGGGAGGGCACACTTTTCTGCCAGTGGGGTGGTGGACTGAACAGCCAAAGCCAAAAAGCACCAATGGAACAAGACATGATGCAGAGGAAGCCATGGAAGATTCAATCTCTCTCCTGCTGAGATGTCATCACATTAGCTCCTAGAACAAATGTTGCATGGTTTTGTTTGTTTGTTTTCTCAAATGTTGCCTGGAATTTTTTTTTTTTTTTTTTTTTTTTTTTTTGGATTTTTTGTTGTTTGTTTTTCTCAAAGGGAAGGGGAGAGAGGAATCTGGTTAATAATAGGGCTTATCATGGATTAGGGAGAGTATATGTCTGCTCCTAGTGGAAAAAGGGTCTCTCAAGCAAAAGTAAATTACATTTCTACCACACCCAAGTGGAGGATTAAGAAATTGTCACCTTTCTTCCTTAACATTTTTAAATTTTTTAGGTCCTATTATTCATTTAGCCTTATTGAACAAATTCAGAGTCAGGGTTTGATCAGGAGATATACACATTGTTTTCTATATATGTGTGATACATGTGTATATATTTACTTATTACTATATAAATACACACATATATATTACTCTTACACATGTATGTATGTGCGCACATACACACAGATGTTTAACATAGATATTTGACTTCAAGCAATAAAGGAGCTGGTTAAACAGTCTTTGAGTCTAGTGCTGGTACTTTAGGTTTGCAGGGAGGCAGTGGGGAAAGGGAGGATAAATATTAAATGGAGAAGAGTGAAGACAAGTGTCAGCCACAAGCAGGAACTGGAATCCATGAGAATAGACTAGAACCTGTTCATATTGAACCTCATCATGTTCTGTTTAGAACATTTCCTCTTCTCCTCATTGGTGAGAGAGATATACCCACTATAGGGTTATGGGAATGTTTAAACACATGACACCCAGCCTTAGACAGATGAGATGGCTAGCCCCTTAGCCTTCATATATCTATAACCTGAGGATGGAGGACATGCACATCATACATGGCCATGTGGGGGCATTTTCAGGAATGGAGTGAACCAGCAGGGCCTGTAGAGGCAGGCTTTGTAGTATCAGGAGGATGTGGTGCTCTCTGGCTCCTGTGGAAGGATGTGATTGGCTTGTGGGAATAATTTCATGGGCTGGCAGGGAACTTAAGCCGGATCCCAGCCATAAGCTGGTGTTTTGCCTGGTTCCTGTGATAAAGAGAGAGGTCTGGCTAGGGGGCCTTATCTGCAGGAGCACAGTGGAGGAAAAAAATTATGCTCAGGCCACTTGAGGTCCCTCAGGACTCCTCAATAGTGAAGGCACACATGATATTAAGCCTTAATTATAGGCCTTATACCACAGTTCTTTGCATCTCTGAGCCTCCAACTTTCATGATGGGATAGGGTGTCATACAGGGGAAGCTGACGTTCTTTGTCATAGAGCTGAGCCTGCCCAGACCCAGAAGCTGGAGAAGCAGAGGGGGCATTCAACATGAGCTGGCACAGGAGATCCAGTAAGTAAGGACAAAGTACACAAAAGGTGACAATGGCTGGACCCTGAAGGAACGTGGCTGTTGCTGCTCCTTCACTTTTGACACCAAATGCAAATGCCCTGGGAACCACCCTAAGTCAACCCTAGGTCAGAAAAAGAGATCTTGGAAATTAGTTCCAGTTTAGTTAAATCAACCTGGTAAAATCTGGCCTTTCTTCCAAGCACAACATAAGTTCCAGTTCCTCCAAGGGAAGACCTTCCTGATTATCTCAACTGAAAATGACCCCTTTCTCCTCTGAATTTCTACAACTTATCTACTCTAACAGTCCTCTTCATTTTGTACGGATAATAATTATTTGTGATTATATTTCATTTTCTTAATATTGATAATTAAGTCATTGCTTGACATGTCTTGCCATATGGCACTTCTGAACCTTCAAATATCCCAGAATGTGAGGTCATGAAACACAGCTCAGGGAAGTGAGAAACTTGCCTAAGATGATGCAAGTAGGAAGTGGCAGCAATGCCAAGAGCCAAATGCAAACTTCTCTTGTTACATCTCAACCTCCTCATCCACCTCTCAGCTACCTAACTTTATCTGTGCCCTTTCATGCTGATTAATTCTGTAGCATGGACAGGGCAAGAAACCACTTTGGATCTATTCAAATATTTTTTTTCTGCATGAAAAGAAAAGGGCCTGCTTTCATACGACCACAATTGCAATTGGTAAGACCTCAATCACCATTATGATCAGCCCTGCCCTGTTTACATGACCTCGAACAACTCTGATGACAACTCATGTCTGTTCAACCATGGTCCACTGACCAGGCCACAGACTCACAGCGCTGCATTCCACACACGCATTCCCCTACTTGATGTATACAGCACCAAACTGAGCAAGGGATAACAACTCATATATTACATGTGAGGGATCTGATACTTTCAGGTAGTCACTTGCCCAAGGTAATAGACTTAAAAAGAATAGAAGCCAGGATTTCAGGCAGCCAGAATACCTCATCTCCATCTTGGAAGTTGCTCTTTAGCCTAATCCCCATCACAGGTAGGAGTGGGATTCATCCTATACCACACGTTAAGTTTTAACTCATGTTTTATCATCCTTCCTCCTTCAGACTCCCCCACTTTTCACATCCAGTCCCAGTGCTGACTACTCTAAATCTTAACTTTTCCCTATTTCTTCTTTCCTGCCCACCCTCCACAACCATTGCTGTAGCTGGTACTCATTGTCCTAGCCAGCCCCGTGGATGCCAGTCCTGCTCCCTCCAACCTTTCCTTCACATTCCTAAAAAATCTGTTTTCCTCAGACAAAAGTCTGATCAAGTAACTTCTCCACTTATATGTCTGAGTGACTTCCTATTGCCTCTGGACATGACTTTTGAGGTGTATCTGTTCTGGCTTCATCTACTCCCCACACTCAACTTCCTTCTCTCCACCTCATATAAGTAACTCTAGAATTCACCAGTCTCTGCATTCCTCAGAGTTTTGACCCAAGCTCATCCCTTCACTGGAAGCACTTCTCAGTGTTTGACTCTTACCAGCCCTCAGAATTCCCTTCTCTTGTCATCCCAGAAGTGTACATCTGAAGGAGATGCTCCCAAATACCCCAGGAAAATTTCATCAAAGCCAGTATCACCTTTTAAAAAAAAGCCACTATCACCTTAATGCTCCTGTCCTCCCGGCTTGTCTCTCCTCTCACCAAATTAAGCTTCTGGGATCAGAGGCTCATCTATTCATCCTGACACACCAACTGGTCTAGCCCAGTGTCTAGTACGTTTTAGGATATCAGTAAAGGTTTGTGGAATTAAAATAATAAAATGAAATGAATTAAAATAATAAAATAGCCACTGCAATTTGAGTCCTTATCACATGCCAGTCACTTAGAAAACCTTTCCTGGGTATCTACCCAAATGACAGGAGAACACTCAGTTGGAAAAGTGCTTGCACATCTATATTGATTGCAGCATTCACAACTGCTAAGCTATGGAACCAACCCAAATGTCCACAAACAGATTAACATATTGAAAAAGTGTGGCACATACATTCTATAGAATACTGCTCAGTCATAAAAAAAAAACAAGTCCCTGGTATTTTATAGAAAGTGGACAAATATGGAAGATATTTCGCTGAGTGAAGCAAGTCAGGCTATGAAACAGAGACATTATATGTCTCCACTTAACATGTATTGACTATCCACACTCTATGGTAGAGACTGAAAGACTGGAGGACATAAAAGCATTGAAAACTGTTATGGACACTAGGGACAAAGTGGAAGGAGAGTGAGTGGGAGAGTGGAAGAGTGGAGGACAAGAAATTTGGGGGGGAAATGGAGAGGTAAGACATTTTTGGGACACAGGTATGGTTTATTGACTGTTAATGACATGTATAGTATTCTCAACTGAGCTGGACTGAGATGTATATCATGGTAAGTAAAGTCTCTTTACAATCTAAATGATGTACAGTGATTGAATGTATGAATAATAATAATAATAATAGTAATAATGCTTTTAGAAAAGAAAAAGAAAAAAGAAAACCCTTCCTGGGCATTATATTATGTGGCCCTTCTAATAACATTGTGAATTAGTGATCTTCATTTTACAGATGCTGCAAATTAGAAAAAGGGTGAGAGAGCTATAGCAAGTTCTCCAGCTGATGTTCAGCAGAGCCATGGGTGATATCTCTGTGACTTGGATTTCTGACCACACACTTCTCACTGGGCTGACCACACAAGGTCTTGAAAATCCAGCCTGGGCCTTTACCAGATGGAAAACTGTATTTTAAGATTCATAGCGAGCAATGGTTAATTTACTTAAAATAAGCTTCTGTATAGAGCCTTTTGAAGACAGTAGGGTGTTATTTAATGAGGGAGCATTTCCAGGACCTGAATTGTAGGAATTAGACAGCAGGGTTCAGGTCCAGTTATGAACTCACAGGAGTCAGTTCATCTCAAAGAGAATCAACAGCTTAACGAACAAAGGAAAATGGTGCATATTTAACAGAGCTACCCAGGGTTTATAGAAGGACATTTATAACCATTTTCTTAAGGAAGGAATACATCATCCAATAAAGGCTTTACAGAATCAAGGTTTATACACTCCAGAAATGCTCCTTACTACAGGAGTGCCCATTGCTTCTCAAGGTAACCAGTTGTCTCTTGCAGAAGCAGCTATTCACAGAACAAGCTCTGTGAGGCAATAATGTTTTCTTTTTCTTTCTCTTTTTTTTTTTAAGTTATTTTCCTGAAAGTGTTTAAGGTTCCTCATTAGGATGAAAGCAAATTTTATGTTGTAAACAGTTTAGAGATCCTCCAGTGTGCCCATTAAGAAGGAAGTACTATCACAGTGGAAAGCAATGGCTATTTTTAATTAAAGTTCCACTGCTAGTGTTTCAAGACTTTCAAGTAACTATTCAAGTTGATATTTTCAGCCAAAGGATGCTCCTGGGTTGAGACTCAAATGAGCAATTTGTGAAAGACTTAGTCTTGCTTTGCCCAGATACCTCCAGTTCAGTGAGGATTTTTTTTGTTTGTTTACTTATTTTTAACTTTTATTTTTTTAAATTTTAGCATTGGGTCTTGGATTGACTAAGACCCCTTAAAGACTAAGGTACCTTCTGCTTCCTCTATAGTCAATCCCCTCTGTCCCACATCCAAGGTGCTGCCATCACTTCCTATAACAGATTCACCAGAGGCAAAGCTTGCAGTTTCTTGAGTCCAATGGAGGGTTCACCAAGATACCACATCTTTGCTCCTTCCTTCAAATTCAAGTAAAGGGTGAATATTGGTTCATAGATGTCAATAAGAATGTCCTCACTGAAGCCTTATGAAATTCTCTCAGATAAAAATCAGTAATAATAAAAAACAATAGAGTTAATGGGAGATGTGAAAGTATCATTATGTACAAATGTCATATTGTTGGCATCAATATTTGCAGATTTGTACCAGATGAGGCAACACAATTTTGGGCTTTTTGTACAAAAGTAAGCCATCCTAGTGAACACAAAGCCATTAAATAGCAACAACTGCTCTTGTCCTCACCCCCATTTGTAAACTACTGTACACTGGTAATCTGCTAATTTAGCATCTGTATCCTCTCTTTGGATAAGAAAAGATCAGTGGCAAAAGTCATTAAAAAGATATTGTGAAATCAAATGAGTTGACCAAAGCCACACACTTCCAATAGGCAGCCAAATAGAGATTGAACCCCAGTCTGACTGACTCCAGTTTTTTATTTATTATTATTTTTTAATGGAAAATAAAAAAACAAAAATGTTTAAAGTGAATTTTCCAACATGAATACATTTCACACAAGTCCAGTTGGGGATACTATACAAGTTATCATCAACGGATAATAATCCACTTCTGTATGCCATAAATGTCTTGACTCTATATTTTTCTCCTCCTTTTCCACCCACTTCCCACATTGTATCTGGTATCTGTAAGCATTTTCCATATCCTCTAATCTTTCCATTTCAGCCATAGAGTGCTGACAGTCAGTATATATTAAATGGAGACATACAAGGCCTCTCCTTCATAGCTTGGCTTGCTTCACTCAGCAGTAAATCTTCCACATTCATCCACTTTCTATCAAAAGTCAGGGTCTTGTTTTTATGGCTGAGTAGTATTCCATAGAGTATATGTGCCACACATTTTCAATCCATTCTTCTGTTTTATTGCCACAATAAACATGGATGTGCAAGCACTTTTCCAGTTATGCATTCTTCTGTCTTTGGGTAGACACCTAGGAGTGGGATTGCTGGATGATATAGTAGTTCTATTTGTATATCTTTGAGGAATCTCTATATTGTTTTCCACAGTGGCTGGACCAGTTACATTCCTACCAGCAGTATAAGAGAGTTCCCCTACCACCACATCCCTGCTAGCATTTATCACTTTTTCTTTTTTTTTTTTTTAATCTTAGTCATTCTGACTGGGGTTAGGTGGTATCTCATTGTGATTTTGATCTGCATCTCCCTTATGATGAGGAATGTCGGGAATTTTTTCATATGATTTTTGGCTATTCGTATGTCTTCCTTGGAGAATTGTTTATTCAGCTCTTTTTCCCATCTTTTAATCGGCTTGATCATTTTTTTGGTGGGGAAAGTTGTTTGAGTTCCCTGTGTATTCCATTTATCATCCCTTATCTGAGGCATAGTTTACAAAAGTATTTTCCCATTTCAAGGGTTGTCGATTCACACTAATTACTGTGTCTTTCACTGTGCAGAAACTTCTTAATCTGATGCAATCCCACTGGGATTTTTGCCTGTGCTTTGGGGGTCTTATTTGAGAAGTCTTTGCCTACCTCAGTGACTCCCAGAGTTTCCCACATGTTTTCCACCAGTAGTTTCATAGTTTGAAGTCTTAGGTTTAGATCTTTGATTCATTTTGAGTTGATTTTTGTCAATAATGAGATGTAGGGGTTCAGATTCATCTTTCTGCAGGTGGATACCCAGTTTCCCAGCACCGTTTGCTAAAGAAGTTTTACTTTTCCCAGTGGATTGACTTTGTCAAAGATCAGTTGGTTGTACATTTTGGGATTTATTTCTGGGTTCTCTATTCTGTTCCACTGGTCCACATGCCTGTTTTTGTGTGAAAGTGTGCTATTTTGATTATCACAACTTTGTAATATATTTTAGGGCCAGGGAGTGAGAAGCTCCTACTCCACTCCACTCCTCTTGTGCAGGATTGCTTTGACAATACAGGGTCTTTTATGATTCTCAACAAATTCTATTACTGTATATTCTAGATCTGTGAAGAATGGCTCTGGCACTTTGATTGAGATTGCACTAAATATGTAGATTAATTTGAGTAGGATTGCCCTTTTGATTATATTAATTCTTCTGATCCAGGAACATGGGCTGTCCTTCTACTTTTTTGTGTCATTTTTAATTTCTTTTTTTAGCTTTTCATAGTTTTCCTCATGGAGGTCTTTTACTTTTTGGTTAGTGTTATTCCTACCCTTTTTGTGGCTATGGTAAATGGAATTACTTTCTTCAGTTTTACTTCAGTCTGCTTGCTGTTCATATGTAGAAATGCTCTAGATTTTTGTATGTTGTTTTTGTATACTGCAACTTTACCATATTCATTTATTACTTCCAGGAATGTTTTTATTTCATATTCTTTTATACATTAAACCATGTTATTTAGCTTAAAAAGTGAATATTCTAGCATATGTACATTTCTCCCTAGTCCAGTTGATAATATTATAAAATTATCTTCAACAAATAATATCACATTTCTTTGTTCCATTAGTGCTTTGCCTATTTTTCTTCTAAATGTTTTTCCTCAGACTCTACTCTTTCACCCACACTTTCTCTGGTATTGACAACCATTTACTGTGTTTCTATATCCTTTAGTCAATCAGTTTCAGTCATAGAGTGTGGATGCTCGGTATATATTAAGTGGGGACATACAATGTCTCTCCTTCATAGCCTGGCTTGCTTCACTCAGCAGTAAATCTTCCATATTCATCCACTTTCTGTCAAAAACCAGGGTCTTGCTTTTTATAGTTGAATAGTATTCCATAGAGTATATGCACCACACTTTTTCAATCCATTAATCGGATTGTGGGCATTTGGATTTGTTCCATTTCTTAGCAATTGTGAATAATGCCACAATAAACATCAATGTGCAAGCACTTTTCTGATTAATAATTCTTCTGTCCTTTGGGTAGCTACCAAGGAGTGGGATTGCTGGATCATATGGTAGTTCTATTTGTGGAATTTTTTCATGGATATCATTGGGTCTCCTATGTATACAATCATGTCTTCTGCAAATAGAGAGATAATTTCACCTCTTCTTTTTCTATTTGAATGATTTTTATTTTATTCCCTTTTCTGATTGCATTGGCAAGGACTTCCAGTACTATATTGAAAAGGAGTGGAAAAAGTGGGCATCGTTGTCTTATACCAGTTTTTAGTGGAATAGCTTTCAGCTTTTCCCCATTCGGAATGATGTTAGCTATGGGCTTTTCATAGATAGCTTTTATTGTGTTGAGGAATGACCCTTCTATGTCGGTTGTGTTGAAAGTTTTAATCACAAAGGGATGTTATATTTTATCAAACACTTTCTACATCAATTGATATGATCATATGGTTTTTATTTCTTTCTGCTAATACGGTGCATTACGTTTTTGATTTTGCCTATGTTGAACCACCTTTACACCCCAAAATAAAGCCTACTTGATTGTGATGAATAACCTTTCTGTTTCTTTTTTTTTCTACTCAAAACTAGAGTGAATTATAGGATGCAGCCACTAAAATAAAGAGGGGGATAAAAAGAGCCTTTCCTGAGGAGGAGTGGTTAGGAAAACAGTAAATTAGTTATGCAGAACTTATGTTGGAGGAAAATTACACTTCTTCAAGTTACTTTAAGAGAATTCTGTTTTAGCACAAATAAGGGTAGGAGTATAGTTCATGTACACTTCAAATACTAAAGGCAGTACTTTGAGTAATAATTCCTGAAGGGGTGAAAGCTTCCCCCATCACTTTATATTGAGCAGAATACATGAACTTGTCCACATAATGTAGTCCAGTGATTGGGGCCAGAGAAGAGCAGGAACAATCCAGAACCAGATGAAAAGAATGGAGCAGAGACAAGTTCTCAATTTTTAAAAGACGATAAAGGACTGAATAGTGGTGTAGCAGGAAAACGCAACACCTTTGGGCACAGACCCACATGAGAAAGTTGCAAATTCATGTCAAGACCTCCCTGAGTACTCTGGGCACTTGTATATCCATGATACAAGCTGGCTGAAGCTGGGAGTAGATGGAACCATTGGAACTCTGCCAAGGGTAATTTATGTGTGTGTGTGTGTGTGTGTGTGTGTGTGTGTGTGATTCATGAAATAAATAAACTTTTTTTAAAAAGGAGGAGCATTTTGATGAGTGTGCCCAAGAACAACATGTGTGAGGGGCAAAATGTCAAATAAGAGAGGTAATATGGTTTATGTCATGCTTTTTCATTTTTTAAATAAATACATTAGTTTTATCAGCTTCATGAAATTTCACTGGTAAAGAAACTTAGGTAGATAGTATGTTTTAATTCAAGACTGAAGATGAAAATAGACACCATAAGGTCCATAGAGAGTGACAGGAAGATCCACCTGGAAGCCTCCTTCCCTTCTGAGGATCCTGCTCCACCCTCCAAAGACCACCTAATGCCCCCACCCATAGGCTTCCTTCAGAGAGAAAGAAATCCACCAGTCCTTCTATGAACCGAAATTCTCTATTCTTTCCTCTTCTCCCTCCCTAATTTAAATGAGGTAGCATGCCTCCTCCATGAACATGGGAAGGGTCTTCAAGACTGGGTACTCATGAGCAGCCTGAAAGGACCTCCACCAGGTGATATTGCAAGAATCCAGTAGTTCTCCACAAACTGCATGAACACCTAAAGTTTCTCTGACTTATGGATACCCAGTCAAGAAGGGATCTTTTGGGCACGTATCAAGAATCTAAAGGCAGAACTTCCTATAGTGGGAGCTACAGAAATAGAGATCTCTGTAGGGTCTCATAGAAGCATGGGTGTTTATTCCATGTGGGACATTTGGATTCCCCATTTATGAAGAGCAACAAAAGCCAGTCAGCCAAAGAAGCAACTGTAACCAGCAGAGTGGACTGTGTTCTCAGTCAACCCAGGAAACCTCTGTCCTTTGTTGCAAACCTTTCTGCCCCATCTTCATAGAATCCAATGTCTAGAGAAAAAGAGGAGGTGAGGGAGGAGAAGAAAGAGAGGAGGAAAGAGAAGCAGAAAAGGAGAACAAGAGTGAACATAAGGAGACAGCTGATGTGCGACCTGCTCTATGGGAAGGAAAAAGAGATTTGAACCACAGTTGAGAGCTTTCTTTACAAAGGAACAGCACTGAGTTTTGAGTATCAGAGTGAGACTAAGAAAAGAATACAGGTTCTGCCCAGGAAGTTATTCAAGATGTTGTCACCTAGAGAAAGGGAGGGCTCATCCTAACAGAGTTGGGAAGGGCACCTTAAAAACATTAATGAGCATGTTTGAAGGATCATTCTGAGTGTCTATAGCAACAGTCACATGAGAACCCAATAAATTGCTTTCAGGGTCCAGTTTGTTTATTTCTGGCATACAGTACAGGAGAGCCTTTCTGGTGTGAGCTTTCTTCTGTTAATTTCCATTTCACAGCTAGAGAAACAAGGCTCAGAGTGTCAAATTGTTTGCCCAGGGTCATGAAGAAGTGTATGAAGAGCTAAAATGGACAAGTCAGTCCAGTATCCACATCCATGGCTTCTTATCATGGTGAGAAGTGATGACAATCCACTGCTTTTCTCCTCCAATATCCAGAGCATGGAGAAGCCACACAGACAAGGACCTTGGAGAGGTCTCCTCTTCCTATCTGTGACTCAGGACAACAATCACCTAACAGTGGCAGATATGAATCAACTACCTAAGTTACTCGTTGTTTTTTTTTTTTTTTTTTCTTTCTGAGAACTGCCATCTCCCAGTGAAAGGTAAAGAATGTTGTTACTAAACATCCGTGCTCTTTGCTGAACTTAATTTTTTTTATGTTGATCCCATGGTGAAGATATGAAATTTATCTAGAGAAGAGATTACTAGGCTAAATTAATACCTGTGGGACAAATAAAGGCAAAAGTAGTTGTTGACCAATCTGCTTACCCTGTTGACTACATAGCTGGCCTTTACAAGACCTTATTTCTCAAGATACTTGCACCATTTACATTCTTCCTTAAGGCTAACCATACATCTTGCTGAACAAACTACCATTACCACTGATACTTCGCTTTAGACTGCTTCTTCTAATGGACTTTTACACAGTGCTGCCCCTTTCCCATCTCCAGAAGACCCTCTTCAGTTACCTTTTTCCAGTGCAAGTTTTTTGATAACTACTTACATTTATTTACGGAATCCCTGTTAATACTATAAAAGACCATCGCCTTCTTAGAGCCAGCAAACATATCTGCCACTTCTGTCAAGCCCTGCTGCTGGTGATTCTGACTACATGCCTCAGTGGCTGACCCTTGCTTTATGCTTGCAGGACCAACATATTCCCTTTTCCTTATAACTTTTACTTTGCAATTATTTGTTTTGTTTTCCCTCGGCATAGTCCTCATTCCCTCATCACACACAGAAGCACAGGGAACTCTTCTACCTCACTGATATGAAACCTGGGTATGGGTCTTAGAGGAACTGAACTGGAAGAATTGGGATTTGCCAATCCTGATGGCCACAATTGGAGTTTGCCAATCCTGATGGGATACACTGGCTATGGCATCTTTTGGCAAACCAATGGATTTCTAAAAGACAAAACCCATTCCAAATTTTATTTCTTTATCCCTATCAATAAGAACATATGAGAACTGTAAATAAAACCTCAGATTACAAGGTCAGATTTTTTTTCTATTTCCTAAAACTTTACCATATTGTAATAGAGCTTCTGAAAGCCAAGCAGATAGATAAGTCCAGGTACAGTACATGGTGCTGGGTTGAATTGTGACCCCAGAAAGAAATGTAGAGGCTCTAACCCCTGAGTCTGTGAATGTAACCTTATTTATTGGGTCGTCAGAAAGTCATGATGCATTTTTGTGTAGAAAAATATGTCATGACTTCCCAAATGACCTAATAAAATAGAGTTTTTGCAGATGTATGCAAATTAAGAGGGGGATCATACTCAATTATATTTGACCCCAAATTCAAGGGCTGGTGTTCTTAGAAGGAAAGAAAAACTTGAACACTCAGACGCATGTGGGAAATACATGTGAAGAGAGAGGTGGAGATCAGAGTGACACAAGAATAGCCCTACCAGAAGTCAAGCAAAAGCACAGAATATTGTACCCAGAGTCTTAGGGGATGCATGCCCTCTGGTACCTTGATTTCTGACATCCAGCTTTGGAACTGTGAGAAAATTATTTTCTAATGTTTCAAGGCATCCACTTTGTGGTACTTTCTTATGGTAACCTTGGGAACATAGTACTGGGATGCATAGATTCTAAGTTTGTTTGTTTTAAATTTGTTCATTGGAGTGCACATGTGTCGAAGGTGGCAAACCTGGGGGCCAGCCCTGTGGCCTGGTGAACCACGCGATTCGAATATCTCTTGGCTAACCATGCAATTTGAATACCCTTCCTCAGCAGCTTGAAAAAATCAACAGGTAAATGTGTGCCCCAAGTTCCAATAAGATGGAGAAATGGAGGAAGGATTATGGCATGACTTCCCCCTCATTGGGGAGTCCTTTCTCCATTTCCTTTTCTCTCTCGTGAGTGCATGTGCCCTTTGTCAAAAGAAGAAGAAGAAAGAAGAAGAAGAAGAAGAAGAAGAAGAAGAAGAAGAAGAAGAAGAAGAAGAAGAAGAAGAAGAAAGTAGCAACTACCTTGACTCATAAATGGCAATGAACGTGTGATCTCATTAATCATTCTCCGCAGCCCCTTATTATATCTTCAGCTCAGTGCAGCAGTGGGACTCATTTAGAAAAGGCGAAGAGTAACTAGGTTCATGGAACCCAATCTGTACTCCAGACAGAAGGCATCCCTGATATCTGCTTGGCTAAAAGCAGGTCCATCCAAATATGTCAGGGTTTTAAAAACCCAGTATGTATGTCAGGACAGCAGAAGATAATAAAAAGCATGTCAGACAAAATTACTTGAAGGCTTTGAGGAAGATGTACATCAGAGCACATACAGTGAAATTGCAATGACAGATGCTTCCAAATTTGGCCAACCCAGATAGAATATGGTTAGGAGTCAGAACACAGGGCCAAGAGTCAGAAATGTTGGCCCTATTTCTGTCTCCTTGCTGAGCTGTAGTACATCTAGCAACAAATCACTTTAGCCTATCTGGACTCAAATACTCCAATATAGCTATATCTAACTCTCCAGTACATTAAATTACCACAGTCTCATGAAAGGTCTGGTCTATAAAAAGCAAAGTGTTGCATTAGAACTAACAAAATAATTTGAGTTTCTCAGAAGTGAGGGAGAAGAAAGGCATATTCTAAATATTTGGTCCTTTAAAAAAATCCCACGCCTGTAGTTCAAGTGAACAGATGCTGAAGTGAAAGATGATTCTGAATATGACACTTACTCTGAACAGTTACCTGTGGTAATCATTAATAGTCATGTTTCATCTCCAACCCTATGGCCTTCTCCACATGGCCAGATTCTGGCCTCCTGTATACATCTGAGCATCACAAAACCTATTCCCAGAAAGTCACACATGTGCAGCAGTCTGGTAGACAAAAATAAAATCAATTGATGAAAACAAAACTACTCTGAGACCACCTCAAAACTGAAAGTAAAACTCTCTGTAAAAGTCTGTGAGAAGACACTGATTCTGTTGAGGATTCTAAACCACAGGAGACCAAAGGTGATCAAAGCACAGCCACAGTGGGTTCTAGCCACCAGAACAAGAGACAATTATGTCTGTTATTATTTTTATAAATTTTATTTTAGGTTTTTTGCCATAGGGTGCATACACTCACCAGAGACAGTGAAAGGCAAAGTGAGAATCACCTTCTTGGGAGGATGCCCAATGTAATTCCTTCTCCTTCATTCTCCTCCTGGGATTTTGAGCATGCACAAGCACTTGCCTATCATGATTTTCAAGTCACCAGGCCCAGGACTCAAATCACCATCATCTGTGTGGGAGTCCAGTGCCTTAACCACCATGCCATCTGCTGGCCCTAAATATCTGTTATTTAAGGCACCCAGTCTGTGGTTCTTTGTGCAACCCCAGCATACAAATATAAATGTCATCTCAATCCTCAATTAATTCCATCAACCAGAGTGACTTTTCTGTCTTATGTTTTTATAAGGGAAAAATCATTAGAAAATAAGTTAACATCATTGATTTATGCCTTTGTATTTTTTTTGAGGTTTTTTTGCTATAGGGCATGTGCACTTGCCAGAAAGACAGAGAGAGACAGATAGACAGAAAGCGAGAAATCACCCTCCAGGGGGGATAGCCAACCGCAATCCCTTCTCCATTCTCCTCTCTGGATCTTGGGCATGCATGCACATGCACCCGGCATGAGTTTAAGCCACCGGGTCCAGGACTTGAAATGTGATCGACTACATGGGAGTCCAGCGACGTATCCATTATACCAACTGCTGGTCCCTATGCACTTGTATTTTTACACTTAACCACGGCTTGTTCTCCTGGGCACTGTCCTGAGCACTTTAGGAATATTAAGTTATATATTCCGTATAATACCATAAGAGAGGAATTATCATCATCTCCAGTCTACAGGTAAGTAAACCAGGTCCCAGATTGGTTAAGGCACTCACTCAGGGACACAGAGGTATGACTCGAACAGCGACTCTAGGGTCAATGGCACCTGACCACTGATTTACCATGCGTTTCCTAAATTTCTGCTCTTCTAGGCAATGGGCTTTCTGGGGTCTGAAATTCCCAGTCCTGCTCAAATCAGACATTAACATTCAACTTGAGGATGTAGAGGAAGATATAAGATCTCACCTCCTCAAACAAAAGCTCATTGGTGGGGGAGCATTTGCCCAAATCAAATAGTCTAGTTAAATTAACAGAACTGGGTTTTAACATTAAAATAATAGCACCAACAGCACCCAGTGGAGGAAGGCCTGTCTGTGCCTCTCTTTGCTAGCATGGTGGATGGGCAACATTACAGCAGGGTTATGATGCCAGAAGGTGGCATGGTGGTTAATGTACTGGACTTCCACATGGCCAACCATGGTTCAAAACCCAGACTTGATGGCTTGAAAGACACACCTAGCATATGTGCACATGTGCCCAAAATCCCAAGAGGAGAATGAAGGAAAAGAGATTATGGATTGGCCATCCTCCCAGGGTGATGGCTTCTCACTTTCCCTCTCACCGCTTTCAGTCATTGCCAGATCAAAGAACACCCCCTCCTCCTGGATAAATTACTGACCCACGCTCAGCATCCCTGGGAGTTAAGTATTTGGAACTGTTACTCCAGGATTTCTGGAGTAATAGTTGCAAGATGTTAGCTCTCTTCCTATAAGCATTTCTACCTGCCACTTCTCTCAGAGTGTGGGAGCCTATATCACAAACATTAAGGGGTTTCAATTTATTAAAATTAATTTCATAGCCAAAATTCAAATGTGGCTGCTGATAGAATGTGAAAACGTTTATTAAGGCAGGCTGTAAGAAGACTATGAAAGAGTGTGCAAGATGAGATGTGATGCACAGGGTAGAAAGAGCCAGCCTGTTTCCCAGCCCATGGAAGGGCTGCTGCTCCACAAGGGCTGAGGCCACTGGGCAAAGTAGGAGCTTCTCTGCTCACATGGAGTCCACTCCATTAGAAACTCGGATGCCTCTCAGTCACCTCTTGGCCAAGGGTTTAAACCTGGCAGTTTAGCTCAGTGCTTCTCACACTTGAGTACATCGGAATCACCTGGAGAGCTTGTGGGCCCATAGATTCTATGTCCTTCCCTAGAGTATTTAATTCAGAAGGGCCTGAGATAAAGTCCAAGAATGGGTTGCTAACAATTCCTCAGGTAATGCTGATGTGGCTGACATGAGCCCTCACTTTGAGACCCAGTGGCTTCAGTAATTATGGCAAGAGAAAGGAAAGACTGGGCATAGTATCACCTGAGAAGCAGAGCAAGGACTCCTGAGATGGTACCTAAGTGCAGCCATATAGGTGCATGTGGGATAGAGGCAGATTCCAGGTCTCATCCCTCATTTGACCAGTGAGCCTCATCTTTATACAGCTGTTTAATAGCTGCAGTGTGTGGGGAGTCATGAAGTCAGGGTGCCATTCGTTACACTCCTCGGACTCATGTCCTAACCTTTTGAAGCCTTAGTTTCCATATCCAACACAAATGACATAACGTTTATAAGATATTTTGTGCAGTACCTGTCACATAGAAAGCCCATATAATTATTAGGGTCATTATTATTATTGTCACATATTTCTATTAATTAATTATAATCAAATGTGCCTCCATCAGCTTTTGACCTCCAACTCACTCCACAGACCCCTGGAAAAAATAAATCTACCACCCCCCAACACACAGAGCAGTGGATGAACACAACAACACATGTTCGATCTGCACATACACAGGGCCAATTGGAATCTTACTAGAGTGGGAGTTAGAAAAAATATATGAAATAAAAGGTTAGGATTAAAACTACTTTTCTCCCTTCACTACTTTTACTTCACTCCACTAATTCATGGTTGAATTATCCCCACCCTCCAATAAAATCCCATACTAAAGGCTTAATTCCCAAGACTTCAGAAATGTGACATTTGCCAATAGGGTTATTACAGACATGATTAGTTAAGATGAGGTTATTCCAGAGTAGGTAGGCCCTGAATCTAACTTGTGTCTTTATGTGAAGAGGAAATTAGAGATAGGCAAGTACACAGGGAGAATACCATGTAAACATGAAGGCAGAGATAGAGGTGATGCTTCTACAAACCAAGGAATAACACAGATCACCAGTAACACCCAAAGCTAGAGAGAGACCTGGGACAAATTCTCTCTCAGTGCCTCAGAAAGAAACAACCCTGTCAACAGCTTGATTGTGGACTTTAAACACCCAGAGCTAAGAGACAATAAATGTCTATTGTTTTAGTCATGTGATCCACGGTACTTCATTACGACAGTCCAAGCAAACTAATGCATTACTAAAAGAGTGGCTCTATTTCTTTCTCCACTAGTTATGTGTTCAGTGGTCACCAAAAGAAGTGATGAGTAGAAGGAGAAATATGGGAAATAAAAAAAGGCCAGATGTCTTTATCTGGAATAGATGAAAGGTGTCAGAGAGAAGGCTCTGGGAGACAGAGTGAAGCAGGATGAAAGGAGGAGGGAAGGAAGAGAAAAAATTAACCAAGAGGAAAAAAGTGACACAAGACTGTTCAAGGAAAGGCACTCAAGGGAAAGAGAGGATGTTGAAAGAGGATTTTAAGGAAGCATTGCTATATGGTATGCAACATAATTTCTTTCTTATCTCTCCAAGAAATCTTTAGTAAAGACACTCATTACCATGCTTATGCAGTCTGGATATTATGTGTAAATAAGTGGTATAAGCTTTTAAGAATATTGTGTGTTCATGAGAATAAATGTGAGACTCATCTTGCCACAACTACACACCCATGGCTTCATCCTATATCCTTTATATACGATAATACTTCCTGCATACCTGGCTCTTGTCTAAGTACAAGAGTCATAGAAGGCAATGTCTTAACACTGGTAAAAGGAATTAAAAAGGGTCAGCAGGTAGTGTGGTGGTTAAGGTGCTGGACTCCTGCAGCATAGGTCAAATCGCGGAGCTGGTGGCTTGAAAATCACACTAGGCACATATGCATGCATGCCCAGAATCCCAAGAGGAGAATGGAGGAGAAGGTATTGTAGTGTGGCCATCCTCCCTGGGGGGGGGGGGGGGGTTTCTCACTTTTCCTCTCTCTGTCTTTGTTTCTCTCCAGTGAATGTATGTGCCCTATGACAAAAACTTTAAAAAAAAAAAGAAAAGAAAAATGAAATGGAGAGAGTTTTGAAAAACATATAAGAGGCTACATAGGAAGAACTAGGTGTTGATTACATGTATGGTAAAGAGAAGTAAAAATTTAGTATGACCCTCAGGTTTACTGAAGAATGACAGCTCTGTGAAAATGGCGTATTGACAGGATGAAAGTATTTTTTCCAGGAGCGCTTTCGTGTTTCAACATATTTGAGGTGTCTAAGTACCTCTTGGTCAAGGGGTAGTTATGCATCAAAATCTGGCACCATACTAGAGATGGAGTTTAAATGTCAGCAAAATATAGACATTTAAAGCCACAGGAGTGGATGGCATCATCCTGGAGAAGTATGTGGAGCAAAAAGAGAAAAGGTAACTGTTTAACAGGCAATACAAAATGAAGCCGAGAGAGAAAGACAAACAGATTGAAAGAGAGGGAGCAAGAAGGAGAGAAAGAGAGAGAGCATAAGTAGGTCACAGGAAAGACCAGGAGAATTGACTGTCCTACCAACCAAGGGAACATGTTCCCAAAATAGAGTGAAAGTCAACACAGGCCAGAATAAATGGAGGGAAAGAGCCACTGGACACCAGACATGTGACTCACTGGAAAGCTTGACTTCAGTCCAGTGGAGATTCAGAAACCAGATGGCAGTGGTGAAGACACAGGTATAGTGTGACTGTAATATTTGGAAGGGCCTAAATATCGTAGGAGTGCTAATCTTTTAATTCCTGTCTGAATGAAAATCATTTTATTTTCAAAAGATAGCAGATCAAATTAGATCCTGATTCATGTTTTAAAATTTCTATAGACAATTTGAGGAACTTAATATAGTTCTATGAAGTTTCCAACTATGAATATTTCAAATTTCCTTCTTCCCTGAGTAGAGAGGGAGAGAGAGAGATGAAGACAGAGAAACAGATACCCTCAACAGGATCCTCATGCTGCAACCAGCCCCATATCAGCCAGCTCAGGTGTTGGGCACACACACAACCAATAGACCTACCAACCCTCTACACACAGAGCAGTGGATGAGCACAACCGGCAGACTGAAAGAGTACAGGGAGGTCTCCAGATGCAAACCCAGAACCTTCTTTCATTGGTCGGCTTTGCAGGGCATCATGTTTCACCCTGTGTCACTGTCTGGCATTTGTCCAACTATGACTATTTTTGTTTGTTTTCTTATTTTGTGGAAGAAACACCCTCCCCTAATCTCTGGCCTCTTTTTATCTATAGTTGTTTTTATGTTTAAAAGAAATATTAATGTTGAGGTGAAGCCATAAAGTAAGAAAACACAGGCTTAAGGAAGTTTTGATGAGAAGGGCGGGGGGGATAGAAATGGGATAGATGGAAACCGAAAGATTAGAGGACATGGAAGCATGGGAAATGGTTAAGGAAGTACTTAATTTTTTCTTTTCTTACACTCTCCTCCTTCTACCACCCTCTTCCTACATCGTCTCCAGTATCCATAACTATTTTTAATGCTTTTATGTCCTCTAATCTTTCGGTTTTGACCATAGAGTGCAGACAGTCAGTATATGTTAAGTAGAGACATACCATGCCTCTCTATCATAGCTTTCTGTCCCTCTCTGTCTCTCCAGTGAGTACATATGCTTGACAGCAAAAATTCTCTCTCTACAAAAAAAGGAAGAAAAAGAGAGAAAGAGAAAGAAAGGAAGAAAGGAAGAAAGAAAGGAAGGAAGGAAGGAAGGAAGGAAGGAAGGAAGGAAGGAAGGAAGGAAGGTAGGAAGGGAGAGAGAGAGAGAGAGAGAGAGAGAGAGAGAGAAAGAAAGAAAGAAAGAAAGAAAGAAAGAAAGAAAGAAAGAAAGAGAAGAGAAGAGAAGAGAAGAGAAGAGATGAGAAGAGAAAGAAGGAAGAAAAAGAGAGAAGAAAGAAAGGAAGGGAGGAAGTTTAAGTGAGAGGAAGGATATTTTTTAAGATCCAAGAGTCTTGACCTTGGACCCTTGTGAAAAACTAAGAGTAGACAAGGCTGAAGGCAGTGTCAATACTTCATGTCCAAAAAAAGGCTATACTGTGACCATCCTCATATGCTGATAATATCAGCTGGGAAAACTAAGGGGAGGGGCAATCCACCTGCCATATCCAGATGAATGAACAGATCTCTGAATGCAGCAGGCACTGAGTGCTACCCAGGCCCCATAGACCAAAACTGTGCCTACCAGCTGAGATGCTCTTTGGGACTGGCCACAGTGATGCCCCCTCTCCAAGACCAGAGGCCATTCCAGAACTGATTAATGCAGGATGGAGGATTCACCTCTAGTCCTAACTTGAGAGTACTCTGAGGTACCCCAGTTCCAGAGTCCCCCAAGGAGCTAGCTGAAATTTCTCTTGCAACTGCATCTTAACATCTCCTCTACTCAGGCCTGTTTCCTTTTCTCCTTTATAAGTGTTATTCTCAGAAACACACCCCAAAAAGCCTCCTGAACTCCTTCTCACCATCAGGCCTTGCTATGGTCTGAATGTTTGTGTCCCTCCCATTGTGCTAATACAAGAGGTGATTAGTCCATCAGGCCTTCACAAATAGTGCTAGTGCCCTTTATAATAAAAGACTGCAGAAAGTGAAGGCTTGCTTCCTGAGGACTTTGAAGCTGCATCATAATATTCCTAATAGGAGGACAGCAGATTGGTGAACTGAAAGAGAATGGGATAAGAATATTTGTTTTACAGCACTATTTTTTGGTTATTTTTCTCAAAATCTCAGATATAAATAACAATTGAGACGATAATGCTAATTCCTGAGGGAACGCTTAAAGAAAGAACACCTGTGCCAGCAGGTTGGCTGAGCAAGTTATCAGCTATGAAAATAGTTCATAGGTTTAGAAAGCAATGCTTGGATCTCTGCCAGGTACCAGGTTTGTGCTGGATACCAGGGGGGTATACAGTTTATATTGGGTCCCTGGATTCACAGGCTATTGGGTATTATGGTCAGAAAGGGTTAAAGGAAGCTCAAAAACTCCAGTGCTTTTTGTTTATCCCCAAGTTGTCTCTGGTCTATCCTGATGTTTCTGTGAAGGGAAACTAGTGTCTTCTGCTCTCCATTTGCAGGAGATAGTGAGATGGTTTGTTAAATAACCCCAAAGCAACCAGAAGTACCTGAGATGTCTTCTCTAGGGGAAAGAGGTATGGATCGATCAAGAAGCCCATGCAGTGGATTCTAGTTTTAACTGAGCCACTGAGGATGATGTCACTATTGTCTCAGGCTTGTATTGCCATTTTACCTCTCTTGAGAGCTGACTTTTATGATTTACAGAGAGAGGTGTTTGGACCAGAGAATCACTCCTTTGCTTACTAATTCTACAAGATTCTTGTATTTAGAGTTTTTAAGAGTGCTATTGAGGTGCAGGGAAATCTTGGTGAATCAGAAGCCCCTTCAGGACCGAGGCCCCCATTTTCCAGCTGATAGGATCATTAATGGGTGATGCTTTGGGAGGAGTCCTGCTCAGGTGGGACCCTAGTCAAGGTCCGGTCCCTCACAGGACAACCTGCTCCCAGGTGATCTGTGTAAGGTGGTGAAGGCTCAGCTGCCTGGCCTCAAGAAGCTCAACTCCTCAACCCAAGCATCATCTTGGCTCCAGCACTCCCTATAGTTATGGAGGTTTACCACCATCCTCTGTATCAGTCATTCTCACAGTCATGCCCATTTCTGCCTCAGAGCCTGGATCCACCTAAGGAAAATACCTCTCCAGAAGAAACTGCAGTTTTGCAGTGAGGAATACAGGGAAGGAGATGAACAAGACCTGGGAATCGACAGCAATCTAGTGGAGATTTCAGATGACAAGGGAGAGTTAGAGGAGGGAGAGACATGCCTGGGTAGTGCTAACTTCTCCATGGGGGTGTATGGGAGAAAGGGAGACAATGACCTCATCACTAATGTCACCAAGAAACAAGAGCAAGTGTTGCAAGGTAACATTTTCCTGTAAATTTGTGAGAAACTCAGGACTCTGTCCTGAGCTACTACCAAGTCACAGCCCCCACAATCTCGTAAGATAGAGTTCAAGGAGTGGGTTGTGTCAGCCATGCCTGGACGTGAGAGGAAGATGGGGCTGCCATATTCCAAATGGAGCAGTGGGTGGAAGAAGTTGGCCACAGGGCTCCAAACTGCCTGTCCCACCCCTTTCTGATTCTTTCTCTCTTGTCACTAATCATTTCCTACTTGAGTAGAGTGCAGGGTCCACTGACTCCATCCTTCCAGGAGCCTGGTGGAATGTGGATAGTCACAGCTCAGACAGGAAGTTCCAAACTTTTCATCAGCACAATCTTCATTGAACCTCCTTCCCACCCAGACACTCCACCTCACCCCTTGCTCACTACGGAAACATCTGACCCACTGAAAAAGAGACTACATGATAAGCAGAGACCACCTATGGTAGGTGTCCCCCAGCAAATGGAGAGAGATTGGTGACCCCAGGTACCAGCATCTCATCTGCCACAGAGAGCCCCAAGGAGAGGCTGAGGGGACCAGGTCTTCATCTATGAATGACCTTCTCTGCCTACAAGAGAAGGGGCAGCTCTGCAGAATTGTGGTCACGGTGTCCAAAGTTAAGTGAAGGTACCCTGAGGCCTTCTCTGCCATTCTGGTCCTTTCTCCAGGATTCAAATTGTACCCAATCATTCAAGGTCAATAGAATTATACTGTATGCCTGCTGTCATGAGGAATCATAAAGAGATTCCAGGTCTCAGAAAAGACAAAGTTTATGTGTGTGTATGTGTGTGTGTGTGTGCGTGAGCTGAGTGTTGAGTGTGTGGTGTGATATATATGTGTAGTGTGATGTGTGGTATATGTATGTGTTTTGTCTGCATGGTATGTGGAATATGTGTGGGATATGTGTTAATATGGTGTGTGATATTGTGTGTGATATATGTACAAGAGTATGTATGTGTGATATGTGATGTGGTCTGTGTGTATGTATGGTGTGTGTGTGTGGAAGGGGTGGTGGATATGTGTGGTGGGTGTGATAGGGTGATATATGTGTGTGGTATGTGTGATATGTTCATGGAATGTGTGGTGTGTGCATGGGAGTAGGTGTATGGTATTGTGGGTAGCATGTATATGGTGTGTGGGTAGCATTTGGATGTATGTGGTGGGGGTGTGATGTGTGTATGTAATGCTGTATGATGTGTGTGGGAGGATTTGGGGGTGTCATAGTGGTGTGTGGGTATGTATGGTGTGTGGATAGTTTGTGGATCTATGTGTGGTGGTAGTGTGTGTTGAGTGTGTGGTTGATGTGTATGTGGTGGGGTATGCTATGTGTGGGGCTGGGGGTGCAAGGGGTATGTGGGTATGTGGGTATGTGTGGTAGGGGTGTGTGTATGAGTATGTGTGTGTGATTATGTGTATAGAGGTGTATGGGCATGGGGTGGGGTATGTGGATGTGTGTGTGTGTGATGGTTTGTGCCGTGTGTGTAGTTAGTTTATGGGTATATGTGGTGGGGGTGTGCATTGGGAGTGTGGTTGGTGTGGTAGAGTATGTGATGTGTGTGGGAGGAGTGTGTGTTTATGGTGTGTGGGTGGCGTCTGGATGTTTATGGGGTGTAGTATGTATAACATGGTGATGTAGTGTGTAGTGCAGGTGGTATGCATGGGGTGTGTGATACATGTGAGGGAGACTTTCAGAGTTGTTTCAGGAAATGTCAGCATGACACTGACCATGGAATAGCGTGATGTCTTGCTGGATCAAATGTTATGGCATCACAGAAGAGTCAAAGCAGAGGAGCACAACCCAACAGATGCATTAGAGAGATGTGTGGGCAGCAGGTGGTGGGTGGATGGTGCAGGGGCCTGCATGATAAGAATCCAGTCTAGAGAGAAGGAAGGCCTCAAGTAGGACATCCTAACATTGCACTTGGGTTGGACTGCAAGAAAACTGTGAGAGACATGTGGAAGTTCAAGTGAAAAAGAAAACCAGAATCCATGGCCAGGAAGGGAAGCATTAGGTGAGTTACAGTGATCCAATGCTTAGCAGAGAACATAGATCCACAGCAGAGGTTCTCACCTGGGATTGGCAGGGGGTTGGAAAGTGGGGAACAAAATAGTCTTAGAAGTGAAAGCCTGAGTTTTGGCATCTGAAAACTGGATTTGAAACTTACCTCCAGTGTATACTAGCAATAACTTTGGAATTTACCCATCCCCCTATGCTTCCAATTCCTCATATTTCTAAAACTAGAAACACTAACAGATTATACCTCAAAAGAAGACTGTAAGAATTAAATAAAAGCATACAGGTAGAACTCTTAGAGCAACACCTACCACAGGTAAGCCCTCATTGAGCATTACCTATTATGGAGACAGAAAGAACCACAGACTACCTACAATCTATGTAATGTTCCCAGGAAAATGCCACATGCATGCACCCCTGTGCAAACATGCACATCGCGCACACACACACACACACACACACACACACACTCAATTTTACATAAGGCGTTTTTGAAAGCATGAATTCTCCATGGCCATGGATTCAGACTAAAAAGTTCCAGGCTTCATGGATCTTTCCTTTGGGCATTCAAAAATAAGGGTCTGGATCCTCAGAGAATAGTCAGGACCAGAGACATGAGCCTGGGCATCTCCAGCATATTTTTGTCCAAGCTTGAGAACACTGAAGACTTGCCCCAGCCAAGTGGGGAGATTAGGAAGTGCAGCAGGCTGGGGAGGAGACTTGGATCACATGCCCGGGATTTTCCAGAATCCCTGTGGCTTCATCTAATTTTCTCAATTTGTTAAATGTACATAATAAAATATTATTTTTGTGAAACTTCTCATAAATAAATTCATAAGTCATAAAAATAATCTTATTTCTAAATGTGTGCCGTAAGTTTGGTTTGGGAAATACAGTTTTTAGAGAGGACACAAAGGGACAAATTTAAATTGAGCAGCTGGAGAAAGAAGATAGAAAAAAATCAGCTCTAAACAAGACAGAAATATTTGGTGGTGAAATCTAGTTCAGTAGAGTTATAAATGACGGCAGGAGGACACTTGGAAGTCACATGCACACCACAAACCGGAGGGTAGGGGTCTGCAGAGCAAAGAAGTGGCCTGTTGCCAAGAACTGGATATAACCCAGGGCCACTCGGTTTCTAATCCCAGCTGGGAAATGTCTTAAGAACACAAACTGACACAATAAAAGCTCATACAACATTCCATTGTGTCCTCTCAAAACTATATTTCCCAAACCAAAATTAATGGCATGGATTTAGAAATAAGATTATTTTATGACTGATGAATATATTTATGAGAACTTTGACAAAAAATTATATTTCGTTATGTAACATTTAACAAACTGACAAAATTAGATGAAGCCATGGTGATTCTGGAAAGTCCTATACATATGATCCTCAGGACTGGGGATATTCCAGTGGGTGCCACTGACAGAGAGTAGTGACTCAGCAGAGGAGGAGTCCTCAAACAATTGATAGAAAATGCATATCATGACAAAAACTATGCATGTATTTCAAAATAATTTTGTTCCCAAATATACTCATACTTCAATCCCATTTTTACATGAATATTTTACAGTCTCCTTATATGCTAGTTTATCTTACTCCTTTTCAGCATCAGTTTCAGAAAGCAAAGTCAGAAGATGAATGGAAGCAAAGGAGGTAGTGAGAGATGGGGAGGAAAGATGCAGAAAGGGGTTGGTGGTGGCATTTGGTAACCGAGGCTCCTGATTGTCTTAGATGCTGAGGTTGCGGAGTTCCTTCTGACCAGGTGTCTTGGTAGTTGGTGTCTATGAGATTTTAGTTGTCCTAGTTGCACTGGATGTTTTGTGGTTTCACAGCAATAGTGTATGAGGGGTTTCGATTTTGCTATTCTAGTCACACTGAGTGTTTTTAGGAGGTGAGAAAGTTTCCAAGGCCATGTCAGTGCCCTCTTCTTTTTCTTAAATATTCTAATCAACAGACCTGTTAATCATTTAGTGAAGAAAATACATACCACTGTCAATGAGAAATCTTCCCTTAACCCATCCTGGTAAGCACCATGTTGAAATTTGCAGAAAATTTGGGAAAATGACTGAGCCTCCTGCAGAACTTCTGCATCAGCAATGTGCACAGGGGAATGTGGTGCTGAAAGTCGGATGGGCAACCAAGCACAGCCAATGTGATGTAGAGCCTGAATCCACATGTGAAGTTTAAGATAAATGCCCCTCATCCAGTCTGGCAATCTGTGTCATGGCCTCCCTTTCTGGAAAACAGGAACCCTATCTTAATCATGTTTTTATCCCCTGCATAAACCAGAGGCCTTGACACAGATTTGTTTTAAATCTATGAAGTAAAGAAATAATGCTTTAATAATACTTTTCTGAGTCCCATCAACTAAATCCTATGAAATGTTTTTCTGTTGTTGCACAAAGCCTGAGCTGTCTATATTACAAGGACATTGGAAAGATGTGTGAAAACAAAGCTCTCTAAAAGAATGAGTTTTGAGATATCTTTGGAAGCTATCCCCACTATGGACACTGGTGGCAGTGAAGGAGTCCTCTAAACACTCTTCTGTTAAAGTCATACTTTCTTGGTGGAGAAAGGGCACTCTCCTACACTGTGGTTGGGAATGTAAATTGATCAAGCCACTGTGTAGAACAATATGGAGATTCCTCAAAGATCTACAAGTAGAACTACCATATGATCCAGAAATCCCACTCCTTGGTATCTACCAAAGGACAGAAGAATCCTTAGTTAGAAAAGTGCTTGCACATCGATGTTTATTGCAGCATTAGTCACAATTGCTAAGGCATGGAATCAAATCAAATCCTATGAACAGAGAAATGGATTGAAAAATTGTGGCATATATACTCTGTGGAATACTACTCTGCCATAAAAAAAACAAGACCCTGACTTTTGACAGAAAGTGGATGAATAGGAAGATTTACTGCCAAGTGAAGAAAGCCAGGCTATGAAGGAGAGACATTGTGTGTCTCCACTTAATATATACAGAGTGTCTGCCCTCTATGGCTGAAACTGAATGACTAGAGGATATAGAAACATAGAAAATGGTTATACTTACTAGATACAGTGAGGGAAGAGGTTAGGTGAAGGAGAGTCTACAGAAGGACATTAAGGGGGAAAATAGAGAGGCAAGGCATTTATGGGACAAAGAAATGGGTTATCATCTGTTGAAGATAACATGTATAGTATTCTCAACTGGACGGGTGAGAAATGTATACATGTTAGAATATTCACTTTGCAAGCTAAGTGACATATGTGATTGAATGTATAAAAGAAATTGAAATAAAAAGTATATTTAAAAAATGGTCATGCTTCTCTGTAACACCATCAGATCATTCTGTCTCCCCCCATCCCCAGGAATGGTAGATCAGAGCATAACTAGTTAACATTTATGCCAACAACACTTGGCCTACATAAAGATTATATTTTTTATTTACTTATTCATTTAATAAATATTTATTTATTACCCATCACATACAGGCAGTGAGAATATAACAATGAGCAATACGTACACATACAATACAAATATTAGTGAGAGAGATTTATTACTGACATAGAACCTAAACATGACTAATTATGTTGGTGATCTTGAGTTATTACAGGTGAAGAGGTCTTCTCATAAAGAATATAAGAGCATTTTAGAGAAATTTGTATGTACTGATTCCAAAGATGTGCATTTGCTGGTAAGGGGTAAAGAGGTTTAATCTATATATAGCTAAATTCTACATAGGAAAAATTGTTGGGAGGAAAAAAATAATTGTGCTGGGTACATAAAATATATTTCCATGTCTAGATATTCCAGTTTCCCACTACACTCCTAGAACCTTGCTCTTCTCTTTCTCTTTTATCCCCACCTCTCCCCCTTCTGAGGGTATTTAAAGTATATTTTTGAGCTTGATAGTTTGGTGGTAGTAAAACTTTTCACTAATGGAAAGTAGCATTATCTAAATGAAATTAAATAGAAATGGATCCTGAAAAATATCTATTCCAAAGTCTAATACTTCACATATGAGGACCTTGAGGCCCATAATTAAAGGATTGAGAAAGACACAGAACAGTGGCACAAGTTAGTGGCAAAACCAAGTCAAGATTTTGGTATCCTGTCTCTCAATCCAGGTGTTCTTATTTAAGATAATAACTATTGTTTAGAAAGAGAAAATAAAGAAAACAAAAACAGAGAACCCTCAAGGAATGGTTTCCAGAAAATCACTATTTTCAGAGTCTTTATATGCAGAGACAGTGACATATAATACATAAATTTTGAGAGAAGACTCAAAAATCAGGCTAAGTTTTAGTTTTTTGGTTTGTGTTTGGTTTTGGTTTTGTTATAGAGTATGTGTGTTTGTTGGAGAAAGACAAAGAAAAGGTGAGAAAACATACCCCAGGAGGGATGCCAAGCCACAATCCCTTCTCCTCCATTCATCTCTTGAGATTCGGGGCACTTATGTACACACAACACAGCATGATTTTCAAACTGCCAGATCCAGGACTCAAATCATGGTAGGCCCTCTGGAAATCCAGTGCCTTAACCACCATGATACCTGATGCCTTCTCCACCCCCACCAGCCCATATGATTTTCAAGCTGCAGATCTGGAACTCAAACCAGCAGTAAGTCATGTGGGATCCAATGCCTTAACCACCACCACCATCTGCTGTTCCCAGGATGAGTTTTTTATGATCTTAGTTGAAGATTGGAAAATAAATAGGCTGTCCTTTTCTTTCTTGAAAATCCATTACATTTATCTTGCCCATGTAAACAAAAAGAACTGTTGTCCTCCTCACACCATCAGCATTGAAGTTTATCTGCTTAACTGGTCTCAGATACAGTCTTCGAGATCATACAATAGTAACCTACGAGGCTTACTATGCCTTCAAGGCCTCATTCCTGCTTGAAGGACCTTGTAAGCATTCAATTCTCTACCCTTAATCTCAATTTTCTATATTGGGTTTCTTTATCTGAATAACAGTAAATGGGAAACATAATACTCAATGGTTGGAAGAAAACCAGTAAACATACTGAGAAGGTATGCCAATGCTTAGCAGATGTGTGAGGGAGGGTGCCTGATGACTAGTGCTGGTGGAAAAAAAAAAAAAAAAAAAAGCTACCTTTCTTTAATTTCCTTAATGAATGTAGCAATTTGCCTCTTTTAGTCAAGAATCAACAAAAATTAGTTGCCTATAACAACGGCCAGATATTGGAATTAATTCTTGGTTACTATGTACTTATTTCCAAAATGGAAAATACCTATTAGCATGAATATTCAAATGGCACTCTGGGGCATTAAAACTCCATTTGTTCAACTTGATGATTTGGGAACCAGCTTCTTTTAAGTAGCATCAACGACAGAAACTTCTAGATCTCAGTCAGTCTTTAGAACTCAAAATAAGGGAGGATTGTATCCATTTATTGGAAATATTATGCTGGAGAGCTGGAAATATAATCTCTATTTCTTTTGTTTTCCCAGGATCATTAGAATTCTTAAATATTTAATAAATTCAACTTCATGATAGCAGTCAAAGTCTGGACCAAACGGTTTGTCCTGGGGATTTCATAGAGGGCTTATTTGGATGTGGGCTGGGACCACTAGGATATTTCTTAAACTCTGCCGAGATTTTTGTGGCTGAAAAAAAATAATAAACACTTTTATTCTGTCAATGGGAACTCTGTGCTTCATCAGTCTTAAAAGAAATTCACTGCCTGCCAGCAGGTTCAGAATGCAAAAAGAAAAAGATTGAATAAGAAAAATTTAACTTGGAAACCCTTGAAAGAAGGGTACAAATTTCCCAAGTGAGCTATAAGGCTGTAACCACTCATTTTTTCATCTTCCTTCAACTAATGTGATCTGGCTACCTTGTTCTAGGAAGATCCTGCCTGTGAAACGTGTGGAGAAAGAAAATGGACTGTGTTACAGTTAGAGAAAGCATGGGTTAAGAAGATCTTGCCCATCATTTATAACCAACATACAGATGAATCAAATGTCTGGGACATTGGTCTTTACCTGCAGGTAATTATGACAGTGTGCATAATTATAAAGGAATGAGTGATAGAGAGAACTTTTACTTCAAAGAAGTATCCCATTACAATTTAGATAGTGTTGGGACCAGCAATTGGTGTAATGGCTATGTCACTGGACTCTCATGTAGTCAATCGTGGTTCGAGTCCCAGATCTAGTGGCTTAAACTCACACTGGGCATGTATGTGTGTGAGCCCAAGATCCCGAGAGGAGAAGGAAAGAGAAGGGATTGCGGCGTGGCCATCTCCCCTGGGGGGTGATTTCTCACTTTCTGTCTCTCTGTCTCTCTCTCTTTCTGGTAAGTACACGTGCCCTATAGCAAAAACCTCTCAAAAAAAAATTTAGATATTGTCACCCACTTTCCTAACCCCATGGCTTTTCATCTTTTAAAATGCATGCAAATAAATTAGCATTTTCTCAAAAAGAGCAATATGGATGTTACACTAACTCATTTCTGAGCCCAATTTACATAATTTAACATAATGTCCTATAGGCACACCCATTTAATCTCAAGTGATCAGCCTTCATCCTTTTTAATGACTGCATAGTATTTCTGTGTGTGTGTGTGTGTGTGTGTGTGTGTGTGTAATTCATATTTATTTACTCACTCATCAGTTGAACACTTAGGTTAATTCTACATCTTGGTCATTGTGAGTAGTTCTGTGATAAACATTTAGATGCAAATATCTTTATAATACACTGAGTAAATTATGTTTTAAGAATGATTTATTTAAGTTTATTTATTACTATTGTTATTTTTTCCTTTATAGTGAGATTTTTGCTATAGGGCATGTTCACTTGCAAGAGAAACAAGGAGACAGAAAGTAAGAAATCATTTCCCCCACCCCGGGGGGCATAGCCATGCCTCAGTCCTTTCTCCTTCATTCTCCTCTCAAGATCTTGGGCATACACACACATGAACCAGGTGTGTTTTAAACTGACAGGTCCAGGACTTGAACCACAGTCAACTATGTGGGAGTCCAGCAATGTAACAGTATGCCATCCACTGGTCCCAATTTTTTTTAAATTTATTTTATACTTTCAATCATTGTACATCACTACAGCTTGTAAAATGAATTACTCAACATGAATACACTTCACACTAGTCCAACTGAAGATATTATACACATTATCAACAGACAGTCCTCCATTTCTGTATCCCTTAAATGTCTTGCCTCTCTATTTTTCTCCTTGATTCCTCATTTCCTCTCACTCTCTTCTATCTTCCATCCTCTTCCCACACTGTCTCCAGTAGGCATTTCCATGCTTCTATATCCTCTAATATTAAAGAAAATCTCTTTTGCAAAGGGTGCTGGAAAAAAAATGGGTATCCACCTGCAGAAAGATGAATTTGGAGGCATATCTCTCAGCATTAATAAAAATCAACTCCAAATGTATTAAAGATCTAAACTAAGACCTCAAACTATAAAACTATTGCTGGAAAACACTGAGGAAACTCTGGGATACATCAGAGTAGGCAAAAACTTCTTAAGTAAGACCTCCAAAGCACAGGCAATAATCCCAAAAATAGACAAGTGGGATTAATCAGATTAAGAAGTTTCTGCATAGCAAAAGACACAGTAATTAGTGTGAATCAACAACCCTCGAAATGGGAAGATATTTTTGTAAACTGTGCCTCAGAAAAGGGATGATAACCAGAATACACAGGGAACTCAATCAGCTTACCCCCAAAAAATATAATCAACCGAATTAAAAGATGAGAAAATGAGCTGAACAAACAATTCTCTAAAGAAGATGTATGAACCGCCAAAGAGCATATGAAAAAAATGCTCAATATCCCTCATCATAAGGGAGATGCAAATAAAAACCACAATGAAATATCACCTAACCCCTATCAGAATGACTAAGATAAAAAAAAAAAGAGAGAAAAAAAAAAAAAAAAGAAAACACAGCAAAACACAGCGCTGGTGAGGCTGTGGTGAAAAGGGAATACTCCTACACTGTTGGCAGGAATGTAAATTAGTACAACCACTGTAGAGATCAGTATGAAGGTTCCTCAAAGATCTACAAACAGAACTACCATGTGATCCAGCAATTTCATTCCTGGGTATCTACCCAAAAGATAAGAAAACGCTTAGTTGGAAAAGTGCTTACACATCTATGTTTATTGCAGCATTATTCACAACTTCTAAAGCTTGCAACCAACCCAAATGTCCATGATCGGATGAATGGATTGAGAAAGTGTGGCACATATACATGATGGGATTAGTTGCAAAATACAACAAGACCCTGGCATTTAATATAAAGTGGACAAATATGAAAGATTTATGCTGAGTGGACCAAGTCAGATTATGAAAGAAAGATATTATATGTCTCCACTTAGTATATACTATCTGCACTCTATTATTGTTATTTTTTTTTAATTTGACCCAAGAAAGAGAGGAGAGAGGAAAAGTAAGAAAACAAGCTGAGTTCTGAGAATCAAACAGCTGTTAGCCATTTGAGTAGTCCAGCATTCTAACTACTATGCCACTGGCTGACCCCCATTCTGAGAAAATTCTCAGGCGCTCCATCTGGCCCAGGTTGAGTGAGTTACTTTTAACCCCATTCTGCTTTATTGCAGCTCTCAGCTCTGTATCTGAGTGGATGCCAGGTTTTGTATTTCACAATAGCCTTGCACATGTCTGATAACTTCCACTTTACAGACGGAGAAACTGAGTCTCAGATAAGTTAAATGTACTTAGTGGCCGAGACAGCTTCAAAAGTGAGTTTGTTTCTGCACTCGTGCTCTAAATAATTGTAGCAGCTGACATTGGTTGGGAGCGTTGGTGATCCCAGGCTATGTTCAAGTGTCTTTTATGCATGAACTTATATCTGACAAGTAGAAGTAGATGCTATATTGGCACTCTTTAATAGATAGGGAAAGGCAACAAGAGGCTACATAACATCAAGACACACAATTTAGTAAGTGATTTGACCTCAAAAAGACTGAATCTGGAGCCTGTTCATATAACTAGGTATGCCTAGGGTTTAAGTTAAAGCTAGACATTACATAGTTCCTTGACACCTGGCAAGACCAAGAGGGCTCCGATGGGCTCGACACAAGCACCCCTGCCCACTTTGTTCCTGCAGGTAAGGTCCTCAGTCAGACAACCCTCCTCATCAAGAGATAAGCACAGGTTCTGCTTGTCCTCGAGTAGTGCGTTTTAGCTCCCTGCCAGCCTGTGAACTTACTCAAATAAGCCAATAATACACACTCTCCCACCGGAATCAGGAGACACTATACCTTCTTACTACAAAAACCTGCCTCTTGCAGCCCCTGGCCCTGCATTGCATGGATGTCCTCTAGTGTGTAAGTGTATGTGACTATTAGACTACTGTCAGTCTCATCTGCCCACGGTCAAATGTTGTTTGGCCAAGCCCATAAACCTAGGGTAGAAATCAGTCCCTCACCAATAGGGTCCACGGGAAATCATTGAGACATTAAAGAGGACTAAGTAATTAGAGTCAAAGAAAAATCAAAAACTCAGATTTGAACAACATACACATAAACAAAGCCTGGTAGTCACCATGCACTCCTTCTCTTATCCCCATTTATCGACTATTACATGTTGAACACCAAAATAGGAACTGGAATCCAAATGTACGTGGATTCCGAACATGATAGACAAGGTCCCTGACCTCACGGAGCCTTCATTCAGTGAAGGAGATGGCAAGGGACAAAACAAATACATATGTACCTATTTTCAGTTTGTGCCAGATCTTTACAGGCCCTCCCCTCTGCCATGCCCAAGGTCTAATGGAAGATTCCTGATTAGAATTTAAAATAGAATATAGAGCCATTGAAGACTGGTATGACTTTTAGTGGGACCACCTATCTTTGCTGATGTCTGGAAGTAGAAAAGCTCTAGAAGGTAGTACAAAGTAAGAGTAAGTTCTTTTCTTACTCTTTTTTTTTTTCTTACCTTTTCTACCATGTTTTGTTTCAGAGCCTCCATGTAGTCCTTAGCTTCCATTTCACTCCTTGGTTGGGTCCATTCTGTGTGTTCTGCTATATTGTGGTTCCTGTATTTTCTCTTCTCCTTCTCCCAATCTCAGCTTGTTCTACAGCCATCTTTGCTCTCTTCCTGCCCTATATCCCTCATCCATTCTCTGCTGCGCCTCTTGTGAGCAAGGCTGCTCTGTTGGGCCCTTCAGGAAGGATCTCTCCTGCCCTATGGGAATCTCCACTGGGCTACCTATGAGTCTGAGGTGGAAAGTTCCTGTACTGTGGTTTGAGGAGCCAGAAGTCATTTCTGACCACCAGGATTTTCTCCATCAGTTCTTTAGGGAGCCACAGTGCCATTATTAGGAGCTAATATTTTTGGATTTTTGATTATGAAACTCTTTATTTTAAATGAGAAATTGAATAGTGCTGCTTAATTCAAGGATTTACCATCAAGTCTCAAATTTCATGCAAATCCTGAGAATTCCAGAGCTGTGTAAAGAGCTTTCCTCTAGCCACCAGGCAGGGAATTTCAAAACATCCTCTTTCAGGGAAGAAAAGGGATGAAATTAACACAGAGTGGTAGACTGTTTTGTTTGTTTTGATTTTTTTTTAAATAAATATCTTCTGGTGATTGAGTTATAATAATGCAGCGACCTTGGGACCAGCAGTTACTGTAATGGCTATGTCGCTGGACTCCCATGTAGTCAATCGCAGTTCGCGTCCCGGACCCAGTGGCTTAAAACTCACACCAGGCACGTGTGCGGACGTGCCCAAGATCCCGAGAGGAGAACGGAGGAGAAGGGATTGTGGCGGCCATCCCCCCTGGGGGATGATTTTTCGCTTTCTGTCTCTCTGTCTCTGTCTGTCTGGCGAGCGCACGTGCCCTATAGCAAAAACCTCTCCAAAAAAATAATAATAATGCAGCGACCTTTCCCTGTTGTATACTACAGTTTGAGGGGAGTAATGGTTTAAATGGTGGCCCTGCCAGAGATATGTCCACTTGAAACATGTGGATATGACCTTATCTAGAAAATGGGTCTTTGCAGATGTAATTACGATAAAGATCTCAAGATAATTTACCCTGATTGTCCAGGTACACCCTAAATGCAGTAACACCTGTCCTTATAAGAGAAAGGCAGAGGGCTATTTGAAACTAAGTCACAGAGAAAAACATGATATAAAAATAGAGGCACACGTCAGAGTGACACGTCTGGAAACCAAAGGTTGCCATGATTGCCATCAACATCAGAACCTCAAAGAGAGGGCTGGAACAGACCCTCCCCTTGAGACTCAGAGAAAGCACAGTCCTGCCAGCACCTTCATTTTGCACTTTTGGTCTTCAGAAATAGGAAAAAATTAATTAGTGTTGTTTTAAGTCCCCCAGTAGTTTGTTATAGCAGCCCTAGTAAACTCAGATATGGAATGAAAAGACAACCCAACCACTACCATCTTCCTGCCAACTCCCTAGAAACCCTCTACGCCACTGGTGTCCATAAATTAAGGCTCTTGAAAGATTTTCAGTTTTCAGAAGCTACAGACCAAAATGCAGTATCTTTTTTTTTTTTTTTTAAGTGAGAGATTTTTGCTGTAGGGTGTGTGCGCTTGCCAGAGAGACAGACAGACAGCGAGAAATTGCCCCCTGGCAGGATAGCCACACCACAATCCCTTCCCCTCCATTTTCCTCTTTGGATCATGGACACGTGTGCACAGGCTCTCAACATGAGTTCTAAGTCACCAGGTTCAGAACTCAAACAGTGGTTGGCTACATGGGAGTCCAGCGATGTAACCATTATGCCATCAGCTTGTCCCCTAAAATGCAGTATCTTACAGTGTTACAAAGCTTAGTGGATATTAATATTCTTGACATGACAGCTAGCAAAATATTGACAATTCATAGATACAGATCATATTCAGGAACCTGTAGGGGAGACCCAGAGCCCAAGGTGGAGGTCAAGGAGCCTCCAAAGAGGGTAGGAAGCATCAATAAGGTCATCTGCTGAACATTTGTACATGTGTGAACAGCAAATTAGTTTAAACCCAAAATTGTGCCTTCCGTTTTCCCCAAGAGTCAAACGTGCCTTTAAAATTGTTCCACAGTTTTTAATGACTCACACAAGCTATGAATCTTTAATAAGCAACTGATGCATTGAGCACAGATGTGGGCTCCCTGGGAGACATTTACGGAGGTTGTTGTTAGGTTTTCCTAATTAGATGCTCTGGAATACAGATTTCCTACTTACAACATACCTCTTTTATGTGGAACCACCCCACAAATTCAGCTCAATGGACACTGTTGTTTATCCACAGACCATCAACAGAAGTTAGCTGAAATCATTGAAAGAGGCAGTTTTATGCTTCTGGTAAAATAAGTAAAAAAATAAACAAATCAGCATTTCATGGCCCTTAGCTAGTTTGAACAGAACACATGCTAGGGTGCATGTCCTTCTGCCGGAGGTTGACTATGTGTTAGTGGGACCCCAGGAAGCCCTCTTGAGTTAAGAAAGATTCAAGGGGAGGGGAGGGGCACGAAGAACAGATATTTACCCTTCTTCTGTGAGCACCGTCCCCCCCCCCCCCCCCCCCGCCCTTAGGAGAGAGATCAGGACTAAGGAGAAGCTTACTTTCTCTGGGTAGAGGTTGTACATGTGTCAGGGGCTTATTGAAACGGGTGGTTCTAGGCTAGTAGTGGCCACAAACAGCAAACATTCCATAGGTTATACCCTTATCCAAACATGGGATTGCTGTACAAACTTGAGGCCATCTATATTCACATATGCCTGTATTCAAGACAACCTGGAACTCCCAGAAAGTTCAGTAAATGGAATATTCTAGAAACCTCACACAGCCAAACATTCTATTGGAAAAAAAATATACACACTTGAATCAGTGGTTAAACACTAAAAATAGAAAGCCGCTACCCAGGCAACTGTGGCTTACGTCTCAGCCCCAGTGGCTTGAAAAACATGCCAGGCACATGCACATGAATGTGAAAATTTCTGACAGGATGAAGAAATGGAGGGGAAAGTATTCAGAATGAAAAAAGAGGGTTGCTTTATCTCTCTCACTTCTGGTGAGCACATGCATCCTGTGGCAATAATAACATCTTGTGTGTGTGTGTGTGTATAAGTATTCCCTTTTCACCACAGCCTCACCAGCACTTATATATATATATATAGACACACACACACACACTAAACAAAAATGAATTTTGCACAACCACTGGTGAATAAAAAGAATTTTTAAAAAACATATCAAAATAGATGCTTGGGAATAAGCTCACAGGCAAATCCACAGAGGAGCCATAGTACCCAGGGGAGTTGATAATTGAAAGGACATTTTTAAGGTAACAGTCTACCACATTAGAGTGGGTGACTTGGCCAAAAGATGTACAGGAAGTTAAAGTCTTGTAGAGTCCAATGAAATGCCTTTAGATCCATACTTTCTAAATGATTCTTTTGTTTCCCTTGGCAAGAACAAAGATAAGAATTCCATGTCAACAGCATGAGAAGTTCAACACTGTCACTGCAGACTGGATTTTCAGAGTTTAAATAACAGACCAGCATTCATCTTTCTGCCTCTTTGGGCACTCTTTTAAGCCTTAGTGAATCTCAAGGTTTGTCTATCCCAGCACAAGGCCTTGACCCACAGAGAAATATCTTCCATGTCAAATCCCCAGAGATGCTGGAATTAGAGGAACATTAAAAAATTGGGCTTGTTGTTTTTATGGCTGAGTAGTATTCCATAGTGTATGTGTACCACACTTTTTAAATTCATTCATCTGTTCTTGGACATTTGGGTTGATTACATGCTTGGCAATTGCAAATAATGCTGCAGTGAACATGGATATGTGAGTGTTTTCCCAACTGAATGTTTTATTAACCTTTCAGTAGAAACCCAGGAGTGGAATTGCTAGATCATATGGTAGTTCTGTTTTTAGGTTTTTGAGGAACCTCTATATTGTTCTCCACAGTGGTGGTACTAATTTACATTCCCCACCAAGAGTATAGAAGTGTTCCCCTTTCACCACAGCCTCACCAGCACTTACCATCCTTTTTTTTTTTTTTTTTTAATCTTAGCCATTCTTACTGGGATTAGGTGATACCATGGCATTTGATAGAAAGTGGATGAATCCAGAAGATTTAATGCTAAGTAAAATGAGCAAGACTATGAAAGAGAGGCACTGTATATCCCCATTTAATAGATATTGATGCAGGAAAACGGTAATTCAGGAAGTTGAGGTGCGTGGGCCCAGCACCTAATATAGGAGCAGCAGTTAACCAATTTTTGTTTCACATTCATGAGGAATTAAAGACTTAAAACAAAGAAGGAATTGTGAAGTGGAGAGTTTGATCAGAGAGGGAAGAAAGATTAGAGCTCCTAGGCAGGGAGTGGGTCCTGTAAAATGAGTTGCCAATGAAAAAGTGAGGCAAGAGGTTTTCATTTGTGTCAGAGGAACTTTGTTTGGACTTCTTGCTTTTATTTAGGCTTGTTCAGTCTCTGAAAAGCTGACTTTATGTGAGAAGAAAGAAGTGGCTTACAGAAAGACTGGCTATAATAATGAGATAGAATGCCAGCTCATTGATAAACTTAATGTTGCTCAAAAGGAGCTTGCAGGAAGTGAGTTGCCTCAAGGCACCTAGGTTCTGTAGGTTCAAATCTCTAAGAGACCTGTTCTGAGACACAGATGAAAAACCACAAATACTTGAAAAGTAGGAAAAGAGAAGTTTCAACAGAAAAGTAAAGATTTCTAATAGGAAGGAAATACACCCCCATGCCTAAACGCCCTGTGGTTGGGCAGCTGCCAGAGAAGGACAACTACATTGGCCATGTCGGGCGTCACCTTCATCCTGGGAATTGGTAATGAATATTTAGCAAGGGAAGGTCTGGCATAGTATTTGACTTTTCCCTGCACTTGCATGTTTTTCGCAGGTAAGAAATTTAGCTATCTAACCACACATTCCCAGGATGGTCTCTGAAGGAATGAGCATCCATATCTGTATGCACTGTCAGGATGTTGACTTAGTGTTCCATCCCAGTGATGAATTTCTGGGTGTCTATCTGGGAAGCAGAAGGAAGATAACTTGTTATCCTGGTTCCAAGAGCTATTTGGGAAGGGTGGAAGGGAGAAATCATCAAAGAGAGTCTGATTGCATTTCCTGATAGGCTATGAATGACCAAGCAAAATGTAAAACAGCTCTGGTTGTTCAAAAAGAAAAGAAAAGAAAAAAAAAAAAAAAAAAAAAAAAAAAAAAAAAAAAAAAACCCTGTGTTGTGTGAGCAAATGTGAGAACAAATACTTGATCTCTAGTGAAAGTAATGAATGACTCTTCTCAAAAGCTTGACCAAAGTGACTCAATTTTATAAGTTGTCTCTAGTTTAATATATGTGTGTGTCCATTTCCTATCATAATGACTTTTTTGGGATCCCTACCCTATTTACCTACTCATTGGGTCTAATTTCTGTCTCAGTACCGAATGTCTGCACTTTATAGCAGAAACTAAATGATTGGAAAGTATAAAAGCTGGGAAAGCAACTGTGGCTACTACAGCCACTGTGGGAAGATGGTAGACAATGGAGAGTGGGAGGAAGAAAATCAAGGGGGAAAAAAGCAAAACATATAAGGAATGCAAAAATGGAAAATTATCTGTTGATGATAATGTGTATGGCAATATCTTTGATTGGACTAATATGCAGTATATTAATGCTCGGAAAGTCCATTTTGTATGCTGTAAAGATGTATAATAATTAAATGTAATAAACAAATAAATAAATAAATGTTTAAAAGATAGGGCAAAAGGTAAAGCCCCTCTGTTTTTATTAGAAAGAAATCACCATTGTCTACAACCCTTTAAATGCAAATTTGTTTGACTAACTTTGAACTTGATTTTCAGAGGAACTGGGTACACCATCAACTAAGAGGTCAAGGGCACTGGTTATGCCAGTCTGTGGCAAATGCCTTTCCTTAAAAGGCTTTCTCAGCATTTTTAATACTTTGTCTGCATGAGATAAAAGCTGCTTTAGAACACAAAGGTCATAGGTTCTGTGATTTATCTTTTAAAAGGAGGCGCACTATGTGTCCTTTAAATTAAGCCATCCAGAAGAGATTGGGAAAAGCCTTTAAGTGACCAGCTGATGGATAGTGACTTGGGAAGGACCCTCTCTCTAAATTACTTTGGGACACAGCCAGTAAAAGCTGGCATCTTTGACCATGGCCAGGAAAATCAATTTTGGTTCCTTCCTCTTAAATATCACAGTGATTTTGGTGCTTCAGCACTTCTCCTTGCATACTCTCCAACCTTCAAGCACACCTAGGAAATAGGTATTACATAGGAATTATCACTATTATATTATTTTCCTATTATAGGAAATAGGTAGCAGCAGACTGGAGACTTGCAATCAGACCCATCTAGCTCCCATAGCTCCAGATATTAAGCACAGGATTCCTCATTAAAGTCACTGGGATCATCTCCATATGCTGAGGTTGGTTCTAGTGCAGCTTTGTTTATCTCAACTGGACGAGCCAGGCACTATTAGCAAATAACAAATTTTTTATACTATAATAATTAGTCTTTGGCCTCAAGGAGATAAAAGCATATAGAAGATTAAGCCTCCTTCAATGCTCCTCAAGTTATTTTGTCATTTGTATGAACCAGTGCTAGGAATATGCACAAGGCAGATGATGAGGCAGTTGGTTCTTAATGCCCAGAATGAGGGGTGGAATCAGTCAGAGCTGGGCTCAAGCCAATCTGCAAATTGGGGTAGCAATATTACTAACTCTCTTAAAGATTTGTAAGAATTAAATGAATTAATGCCTAAGAAATAGCACATTCCTTTAGCTCAGTGCCCAACATGTAAGGGTTTGTGTAATGAATGCTAGTTATTCATACTGTAGTGAAGTGTCACCATTAAAAAGTCATTCATCCAGTCTCGCAAATGTTAAGATATTTGTGAGTCCATGATGTAAAAACAAATAGCTATGCAGACCTGGCATGTGAACTGCTCTCAGCCTTAGCCACTTTAGGGTACATTAGTTTGACCAGCAGCAAATAACAAGACCCTGTGGTGCTGGGAGAGAGGAGCTAGTAATAAAGGGGAAAAAGGTAGGAGTAGAAAGGAGGCAGAGACGGTGGAGTGTGGAACATACAGGAAGGTAGATGTCTGCAGCTGAATTCCCCTGCTTCACTATTCTGCCTAGGGCCAGCCTATGGACATCTTTACCTTCTATTTTTAAAACCTGGCCTATTTTGTATTATTATTAGTAGTAACAATAATAATAAATATTATTAATAATGATAATACTAAAATAATAGTATGACAATAATAACTGATATTTATCGAGCCCAACTTTTAGTGAAAATGGCTCCACATAAACATAACATTGCTTGCCTTGGTGTTATGCTGAATTCTTTCTAGTAAAACTATATTTGTTCATAACTGAGTTGCAATACAGCAATGAAAGCCAACAGGGGTTTTGTTAAACAAGATTCTCAGTGCAGCTCCCTATGGAGGATGGAGGTCCTCTCATGTGAGCATTGGAGGAAGGCAGGGCAGTGGTCCACTGTGGGCCTGTGACCTCTACTCAGCCAACTGGAAGCCCTTACCCAGGCTTCACAGGGTGGTGACTAGAGATGCAGGCACAATAGGAAAAACTACTCACAGTGACTGCAACATAGACACATGTCTAGGGCCCTCTGCCCCAGGACATGCCCGCACTGACAATAGTAGCCTTTGTGATGCCATGACGTGCAGACTGAAGGTCCATGGCTCCATCCTGCCCCCTCCTTGGTCACTGTCTATTCTTGAGCTCGGTCCAGGCTTCCCTTGTAGTTCTGGAAGCTTCCAGCATATTTTTTTCTGCCTCAATCAGCAGAAGTGACTTCTGTGTTCACCCTCTAACTTCTGACAATTTATTCCACCTGCAGAAGGGCCCCCAAAACAAGAAATTAAATGCACGTGGTGATATCTGGGTCAGTGATGTCAAGAGCTTTTAACCACATGAAGGACTGTCCCTTCTGTGGCTCAGTGACTATTTTACATTTTATATGAGCATAATGCATTTATTTATTCAATAAATAATATTGAGAGCCCCATCTATACTAGTTATTTTAGCTAATATGCCTTTAAGCAAAAAAATAGAGCCTGGGATTTATATAGGACTTAATCAGCAATTAAAAGATATGCCATATTTCACAGAACCAGTTTTTCAAAGATAAATTGAAAATTTATTTAAGGACACAAAAGAGTAATTATAATTACAATGCACAAGATCTTTATGTCTATTCTTCACAAGTTTTATTTTTCAAAACATAATTATAATAATTGATCTAAGTAACAAAAATTGATGGATTTTTGCCTTTATAACCAAACCACAGAAAAAGGTTTATGAAAAGAGGTAAATTTATTAAGCCCTTGGCCTTAGTGGTTGTGAGAACATTAAACTACCTTAAAGAACAGTGTCAACCAGCAGTTACCAAGAAGTTTCTGTTTCTATTTGAAGGAATTAATACAATATTCCCTATTCTATCTCGGACAGTTATCAGATTAAAGGAAAACTGGAAATTTCCTTTCATTTCATTTATTATTTTCAGTGTAAGCAAACTACAATATGCTGTAGAAACTGATCCATTAGTGACTATGGACTGAATCCCTCCCCATTTTCATTGGTTGAAATCACAACACCCAAGATTGTGTATTTAGAGGTGGGGTCTTTGGGCAGCAATTAGGTCACAGGGGCAGAGCCCTCACAAGTGTCATTTGTGTCCTTATAAAATAGTCCAGAGACCCTTTTCCCTCTCCACATGTGAGGAAACAGCAAGAAACACCATCTATGAACCAGGAAATGGGCTTTCACCAGACACCAAATATGCTGACACCTTGGTCTTGGACTTCTAGTCTCCAGAACTGCGAGAAGTAAGTTTTTGTTGTTTATAAGCTACCAAGTCTATGACATTTGTTGTAGCATTGTGAATAAACTAAGAGACCAACAAAAACAAAATGAATAAGATTCAGAGAGGGTAACAGAGGAGGATGAGGCCTGGTGAACATAGAGCATAAGTGACCCTATTAATGCAGGACAGTTACTGTTTGGTATCATAGAAATGCAGCTCTCAGTGTGATGGTGAACTGCCCTCAGCATTTAATTCCCAGTGACACAGGCCTCCTTGTCACCTGTGGCACTCCTCCTCTGTTAGCAGCTAAGATGTGGCAGGACTCCTTTTTAGAAAAGTGATGACAAGCAGACCAGGGCATCCATATCTAGCTTCTAAGTTCACAAAAAAAATCTTTGTGACCAGCAGTTGGCATAATGGCTATGTCGCTGGACTCCCATGTAGTCGATTGCGGTTTGAGACCCAGACCTGGTGTCTTAAACTCATGCCAGGTGCATGTGTGTGCATGCCCGAGATCCCAAGAGGAGAATGGAGGAGAAGGGATTGCTGCGTGGCCATCCCCCCCGGGGGGTGATTTCTCGCTCTCTGTCTCTCTGTCTCTGTCTTTCTGGTCAGCGCACATGCCCTATAGCAAAAACTTCTCAAAAAAAAAATCTTTAAAATCTCTTGGAGAATTGTCTGTAGCTCATTTACCTATCTTTTAGTTTGATTGATTTTTTTTGTGTGGGTAAACTGCTTGAGTTACCTTTATATTTCAGTTATCAGTCTGTCATCCAAGGGAGAGTTTGCAAATATAGTCTCCCTTTCTAAGGGTTGTTTCTTCACTCTAGTTATTATTTCTTTTGCTATGCAGAAGCATTTAACTTGATGTAATACAATTTGTCTATTTGGGGGAATATTGCCAATGCTTTAGGGGTCTTATTTAAGAATTCTTTGCCTACTCCAATGTCTCTGAGAGTTCCCCCTTGTGTTTTCTACTAGTAATTGTTTAATTCAAGTTCTTTCATTTAGATCTTTGATCCATTTTGAGTTGATTTATTTTAATGGTGAGAGGTAGGGGGTCTAGTTTCATTTTCCTGCAGGTGGACACTCAGATTTCCCAGCACCATTTGCTGAAGAGATGTTCTCTTCTCCATTGGATTGTCATGTTCCCTTTATCAAAAATCAGTTGGCTGTATGCTTTAGGGTTTATTTCTGGGATCTCTATTCTGTTCCATTGGTCTACATGCCTATTTTTATGCCACTACCATGCTATTTTGATTATCATCATCATCATTTTGTAATATATTTTGGGCTCAGTAAGTGATATGCCTCCTACTTCCCTCTTTTTTCAGTATAGCTTTGGTGATATGGGAAGACATATGAACAGCCAACAAACATATGAAAAAATGTTAAATATCCCTTATCATAAGAGAAATACATATCAAAACTACAAGATACTACCTAAACCAATTAGAATGACTGAGATTAAAAAAATTAACACTAATAAGTGTTGATGAGTCTGTGGTGAAAAGGGAACTTTCCTACATTGTTGGTGGGAATGTATATTAGTACAGTCACTGTAGGAAACAATATAGAGGTTCCTCAAAGATCTACAAATGGAACTACCAGACAATTCAGCAATTCCACTCCTGAGTATTTACCCAAAGGACAGGAATACACTCAATTGGGAAAACACTCACACATCCATATTCACTGCAGCATTGTTCGCAAGTACTAAGGCATGGAATCAACCCAAATGTCCAAGAACAGATGAATGGATTGGAGAAAATGTGGCACATATACATTATGGAATACTACTCAGCCATGAAAAAAAAACATTGAGACCCTGGCATTTGAGAGAAAGTAGATGACTATGGAAGATTTAATGCTAAACAAAGCAAGTCAAACTATGAAAGAGAGGCATTCTATGTCCCCACTTAACATGTACTGAATGACCGCACTCTGACAGAAACCAAAAGATTAGAAGACATAAAAGCATGGACAGCAACTGTCAACACCAAAGATGTTTTGGGAGCAAAGTAGGAAATGGGCATTTGGGATGGAGATCAAGGAGGAAAAATTATTAAATAAATTTAATAATTAACTTAAAATTTAAAAATTATTTTAAATAAAAATAATAGTAAATAAAATTAAGTAACTCTAGGGAAAAAAACTCATTGGAGAAATTATTATTTACAGGGAAAGCTACTTGAGTCACAGAAACCACAATCAGCCCTGATGGTCTTGGAGAAATACATTTTACCCTAACAATGGATCTGGACGAACAAAGGGGAAAATGAGAGTCAGTTTTCCCTGCCCCATGGGAGAAGTTTCAAATGTCTTTAGCTTTGAGGAATGGACACAGAAAAGGAAGCCTGACAATTAGGGATTTGTAGGTATCCTGGGAAGGGAATTTGTCCTTAGACTTATTCTTGTCCTCTGGACCCAAGTCATAGGGGCATAGAGGTGATAGTTGCTGTTGTATGTTGACTTGACTGGGTCCTGGTGCCCAATCATGTGGTCAAACCCATCTCAAATGTCACTATGAAGGTATTTTGTAGATTAATCAACACTTAAATCAGTAGATTTTGAGTAAAATAGAGGACCCTTCATAACATGGATGAGGCACTTCTAATCAGCAGAAGGCCGCAAGAGAAAAAAAACTAAAGTTTCCTAAAGAGGAAGGAATTTTTCTTAAGACTGCAATGTTGAAATCTCTCCTGAGTTTCCAGCCTATTATCCTGTGGAACTCTACCTCAGGAACATAATGTCACCACTCACCTGAATTTCACCTGCTGGCCTACCCCAAGAATTTCAGGCTTGCCAACCCCCCACAATCACATGAACTAATTTCTTACATAAGACTCTCTACATAAATAGAGCTAGTGAAAGGAAGGCAGATAGATACCTGGACACAGACATGTCCGAGTATATCCTTGATGGATATACCTTGTTGCTTCGGTTTCTCTGAAGAACCTTGACTAATACAAGGGAATGATAGATGTCTACGTCCCAGCTCAAGAAGTTGGGACTCCAAGAGCAGATAGGACATATGGCTTACTTTTCCACCAGGGATCAATTTTGCACTTTCCACCCACCCTGGATGGCACTATGTATGAGAGAAGAAGTGACAGCTGGAATGCCCTCATGCACTCTAGAGAGCACCTCATTCCCTCTGAGAAGCACTCTGTGGATGATGAAGGGGAAAAGAAGAAGATCAGTGGGGTACTCGAGCTCCGGACACAGTAGATAGAGAAAGATCTGGGTGGATCGATAACCCCTAACTGATAGGAACATAATGTCTCAGAAGTTTGTAAGAAGGATCCATGACATCAACAGTAAGATGCCCCCTCCTTCACAGAAAGTGGCCCTTTCTAAACCCACTACCCTTAAATTTATGTACTACTATAAGAAGAAGAGGCCCTGAATTGCTAGAGGAACCCCTGAATTAGTTGTGTTTATATTTAATTATTTATCACTGTTTCCACCATCAAGTGGGGACTTAGGATATAAATATGAAAAGAGGCTACATTTCCGGTGCTTGGGTTTGAGGATTGAGACCCACATTCTCTGCAGAATCTTGAGCACTAAGATAATGAAGTTCTCATTTTTACTAAACAAAGTTATAGACTATTCATTGTAAGTCACTATGTGGTTCTTTTTAATCTGGAGTTCATAAATTTGCAGGAACCCCTTAAACCCTAAAAAAGTCTTTATACTTTATATTGTTTTTTTTTTTTCAATGTGTTAAGTGCTAAAAGCATGAACATATACTGAATGTTTGGGTGCTCACATTTGTCTCTGTACTTAATCTTTTATTAGAACACATAAACGCCAAAAACAGCAATAGGTAAAACTAGAACTTCTCTCAGGGATCCCTAAGAAGGCTTTTACTTTTTCAAAGGAATCTCCACAACATTTGAGTTTGAGAAACACTCTGTGAGGAAGGGGGCAAGAGACCTGGGTCAAAAGGCTTGTACTGGAGTCCCAGCTAGGTGGTCATTCTTATACCTCTAGTGAGCTACTTCACTTCTAGTGATCAATTTAGAGATTAAATAAGCTAAAACACAAAACGTGTGTGTACATTATCAGGCCATGTGGAACTCTAACACCCACTGTAATCCAATCCTCGTGCTGTAGAATGGATGCTCTGAAAGTCTTAATTGTGATTTACCATGTGTGTGTGTATGCATGTGTGTAGACTTTGAAAAGGTAAATAAAACTAAATGTTTAACTTTAAAACTCTAACTATTGGTCCGGAAGGTGGTTTGTTGGTTAAGGCACTGGATCCCATATGACTGATTCTACACTTGAAGCTCTGGACCCAGGAGCTTGAAAAACACACACATGTGTCTGGGTACCCAAGGTCCTAACAAGATAAGATATTGCAGTGTAGCCAACACCCCTAGGGGATGATTTCTCATGTTCCCCATGTTCCCTCTCTCTTTCTCTGTTTGTCTCTTTCTGACAAGTACACATGCCCTATGGCAAAAATCTAGAAGAACAAAAAAAAAAAAAAAAAAAGAAAGAAAAAAGAAAAGAAAAAAAAAAAAAACACCATAAAAGTCCATTCCTATGGACAACTAAAGACACACTAGCTATTTCATCCATTAAGGATAAATTAGTTTATATAAATTAGAATTACTGTTTTGGAAAAGTCAATTCATTAACTTCAGAATCCAAATATGAGTTCAAAGCAGCTAGAGAGGGTGGAGGGTGGAGCAAGGAATCTCTGTTCCCTCTCTTTTCTCTTTACAAAGCTTGATAACTTTGCTACATGGGATCTTGATTCTGGCTCCTGGCCTGAGGCACTAAGCTTGTGGCAGCCACTTGGGAACAAGATGATTACTCTTTTAAATTAAGTGCAAAGTCAATCAACAATCTATCATCAAAATAAAAATGCAGCTTCTAAATGTAATTTATCTCCTTAATAATATGCTTGTGTTAGAAGCAAAGAAAACCTAATCTAAGATGCCTGGAAGGTTCCTGCCAGAGACAAAAAAAGATCCACCATTTAAAGCAAGAGACATCTTTAAGAGGTCATTCACAAGAAGATATTGAATGTTCTATTTTCTTGCAATCTTCTCAATATTCTAGTCTTTGCTAACAGTTTAGGAACTAACTATTGCCTTTACAAAGTGTTTAAACACACTTTCAAAAGAAGGTATGAATAAGATATAATAAGACTAAGACAGAAGTTAAATATAAAATAAATCAAAATGAGGTTGACTCTGGAAGCTATGTTCCAGGAAGGCTGAAACACCTAAAGTCATTTTGAAAGAGCTGTCTGGACTTGTTTATAAATAATCACAGAAAGTGAGGCCTAATTATTTAAACCTGTTTTTAACTAGCAGAAAAGGCCTTTACTTACTATTCTCAATTCTGTAAGAATGATTTGAGATAATCTCAAAAATTCAAATTCACTATCGAAGAGGAGGGATCTGACAACAGTGAGAAGACTATGTCTGTCTTTGAAAGAACTTGTTTACTGCTGTATGTATAAAGCCTAGCTCAAAGTGTTTGTTAAATAAATAGTCATACTTCTGAATTTGATCTTTGCAATTTAAGTGTGAGCTGTAAATCAAGTGTGACTATTTAGTAATAGTCTAGATTTTTCTGGTTTTTAGAATTATTTATTTAATTTTATTTATTTATTTATTTTAATTTGCTGTAGGGCACATATATTCCCAAGAGAGAGAGAAATAGAGAAAACAAGAAAGCAAGCAGACAAGTATGGCTTTAGAACCATAGGTAGCCATGTAGGAATCCAGCATCCTAACCGCCATACCACTTGCTGGCCTTAGATGTTTTTTTTTAATAAAAAAATTAAAATAAAAAAAAATTTCTTCAAAAAGTTCATGGAAAATACATATTTTAAAAAAAGAAAAATTATAAATATGATTTAATTTTTGTTTGCACCAAAATAAACTTGTGCTTTGTTTTAAGTTTATTTTTATTTTTCATGAGAGTGAAAGGGACACACACACACACAGAGAAACAAAGTAATATTGGCCCCTAAGAAGTAAAAGTAAGTTTATTTTGTTAAGTCTTAAACATATTTACCAGGTAAAAAGAAATATGCCTTAGCATCCTAGGTAATTTCCTTTCAACAATAATATGAGTTCATGCTCTCTTTCCCTTCTGACTAACCAATACTTTCTGCATTTTATAGTTATGATATCCTAATGACTACATTGTGGTAGCCTTAACTAGTCAATTTTTACAAGACACAGTCATCAATAGCATGCAAAGATTGAAGAGATCCAGGTGTCCTAAGAATTTTTTGTCTTGGGACCAGCAGTTGGCATAATGGCTATGTCTCTGGACTGTGATGTAGTCAACCGCAGTTTGAGTCCCAGACCCAGTGGCTTAAATTCACGCTGGGTGCATGTGCATGCATGCCCAAGATCCCAAGAGTAGAATAGAGGAGAAGTGATTGCGGCATGGCCATCCCCCCCCAGGGGGTGATTTCTCACTTTCTGTCTCTCTGTCTCTCTCTTTCTGGGGAGCACACATGCCCTATAGCAAAAACCTCTAAAAAAAAAAAAAAAAGAATTTTTGTCTTGAGCTCTTCAGTGAGAACAAACTTGATGATACCTCATTCTGAACCCTCCTCAAGACTAAAACAACAGCACCATCAATCAAAGATGACATCATAGAAACTTTTTTCAAAAGCGATAGAGTCCTACCCCCAGATCCTCATGTTGTCACATTCTTGACCTGGGTTTAAAAGCCTTGCTCACCTATCAGTCATGGAGATGGTACTTTAAGAATCTTGAACATTTGTCTACTTTCTATCAAATGCCAGAGTCTTGCTCTTTATGGCTGAGTAGTATTTCATAGTGTATATGTGCCACACTTTTTCAATTCATTTGTCTGTTCATGGACATCTGGGTGGTTCCATGGAGCCAATATTCAGTGTATTCTGGATGGGAAAATTCATTTTGTATGTTGTAATGATATACAGTGAATGAATGCAATAAATTTTAAAAAAAAAGAAGTAGCTAAAAAAAAAAAAAATCGAACTCTACTGCTCTCTCAGGTGATATCTTTCATAATAAAGCCTTTCTCTGAGCAAACTCTCCTTGTCTCAGAAATTGGTTTACGGGGACCAGCAGTTAGCATAATGGCTATGTCACTGGACTCCCACGTAGTCGACCACGGTTCAAGTCCCGGACCCGGTGGCTTAAAACTCACGCCGGGCTCGTGTGCGTGCGTGCCCAAGATCCCGAGAGGAGAATGGAGGAGAAGGGATTGCAGCACACGTGCCCTATAGCAAAAAAGAAAAAAGAAATTGGTTTACTGTGCTATAAGCAGTTAGGTTGGTACGTGCATTTGTCCAGTAGCAAATGCAAGACAAACACCATCTCTAGAGGATCTCTATCAGTGATCCTCTCCCTCCCTAACCTTCCCAGCCAGCTGGGATCTTGAGTACATGCCTTGTGTGTATAAGTCTATCAGGGAACCGAACTGTGCTCTTCAATATGGATCTAGTGTCACTGAGCTGTTTGTTGCAACTATACCACCAAACCAGCCCTGAACTCTACTTTATTTCCATTTTTTCACAAAATTTTGGAAGTCTTCTTGTATATTGATAATTATATATTGAAATAAAACTTGTCCATTATTGGGACTAGCAGTTCGTGTAATGGCTATGTTGGTGGACTCCCAGGTAGTCAACTGCAGTTCAAGTCCCAGACTCAGTGGCTTAAACTCACACCAGGCATGTGTGCATGCATGCCCAAGATCCCGAGAGGAGAATAAAGGAGAAGGGACTATGGCGTGGCCATCCCCTCTGGGGGTGATTTCTCATTTTATGTCTCTCTCTGTCTCTCGGTCTTTCTGGAGAGTACACGTGCCGTATAGCTAAAAACCTCTCCTCCTCAAAATAAGTGTCCATGATTATGCAAAGATATTAATTCCAACAATACTGTTGTTGCATAAGATGTTTCTGGAAGTCATTTTGTTGGAATGTATTTGACAAATACTGTAAGGCATCAGTAGACCACCAGAAGTTCTCAATTAGGCATTTATTATCAGATTACAAATGATACCAAATAGGAGGTCCAAAGAGTCCACTGGGTTCTAAATAGTTTTAGGGGAGACATCCTAGCAAGTGGAAAATACTCTGAATTGAGAAAAGAATGAGCTTAGGCTATTTGGTAGCAGGAGCTAAGTCATTAACAATGAAATAAATACCTCCTATCCTGAAGTGCAAGCAGACTCTGAGAAACATTCAGAAAAGAGCAGTTAGCCAGCAGTGTTCTCAAGAGATTTGTGAATTACTTGAGGATGTGCCCCTGGACACAAGTAAGCACATTACTCCAGAAGAGGTGGCAAATGCTGCAAGCAAACTGCCATGGGAGCATAGAGGAGAGTGGATGAACCTCTGGAGGAATCTTGCAACAATTCAGGGAGGTGCTTGTATTTGAGCTGAGTCATAAAGGATGGAGAAGATTTCGGTAAACATAAAGGATATAAGATAACACAGAATCTAGAAAAGAAGATAAAGCAGGAGACTATACTTAGTTTCTTTTCCTTTAGCAATTTAATAGGCACAAAACATCAATGTTTTGTCATGCGCACAGATGGGAAACCATGCTACCACTTCCTGAGAGGCTGAGTCCAGTGCAATGTCTCAGCCTAGGCACTATGGACATTTAGGACTGGATCATTCCTAGTTGTGAGGTTGTGCTGGGTGTCATATGATGCTTAATAGCATCTCGGCCTCTGCACACTAGATAACAGTGGCAGCTCCCAAATACTCACAGCAGAATTTGCTTCCAGACATTTCTAAATAACCCAGAGAGAAAAATCTCCCGTATTTGAGAACCACTGCTCCAAGGGAGTGAGAGAAGCAGTTAACAGAAAGTGCAATGCAGAGTGATGGATGTGGTGATACAGGCACACAGGGGCCCTGAGAAAAACCACCCACAGTCCAAGCCACCCCCACAGCCTGAAGGACAGGGAAGGATACCAAGTGGAAAGGCAACATGATCAGCATCTGAAAGAACAAATGTAGGTTATAAAATTAAAATTTTAGGTCAAAATATTGTGTCTAGGGTAATAATCAGGTGGAAAAGTTAAAAATTCTGTGTATTTTCCTAACACCTGCTAGGTTTAAGTATTCGGCAGATTTACAGTTATATGTTTCTTGGAACTTCAGTTAACAGAAAGCATAACACACAACCCTCAAAATGAAGCTTTATAATTTAACCATACATTCACAGAAATTTATACATCCTCTGTGAAACTTAATTTCTATAATATCAGAAGTTCCACTTCTTTTCATGAAATTTAGTTCCTTACCTAGAGGAATTAAGTTTTTTTTTTTTTTAATCATATGCTTAGAAGCCAACATCTACATTTAAAATCCAGAGTAACCCCAGGCACTAAGATGCTGCTGATCCGTAGTCTGCAACTACACAGGAGGCCTGGGTTCAATTCCCTGAAGGCTAGGCACGTGGTATATACCTAGAATCCTCAGGGAGGATGAGGCAGGAAGGCTGCAAGTTTGAGACTGGTATGGGCAACAGAATGAAATTGTGTTTTAAAAAAGAACCAGACATGTTTCCATAGTACCCGTTTAGAAGATGAGGCAGAAAGATGATGTAAGACCTTGTCTACGGTGGTGGAGGGGAGAAGAAGAAGAATTGGTCAGCCCATATATGTTTTTTTAAATATTTCTTTATCTTGTCTTGTTCTGCCATGAATCACACCTTCCCAAGTTCAGAACCTGTTTTAAAAATCAGTTTTGCGGACCAGCTGATGGCATAATGGTTACATTGCTGGATTCCCATATAGTCAGGCGCAGTTCAAGTACCAGACCTGCTGGCTTAAAACTAACACCAGGCATGTGTGTGGACATGTCTGAAATCCCAAGAGGAGAATGGAAAAGAAGGAATTGTGCCATGGTCATCCCCCCTGGGGAAAGGGGGTGATTTCTCATCTTCTGTCTCTTTGTTTCTCCAGTAAGCACACATACCCTATAGCAAAAATCTCTCTCAAAGAAAACATCAATTTTGAGTGTGGAGTCAGCAGGTAGCATAGTGGTTAAGGTCCTAGACTCCCTCATGGCAGACCATGGTTCGAGTCTTGGATCTGGAGGCTTGAAACTCACACCAGGCACATAGGCATGTGTGCCCAGAATCTTGGGAGAAAAATGGAGGAGAAGGGATTGTGGAGTAACCATCCCCCCAGAGAATAATTTCTTGCTTTCACTCTTTGTCTTTCCAGCAAGCACATGCGCTCTATAGCAAAACTCTCTCAAAAAAAAAAAAAAAATCAATTTTGCAGTGTTTATTGAGTGCTAAATCTAGAAAGAAATTAATTTTTCATAAGCTTTATTGCATTTACATGACATTGGCTTGAATTTCTAAGTTTTAGACATTCATAAGTTTCTAGAAATGGTTCCCTAGAACAATAATTAAGAGAACATGGTCAGTTTGTATCAATAGCTAGCTATACTTAAATACACTGTTTTGTTTTGAGTTGTTTCTTTGCTTGTGTGGGGTTTTTTTTGGGGGGGAGGGAGGGGGAGTGGGGACAGAGATCTAAGACTGAGTAAAGTCTATAACAAATCCAATTGAAATTCATAAGGAATGAATATGAAAGTTCTTCTGGGGCTAGCAGGTAACATGGTAGTTAAAGTTTTGGGATCCCACATAGTTGATCCCGATTTGAATCCCCAATACTGTGGCTTTAAAATCATGCTAAGCACATGTACGTGAGTGCCTTAAAGCCTTAGAGAACAGAGGAGAAGGGATTGTGACACATCGGGGGAGGGGGAAGTTCTCACTTTCTCTCTCTCTCTCTTTCGCAAGTGCATGTGCCTTGTGATAAAAACCCTTTAAAAAAATAACAATTAAAAAAAGTTCTAATTTTGCACCAAAGTGATTGATAGATCTTTGGTATTTGAAATCATTATCTCCCCATTGATAGGAAGTTTTCTATTTTCCTTTTAAGTTTGCTTTCTCCAGTTTAGAGCCTTTGCATAGCATAACTTCAACAGTATTCAGAAACAGTCACTGTCACTTGCCTACACCAAAAAGTCTTGATATAACCAGTAAATAAATCCCAAATAAATCATCATCTACATTATCAATAGCAAAGCATTTTTTTATGTTAGCTTTTTCAAATTAAGAGCTTAAATGGCAAAGCTATGCATTAAAACCCCACAACATTTGTCTTCCTAACAATTCCACTTTTCTGGGAAAAGGATGAAGAGTCTTTTAAACTAGCCCATTGCATCCAGACAGGTCACTTCTATTTTTAGTAATTAGCACTTCTTACAGCTGGCTGTAGACTAGGAGAAAGAACTAAGTATTGGACCCTTACATCTTTACATTATGTAAGCCGTAAGCCTCCCAGTGAAGGAGTCAGAAGTAAAGTAACAAAACAAACATGACATGTGTCTTTCTGAAAGACTGATTTCTTTCCCTGGTGAGTAATTCACAATGCAGCTACTAGAGAATGGAAAGCAATGTTCATGTGAACACTAGGTTTCAGGCATACTGGAGGCCTTTAGTCTTGTCTGAGGCTAGGCATGACATTAATCATAACTTAGTTTCTCCTTATACTCTGACACTGAATCCAGTAACAGCAGTCATTGCCAAAGTTGAGTTTCAAACTGGTCTTTCTCTGTATGAAGCAAGCCATGCTATGAAGGAGAGGCATTGTATGTCCCCACTTAATATATACCGAGTGTCTGCACTCTATGACTGAAACCAATTGTCTAAAGGATATAGAAACGCAGTATATAGATGTAAATACCAGATATAGTGTGTGTGAAAGAGGAGGGTCTGAGGAAGGACATTTGTGGGAGGGACAGGGAAGCAAAGCATTAATGGCACAAAGAGGTGTGGTATTATCTGTTGAAGATATTTTGTAGTTTTATCAACAGTACTAGGGAGAAATGTTCACCTGTTGAAATATCCATTTTGTAAGACAAATAATAATGTGATTAAATGTATGGAAGAAAATGAAATGAAAAATAAATAAATAAATACCACTCCTAAATATTCTTTCTCCCACAAGGTGTTGGGTACTGGCAATTCTGTGGCTGTATTCATTCAGCAGTCACTAAGTGACAGCAGGGAGCCAGGGGCTGAGCTCTGTCCTGCACTCTGCTCAGTCTCCATCAACAATCTCCCTGGTGAGGTGCCTCAGTCCTCTCTCCTCAAGTCCTAGGACACTTAGCAGCTTTAGAGTTCCAGTCTGGGGGCCCTATTCAAGTTTATTAATATTTAGATTCAGATAACATCCCACTTGATGCCAGGCCTGGGTGTTTCGAGTAAGTAAGGGCAGATGACCTGATTTTTGTCTTTAGATAATTTTTAAATAACTAAATAATTTGTAGGAGACACTGTCCTTTCTGACAACATGGATGAACCTAGAGGACAAGACATTAAGTGAAATAAAACAGAGGGAAAAAAATACTACATGTTCCCACTTACATGTAGAATCTGAAAACAAATAAAAAGAAAATGAATATGTAGTGTGGAAAGGTGATTACCAGGGTGGGGGTGGGAAAATGCTGCAGTTAAATCAAATAAATAAGTCTGGAGATCTAACGTACAACATGAAAACTACAGATAATAATATTGTACTAGAAATTTGCTAAGAGAGTAGATTTTTGGTACTCTTACCAAGGTGGGGAAGAAAAGATAACTGTGTGAGATAATGAATGTTATTTTACATGACTTGTAGTAATCATTTCACTATGTGTGAGTGTACCAAAACAACATATATGCTTTAAGTACATTAAAAATTTAAAAAGAGAAAAAAATAATTTATAATCTCCATATGCAAAAAAAGTATATACATCAGGTAACTGATAAACCACTTTAAAAAAAAAAAGAAAGAAAGAAAAATTACACTACATCACAGTACGTGCGGGGCATATGCTAAGTATGGGATCCAGAACAAGATTGTTCACACAGTAATACATTCATACACTAGTTCAGAAGCTGAATACCAAGAGAAAACCATGACTCAGTCCTCAGCATAGAGTTAGGAGCCAGAAAGCCTGGGGAAACAGCCAGCTGAACAGGCAGAAGAGATGGGGAAAACAAGCACATCCCAAATAGAACTGCACCTGGTTTTCCAGCCCAGGACCCAGGGCCGTCTGCCATTTCTAGAGCTTTTCACATGCACCCTGCTCTTTCTCTTCCAAGAGTCTGGCCACAGGGCCTAGACTGACCTAGAGTTGACGATGAAGGCTGCAGTGTGGCCCAACCTGTTCAGCTGTCTCTATGGGATCCAGCTATGTGAAGGAAACAGCACCTCCTCAGAACACCAAAGCTCATCAACGCCTGGCTCTAAGAGTCAAGCACTTCCCCAAGGATCGAGGATGTTTGGCTTTCTCCAGGCTTTTCATGTGCTCTTTTTTGTACCCAAAGAATACTACTTCAAAACATTTCTGACAGGCCACCTACAATTGTCAGGATGCTGTATACTGCATGACAAAAAGGCACATTTAATATTAATAAATTTTTCTTTTTACATCATTTGCTGCTTAATGACCTACAGTAGATAATCTTCAGTACTTTTAATATATCAGATTAGCTGTGCTCCATTGGTTTTTAGCCTATTCTTTCTGGGAAGTGTTTTTATAGACTCTTTAGTCAATCAGCTAGTCGTGTGGAGGAATACGTTTTTAGACTATCTCACTTTTGATAGGCCTGACAAGTAGAAGCGACTCCAAGGTACTCTCCAGAATGGCAAAGATTAGAGTGACTGTATTTGGCTCCAGGACCTCCTGTCACAGATCACCACAAACCTCGTGGCTACAAAAAAAAAAAAAAAAAAAAAAAAAAAAAAAAAAAAAAAAAAAAAAAAAAAAAAAAAAAAAAAAAAAAAACAGAAATATATTCTCTCTTTGTTCTAGAGAAAAAATCCACATCAAGGTGTCAATAAGACCATGCTCTTTCCAAAGGTTCTGGGCAAGAACAGATTTCTTGCCTCTTCAGTTTCTGCTCGCTGTCCACATTGGCCTCTGACTACATCATCCTCTTCTCTGCTTCCTCCTTTGTCTATATATTCTCCCTCTGCTTTATTCTTCACCTGATCTTAGCCAAAAGGCCAAGAAGTGATACCCTCTGCTTTATTTTTATAAGAACATTTGTCATTGGATTTCAGGCCTGCCCAGACAATTCAGGACGATCTCCTCATCTCAAAATCCTTAATTAAATATTCATGAACTTTCTTCCAAATAAGATCATATTTACAGATTCTGGGGACTAGGATATGACATGTCTTTCCAGTGACAAGCTGTCCAAATTTTCCTGGGACTGAAAGGTTTCCCAGATCATGAGATTTTTACTACCAAAATGAAGACTTGTTGGTTACTCTAACTCAGAAGCTGATTCCAGAAGGCTAACACCCTTAGAGTTAGAAAGAGTTAGGCAGTGGTTCTCAAAGACCCCAGACCAGCAGCATCAATCAGTATCACCTGGGTATTAGTGAGAAGTGCACATTCTTTGACCCTACTCTGGACCTAATGAATCAGAAACGGAGCCTCAGTGTCTTGCCTTCCACCCAGTCTGGATCACACCACAGCCCTGCCCCTACACCCTGATTGCATTGGCCTGCCATTGGTACCCACCCACACTATTAGACAGTACTTCATGCCCCATGCCTTCCTAGCCCTTCTACCTCCATCTCAGCCCCAAACTGCATCTGGGCCAGAGAGGTTGGAATAAGTCAGGGAAACATGGCACTGACTGAGGGGAAGGGCTATCACTACCAGCTGCACAGCCCACAGGTACCCAGCTGCAGCTATTGCCTGAAAGCAGTCTCTGCAGACAGAGAACTCAGGCCAGACCTTAGCATGAGAGGGGTAGGAGGAAGTTGACAGAAACTTATAGAGTGCATGGCTTCTTTCAAAAACAGAGAGGAGCCAACTACCTGAAGCTGATAAGGCTCTGGACAACACTCCCCCACCACCACCACTCTCTAATTTCCCTTCTGGAGGAGAAAAGCAAAAGAAACTCTCTTCTGAAACTCCAAACCCCAGACTACCACTGTGTATTCTAAGAAGCCCATCCATAGAAGAACAAGGAAACGGGCAAGGAGCCAATGCACACCATAGAGAAGCACAACAGCAAGCAGCTTCAGGGGAAAAACGAAAACAAAAACAAAATACCTCTCACCTCACTCCACCCCAAGCTGTCAAGAGAGCCACAATTCCTTGCAGTCTGACAAGAAGGTGGCACCCCATCTACAATCAGGTTTCCACAGTCTGAGGGAATAGAGGACTCAAAGAGAGCTCCCTCACCCTAACAGAGGTTAAGGAGTTTGAACACTAGCCCCTGTCTGATAGGGAAAGCAAACCTGCACTCTTCTTTCCATCAGTTTTAAGTCCAAGAGAATGATTACTGGATCCAACTGACGCCACTCACAGCACATCACCATAAACCTCACTGAGCTATATCAAGTACAGCCTCTGTAAGCCCTGCTCTGATCTGGAAGACATAGTCCTTTACCAAGGATACACCTGGGACCTAGGACTGCTCTCCCTCCCTACATCCCAGCACTGTAGAACCTACTCCAAAAATTAGGAAGAGCTGAGTACTTCACCAGATGCCTAGAAACCAGTGTAGGCATCTGGTGAAGTACTCAGAAAGACATAAGAAATATAAGGAGGCAATGAAATATCTCTCCACCAAAGGAACACAATAATTCCTTATCAACAATAGACATGAAAATTCACAGAAATTTCAGAAAAATAATCCAGAATATTAATTGTGACAAAACTTTAGGAAATGCAAGAGAAAATGGACAATAAGCTTCATGAGTGACAAAATCATTCCATGACATGAAGGAGAAATTCCATAAAGAGATAGATACCCTAAAAAGAATGAAACAGAACCTCTGGAGATGAAGAATACAAGCTGAGCGATCAAAATGTCTCTTGAAAGCATTAACAGATCAGACCATTCAGAAGATAGAATCTCTGATCTGGAAGACAAAGCCTCTCACTTAGTCTAAACTACCAAAAAGAATGAAAAATATATTTAACAACAACAAAAATTAAGATAACTTATGGAAAATATTAGATATATGAAACACCTGAAGATTTATATAACAAGTATTCCAGAAGATGAAGAGGCTGGTAAAGGTATAGGAAATCTCTTTGATTAAATACTATCGGGAAATTTTCCAAATCTAGAGAAGCATAAAGACATAAAGATTCAGGAAACACGAAGAATATTAAATAGAATCAGCATAAGAAGATCCTCACCATGACGCATCATAGTCAGATTGGTAAAAATCAAAGTCAAAAACAAGATACTAAAATTGGCAAAAGAATATCATCAAGTTACTTACAAAGTTTATCCTAACTTCAGACCTCCCATCTGAAACAATTCAAGTAAAGAAAGAATAGGAAGACATACTCAAAACTCTAAAAGAAAAACAATTTCAGGGACCAGCAGTTAGCATAATAGTTATATTGCTGGATTCCCATGTAGTCGACCATGGTTTGAGTCCCGGACTCGGTGGCTTAAACTCACGCCGGGCACGTGTGCGTGCGTGCCCAAAATCCCAAGAGGAGAATGGAGGAGAAGGGATTGTGGCATGGCTATCCCCCCGGGGGATGATTTCTCACTTTCTATCTCTCTGTCTTTCAAGTGAGTGCACACGCCCTATAGCAAAAAACTCTCAAAAAAAAAGAAAAGAGAAACAATTTCAGACAAGAACACTGTATATCCCAAGAAGAAGAAATAAAACTCATTCTCAGATAAACAAAAATGAAAATAATTTGCTAACTTGAGACCAGCTCTTCCAAAAATACTGAAAGGAATACTTTATCAAGAAAATAAAAACGAGACAAATAGAAATAAGAGAACACAAAGCAACTAAGAAAATTACTAATAAAATGACAATAATAATATTGAATGTAATGGTTTAAATCCTCCAATTAAAAGGCACAGAATAGCTGAATGGGAAAAGAAAAAACAGGAGCCCTTGGACCAGCAGGTGGCATGGTGGTTAAGGGTGCTATACTCTCACATGATCAGTCATGGTTCAAGTCCCAGACCTGGTGGCTTGCTTTCTCACTTTCCCTCTCTCTCTCATTCTGTCCCGCTCTGGTCAAAATTTAAATAAATTTAATAAATAAATAAAGTTAAATAAAATAATTATTTTTAAAAAATAAACAGTAGCCCTTTAGACAGTGCTTACAAGAAACGTACCTCATTGATAAAGATACACATACACTGAAAGTGAACAGCTAGAAAATACATTCCATGCAAACAAAAATCAAAAAGGCTGGAATAACAATAATGATATCAGATAAAATAGACTTCAAGATAAAAATCTATAGTATTAAAAAGACTAATTCACCAAGAAGATATAACACTTTTAAATATTTATGCATTCAACACTAGAGCAGCCATATTCATAAAAGAAAGACTGCTAGATCTAAAGGGAGAGAAAGACAGTAACACACTAATTTTTGGAGATCTAAACACCCCTGTCACTTCTGGACAGATCATCTAGGCAAAATAAAAATAAACAAAGAGATACAGGAACTAAATGATACCACAAACCAAATGGACTAGACAGATATCTATAGAACATTCTATCCAACAATCCAAAAATGCACATTGTTCTCACCCCTGTATGCAACATTTCAAAGATGAACCACATAATAGGATACAAAACTAGTCTTTACAAATTCAAAAGTATAGAAAATATATTGAGCATCTTTTCCAATCACAATGGAATTAAACATGAAATCAACTACAGAAAGAACCCTGGAAAATACACAAACACATGGAAACTAAACAGCCTACTCTTGAATGACACTATTGAAGAAATTAAGAAATCAAAAAATTTGTTGAAACCAACTATAACAAATACATAACCTATGGGATACAGTGAAAGAAGTCATAAAAGGAATGTTCATAGCAATTAGTGCTCACAAGAAAAAATAAGATAAATAGACCACCTAATAACAAACAGACAACCTAATAACAAATCTCAAGGAACTGGGGGAAAAAAAAAAAAAAAAAAAAAAAAAAACCTCCAAAAAATGCCAGGAGGAAAGAAATAAAGATTAGAGCAGGGGGCCAGCAGGTGATACAGTGGTTAAGGCACTGGACTCCCACATAGTTGACTGTGGCTTGACTCCTAGACCCAGTAGCTTAAAATTCATTACATGACCAAAATCCCAAAGGGAGAATGGAGGAGAAGGGATTGAAGCACTGCCATCGCTCTAAAGGATGATTTCTCATTTTCTATCTCTCTGCCTCTGTCTGGTGAATGCATGCATGCATCCTATAGCAAAAATCCCTCTCTCACAAAAAGAAAAAAGACTAAGGGCAGAAATAAAATGAAATAGAGAATAAAAGAACTACACAGAAAATGAAGCCAAAAGCTGGTTCTTTGAGGGGATAAACAAAATTGACCAACTATTTCCTAGACTAATCAAGAAAAACAAAGAAAGGAGAACAGCGTAATGGCTATGTCACTGAACTCCCATGTTGTCGACCGTGGTTCAAGTCCTGGACCCGGTGGCTTAAACTCATGCCGGGTGTGTGTGCATGTGAGCCCAATAGAGGAGAATGGAGGAGAAGGGATTGCAGCATGGCCATTCCCCCTGGGGGGTGATTTCTCACTTTCTGTCTCTCTGTCTCTCGCTGTCTCTCTGGTGAGCACATGCTCCTTGTAGCAAAAGCCTCTTCAAAAAAAAAAAAAAAAAAAAAGAGAAGAGAAAAGAAAATAAAAACAAAGAAAGGAACCAGATAAATAAAATCAGCAATGAAACAGGCACTATTACAACAGATATAACAAAATACAATCATGAGAGAATACTATGAGCAACTATATGTCAACAAAAAAGAAAACTTGGATGAGATGGACAAATTTCTGAATAGATATAATCCTGTGAGACTGAATCAGGAAGATGGAGAAAGCCTGAACAGATCAATAACAAGTAATGAGATTCAATCAGTAATGAATAGTCTCCCAACAAAGAAAAGCCCAGATCCTGACAGCTTCACTTCTGAATTCTTCAAAACCTTTTTTTTTTATTAATTTTAAATTTATATTTAATCACTGAACATCTTTAAAGTGTATGATATGATTTTTCACAGTAGGAATAAAATGCATATTAGTCAAGTCAAAGACATTATCATACACACTATCATCAACAGATGTCTTCACTTTTGTGTCTGCTAAATGTTTTTATTTTCCCTGATCCCCCTACTCCCATCCCTTAAGACTTTTAAAGAAGAGTTAACACCAATTCTTCTCAAACTATTTCTAAAGATCCAAAAGGAAACAATCATTTTAAATTCATTCTATGACATCTCCATCACTTTGATCCTCAAAACAAAGACATAGCAAAAAAAGAAAGCTACAGACCAATATCTCTGATGAATACAAATTCTCAGCAAGGTACTAGCAAATTATATCCAACAACAAATTAAAAAGATTATACACAATTACCAAATATGCTTCACTCCTGGGATGCAAGGATCTTTCAACATATGCAAAACAATAAATGTAATACATCACATTAACAGAAGTAAAGATAAAAACTATGTGATCATATCAATAAATGCAGAAAAAACATTTGTTAAAATACAACATACCTTGGGGACTAGCAGTTAGCGTAATGGCTATGTCGCTGGACTCCCACGTAGTCGACCGCAGTTCATGTTCCGGACCCGGTGGCTTAAAACTCACGCCGGGCGCGTGTGCGTGCGTGCCCAAGATCCCGAGAAGAGAACGGAGGAGAAGGAATTGAGGCATGACCATCCCCCCTGGGGGGTGATTTCTCACTTTCTGTCTCTCTGTCTCTCTCTGTCTGTCTGGCGAGCGCACGCGCCCTATAGCGAAAAAAAACTCTCAAAAAAAAAAAAAAAATACAACATACCTCCATGATTAAGACTGTCAGCAAAATCAGCATAGAAGAGACAATTCTTAACACAATAATACCCATATATAACAAACCCACTGCCAACATGATACTAAATGGAGGAAAACTGAAAAGCTTTCACAGAAATGCTGGAATAAGACAAGGTTGCCCATTTCCCCCCTTGTATTTAACATAGTACTGGAAGTCCTAGCCAATGCAATCTGGCAAGAGAGTAAAATTAAGGGCATTCAGATAGGAAAAGAAGTGAAATTACATATATTTTCAGATGACATGGCTACATACATAGAAAATTCCAAAAGAATACATACATATAGAAAAAAGAAAAAACTCCCAGAATTGATAAATGAATAAAGTGGCAGGACACAAAAATCTATAGCATTTTTATATACCAATAATGAGTAGACCAAGGTAGATTTGAAGAAAAAAATATCATTTACTATAGCAACAAATAAAGAAAGAAAAATAAGATACCTAGGAATAAACCTAACCAAAGAGGTGAATGACCTCTTCAAGGAACCATGAAAAAATGATAAAAGTAATTGAGAACGATATACAAAATGGAAAAACATCCTATGTTCCTGGATTGGAAGAAATAATACAATCAAAATGTCAATGCTACACAAATTAATTTACAAACTTAATGCTATTTCAATCAATTTACCAGAGATATCCCTCACAGAAATAGAAAAAAAAATCACAAAACTTGTTTGGAATCATTAAAGGCCCTGTATTGCCAAAGTAATACTGTGCAAAAAGAATAAAGTAGAAAGCATCGTACTTCCTGACTTCACAATTATTACAAAGCTGTGATTATCAAAATACCATAGTACTGGCACAAAAACAGGTATGTAGACCAATGAAACATAACAGAGAATTCAGAAATAAACCCCAAAACACACATTCAACTGATTTTTGATAAAGGTCACAAGATAATCCAATGGGGGGAAAAGTCCCTTAGCAGATAGTGCTGAAGGAACTGGATATCTACCTGCAGAAAATGAAACTGGACCCCAATCTCTCATGATTAACAGAAATCAACTCAAAATGGATCAAATATCTAAACATATAACTTCACACTATAAAACTACTGGTGAGTCTATTTGTAGATTTTTGAGGAAACTCCACGTTGTTCTCCACAGTGATTGTACTAATTTACATTCCCACCAATAGTGTAGGAGAGTTCTCTTTTCACTGCAGCCTCGCCAGTACTTATCATTTTCCCCCCAATCTTAGCCATTCTAATTGGGTTAGGTGGTATCTCACTATGGTTTTGATTTTCATCTTCCTTATAATAAGGGATGTTGAGCATTTTTTCATATGCTTTTTGATTATTCCTATGTCTTCTTTGGAGAGTTGTCTGTTCAGTTCATTTACCCATATTTTAATTGGATGATTCAGCAATTCCACTCCTGAGTATCTATCCAAAGGAAAGGAATACATTCAGTTGATAAAACACTTGTGCTTTCCTGTTTATTGTGGATTATTCACAATTGCTGAGACATGGAATCAACCAAAATGTCCTAGAACAGATGAGTGGATCAAAAAAGTGTGGCACATACACACTACAGAATACTACTCAGCAGTAAAAAACAGTAAGACCATGGCATTTGATAGAAAGTGAACAAATATGGGGTCAGTAGGTAGCAAAGCAGCTAAGGCACTAGACTCCCATGTGGTTGACCATGGTTCAAATCCTGAACCTGGCAGCTTGAAACTCATACCAGATGTGTCTATGTGCATGCTCAAAATCTCAAGAAAAGAATGAAGAAGAACGTATCGTGGCAAGGCCATCCACCTTAGGGGTGATTTCTTGCTTTCTTTCTGTTTATCTCTGTCTCTTCAGCAAGCACACATGCTCTATAGCAAAAATCTCTCTTAAATAAATAAATAAATATTAAATTTTTGAAAAGTGGGTGACTATGGAAGATTTCATGCTAAGTGAAATAAGCCAGATATGAAAGAATGGCATTGTATGTTCCCACTTAATATAAATCAAATGTCTGTACTCTATGGCAGAAACTGAAAGATGGGAAGGTATAAAAGTATGGAGAGCAACTATGGCTACTGAGACAATTTGGGAGGAGGGTGTGCAATAGAGAGATGGGGGAAGAATTCAAGGGGTAAAAAAACAAAACACTTAACAGATACAAAATGAAAGATTCTCTAATGAGGATAATATAAATGGTAATATATCTGACTGAGCAAATATACTGTATATAGTATATTCATGCTGGGAAAATAATTTTGTATGCTGTAGAGATGTACACTGATTAACTGTACAAAAAAGATGGTAAAATATGGAAAAAATATACTGGAAGAAAACATGCAGAAAATTCTTGAAGACACTGGAATAGGCAAAGATTTCTTAAATAAGAATCCTAAAGCAGAGGCAATAATCTCAAAAATAGACAAGTGGTACCACATCATGTCAAAAATTTTCTGCACAGCAAAGAAAACAATAATTAGAGTGAAAAGACACCCCTTAGGATGGGAGAATACATTTGCAAACTATGCTTCAGATAATGTACTGATAACTAGAATACACAGGGAACTCAAGAAGCTTGCCTGGAAAAAAATCTCATTTAGCAAATAAGCTGAACAGATAACATTCCAAGGAAGACATATGAATGGCCAAAAAGCATATGAAAAAATTCTCAACATCTCTTATCATAAGAGAAATGCAAATCAAAATCGCAACGACATACCATTTAACCCCAGTCAGAGTGGCTAAAATTTAAAAAAAAAAGAAAGAAAGAAAGAAAGAAAGAAAGAAAGAAAGAAAGAAAGAAAGAAAGAAAGAAAGAAAGAAAGAACAAGTGCTGATGATGCTATGGTGAGGAGAACTCTTTTATACTGTTGGCCAGAATGTAAATTAGTACAACCACTGTAGATAACAGTATGGAGGCTTCTCAAAAATCTACAAATAGAACTATCATACAACCCAGTACTACCAGTCTTAAATATTTACTCAAAAAAAAAGGAAAATATTCAGTCAGAAAAACACTTGAACATTCATGTTTATTGCAGCATTATTTACAATTGCTAAGACTTGGAATTAACCAAAACAGCTAAGGATAGATGATTAGACTGAAAAACTGTGGCACATATACATTATGAAATACTACTCAGCCATTAAAAAAATGAAACCCTCTCATTTGATACAAAGTGGATGAATATAGAAGATTTAATGCTAAATTAAGAAAACCAAACTGAAAGACAGACATTGTATATCTCTGCTCAGTATACACTGAATGTCTGCACTCTCTGACACATAAACTGAAAGAGTAGAAGGCATAATAGCAGAGAAGGCAAGCATAGATACTGGAGACTATGTAGAAGCCAGTGGATAGTGCGGTGGGAAGGAGGAGCTCAGGAAAAAGAAAATTTAACAGATGCAAGAATGGAAAGTTATATATTAATGATGATGTATATGGTAATATCTTTGACTTGATTGACTTGCACTGCATGCATGCTGGGGGAAATCATTTTGCAAGCTGTAAAAGTGTATAATGATTAAATGTAAATAAAATAACATAAAACATAACATAACATAGCATCAGCATCTCAACAGCTTCTCCAGGTGGTTCTAATATACACAGAGAGCCACTGGAATACAATTCCAGTGTTGGCCAAAAGAGAACAGAAGAATGAAAGAAAACAAAAACAAAAAACCTGGAACAGTGGTTCTTGGCTCTGGCAGTATGTTTGAATCCCATGAAAAGATTTGTAAAAAGACTGAAGCCCAAACCCTATAATTGGTCTTGGAAGAGCCCAAACAATGGTGCTTTTACAAAGCTCCCCAGGTGACTGTTCTGTGAGCCAGAAGCAGGCATCTCAGCCATAGACTTCATGTAGGGGCAGCATAGTGAGTACATGAGCAAATGTTGCTTTCAGAAGAGGTTGGCTTGATCCTTTGTGCTCTAAGTCACAAAATAAACACTGGGTTTTCATTTTGAACTTAAAAAGAATGAAAGACCATATTTTTTTGTCTACAGCTACAGATGGACTACAAAATGTAATTCCAGGGTAATTTGGGAAATAGAAATGCATAAATAGCTTAGGTGTAAAAAGGGTCCCAAATTAAGGTAGAAAAAGGTATTAAAAAAAAAAAAAAGTGTAACACGAAAAAAGGGCAGAAATACTGAATCTTTTTGCTGTGGCACAAGGCTATTTTCCATCCTTGATAATGTATGCCCAAGAAGAAATTACAGCAGATTGAGAACACATCACCCTTTGCCCAGATGTGTAGTCATTACAGCAAGTTTATGTTTCATCTTTTTGTTCCCACTGTTTCAGTCAATTAAATACCCAGTATTTAATTTATAGTGACTGAGTGATGATGTAGAAAAGCCTATGCTATTATTAGAAGTTTTATTACTCACAGTTCCCACAAAAAGGGAGCATGCTATGCCACAGAATCCCCACGGGAAGTACCAGGGCAGTTAAGAGGCAGGAGTGAGTGCAAGCACAGTCAGAATGACATTGTGGTCTCCAATGGGAAAGAACCAGTGAAACAGAGTAAACTTGTTTGAGCAACTTTAGGGTTGGATATTTTGCATAATTTCAGCAGGTTCTGGGCTATATGGGTAGGATCCAGTTGTCCAGTACCTGGCCTTGGGATGATATAGGGCAGTGAAAATGTTGGCTTCATGTATAAAAGTTAGACAAAGGAGGTGTTTGCGGACATAAGCTTTGGATTGGTTGGTTTGTACATGAAAAGAAGTTACTTTCTCAGAGAACTTATTTTCCCAGAATATAAAAGTATCACAGAATACAGAAAACAAAAATTTGATTAGTAGACCCACGGAATGTAAAATCAAAGAACTCTTATCCTTAGGTATGCTTTATATAGAGCCTGAGCAACTTTTTTAAAAAGTTTTTTATTGTATTTCTTTCTTGAGTGAGTGAGAGAGACAGAGAGAGAAAGACAGAGTTAGCTCTCCCAACAGGCTCTCAATATCATGCTCCACCCCAAGTCTTTGTCATCCCTGTATCATGGCATGTGCATATGAATCATGCCCAGGGGAGGTCTCCAGATGCATACTGGAACCCTTTTATGTGAGTCAGCTTAACAGAGTATTGTATTACTGCTATACTATGTCTGGTCCCAGAGACTTGAACATCTAAAATCAGGAAGCTAGCAATGGAGATTTGGGAGACAATCGAATAGAAGCCATGGGTATAAATAAAATTATCCCAGACAGAATAAATAAAGATGCATCTGAAGCCAGCAGTGGTTTCTTCATTTGTTAGTAAGCAGGGCTGAAAGGAAGACCTAATAGAGGGCAGAAAAGAAATCATGGAAATAAAAAATACTGACAAGATGGTGGAGAAGTATGGGATCATCTCTAAGTGGGCATGAGCCAGGATTACTTACAATCAGTAACATTTGAAGGGATGGAGTGAAGGCCAGATGAGTAAGTGCTTTCAAGAAATACATAAGACTTTTTGAAAGAAAATTTGACTGTGAAGGTAAAGATGGGATGAAATACAAGGACACACGATAGTTTTGTTTCTAAAGACAGAATAGCCCTAACCATATTCTTATAGAGGTAAAGGAGGCTATGATGATGAAAAAAGTGGAGATACGAAAAGAGAAATAAATTGTTGAGCAATTTTATTGAAGAAACCAGAAATGATTGAACACTCAGTACAACACTGCACATTTTCAAGGAAATAGATATTTCCTCATAATAGGAACAAAAAACGAGATGGGGCTAAACAATGTCCATTGTCCCTAAGAGCAATGAAGTTAGGGCGATATGTTGGAATAGCTTTAGTCCTCTTAGTAAAATAGGAAAATGAGATCATCCACAAAGACTTCAGGGAGCAGCTGGCAAGGAGATAGGTATTTGAGGAGAAATTAATGGATGTATGGTAGCTGCCAGGGAAAACCAACAGAGTCAACTCTGAAAGAATAAATAATACACAGAGAGACTAGGCTAAGGTTAGAGCTTAGGAGGGACTCAGGGTACAGGTGTTATCAAAACAGGAGTATTGATTGAAAGTCTGTGTAATGGTACTTAAATCCTGAGTTACCCACCTCCACCAGACAGAAGGCTAAAGTTTATTTTCTAAAAAGACAGAATCAGAGGCACAACTGCGATCAAGATAATTAAATTAAAAATTCACCCAATAAATGGTGAGAACCTGCCTCTTTTTCTCCTTAGTTTGAAGAATACAAGTTGCCAGACTCTGCACTACACACTTACACTAGAGGGAGTTTGAGAATATCTCTTAAGCCCTGATGAATTCTGCACATAGTAATGGAAAAAAAAACAGCCAAATTTTGCTACCTAGAAGCCACCAATCAATAAGCCTTGTCCAGAGACTATTTTAATGCACTGCCCTTCAAATATAAACCGGCAGTCAAGGATCAGGAGACATTTAACAAAAGCATCTAGCAACACAAGATTTTTCAACCTCAGCACAATTGACATTTGGGTTGAATAATTCTTTTGGGGAATGTTTGCAAGGAAGGCTATTCTGCACATTGCAAAATGCTTATCAATATCCCTGACTTCCACTCACAAAATCCCAGTAGCACCCCACTCCATTGTGACACCTAAAAATATTTCTATATATCACCAAAAATATCTTTTGAGGATAAAATATCTACAAGCCTCTTATCCAGCTGAAAATTACTTATTGAGCAATGACAAGAGAGACTAATTCTAAAACAAAGAAATGTTTAAAAGGGATAATGTTAGAAGAATAATATATCTTTGGGGGGAACTGTAATTAAGCTTTGATAGATATGAGTAGCTACTGTTTTAATAAAACAATAGTAAAGTGAGGCTACAAGCAATTAAATTCAAGTAATATAAAAGATAGGCCTTGGAAATTAATAATATAAGGTCAAAATGGAAAATGCAATTGAAGTATTAAAAAGCAAAACTGGGGAAAAAATCTACCAACTAGTAAGACAAAGTCACAAAAAAATGAAAAGGGGGAAGAGAAATTAAGAAAATGGAGGGGTCATTCCAGGAATCCAGCATCCAAATAATACTTTTTCTAAAAAATGAGTTAAGAGAAAAACAGTGGGGAATAAATTACCAAATAAATAATTTAAGACAATTTTCATGAACTGAAAGACAGAAGACTCCAGTAGAAAAATTTTCTTTAAATATCCAGTAAAAGTGGATTAAAGACACTTACCTCTACTTTATCAATGTAAACTTTAAGGAGAAGAACCTTAAGATTCCAGATCAAAAACTAGGACACAAAAGATTGGAAATTAGAATGGCATGGGATTTCTCTTCAGTAATCATAAAGGCTATAACATAATGAAGAATATGTTCAAACATCTTTAAAAACAATAGCAAGTGTTGACAAAGATGTGAAACTACTAGAACTCTTATACATTGCTGGTATATATGCAAAAAGTCATAGCCACATTTAAAAATAGTTTTTCCATTTCTTATAAACTTAATTATAAATTTACTATAGGCTCCATTTATAGAGAAATAAATTAAATAAAAACATACATTTACACAACAACTTGCATGAAGAGTTTGTTGCAGAAAAATTGATAAAATTCCAAAACGGATACAAATCATTTGTCCATCAGTTGGTGAAAAAATTACAGTATATCCATACTAGAAAATACTACTATCCAACCATAAAAGGAGCAAAATATTAATATACACACTAACAAATCTCAAAACAGTATGCCAAGAGGAAAGATAAGAACAAATGTCTATATACTGTATGATTTCATTTATATACAATTCTCAGAAAGGCAAAATAATTAGTGATCCAAAGCACAACAGTGGTTGCCTGAGGTTTAGCTATGGAGTGGCTTGAGAAAATGTTCTAGGGTAATAGAACTGTTCTGTATCTTTATTGTAGGGATGGTTACATAACTGTGTACATTTGCCAAATCATAACACTACCCTTTGAATTACTGAATATTATTATCTGTAAATTATGTATCAATAAAACTGGTTTGAAAAGACAGTTCAGGGACCAGCAGTTGGCATAATGGCTATGTCACTGGATTCCCATGTAGTCGACTGTGGTTCAAGTCCTGGACCTAGTGACTTAAACTCATGCCGAGCGCATGTGCGTGCATGCCCAAGATCCTGAGAGGAGAATGGAGGAAAAGGGATTGCAGCTTGCTCATCCTCCCTAGGGTGGTGAGTTCTCGCTTTCTGTCTCTCTGTCTCTCTCTGTATTTCTGGTGGCAAGCACACACGCCCTATAGCAAAAACCTCTCCAAAAAAAGAAGAAAAAAAAAGAAAGACAGTGCAAAATTTTAAAATGATTGTCCACTGCCTAGAATTTTATACCTAGCCAAACTACCATTCCATTATAAGCACAAAGATAAATACATGTTCAAAACTGGAAAAATTGAGTATTTTCTAGATATCTTTTCTTAGTAGGATTCCATAGATATATTTTATCAACATGATAAAGTTAAGGAGAAAGAGGAACACATGAGATACAGAAAACAAGAACTCCAACATTGGAGAAAGTTTAAGCAGCTGCTTGAAGGATAATGAATAGAGGCATTTCAGAATGAAATCTATGCTGCAGCCCTATTGGAGCAAGAAGATGAAGGAAACATCAAAAGAAGGAACAGAGGTAGGAAGGATAAAGGAAGGAAGGAAAGAAGAAGGAAGGAAGGAAGGAAGGAAGGAAGGAAGGAAGGAAGGGGAAAAGGAAGGAAAAGGAAAGAAGAAGAAGAAAGAAAGAAAAGAAAGAAGGAGAAGAAACAGAGCAAGGATAGGAAGGAGAGAGAAAGGAAGGGAGGAGAAACTACAGATTACTTGAGGCATTTGACACTTATTAAGTATTAATATTTAAGTGTATTAAGATACACTTTTGATAGAAAACATAGCATTAAAATAGTTGTAAGTACACAAAAACCACATTAACATAGCAATAATAATGAAAACACCAAAACATAAATTATATTGAGAGAATAGATAAAGAGAAAGATGGGGAGAAATAAATCCTCATGTTTCATTTAGTAAGTCATTTTATGATAGCTAAAACCAAAAAAGAAAGAAAGAGTTCTATAGGCATGTTTTGGAAATATGGAGGTAAGTGATCAAAAAGTTGAAAAATGTTTCCTTTGGGAAATAGGAAACAAAGATGGGAAGGGTGGGACAGAACATTGTTTTTTTTGTTTTTTTTTGTTGTTTGTTTGTTTGTTTTTTGTTACAAGTCTTGCAGAACCACATAACATTTGAAAAAGTAAATTTTTTAAAAAGGCAATCTATCAAGAAAAGAGGAATACATGCTCTGACACAATTAAACTGAGTTAGAAACAGAAGTTCAAAAAAAGGAAGAAGAAGAAGATAACCAGAGGTAGTTAGATGAGATGAATAGAGAGATCATAAACACAGTTCACAGTATGGATATAGAGCAAGGTCAGTAAATGACAGTAGTTATAGAGATGTGGAGGGAAATAATGGAGGTAAAAAGGGAGTTGGAGTGGAATCTGGGACTCAGATCAGAACACTGTGTTTTGAAAACCACCTTCATCAATTTTCTCTTCTGTAGGTCAGGTCTCTAAGCACCTAATTCCATTTCTCAAACAAAATGTTCCTTTTGTTCTATTCTAAATAACTTTATTAATAGAATAAAAATCATAATAATTAAGAGCAATTATTGAGGCAGTATTGTTGCTGCCCAAGTTGTCAGAAGACACATGACCCTAAACATTTATATGCTGTAGAACTTTGTTGAAAATTCTGCCTTTGGCAAATGAATGTGCTTATCTTTGCACATCCTGCTATGCTACTCAAGATTGAGTAAAAGTCTGCAAGGCTTTGATGAGCATAATCAAAAACGCAAAGCCTAAACCTTCTAGGTGGATACAAGCTTTAAGAATTGGGTTTTAAGGACTTCAAAAGTGCAGATTAAAATCCCTAAATCCAGAATACAATTGATGGCTTTAAACATATCTTCAGAATGGAGATAATCATAATGTCTTATCTCATAAGGTCAGTGTCAGAGTTAAATGGGATGAAACATGAGAGAACTACCTGTCTCTCAAAGAACTTACCACTTTTATGGGGCCAGCAGAATGTGGTGGTTAAAGTGCTGGATCCCACGTGGTCAGCTTTACAATTTGACTCCCACACTCAGCAACCTGAAAAATATGCTGGGCACCTGTGCATGCATGCCCAAAATCTTGACAGAATGGAGGAGAAGGGACTGTTGCATGGCCATCTCCCCAGGGGTACTTTTTCACTTTCCTTCTCTCTCTGTCTCTCTCTCTCTGATGAGCACATGTGCCTTATGGTGAAAAATCTAAAAAAATAAAAGAATTTACCACTTTTATTTTCTTTGTGAACTATCTACCACCCTAATAAAAAGGCAAACTCCTTGCAGATGGATGGTGATGTTTTAACACTGTACTTACTGTAAATCAGCCTCACAAGTATAATTTGTACCTAACTGCATCATTCACTCTGTGTCCTCATGAAATCAGTATAATGATTGGTACATAAAAGGTGCAATGTGTGCTGGAGACCAATTCTGGCGTTCAAGTGTCTCCTACCCACAGCTGTAAGGTACTAGAACAAAATCTATCCAGCTCCTGGATAGATCTGTAGAAACTGAGAATGATTTTCCAGAACTTTTAGGAGGCCTGATTATCCCCTAACTATTCACTTGTCAAAAACCAGTGGGGAATGTTTCTCTTACCTCAAAATAAGCTAGATAGAAATTATATTCTTTCCTACCTGCTTATTTTGTTCCTTTTCTCTCTTCCCTTCCAATCTTTCTCTCTTTCTTTGGTTCTTTTCTTCCTTCTTACTCTTCCTCCAATCTCACCCCTGGTCTTTATTTATTTCCAAAAGTATTTATTTTTTTGCCTGCTGTGTGTCCAGGACAGATCTGGATCAATAATCAGTAATGAAGTACTTAATTACAGAAACTTGTTTTTTCTGCTTTGATCTTCTGCAAGGCAGCAGAAAATTTTCCAGAACAGAAGGGGCAAGAGGGAGCGGGAAAGTCCCCTCCTTCCCACCACCATGAACTGAAGGCCTTCCTGCTCACAAATATGCTGTATGGCTCTATTCAGACAAGGTAGTTTGGATCCACTTCAAACAAGCTGCCTATTGATGTTTGCGGCTTGATGTAGATTATGCTAGAGCTGCTGAAATGCAGTTCTTGGAGCAGCCAAAACAGAAATAAATTTGCAGTATTCTCTCACTCGAAAGTCAATAGATGTCCTAGAGGTATATGCCTAGCTGGCCAACTTTTTTCCTTTGTCAAGTGAACTCGTCAACATTTGCTTCCATCAACACAAGACATCTGCTTTGTCATCCCTATCAATTGGTGTCATCCAGTTTCTGGATTAGAAGGTAAGAACTTTGGCTGTGTTATCAGTCTTTAATGTGTCCTTGAAAAGTCACTGTGGGGAGAAGAAAGCTGGGACACTTTCCAGAGTGAAAGAGCATTTCAGAAGAAATCATCCAGTGAGCACTTAGCTCCAGCCATTTCAGCCCTCGTGATATGCAGAGTGAAGCCCTAGGACAGGCTTGAGAACTGTGGGCAAGGGTTACAACTGTGCCCCACAAGGACAAAGGTGTCAGTGCAGTTAGAGGCAATATCCTAAAGTATGAAGGGCACCAGCACTGAAAATCTGTGCCGATGAAAATAGTGATTCCACCATTTACAAATGACCTTGAAAAATATTTTAAGAGAATTGATGCCTCTGAAAATTGGATAACTAGACAAGCTTACTTCAGAAGTTTCTTGTGAGGATTAAAATGTGATCATCTGTGGAAATTCCTTAGCAGGACAAGCATAGAAGTAGCACTCCTTGAGAGTTAACCATTATGCCAGAGACTGGCGAAGTGCTGAGGGCCTATCTTTTCTCCCTCTATGCAAATAAGAAAACTATCTTTCCCATGCTTCCTCAGAATCAGGGCTAGGCTAAATGAGCTCCTCTGACCAATGGACTGTGGTAGATATATATATGCTACTTCTGGGCCTAATGATAAAATAGTGCATAGTGTATTGAATGGTGTCTCTAAAATATACATCTAAGTCCTACCTTCTAGAACTTGTAAAGAGGACTTATCTGAAAAGGATTTTTTTCTGTAGATGTAAATAAATTAAGCATCAGAAGATGAGCTCATTCTGGATTTAGGGTGAGCCCTAAATCCAATAACAAGACTCCTTATAAAAGAAAAGAAAAAGAAGAAAAGTAGAAGATACACATATACAGAGACATGCAGACATGGAGAAGATACTCATGTGAAAATGGATGTAGAGATTACAGTTATGTGTCTATAAACCAAGGAATGCTGAGGACTACTGCCACCAACCAGAAGCTACGCAGGAGGTAAGGCCTCTAACAGATTTCTCTTAAAGCCTCTAGAAGGAACCAACCCTGCTGACACCTTGATTTTGAACTTTTTTGGCCTCCAGAGCTGAGAAACAACAAGTTCTATTTTTTAGCCACCTGGATTGTAACAATTTGTTATGACAGCCCTGGGTAACAGGTACACCATCTAATCATTCAAGACTTTTCTCTCAGAAGCAAGTGAACCAAATAGACAGTCACCAAAGAGATGGAGCCCACATCCCTAAGGCACTCCTGGGTAGAGAGCGGTGAGGTGCTCACCAGGCTTCATAGGAGAGAGAACACACTTCTTGAGTATTAATCCTCTGAGTCATGGGGGTTGAGTGTCATAGCAGCTAGCACTAACTACCCTGAGCAATACAACTATTATGGTGATGGGAAAATCATGACATATTTTTCTGTTTTTCTATAAAATAAAAAAAAAAAAAAAATGTGTCATGACTTTCCCAAAGACTCAGTATTATTTACTAAAGGATCTAAAGTAGGGGTCTAGCTGAGACAAAAAGGAAAAGCCACTGGAATAGCAGGAAAGCTAGAGAAAAGAGTAAATAGTTCAGCCATTCACTCTCAGTGGGATATCAAGCCTGGACCTTTCTAGTGGATTTGGGTCCAGGATAGAGTGATCTACACAAAGTCCTGGCTAGCCCCACTTTATCCCTACAGCTTACTGGAGTTACTGTTGGCTCAGGGAACAATTTAGAGTTTTTATTACAAACAGACTGGAAGAATCCTTGAATTTCATGGAAAAACACTGACCTAATGTCCTGGGGAGACTTCAAACTAACAATGAGTGTAGTCGCAGGCCAGAGGGAGCCAAGCACACCCAGGACTGCTTCATTCCAGAGGGGACATTCAGTTTAAAGCAAGATAAAGATGATGTAGTCTATCTAGAAGGTAACTCAGCTTGGTAGGTTACCCACTAAGAAAACTGAGAAATCATAGCCTGAGGCTCGAAAACTGTAGGTAAAAAGAAAGAAGAGACTCTGAAATTTCTGAGCGTCCACAGTGCAATCGGTCTCATCCCAAACTGAATATATTTTACTTTGAGGTAAGTAGGAGTGGATCAAACACAGGAGTTATGCTTGGAAAGTTAGGACTATTTTTAGTATGGTCTGGAGGGTAAAGATGTGGAGGGAGCCTCAACAAGAACAGGACATTGAATATCTGAAAGAAGTAGAGAAAACTGGTAGTGGGTAACATCACTCAGAGAGAGGGATGGGTGTGCTTGCTTAGAGAACACATCCCTGTTTTTTGTTTAATTTTTGTTTAAATATTTTTTTAAAATTTATTTATCTATATTTTCCACGAGCAAGACACAGAGAAAGAGAAAGAGACAGCACCCTCAACAGAGTCTTAATCCCATGATCTACTCCCAACTTTAGCCAACCCCAGATCGTGGCCAAGCACCTGCCTGCATACTTTGAGCAGTCTTCAGATGTGAATCTGGAATCTTCTGTGAGGGATTTCCTCACAGAGCATCACATTTTATCACTGAGCCAGCGTTTGGCCCAACGTATCCCTGTGTTAACCGGAAATGCAGAAGCAGATCCCAGACAACCACCTAGCCCAGAGAGTTAAGCACTAAGTCATAACATACACATGAAGAAAGCACATCCTGGAACCAGCAGGTGGTACAATGGTTAAGGCACTGGACTCCCACATAGCTGGCAGCAGTTCAAATCCCAGATCTGGCAGCTTGAAACTCACACCAGGTATGTGTGTATCCCTGCCCAAAATCCTGAGAGGGGAATGGAGGGGAAGGGATTGTGGTGTTGTCATACTCCTGAGGGGCAATTTCTCAGTTTTTCTCTTTCTCTGTTCCTCTCCAGCAAGCGCAACCCCCTACAGCAAAATAAATAAATAAATAAATAAATAAATAAATAAATAAATAAGAAACCAACATCCCTGAAACACCTAAAAGAGCAGAGGAATGCTCCCATGCAATTCCCAAGAAACTAGCAGAGAATTTTGTGACTGGTATCCCCTTGATCAAGTAAGTGTGGCTGATGCAAAAATTCGATGTTTGTGGTCTTTGTTCTTGGACTCTCCTTTCTCCTCCTTCCCATTTCTTCAACCATTCCACAGAAGTCTCAAGCTTTCCATCCCACACATGGTAACCTTTCCACTTCTCAGGGATACATTTCCTTTTTTATAAATGTGAGCTCCTCTATAAACCCTCTTGCATTCCTCTCTTGTGCTCTTATTTTCCTTCTCATATTTTTCTTCTCTCCCTCTTACAGGGAAGATTTTCCTTCAAAGAAGGAAAACAACTCCTTTTACTCACCAGAGAGAAACAGAAAGGAAAAGAGAGGGAAAAAAATGAGAAAGTACCCCCTAAAGGGAATGACCAACCACAATGCCTCCTACACTCTCCTCTCAAGATTCTGAGCATGCATACACACCTAGTGTATTTCTTTACCTCACTGGGCGAGGACTAGGACTTGAACCACAGCAGTCGGCCATGCAGAATCCAGCCACCTTAATCACCATGCCACCACCTGGCCCGGGCAAGCAACTCCTGATGGATAAAAAACTAAATCAAGTCTCCCCTATTTTGATCTCAAGAGGCTAATTTCTTAATAAGAGGAAAAAAATAATAGGATGTAAAAAAATGGGATGTAAACAAAATACATGAACCATATGGTCAAAGTCTTTGGAACATAGAGTTTCAGATAAAAATGTCCACACATATTCTTACCTTCTATCTTGGGCTGGGTTCCCCCAGAGCAACCTTGAGACCTGGATTTGAATGCAAGAGCTTTATTTAGGAGGTTATCCTAGGGGGGAATTTAGGAGGGAAGTGGAGATGTATTTCAGGAAGGGAGCAAAGTTGATAGAATGTGCCCTCGAACAGGTTACCATGTACGACCGAGGCTTGCCCCACTGGAGAATTCTGGGAGGCAGAAGGAATTTTGCCTAAGGAGCAAGGGAACCAGGTCAGTTACCTCTCAGTCCCACCGAACACTTTCTAAGGACTGTGCTAAAAAAGCAGCAATGCTGGTCACATTCTTCTGCCATGCAGGCAGGCAGGAGAAGCATCAGCACTAACTGGAAGGAAAAGGTGCTGAGAGAGGTGGGCAGGCACAGAGTCCATCTGCTGCCACAGCACTCACAAGTCCCCAGGTCACACAACACAGAAATGAACAGGTGCCAATTGTCCAGGGAACTCAGGCCACATGCCTGCCCATCTGCCTAGTTTAGGCCACAAAAGATCGTCCACGTGGCAGAGACTGTGCCCTATCCAACTATACCCATCCTCCCAGTCACCCAGAGTCTGTCCCCTTTCTGCAGTTGGTTATGGGCATCATGGTGACCCACCTTAAATCACAGGCAAAAGGGCAGAACTCTAAGAATGGTTGAACAAGATGAAAAATTATTCCTGAAGCTGCTGCAACAGCCCTAGATATTCTGTACTCGAATTTACAGAAGAGACAAAGAAATCCTCTTTTTGAAGCCAATGTTGTTATTTGGGGTGTTAAAACTGCAATCCTACCTTTCACATTACTTTTCCTCCACTCTTCTGAAATCTGGACTGAAATGGGGATGAAGAAGACCACTATTTGTTTGCTTCTAATCTTTCTTGCACTTTCATTTCCAGGTAATTTAAGCAAATAGTTGGACAATCTCGCCAGTCAGGAGTAGTGTGGGGACTGGTGAAGAAAGGCAGTTTTGTGTCTTTGACTGAAAGCTGTGAACTGGTTACATCAGCCTTGTTGGAGGATTAAGCTTCATCATGAGATTCTCTGCCTGGGCCTCGCTGTGCCATCATGGAACCCGTTCCATTTCTCAGAGCTCTGCTTGTTTATAAGTGTAGGCTTGGTGATCCCTGAGGTAGCTTGCAGCACTAACGCTCCATGATTTATGAACATGGAGACACATAAGGAAGCCATAAATGGGGATAAGAGAAGCTGAGTAAATGAGAGCTGGGCATATACAAGGGAGCTACAAAATGTCTTTGTTCATTTAGACCCAGAAAATCACAAACGCTGAGCTCAGCATTCCACAGACATCCCATGGAGTTCCTCACCATCACACACCCACCTCAGAGGTTATCAAATCAATATAACACACCGCTTCCTGCTTTATCACCCCACTGTCCCTTTACACCAGGAGGATGGGCAGAAGCTCTCATCCTTGGCTTGGAGTCTGGTTGCAATGGAGGATGGGGACGCTGGCAGAACATTAGCAGCAGAGATACAAATGGTGCAGAGGCTGCAGTGCTCCCTCTCAGTTGGCCGCTCTGCAGTGGCAAAGCCATCACATGGCCGCTAAATTTATTGGTCTGGCTCAATGCCCTGGTGTTGCAGAGGCTGCTGGCTTGGCTGCAAACAAATCACACAAAAGAGCCTGAGCTACAACTGAACCAGAGCAAATCTGTGGTGACAGGCACTCTGGCCACAGGCCAGCCTCCAAAACTTGCCCACCATTGTCTGGCCACTTCAGCTGCAGATGCCATAATGCTACTGGCTGGCTACACCTATCAACCTCCCTATCTGAGGGAGAGTGGGGTTCCCATGGAGACTATGGGTGTGAAGATATTGATGCAGCTCTATTCTCAGAGACCAGAGTTGGTGACACAGTGATATAGTCTCAATCTAACCACTGCACTACAATTTTGAAGTACAACAGAGATTTTTTCAACCCCTCCTTTGTATCTGCACCATTTTAATACAGAGAGGTTCACTGTGATCTCCCATCTCAAGTGATTCCCCATCAGTTGGAGTGATAAAAATTAACACAGAGAGGACTAGCCTCATAGCCTAGTGGTTAAGGGATCTGAATCCCACATAACCAACCACTGTTTGAGTCATGCTCCTGACAGCTTGATATACATGCCAGGTATATGTATGTGCATACTCAAACTCCTGACAGGAAGCAGAAATAAAGCAGAAGGAATCGTGACATGACCATACCCCACGGGAGAGTGCTTTCTCCCTCTCCTTCTCTCTGTCTCTGTGCCTCTCTTTGGTGAGTGCACATGCCCTCCAGCAATTAGAAAAATTAACATATGCATAATAGTTAAGCTACAATATATACCAAGTATTAAGGTACAAGAGACATGGCACAGAAACTACAAATGTATTAGTTTTCTGTTGCTGCTGTAACAAATTACCATAACCCTACTAGTTTCAAACAACATCAATTTCCTGTTATGGTTCTAGGGGTCAGAAATGCAAAATGAGTTTTAGAAGGTAGAATTAAAGTTTTAGTGGGGCTGTGTTTCTCCTGGAAATGTCCTTAAAAATCTATTTCCTTGTATTTTTCCAACTTTCTAAATGCTGCCTGATTTCCTCAGCTCATGGCCCTCCCTCCATTCTCACAGCATCTCACTCCAACCTCAAACTCTGTCATCACAACTTCTTTCCTGACACCCATCCTCTTGCTTATTTCTTATAAAGACCTTTGTGGTTACACTGGACCCACTCAGCCAAGCCAGGACAATCTTGAAATCTTCAATTTAATCACATCCATACACTCCCTTTGGGCATAGAAGGTAACATATGAGATCAATGCATTATAGGGATTAGGACATGGACATTGGACATCTCTGGAAGCCTGTATTCTATATGCCACCACCTTGACTGGAATCCAGAGGCAGGAGGATCGCCAAGGACTTCGGTCATTAATAGGCACGATGAGGGTCACAAAGGTTGAGCCCAACAGCACCTGTGGGTTAGGAAGCACCATGTGATGAGTTGCAGACACCCTGGTGTCCAGTGCCTCATACTGGTGATATGAGTGTCAGAAACTTCAGGCTCTCAAGTCAGACCCAGAGGAAAAATTCAGCCTCAGGCTCTACTAGCTGAATGACACCCAGAGTGTTCCTCCACCTCTCTGAGCTTAGTTTCCTCATCTGTAAAATGGGAAAAACATAAATTCTCTGTAAGACAATTAAGATAAAATAAAATGTGTAAAGTGCTTATTATCTTGCCATAACCTGACACAGGAAGAATTCTAGACAGGTGGCCTTTTGAATTCCTCCCTGACACCTGTGGGCTGTTTTATTGTTTGTTTGTTTGTTTGTTTGTTTTATTTTTTTATAAAGCAGGAGATTGAGGCTGTGGAAGCTCCAATTCTTTCCCAGGACAGCTGCAGTGTTAGTATTTGAATCAGGGCCATAATCTGGCTAGGCTAACAAATCCAGGGCAGCCTACTCCCCACAGCAGGGCTAAGTTGACAGAAGGAGCTACATTCTGTATAGAAAGAATGACATGGCAAACGTATAAGCAGGTTCCTGTACTTGTAGTATTCAGGTGCAGGTTGACCTCAAGGCTACCATGGGCTTCATTGAGTATTTGATTTCTTTAGAGGGAGCCAGGGGACACCTAAAAATGTCTCCATGTCTTGGTGCCTGTCTCTCCTGAATGCTCTTCTATTTCCACCCATCGTAAGCTGTGATGACAAGAAAGTCTCCAACAGGGCAGGCTTTTCATGACCCTCTTTAGAAAGGAAAACGAAAAACTCAAGAGTACAGGCTGGCTTTGAACTCTGACCAGATCAAAATGTTCCTTGGCTGTCCATTGAATGAAAACAAGACTTTTAAATGTCCCTCTGCCCTCAAATATGTTGAGAGACATTGTTTTTCTAGAGTTCATGTCACAAATTAGGGCATGTGTCTATTCATTGTTCTCATGGCAAATGTTTACCGAGTGATTAAACCATCAGTAAAATGGAAGTCCCTGACCTCGTGACATTGAGTGGAGGCAACAATATCAATCAAAGAGTCACATAAATGCATGTGAAATTGAAGCTGTGATTTCAAGCTTTAATTTACTTTCAAGTCTTCTCCAGAGCAGGACCTTACGTGTATGTGGCAGGTGTTAGATATTTGGGAAGAAGCAGGGTAAGAAAAGAGAGGGCTGTGACAGAAATTTCAGGTGTTACTAAGAACATTTTTCCCCCAACCTCTGGGCACAGGTAGACTAACTATATTTCCCAGCCTCCCTTGCATAGAGATGAGGCCACATGTTCTTGTTCTGACCTGCAAAATTAATGCAGGTCACTTCTGGGTCTGGCCTATCACAAACCGCTGATGCTGCTTTCCACATGGACAATAGAGATGACCCAGGAACACCAATATCAGACTCAGCTGAAAGTGAGAATGAAAGAGGGTGCAGGTTATAGGGTTTAGTATTTTATCTCTTACAAGAGTTAGTTTTACCTCAACTATTCCAGAAAGTAGCACCAGCTCAGAACTAGAGGATGACAGGAATTAACCAGATGCAAAGATGGAGGAGAAGATTCAAATGTCCTGGTGGTAGGGAGAGATGAGTTTATCCAAAAAATGATGGAAACATCCACAAAGTGAGGGGTGGCACAGTGTGGATCCACATGTTAGGCCACATGAAAACAATGGGCTTTATCCTAAGAGATAAGTGTAGCTGCTGGAGGATTTTGATTTGGGGACAGGAAGGTCTGGAATAGATGACATGACTAGATTTGCATTTCTAAACGGTCACTTGGGCTACAATAGGAGAATATTCCAGGTACACTTTGGTGAGATTGGAGGGATGATTGCCAAAATTGTCCATATACAGAATGGTGTTAGCTATCTCCCTATCCTTATCTCTCACTAAGCCTTTGGGTCAGTCAATAATTAGACAGTCAACCCCAAGCTCTTCTATATTGGTCTGACATGTTCTGTGTGTGACTTCCAAACTACAGAGAGATTGGGCACTGAAATACAGGTTGTCATGAATGCACCATAAGGAAATGAGAAGTCAGGGTGATACTTTCAGCATTGGTAGGGTTCATGACAAGACTGTTATCTAATTCAAGCTCTGCAGTTCCTTTTGTAGGTAGCCTAGTGTTATAGTTTGAATAATGGTTGTCTCACATACTTTCATGTTTTGGAATTTGGTTTTAGTGAGTGGTGATTGGATGTCTCCTAGAGATTCATGTGTTGGGACTTAACTGTATTGATCATATGATATAGGCATTAGGTGAAAACTCAATTCCTCCACGGTGTCTGTAGTGGAGCCTTTGGATATCCCAAGATTGAGTTCTGGTGGGTTGGTAAGCAAGGGGAATAAGACCAGAGCGGCAGAGGGAGACAGTCACATGGATAAACACCATATTCTGCTCAAAGTTTTTCCATTTTGTGATACTGTTGGACTCTCCAACCATCCAAACTTAGTCATTAAACCTCTACTTCTATGCATTCCCCAGTTTTAGCTATTCCTGTTAGCAATGCAATAATACAAAGACACCTAGGTAATGATTTTTTTAGTTGAGAGGCTTTAAGGAAGCCCTAAGAGAAGTACGAGAAACACTAGCATAGATGCACCCCTCCATTCTGTATGAGAAGTGTGGCTTATGTGATGCCTGGACTTTAAACACTTAGGAGCCAGAGAAACCCTGAAGTTCAGGCATGTGGACATCATGAGAGTGGCTAGTTGGGGGAACTTTCAAAATTATTCCTATTCAAGACAACTTCTCAAGGCAGATAGGAAAATTTCCAGTGGTTCTAATTTGAACAATCCTCTGGTTGTTTTATCCATAAAGCCTGATAGGGCCCCCACCTGCCAGCTGTACCAGGAGAATGTGTCAACCCCAGCCTCTCATTATCCAGCTCCATAGACCCCTCATACCCAGGAGGTTGCATAAAGCACAGCAGCATTATGCTTACCCTTCACCCTTACTCAATTAGACTTCCAAAAGGGCGTGAGGCCCTGAGCAAAGTCCATCATCACAGCCATGAGAAAGTGGAGCCCACAGTAGAGCAACACCAGAAGAAAGCAGTGGCAGGGAGTGAATATAGATTTAAGAAATGCAGTAAATCAACTGGGCAATGAATGAAGTTGGATTTATGACTCATCTGACCAAATTACAGAAAATGAAGCCCAAGGGCATGCTAGAGATTTCAGCTCCTGAGAAGCTAGATATGTATTCCACTACCACCCAGCAAAAATTCATATGATGAAGATATCATAACCCTCAATATGATGGTATTAGTAGGCAAGTCTTGGGAGGTAATTAGAAGAGGTCCAGAGGAATGGGCCCTTATGATAGCATTAGTGCCCTTAGAAGTACAGAAAGAGATCGGAGCTTGCTCACTCTGTCTGGCTACCACATGACACAGAAAAATTGTAGCAAACTCCAAAGCCAAGAAAAGAACTTTCATTGGAAATCAAGTTTGTCAGCACCTTTGTCATGAACTTCCAGCCTTCAGAATGATGAGAAATGAGTATCCATTGTCCAAGCCACCCAGCTCATGGCCTTTTGTTACAGCAGCTCTAGCTGACCAAGATACTGGACATCATAGATGGGGCAGTTAAAGGACCCCACTAGAGTCATCTATGATTTGGGTTAGAATCAAGTGAGATCTCCTAAGCGTGACAATAATGTGACTCTTGACCTTAAACACAAATCCTAAATAACCTCTAACCCTAACATCTTTACTAATTTGTAGGCTAGTCTTCAGGATTTTTAAAAGCTGTGTATTTAAAAGTACAATTGGAGGCCCACAAGACTTAAGAAAAGAACAACTTAAAAAGTTAAAATCTATCAACCCAAAATAAATGACCCATGCAAATGACCATCTGCTGAGATGACCTTTTACTGTGACTGTTGTGGCTAAAATGTATTAAGCCTCACTTTAGACACAGAATAGACTATAAGGAAGACAAGATAAGAAAAATAAAAGAAAGGTGAGTTAAAACTAGTGGCAAAGAAAATCATTGTTATTTGAAAATGATATGACTGTCTAACTGGAAATCGGGGGAAAAATGCTGAAAAGTGATCATATTCTATGTCATTCAGTAAGATGAATAGTTACAGGATTAAATATATAGAAATTGGTAGTTCTCTTAGATGACAGCAAAATTATCTAGAGAGCACTTTGGGAAAAGACTACTTAAAAGGATAACAAAAACTATAAAGTACCTAGAATCAGAACAAAAAGAAATGTGTAAGGCCTATATGAAGAAAGCTAAAACTATTGAAAGACATAAAATGCTATAAAGATAATAATAGGAAGACATTAATTCTTCCTCACTAAACCTAACTTTATTTATACATCAGATGCAATTCTGCTGGCCTGTGACGTTCTATTCTTTTCTTAGATGTCTAGGAAGCTCTATTTTTAGACATCTGTGAGACCTGAATAAGTCTCTCTGTTTTTAGCCAGCATGAGTGGGTTTCTGTTCATTGCAACCAAATGACTAACTCAACTTCGGCTACCCTTATAGCTCTCATGGGTCCATGTATCTGCGTCTCAAATTCTCTCCTTCATCCTCCTGAATCTCTCTCCAAATGGGCTTTTACAGCTTCATAGGAAGAAATAAGAAAGCTTTTTAAAAAGCTTTGCTATAACTTTAAGCTATCACTCCACCAGTTTGGGGGCCCATTCCACATCTACTTCCCCTTAACTGACTCAATTCCCATGCCTATTAGCTCAGACTCCCAATAAAGGATTCTTTCAAGTGCCTACCACTGATCCAGCGACCACAGTCAAATGAAGCAAAGCCCCATGGTTTGGGTTGAATAAGGAGAAGGGTATTATAAAAGAGGGCCATCACTGACCCTTTACCACACTGGTTCATCAATAACAGCTTCTATTTATTGGACAACCACACTAAGTCATGTAGGCACTCATGTATTTTACCTCATTTTAACTTTCTCCCAATCACCTGTCCAAGTAGATTTTATCATCACTTTGATTCTAAGGAAACAAGCTATTTGAGGTAAGTAACTTCTCTGCAGTCACTTGGCTGACCTATGAGTCAAAGATGAATCCAGTTCCAGGTCTCAAGTGCTTGGAGTCTCATCTCCTGACGTCACCAAGTGCAAGTCGCAGAGCCACCTCCTCTAGCCTGGAGTGTCCTATTAAATACAGCATCTGGGACCATAAAGCTAAGCACCTTCTCAAGGCCCTTGGTCAGAAATTTCTCTACCAGCCACCTCATATGCCTAGGAATTCCCATCATCTTTCCATTTCGAGGGAGGTCCTGAGTTATTCTCCAGGTTCTCTGTGCAGACACAGCAGCATCCCCTAGCCCTCCTCATTCTGGCCATCTGTTTATCTGAGTTAGCACCTTGGCAAGGAACTGTCCTGCTTATAACCACAGCGTCAAGCCCATACCCACAGCAGGAGTTAATAACTGAGTGAAGTGAAATTGAATTAGGGATACTGCAGTCTGCTGACATCTGTTCCTACCTCCTCTTCAGGATGGACACTGCAACCCACAGGAAGGGAGAGGCCATGAGGAGTCTTTAGCCATAAAGCACTTCACTTTTTGGCTTTATGAGGACACAGACTCAAAATATCCAATTCCCATTCTGAGGGGTCCACACTTGGAACCTCACCATTCCTATTAGCTGGACTAACAATTAGGTCCTATTGAATCCACTTGGGAAGTGTGAAATTAAATTTGTCCCTGTGGCTTGAATAAAACCAGTGATGTGATGGGGCAAGAGAAGCATATCACAATCGCTCATGGGGTCTCTCCAAATTTCACAGCCTTCACTCACCAAACCCTCATGTTTCTGACCCAGGAGGTCATTCTAAGGAGCATTCGCACCCTCTTGGGAACCTTGGAGAAGTACCTTAGTAGAATTTCTGATTTGTATGGAGAGTTCCCTCAGGAGGGGGCATCCAGAAGGTCAGAGCAGAGTACACTCAGCAAGGAAAGGCCATTATTTCCTTTATGTGAAATACTGAGAGGATAAGAAAACAAAGGGTATTCAGGGAAGACAAAAAATTAACCTATAATAAAATGTAAAGCATTCACCTGTAAATAAATGCAAGCGTTTGTTTTGTTCCTAGCTTGCTTTACTTTGAGAGTCTTGGAATTACAAAGGAGAATACATTGTGATCCACCTCACTTCTGTAGCATTTGTGCTTCCTGGCACTGACCCAGGAAGCTTTACCTCAAGTGTCTCTCAACCCACGTCCTCTCTTCAGTAGGGACCACACCATTAGGAGCCTCTCAGAGCCCTCACTGCTTGTCAGTGCAAAGGGATCCTATTTAGCTCCCCACTGAATAGAAATCAATCAGAGAAAAGCAGGAGTTGTCGCTGTCCCTAACAGCCAAGGGAGTTACCTGGCAGGAGGGATTTTCTTGCACAGGACAATAAGCACATTTCCAGAAGACTTTTTCTAGATAGCAAATCTCCTAAGAATGCCAGCCTTCATCTATGCCTTTGTGACATAAGTGGAACTCTGCCAAAGGAACAGTGTTGCCTCTGCCTACCAGTCCTTATCCTGCCCATGTCTCATTCCCACCCTGCTTTTCACGTGCATCCCTAGGCACATACATGTACACACACATGCATGCACACACACATGCATGTACACACTGATACCATTCCTCCCTCTTTTTCCAACATTCTTTTTTTTAAGAATTATTTTATTTAACTTTATTTATTTATTTTATTTATTTGCTTATTTCAATTTGACCAGAGAGGACAGAGTGAGAGAGAGAGAGAAAATGAGAAAGCAAGCCACCAGGTCTGGGATTCAAATTGTAGTTAGCCATGTGGGAGTCCAGTGCCCTTCACTACCATTCTACCTGTTGGCCCCTACCAGTCTTTACTTTTCATCTTTATCTTTGTTAAGGAGCTGGGAAAGGAAAGAAGTGCAAGCCACAACGTTCTCAATACTGTCATGAGGCATCTTAGGAGGTTGAAGATGAGATACAGCTTCCACGTTAGATTTTCATGAGCCAAAGATCAAATAAATAATAGCTACACATGATTTGGGGGATGGAAGCTCCTGCCATCCACAGCCCCAAAGCAGGCACATACCCAAAAAGCTGAATCTTGACTCTGTGGAGCAGTCCTCTCCACATAGCAGACCTCTCCTCATTGCCTGTGGAACCACTTTCGAGTGTGCAAAGTAATTTACCTGTGAGGTCTGCAAGAGAGGAAAGGGGATGGGAGAGAAGCCAGATGGCTTCTAAATTGCTGTTTGTGATAAATAACTCTGACAGGTAGCAAATCACAGTATGGAGTATAGAAGAGGTGGGGAGACTGAAAAACATGCCTGCCTCCTGGAGCTGTGCAGGTGCAGAGAGAATGCAGGTAAGCAGCAGAATGGCCCTCAACAGTGTGGGGTGTCCCCTTGGGAGATTCACAGTGTGCCTACAGATTGAATCTGGGTGATGCTCCAAACAGAAATGCATTGCTCTCCCCAACTATTGTTCTCCTGGTTGAGTCATAATTCCCTAATGAGACTTCTGAATCTTTGGCACCTCAGGATATAGAACTCTGTTCCCATCATAAGAAGAAAGGATATTGCCATTGCCCGTGGCAGTTAGAACTCTCCAATGAGACAGGCCCAGCTGAGATTGGCTCCCTCTTTCTCAGCACAAAAGCTCCTAACAGAAGGCACTGTGTTATATCTCTAACTCTTAAAAGAAGAAAACAGACATCTGGCTTGCAGTCACCCCTAACTTTCTAGACAAACATAAAGTGAAAGACAAAGGCAGACACTTGAATTACTCATCTTAACTCCATTTTATTACAACATCAAGGAAAATAGTTGCAGGAGGAATGATAATGGAGATACACAGAGATAAAGCTACTCACAATTTCATTGCCTACACCTTCCTACGAGGGTATAAATAGCACAGGTATAAATAGTACATGCATTTTAAGTTTGCTGTGCATGTGTGGATTGTGTGTAGATGACTTTTCTCTAGGGTGTTGTTCTCTTAATTTCTTGACAGATGATGGTTGAATTCGGTGTCTTCAGGTATACCTTAGGAAGGGATTCTCCCACTAAGACTGAGAGCCAGCCTTTTTCTTCTGGAATTTTCTGAACTGAGACTGAATGGCCACCGCTGCACGTTCTGTCTCTGGTGCATCCATGTCGATGTCAAATTCTTCTTGAACTTTCTTCTGCCCATCTGTAGCAAGAAAACAGAAACGAGGCAATCACTGAGCTGAGAATGGGAAAACAGACAGCAGCATTGGAAACGCGAAGCCAGGCACCCCACCAAGTGGCACATACTGAGCTCCATCACCACCCTCAAAACAAGACCTTGTTTACAAAGTAAAATCCAGGGGAGCATCTTTGAGTTCAGAATCCACTGTCTTTTGCCTGCCTGAATCCTATGCTGCAAAGAACAATGGAACTCAAGGACACAGTCTCAACACTTCACATATTTTCATGTTTTTAAAAAATCTTTATTCATGATAGAACACATGCACACACACACATGAGAATTAAAGAGAGAGAGAGATGAGCACCCTCTACAGAATCTGGTCACACTGCAATCCCCTTCCTCCAGCCCTTCAGCCCGTTGGATCTTGGGTGCTTGTGCAAGTGCCCAGAATGCTTCAGACTGACAAGGCTGGGGGTTTGAACTGTGGTCACCAGGTGGCATCTAACTTCTCCTGAGCAGTGCATTACTGCTGCACCATGGAACTGACTCCTTCACATATTTTCTCTATATGACTTTCTGTTCCTAATGACATGGTTTACATATATTGAGTTGTCTGGAAAGTCATGACTCATTTTTACATAGAAAAATACTTCATGACTTTCCCAATGACCTAATATTTTTCTTTTTAATATTAGCTATGCCAGGGATCAGCAGTTGGCGTAATGGCTATGTCGCTGGACTCCCACGTAGTCGACCGCGGTTCGAGTCCCGGACCCGGCGGCTTAAACTCACGCCGGGCGCGTGTGCGTGCGTGCCCAAGATCCCGAGAGGAGAATGGATATTAGCTATGCCATTAGTCTCTCTTCATGTCTTTTTTTTTTTTTTTTTTTTTTTTTTTTTTGAGAAATTTTTGCTATAGGGAGCATGCGCTCACCAGAAAGACAGAGACAGACAGAAAGCGAAAAATCACCCCCCAGGGGGGATGGCCATGCCACAATCCCTTCTCCTCCATTCTCCTCTTCAGATCTTGGGCACGCATGCACACACGTCCAGCATGAGTTTAAGCCACCAGGTCCAAGACTTGAACCGTGGTTGACTACATGGGAGTTCAGTGACACAGTCATTACGCTAACTGCTGATCTCTCTCTTCATATCTTATGTAGGTACGATTTAAATATTGCTACAGGTATTGCTCCAGTGGAAGCTGATGATATTCACAATAGCCAGAGGTAATAAATTGAGTTTCTGTGTATACTTTCACTGTCAATGAGATTTACTTATTGTATTCAGGGCTTCAGATTTTATCATTGTCATGACTGAATGGCACCACTTCGCCTTCAAACTTAGACTGAACTTCCACAAGTCCTACCTTTTTTTCCCATTAAGTAAGGTTAGCAACAATTCATTTGCTAAGGCAGAAGTGTTTCACCAATTCACTCTGTAATGCTCGTTTTAAACAGGATACATGCCAGAGCTGAGTGTAGCCTAGAGGTGATGGCCTCTTTTTGCTGTGTGCCTTGCTGAGCAGTGACTAACTTCTAGTAAGTCATTAAAACCAAGAAATAAAATCCCCCAATTGTAAAAATCCCTCAGTCTGTTGAATGCCAAACAGCAGAATCATCAAAGGCCTTTCTTTTCTTTTTCTCTCTTCACTTACTACATACACAGGGCCTCACCCTAGACTCAGGGCTGCCTCCCTGCACAGCCCTGGATGGGACAGGCCTTCCCAGGAGTGAGACTTAAGTTAGAAAAATTAGTGTCCCAGGGGGAAGGCCAGACATTCCCCTTTTATAAAAGCTCTCAGGTGCAGCCAGAGTTGGATCCAACTTGCTGTCTATAGGAAATGACAAGTCAGGAACTGGAGTCAGTTTGAGCCAGAACTAGGGAAAGGGCCCATCTTTCCAGGACCTGAGCCATGAGCTTCACTGCCACCACAGACTTGCACCTGCAGCAGAGGAGCATGATAGGAGACGCACAGGCAGCTTGGGGACCAGAGAGGAAGCCTTAGCCAGGAAGCAGAGGGTAAGCTCTACTTCTGCTGCTCACCAGGTAGCCTTAGTTCATTATTTAACCTAAACGAGGTCCATCCACTTCCTGTCAGGGACTTTGTATGGTCCAGACAACAACCTTAACAGAAGTGGAAGATACTAGGTTACTTGTTCTCTCCTCCTTGCTCTGTTTCTCTTTCCTTCCTCCCTCTTTAGGACCTCTCTCAGATACAAGACCGATAGATGGCCAGACAAGAATTGGCACTTATTTCAGATGCATCTGGCTATGTGACATTTCCTTCACCAATCCTTAAGCAGGCTCCCCTCAGTTTTCCTAGACATGGAGCAAGTTCTGCCTAGAACCCTCCAATCACACCTCCATCTGGAGGAAGAGGCACAGGCTCTGGTTCTGTAACCTTGTTGGAATGACAGGTCTGTGACCTAAATCAAAGAACTGTTTCTTCTTAGATTTGTTGCCAGTGTCCATAAAAGCAGAGACTTGGAGTACACCAATGTCTGAGGAATATGCCAAACTCCTTTTTAACCCACGGGGGTTAGAAAGGGCAGAAAACAAGTGAAATTGTTTTATTGTGTCGGGGCAGCCATTCATACACTGACCCACATTGCAGGGACTCTTTCCTCAGGGAATACTAAGGGATAGGACCATTGAGAGGGGTAAGAGTTTTCTGCAGCTCAAGTGGATACTTTAAAACTTTTTAATTGGGGCCAGCAGGTGGCATGGTTAAAGTGTTAGGCTCCCATATGGGCATCCACAGTTCAAGTCCTGTACCTGCCAGCTTGCTTTCTTACTTTCCTTCTCTCTCTGTCTCTCTTGGGTGAGCATATGGGGCCTGTAGCAGTCTAAAAAATTAATAATAATGATAAATTAATGAATAATTTTTAAATATATTTTTATTAAATTGTATTTATAATTATTTTTGAATCTAACCAAAGAGAGACATGAAGGGAGGTGGGGGGAAGTGAGAAAGCAAGCAGCCAGGTCCAGGACTCAAACTGTGACTGGCCATGTTGGAGTCCAGTGCTTCAACCACCATGCAACCTTCTGGCCCATTAAAAAATATTTTTAAATGTTTAATTAATGTGGGACCAGCAGTTAGCGTAATGGCTATGTTGCTGGACTCCCACGTAGTCGACCGCGGTTCAAGTCCTGGACCCGGTGACTTAAACTCACGCCAGGAGCGTGTGCGTGCATGCCCAAGATCCCGAGAGGAGAATAGAGAAGAGATTGCGGTGCGGCCATCCCTGCTGAGGGGTAATTTCTCACTTTCTGTTTCTCTGTCTCTTTCTGTCTTTCTGGCGAGTGCACACGCCCTATGGCAAAAACCTCTCCAAAAAGTAAATAAATAAAATATTTAATTAATGTTATCACATGAGCCTGGGATGGAGGGTAAGCATTCAGCAAACCTGAAATACAAATGGCTCCAGTTCTTATGCTAAATAGTAACTAATCCTTTAGTACCAGTAAGGTCTGCCTTTAAACAGCCCCTACAGCACTGGGAATTGTCATGTTCTTTAAAATCATTTAGAGTACCACATCCTTTTTCTCCCAAAGGAATCCTTTCATTGATTGCATAGTGATTACCATGGGGAAAAATCAACTCCAATTCAAAGGAAGATAGGAGATCTCTTTCAGATTTAAAATGTTGCTACAACCTGAAGTTTTTGAAGGGTCCAATTCATCTTTTCCCTTTTATAATAATGGGGGAAAAAACAGCATTATTATTTTTTTGACAAATGATAAATGAAGATGCAGAAAATTAAGTATATTTAAGGAATATATAATGAGACAGTAAGGATGGGTCATAAACATCGATTTTACAGTTATATCTTAAGCTAGTATCTTAAGCCAAAAGTGATTTATTGATTCCCCCCTCATTTGAAAAATGTTACATCTTTAAAAAGGACACAACTAATATTCCAGGAATTGTTACTTTCTGTTTGCTGTACAGAGTTGAGCATTCCTCGGGGAAGGTCTGCAGTTGTTAGAGGCATGATAATGAGCTCCTTCCCTGAGCTAGCCAGGATGTATAAGGCAGAAGGTCACAGACCCGTCTGCAGTAAAGGAGGAACGACTGCTTAGATTCAGGGGCAAGGGGTTCAGTGAAAATGGTCTGATGGACCTGGGAGCCAGAAAAGGACTCAGTGAGAACAAAGGGACACTGCAGGAGAGCCCAGGGAGGGGCTGCAGCCAGATGTCCACCCTCTATAGCCACTTCTCAGAGTCTCAGGGCCTGCAAGTGTCCCTTCCCATGGCCCTGGTGATGGTGACAACATCTGGGATGCAGGGTGGCCCTAGAGAGAGCCTCCCCATCCCCATCACTCCAGGCAGAAGTAGGTGCTCGTCGGAAGCAACAGGGAGCCCTTTCTGTGGCTGATACCCAGAGAGAGACCTCGGCCATGTCTGCTGAGGAGACTGACGGGCCCTGGGAGAGTGGATTCTCTGAACGTGGTCCCCTACAAGGGTCCACCCACCCTTCAACCTGCGATATGGCTCTTTGTGGTGCCATTCTTACCCAGCACCCTACTCCTTTCTTCCCCCTGCTTGCTTTGTCTTCAGGCTAGTCAGTCCATTCATTAATGATAAGCAGCTGTCAAACACAGACTTAAGTTACCCTCTGCCATAACCACTTAATTCAATTTTCAAGGCAGTCCTTGCCCTTTCTTCTTTTATCATTGTTGCAAAGAGTGTCAGGCCTTGAAGAGAGTGTGGCCAGGTGGTATCACAACAAGGCCACTGTGGGGCCAGCCAGAGGGGCACAGTCTCCAGATGACACTTTGAGGTGGTAGCCACATGAGAACCTCAGGCAGTGACGGAGGCCTGTGTGGGGAGAAGGAAGGCACAGGCAGGGGACTCAGGGAAGCACAGGTGCACCTCATGCCTTGGACCCCACGGCCACAGCCCCAGGGGAGTCCCTGGGATCCACCTAGCAGATCTGAAGAAGCCCTGGATGGCTACGGAGGCCTCCAAGTAACCCTGTGGTTGGTGGGCACTTCAGGCCAGAGCTCTAGATGGGACTTGAAACTCCCTTATGCCTAGGACAGTGCCTACCCCCAACATCTAGCACAGAATAAATGAAACTCAGGTTTCATGTCCCAGCAAACAGTGCCCTCAGCTTCCCTGGGCATGAGGAGCCCCAGCCAACTCCAAGGTGAGGGAAGGGGGCTGACAGGTAGAATCTCGGTTGGAGCCAGATCTGGGAATTACCTACTGCTTTGTGACTTTGGGAAGATTTCTTAGCTTCTCTGGGTCTCAGTTTCCTTATTTAGAAAATGAAGAAGTAAAATCATTTTCTAAAATCATTATCTAGGTCCCAGAATTACGTGCAGATCCATGCCTTCTGGTGAGTTAAACCACAGCGCATACAGTTTGGGGCATGATGTGGCCAGAGCTGCAAAGAGAGGGAGTGGGCATGGGCAGAAACATGGCTCTTCAGTCTCAGAAGCCTGAATCTGCTCTACGGTGTGATTTGCTGATCACTCAGGCCATGATTCAGAGAGAAAGGGGGCACTTCCATCAAGCCTCGTGGCCAGTGACATGGCAAGTGTAGGCAACTGTGCTGGCTGGGCTTGCTACAGCCATTGGCGCCAGCTCGGCCTATAATACAGGGATATAGAAGGTACTTAAGCCGTGTTCAAAAGAGATACTGTTGGGACCAGCAGTTAGCGTAATGGCTATGTCGCTGGACTCCCACGTAGTCGACCGTGGTTCGAGTCCCGGACCCGGTGGCTTAAACTCACGCCGGGCACGTGTGCGTGCGTGCCCAAGATCCCAGGAGGAGAATGGAGGAGAAGGGATTGCGGCGTGGCCATCCCCTCTGGGGGGTGATTTCTCGCTTTCTATCTCTCTGTCTCTCTCTGTCTGTCTGGCGAGCGCACGCGCCCTATAGCAAAAACCTCTCCAAAAAAAGAAAAAAAAAAAAAAAAAAAAAAAAAAAGAGATACTGTTCATACTGCTCCCCGCCAACCAGTCTGGTCCATAGCTCAGAGTCATGTGAATATAAACCTTGGGCAAAGAATCTCCTCCATGTCCACCGGCAGAAAGACACTGCCACACCAGAGGCCTTAGTGCAGCTTCTCTATCTGGCAAGGAGCAGTCCATCTACATTAGTGGTCCATGTGAGACGCGTTCTGGTCATCTCCAGGCTACTGCACAGTCACTTCCCTTACGCTTCTACTTGTTCCCTCATGAAGATGTCTGAAGGTTCATATCTGGACCAGGTGTGTCTATCTGATATTTTTGTTTAGAACTCTGCTGCCTGAATTGGAAAAACACATCGGCCACCTACTTGCTGACAGTGGCTTTTGTCATGCTGAACAAGCTGTATTTTATCAAGACACTTTGTAAAACACCCAGTGCTACACAGTTGTTATTTTTACGTCTCCAAGGTCTGTAATTCTATAGTTTGCTCTCTGTAGACATATTCTGAAAGTCTGACTGACCACAGGAATGGTCTAGAGGGTATTCATGTCACTTAACCAATGAAATGTAAAGGATAGTGAGGATGAGTAGAACCCAACTTCTTGATTATTATAGTTCAGGAGACTAACAGCCCCTTCAACTGTAATGCCATGTGCCCAGTGGGCCAAGATCCCCCACCAGCTCTTTACACGTCACCCAGTTCTACCAGTTCCATCATCTGGGAGACCTCATCTCAAAGGAAGTAGATGTCAAAATCTACCAGGCTAAGAGGTTTACATTAACTGCTACATTGCCTGTCTGACTGCTCATCATCCACCCATCTGTCCATCTATCAACCTTTCCATTAGCTAGCTGCTTATCTGTCCATCTCATACTGCATGCTCACATGTTCTCTCCAGCACCAAAGAGTACAGCAGCAAAATGGCCCCAAACAACCAGGTTTCCCCCACACCACCAGCAGAACTTCATCTAACCTCCAGGGAACGGAACAGAACTCTGCTGATGGCCCCAGTGTAATGAAGAAATAATGCTCCCTGAGGCTCGGAGTGTCTCCTGATTCAGTTCTGTCATGACCTCCCACCAAGCAGTAATGCAACTCTATTTCAGTTTACACTTTATGCTAGCATAGATATTTCTTATACTATTTTCCTGAAATATTGCCTTTGCCTTGCAGAACCGAGACACGAGGTGGTATCTGCTATTACGTATTTTTTAATGTCTTAAGTGAAATGTTCGGGTAGCCCTTCTTGAAGATATAATTATAAAAAGAGCCACTTTTTTATTGAACATTAAATAGATCCTCTCTCATACCAAAGTGGATTTTCTTTCACAGGTCATTTAATGGGAAATTACAAAATACAGAAACAGATATAAAAATAAGGAACTACCACAGTTGAAGGCAATCCCAACTGATTATTACAAGTCTCTGATATTGTCATGAAAATTCACAGAATGAAAAAAAATGCTTGATAAGCTGAAATTTCATTTGCATTTACCTAGTCTGCTAAATATGGAGTTTAATGGTCAGATGTCTTCTACCTGTTAAGCTGACACAGAGATTCTCAAATGAGTCTTACAGCCCATCAGCAGATACTTACTTAGCACCAATATTAGTTTACTTGGACTGCCACCGGAAAGCAATACAGACCACATGGCTTAGACAACAGAAATTCATTCTTTCACAGTTCTGGATGCCAGAAGACTGAGAATAAGGTGTCAGCAGGGTTGGTTTCTCTTCAGGCCTCTCTCCTTGGCTTGCAAATGGCTACCTTCCTGCGGTAAAGTATGCATCTCCGGTGTCTCTCCGTGTAACCATAGTGCTCTTTTAACAAGGACACTAGTCCTGTTGGATTAGGACCTAAGATAATGGCCTCATTTAACATTCATCACCTCTTTAAAGACATTGTCTCTGAATGTGGTTACATTCTGAGGTACTGGAGTTTAGGGTTCAACATATAAATTGAGGGTGGGTGTATGGTAGGTGGAGACATAATCCAGACCCTATCAGTACCTAAGGTAACTTTTGACCTTTATGGGTTGAAAAGCAGTTTTGTATTCTTTGACTTGTTTGACTTTTGAAATGTTCATTATTCATATTTCACAAGGGCTCAGAGACAATAGCATGCTTAACCCAAGATTACCTTGCAGATACTGGCCTGCACTGACTCAGAACCTAGGTCTTCTCCAAATCTTGTTTTTACCCTGCCATGTTGAGCTACTTTTAGCTCCCTAGGTATTGCCCAAGTTGACAGACTCCTATGGACCAGTTAATGTAGCTTTAGGGGGAAATCCACTTCAACAATCAAAGTTTAAACACACAATACAATCAACCAGTTTGCAAAATCCTGTTGTTTACCAGATGGCCCAGCATAATTTTCCCCAAATTTATTCATTCAGCAAGTGGTCTAGAATGCCTAGTACAAGTCCTTCACTGCTCCAAGGTTTAGGAGGGATCCGTGAACAACCCCAAGAAGAAAACAGAAAAGTAAGTGTTCAAATAAGCAAAGAATCCCAGAGATTCCAGAAACAAAGTAGTGTGCTGATCAGAAATGAGGCTGCCCAGTGAGTCCTCTGGCAAGGAGACAGCAAGGGTTGGGATGGGGGTCAGGGCCCCAGACCAGGCTGAAACCCATCTCCCAAAAGGGGAGGAGGCAGCAGAGACTCCTCATGGCTGAGAAACATTTTCTGAAAAATTATTCTTCAACCATGCATTCACACCCTAAGTGACAGACTTCAAATAATTAACATAAATTCCTCAGAAATTAATAGACATGAAATGTCACCCAGGGCATAACGAAGCTATTCATGGATTCTGCAACAGCCTGAGAGAGGATATGAAGTTTGAAACAGCATAATTCAAAAAGATCTCATAGGAACCCTTAAGCCTGGTAAAGGGAACTCTTCAATATATTTGTTCCCAAGTTCATGATGTTGTTGGGTCATAGCCAGAGGCTGGTAATAACTCACCAACACAGTGGCTTTAGTTTTAACATACATGCAGCTCACTAGACTCAGGTGAAGGCTTTCATCTCCATTATAGCTCACCATAGTTTAAGATTTTTTTGATAGAAACAAATTACCTCCTACAGCCTAATCGTGTAGATCAGAAATGTGTGCACAAGCAATAAATTGAGATATAATTGTCCTGAGAAGTTTTCCTTCATTAGAAGTCAAAGCACATAGTGTACTATAAAAGTACCTAAACGTTAGCACGCCATAAAGAAATAACAGTCATTTAACTTAAGTATGCCCTGCAAATGGGGTATTTTAATACCAAGGTTCTTAAAATGGCCTACCTTCTTTCAAAGTATAATGTTAACTTTGAAAGAATTAGCAGCTCTCAATTGTGTCACCCTTGATATAATTAAGCTAATCCACAAAGAACTTGGGCTCCCTGGACTCTCTTAGAGGGAGTCCAGTCCTCTTCCACACCAAGGCTACCTATTGACCAAGAAGACCTAATATGGGCTCCCTATGAGGACCCAACCCCCTGCCTTTGAGACAGAGAAAGCCAAAGAGAGGGAAGGAAAGCAAGTAAAGATTGAAGATTGGAGAATTTCTCTCTCTCTCTCTCTCTTTTTTTTTTTTTTTTTTTTTTTTTTTTTTTTTTTTTTTTTTTTTTTTTTTTTTTTTGCTATTGAGCATGTAAGTTCACTAGAAAGACAGAGAGACAGAAAGTGAGAAATCACCCTCCAGGAGTGATGACCATGCCACACAATCCCTTCTCCTCAATTTTCCTCTCAGGATTCGGGGTGTGCATGCACACATGCCCTGCATGAGTTTAGTCACCAGGTCCCGGACTCGAACTGTGGTCGACTATATCGAAGTCCACCAAGAAAGCCATCATGCCATCTGCTGGTCCTGGAATTTTCATCTCTTAAACCTTAAAATGAATCAACATATACCCAGAAAATGAGGCATCTTGTGTTGGGCAAAAGGTCAATTCTCCCAGAGGAAGAAATAATAAATTTATACGCACAGTACATAAAATTGCCAGCAAAGATCATTGCAATTTGTGAAATGTTAATTAGAAAACACAGACCATATGTCTGTTAAAAGCTAGAAACAAAGCACTCAGCTACCATGTCCTTCAGTAGGTTGTCCCTGAGTTGCAAGCACTCATCTTTGCTAGCAGGGATGAGGGATTCCTGCATGGCAGTCCCTGGCGATTTCTCGTTCCTGCCTGCTGGCCCGGGATTTATTAAACAGGGGCTGCTGGTGCAGAGAATTGCAATTTTCCAGTCTTTGCTAAGAGGCAGAGATTAATGAGCAAGGTCAGGCATTAGCAATACCAGGCAAGGGAAACTTCTGCATCTATCACGTTCTCCAAATCAAATGAAAACACAATTTTCACTTCTTACTTTCCTCTGACCATGTTAGCACCTTCTTTGGCACTTACAGCTTTTCCAGGAAGGAGCAATCCTCTTTTGTCCTGAACTGGAGGTACTCTGAAACCTGCAGTCTTCACCTTTTCAAACCAGGTTTTGGTAAATGCACAACCTAGTTTAGTCAGCAAACAGTGCTCACCTACTCCTAGCTGCTCTGGGACATTTACTTCAATAACTCCTTTGTCTGGTGCACAACTTGCTTGTACAGAAATGCTATTCAGATCATTAAGTAAGTGTAAATATGTAGGACTTGATGGGGGAAAAAAATAAGTGCTTGTGAGATAAAATCTTCCCCCAGATTTATTAACCCAATGAAGAGACATACCAGCTACTTCACTGTACTTAGACTATGGTTCAAGTCCTGGACCCGGTGGCTTGAAACTCACATTGAGCACGTGCATATGTGCCCAAGATCCTGGGAGGAGAATGGAGGAGAAAGATTTCAGTATGGCCAACTCTCCAGGGGGAGTGATTCCTCCTCACTTCCCCTCTCACTGTCTCTTATCTCTTTCTCTCAAGCAAGAAAATACACTCTAAGACAAAAACCTCTAAAAGAAAGGAAGACAAATACCATCAAAAACAATAAATTCTCTATTAGAAGAGTAAAATATGTTCCTAGTTATTTTAGTTTACTAGAACTGTCATAACAAAGTATCACACACAGATTGCTTAAACACCAGATATTCGTCCTCTCACAACCTGGAGGCTTGGAGTCCGAGATCAAGGTGTGGGCAGGGCTGATTCCTCTGAGGCCTCTCTCCTGGTTTTGCAGATGGTGTCTTCTTCTTGTGTCCTTACATGGTCATCCCTCTCTGTGTGTCTCTGTCCTGATCTCTTCTTATAAGGACACCAGTCAGATTGGATTACAGCCCACCCTGATGGCCTCATTTAATCACCTCACTTAATCACCTCTTAAAAGACCCTGTCTCTGAATCCAGTCACATTCTAAGGTAAAGGAGGTTAGAGCTCCAGCATATAAATTTGGGATTATATTCCATAACACTACTCAAAATTCCATTTTCAAGGAAAACAATAGTAAAGACAAGCAGTGACATATATGAGAAACAGCTTGACTAGGGACAGCTTGACTTCAAGTCCCAGCTGATGACTGTGGTCAGGTTTGCCTACATGAGGATCAATTTTTTTTTTTTATGTATTGGAAATGGAAATGAACATAAATCTAGGTTATTTTTCTCTGGAGATTTTTTAGCAGGACAAAGAAAGAATGTGCACTGGCATGCTCTGAGGAGCAGAACCGAATGCCAGGTTGGTGGCCAACACAGGAAGATGGAACCTTCTGGCAAGCACCAAGGGAGAGGCGTGGGTTTCTCTAGGGCAGTTACAAGGCATCTCACTGCCCATGGCCTGCCGCGGCATGCCAGGCAACATCAGGGGCAGTTGGGGTTTCTGCTAGAATGCTCCATCAGGTTAAGTGTTTTCCATATGCCCTGTTCCTGGCAGTGCAACATCCAGGCTGGGTTCTCTGGCTTCTAGAAATCCTGTAAGCATTGATATTCTGTCTTACGCTCTTCCTACCAAACCTCACAAGGATGATCCTGTTTTCTTCACCACCACCTCCTACAGTTATGCCTAGTTATACGCAGGGTCAGAGTAGGAGGGGAAGACTGTCTAAGTAAAAAGAACAGTCCTGTGCTTTTAGGGATCAGATTGCAAGCTCTCATGCTATTTGCCCAGAAAATACTCTAGTATCTACTACAGAGTAACTGGAAGAAAAGTGGGCAAATGAAAAGCTTACGAGGCGGGGGCTAGATGGGTTAGGGAGGGGAAGATAACGTACCAAGTGTTTCCTTTTTCTCTGAGCAAGAGGAAAGAATTGAAATTCCTTCAAGGAAGGAAGAAGGAATTCCTTCCCAGGAATCAGCAGATAACTAACAGCACCCCATAGAAATGCCATGGTTTGCTCTCCTGTGCTCTCCACAATGCAACTTCAGGCTAACTGGGGGGATGGAGAACAAATGATCATCTAGCACTTTAGATAAGCCTTCCATGCAAACCGACCCAGTAAGTAAGTGCTCAAGAAATGCCATGAACAGAAATATTGATAGGTGATGATGAAGCCTGCCCATTGCCCCTGTTTACTCCCTTTTTCTTAGTTATAAAACCCCTGATTTGGGGTTAAGCCTAGGGTTACCCAGAAGAAAGTCTATTGGCCATGGTCATATAATTAGGTTCCGATCAATATCTTGTGGGTGGAAAGACAGCAGTCTCCTTAAAAGGACGTTGGCAGTCACTCTTTGCCCCTTTTGTGTTATCATTGAGTCTATTTGCTTTTTGCTGGTTAGAATGTAGGTGCAATGACCGGTGCTCAAGCAACTAAATTGGGCCACACTTTAGAAACCTTATGCTGAGGATGCAATAACATAGATACTTGATGCTCCTTAAAACTCCCCTGAGTGTCCTCAACTATATCCTTTTATTTGAAAGAGAAATAAACTCCTCTGTTGTTTAAGCTGTTTTATTTGAGGAGTTCAACTTCTTTTAAATGGACTTGATCTAGTGAGATACATGTTATAATCTGTGAAAATAGTTTGTTTCAAGCCTACAACAGAAATTCAAGTTTACTTCACCATGTATGTTATGGGTTCATTTTGTTTCCTTAATTATATGCGTTTTCTTCTGCTATTTACATCTGTCCAGTTTCTGACAAGATGGTCATCTCTCCATAGCATTTAGTATTTTTCAAACTCTAGATTTTTCGATAGAAATATTTAGATTCAATAGTTGCCAACTTTCACTCCCAGCTTTCCCTTCTCCATGTAATCTTTTCTCCTTATAGAGATCACTAGCTCCTCCCTCTACACCTTGCCTTTTCTCATAGTTGAAAGTACATATCTGTTCATATGCTCGAAAATACAGGAAATTAATGCAAACAAGTACAGCTCCCAGGAATGTGTTTTCCCTAATCATCCCACTCCCTTCCTTCATTCTGCTCCAAGTCCATTTTTAAATTGACTGCAATTTAAAAGTCAATTTCCTCCTTTCTTTGATGCCACCTGGCTTTAGTAGATACTAAAGGACTCTTCTGAGGATGCTCATTAGCTTCTAGCTCTCATTTTTGCCCTAAACTTCTAAATACCAGTTTTAATGAATTAATGACTGAAAATTTCACCACCAGAGAGAAATTCACAGTTTCCTAGTTTTAAGTAGAAGGAAAAGTCAGGACGGGCAGATGGTGTAATGACTACATCGCTTGACTCCTATACAGTCGACTGGAGTCCCAGGCCCAGTGCCTTAAAACTCATGCCAGGCACATGTGCACGTGTACCCAAAATCATGAGAGGAGGATGGAGGAGAAGGGATTGTCTTGTGCTCATCCCCCCTGAGGGGTGATTTCTTGCTTTCTGTTCTCTGTCTCTCCAGTGAGCACACATGCCCTATAGCAAAAATCTATAAAGATTTATTCATTAAAAATAAATATATAGAAAGAAAAGTCAGATGCAATCATAATCATGAGACATTTTAAAGTAACCTCAAGGGAACATCATTTAGCTTAATTAATCAAAAAACCTGACTTGAGCCACTGCATTTCTTCTAACTCTTCTTGCCCCGTGATTCTAGAGAATTTGCCTTTAAAGGGGAAAGGTAAAACCCCAGGCAAATGGAATGTTCCAGGACTTGTGCAGAAGGGAGAGAAAGGCTGATAAGTGCTCAAGAGCTCTGTTAGGAATGATTTGTCAAGTTTCATGAGTGACGTAGAAAGCAAATAGCAGCGTGAATTAAAAACCGTCATATGCACTCCATAAAGGAACCAAAGCTGTGTTCAAACTTTAAGAACGGGGCCTTTTCTTTCCTTTTCTCTCTCTCTGCTGCCTGATTAAAAACGCCTTTCTTAAGCTGTGTGCAGCATCTGGTTTCATCCCTGGCAGACACTCTGCATGCTTCTTCGCTCTTGCTGTCAGCTCAGCTGCTGGACTGCGCTATCTCACGGGACACCTTCCCACTCTGGCTCCTCAGCCTGCGCCTCTAATCCAGGGAGGCAGCTGTTTTCTCTCACATACTTCTAAGGATTACAGGCTTTCTTGGATGCACAAGACTGTTCAGTAGATTGGTCTGTTGTGTGTGGAATTTGACTCAGGATGCAAAGCTCTGACTGGCACCTTAAAGTGGGGTCTGTGAAGCAAAGCCAAGTGCACCACAGGTCCAGCTGCAGCCAAGCTGATGAACGCCTGTTACTGCTCAAAATCACAAGCCTGAGGCCACCACCAACCTCGATTCCCCATTCGGGTCTGTAACATGTGTGGGGTTCCACTCTCTGTCCACCCTTTTCACATGTCGTGAGAATGCAGAGGAGCAGAAGAGTCACTGTGTGCATCTTGGCTTTTCATATACTAAAATATCCTTCAAACATTCTGAATGTGACTGAACTTTCCACGTAGGAATGCTAAAAGGACAGGGGTAGGTTTTGCACAGAGGTGTGTACCTGTGTTCATCTTATGTAGTTATAAACAATGATGCATGCGGGTTCTAGAAACTACCAGCCTGAGCCTGTCCACTGCCACACAGCCACAGTCCTTCACGTACCTCCTCTTGGTATGTTTGATGCAGAGACATGTGGCTTCCATTTGCTTTTGGAGAGGTTTTTTTTTTTTTTTTTTTTTTTTTTTTTTTTTGCTATAGGGCGCGTGTGCTCGCCAGACAGAGAGAGAGACATAGAGACAGAAAGCGAGAAATCACCCCCCAGAGGGGATGGTCACGCCGCAATCCCTTCTCCTCCATTCTCCTCTTGGGATCTTGGACACGCACGCACACGCACCCGGCGTGAGTTTTAAGCCACCGGGTCCGGGACGCAAACCGCGGTCGACTACATGGGAGTCCAGCGACATAGCCATTACGCTAACTGCTGGTTCCCATTTGCTTTTTATTTATTTTTCGTTCTTTCTTTCTTTATCTTTTCTTTTTTGAGGAGAGATTTTTGCTGTAAGGTATGTGCACTTGCCGGATAGACAGAGAGACAGAGAAACTGAAAGCAAGAAATCATCCAGGGGAATGACCATGCTGCAATCCATTCTCTCCCATTCTCCTCTTGAGATTTTAGGGCATGCATGTACATGCACCTGGCATCAGTTTCAAGCTGACAGGTTCAGGATTTGAACCACAATCAGTCATGTGGGAGTGACGTAACCATTATGCCTTCTGCTGGCCCACCATATGCTTTTAGTAAATGACACTATAAAAAACTCATGGCCAGACATGCACTGATTTGGTGGAAAAAAGCTTTTCAGAAAGGAGACACCTTAAGTTTGGGGCCTTCTTAGTCTATTATAAGGAAGATGGTTTCACATAAAAAGAGAATTAAAAAAAAAAATACCCAAGAAGAAATGAAGTTGCATGGCTTACTAGACCAAGCACCTGAACTACATATAGTACCCTGTACTCAGAAAGATTTACTAAGAGTAGAGTCTGGGTTTTAGTTTTAAGCAACATATAATTATGTTCTGACAGCTAGTTCCAGAAAGAATTAGAAGTGCTTTCTCAGGTTGTGAGAAACTTCTGCAGTTCCAGACTTCCCTCATAGATTTCAGTCATGGGATGTAGATGTAGGCAGTTACACAACCGTGTAGTCCAAGCCTGCTTACGTGATGCCTTAGCAGGAGAGTCAGGCCCTGCCCTTTGTGGATGCCAGCAAAGCCTGCCCATGCAAAAAAGTTCTTACGGACCAAAAACAAAACAGAGTGTTTTTATTTCTTTCAAGAAGTCCTAAGATAAAAAAAAAAGTTCCTGTGGCAGGCAACACAATAAAAAAGTATTCAGTTTCGAAACAGTTAATCTTTATTTAAATGTAAATTTTCAAAGAATCAACATTAAAATATCATCTCTTGAAGCATTTTAATTATCAACAGAGGTAGTAGCAACATTTCTGCCTAGATCAAAAATTTCAACGGTGATAAAATATCCATTTTGGGCTACAGTAGCTCAAGGGAGCATTAACAAAGCCTGATGTCAAGAAACTGATGGGGAAAACCAATTTAGACAGAAGGTTAGGGGGAAAAAATTGCCTAACATCAGTCTATTAGAGAATAGAAGTGTTTCCCAAGGGTGGTAGCTTCTGACCTTTTGCTAAAGTCATTTTAAGCTGAACTGAGGAAATATAAAACAGGGAGTTCTATTTTGCCAGCCGTGAATGGCCAGGGTGACCCAGATATGTAATTAGCAAGATTTAATAGTTTTGTTCAACTTTGAGATGTATGAACAGGATAAAACTGAACATTTTATCTTCAGGTAGTTCATAACATCTTCTAAAACCTGATCCTATTCTACAAACTAATCTGCTCATAATTTCAAAATTACAAGTCACTTTCTCCATGCATGCCCATAATTTAAGAAGCTGGCTTTGTGGAAAAGGCAAGTAGACTTTTTCAAGAAGTAGCTGTAACTCAAGAGTCAATTGTTATGGGGCTGGGAAGGGTCTACCTGGATAGCTTCTGACATGTTTCCAACAAAGGGGGGCACCAGGTGGCTCTGACTATACCCACCACTGAAATGACTAGAAAGTTTCAAAGGGGGGTCAGACTATGATACAATAGCGACATTTTGCAAGGCTGGCCTACCCAGGAAGGTTCTGGGTTCATGTCCTGAGACCTCCTTGATTATGTGAGGCATGCACTTGCCTATGATCCAGGCTGACTGAGGTTCAGGGTGGATGGCAGTGTGGATGCACTCTTGAGAGTACTGTCTCTCTCTCTCTCAGAAGAAAGAAATGTAGAAAAAAAGTTTTCAAAAGAAAATCGCAATACCTTCTGGCTATAAAATTGCAACAATGATTTAATTCCAGGTATACCAATTGCTGCTGAAGAGGAGCACCTGTCTCTTTTGCATTTCTGTTAAGTGGACTGCTTTTGTGTCAACTGGGCTAACATGGGGGCCACTCTCTAGCCTAGCAACCTCCTTGCAAAATTGAATGCACATTCCAGAAATGTCTAGGAAAATAAGCTGGTCTCATGTTGTACAGTCAGCTAGTTGGAAATGCAGTTTTTCCAGATAAAGTTTTCCTATTTTCACTCATTTGTTGAAATAACAAAATAACTGTCTGTTATCATGTGTTCACAGCTGGCGACCATCCTATTCAGATTCTGCCCATTGTATCTTCTTTCCTGTCTACTGCCTCCACAAAGAAATATCATCTTATTTCTCTTTTAGACTCACAGGCAATGTTTTCTTGACATGTGCAGAAAATAATCAAAAGAAGTTCAACATCTTAGGATGTCCTGGGAAGCAGATAGCTGCAGAACTGGAAAGTGTCAGAATTAGACAAGAGGCTAAGGATGACATCACCTCATGGTGAAGTCACTGGGATCCAAACAGATGAAATGATTCACTGCAGGTAAACCAGGAGCCAATGACTAAAACACAGAACAGTAGGGACATAGAAACTTCAGAATTCACCCATGTACCACTCCATTTATGAGACGTATAATTTTCTGGCCAAGCATTTCACCAAGCAGGTAGAAGGGCCTTGACTAAATAGTAAAAACGAATTTAAAAGCAATGCATTAAAATGCTTAAGTCCTGATGGTTAGGAGGTGACATGATATAAGTTAACCCTGGACAAACCCAACAAAAGTTTGATACTAAACATTGCTCCATTTTTTTTCTGAAATTCTTAAGAAACAATTATTGAGCTCAGAGCTACCTGGGTAGAGCATTAAGATCACTTTCCCTGCAGCAAACACACGACAATCTATAATAAGCATCTTCCCAGGCCATTTCTGACAATCTTGTCCATTTTCAAAGTGTACTATCAAAATGTTATCGTTGTTGTTGTTTTTCTGGACTAGTGGGAAATTGAATTTTGGTGAGTATACATCAGTTTGAACTGCCAAAATGTTTATGTTTGCATGGAAACACTTAGACTCTAAATCTAAGAAAGGCTGGAGGCAAGAAGAATTATGATCTAAGTATAATTAGCACAATTCCTGCTAATTAGCATGGTTGTGCAAAACTGGTGATTGCTGTGCTATAGGAGATGCCTTTTGTTCATACACAAGGGTCAGCTCTGCAGTGCTGGGGTTCTGCAACAGGAGAAGCCTGGAGTGAATGGCTTCCCTCCCAGCAGCGCCTGGCCACTAAAGCAGTTCTCTGACATCTGAGGAGGCTTTGTTTTCTAAATGAACGCTCTAGCACAGCTCAGTTTTCAGTTACTTCTAGGGTCTGGGTCAGTAGAATGGTAGACAGAAGAGAATGTGCTTGAGGAATACTAAAGAAGCCACTTGCCAAGGCCAAAAATAGCAGCAAGCTCCATGTCACATCATCATAACTTACTACAAGGAGTGTTTTCATAAACCTTGACCGAGGCCACATCATAGTCTCCCCTCCACTTCTTCTCCCCCTCCTCTCTGTCTGGGTCTCTCCAATCAATACACATTTCAGCTGGTCATTTGTCTAGAGAGTTCCAGATCCCAACAAGAAGACCTCAACTAGAACGCAAAGGAATCCCAGTGGGTTGGTAAGGAGCATCTACTATTTTGTTAGTAGGAGGAAGGTAATGTTCAAGGAAGTAGAATTTTTTAAAGTGTCTTATTAAAATAAATCTAGTGCTATGCAGATAAATGGTCCTCTTGCCCATGTTGAGAATTAGGGAAATGATATGAAAGACAAAACAAACAAACAAGAGCAAAACAAAAGAAAACAAACAAACAAACAAAAACACAGAGTAATGGCATGGAACAACAATCAGGAGAGGATAGGGCTCAGCCTGAGTAGTTAAAAGATCTGTCCATGGGGACCAGCAGTTGGCATAATGGCTATGTTGCTGGACTCCCATGTAGTCAGCCCCGGTTCAAGTCCCAGACCTGGTGGCTTAAACTCACACTGGGTACATGTGCATGTGTGCCCAAGATCCCAAGAGGAGAATGGAGGAGAAGGGATTGCAGCGTGGCCATCCTCCTGGGGGGTGCTTTCTCACTTTCTGTCTTTTTGTCTCTCTCTGTCTTTTTGGCAAGTGCACATGCCCTATAGCCAAAAACTCTCAAAAAAAAAATCTGTCCATGGATGTAGCAATAGAGAAAGGTCAGGATAAAAAGCCATCCATCCTTTCTGTAAAACTGTAACAACAATAATAATAATACTCCTCAAGTTAATGTGGGAAAAAGTAAAGTTTATAAGTTACGACATTTTAAAATCAGTGCTCTCACAATCTTGGTCTTTGTTCTTTCCTTTTGAACTTGCAAGACAGCTTGCATAAACAGGGCCTGCTCCTGGTTTCCTCACTGTGAGCAAGAAGGGACAATCCCCTGGCCGTGTGGGGATAGGGAAGAATGGGCTGGGATGGTCAGTTTTCATACTTTTAAGCAGCTCATTTTGCAATCACTGGTTGGAAGTTTAACTCAAGGTTCTGAAACAGATTTCCAGGAAGGATCTAACCAAAGGCAAAGCAGCTCATCAATACTTCTCCAGAGGACAGATGCAAACGTTGGCATCTCTTCCCCTAAACACTGACTGGGCAGCCTCAGAGCTGCAGCCCAGCCCAGATCCACATCTGAAGCCTCTGACGGAGCCAGCAGTGATTCCATGTGCTCCCCGCCTTCCCTGTGGGCCCAGCAGTTCGATGAGTCGCTCACGGACTCCACTGTGGGAGCAGAGCAGGGGCCCTGGCGAACCCCAGGAGGCAGCCTTTCAGAAGCCAGAGGGCCATGGTGTGTGACTCCCTGCCCCTCTAGCTAAAGGTGCTTAGCTACAGCTAGCCACTCCTGTTGGGTCCCTGGTGGCTCTAAATCCCAGGAGGCTGGAAGCTGGTCTTTCTCCCTCCTGCCTGATGAACCTGACTTACTGGGGTTACTGTGCCTTCTCTGCCTTTGCCCCATTCCCAGGCCTGGGATCACAAGGCTCTTCTCACAGACTGACCCGCTTGAGGTGTGCACCCTGTCCTTGCCTCGCCTCCTGTCCTGGGTGCCTTCCTATTACAACCCTCTTGCTGGCCACCTCCATTTGCTTCCCAAGTAATACCTGAGAAGGAATGAGGGGCTTAAACTGACTGCTGAGAACATATAGAACCTTCATAGAGACAGCCTGATCGCTCTAAGAACATCAAAAGTGTTACCTTTCAAAAATAGATCTGACAGTTTTTCTTCCTTTAAAAACATTCAGCCAGGCTCAGTCACAGTGATACTGGGGCTGCATGGGAGGCCCAGACTCAGATCCTGGGTTGACCTGACCATGACAGGTGCACTCACTCACCTCTTGCCTGTGATCTCTTTCTATATGTATATTGGGTCGTCAGGAAAAAAAGTCATGGTGTATTTTTCAATGTTTTCTATGCAAAACTGTGTCATGACTTTTCCAATGACCCAATAGAGAGAGAGAGAGAGAGAGAGAGAGAGAGAGAGAGATGGCTATTGACATTTACAAAATAAAAAGACAATATAAATGGACCACTTTTCTCTCCTTTTTTATAATAAAGCCAATGCAGAATTTGCACACAAATTTCCTTTCCACGATCTCTTTGTGAAACCACAATCACTTCTCACATAATAGGCTCTATTTCCTTAATTAGTGGGGACTGAGAGGAGCACAGGGTGACCTGGCCCAAAGGCTATGCATTGGCAAGAACTGAAAAAGCTCTTGATACAGTGTGATTTTCTTTATCTCTTCTCTCCAGGTTCCCTCCCTACCCCTTTCCTGCTCTAACCATCACTCTGTGGCTTGGGTTCTCCCAGTGGGTGACCCTAACGGTAGTCAGAAGGCAAAAAGAGACATATGGGTGTCTATTCTCTTAACTCTCTTTCTCCTGTGGCTACCAGATAAATTATAGGATGTCCAACTAAATTTGAGTATTAGATTTTAAAAATTGAATATAAATGTATCCCAAATATTGCATGGGACATACCTACACTAAAAAGGTAATGGTGGGGCCAGTAGATGTCGTAACGGTTACGTCGTTGGACTCCCACATAGTCAACTATGGCTCGAGTCCCAGACCTAGTGGCTTAAAACGCACACTGAGTGCATGTGTGTCCAAGATCCCAAGAGGAGAATAGAGGAGAAGGGATTGCAGCATGGCCATTCCCCTTGAGGTGTTTTGGGGGGTATTTCTTGCTTTCTGTCTCTCTGTCTCTCTCTGTCTCCCCAGGGAGTGCACACGCCCTATAGCAAAAATCTCTCTTAACAAAAAATAATGCAGATTGTATTTGATGGAGGGATGGGGTAAGAGGAGGAGAAGAGGAGGCTTAGCAAAGACCAGAGGTTCTGGTCCATTGCAGTTAACTACTATTGTGGGACAAATTATTCCCCAATTTAGCAACTAAAACACCAGACTTCTCCTCAAGTTCTGTGGGCTGATGGGCTCAGCAGGGCACTTCCTGCTTGACATCTCCCAGGAAGTCAAATGGTCCTGGGGCTGGAGCCATTCTGAAGGACCCATACTCCTAGCAGGGAGAGCTGGCTCAGTCTGTGGCTGCTCGGGTATCTCTCTGTGTGGCTGCTCTGCTTAGCTAGCTTGGACTTCCTCACAGCACAATGGCTCTAGGGCCATCAAACCTTTCATGCCAAATGGCAATGGCTCTTTCACTCTGAGAATTCCAGCGAGGGGAATTGGAAGCTGCCAGTTCTTAAGACCACACCCAGAAACTGACATGTATCCCTCCTTCCGCTACATGCTATTGATCTAAAGAGTCATGGAGCCCACCCAGATGCAAGAGGGGGAGCTTAGAACTCTCTTTCCATATGTCAAAGAATTTGCACCTTTAATCTATTACAAGGCATGATCTAAAGCAACAAATTAGGATCAGCTTCATGGTGCAATGGTGATGCACTGCTTAAGAGAAGCTAGATTCCACGCAGATGGTGGTCTCAGTTCTCACCCCCAGTCTTGTCAGCCTGAAACATGATGGGCATGCAGACAAATCCCTAGTATCTAATGGGCTGCAAGACTGGAGGAAGTGACTACAGTGTGAGCAGGTCTGGTTGAGGCTGTTTCTCTCTAACTCTTTCTCTCTGTCTTTCTCTCTCTCGTGCATGTACCTTACTACATATAAAGGAAAAAAAAAATCTTTATAAAATATCATACACAATTGCAACCAATATATAAAGTGTTGCTGGAATTTTAGCCAAGACCATTAAAAAGTAGGAAAAAATGAAAAGAGCAGGGAAGTTTTATACCCCCGTCTGGGAAATTAATTTGATTCAAATAAATTATTAACACCAAAAACTTCTGAACATCTATCTGCTGTGCTTAAAACAGAATAGCAATTTAGAAGTGCTAGAAAGAAAATATATTGCAAAATGAATGATACACAATTGTTTTTATTAAAAAATGTTTTTACGTGACACCCTTCCCAAATAAGCACTCATAAGGGACTGGTATAATACTCTGCTTAACAATATTTTAACAAGCACCTGACAATTTCTTTGCTTTGCTTTTCTTTTTTTAGAGGCAGATTTTGGCTATAAAGTACGTGTGCTCACTAGAGAGACAGGAAGTGAGAAATAACCCTGCAGGAAGGATAGCCAGCTACAATCCCTTCTCCTCCATTTTCCTCTCAGGATGTGAGTTTCAAGTCACCAGGTCTCAAACCATGGTTGGCCATGAGGGAGTTCACGACATAACCATTTCGCCATCTGCTGGTCTCAGCACCCTGCATTTTCATTTTTCACTGGGCCCTACAAATGATGCTTCCGGCCCTGTCCTTCTCCAATAGTTAAAAAAAAACAAGGGGGGTGACAAGCAGTATGATTAAAATTACATTTGCCGGGGTCTTGTCTTCTGATGGGGGGAGCTGGGTGAAACTGATTTAATCTCTCAGGAGGAACTCCGGTACGTGGCGAACCACAGCTTCTCCTCTCTCCAGAGCAAGAAAGAATCTGAGGCATCTGCCCACAAAAAGTCTGAGGCACCTGCCCACACCTGCCCTCGCTTGCCCACCTGCCATACCTGCCCACTGCAAAACAGAGCCACCATTGTGTACTGCCAGCCAGTCATGAGACAGGGTTTTAGCTCAGAGCCAAAATGATCTACTATCACATTTTGTAGTAGTTTTTGAAAAGATGACTCAGAGTCAGTCTGCTCTCAGTTTGCCTAAAGTTAATGAAAATCGGTCACTTTCTGGAAACATGGAGAGTCCAGCTTAGGGAAGAAATAAACTATTACACTTGGAATGACAGCACAGTGTCTTGACTGAAATGCTCCAAAGAAGTGAGCCAAATCTTCACAATTAATTATTACTGAATAAAAACTTATTACTGGTTAAGAGTACTGGGGGAACAGCAGATGGCATAATGGTTATGCCACTGGACTCCCACGTAGTGGACCACAGTTTGAGTCCCAGATTCAGCAGCTTAAAACTCACGCAGGGTGTATGTGCACGCATGCCCAAAGTCCCAAGAGGAGAGTGGAGCAGGGATAGCAGCGTGACCACCCCCCTGGCGTGGGGTGGGGTGGGGTGGGGTGGGGAGAAGGGTGATTTCTCGCTTTCTCTATATATATCTCTCTGTATTTCTCTGTCTCTCTGGCAAGCGCAGATGCCCTATAGGAAAAAACCTCTCTAAAAAAGAAAAAAAAAAAAAAAGAACGGTGGAAGAAACCAATTGGTTGAGTGGAATTTACATAAGCTCAAAATGGTCCCCAGGTGGTCTTCTCAAAGGTATGCTCTAGATTCATTCCCAGAGAGCTTTCTCCTGCCAGTCCCAGAGACATCTGCTCTGGAATCTGAAGCACTTCTGTGGTTGGTCTAAGGACATCTTGGAGACATGCTCACGACCACAAGGCTTGGTCGCCCCCACCTGATGCTGATGGGGATCGCTAGCCCAGGAGGGAGAGCCACTTTCCCAGAACCTTTTAGCCCACTCTGTCTACTGAGAACACCCTTCCCGGGGAGGCACACAGCATTCCTACATCCTTTGTTATCCCAGATGAACTTCGTTTACATGAAACCTGCTCATTTAAATCATCTTATCATTTAGCCCAGGCTGAAATTCAGATTGGTTCTTGCTTCTGAAAAATTGTTTTCTGTGCAAGTTAATTCTATAAATAAGATTATGAGTGCCTCGCCTACTGTAAAAAAATTTTTTTTCAGGCACATGAGAACTATTATGTCCACACATATCATTGATGAGCAGAATATGAAACTCCTAATCCTGATTGGGGCAGAATTCCTAAGAGGAGAATGATAGCTATCTTCCTGGTTCAAGCTCCTTCAGACACTTAAAGACGTCTCAAAGAGAAATTGTTTTAGCATAATTGATCATCTCAGTTTTTTACTAAAGTATATGGACGTTCTCCATGTGATATGGAATAGAATTCTACCTTCAACTTAACTAAAGTTATTCAATATTCAGTCTCAAAAAGAAAGGAGGAAAGGAGAGGGAGGGGAGGAAGCATGAGAAAAGGGACAGGGATAAGGAAACATGGGCACGCCTGTAGAAGTACACTGCTTCAATGTTTTAATTCGAAAATGGACATGGTTGTCCCTGTCATTAGTCTGAGATCGCATGTTATTTGCCAGATGCTAGTTAACTAAAGTGGTAGATAACAGTGCTTTTGAGATGGTTTTCGTTTTGACCAAGAAGTAACCTTGAGACCTGCTAACCTCATTCTGTTCCCGGAACTCAGCTCACAGCCCCTTCCTCCTCCCCAGTTGACAGTTTATAAACAATATCCCAGTCAAGAAGGAACTCAAGGGAACCAGCAGTTAGCGTAATGGCTATGTCGCTGGACTCCCACATAGCCGACCGCGGTTCGCGTCTCGGACCCGGTGGCTTACAACTCACACCGGGCGTGTGTGCGTGCGTGCCCAAGATCCCGAGAGGAGAATGGAGGAGAAGGGATTGCGGCGTGACCATCCCCCCTGGGGGGTGATTTCTCGCTTTCTGTCTCCATGTCTCTCTCTGTCTGGCGAGCGCACGCGCCCTATAGCGAAAAACCTCTCCAAAAAAAAAAAAAAAAAAAAACAAACAAACAAAAAAAAACCTCTCCAAAAAAAAAAAAAAAAAAAAAGAAGGAACTCAAGAGAGAAGTAAATGGTGACAGAATGATGTGTTCGGACTGGGGACCAGACAATCAAAACCTTCGTCATATCGACGTGACCTTAAGAAAGTCCCCTGACTTCCTGAGAACACATGTGTGAGATAGCCTCCCTGCCACCACACAAGGCTGCCAGGGAATCCAACAGGAGCTGACCTGTGAGAGCATTTTTCACTATGCAAAAAAAAAAAAAAAAAAAAATTTAGTAGTACGTTAGTAATAAGTTTTATTTATTTAGTAATAAGTTTTTATAAATGTGGGCAATAAATTTCAGTGGCAATAAACAATGTGAATTAAATAAGCAGTGATCTATTTATTATCTGGTAATACAGAAACCAATACAAAAGATAGTTTGGATAAAATTGGGATGAAAATTTTACCCTTGACCCACTTGTGTGGCAATGAAAGTTGATACAGTTTTATAAAGCAGTCTGGCAATTTGTGATGATGTGTTCTCATTCTTAAACCCATTTCTGAAATTTTATCTTAAAATAGTAACTTAAGGGATAAGACATGCATTAGGTTGGGGCAACATAATTGCAGTTTTGCATTGTTGAAATTTGCCATTTGATATTGGACACATTCTTAAATAAATGTGGTTACGTTGTGCATCATTTAGTAAACTATGCAAGTCTATACAAAAGTAAAGAATCATAACTAAGGGTGAGTATACATCTTGTCTATTGACAATGCTTCAAGCATATTCACTATAAAGATGATGGATTAGAAGCATCGTATTTATTTAACCAAGGTGTTAACATGGACATTGAAGTTGTTATAATGCTGAAGTTGAAGGGCACAACATAAAAGTCACTCTTAATAGATGAGACTGATGGTTATAAATTCCCCGTCAGCACTAATCTCTAAAATAACCTTTGCATAGATTGACTCACTCATTGAACAGTATCACCCATTGACCACATTCATTTGGAGACCCTGATAGTTTAAAGGCCTGGCTTAATAAGCAATTTCAATTTCATTCTTCCCCCATCAGGATCAATATCAGAAGCCTTCTTGTGTATCCATCTCTTCCTCCTGGAATATAGATTCTTTAAGGTGTTTGGAGCCAGTGGCACAAAGGACTCTCTCCTGAGCTTCAGCCACTCTTGTTTCAATTTTTTTTTTTTTTCTGATTGCTTCAAATATGGGAAAAGAAGGTGATAAAGGACCAACAGACCCCACATGGAAACCAGAATACTTTGATTTTTCACCTTGAAAGCTGCATGTATCTGTAGTATTCCTACAGCACTCACAATCTATCGGTACAGGCGGATTCAGGGCTGCATACCACTCACGGGTTTACTGACTAGCAGGAAACAGATTTAGAGCTTTCTGGCCTGGGCAATGCTGCATACCTTAGAGATTGATAACTGTAGGGAGATGCTTTTTCCACAGCCAGATGCAATCTGTGAGGGTTATAAATGCCACATTTCTAATACATGTCATAGCACAAACACAAAGTTGTTGTTATCCCTTTTCAAATAGGCTTAGCTTAGCACAGTAAGTTTCATCCAGACTACTAATATTTCTGCAGAAAGGGCATATTCAATCTTCATTATGGACCAGCAATTCACATCATCTTGGCTTCCAAATGCCCAGAAGGACCAGGCCAGAGGAGCAGCAGAAACCTGTCCCTAAACAAGCAGGTTGCTTAGTCTTCTCCTTATCCATTCTCAAGCAGATCTGCTCACATCTCATATTGAAGCAGCACAGAGCCGCTTCGCTGCCACACTCAGTGGTAGGGTACGATTCCCCTGCAGCCTTTCTAGAAATCACAGCTTTTCCTCTTGCTATTCATCCTAACTATGCCATTTGCAGGGGCAAGATCAGCCTGGCAGTGTTTTCTGCCAAAACTACCCTTCTCTTTTGGTGTGGTAATGAGTTCTCAGTCACCTCTTGTCCCCAGACTCACATCAGTTTCTTTTTAGCTCTACATGATGCTCTATACTTACACACGACGTCTCACTCCACCCACTTCCACAAAGCCAGGATAGATTCAATGTATACTAGGCAAAAATCTGCCCAGGTCGATGTGTAAGTCTTGAACAATGTTCACCAAGAGCACCGAAAGAAAAAAGGATGGTGTCACCTGGGTAATATGGAGCCAAAGGGGCTGGAGGGAGAAATGTGCTATGAGAATAAATACTTGATTTTCATTTATTTGTCAGACCACTTTCAGTTTAACGGTAGCATACCTAACTGTGTATGAATGCAGATCCTTCTCAGTCAGCCATTTTTTCAACCTACTTGAGAGCAGAAAAACAAGCAAATTACTCTGTGTGTGTGTATGTGTGTGTGTGTGTGTGTGTGTTCCTTCAAAATCCAAAGCTGGGATAAAGTTCAATGGTTTTGGTTTTATTCAGAAAGGGAGAGGGGAATACCCAGTAAAACAGGATTTTTCTTATCCTTTGTTAGCAATTATATGATCACATGAAATCAAACTAAATTGTAAGTGCCCCTAACAGAAATTCCTCAAGCCACAAGGTCTTTTTAAAAAGGGCACCCCATCAAGTATGGAGCCAGAGTTTCTGCAAGGCTACTTATACCTCAAAGAAACTACAACCACCCAGGGGCTCCCAGGGAGTTCAAAATTGTCCTTTTCTTTGCCACATTTAGCTATAGCCTCGATTTAAGGGGATTCTTTTCTTAAAATCAGGTATGTTCATATGCCTTTTCTCCCAACCCCCCAAAGACAGAGCCTTTTAGAAACAGATGTATCACAGCTCACTAAGTCAAGAGAAATCCATTCCAGTTTTAGAAATTCAATTTAGCTTGGGTAAGCCTCCAAGCTCTGAAAGTAAGCTCCGTCAGGAGGTTTATTATTCATAAATCTTCCCTTCAGATTGGAAGTCTCCCAGCAACTACTCTCTTTCCAGTATTTGTCTTATTTTGTATGTCAATAAAAAAATTTAACTCTCGGAGTATCTCTGGGCGACCAGCACCAAGAGAGAGCTGCAGCAAAGTTATTGTTTCACAAAAAAATCTTTTGGTTATATCTAAACTGGTAGTTTGTGAGGAATAATCTAGATTCGGATGGTTGCATCTGTATTTGTAAAACATGTTTGAATTTAATTTCACCAGCTAAACTGGATAAAGAGATTTGTAACTGGAGCTATGAACTCACTCAGTCAAGTGAAAGTTCTATCAAGAAGCAAATTAAATCCTTGACCTAACTAATCAAATACCAAAGGCATGTTGTTCACACAGGAATGAAAATCTCTGAAGCACTCAGGTCCTAATGAATTTACTTTTTAAATTAAAAAAAAAAAATAGCCCTAATATTACTTAAAAAAAAAAAAAAAAAAAAGCTGTTCCCCTGCTGCAGAGAGACCACAAAATCTAGAGCCAGGAGAAACAACTGGATTTGCTGGGTTCTATAAACAGAAGTTGATTTTTTGGAGAACAAAGAGAATTTCTGAGGCATTCTGGTTATTTCAAAGTGGATATATGCCACATTTTACATCTATAAGTAGCACGATGACAACAACAATAAAAATAAGTCTCAGGATTACAAGAAAACTGATTTCTGCCAGTGGGCCACCTAAGATGATATTTAATGTAGCAAATTCCAGCAGAGCCCAGTAATTTAAATACCCTCTGATATTTTAATGTACCTGACTTGTGTCTTTTGTGATCTAACTAATTTCAAGGCACCCATAATTCACTTCCACAGTCTGCATTGCTTTATGTTAAATGGAGACAGCAACTAAATAGAATAGAACTTAGAAGAAGAATGCTCTGATTTGTGGACAACTAATGAAATTTGGGAATACTCGTTTTACGACTAAGTGACAACTATCCAAATCTCATAATATTTTGATGTATTACACTTCATGTTTCTATTCTCCTGTGTTCTTGCTCCTTCAACACACGTAGGTAGCTTCATTTGATATTAACAGGCAATGTACATTAACACAATTGATCTCCCTGGATACCAGTGATGACAGAGTAAAATTACTTGAATTTCAACGGAATGTAACATTAGGTTAAAAGAGAAATTTCAAGATGATCTTCTCATATCAGAAATTTAAAATGAAGAATCAAGCAACTAAGATTATTGGGAAAATGTCTTTTTTTTGGGGGGGGGGAGGTTTTTGCTATGGGGTGCGTGAGCTCGACAGACAGATAGAGAGACAAAGAGATAGAAAGCGAGAAATCACCCCCCAGGGGGATGGCCACACCACAATCCCTTTTCCTCCATTCTCCTCTCGGGATCTTGGGTACGCACACACACGCGCCCGACGTGAGTTTTAAGCCACCGGGTCCAGGATGTGAACTGCAGTCGACTACGTGGGAGTCCAGCGACATAGCCATTACGTTAACTGCTGGTCCCGGGAAAATGCCTTTTAAACTACTTCTAAAAGTTTTTACTCCAAATTTTTACCTTTCTTGAACTTTTTTGGGTTTTGACCTTGTTGATTTTTTTTAAAGAAGAAAGCACAAACCAAATATTATGTTTAATATTATGTAAAGTGTCATTCATATACACATGTCATCTATAAGCAGTTTGACCAGAAATTAAGGTACAGTATGTTAATAATTTGGATTTTACATCATGCTATTATTCTATAACGATCAAATTATCTCTAATTCCCTTTTCTATCAGAAGTGAATATCTTTTATTATTTAGAAATAAATATGGAAAATAATGGAAAACTTTATTTATAACATCTTGAATTTTTTCCACGAATTAAATTGTATACTTCTAGAACACACTGTTTCCACTGGAATGGACTGGTTTTCAGGTGATAGAAATGCAGTGTCTTTGAATGGCAGAAAATAGCATTTTCTCTCCTTTGGTGCAACACACTGAGCATGCAGGCACGCTTTAAAGGACAGATGAGAAGCCAGGGCACACGAGCTGCAGAGGCTCTGAGCACACGGACCTCGTACGCCTGGTTACCAGCACGCCCAGGCTTCAGACTCCAGGCCCCGCTGGCAGGACATGGGAGTCACACTCAAGCAGTTGTTCTCACAATGCGAGCCAAGTACCCTGGGGGTGCCCATCTACTATGGGGAGCCCATATGATTAAAATCCTTTGTTATCTTATTAAAGAGATTGCTAGTACAAAAGATGAGTTTCATCTTAAAAGATACTTGCCTTTTAAAATCACATTTCTCTTAAGTACACGGTGGAGTTTTCCACAGGCTACACATCATGTGATTTCACAACAGACTGAATTCAGATAAGCCGATATGAAAGTCCAACTGTTGGGCCAGCCAGCAGTATGGTGCTTAAGGCAGCTGGATCCCAAAGAGATGACTGTGTGGTACAAGTCCTGGTCCTGGCGACCTGAGAAACATGCCGGGTGTGTGTGCATGCATGCCCCAAATCCCAAGAGACGAATAGAGGAGAAAAGATTACAGTATGACCAAGTCCCTTTGGAATAATTTTTCATTTTTCTCTCTCTCTCTCTCTCTCTCTCTCTCTCTCTCTCTCTCTCTCTCTCTCTCTCTCATGAGCACACACACCCTATAGGTCCAGCTGTTAAACCAGACATTAAAGGTATTTACAAAACTGTAACACATTGCCACTCTTTCCATTAAATATTATTTTTCTATTCTGAAAAAAAAATTACTCTTCATAAGATATTATCACTTAGGTTAACATGTACTAGATTCATTACTTCAATTTTAACAAATTAATAAGTAAGACTTTTAAAATTTCTCCATTTTAATTTCTCATATGGGAATCATCAATAGCCAACATGAATTAACATTATTTGGATCTTCAACATTTTTCTTTTTATTTTTTAAGAGGTTTTTGCTATAGGACGCGTGCACTTGCCAGAAAAACAGAGAGAGACAGAGAGACAGAAAGTAAGAAATCACCCTCCAGGCGGGATGGTCATGCCACAATCCCTTCTCTTCCATTCTCCTATTGAGATTTTGGGCACGCACACACACGCACCTGGCGTGAGTTTAAGCCACTGGGTCCAGGACTCAAACCGCAGTGTACTGCATGGGAGTCCAGCAACATAGCCATTATGCCAATTGCTGGTCCCTGGGTCTTCAGTAACTTTTAAGAATGAAAAAATTTTGTGGGAGCAAAGTGTTTAAGAATCATTATACTAGAGGAAATCTGAGAAGTCTGTGGACTATAAAATGCTATGATTCTAAGACTGCAAGAGTCAATGGAAATAAGCTCCCATAAACAGAAAGATATGATTGTATGAGCCAGGAAAAACAGTGGGGGGTCACAGCACCCTACATTCTGGACACATCCCACTCCCCCTGTGGCAGGCCATCAGTCCTCCCTTGTTTAAGCAGCTATAATTTTTTAATGTGTTTTTAACATAGGACACGAGCACTTGCAGAAAAAAGAGAGACAGTGAGAGGAAAAGTGAGAAATCACCCCCAGAACAGGATGGTCATGCCACAATCCCTTCTTTTCCATTCTCCTCCTGGGTTTTTTGTGTGCACATGTGCCTGGTATGATTTTCAAACCACTGGGTCTGGAACCAGAACCATGGTGGGCCATGTGAGAGTCCAGCGCCTTAACCACCATGCCACCTGCTGGCCCTAGGCAGGTATAATTTTGCTCCTGCCTTTTCAGGCCCATCCTTTGCTCCCTACTCCCTTTTTTTTGCTTCCTTGCCAAAGCCCCATACTCTCCGCAATTCCGGATGGGCAGCAGAAACAGCCCTGAGCAGCAAAAGATGCATGCCTGGACTTGAAAAAGACCTTGTTTCCTTTCCCCATCCTCCAGCTCTGACCAGAACATTCTGGAGCACCAACCTTTCTACTTATTGATATAATGACCCTTTTACTCCAGGGGTCACCCACATTGATCCTGCCCAATAAGACAGCCCCAAATGGCTAGATGAATCTTAGGCTGCAAATGAGCTAACACAGAGGAACATTTTTCTTAAACCTTCTCAGGCCCCAGCTCAGACTTACCACAGGGTACCCAAAATGGTTTTCAGGCTCCTAAGGAATTTGTGCACGTGGTATTTGTGATCAGCATTGTCTACCTTTGTATGAACAGACACCAGTATAAATTCCATCCAGTTGGAAGTAAGAGTTTTTTTTCCCACAAAAGGAGGCTTCATTGCATAATTAATGAAAGTTAGGTCATCCAAAATCTAACTTTGCCAGAATCGTAACTGTGGTCCTCAGTGTACACAAGGGATTTTCTATTATTATGCTAGGTCCTCTGCTGTGGCAACTGCTAAAGTTGGGGACCTGTGTTGAAATTCCTGGCCACACCCCAGCTCCCTCATACCAACCCTCAGTTTTCCAATCCATAAAAACATGACATTCATTCCTCTCAGGGCCAAGATGGAGACTGGAGGACGCAAATACTCTCGTCACTGCTATTATTTTTATTTTCGGTGAATGACTGCAGGGATACTCACTGACTCAGCACCTCCCTGGGACAAACACTGCGTGCTGTTTGTTAGGGAGGGCTGAAGCAAGCTCTAACACACCCTTTGAGGAGTTGAGCACTTCACAGTTTTCAAAGCACTTATCTCACTTGGTCTCATTTTATCCTCGCAACAACTTGCGTGATTCTCACCAACCCTAATGAAGAAAGCAGAGAACTATATTTGCAGCGTAATTATCATGTTACCCAAAACAGGAGTCCTCCTTTGGGAAGGAAACTTTTCTTATCACTGCATTTACTAGCTACCGCAGTGCTCACTGTGAATCCACTCTGAATGGAAGCACAAGCATACAGTAAGCTGATTGGGATGAAAGGCTAACCCACACCTGCCTCGTGCCCGAGGCTGCCGGCGGAAAAAGAGTAAGTAGTTAGACTATTCATGCTTCTTACCATTTTCGCCAGATGTCTTGTCTTTCCCATTGGTTGCCCCTGCACCTTGTCGCTACAGGTATTAAAAAGAAGAAGAAGAAGAAATTGTTATCAGATATATTCAGGATTACTTTTGTCTTTTTATGACTCCTATGTTACTTTAGCTTCCATGGAAAAGTCATCGTGCTCATGAGACCAGGTCAACCTGGGAGAGGCATTCCTGAAGGTACACAAGCTGCCCCCCGTTCATATCCGCTGTTCTATGAATGCAGTTCAATAGTCACAAGGGGCGTCCAGTGGGGGACTGCTTGTTGATTGGGCAATGACTTACCAAAAATATGAAAGAATCAGTAAAAGGTTTGTGCCACCTTCAGGAAGCTAGGAACTGCCATCTTTGTGGATGACAGCTACTACATTGCTATATTTTCATTCTGATCACTCTGTCCAATTCTTATTTTAAATACATTTTAATCAATGGAAAAACTCTTCTGATGGTGATCAGAATTTCTCTTATTGTTAAACCAATTTTTTTCTGTTGTTGTTTATACCCACCCTGCACATTCTCATTTTACCAGCATTTCATGGTTAGATTTTGGATCTTCAGGCAAGATTCTCTGGGTATGAGGTCTGGGGAATTGTGCAAGATACAACACATGTGTAAACATAAAACACATGTTTTCTAAGCTTAATGTGGTCTTCATAATTACTCTGGCAGATGGAAATAGTAGCATTTTATTAATCTGATTATTTGGTCATTATCGGAAAATGCATTTTTTGAGTTGAGAAAGATTGAAGATATCATAAACTTTTAGGTGAATAAAACGAGGCAGACAGGGAGCATGATTTGTCCAAGATTATGTAGTTAATTAGAGGCACAGTCAAGACTGGAACCTGGACTTCCTTGCCCAGATGAATCACCAGTTGTGATACAACTATCTGAACGGAATCCTGGGAAGAGGCACACACCAGACAAAGAGAAAAGCACTACAGCAACCCCCACAAAGGGATTAGAGTGCCCTCAAAATTTAAATTTGAGTCCAGGACTTCAGTCTGGAAAGAACATAAAAATAATAATCAGTTCCCTTTAATGTTCAATGTTGTCATGAGAAATTCCCCGATCATTAGTCAACCCTTAATTAGCAGAAAGATCACGTGGGAAACCTTGCTTTCAGGTTCTGGTAAGTGTAAACAATAGGGTAAATGACAAAGCCTCATGCTAACAAAGTTAACCATCCCCATGGATGTTTACTGCCTTTGCGGATGATAACCAGAGAGAAGCAAAGTAATGCCTCCCATCTCTTGCCAACACCTCTCACCCTTCATTCTAGTTAACGTGAAGTGCAAACGCCCACCTAGGTCAGGGAATGAGCTGCCCCGTTCTGAGAGTCAAGCACCTCTCTCTGGCAGGAAGTGGGAGGACAGGCGACAAGTCGGAGAGATGACATAAATGTGGGTCCCTTATTCATATTTAATTTGCAGCATCTTGAATTTTTATTGTTGGGCCTCCCTCTGTTCTCACGAAGATAGGAGGTTGCAGTTCTTAGCCAAACATCAACTGTTTCTGAGCACACAGCCGTTAGACCTCCATGCCAAGCTCCCACACACACACTTATCTACAGTAATCTGTAACTCACATCATTTTGGTTTAAACCACACAACACATGTCTTAAATATAGTAAGTTTTCAAGTTCAGCTGCCCCTTTCTCCTTGTCTGTCCTTATTCTAACCTCCTCTTTTCAAATACAAAACTGGTAAGTTTATTGCACTCAGTAGAAATCAAACTTCCACCAGGTTGGATCAAGTCAATGACAAAACAACTCTTCAAAGAGGCTAGACTACTTCCGTGTTTAAACCCTCCATCCTTCCCCACATAACTGGTAGATGGCTCCAAAAGAAAACTCCACAGAATAAAAGGGCAGTCAGTGTTTTACCGATGGATAAATCCCAATTAATGGAATTCAAGTGCAAAGCAGGTACACACGTGGCCCCACTGTGTTTAAATGTCTTGAACATAGACATTTCAAGTGGCAAGAATACCTTATTCTATACAAGATTGCTTTTTAGAAATCAGAGGAAAACCAAGATGAAATGTGCACAGGGAGGAAAAGGAGTCACTTTTCATGATTTCTAAGACAGGGTTTTGTGTCAAGTCTTATCTAATGGAGGCAAAATGAGGCTGATCAATGTCATAGAAGATGGTGTCTCAAATCAGAAAATGATCTTGACAAAAAAATAACTCTTTATTTAAAGCATCTTGTTTCAAAAGTCTTCGAGACCTTGTGACATTTTCAAGTATTCCTTTCGACTGAGAGCAGAAGAGTAATTATCCAAGAGCTCTCCTCTTCCCTGGGTCTGGTCCTCACACAGGACTCTTTTACCATCACAGCCACAGGAGACTGTTTCCTGAACTGATAAGTGGAGGGTCTGTGCCAGGCTAGGTGTTGAAGGATCATAGCTCACCCTACTGAAATCAGGCTCCCAGGGCCTTCAGAGTCATTCGCTCATTGAATTCTGACCGCATCCCTGGGAAGGCAGGGATGATCCTCAACAGCCTCACTTTGCTTATTGTATCCTAAGGCACAAAGAGAAACTATCAAGACCACACAGCTAAGAAGTGGCAAAGTCAGCATTCAAACCTGCAGACATTGGCTCCAAAGCCCTCCCTCTTAACTGTGCCTGAGCACCTCTCAGTGCTATGCTGGTATCCCTCCCAAGGGTCTCCATCAGCAGGTAGGAAGCAGTAAAGCAGGAGACTCAGGAGGAAGGGTAACATGATTTCAGTGTCACCCCCCCCCCCCCAGGCTGAGAGTGTTGAGGCCTTGGCTTATCGGGAGAAGCAGGGTCAAACCAGTATCCAAGAGCTCAGTGGTACAAATCCTGTTGTCAGGAGAAATGTTTTTTTAATTTAAATAAGACAAGTATCCAGAGCTAAGCCATGCTAAAATATACGAGTGAATGGATGGATAGATGTTTGGGATGGTTGAATGTAGGTCAGTTTATTGAAAGACCATTAAGAAAAAGCTTCTTTCTCATGAGTTGGTAGAAATTAGTGCCCTGAGAGAAGATACCTGTTCTCTCCATCCCATTCAACCCAACCTCAAGTGATAGAATACTATCTCCTCCTCCTACTCTCCACCAGCCCCAATTATGAGCTTATCATTCTGAGAACTTGTCTGTCTGCTGAATAGTAGTCATAACGCGAAATACATCTATTGGACCAACCCCATGGCCTAGTGGTTAGAGTTGGTTCCAACTGGCCAGTCATGTGGGTCAAGTCCCAGCCCTGGTGGCTTGAAAAACATACTGAGTACATGTGTGTGCATGCCCAAACTCAACCAGATGGAGAAATGGAGGAGAAGTGATTATGGCATGACCACACTCCCTAGGTGGTGCTTTCTTCCACTCCCTCCACCCCGTCTCTCTCTGATGAGTGCACATGCCCTCTGGCAATCAGAGAAAGTCATCTATTATAACCGAACTAACAAACCAAGTCAAGTGTTAATAGAAAAGGCATGATAAACTGACTCCAGAATAAATCCTGATAGGGGGTTCTGGAATTTGGAACTACTAGAAGAAATAAGAAAGGAAACACCTTATGACATTGGTCCAGAAAAAAGTTTTTGAATAAAACCTCAAAAGCACAGGCAACGAAAGCAAAAATAGACAAATGGATTTATGTCAAACTTCTGCACAGGCAAGGAAATAATCAGCAGAGTGAAAAGACAACCTATAACAAAGGAGAAAAGACTTCCAAGCTATAGATAGACAAGGGATTAGTAACAGAATATACAAGAAACACAAGTAAGTCAGAAGCAAAATAATAATAATAATAATAATAATAATAATACAATTTAAAATGGTCAAACGAAAGCTGGCCGAGGTGATGCATGCCAATAGTTCAGTCATTCAGGAGAATGAGGCAGAAGGATTGCAACACAGAAATATCCTGTCTAAAAATACCTCCACACACACATACACACCAGAAGCAACCAATAAAGGGCAAATTAACTAAGTAGACATTTCTTAAAACAAGCTATACAAATGATCAACAAGAATGCAGAGAAAAAAAATGCTCAACATCACTAATCATCAGGGAAAAGGAAATCAAAACAATAATGAGATATCATCTTGCTCCTGTTAAAATGATTATCAAAAGATAAAAGAGGGAACCAGCAGTTAGCGTAATGGCTATGTCACTGGACTCCCACGTAGTCGACCGCGGTTCGTGTCCCGGACCCGGTGGCTTAGAACTCACGCCGGGTGCGTGTGCGTGCGTACCCAAGATCCCGAGAGGAGAATGGAGGAGAAGGGATTGCGGCGTGACCATCACCCCTGGGGGGTGATTTCTCGGTTTCTGTCTCTGTATCTCTGTCTGTGTGGCGAGAGCACGCACCCTATAACAAAAACCTCTAAAAAAAAAAAAACAAGATAAAAGAAAAGAAGAAAAGAAAAGAAAGAAAAGAGAAAAGAAGAGAAGAGAAGAGAAAGAAGAGAAAGAAGAAAAGAGAAGAGAAGAGAAGAGAAGAGAAGAAAGAAAAGAAAAGAAAAGAAAAGAAAAGAAAAGAAAAGAAAAGAAAAGAAAAGAAAAGAAAAGAAAAGAAAAGAAAAAAGAAAAAAAGAAAAAGAGCCAATGCTGGTAAGAGTATGGAGAAAGGAGATTTCTTTTTCACTGTTGGTGGGGATGTAAATTGGAACAATCATTATTAAAAAATAGTGTGGGGAACCAGCAGTTAGCGTAATGGCTATGTCGCTGGACTCCCACGTAGTCGACCACGGTTCGCATCCCGGACCCGGTGGCTTAAAACTCACGCCGGGTGCATGTGTGTGCGTGCCCAAGATCCCAAGAGGAGAATGGAGGAGAAGGGATTGCGGCGTGACCATCCCCTCTGGGGGCTGATTTCTCGCTTTCTGTCTCTATGTCTCTCTCTGTCTGGCTGGCAAGCGCACGCGCCCTATAGCGAAAAACCTCTCCAAAAAAAAAAAAAAAATAGTGTGAAATTTCTCAAAAAGCAAAATATATAACTGTTGTGTCATCTAACAATCCTTCCCACTGGGTATATATCCAAAAGAAAGGAAATTGGTGTGTCACAGAGATCTCTGCATTCCCACACTCATTGTAGCCCTAGTCACAATAGCCAAGACGTGGTATCAACCCAAATGCCCATCAACTAACAAGTGGAAAAAGAAAATTGATGTGTATCACATTTATACACACTACATACAGTAGAATACCTAACCATTCAAAACCATTAAAATCCTGTCATTTGAGGCAATAAGGGTGGAGGACATTATGTTAATGAAATAAGCCAGACTCAACAAAAGAAATACTACATTTTTCACTCATATGTAGACATTTAAAAAGATGACATTGGGCCAACAGGTCTCATGGTGGTTAAGGCACTGGATCCCACATGGCTAACCCTGCAACTCAAGTCCTGGACCCGGTGACTTAAAAAGCATGCCAGGTATATACACACACGTGCCAAAATCCTGAAGGGAGGGAGAAATAAAGAAGAATCATGGTGTGAACAGCCTGCACTGGGGGTTGTTTCTCACATACCCTCTCTTCCTCTCTGTCTCTCTCCAGTTAGCTCATGTACCCTCTGGTAAATTACCAAATAATAACAATAATGATAAATAAAAATATGACCTCACAGGGAGTAGAATAATGATTACTAGAGGGTAGGATAGGAGGGAAGGAAGGATAAAGAGAAGTTGCTCGATAAATACAAAATTATGAGTGAATGAAAGAAATAAGTTCAGTAATTATATTTAACAATAATTTGTTATATATCTCAGATTAGTTGAAATCAAGGATTTTGAACATTCTCAACACAAAGTGATGACAAACGTTTGAGAGGATGGATATGCTAATTATTGACGATCATTAAACATTGTGTTCTGATTCTAAAAAATAACACTATATTCCAGAAATATGTAAAATTATTATGTATCGATTACAACAATAAAAAGAAAAAGAAATTTCATAAATAATTCAAAGGCATCATGAACACCACCACTGTGTTATTCTGTTTTAATATCCGTATAACTTAATATATTAGGATATGGAAAAGGCAGGACAAGTTCTCTCTGGCCAAATATACACAGCCAAAATTACTAAGTTAATGTACCTATGGAAAATGCTGTCAGAATTATCTAGAAAACCAAGCACTGTTGCAACATCATGAATGTGACATTTAGCACCTTTTGACAGAAACCTGCACTGCTGTTTTCTAACAGATCAAGCAAGTGAGTCCATTGTCATAGCCACTAAGAGAGAGGTTCATATACATGGGATTTCATTTACTTTTTGGGTGCTGGGAGGAGCAGGGATGGAACCAATACCAATATCAATCACAGGGAAAAATAAAAAACAATTATTACATCTCCTAATTCCACTCCTAGGAGAATCCTGCCCTGTGCCCAGTGCCTTGTGGTCTGCCCTTTGTCATGGTACACCATACAAATGTCCTCACTCAGACTTCAGACTTCAGACTTCTCCTGGTCATCTCCAGATCTAACCCTACTTAAACAACCCTATGGGACCCTGACCAACACCTTCTCCCCCTACACAGCACAACATCTTTCACACTCCACTAAGCGTGTAGAATGATAGCCTTCTCCTTGTTTGGCTGTCTGAAATCAGAGTCCGGGGTGCCCAAGCCAGCTGTGTGTCGGTCCTCCTCACGCACACCAGCCCTACCCTCTTCAAATATGTAAAGACAATGTCCCTACTGTCATCCCAAGGACTTCTTCAAGGGACAGAGAGCTTTCTGTGGTACAGCATACCCTACTCAGATTTACCTTTACTATCACAAATCGTAAAACACAAAGACACGCTTTCCTCCAAATGACCTCTTTTTTGAAAGAGAGATATTTTTTGGGGCATGCACACTCACCAGAGAGACAAAGAGACAAAAAGTGAGAAATCACCCTCCAGGGCGGATGGCCACACTGCATTTCATTCTCCTCCATTCTCCTCTTGAGAATTTGGGGATACACACACATGCACCTGGCATGAGTTTCAAGTGCCAGGTCTCAGGTTTAAACCACAATCAACCATGGGGAGTTCAACACCTTAACCACTATGTCACCTGCTAGTCCCCAAATGGCCTCTTTTAATATTGTTCTTACTTCACCGTGAGGATGCTCTGGGTATTTATACCCATTGGTGCATGCAACACAAAAACTTAAAATTACAATATTAAAGTAATATTTCCCTCCACTCCAAACGTGGTATGTGTGCACACTAGAATCTGCTGAGAAGCAGCAGGAAGATGGAGGGAATACAGCAGATCCACTGCCAGATGAGAAGTACTCTGGGTCCTCAGCCCTCCACACTGGCCATTTGACTCATGTGGTCTCAGAAAGGCAGGTTTCCTTTCTCAGCAACATTCACTAATAAAAATATAGCATCTCTGAATTTATAGATCTCACTTAAAAGGGACCTCAATAACAAATGAGTGTGTGAAAGATCCTTGTGCTTTTAAATGTTCCCTCTGATAATCTAATACATGCCAAGTATCCATAAAAAGGCAGGAGAGGTATTTAGAGGTATAGTTTTTGAAGTAATTTTTCCTGACAGCCCTGTTGCACCAAGGTCGGCAGGAAAATAGCAAAGAATGTGTCTTTGTCTGGATTTCTCAGAAAGCAGAGCCTGAGGCAAATGCCATTTGTGCTACAACTTTATTAGAGAAGGCGATGCCAGGAATGAGGGGGAAAGATAGGAAGCAGGAAAGGGAGGGAGCAAGCTGCTATAAAGATGCTTTGTAAACCCATTTCTAGGTGCAACCAACGGCGGATCCTGCAGAGTCACCCCAAGAGCTGCATATAAACTGTACTTGAGGACAGACCCTTACTGGGAGAAGATCAATGAGTTATCTGCCAGCTCTTGTCTCTCATGGATCCAAGATGCTCCAGAGAGTATTGATTCTCGATGCATCCAGACTGTGCAAAGTTTCACACTCGTCCTCTGCTTGGCCTCAATGAGGAGCCCTAGGGCAGGAGGTGGAGGTGTCTGTCATGGACAGGAGATGACATGTCACTGTGCACCTTCCTGAAGTCTGCAGAGCCCTTGCTACACAGGCCACCCACATGGGTCCTCAGAGATAGGGTCTGCAGTGACATATGAGAGGTGCTTGATTCAGCATATAAGCTTGACTGGTGACTTCTTTTTCAGCAAAGTTAAAAAATCACCAACTGTTCCTTCATATTAAATGCCCTGCTAGTTTTATAGACTGCACCAATTTCCAAAAGTGGCTTTGGAGGCTTTATAGTCCATTTCTCCCTGTACCTTGAGCTTAGAATGGCTGTGAAGGTGTCTGATCACTTATATGCTCTATCTAGGAGCTGTCCACACATCATCAATGCCTGATATCCTAACGGCCTCAGCTTGAATAGAATATGTGCTGGCTCCTGAATATCATGGATGTCTCACAACTTGACGAGACATCTTTTGAAATGCCTATGTTAGCTTCCTTTGAAAATAAGGGACTTGATTACTGCTCAGTGAACTATTTTTCTTCATAAAATCTACTTAAAAATCACAATGTTCTTGGAATATCTACAGCTGGGTAGGGTGAGTGGAGCATTTGCCTCAGGCTCAAAATGTAAGGGACACCAAGAACTTGGTGTATATATATGTATATGCACACACAGACACACACACAGACACACATCAATGTGTGTGTATGTGTATACATGTGTGTGTATATATATATGCATATATATGAGTGTGTATATATATACATACACTTGGTATATATATATATGTGTGTGTGTATATATATGTGTGTGTGTATATGTGCGTGTGTGTGTATATGTGCGTGTGTGTATATATGTATGTATGTATATAAACACACACACATTTACATATTGCTAGAGGGCTTATGCACTCAGAGAGAGGCAGAGAAAGAGAAGAGAAAGTACTCCACCACAGAAAATGATCACATTGTAATCCCTTCTGCTTCACATTTTCATCCCCTCAGGATCTTGGGCATGGATGCACACATGCCAGGTGCGATTCTCAAGCTACCATATGCTTCAAGACTAGGACTCGAACCATACACTCAGCAATGCAAGATCTGACTGCCTTAACCACCAGGCCATGAAATCAGCCCAATAATATTTTTTATTATATTTATTAATTATTCCATGAGCAAGAAAGATGGACAGAGAGACAATACCCTCACTCAACAAGATCCCAACGATCCACTCACAGCTTCAGCCAGCCCTGAATCATGGGCACACATGTGACTGGAAAACTCAGGGAGGTACGAACCCAGACCTCTCCCATGTGAGTCAGTCTTCCAAAGCAGTACAATTTGCCACTGTGCCACAAGTTGGTCCCAAGATAAATAGTATTTGAATGCAATATTTTTAAAAGCCAGAAGCATTGCAAGAGGGCCAGCCATGCAGCCTGGTGATTGTAGGAATCAGATCCCACATGGTCAACCACAATTCCAGTCCCAGCCCCAGCAGTTTCAAAAACATGTCAGGTACATGTGTGCCTCAGATCCCAAAAGAATGAAGAAACTGAAGAGATGTAATTATAGGATTCCCATACCTCATTGTAGGGAGTACTTTCTCCCTCTCTCTGTCCTGGCAATTAAAACAAAAAGTACAACAAGAAGTTATAATGAACAAATTAAATTTTTAAATAAAGATCATTTAAATAAATTTGATAAGTAATTTAATACATTTAATAAATACAAACAAAAAATTTAAATAAATACTGATATTTCCTTCTGTCTTACACTCCAGTATGACTCAATTCAACACTAGGCACTGTCTTTTTCTAAAGTAAGGAAAAGTTTCAAGAAACCTAATAATTCCAAGGATTTAGAAATTATTCTATTGATAATACAATCATTAAAATCCTTTTCTTACATCATAACCATGACTGTACATTAAGAATTCATGCTGTCTGGGACCAGCAGATAGTGGAATGGTTACATCACTGGAGTCCCACACAATCAACTATAGTTTGAGCCCTAGACCCGGCAGCTTGAAAGTCATGCCAGGCTCATGTGCCCGCATGCCCAACATCCCGAGAGGAGAATGGAGGAGAAGGGATTGTGGCATGGTCATCCCCCAAGGAGCGATTCTCTCTTTTTATCTCTGTCTCTCTGGTGAGTGCACGCATCCTATAGCGAAAATCTCTCTCAAAGAAAAGAAGAAAAGAAAAGAAAAGAAAAGAAAAGAAAAGAAAAGAAAAGAAGAAAGAAAAGAAAAGAATTCATGCTGTCATTTTTAGAATTTTTCTGATAATATTTTTAGAACTTCTAGAGGGTCCCATCTTTCATTCTGTGCCATCCAAACCCATGACATCAGTATACCATTCAAACATCATGTAAGAGGCCAAGTTGGCTGGGGACAACAGGTGGTGTGGTAGTTAAGGTTCTGGACTCCCACATGGCAACCACAGTCCAAGTCTCAGACCTGGCAGCTTGAAATCCATGCCAGGCACATGTGCATGCATACTCCAAAGCCCAGGAGGAGAGTGGAGAATGGAGAAGGGATTGTGGTATGGCTATCTGCACCTGGAAGATGATTTCTCATCTTTCCTCTAACTCTCTCTCTCTCTCTCTCTCTCTCTCCAGCAAGCATGCACATCCTATGGCAGAAACAACAAAGAGAGAGAGAGAGAAAATTAGCAAAACCTGTTTCTTTATTAATGCTAACCCAGAACACCAGACAAATCATGCCAATTTGGAACATCATTCAGTTGAGGACATACTATTCCATCTTTAGAACAAAAAGTAATTCCCATGAAAAGTAATTTATTTTTCAGTCCAAAGTTTGAAGAGTAAAGAAAGCTAAAAAAAATTCCAGCAGATTAAATTTGGGGCTCAAATTGCAACCCAAGAATATTTCCTGAATCGATGCCCTATAATATGTAAGTGGATAAATTTGTGTTCACTCAAGAACTTTACTTGAAATTTAATTCAGTGAGATATGGCTTGACTAGAGGATCACTAAGCCCGTATCTGGCCTCTGTTGAGTCCCATCTACCAAGTCGTTGCAGAGATTTTGCAAAGGAAGGAAGGAAAAATCCATCTTGCTCTCATGGTAGCTTGGAAGAGCTTGTTAGCAAGTGCTACTTAATGCCATCTATCCCCCGGTGGTACATTTTCTCTAGCTATTTTTCTCCATGGTGCTATCTTCCTTCTGCGCTGTCACATCCTGATACTCACAATTCTAATAATTCCAAGGTTTCTAGCTCCCCTGGAATAGTAGCATCTCGACAAGCAGTTCCTCAGATGGTCATAAATTAGGCTGAAAACACAAATCTGCATATCTTTGGCATATATTGCACTTGGGGACCATGAAGGTTCAGTATTGCATATTCTTCTCAGAATCAATGCCCGCACAGGAGGGACATCAAATGGAGAACTGTTCCCAATTATCACAGTAAGCCCTTCTCAGTTCCTTCTGTGCTTTCTTTTGAACACTGTTTATAAAGAAACAAAAAGGTGTGTTTCTATGGTATTATATTTAATGTTTTATTGACGAAGGATCATGAGTCTCTTAGATGATCAGACTTTAAATGAACAAGGACACAAAACTACAGCAATTGCACAGTGAAATGGGATAAACAGCTGGGCTGGCCAGCAGGTAGTTGATGATTGCTTGGGGCCACCGCAGTCATTAAACAAGTGGCTTCTCTGGAACATCAAAGGCACGTCATTAAAGGTGTCTTCCAAATCAAAGTCACTGAATTCCTCTGAAGAGCAGAAGAGACTTTAATGCCAACACTTTGTGATAAGGACAGAATAGATTTAATTTCTTGCCACTGATATTTAAATTGTCTGTAATTCTCCTATTAACATTCCAAACTTTAAGCATTAAAAGCCCCACTAATTTAATCCCAGAAGATGTAGAAAATAGTGTCAAAAGAAACTCTAACTAGAAGGAAAATGTGATGGAATCCTCAATGACAAGTGCATTAACCTTCCTATTTCTTCCTCTGTGCTCTCACACTCACCTCTGAAATTCACAAAGGCTGAAATTCTGCTTCAAATATTACACTCTGTTCCTAACATTTTTATCCTGACCTTTAGGGAAGAGAATTAATCAGCATGGCTATAGTTTAGGCAAACCATTTATGAAAAAAATGTTATTTTCAGGTATTCATGGTTTATTTAATTGCAATTCACTTTATACTTCATCATACAGTCAGATTTTTTAAATTAGAATTTTCTACTCTAAAAATATTATCTTAAGAACTCTGTTTTCTATGTGTAAGAGTAGAATATAACTATTGTGAAATTTTGGGGAAAAAATGCACAAGAAAGCAAGCAAAAACCACCTAGAAGCCACCTAAATGGAGTTAATCCATCTTTGTATTTCAGAATATTTCCTTCTTTTAATCTTTTTTCTGTGCAGATGTATATAATTATAGTGTCTGTTTTATAAAAATGGCTATATGCCATACATATAATTTCATTGCACGTATATGTTGCAGCTTAAAGAACAGTTGCCTCTGTGATGAATGCTCTAATTTCACAGTCTAGACCGCATAACTGTCTGGTCAATATAGCTGAGTCCACTGGAAATAATCTCTGAGGTTTCAATTGCTACCATCTCATTGCACACGCATGCCCATAAAGTCGCTTTGCTTCGTTTAGTCAACTTAACAAAGAGACCCAGTGAGGTGTGTGTTGTTGTAAATTCTCTTTGAAAACAAATACCATAGAAGGATCCCAGTGGTCTGTGAATTGGGCAGAAGCCATCACAACTTTTGGGGTTTTATGAGCTGAGCTGTGCCTACCTCTCCCTTCCAAATTCATATGATAAAATCAGAAATAGGAGCTTTACTGAATTCATCAAATTAAGGTGAGGCCATTAGGATGGGCCCTAATCCAATACAGCTGATGTCCTTTTACAAATGGCACACAGAGACAGACACCCATGGAAGGACGATGACCTGAAGAGACACAGGGAAAAGGCACCGATACGAGCCAGGGAGAGAAGCCTGAACAGATCCTCCCCTGCAGCCCTGAGTGGGGACCAACCCAGCAGACACCTTGCTCTTGGACTTCTGGCCTCCAGAACAGAGAGATGACAAATATCTAATGCTGAGGCCCATCCTTAGGAGACTAATGTAAGCAGATAGCAGTACACGAAAGGACCAACCTCTCTGCCTCGGCTGATGAATGAACACTCAGAAAAGAAATCCTGCCTGGACATTGCTCTGCATGCCCTAGAGCTCTGCTCTGGCAGACAGTCCCTGGAGAGAGGGCACCCAGCTTCCAGGCTCAGAGTAGGGGAGGGAGCTCCCCTTCAGCACCACTTGGTCATGCAACTCTGTGGCCATGGGTTCAGTTTGCTCCTGAACCCCAAAACACAAGCAGACAGGACACTGTCCCTAGGCCAGAAAGAAGAGAATTATCCCTCTTAAACTGTACGCCCAGAACTCTTTCTTCAGTCCAGAGACAGTATGACTTTTCCTAGCTGCCAGTATGGACATCCTTCCTGGCCACTTTGTAACAACAGCCCCCAGCATTGACTCAGCAAGGTTGATGATCAGGAGTAACCCACTGATTCCACGAATGACTGAATGATCCTGAATAAGTTATTTCACTCCTTCTTCACCTGATAATTTTCTTCTTCATGGTGAATTAAAAATAAATAAAATAAAGCATATACCTCACATGGCTGTTATGAGACTCTAAGTGAGAATATTAATAGCATGATCATTTTTTCCATACTGTTTATTAAGTTGTTAATTTCAGTTGATGCTTCCTGGGCCTCTGATGTTGTTATGAATGCATTTCATGTACTTGGTACAAATCACCACTTGTGTTTCTTCTAGAAAGTGAAGATGCAGGAGGAGGGTAGGCTAATGACAAAGAAGGGACAGAGAAGGTGGCTAGAAGGACTTAGTACCTCGTTACAGTACGTGTGCTCTAACCTCATCAGCAGGCTCTCCACATGTCTGAACTTGGAAAAAGTGACATACACAGCCATCTCTACTTATCCCAGTGATACTCTAATTAGCTTTCCCTTGGCCATCTCTGGAAGCCCCATGGATCTTCAAGGTGCTTGCTAGAATGATAAAGTAAATACCATTACCCATGTCTTTTGTCTGAGTTGCACCTAAACAGATGCTTCTCCTTCCACCCTACTTCCTTTATTGGCCTCCTGAATTCGTGTAATTTCCTTAGATTATCTTCAGAAGAGACTGTTGATGTAAAGGACAGATGTGTGCCAGAGCAGCTGCTATGACTGAAAAAAAGACAACAGTGGGCTTCAGACAAAGGCCCATACTCAGAAATGTGTTATTCCTCACAGCGTACACAGGAGGTACCAGACTCAAGCAGGAAAGAGGACAGAAGAGATATGCTTTCTCTTCTCAACTCTGGAAGTGTTGTCTGGCTAGCCAGATGCAGAGTATGGAAAGGGGTAGCAAATTGTTAAAGGATAAATATAATGACAGTGCTTGAGCCATGCCTGTAATGAACTTATTTAAGGGCAAGTCTACTTTATATAGATGATTAGAGGTAAAAACTGACGAGCAAAACCAGTTTCCTGGAACCAGACGAAACCGATAATGTAATCATTGCAAGGACACCATGTCTGCTCAGTTCTCTGAGAACGATGTGATTTTTCCGAGCACTTTTATATTTCAAAGGCCAGAAAAGACAATGTGAGGCAGAAATCCCACATCTAGTATCCCCAGGTTATGAAAACTGACCACAGAAAAACACATCTTTTTCTTTGCTTTGAACAGTAATACCAGTATAGGCTGAACACTCCTAATCTGAAAATCCAAAACCAGAAATTTCCCAAAAATCCAAAATTTTTTGAGCACCAACATAATGCCACAGTGGAAAATGTGACATCAACCTCATGTGATGGGCCACAGTCAACACACTGCAATACAGGCCAGCCACAGTGGCACAGGGGAAATGCAACTCTCTGTAAAGCTGAAGTCCATGACAAAGTTCCATGTTCATGTCCCAAAGTATCCGGGTACACACCAGCTGTATGCACGTCCATGACAGTGGCTGGCTGAGGCTGGGGATCACAGTGTGAAGACCCCATTGGGGGTGTTTTTCCCTTCTCATAGTAAGACTGTAAATGCAATCAGCTACAGTTTCTCAATAACAATAACATAGCACTTCTGTAGAAACAACGCTATGAGGAGGGTACTAGCATTGTCCCAACTGGATAGACAGAAAACTTGAGACAGAGAGGTTTAGTAATGTGCTCAAGGATGTGACTGATAAATATAGGGGATGGAATTTGAATTTGAGCAAACTGATTTGAAGCCTGGGCATTCCCACTGAATCTTACCAGGCTAGAGAGTAAAACACTGGCTTGCAAGATGGAAGACCTGATTTTGACAATGCATTCTCTCTACAACAGTGCAGACGTGAGAGGATCATGCTTTCTTCTCCTCCTCACTTTAAAGCAACATGGTAGAAATTCATGTCCTCACATAAACTTCTGTGTTGAACATGTCTGAGACATTTTAGGAAAAAGATGCAATAAACACAATTCACATACATGTCGGGGAGGCTGATAGAGCATCATGCAATAGCTATAGGCCACTCTGGGACCAAGTCTGCAGATGTGTTTCAAGCACATGTGAGAACAGGATCCCAAGACCATGAAAACAGCTTCTGGTAAGTCACTGTCATGCTGTCCTGATTTGTTTTTCATGTGTTTACTACTCTAGTAATTCTTGTACTAATATCCCTTCTCCAAAGGCCAAACCCAGTCTTCATGCAAGGACGCCTTATGATGAAATGCAGGTGCTTATTGGGCCCCACATGCTGCCGAATGTGCTTCTCCAACACGGGTGTTCCAACCTTCAGAAACTAGAGATTTTTCTTTTTGGTAATAAAGAGTCAGGTCTTTTTCCCACTGCTAAGACAAAAATAGGTTCAGAAAACAGGAGAAACCTGAGGTTGTATACTTTTGGAAGAAAGAGAAATTTATTGTCCTACATTAGCTATCACAGTTCAGGAAGTGGATTGAAACACAATTTAGAAGGTGGGTCACAAGCTACATGGACCATTTGACCAGCTGCTCTCTCTCTATTTAAAAAAATGCAAATAAACCAACGCACTACATTCCACTTCAGGCTCCCAGCTGTGCCTCCTTCATAGAAGATATTTGTTCCATATTTCATTCTCATACCCATCGGGCGTTGACTGTGACCCATCGCGTGAAGTCAGATGTGGAATTTTCCGCTGTGGCATCATGTTGGTGCTCAAAAAGTTTTGGATTTGGGGAAATGTCTGGTTTTGGATTTTCAGAACAATTTAATTTGCTAGAAAACAAATCCAATTCTAATATAGTTAAAGATTGATTCTCAGAGACAGGCAGGGCTGTTATGAATGACCAAAGCTGATGTCAACAAATAGCTTCACATCTGCACGCATCGATCCTAGCGTTTTTTTGTTTGTTTGTTTGTTTGGTTTTTTGTTTTTGGAGAGGTTTTTGCCATAGGGCACGTGTGCTCGCCAGACAGAGAGAGAGAAACAGAGAGACAGAAAGCGAGAAATCACCCCCCAGGGAGGATGGCCACGCCGCAATCCCTTCTCCTCCATTCTCCTCTCAGGATCTTGGGCATGCACGCACACGCGCCCTGCGTGAGTTTTAAGCCACCGGGTCTGGGACGCGAACCGCGGTCGACTACGTGGGAGTCCAGCAACATAGCCATTACGCTAACTGCTGGTCCCGATCCTAGCATTATTAAAGTAGACTTTTTTATAGCACAATTCCAACGTGTGAAAGTTCTTCCTTAATTTAACAATCTTACTACATCTGCACCCCGTAGTGTCATCCTGGACACTAGACACTAAAGAAGAGAAATGAGGACAGAAAATTAAATGGTAGGTAGGAAATGTGTCCGAATAAAGCTGGCCACTAGAAGCCTTCATCCAAATAAGAAACCATAACTTAGTAGAGACATTGGGAATCAGGATTCAGGGAACTTTCACACTGAGGTTAGATTAGAGCACAGCAATAATATGACCTTTAAATACACACACTCAAGTGCAAGTGTTTGGAGATCAATCTTATTACTTCACCATCAAAATAGTCCTTACGGTCAGCTCTCCTGACCCTTGAACAAGCTAATTTCTTATTCAGGCATGCCACTAGGTAGGTTTCCTCAAAACCAGCCTGAAAGCTGCATCAGATTTAAGGGGAAAACTCATAATTTTCCTACTTCCGTGGGGAGACTTAAGCCATTTGGAAAGCCTCCACTTCAACAGAGAAATAAAATATATATATATAAGGTTCCATACATTATAAGGATGGTTGAATTCTCTCTCTCTCTCTCTCTCTCTCTCTCTGTCTCTGTCTCTCTCTCTCTCTCTTTCTCTTTTTCTCTCCCCCTCCCTCCTTCTCCCTCATCCCCCCATCACTCTCACATACTCCCTGTCTCTCTTCAAAACATAATCAGGGGGACCAGCAGTTAGCGTAATGGCTAAGTAGCTGGACTCCCACGTAGTCGACCATGGTTCAAGCCCTGGACCTGGTGGCTTAAACTCATGCTGGGTGCATGTGCGTGCATGCCCAAGATCCCAAGAGGAGAATGGAGGAGAAGGGATTGCAGCGTGGCCATCTCCCCTGGAGAGTGATTTCTCGCTTTCTGTCTCTCTGTCTGTCTCTGTCTTTCTGGCAAGCGCACGCGCCCTATAGCGAAAACCTCTCCAAAAAAAAAAAAAAAAAAAAAAAAAAAAAATCAGGCAACCCCACCCTTATCCAGGACTGGCCTCACAGAAGTACAACCTGTGCTATTACACAGGGCTCAAGTCTAAAATGTCCCCATGTTTAGTCTAGTGTTCTGTTGTAGTCATCTTAAAATTCTTTTTTTTTAATTCATGTTAGAGTACAAACACACACACACACACAGGAGAGAGAGACGCTCCACAGTGCTAAGTCACATTGCAGTCCCCTTCCTCCAGCCCCCAGCCCCAGAATCCTGAGCACGCAAGCACCCAGCATGTTTTCAGGCTGACTGGGCTGGGTACCAAAGCTATGGTCAGCATGTGGCCTCCAGCTCTGCCGTCTTGTTCGCTGTTAACTGCACCTCAGGTTGACCCATCTTAAAATTCTTAATGTTTAATAAGGGGCACTGTATTTTTATTTTTTCACTGGGCTCCCCAATTGTGTAATTAGCTTTTGCCGTCCCTCCCCAGATGCAGGCTCTAGTCCATCCCTACTCCATCTGAGCTACATCATTTTAAAGAGGTTTGTGAACGAGTTGGGCTGGAGGGAAGGGTTACAGAACTGTTGCTTCTTTGGGGTATGGTCATACCATAATCCCTTGGCCTTCATTTCTCCATCCTGTCAGGATTTGGGGCACGTACACACATGCACCTGGCATGTTTTTCAAGCAGCTAAAGCCAGGATTCAAACCAGCAGTCAACCATGAGAGATCCAGCTCCCTTAACGACTAAGCCATGCAGCCAGCACAGCTGTTGCTTGTTTTTAAATTGCCTGGTTTCTGACGGAGATACGCTTCACTCCTGTTTAGTACTAAAGGGACAGGAGGAGCTGGAGCAAGGTCCCCTAAGGCTACGCTTGTAGTGCTAAAGTTACATTAGGCTGCATTTACATTTTTGTCATGTGAAAATTTGAAATCCTCATCCAAATTTCAGCTGTGGGGGAATTCTCACATGAATTTCAGCCAAATCTGGCTCTGACCATGAGCTCAGGGGGAAAAAAAATTGACATGGAGATTCAGACAATAGTGCCCCAGAAATGAAATGAGTCAGCTTTGAAGATGGAAAGGTTAAATCTAGATGATAACATAAGTAAGAATTTGAGGAAGGTATTTGGTAGAGGTACTTGACAAATTGCTGCATCTATTTTAAGAATTTTTTTTTCAAGAAGGAGTAAAATAGCCCACATTTCTGAAGTATAGAACATTTCCAGAAATAATATTTGAGATGTGGCACTGAATTATCTAGATATTTTGACAGAACTTATGCATATGTGAGAACAGAGCTATAAATATAAAGAAGAGCCTAGCCCTTGAACAAACTCCAAATAAAATAAAATAATAATAATGAATAAGCCACCAGAGTCTCTGAAATGCAAAAAATGCAATGATATTCCACCATGGACAAATTCTAATGCTCTTGGAGAAGGTAAATTACAGACATATCTAAATTCACTTACACTTTTTTAATAATTAGAACACATAGATTTTTAAATTCCATTTTTATTTATATTAAAACACTTTATATCCTTACAGTATACAAAATTGTTTTTCCTAGCATGAATACAGTGCATATTAGTCTAGTCTAAGACATTATCATATACATTATTATCAACAGATACCTTTTCATTTTTGTGTCTGTTAAATGTTCTTTCTTCCCATTATTTTCCCCCTCACTACCCACCCACTACTATACTGTTTCTAGTATCCCCAGTTACCCCCACTGCTTTTATATCTTCCAATCTTTCAGTTTCTGCCATAGAGTATAGACATTCAATATATGTTAAGTGGGGAAAAACAATGTCTCTCTTTCACAGTCTGGCTTGCTTCACTTAACATTAAATCTTCCATATTTTCTACTTTGTATCAAATGTCAGTTTCTCATGTTTTGTGTGTGTGTGTGTGTGTTTGTTTATTTATAGCTAGTAGATTGTTTTTCTTTCTTATGGCTGAGTAGTACTCCATAGTGAATATGTGTCACATTTTTCTATGCATTCATGTATTCTTAGACATACGGATTGATTCCATGTCTTAGCAACTGTGAATAATGCCACAATAAACATGCAAGTGTTTTTCCAACTGAATGTCTTTCTGTCCTTTAGAGAAACGTAGAATTGCTAGGTCATGGGGCCAGTGGGTCATGTAGTGGCTAGGGGCACTGGACTCCCACATGGCTGACTGTGGTTCGAGTCCTGGACCTGAAAACTTGCTTTCTCACTTTCACTTTCTCTCTCTCTCGCTTGCTCTCTCTCTCCCCCTCCTCTCTAGTCAGATTAGAATGAATAAATAAATAAATAAATAAATAAATAAATAAATAAAGTTAAATAAAATAATTCTTCAAAAAAATAATTGCTGGGTCATATAGTAGTTCTATTTGTAGGTTTTTGAAGACTCTCCATGTTGTTCTCCATAGTGACTATACTAGTTTACATTCCCCCCAGCAATACAGGAGGGTTCCCTTTCACCACAGCTCACCAGTACTTATCATTCATTTTTGTTTTAATCTTAGCCATTCTGATTGGGGTTAGGTGGTATCTCAGTGGGGTTTTTATTTGCATTTCCCTTATGATAAGAGATGCTAAGCATTTTTTCATATGCTTTTTGGTCATTTGTGTCTTCCCTAGGGAGTTGTCTGTTCAACTCATTGGCCCATTTTTAAATTTTAAAATAAAATAATGTAGGAGCCAGCAGGTGATGTGGTGGTTAAGGCACTGGACTTTCACATGGCAGATCATGGTTTGAGTCCTAGACCTGGTGACTTGAAAATCATGCCAGGTACCTGTGCATGCATTGCCCAAAATCCCAGGAGGAAAAGGTAGGAGAAGGGACTGTGTGGTGTGGCCATCCCCCCTGAGGAGGAGGGATGATTTCTCACTTTCCCTCTCTCTGCCTCTCTCCAGCAAGTACATGAGCCCCACGGCAAAAACTTAAAATAAATAAATAAATAAACAAATATATAAAATAAAACCATGTATACAGTTCCAAAATATTATTGGCTGTCCTCATGTAATCTGTTTCCAATGCACTGAAGAAATTTGTTTTCACTTAAAACTTTAAAAGAAATATATAATAAGAGTCATCAGGAGGGATGATGGTTAAGGCACTGGCTCCCATATGGCCACCTCTATGGTTCTAGCCCTGGCAGCTTGAAAAACACACCAGGCATGCATGCTTGGATGCCCAAAATCCTGAGAGGAAAATGGAGGAGAAGGGATTGCAGTGCAACCATACCTCCAGGGAGTGATTTCTCACTTTTTTCTCCCTCTCCATTCTAGATAGATGTCTCTCTACAGTGTGCTCATGCACTCTATGCAAACCTCTCAAAAAAAGAAAAAAGAAAGAAAGTGAAATAAACTTATTTGGAAACACAAATTAAATTTATAAAAATAAATATTGGATAGTCAGAAAAGTCATGAAATTTTTTATGTTTTTCTATGCAAAAATACATTATGACTTTTCTGACAATGGAATATATAAAATAAGTCAACAGTCCAAATATTCACCGACAAGGATGGAAAAATGTTCAATACGTTTAAAGTAATTCATCACTAGGCAGGAGTTAAAAAGTTACTGTGCTATTATAATAGGTATGTGTCGATTTACTGAACTTGAAGATTGCTAAATTCTTACACAGTTCTAAAATGTTTGACTTTTAAAATCATGAATAGCTATCGTGGTGCTATTCTTCAATCAATACAAACTGAGCCCTTACTTCTGTAAGCATCAATTCTCTGGGGAAGGTTTCCCAAATATTTCCTCCTTCCTGTTCCCAGCCCCGCATAATGAGAAATTAACCAGCGCTTCCCTGACACTTGGTTTACACTGATAATAGATCTGTACACTGCATGAATGCCGTAGTCACTGATTCTATGTGATTCTGTCTCCCCTCACTAGCATATAAGCTTTTTGAGGGGCAGGAACCATGATTATTCATTCATCCAGCATAATATCCAACTCATAACGCATGTGAGTTCAATGGTATGTGCTGGGAAATGAAAGGTAATCTCTCTTTTTTAAAATTTCATAATCTAGAAGTCAGAAAGAAATATGACTGACAAAATCATATGTGATTACCAATCACATACACAGAAAAGGCCACCATTCTCTGGGCAAACATTTTCTTAAAATTTTGTATCTTGGGATTCAGGAAGTTCTTTCCTTATTCCTTGCCTTTTTGCTTCTAATTGCCGGAGGACACATGCACTCATCAGAGAGATAGAAAAAGCACCTCCAGTGTCATGTGGTCACCCCACAATCATTTCTCCTCCACTTCTTAATTTTGTCAGGATTTAGGGCACACACACACACACGCCCCTGGTGTGCTTTCCAAACTATTAGGGACAGAATTTAAACCACAGTTCACCCTGTGAGATCTGGCTCCCAATACACAGTGCTTAACCACTGCATTATGAGAGGGCCTCAGAATGCTCCTTATTCGTATAGAGCATGGAGGGTAAGCAAGGCATGAGATGATGAAACTCAAAGTCAAGGAAACTTCACTGGAAAAATAAAACTTTTGGGTCTTACTGAAATATTTTGCAGGAATGGCAATATCAACATTTTTTCAGCTTTTCCATGTGTGATTAGGATGGGAGGGTAAAAAGGGAAGAGTAGAATTTGAAATCTTTAGGAATATGAGAGAACTCAAAAAGTTTATGGGAAAATGGAATTAAAGTACAAGATTATGGGATCAATAGGTGGTGTAATGGTTATGTTGCAGGACTCCCATGTAGTCAACAGTGGTTTGAGTCCCAGACCCAGTGGCTTAAAACTCATGTTGGGTATGTGTGCAAGCATGTCCAGAATCCCAAGAGGATAATGGGGAAGAATGGATTGCAGTGTGGTCATTCCTCCTGGGGGGATGATTTCTTGCTTTCTGTTTCTCTGTCTCTCTCTGTCTCTCCAGCAAGTGCCTGTACCCCAAAGCAAAAATACCTCTCTCAAAAACAAACAAACAAAAAAGTACAAGTTTAGATTGGTGCTAAAAATTTTGAAATCTATGTATACTTTTTTTCTTAATACGTGTTTTCCTTAACTTTTTGAAGACTCCTCCTCATAGAGTTGAAGATGGGTAAAGAGGAAAAAATGGTTTTGTCAAGACTTCTGTGATTGTTCTCTTTTTACTCAAGACTAATAAAAATATTCAGGGCAATTTTATTTTTAATATAGTTCTTGTCCAAGTCCTAAATGGAATTGGGGCAGGTGTAAAAGAAATTGGGTTGCATCTAGAGTATGACGTAAAATGAGAAATTGAATGGGAGAGGAAATGTGGACATGAAACCTAGACTGACTTTTCCTCGAGAAGCTCTTTGATTTTGAACAAGATTAATCTTTGGCCATTCTGTCTCCTGTTTTAAAATAACACCTTTGAATAAAATGATGACTATGACCTCCTTTAATTTTCTGAATTCTAAAACTGTCATAAAAATGACAGTCTTTCTCTAGGTCAATGTTCCTTAAGCATACTGACTACACCGCAGGAGAGAGACAGGGCTACCATGCTCAATTGCACAGGTTGTGCACAGCACAATCCCAGGGGGTTCCATTGACATGGACCACAGAACAAACTGCACCTCTGGGGTTGCAAAATGCCTGACTCTCACCAACACACATTGTGGAAAGAACGCGGTAATTTCTTTGGGTTCTGCTTAGGATTTAAGATCAATTTAAAAATAGGTTTTATTAATAGCTAATATCTGGCTTGATACTGACATCCACATTTGGTGGTAGGGAAAAGTGAGAGTCTGGAACTAGAAACTGTCCCAGGCACCCTAACTATTGACTTGATCTCAGGATCTTGCCATGTGCTGCATTACAGTTCCTTGGGCTCCATTAAGAGAATTTATAAATGATACAACTTACCTTTAACTGTATTAATCTTTCCGCAGCAGTTAAGTGGCTTTTTAGCATGCCTATATGTAGGTCCAGCACAGTTGCACAGGTAAGAGGGTACCACTTCGTGATGCTGGACCTTTGTGTGAGGCCTGGGTTCAGATCCTGGGTTGACCTGAACATGTCATATGTGCCACATGCAAATGATCCTGGCTAGCTAGGAGGCTGGCTGAAGGATCGCAGTATGGTGAGGTCCTATAAAGAGTACATTCTCTCTCTCTCCTCTCTCCCTCTCTAAAAAAAAAAAAAAAAAAACTAAAATAAACTTTTAAAAAAATCATATATAGTTACGTGCTACAACATAAGCCATAAGCAAAATTAGAAAATATTATGCTAAGTAAAAGAAGCCAGTTACTGGGGACCAGCAGGTGGTGTGGTGGTTAAGGTGCTAGACACTCCCACATGGCCAATCACAGTCAAATCCCAGACCTGCTGTTTTGCTTTCTCATTCTCTCTCTCTCCTCTCTCTTTCTCTCTCTGTTGCTCTGGTCAAATTAAAATAATAAATTAAAATAATAAAATAAAATAAAATAAAATAAAATAAAATAAAATAAAATAAATGAATAAATAAAATTAAATAATTCTTTTTTTAGAAAAAAGAAGCCAGTCACAAAACTTAGATGATTCCACTTCTGAGAGTCCTAAAGAAGCCAACTTTATCAAGATAGAAAACAGAATGGATTTCCAGGGGGTTATGGAAGTAAAAAAAAAAAGGAGGGAGTTGTTAATAGGCACAGAACTTCAGTTTTACAGAATGAAAACATTCCAGAAATCTGTTTCACAACAATGTATTCAATAAATATACCTACTACTGAACTGTGCACTTCACAACGACTCCCAGTGCCTTGACTCTCTCTCACTCTCACTCTCTTTCTCTGGTGAGTGCACCTATCCTATAGCAAATTTTTAAAATAATAATATTAATAATAAATAAAATCAAGCTTAAAAAATTTGGTTAAGATGGTAAATTTTACATATGCTTTTTACCACAATAAAAAAATTGTGCAGTATGAACGTAAAAAACTACAGCTGGGCTGGCAGGTGGCATGGTGGTTAAGGTGTTGGACTCCCCATGGCTGACCTCCCTGACCTGGAGGTTTAACTTTCTTACTTCCTCTCTCTCTCTCTCTCTCTCTCTCTCTCTCTCTCTCTCTCTTCTCTTTCTCTGATCAAATTAATAATACTAATAATAATAAATAAAATTTTTAAAAAACACAGCTAACAATTATACTCAAAGATAATATAGTTACTAAAATGACTACTTGAATTATGAATTTCTATATTCTTCCATTAACAATCAGTCCCCAAAAGTATACATTGTGTCATGAAATTTTGGTTAGGATTCTCCTTCTGAAAAAAGAAATGTAATAAACTGTAAAGATATATGTGATTCAATGTAATATAAACAAGATTATGATAAATAAAATTTTTAAAAATTTTTGGTTATAATTAATAAAGCCATCACAATCTGCAAGATAACTGTAAGTATGGCTCAGTCCTTCATTCTTTTTAAATTTTAATTTTTACACATTTTATAATTGTACTTCTACACATACTAGCTTATTAGTATATATACATGACATGAATAAATTAATTAAAATTTTGCATACATTCTAAAAATGTTTTTCTTATAGGGCACACTATCAAAAATGCTGGCAGGGACCAGCAGTTGGCATAATGGCTATGTCACTGGACTCTTATGTAGTCAAACATGGTTCGAGTCCCGGACCCAGTGGCTTAAACTCATGCTGGGCATGTGTGCGTGCATGCACAAGATCCCAAGAGGAGAATGGAGGAGAAGGGACTGCGGCATGGCCATCCCCCATGGGTAGTGATTTCTCGTTTTCTGTCTCTGTCTGTCTCTGTCTTTCTGGCGAGTGCACGCGCCCTATAGCAGAAACCTCTCTCAAAATAAATAAATAAATAAATGCTGGCAATAGGGGCCAGCTAGTGGTGTGGTGGCAAAAGCTCTGGACTTCCACATGACTGACCGGGGCTTGAGCCCTGGACCCACTGGCTTGAAACTCATGCTAGGCATGTGTGCGTGCGTGCCCAAAATCCCAAGAGGAGAATGTAGCAGAAGGGATTGCTGCATGGCCATCCCCCCATGAGGAGTGATTTCTCCATTAAAAACAAAAATGCTAGAGATCACTTTTCAACAATGTTAGTACCCATGCTGATTGTGGACATCTTTCCATCTTCCTGCCACGCATCCATGGGAGAATTGAAGAGATAGTTTCCAAGAAGTGGATACTCTGAGTAAGATGGTTATTAGTAAAACAATGAGAGCTAATTGTGGAAAAGTCAAAGAGGAGGTAAAGGATAGCGATGGTCTCAGTAGGCAAAAAAGACAAACTCAGGTCAAATCATCTTTGATGATTTCTCCTTGTTTTAAGGAGAAGATGTTACCAAAACATCATGGTTGGAAGTTTTGCTTGTTGTCGCCACTTAAAACTTTTTGAAACTTGTAAAAAGATAAAAGAAGGCTTAACACCAGTGACTATCTTGGTTGTGAGTAGGTTTGTGTCAATACTAGAGTCTATCATTGGGTTCTCACCCCTCAGAGATAAAGACACTAGCAACATTGATGCTCCAACACTGCCACTCTCTAACTTGTAACTTGACCAGTTCATGGAGTCAGGTTTATTTGCACAGCAAAAAATTGTGGGGAGAAACCAGCAGTTGGTATAATGGTTATGTTGCTGAACTCCCATTAGTCGACCACAGTTCGAGTCCCAGACCCAGTGACTTAAACTCATGCTGGGCACGTGTATGTGTGTGCCCAAGATCCTGAGAGGAGAATAGAGGAGAAGGGATTGTGGCATGGTCATCCCCTCTGGGGGGGTGATTTCTTGCTTTCTGTCTCTCTCTGTCTTTCTGGCAAGCACAGACTCCCTATAGCAAAAACCTCTCAAAAAATAAAATAAATAAAATAAAACCAAAAAAGTGTGAGAAATTGTACAGCCGTATAAAAGAAAACACTAAGTATAATTACCCATTTTGCCAGGCTCAAGAAGACTAGTGGTATTTTTCTAACAAGTCATAATGGAACAGCTGATATTATTTAATAAGGAAGGTATGCATGAAATAATCTTAAATTTTAAAAAAGGTATTTTTTTTAATTAGCTTTCTTTTGGGGAGAGTTTCTGCCATTTGGTTGGTTGAGGTTTTTTGTTTGTTTGTTGCCAGAGGGCACATGTGCTAGTCAGACAGAGGAGAGGGAGAAGATACTCCTCAATAGGGTATGGTCATGGCACAATCCCTTTTCCTTCATTTTTCTATCCTGTCAGTATTTGAGGCATGCAGGCACATGCTCCTGGAATATTTTTCAAGCAGCTGAGCCTGGTATTCAAATTGCACACTTAGCCATGTAGGAGCCAGTTCCCTTAATTGTTAAACCGTTTAGCTTTTTAATATTGAAACTTAGCCCTATGGTGGACAGATACAGTACTGGTTTAAAAAATATATATTGAGAAAAAGAGAACATATTTCCTTGATATCATTTACTCTTATATAATTAAAAAACAAATATTGGAGAAGAGGATTCCTCATGGCTCCTGCAAACTAGTCATTTCAGAGGACAGCAGAAATGAAGATTTTCTACTGATAATTCAGCCTCCAGCAAACAAAGCTAGCATGGTAGGGAGCCCCTCTGGCCTTCTATCTCTGTCTCTGTGTCTCTGTCTCTGTCTCTGTCTCTCTCTGCTTCTGTCTTCATTTTTTTGTAATTTTTCCTTTTTACGATTTTTTTAAAGGTAAAGCTTTTCTCTTGCTCTCAGTTCCACCTTTTGTTTTGTTAATAATCCCCTCTGGTCCTTCAGCCCAGGCAGGAGAGTTGAGGCCTTCCTTCAGAAGAGGATTCCACATGGCTCCTGTGAACTCCGCACGGTTTTCTATTTTTGGGGTTTTTTTAAATTTGTTGTCGTTGTGTTTAAAGAAAAACAATAATTACAATTTTTTTCATTTTTTGTCTTTTTTTTCTCTTTCTTTGTTGTTGTTTCTCTTTCTCTTTTTCATTTTCTTTTTTATTGTCTCTCCACTCTTCAATATCCATTTAATGTATTTCTAGATGGATCTAAGGGCATTGTAGCTAAACATCCAAATACTATTAGGGTTAACATATTCCTCAATATCTACTGAATCTGCTGCACCAGCGATCACAACAGATTGGCAAAGAGATTCCAGATCACCTCTTTCTGCTTGCTCCTGAACACTCAGATTGAACTTCAAGAATTCGAAAGAAACACACCATCCATCAGATGACAAGAAATCACTGCAGGACCACAAGAAATATGGGAAAGCAAGAAAATACCTCTCCTCCAAGGGAAAAGAATAACTCCTCTTCATCCACAAGCAGTTCAATGCAAATCATGGAAATGTCTGATAAAGAATTTAGAGTATTCATAATGGCGAAGCTAACTGAGATGGAAGAGAAGAGAGACAATGAACTGCTAAAGAGAAAGGAGAAAGAAGTTGACGAGTTCCAGGAGGTGAGGAAATTCTTGCAAGATCTAAAAGAGGAATTACACGCTTTACAAAAGAGTCAAACGAAACTACTAGAGATGAAGTCTATAATACAAGAAGTCAAAATCTCCCTTGAAAGTATTAAAAGCAGACTAAATCATACAGAAAATAGAATCTCAGAACGTAGAAGAGAAAATTGCTGGCCTAGAAAAATCCACTACGAAGACTGAGAAAATGGCCCAAAAATTTGAGAATAATATACGAGAAGTACTAGATACCATCAAACATCCAAACATCCAGATAATTGTCATTCCAGAAGGTGAAGAGACCCATAAGGGCATTGACAATCTATTCCATGAAATCCTGCAAGAAAACTTTCCAGACCTAGAGAGGCATTCAAAGATCCAGTCCCAAGAAATACAAAGAACCCCAAATAGAATCAACCCAAGAAGATCTTCTCCAAGACACATTATAGTCAGGTTGACAAAAACCACAGACAAAGACAAGACACTAAGATTGGCAAGAGAAAAACATCAAGTTACCTACAAAGGATATCCCATCAGGCTAACAGCAGATCTCTCATCGGAAACAATGTGAGTGAGGAAAGAATGGGAAAATATATTCAAAGTGTTAAGAGAAAAGCAATTCTTCGCTCTCTACCATAGAGCGTGGATAGTCGGTACTCCTTCTCTCAATGTTGTAATTTTTATCAGGGCAGACTGAATCATGGCCTTAATCCAGTTTGTCAATACTAATACTTATATAAAATTAAAATTATTTGATATAGAATTTTTCCTCTGTCAAACATATGTGTGTATGTGTATATATTTATATTTATCATATTTATTATTTTTATATATGTGTCTGTATGTCTACATATATAATTGTTTGATATTAAATTTTCCTGTCAAACATAAAAAAAAAAGAAAAAAAGAAATTTCAGCTGAGAATACTGTGCCCGGAAAGATTATCTTTCATGTGGGAAGAAAAGACAAGAACATTCTCAGATAAACAAAACCTGAAAGAATTACCAGCACCAGACCAGATCTCCAAGAAGTTCTCAAGGTTGTGCTATATCAGGAAAATTAAATACAGACACACAGAAAGAAGAGTTCAAAAACTAAGAAAGTGGCCAGCTTAATCGCAGGGACAAGTCTGGAGTTGAATATTATATCCCAGAATTTAATAGGAAAAATGGAACCAGAACAGAAGATAAAGTACATGATACTGATAGGTTCATGCACCTACCATTTGAACAGAATCCTAAACTGTTCCCTGGTTTTAAGAAAATTCCTTAGCATTTCTATGATTTAAGTTAAAACTGGTTTTCTTAATAGCACCATGTGAACTTACCATTGAAAGTAGTTAGATTATTTAAGAAATTGTGTGATCCATACAATGTGGGTGGAAAAGAAATGGAAGACAATTGTAGACACCAGAGACAGTGGGAGAAGAGGGTGGGAAAGGACAGAGGGTCAGAAAAAGGGGTAAAAATTTCTAGGAACTATAAATGGAAAATTTTTGATAATAATATGCATGATTAAGTCACTATGCAGTATATTCTGGATGGGAAATCACATTTTGCATGCTGTGATGATGCTTTGGCAAAGAATGTAAATTAAGTTACAAAAAAAAAGTTTCAGAAAAAAAAAAATCCATTCGATAACCACAGTAAGATATATAGCCCCAGCTAGGTGCTCCTTTATAGGATGCCTAAAGTTAGACTTGTGTTCATGGAAATGTATATATCAGCTGTGTTTGTTATGAAAATATTTAGATTAATTAAGATCTTTAGTAATTCAATAAAATATGGGGGGAAACAGTATAGAAAGTAAACATAGATACCAGAGACAGCGTGGGAAGAGAGTGGGAAATGGCAGAGGGTAAGAGATAGGGAATCAAGGATGGCGGGGGAAAAAAAGCAAAACATACAGGAAACAAGAAATGGAAAATTATTTGTTGACAATAACGTGTATATTGATGTGCTTGATTGAGACAATATACAGTGTACTCTGGATGGAAAATCTCATTTTGTATGCTGTAATGATGCACAGTGAATGAACGTAAACAAATAAATTTAAATTTTTTTTAAATAAAAAAAATAAAATAAATTTTATTTATTTTATGAGTTGTATGAAATTAAAAACACTAGTCATTTTGTTAGAATAGTGGCCAGGTCACAGGTGAAGATACTTTTACAGTTTTATCAACTGGACTAGAGAGAAATATTCACATGTTGAAATATTCAGTTTGTAGGCTAAATAATGTGATTGAATGTAAAAGAATTTTTAAAAAATTTTAAAAAAGAATGGTGGCCAGATCAAAGATGTGATACTATGGGAAGAGATGACAATGTCTTTTTTATGCCATTCTACAACATATTTAAATTATATTGGGACCAGTAGGTGGCGTAATGGTTACGGCACTGGACTTCCATGTAGTCAACAACAGTTTGAGTCCCAGACACGGTGGCTTAAAATTCATGCCAGACATGTGTGCATGAGTGACCAAAATCCCAAAAGGAGAATAGAGGACAAGGGATTGCAGTGTGGCTATTCCCCTTAGGGGGGTGGGGGTGATTTCTCACTTTCTGTCTTTCTGTCTTTCTGTCTCTCTGGCAAGTGCACATGCCCTATAGCAAAAATCTCTCTAAGAAAAGAAAAATGATTATATTAGGTAGAAGAGAAAGTCATCGCTGTATTTTTAAAATGTTTTCTATGCAAAATGCATCATGATTTTCAGGACTATAGTCTAGGAATAAGTGTAATCTCAAGCCAACCCAGATCAAACTCAGCTATGAAATAGACATAAGCAATATTTTAAAACAAACCTTAGAAAAGATATGTCTATAGGGATCAGCAGTTAGCGTAATGGCTATGTCGCTGGACTCCCACGTAGTCAACCACAGTTCGAGTCCCGGACCCAGTGGCTTAAACTCATGCCGAGCATGTGTGCGTGTGTACCCAAGATCCCAAGAGGAGAATGAAAGAGAAGGGATTGTGGCGTGGTCATCCCCCCTGGGGGGTGATTTCTCACTCTCTGTCTCTCTGTCTCTGTCTGTCTGTCTGGTAAGCACACCACCCTATAGCAAAAAACTCTCAAAAAAAAAAAAAAAAAAAAAGAAAGAAAGAAAGAAAAGAAAAGATATGTCTATAGACTACTGGGTAGAACGCTAAAGTGTGCATGAGTGTCCACAATTTAGTTTTATCAAAGCTGTCCTAGAAACTGAGGGCAGAGAGAGAGGCTTCCCTTTTCTCTATTCTAGTTTCTTTGTAAGAAAATTGCCTGAATGCTTTGAGCAGTTCACACTGTGTGCTTTCTTTCCCTGCGGGGGGAGTCTTCAATTTGTGGATGATTACTTTCTTGCTTTATGAGTCTAATTTGTCTTCCTTTTATTTATAGGGTGGTGGGCTAAGAGTAAAATATAAAATAATGACATTTAGTGAGTGATTGATTTTCTACTTGCAATGTCATAAATATGGCTAAGCATTTCCCTCTCAGAAATGGAATGAGAAGTCATTCAGTGAGATTCTGAAGCATAAATTTGGAGCTATTTGCAAGGCACAAACAATATACAAGCAGATTGATGCCCAGAGTATATAACTTATGTGACTCCTTCATGTAAAACAGCCCAGAAATTGATGAGGAATTTATAGGCTTGGGCCACTGATTAGTGTGACAAGCATGTTTTGTTTGTGGCATAAAACGGTGACCTATAGACCTGTTCATATCCGTACCCAAAAGGCACCTATACCCAACTCAGTGAAAGTGTTTCTCTATTCATTGTTAGTACCTCACTTCCTTTCAAAGATTGGATGAAAAATGGTAAACATTTTGTGCCAGGGGATAATAGGAAAGCAGAGATCCTGTCAGACTACACAGGGGTGTAAAAGCTCAGCTCAACCTCAAACTCCCCGAGACAGCAAATCCGAATTGCTCTCTTTTTACCTATGTGTGTGTGTGTGTGTATATATATATATATGTGTGTGTGTGTGTGTGTGTGTGTGTGTGTGTATTCTTACTTCAAATATAAATCAATTAGAACATTCATTTTACTTAATATTATCATTATGTGATGATAATTCATTTTTAAATATTAATTGAAATATTTATACCTGCTATTTGCTTTCCATATGCTAAATACCATTTATACTCAACAATATGCTGGAATTTACAACTCGGCTGACTAGCAGCTATCTTACTAAATATCTACTTGGGCTCTTTCTCATTCCTCTTTAACCACAGTCAGAATTGGTTTTCTATGTCAACAGTGCAAACCATTGTTCAGGGTATTCACAGCTCTGCCTCCCCGAGTGCAGTCCCTTTTGTTTGAGTTCCATAGAACTTATCTGAAGTAAGATAGTCTCGATGGAGACAACACCGAAATACAATATATTAGAATTCTATGGTCCTTGCTCAGTGCTCATATTCTCTCTGACATTTTCCCAAATGTCAAGAGTTCTTTCTGTTGAGAGTCTCCCACTTTTTCTCATTTTCTTTTACTGCCAAAAGAGCATTTATTTTGCATATATAACAATGCATTCATTTTCCACTTAGAAGGATTTCAACGGCAAACACAAGTTTCAAAGCAGAAATAAAGATCAAAAAATGGAATGCGTCCTCACAAAATGTAATCCAACCACAATTCTCAACACTAAGCAAAGAAGGTGCCTGCTCCATTTGTCACATTAACTGATAGGTCCATCCCCTAGAATCACGTATTCGTTCAGTAAATGGACATTGACCAAATCTAAGGTAGAAGCCTGTAGAGAAATTCGCAGTTTGAGTAGGATACGTCTAATCAATAAAATGTAACTGATAGTACTTTAACAGCGTGATCCTTAATGCTGTGTTTTATAAGAATCTCAGTCTAATATAATATAAACTTGTGCATGCGCATCCCCTAAAACCCTTCTGCTCTCCCAGAATAAAGACCTTTCTAGAAAGACATTCTAAATTAATGAAAAGCCCGAAGCTTAGGCTCATGATATTATTCACGTTTTCAGAGTTCAGTGTGCCTCACGGAATAAGAAAAGCAGAACCGTAGACAAATTATGAATATCTTCTACCTATAATAATGCCTCTAATAAAGTGCCAAGAGCAGAAATTATAATTTTTAAAAATAATGTAGCAAATGTTTTCATTATAAATTCAAGAGATTTTTCTATTACAAAACCACATGTTTTCTTTTCAACTTGATCACTCTACTCCACTAAACCTTTAATAAATCAGTTGTGAGTCATTTATTCAATTTTTCTCTCTGAAAAAAATAATAGATCTTGAGTTCTGTCATTCTTAGGATTCAAAAAAGAAAAGCAGTGAGATTTTTTTTTTAATTCCACGGTATTAGTGAATAAAATGCAGGATAACAAAACCAATGTAATACCAATTCATTAAATCATCAGCCCAGCAAACACACTATCATGCTTAATTTTGACCTCATTCCTCTTAGGAAAAGTCAGGCTTTGAACCCAGGTTGTAACTGGTGTCTTTCTAGATTTAATTTCCCCAGTGAGAGCAGAGAGTGTACGTCACTGTGCGGGCCAACAAAAAAGAAATAGGTGTGTTGAATCTTTCCGAATTTCCACTGCAGGTTTACCCCCAAATGAGATTAAAATTACAGAAAAAGTGGAATTGTCATTTGACCGTCTGTTGCTGGACCTTTTGGGTCATTTACAAAACCCACATTTTATGGGGTAGCTACCCTTAGAATCTGTGTCTAACAACTAGTCTAAAATGTATAGTTCCAGACAAACCTAATCTCCCATGCATTAGCATCTGTCTGTTTCAATTCTCTATTATAATTCTGACCCAAGGTCTGTTTCATTTCTTTTTTTTTTTTTTTTTTAAGAGGTTCTTGCTATAGGGCTCGTGCACTTGCCAGAAAGGCAGAGAGAGACAGAGAGGTAGAAAGCGGGAAATCACCCCCCAAGAGGGATGGCCACGCTGCAATTCCTTCTTCTCCATTCTCTCAGGATCTTGGGCATGCACGCACACGTGCCCGGTGTGAATTTAAGCCACTGGGTCCAGGACTCGAACTGTGGTCAACTACATGGGAGTCCAGCAACATAGCCATTACGCCAACTGCTGGTGTGGTTTTTCTCCTGAGAAACTGTAGGCTGTGCCAGTATACAAGCTTCCTTTCCTCCCCACCAGGTTACTGTCATGGCTAACTATGTGGGACCCAAACCAGTGCCCATGATATTTTTTAACTAAGGCTACTTTCTCTTTCTTTTCTTTTTAAAGAACTGTTTTGTTTAATTTTATTTATTAGTAGCATTTTCTAATTTGACCAGAGAGAGAGAGAGAAAGTGAGAAAGTAAGTTGCCAGGTCTGGGACTCAAACTGTGATGGGTCATGTGGATGTCCAAAGCCTTAACCACTACACCTCCTATGGGCCCCACTAATGGCTACTTTCAACCAAAAACAGTTTGGTATCTGTTCTGTACCATTACCGCAATATTTGGATGTGTGCACCTTTCCCTTGGGAAACCTACATAGAACAATGACATCCACTGCTATCTGCTTTCCTTAGAAATCAGTATGTGCTTTCATGTATAAAATACTGGATACTGTTTCTGCACTAAGGACATACATTTGTATCTAAATGTTTGCCCTCAAGTGTTCTCAGTATTGTTTAAACCATGCCTCTGACAGGCATAGCTCATTCACTGCAGTTCTTGTCTAGATAAACCCACTGAGGAGCACCAGTCCCTCCAAACCAGAGCAAGAAAGAAGCCTGTGACAATGAAACTCAGGGTTAGGAGGAGGCTTTTCTCCAAGGGGTCTCATACCTAGTTAATAGCTATAGACTGAAGTATTACATAACTGGGAACATCTCCCCAACCCCTTCTCTAACTGGTCAATGGTGTGTGTCATATTTTCAATCTTCTATCCAAATGTTTGGGGGTTTTTGCAGTTAAAATCTCACTCCTGGCTCTCTCTTAAAAGCAACTTAAAAATGGACACCTGAATGAAAACATGGGACCGACTTTCACTGTTCCTGGGACTTCTGTTTTCCAAAGTAGCTTTAGAAGGTGAAACAAAGAGAGGCTTTTCCTTCTTGTACATGGTAAGTCCACAGCACAGGGGAAAGCAAATGCATTTTGTAAACTCAGGCCTTGGTGGTTAAGATTTCTAATCCAGCTGATATAGTTAAGCCTACATTTTGATCCCTGCTAAATTATCTTCCAATCCATTTCATAGATTGCTCCACGCACATCTGACATACTTTAATACAAAAATGTAAATTAGACTCCCCCACAAACCACCTCCACTCTCACATTGCCCTAAATTTGGACTTTACTTTCCTTGCTATACTTGAGCTGCTCTTTTCAATCACATGTCATTCTCCCAAAAAAATGTTGTTCCAGGGTATGAAGAAGATGCTGTATTGTAGACACAAGTTTAAAGCCAGTTCAAGGCTCGATTAGTTGCCCTGCATTACCCTTAAAGGCTGGAAGACCTGGCAATGCAAACCCTGCTGATGCCAGAGAGCAGCTGGCCATCTGGGGTCATCTCTACCCAGCCTGGCTCTGTCCTGAGCCCAGGAAGCAGCTGGTGAGCTGAGGAGTTTCTGCAGGGGTTACAAAGCCTTCTTCTCCCACCAGACACAAGTAAGTCCTGAGGTCACAGTAAAGTCTGATGAAATCCATTGCTTCATCCTGCTATAGTGATCAGTCACAGGAAGAAACGCTCATAAACGATCATCTGAAATTCATTCCTCCCTGAGAGTTATTAAAACTAGAAGCTTCATTTAATTTGTCTAACTAAAGAAAACCTTTGCTGGAGATGGAGGGGGGAGATCCAGTTCTCTGCCCAGAAAGGCACTTCTGTTTCACTTTATTAAATGTTTTAAGCAGATTTAAGTTTTATTCAAAAAAAAAAAAAAATTCCTGCTCTCCAAGGAACTTGGAGATCAGCCAAGGGCTTGACCACACTGGTGGTCAGAGGCTAAAGCCACACAAGACATCAGGGGAGATGAATGCATGAGAGACAAAGAGGGAGAGAGCTAGAAGGACCCCTGAGAGTGAGGGGAGGCAGGCGAGTGGACTCTGCCTCCTGTGGGCTCTTGTCCACATTAGAGGAGCCACTGCAGAGCTGTCTTGAAAGCTGCACACGTGTCTGCTGAAGAGAGGGGGCAGGGGCACCACTGTCGAGCTGCCCTAATTACAGGACAAGCAGAAACGAGGTTGTGGCCCTAACCACAGGGTGAGTTCTGGGACATGCCTCGTCTCCCTGGAGACCCATGCAGCTAAGTGAGCCTGAAGGGCTGAGCACCCTGGAAAGCGGTAAGACCCAGGCTGTGCAAATGCCTCAGCAGAGATAGCTGTGTGAGCCCCAGAGTAGCTGTCTTGATCCAAGAGAGGGTCTTCCTCTAAGAGAAATTCCAAGCCTTTCTCCTCTAGGAGACAATAAGTTGTATATAAAGGAAAAAAAAAAAGAAAAAACACAGCACTCAGCCACCCCTTCTTGTTGCAAGCAAGGGGAGCTGACACAGACCTTGAAGCCCCTGGAATTGCCAGAGGCCTGCAGAAAGCCCCTCACCCAAGTATGTAGGAAATGGAGGCCTTTCCCTCACAACCCTTGCCTGTTTCAGAGCCCTAGCTTCCTTTTCCTCGATTCTCACTCTCTCCTGACGCCCCAATCTGGCACCCAACTACTCAGAGAATTCCAGGTACATTTGGACATCAGCATTCACTGAGTGGCTGACCGCTCAGCACTGCAGTCCACGTCCTGCCTCTGCTGTTCACTAACTGGTGACCTGGAGCCAATTAGTTCAGGTAGTTCACCTCTCTGTGCCTCAGTTTCCTCATCTCTCAATTGAGAATAACAATGGCACATATTGCATGGGGCTGGCGGGAGGCTCGGAGGTGAGTGTGCTGCGAACACCTCAGTAGGTCGGCACTTAGAGCATCGGACCAACGTTAGCTATGGCTGCAGTTGCTGTTGGTGGTGGTGTGAGGACGCTTCCTATCTTCCCCCGTACATTCTCCTTCTTCCTTCCTTGAGCCCCTGGCCCCGTCACAAACTCCCTTGCCAACTTTCGTAATAATTTGCCCTTTCTCCTGTCATATTTACATCAAAAGTCACCCATTAGAGACATCAAAGCAGGAAGGAGGCATTTAATTTCTGAAGTTGTTCATTTTACTCTAGACTTCCAAAAAAAAGTAGCACCCATCTGTCAGAGAGAGAGAGAGAGAGAAGATAAAAGATCTTTGAAAGTAAATGTTTAAGTGCCACTCAGGAGGAAATGAAAATGGACTTGGTGCAGTTATCAAATTGAATTAGAAGATGTTGCTGTACAACCCCAAATCTGCCTCAAGTGAGAGAAAGAATGTGATCTTTTCAAGAATAAAGGGATTTTTCCAATGAAGCTTATTCTGTGAAGCATATGCAGAGAAATGACGTCTGACTTGAAATTGCAGCCCCTCTTTTAGCTTCTCCTCCCGTCAGAGCCACAATCCTCACACCAGTTTCTCATGGTTCAGTCCTGATTAACTGCGATGGCCAGACCATGGAATCCTGCCCCACAGAGATCCTTCTCCACTTTACCCACTCCGCTTTCAAGGCGTGTACTCCCCAGGCAGCACCTGCCTCCTAACATTCTGCACAGTGTCCACATATCCAGGGAAACACCTGAAGGCGCATTCATGGGAAATAGCACAAACCTGCATGAGAATAGAGGGCTTGCTCTTCTGAGGTCTCTAACCCATACAGCACTTTTCAAAGTCATAGTTAAATCAGAAGCGTACAATCAATTCCTTCCTCTTCCGCGGGCTAATTTTAAAAGTGGCAAACACCGATTTCTGCACATGCCATTTAAACCAAGATATCGATAGTGTCAGTCCTCGGTTGATATGTTCTTCCTAAAGCCTTCACATTTCTGAGACTAGCCGTGCAACCCAGGTGCCTTCCCCTCACTCGACCAAGTGTCCCTCTGCAAGTGGAAGCATCACTCACCTCACTCATGTTGCCTCTAATTCAACAGCTCGGATCCCGCGCTCAGCACACAGAGCACTGCTCAGAGGTTTCTGTTCCTCCGTCCTGCCTTTTCTCTTAAAAAGAGCTGCCGGATGGCATCATGCCTCCCGTGAGCCAATGAGATGCATTCACCTGTCTGAACGCCTGGCAGACATCTGAGAGCACAAGGGGCCACCTAGTGGAACAAAGGGGAAGGGCGTGTTAGGGCCCTGCTCCAAATTCTGCTGGGGAGAGAAGGAAATGCTAGATTTGTTCAAAGAAAAGTAAGAGATACATAGTTCATCACAAGGATGCCACTGTGTATTTATTCAAGAGGTACAGGATTTGCACACATGGAAGATGCATCTCAAATGTCAGTGGGGAGTAACTGCATTGCTGTCTGGGACCTCTCCTGGTTTCTCCAGGAACTGCCCTTTGCAGCACAAACCCCAGCCTATAGTCTAATATCTCTGCACCTTCTCCCATCCCAACTCTATGCCTGGAAGGACGTAAGCAGACAGTGTCAGGGCGGAAGGACTGGACTTGGAATTTTCTCGATTTCAACCACTTGTGAAGCTCCAGGCAGAATGCCTTTAGGGTTCCCCAGAAGGGTAGAAATGTGAGGCAGTAGGAGGCTCGAGGTCAGGCACTAGGAGCCCAGTGTTATCTCAATGTACAATACACTGAGGAAAGCAAGCTTGTGTGCTGGCACAGCCTATAGTTTCCCAGGATAAAAAACACACACCCCGCCGAGGAAGCCTGCCTTATTGGGGACATGAGCGCCCAGGGCCTTGAGGAGGAGAAGGGGGCTTCCATCGGCAATCTACACAGGGTTCTGTGTGTGATAGGCTGTGCCCCAGTAGAGGGGCACAGAGAACCAGCCTGTGCTCTGCTAACTGGACCCTGGAGCAGACCAAGATTCTCTAATATCACAATGACATGTGTACGTTTGCAACAGCCTGCGAATGTTTGCTGTTTGGAAAACAGCAAGCAGTTGCTGGGACTCCAGGAAGACAGGCTGGAACTGGTGGTACTCGACTAGACTATGGCTTTGCCAAGCAAAGTATGCATGTGTTTGGGACAACCAGTGGGTTATCAGGTCCATGAGGCAAAGTCTGGGTGACAGAGGTAATTAAGTTAAAATGAGGTCATTAAGGTGAACCCTAATCCAATAGGACTGCTGTCCTTATAAGAAAAGGAGATTAGGACACACAGAGAGATGACCGTACGAAGACCAGGGAGAAGATGCCATCTGCAAGCCAAGGAGGCCTTAGGAAAAATGAGTTACAACCCTGCTAACACATTGACCTCAGACTTCTAGCCTCCAGGCAGCAAGACAATACATTTCTGTTGTTAAAGCTGCATTGTCTGTTTTTTGTTTTTTGTTTTTTGTTTTTTTGTTTGTTTTTCCTATGACAGCCCTAGCAAACTCATGCAGGTGACATGACACTTAGAGAGACAATTCAAGGAAAGGATACAAACATAGTGGGGGGGGGGGGGGGGGTTCATCAGTGTTTGCCACATGGCATGCATTTTAACCCTATTCATTCCCCCAGGATGTCTTTAGTAAACAGCTATCTCCTACCAATGATTTGTAGGGTCATATATGCTTTAGAAAAGAAAGAATAAATGTCTATTTCAGCCACAAAGAGAGTTAAGCTACCTTGAAAAATTAGTGTTTGCAAGTTACATATGAGGAGTCTGATATGCACCTGCAGGATCCCATGTGTGCTGGCATGTGACCTGAACACACCCTCATCACTCCTGACACACACATCTTCCCTGGATTGCAACCCTTAGACCCATCACTTCTCTTGGGGAAGCAGTGCCCCAATAAGACCAGCCACCAGATCAAAGATTACATGACTCTGTGGACCTTGTTGAAGAATTCCCAGGAACAAGAACATTAAATGTGTGTCCTTTAGAGTTTTCCATGTAGCTCTCATAGGCAATCAAGTTCGAGAATCACTACTTAAAACACTAATAAGATACACACACAAGCATGCACAGGCACACACACACAATCGCTTACTCACTCTTTCCAAACGTTCCGCACTCCATCCTCCCACCCCCCACTCACTCCTCTTCTCTTAGTTCCTTTTAGGGTCTACTTGGCCTGGGTGTACTTTCATATACGTAAGTGATAGCTCATAAAAGATACATATCAATCTTATTCAAACCACTTCAATGCACCCCGTAATATGACTTTCTCAGATCAGCCAAACACTATATTCATAGTAGATGGAGTCACGAACCAGAAACTCAGAACTTGAATCTTTGACATGAGAAATAGTTTCATGTGTGACCTTGGCAAAGTCTCTCCATTTCTCAGTGTCTGGTTTCCACCACTGATAATATAGAAATATTAAAACCTTGCACCTGCCAACCTAAGCAAAAAATATATACATTAAATATATTGAGCCAGAAAATAAATTTTGAAGGAACTTCAAGAGAATTAAATCTACAGCTTCATAGATTAGATCTTGGGGAATTCTTCAGCCTTGCTGAATTAAAATACAGATATGTGGTTCTATAATTTATGAAAAAATATATATATATAATACAGACAGATTATTTTCATCTTCTTGGAAGCAGGACCCTGCCTGAAGGTGTAGAGTTGAACCAGGCAATCTTTGAGATTATTTATAGGGACACTACACATCGACGACCTAGGGCTTTTCATCAGACTTCTACAACAAATACATCACTTCTGTACAATTTAAGGGTGTGGGAACTTTTGAAAAGAATCCACCTCTTGCTTCACTTGCCCCACCTTTGCTGCTCTACCTCTCCTTGCTTTGTGGGCCCCGTGCCCAGGCACAGTACCATCCCCAATCTCTGCACCCTAGAGGCTTCAACACAGAGAATCTGGTCATCTTCCTATATTGGAGACCACATGGTCCACCCTTCATGGCTTGGTTCCCCCTCCTTTTGCTTTCCCCATTCTCCATCCAGATTCCAAGGACAGTCCCTGGGTGTCTGTGCAGCCCCCTAAGCCTCAGCATCCCCCACTCCGATGGAGAGATCCATGGGGCCCTGTCATTGATCCCCCACCCTCTTTCCTGCTGCCTTACACTTTAATCCTTCCTACAGATTCTTATCTACTGCCCACCCCACTGGATGGCATGTGGCCCAGAACCAGGGGCTACTTTGGCTTTGTCCACAAATGTACAAATACAGCATAATTCTATAAGTCTCTGCTGGAAGTATTTATTTCTATGATGCATTAATGTGTGCATATGTTTACTCAAGCCTGGTTTATCACCTTCTGGTCTTTAAGCCTCTTAAAAGAGGGAGAAACCAGACCATAGTACACTGCTCACTCCTTCATTGCCAGTGCCTGGCATGGTGCCTAGGACCCAGCGCTGCTTCCAAATAAATAAATACCCTAACAGTCACTAAGTGTGAATGTTACTGTAGGAAAAAAGATCTTCTGTTCTATAAATTTAGATTCACTTTCAAAAACTAATATACAAGAATTTTCTCTTTTGAAAATGAGAAAAGTGACTATTTCAAAAATCTCTGTGCTGTCGAATTTTAATCCAGCTTTCTGAAATGCTAAAAAAATTTCTGGCAAAACGAGCCTGTTTTAAACCTAGATGACTGTGTAAAAGCTGATTAACAGAAGTATTAGGCTAAAACCTTCCGGGGCTTTATTAAATAATATTGCACAGCTGCCATTCTGCCCCAACTGCTAACCACTCCCATCTCTCCTATGTGCTGTCTATGGGCCACGCTGAACTAGACACTGTGTATTATGGGCATGTGCACTTTATTATTACTCTAAGTTATTGAAAACATGGTATACTTAGGTGTGCTCTCTACCCTACCCCCTTCTATGTCTCTCTTTCACCTAAAATAACTTGTGTTTCATCCATGTAACCTGCCACCTCGCCCTGAAACTTAGTGTGGTCACGCCTTCAAAAGGCACCAATTAACAGGAGAGAAGAACACAGTACGGGAGACAGATATGAACAGGTAAAATCTGTCTGCCATGGGTTCCAGGACCTCTGTCTTACCTGATCTCCTAACTTCAAGTGCTGCAACCTTACCTGAAGCTGCTGCTATTCTTAAGGTTTAAATTATTCCCTGTTTATGAATGAAAAGGTCATTTCATAATCTGCAGTCCCTCTCAGCCCAATTAAATGTCCAAGCCTGTCCTCCAGATAAGGACTTGTGGATTGCTCACAGAGCCAACCTGTCACTCTCTGCAGCCCCTCTCTTTGATGAAAAGGTCAGCGTGTGTTTGTATTCAAAGAGCTGCAGCTCTGCACTGAAGGCCACATCGTGGACCTGCTGTCAGGACTTTCTGATTCTCAGCAGTCCTGACGGCTTTCAGAATTGTGCTTTGCTGAGTCCTTAATTATTTTCCCTGTCCCCACTTTCTACTCAGGTGAACTGTTCTTATTCACTCTCCAGAAATGGTTCCCGAAATTTCAGTTCAATGATTCTGCAGAGCCAGCTTGCTTGTCTGGTGCCTTGGATTAAATCCTGTTCCCTCAAAATTCATGTACTGAAGCCTCAACCTGATTGTGTTATGAAATAAAGTTTTAAAGAGGTAATTAGGGTTCAATGAAATCACAAAGGAGTGGCCCTGACTGAATAGGACTGATGTCCTTCTAAGAAGAGGATATTAGGACACAGACACACAGAGAAGGACAACTACGGGAAGAGAGGAGATAGGAAAGAAATAGTCATCGACAAGCCAAGAATATGGGGCCTCAGAAAAAAGCCAACCCTGCTGAGCTCTTGACCTCAGACTTTCAGCTCTGGAACTTTTAGAAAATAAATTTCCTTTGTTTAACTGCCCATCTGTGGTATTCCATGTGGTAATGTCTGAGCTGACTAAGACATCAGACATAGCTAAGGTTAGTTTCTGTAGCGGACACTGTAGTAGACCACCCAAATAATCTACCCTTTTGAAACTGAAGTCCTCTTTCTTTCAGAGAGTACTGGAGATGAACTCAGCTCTGAATTCAGTCCTTCCAAAAGAAATTTTTCTCACTCAAAGGGATCAGTCTTGCTCAAAGTAATCATGCAATGGAAGGACAAGGGCCCATATCCAGCACAGTTCCTACACCTCTGGGACAATTCTGCAGGGTCATTCATCTCAACTCCAAAGCTTCCTATGGGATGCATGTTTTCTGCCTGAATCACAGCCCAAATTCTCCATTTGCCCATTTGCCCCTTTTGCTCCCATATATGTGTAACTAAAGGCATGCCCAGCATCGCCCAGCGTCATCCTCCACCTCCCTGCACATTAACCTCCTCCTTGGAGTATGCCTGTAAGGGAACAGGTCTGATACAGTTGTACAATGAGCAGTAGGATAAAGCAGACCCATATGAGGGCTGGATTCTCTGATCACCAATTGACCTCCAGAAGATGGTCACGGGAGCAGCATTGAAGCCCGCTGCAGTACAGAAGTGTGTGCAGGTGTTAAAACATTCACCTTTTAGAAGGTAGATGGTGTTGTCATGGAAAGAAAGCACAGTGTGGGACCCATGTGTCAGGCACTCAAGAAGTATGTGGGAAAGAGGAATTACAGGGATAACGGAATGAGATGGTTGTTGCTGGGGAAATCAAGGCTACCCAGAAAAACAAGGCAAGCTGGAAGTGATTTGTCAGGAATTCAAGGCCAAGCATGAAGCCCACGGGCCTCTTGAGCAGCATACAACAACAACAAAAAAAGAAGACTCATTTTCTATGGGCTGTCAACAGACAAAGCTGCAGAGAGGTCCAAGGTTTAATCATGAGCAAAGCAGACCTCCAGTAAAAGCTGAATTCTCAACATCAGCAGGTACACTATGCCAAGGTCAGGGTCTGATACAGAAATTAGGGTCTGAGTCATGTTGAGTGTGCTTGAACATCTTGCGTTCCCAGTGCTGTAATTCCTCTGGGCCTGCAGGACTCTCCTATTCCACCTGTCGAAGGGTACTGCCCCTGATGCTTAAAGATGATGCAGAGGCTTCTGTTTGGTAAGACAATACACACCTATCTCATAGCTGCCTCCTCTCCCCTGTTGACCACCATACTAGTAACTGAGTCTGAATCACTACATAACTCTGGTAAAGAAGTGCTGAGCCTAACGAGGAAAGAAAAGAACTGTACTCTAAGGAGCTGAAGGACTTGGCCAGCATGGCAGTAGTCATGAGAATAAGGGGCTGAATTCTGAGAATATTAGACCAAAACAGGAAGACATGGGAGGAGCAGAAAATAGAGTTGGATACAAGAATTAATATCCTAGGAAGACTCCCCCAGAGATGAGGCCCAAAAGCTGCGAGGTAGCTTTTTGAATCCAGAGAAAGTAGTGTCTCACACTGACAAAGGTAGAAATGCCAGAACTACTGTGGCAAAAAGCAGAAGAGGGGACCAAAGGCTTTAAGCAGATGGCAAGCTAGAGAAGGTATACCATATGAGTCTGGAAAAACGCCATGAGGGTATCATCCTTACCAAAGCAATGGGAATGTACTGATGGGAAGGGCTCCAGCACTTTTGTGGAAGGGGCTCTAGCACTTCTGTGTAGCTTGGTGGTGTCTATCCTCCACAAGGTGGTGATAAGAAGCCATTACAGAACTGGGCTCCCCGAGAACAACAGGATAGCAAGATTCAGAAATAATAGAGACCAGTGAAACACCCAGCAACCAAAAGCAGTGTGAATGCAAGAACCACAAGGGCAGCCAGCAGGCTTGATGTGCACGGCTTTGTGTTAATATATGTTAACAGAATACAACACCCATAGAGGCAAGACAGGAGTCGTCTACAGAATAGCACTCAGTCTGTACTGTTCTTGACAGGAGCCAAGCGATTCCCCATAGCCAACCTAGGGAACACTGGCAAGGCCTGGAGACACTTGGTGTTGGTACTTGGGGGAAGATATTTTTGGTGGTTGCAATATGGGTAGGAAGTGGGTCTTGCTGACATCTAGTATGTAGAGAAGGATGCTACTAAATATCTGACAGTATTCAGGGATGCTCTCACAATGGAAAATTATCCAGGTCAAAATGTGATAGTAACCAAGATTAAGAAACTCTAACCTTCACAAACACATTTTTACAAGGATCTATATAAATCTATACAAGAAACAAAAGATGAATAGTTAAGGGGCTGATGGTAGCCAGCCCAATGTGCAGTCAAAATCCCTTGCCCAGTTTTTAAGCCTGAGCCAGTTTCCAGACCCAGAAGCAACTGAAAGAAAGAGAGGCCAGGTATCAGGAGAGGGCATAATGGTTACATCACTGGACTCCCACGTGGCAACGGTTCGAGTCCAGGACCCAGAGGTTTGAAACTCATGCCTGGTACATGTGCACGTGTGCCCAAAATCTTGAGAGAAGAATGGAGGAGAAAGGATTGTGGCTTATCACCTGGGGGGGGTGGTGGTATTTCTCATTTTCTGTCTCTCTGTCTCTTTCTGTCTCTCCAGCAAGCACGACTGCCCTACAGCAAAAATCTCTCTTTAAAAAAAAAAAAGGGGGGAAAAAAAGGAGGCCAAGTTCCCAGAAGAAAGAATCTACCAACATCAATGCTATTGTAAGCAGTGTTAATTGTTCGAGTTATTCCTCAAAAGGACTTATAGCCATTTACTTGAGTAACAGTACATTAGGAAATGAGAACATCCAAATATTTTGGAAATTATTGACTGGAGTCCAAGTGGGTTGGGGATCCAAAGCATCTGCTGCCCTATTAGAGCAGGGAAATACAAAGGCCAAGTATGCATGGAATACTGGCACAAGTGCAGAACAAATGGAGTCCACTGGGGTAGACATGCCGGGCAGTCAGCAGAACCGCCACTCTAGGTCCATGGCCGACCTGTTAGAGCTCCTGCAGTGGCGAAAGCCAAGTAGAAGCTCTGGAATACCTCAGACAAAATAAGAAATGAAAACTACTGTCATATTCCAATCAACTGACAGAGATTACTACCATCCCTAAACACCTGAAGAATGTGGTAGTCCCTAACTTATCTTCATTTAACTCAACAGTCTGGTAACTGCAAAACAAACAAATAAACAAAAACAGACAAATTCTGGAGGTTTTCAATACTTTCTTTTTTTCTTTAGGTCTTTGCCATAGGGTATGTGTGCTTGCTGGAGACAGACAGAGTGACAGTAAGGGAAAGAGAAATCACCCCCTTTCCCGGGAGGATGGCCATGCCACAATCCCTTCTCCTTCATTCTCCTCCTGGATTTTGCATATGTTTGCACATATGCTTGGTGTTATTTTCAAACGACTAGGTCCAGGACTCAAACAGCAGTCAGCCATGTGAGAGTCCAGTGTCTTAACCACCATGCCACCTGCTAGTCCCCAGTAAACTACTTTTAACTCAGCCAATTAACAGCCCCAATTGCATCTGCTATAGTAGTTGTGGTATCTTTGCTAGAGGAAACATGACCTCAGGTATGTGGTATATGTGCTTTTATTTGGAAAACATCTCCTTTCCTTTATTACTGGGAAGATAGACTAGAAAACGTTAGCCCCAGATCTAACACCAGCTCTTAAGGAAATCAGTAAACTATTTGGTTGCAAAGTAAGATCATTAACCCTTCTACATGAAAGAGATGATAATTCACATTAATGAGGGTATTGCCTTTATCAGAGGCATAAGGAAGACTAAAATTTGCAGGACTGAATAGCAGAAAGGAGAAAGCTGCAGAGAGAGCTGCCAAGATCTGCAAGCTCCTTAAGCCTGACTGAATATTGATCTATGCAAGAAAACTCACTGAAACCAAAGTGAGAGAAACCTCTCCAGGCCAGGAGAAAGCCCTGTGAATACTTCCCAGAGGTCCCACAGAATTGAAAATCATTCATGTTGACACCAACTGAATGAAGTAGAGCAATCTCTAAATACTTATACACTGGGTAGAGATCCCCCATGTCTTCATAGAAGGATAAAATTATTCTCAAAATAGCTTGACTTACCATAACAAAGCATTAAGAACAAGATTTGGGACCAGCAGATGGCATAATGGTTATGTCACTGGACTCCCACGTAGTTGACCACGGTTCAAGTCTCGGACCCAGTGGCTTAAAACTCACGCTAGGCACATGTGCATGTGTGGCCAAGATCCCAAAAGGAGAATGGAGGGGAAGGAATTGTGGCATGGCCATCCCCCATGGGGGGTGATGTTTCACTCTCTGTCTCTCTGTCTTTCTGTCTCTCTTTGTCTCTTTGCCAAGCACACATGCCCTATAGCAGAAATCTCTCTCTGAAAAAAAAAGAACAAGTTTTAACACAATCAAACTCACCTACAGGTGGCTTAATTAAGTGCCAAATAAATAACCCAACACTTTTCAAAGGAATACAATAAAATCTAGCACCCAGAAATATGAAATTCACATCTGGTATCCAAGAATTACCGGTCACATGGGAAAAAATTTTGAAAAGACAGAAAAACACAGTGCTGGACAGAGGTATAGTGGTAAAATGCAATGCTCTGTGAGTCTGACCCACATGGAAATGTTCAGGTTCGCGTCCAGAGACCTTCCTGATTATACCAGGCACAAGTGTCCCTATAATCCATGGCTGGATGAGAGTGGGGTGGATCACATCATTGAGACCCTGTTGAGGGTATCTATCTCTCTCTTTTAATCTCTCCCTATCTGAAGAAATAAATAAACATTCTTTTAAAGATAGAAACGTACAATCCATTCACTTTCTAGAAATTTATAGCAGAGATGATAGAATTAGGAGATCCTCTCTCTTATTCCTCTAATGTATGATTCTGGATCTGGGACTCTGCAATCATTTCTGAGTGACCAGCCACTGCCTTCCATGATAAGGTCTTGTCAAGAGGGGACTCAATAGGAACACTACCAGGCTGCAGGAGGAAAGAGAGGCAGACACATTTGTGTCTTCCTCTTACTCCTTGTTTGATTCTCATTCCTGTTGGTGGCAGCACTCCTTCAACCTTGCAGTGGCAGTTTCTACCTGCTACGTTTGCGTTTGCAGAACTCCCCTTACCACACCCCTTTGAGAGAAGCCAGCATTCATATAGCTGCACACTCGCCCCTGAAATCCAAACTTCAGTTCTCTAAGGTCCTTCTTAGCTTCTAAATTTTAAGAATTTGAGTTCTACCCCTGTTCCCTCAGCCCCAGGGTTTGGTCGCTGCTTCCTGCAATTGCCACTTCTAAAATACCTTAGAGTTATATTTTTACTCCCTTGGTCAGCTAGTCAACAACCTTACACTTACCAGCACGCTCCTGAATTATTTTTTATCTATTTAGAAGATTAATACTGAATTTAAAATGTTCTTGAAACAGAATAAGGGAGATACCATGCTTCAGAACTTACGGGAAACATCAAAAGCAGTACTACAAGGAAAATTTGTAACAATTAGTGCTCAGTAAAAAAAAAAAAATAGAAAGATTTCAAATAAACAACCTAATGATGCATCTCAAGGAGCTGGAAAAACAAGGGCAAGCTAAACCCAGAAGAAATAGAAAAAAATAAATAAAGATCAGAGCAGAAATAAATGAAATAGAGAACAAAGGATAATACAAAAAAATTAACAAAACGGAAATCTGGTTCTTCAAGAGACAAACAAAATTGACAAAACATTAGCCAGCTTAACTAACAAAATAGAGAGAAATCCCAGATAAATCAAGCCTTACATGAAAGAAGAGACATTACAATAAATATCACATAAATACAAGAGATCATTAGAGACTACTACAAGTGACTATGTGCTAACAAACTGGAAAAGCTAGATGAGATAGACAAATTTCTGGACACATACAACATACTTAGATTGAATCAGGAAGATACCATAAACCTGAATAGTCCAATAACAATGAGATTGAATCAGTAATAGCCTCCCAGCAAAGAAAAGCCCAGGTCCAGATGGCTTCACTTCTGAATTCTACAAATTATTTGAAATAGAATTAACACTTGATATCAAAAAAGCAAGGGTATAAAAAACAAGGACATACACATACATACACACAAACAAGAACTGTAGACTATTATCCTTGATGACTATAGATGTAAAACTCGTCAACAAAATACTAGCAAACCAACAACACATTAATTGTAATTTTTTATGTTAAATTCTGTCTGTACAGTAACTGGTATGGTTTCTGCTTCCTGATGAACCTGCTGATAGAGCCATTTAGGTGCCTTCCTATGCTTAGTGCTCACAAAACCTCCTTTTTACTGATAAAGAGCATATGGTTTAGAGAAGTTAGTAATTTGCCCGAAGTCCCAACAAGCAACCATGAAAGCTTGTTTTAGAGAAAAGCTCTCCAAAATACGTGTACAGTCGATCTCATATGATAATGAAATCATGGATGTCAAGGGAAATGTCCACTCAGTGATGATGAAAGGATTAATAGGGTTCATAAATATTGTAGGGTTAGTCTGTAGTCACAAGGGCTTCTAGGAGAAAGCAATGTGAGTCATGTGAGATGGGATGCTTCTTGCACCTTAGACAATGTCTAAATGCGAATCTCAAGTGATCTGAGATTTTAAATGCCAGCAAAACAGGTAACATAGCTGTTGTGCGAAATTTTTTTTGTAATTATGATTCCCAATTTATAAATAATCACTTTACATCTTTGTGGGGTATAGTTTGGTTTTTCAAAGCATGCAGATAGTGTATAATAATCAAATCAAGGATAAAGACATATTCATTATCTTCAACATTGAACATTACATAATGTTGTACACATTCAATAACAGTTACAGTTGTTGTTGTTGTTTTTAATTGGGGAGTATATATTGAATTGTCAGCAACCTGTTTACTCAGCTGTGGTATCTAGTCTTACAATCTATTCTACTTGTTTGTGTGCATTCTTGTGTCTGTTATTCATTTTCTCTGAATCCCCCCAACCCACCATTACCTATGATACCAACTTCCAAGTCCCTGAATTCAAACAATCAATCATTTTCTTGCAAGAAAAATAGTTTATATGCTTATAAAATTTAAAATTTGATCATGCTTTTTCTTCCCCATGGGTGGATACCACTATTCTTCATACTCAGTAATAGAATCTCTTCCCTCTATGAGAGGTACGCCAGGCAAAGGAACAAGACAAAGATGTGTGAGTGTGTGTGTGTGTGTGTGTGTGTGCATGTGCATGTGTGTGTTGGAGTGGAGGCTGAATAAAGGGTTGGACAGAAAGTAAACAACCACAATATATTCTCAGTGGCACCTGCTACAGTACTAAATTGTACAGCATTTAAATGAGTCAGTCACAAAAGAAAACCTAAATATAGTTACCACTATCTAGGCCTAATGTATATGTACATAAAATGCTAGGAAACTATACCAACTTCTTTCAAAATAAGAGAAAAATATTTAAAATTGGTGTCCTGCAAAACGTATATTCTAGTTAAGTTATTTCAAGACTGCAAAAGATTAGCATAAAAGTAAGTTCATTCTACTTACTATGAATACTTGCTTTAAATAATTCTAAATACTAAATCATGCTGAAGAAGTTATTTCCAATATAGTAAAATTAGAAAAAAAATTATCAGTCAATTAAATTCAGTGAACTAAACATCTTTAAAATTTAATCCCCTAATTAAGCAGTCAAGAGGTGGGGGAAGCGAGTAGCGGCAGAGTTCATATGAGCTTTATAAATGAGATATTTCAGCAAATGCACAAATGTGAAGAAGGAAGCTTAAAAATGCATAAATGCCAACATATCTTGGAATTCCAAAAGGCAAAGCCATTTCATACTATGATTGACCAGAAAAAGACATCATTTCTCTTCTGAACAATAGCTTTGCAACTAGGTTCCTGTGAATATCACTGAAAAATATTTTGACTAATAACATTCTATTCAATGACCTATTTTGGACTGAATAGTCTGAGGGCCAGAATCTTGTCTCTAGCACTATTCCTACCCAAGACTTTAAAGTGTGGACCAGTTCAGTGCTCACCCCACCATAAGCACATATCTCTAATAGTAATATCTTCAATAAAGTCCATGGGGATGTGTAACTCTTCAGGGTCCTGTGCATGCCTTGATCTCTAGGGCCATGGAAAAGAACCTGGAACTTCATAAGGAATTGGAACTAATGTCTATGTGGACAGAAATGTGTGAGATATCAGCCTAGAATAGCAGGGAATACATGAATAGTTATAGGAAGGGGGTTCACACTTGGGAGAAAGGAAGGATCCCTCAGTGCAGAGGGAGGGAAGCTCTGTGGAAAGCCAATGGCACTCACTATATGCAAATTTCACTGGGAAGACACAGAACAAGAGGAGGCTGGTGGGAGAGAGTGGTCAAGACACAGGCAGGAAGGGAAGAATTTGGGGAGGGGGGTGTTCCAGAAAGGTTTCCTCAAAATCACTGAGTGTAGGAACAGGAAAGAGGTCCAGAGCCAAGTCAAGAAGCAGGTCTTAGGTTATGAGTAAATCATGCTTCAAATGAGAGGAGGTGGGCAAAAGCCACCAGGTTGTGATCTGGGAGGTCAGGGGACCAGTTGTCAATGCAAGGTGGGAAGAGAAGTGATTCTGACCTCCATCTGAACAGAATGGTTGCATTTTATGATACCAGGATTGACCTGTTAGACATACAGATTTTTTTAGCTTATTTATTTATTTCTTCCAATAAGAGAGAGAAAGAGAGATAGAGGCCCCCAACAGGGCCCTTTATACCACAATCTGCTGCAGCCTTGGCCAGTCCAGATCACAGGCATCAAGCACCCAGTGTGTACAGGGAAACTGCAGTACACAAACCAGGGACTTTCCCGTGTAGATCTAGTATGACAGAGCACTGCATTACCACTCTGACACCACGGCAGGCCCTAGGTGTGGGAATTTTTTTCTCTTTTTTTTTAAACATTTCTAAGTGTAGTTAATTAGGGACTACTCACATTCTTAATTTCATTTGCAAATTATTCAGTTTGATTAGGCAGAAGCTGAACTAATAGACTAAGTGGGAAACAAACATGGCCACCAGCACAGACTGCCTGAGAGTTGGACTGGGGAACGTCTACCAGGAATGCATTGTCTCGTGATGCATGTGTGCTATCACATTGGGCCTCCAAGCTCTGGTGTTGTTCTCCAGGAAGTCAGGAAACCAGAGTGCACTGCCAAAGCAGACATCTCTGGGAGTCTGTCTCTCAGTTTGGTGTGGGAAATGAGGTAACTGAAGACTGGCTGCATTAGGCCCTACCTCCTTCCCAACAGAGGCTAAAGTTTGTTTGCCTCCTTTGCACATGAAGAGGCCTTGGGTGAAGCTTCAAGGGAATTAGATTCTTGGCAATAAGGAACAACCAAGGAGAGAGGAGCTCCAGAAGAAGCAAGTGGTACAGGTCCAGACCTAGTGGTCCCTTGGAACTCTGATGGGTCAGCAGTGTAAGAACCAAAACTCATGGGCCCATATTGTCTTCTCCAGGAACTGCCTTGGTGACCACCTTGGGGGTGGTCAGTATCTACCTAGTACATTCATTTAAAGGAAAAATAGTGAAGCTAGGTACAAAGCAGGGCTGCCTTGGGAATCAGAACAGGGCATGGAACTAGCTCCTGGAGGATCTGATACTCTGAGTGCCTTGGGAGAGACCTCCTCAGCTTGGCCCTTGCTGAGCAGTCTTAGGGTAAACCTGTGGCACATGGCTCGCAGACAGCAGTTGTAGTAAGCAGGAGACAGAGTTAAATAGACAGGAAGAACAAACTCAGATCCCACACTGCCAGGAGCACCAGGGGCCACCCTGCAGAAACTTCTGGGGACTCCTGAGGACACTTACACAGCTACTCATTTCCAGCCATGAGGCCTGCAGGAATGAAGTGACCAAAACTGATCAGTGCAAGGGAGTGTAACACATTTTAATTCCAGGCTTCCAAATCCTGAGCTGTCTAATCTACACTGCAGGCCACCAGCCAGAAAAGATTAGGTCAAATCACAGAACAGAGCAAGTCCTGTGAGCCTCGCCTCGAGCCCTGGCTGTGAGTACTACTTCCTGATGCAGATATTCGGACTCCTGGTCCTTCTGGGTTTACTCCCATTGAGATCCGCCAGGCTTTAGAGTCATCTTTTTACACATTGATTTTCTGTCAAGGCAACAGAGATCACAAAGAAATTATTTTTTTATCTACAGACAGCAAAGGAAGAAGAGTGTGCCCAATGGCCAGTGTTGACAGCTGGGTTTCGGCCAGAGACCTCAAGGAAGATAGATATCTCTGGGAAAATAAAAACAAGGTTTTATTCTTCTAGTGTCAGTCTTTGGGGCTTTGGGTTTTATATTATCATACTTGAAAGGATAGAATTTCCTTTCAAATCTGTGACCACATGCTATGAAGATAACCCTTCCCCTGGGGGAAGATGGTGGCACTGTTGCATTCCCCCACTAAATAGGCATCCCTGCATCTTTGAGTTCAGGAGAATTGGGAGAAGAAAACACTTACCCAGGTAGGCCAAGGTGGGAAGGGCAAGCTGTCCCCTAGAGCAGAGAATGTGCGCAGGACGGGTAATAAACATGCCAGCTCTTACAAAGCATCTACTGCACTCAGCAGTTTCTATATATAATCTCATGTATTTCTCATCACAACTGCGCGGGGTAAGTAATACTGTCAGGTAGAAAACTGAGGTTCATGGCCACAAAGCACTGCCCATGGTCTCAGAGGCAGCAGGAGGGTGCTGGGCTTCAAGGCAGTCTGCTCTGAAGCCTCAGCCCACCACTGCCTCGGTCAGCCTCTCGGTTTCTGTGGCCTTTGCATGTTTGTTTGCTTTGCATTCATGCTGTTTGAATGTCCGGTAAGGCTCACAAGATCAGAAGTATAGCATCGTTGTGGAAACCAGAATCAAGCAATCAATGCCCGTGGTCTGGTTCCATCGCTATAACTAATGGCTTGTTGGCATCTCAGAGACATCCCACTCTAAAGATTTTAGTTGCAACATAACTTGTTTTAGTTTCTAAAGCATATTCATAGGACCTATAACATTTAATCCCACTGAAATTTAGGCATAATTCCTAAATATGAATAAAATCTGAGCTTTAGAGAATTGAAGGAAACAATCTGTATTAGCTATAGATTTATTGTTTTATTTATTGTTATTGCTGCTATAACAAGTTACCAAAAAGGTAGTAGCTTAAAACAGAACAAATCTATTATCTTATTATTCTATATAATAAAGTGTCAGTACAGAGGACTTCAAGAAGTTTATGGAAAGGGGCTGATCAGTTGCACAGGTGTAAACCAACATTCTTTGAGATCAACACGTGTGAAAGGTTCCAGGTCCATGTCTATAGGTCTCTGTGATTATACTGAGTATTTGCATTTCTGTGACTAGAACCAATTGAAAGTGGGGCGGTGGAGGTGGCATCAACCATCACATTAGCACCCACATCCCACACTGCCAGGGGGTACTATCTCTCGCTCTCTCTTTCTTTCCCATACAAAATAAATAAATAAACTTTATTTAAAAAAAAAAAAAAGTTTGTGGAAGATGGTGACCGGCAGATGGCATAATGGTTATGTCACTGGACTCCACTGTGGCCGAGATTCGAGTCCCCGACACAGAGGCCTGAAACTCATGCTGGGCACATGTGCATGCGTGCCCAAAATCTCAACATGAGAATGGAGGAAAAGGGACTGTGGTGTGGCCATTTCCCCCAGGAGACAATTTCTCTCTTTCTGTCTCTCTCTTTCTCTGGCAAGTGTACACACCCTATAGCAAAAATCTCTCCAAAAAAAAAAAAAAAAAAAAGTTTATGGAATTAAAGTATGAGTTTATTTTGGTACATAAGAAATTTGAAATCCAAGTACGGTTTTTTCAAACTATGCATTTTCCATGGACCTTTTGAAGTCCTCCCATTTAGGACTGTATTCCTCTGGAGACTGCAGTACAGAACTTGTTTCCTATCTTTACCAGCTTCCAGAGGCTACCTGTGTTTCTTGGCTTGGTTCTGAATCCTCTGTCCTCTGTCTCTGCTGCCTCATTTCTCTGACCCTCCTGCCCCCCCACCATTCTTTCTTTAAGGACCTTTGTGACAATATTGGGCCCACCTGGATAATCCAGGAGAATCTCTCCATCTCAAAATCCTTCACTTAATCATACCTGCACAGTCCCTTTTCACGAAGTAAGGTGCCATATTTGTAGGTTCTAAAGATTAGGACATGGACATATTTGGGAGCCATTATTCTGCTGACCACACTGCCCAAGTCCCATGACTTGGAAATAAAAGTGAAGGTACTACTACAACAGCAGCACACAGACCCTCATACATGCATGATGGTTTCTGAGCAGATAGAGAGAGCTGTTCTCCAGGCTACTGTCCCACCCACCCATGACCCTGCCTATAAACTCTCTCTCAGGCACACATTCTTTTGGTCTCTCTCCGTCTCTGTCTCTGTCTCTGTCCACCTCTTTCTATGTATCTCTCACTTTGTCTCTGTTTCTGCCTCTCTGACTCTGTGTCTATCTCTGCTTCTCTCTCTCACATCTTTTACTCTGTCTCTGTGTCTGTCACTTTCTCGCACACACCCACAGACACACACACACACACACACACACACACACACAGCTGACAAGAGGTTTTGGATCAACTATACCAAATAGGCCCAACCTGCAGCCCCTAGAGGTGTAAAAAAAATAAACAAATGAATAAAGTGGATTCAGACATGAATAATTCAGGCTAAGGCCCTGGACAAAGCCAGGGCTCCTGCAGGAGGTTATAGTTCCAAAGCACTTAAAGTTAACTAGAATGTTGATGATTCACCTTGAAAGTCAACTCAGGCAAAAAAGTTTCAAGAAATTTTCATATCTCAAAGAATTTCCCTAAGTGTTTGATGAGTCTAGAGTCTGATTCTCTTTGTGTAACAGACACAATCAGTTTTTTCCTAATAAATTAAGTGTATTATTTTTTATAATGATGGGAACTAATACTTATAATTACAAAAATAACAGTGGCGTAGATGTCTAATGCTGTCATGATTTCTTTCAGCATCAGAGGATGGAATTTTCTCATGTATAATTCTGTTAGTCGTTGCTGAAACTATTATTTCCAAGCAGTTCAGTGACTTATGAAGATAAAACCTTGAAGATAATTAACCTGGAATACTTAAGCATTGATGATCTGAAATCAAGGAAAATAGCTACTCTTATTGTTCATGAAGAATATACAGGATGAAAAGCATTCACAGGTAATTTGATGTAAAAAACACCCATGTTCTTATTTCAAAATGTAGCTCAATTTTGATAATGCATTTTCACTGTATTAAAATCAGCTGCACAATAAACAGGTAAATATTGGTTGTACTTCAAGGAAAATGAGAAGACCAATTTCAAAGAAATATCCCAAGAGAAAAATATTAAAAGCTGGGAAACCAGGAAATTTTCCTGTTGAAATTGCTTTAATTAATGATAGCTTCCAGTTTCCTAGATAATTTACCTTTTAAATTGTGAACACTTCACCTTGAACGATGAAAGTTAGATTTCCCCTCTCTAAAAATATTAATCTCCTGTGGAATCAAATTGCAATGAATATTTTTTACATTTGTATTAAATCTAACTTTGTTTTCTAAAGGAGGGTCTGAATCATGGCTCATTTTCCACATTCCCAACAAGTGTTAGTAAAGATAGAGCAAATAGAGTTCTCTTACTTAGGCTTATTCTCATTTCAGAAAACAGAAGACAGTCTTAGTTGGCTTCAGCCAATGAGGACTGATTGCAGGGAGGCAGCGTTGCCTCATGGAAGCCAAAGTCAGGTAAGCGATAAGGAAGGCTGGACTTGAGACCCCAGGGGAAGCAGGAATATTGATGATAGGTTCCCGCCCTCTGTCTTTGTGAACTAGCCTTTTCAATCATATAGTAGATATAAGATGACCACCCACTGGGACCAGCAGTTAGCGTAATGGCTATGTCGCTGAACTCCCGTGTAGTCGGCCACGGTTTGAGTCCTGGACCCGTTGGCTTAAACTCGCCGGGTGTGTGTGCGTGCGTGCCCAAGATCCCGAGAGGAGAATGGAGGAGAAGGGATTGCGGCGTGGCCATCCACCCTGGGGGGTGATTTCTCGCTTTCTGTCTCTCTCTCTGTCTTTCTGGCAAGCTCACGCGCCCCATAGCAAAAACCTCTCAAAAAAAAAAAAAGAGAGAAAAAAAAAAAACAGAAGATGACCACCCACAACTCCTGAGTTCATGTATAGTGGTTTCTGTGTTTACATGAGGAAAATTTCCTAGAAACTAGCCCAACTTGGCTAGATACTCTCCCATGACCAGATTGCCAATACATGGGGGACATGCCACTCAACAGAATCATGACTCCATGAGCTAGCCTTGAGCCTGGCAGGGCCAGCATGTCCTCAAAAAGGAGGGGTAAGATAACCAGTCAGCAATCAGCAGAATGAACCTTCCCTGTATGCTAGGAACTCAAAGACAGAATGAATGAGCTCAGTTGTCCTAAGATATCCACGGTTCATGTGGGTCTGTGTTTCTAAAGAGAAAAAAATAGGCATTTTGGGCAGAATGATTGTTCATCAGTCAGGATCATCCCACTTCACAGAATGCTTGGCATCCCTGACTCAAAAGGACCCCCTCTCTAGTCAGTGATACTAAACCAGCCCACCTTCATTTTAAGTGATGCCTCAGAGCACAGTATATTACATCCTGTTGAAAAGCACTGGGTTTTAGTCCAAGCCATGGTTTTGTTTTGGGGTTTTTTTTTTGTTGTTGTTGGGTTTTTTGTTTGTTTGTTTGTTTGTTTGTTTTTTGTCCAAGCTCTTTGAAATTCAGGTAAGAGTCCTGAGACCCAGGGCAAGGTGCAAACAGAACAAGCTGTTTAGCATAAGGCAGCTGTCTCTGCTGGCCTAAGAACCAGGTGGCCTTAGAAAATAACTAGGGAACCAGCAGTTAGCGTAATGGCTATGTCGCTGGATTCCCACGTAGTCGACCGTGGTTTGTGTCCCAGACCTGGTGGCTTAAAACTCACGCCGGGCGTGTGTGCGTGCGTGCCCAAGATCCCGAGAGGAGAATGGAGGAGAAGGGATTGCGGCGTGACCATCACCCCTGGGGGGTGATTTCTCGCTTTCTGTCTCTATGTCTCTCTCTCTCTGTCTGGCGAGCGCACGCGCCCTATAGCGAAAAACCTCTCAAAAAAAAAAAAAAAAAAAAAAAAAAAAAGAAAATAACTAAACTTCCCTAAACTGTGCTCTTCACCATCCAATAAATGGATTAAATAATACTTCTGCCATAGACCTACTGTGAGGATTAAGTGAAATCAGGTGTTAGGTTGAACTATATGAAATTTCTGGGTTTGTGGGTCAGTTGAGTATCTTCAATTTTACATAGTTCAAATTAACACCTAAGGGCTTTAACATGGTGCTGGTACACGCTTAACAAATGATAAATATGAATCCGACAAAGATGTAGAATAAACTTGGACTGTGAAAAACCATTTAAAAAAACAATTCTAGATAATAGTGCTATCTTAGAGAGAGGATAGCACGTGCCATTCACTAAGATATAAACAGTGATGGGAAGAAGGTATCCTTTGGAAAAATTTTAATTGCACACCTTCTGTGACAGCTCAAAGATGTGGCTGAATGACAATGGGAAGGGCAAAAAGGAGGTAGCATCCCAACAGAGTCATAAAGCCTGGAGGCCAAACTATTTTCCACTTGTGGAAGATGCTGGAGAATGCTATCATGGGCTCTGAGTCATCACTCATCCCCGGAATACTAGACAAAGCTTTCCTTTCCAAGCAGCAGGCTAGGGACAAAGATCAATAGCTGAAGAGGTGGCTGGCTTTGGGGTGGGTAATCATTTCTAATTGTTTCAGCCTCACCTTGAATTTTGCATAAAAGAAATAAGTTCTATTTCAAGCTCCCCAGTCCCTACCCTGTCACTTGCCTACACATGACGCCCTCTGGCTCTCCTACCGGCTCTTGTTATGAACACCAGCAGGCCAGCCAAGCACTAGGGCATGAACCACTAGGGTTTAGCATAAGAATTCTCCTTGGCACTTTCCACTGGCAGTTAACTTTTAATTAAAAGGTAAAAAAGACATTAATTATCAGTTAACAAATTTCAATCTCTATGCAGACAAGGGAATTAATGTGTTTAAAAAGGGCCTCAATAATTATTTCTTGAAGTTTAGAAAAGGGGTGAAGATAAAAGTATACCTCACTATCCTCTTCTGGTTTCAGGAAATTTGGGTGGTGCAGGGACAGTCACACCCAACACCCATTCACCCTGGATCTGGATGGAAGGGCTGCACTATATGTTGAAAGGAGAGAGTCTGACCCTTACAGGAAGGGCAGGTGTCATTGCAAGCCTGGCCCTGCCCAAGATCTCCTGCAGTGTTCCTGCCTGGCCAACCCTATTGATCAAGGCTTTCTGGTTGCAGGTAGGACTGACTCTTGATGCCCATCTCTAAGTCAGGATGCTTTTCTCTACTTGCAATGTGTTGCTGAAACTAAATTAAAAAAAAAAAATTCCCAGTGAAGGAAGAAAAGGGATTCTCCTCTCATTATGACCATCTTATTACCATGTAGACAGACTTTTCTGTGGCGAACAATGGCTTCCTACTGCTGTTATTATTTATATCTCATGATTTTTTTTCTCCCCAAAACCTCCTTCTGAAATATTCTCCCACTTTTTTTTTCCAGAACAGTCATTTTATTTCCTTCCTTTTTTTCCTTGGTAGGAAAATTGAACTGGTAACTCATGCTTAAATTATTCAGCTACTACGAATGGAAAGTAGAAATGGGATCGAAAGGCTTTAAACTCATCGGATTAAACATTGCTCCAAGATAGTAGTGGATGAGCAACATGCTGTGAGGTCATCAACCCCATGAATAAATTAAAACCTGGGTCAAACAGAGCCAAAAGAAAAACTTATTTTATTCAAAAGACTCCAATGTCAGTTGCTCTTTTAGCCCTGTTCCTGGACCACAAGTACATTATGAGGTCACAGAACCAAAAATTTGGGATTCAACCTGGGCTGAAACCTTACAGTTCACAGGTGTGAGGAGGGAATGTTGTAAAGATGAAGCTTCCACACCAACCCAATGTAGGCAAAGAAGCTCAATCTCAGAAGGAGAAGCAGTGCCCAAAGAGACCAGCCTTCTATGCACATGAGTTCCCTCAGTCGGAGGTCCCCTGACCTCTCCAGCACTCCCCAAACCTCCTCACAGGCCCTCTCTGCCTCTTGCATCACTACCTCCTCCTTAAAGAAGCCCAGATGACAGTCTCCTCACTAAGGTGCTTACAGCTCCGCTCTGACATAATGAGGGTTTCTTTATGGATTAAAGAATTTATCCTGCTGTATCCATATAACTGTTGACCTCAGTGTTACCTGCAGGAAGAGGGAGAGTCCAGATCAGTCAGCCTCACAGGTTTTCTTGGACTTGAGAGGCTATGTGACTTTGGGGGAGCTGTGTGACCTCTCTGATTCTCACTCTCCCTCCACACTGCCAACCAGGACTGGAAAGACTGACCACCATACGAGAATCAAGAAACCACCCCAGAATAGAAGGTCAACAGACCTTAGTGCTTCTTTCTCATCATACCACCAGCCCTGAGGAGCCTGGCCTCTCTCTCCCCTTCATTCCCTCCTCCCTTGCCATTCTCCCAATCTATCTTCCTCTCTAAAATCCAAATCACCTGCTGCTAAATCCCCTGAGAAGGTAGATAACGCAAATATCCAAACCAATCACAGATTTCCTCTCAACTCAGTGTGACCAAGCTAGCTGAACAGGGGAAGTCCAATTGAAAATTCCAGATGACAAGTCATACACCAGCACATGCATACTTAGAGCAGGTATGAACAACAGCTTTATTAGATCAGGAAGGACCAGAGCAGGGCTGAGACTTGGGCCCACAAGGCCCCAGAGCATTAAGCTCCTTCCAGGCAGATGGAGGTCACGACAGTTATAGATTTTCTTCTCAGACTTTGACTCTTATTGATGACTGTCCTTGTGTACTTTTCCTCAACTTATTTATATCATGTGTGTATGCCTTTGATCTCCATCCTCCTGGAAATAAAGAGTTTGGACAACCATTAGTCAAGAAATGGAAAATATGCTATTTTAAAAGTAAGTGAATGCACAACAACAAAAGTTTCTAAAACACCTTTGCTGTCCCAGGCTCCCTGCTAGAAAATGGAAATTAGCCTTGTTTCTCTGAAGGACTCATGAATTTTTGAGAACGATGTAAGTGTGCATGAACTAGCACAGTGTGCTATGGTGTTCTAGAACAGGGGGCTCTGAGGGGTAACCAAATGGCCTGCCTGTCTGAACTGTCTTAGTGTCATCTAGAATTTCATGATAGTTTAATACATTTGACATACATTATGGTGTTGTATAATTTATATTTATCATTCAGAATTATAGAGAGAATGGAGTCATGATGAGGTTGAACAGAGCAGATGAGGAGATGATGTCACTGGCAGAGTGAAACACAGCAGAACTGGAAACCCGAGTGTTCAGTCATTCCCTGTTGGATCTTTTACTGGCTAAAGGGAGCCCGAGAAGCATGGCCAGTGTGCTCTTGGAGGCAGCTTCCTGGGCTGAGACGGTAGAAGAGGGTGGAAGGTGGACACTGAGAGTCAGTGGAGAATAGCTACAGAGGGCAATGACAGACCGAATGGTCAGGAAACATCTCCACGAACAACCTTCATATTGTTTTGGATTATGAATCATGAAAACGTATTTCATGTACAAAAAAATATTATAAAGTAAAATTAAAATATTCGGTTGAGTCAATCTCAGGACATAGTGAATACCAAGATGAGAAAGACAACAGTACACTTGTTAGAATTACACCCATCTGCCCTGGCCCTATTGGTCTATGCAAGAGGAAGAGGAGAGAAGAAACTCCATGCCCCAGAGTAGAATCAAAAAGTCAAAAGGTAATTGAGGGACCAGCAGTTAGCGTAATGGCTATGTCGCTGGACTCCCACGTAGTCGACCGTGGTTCACATCCCGGACCCGGTGGCTTAAAACTCATGCCGGGCATGTGTGCGTGTGTGCCCAAGATCCCGAGAGGAGAATGGAGGAGAAGGGATTGCGGCATGGCCATCCCCCCTGGGGGGTGATTTCTCGCTTTCTGTCTCTCTGTCTCTGTCTGTCTGGAGAGCGCACGTGCCCTATAGCAAAAACCTCTCCAAAAAAAAAAAAAAAGTCAAAAGGTAATCAAAATGGAAAGATAAAAATGGCACATAGGATTTAGTGTGGGACAATAGTCTCACTTTTTTAAATCCTCTAATATACCGTAAGTATAAGAGCTGCTCCAGTCATTGGAAGGTGTACCGGTTAAACAATCTCACTAATACATTGTCTTCCCTCTGTGTGGCAGAGACAGACCCATTCACAGCCAGTGAGGAGCCACCTGTAATGGAAGCCAGTCCTGGGAAGATGTCAAAAGTTCCTGGCCACAAGAATGCTGGATTTGCTGTTTTCCAAGGGGCAACATCAAGGCCATATAATAGGAGGAAATACCTTTCACTGTGTGAGAGTGACTGTTCACCTTGGCAAGGTGTGCCTGCTTTGCAGGTGAGCTAGGAAGGTGGTCACTGGTAGTGAGACAAGCTAGAGGTGGAGCTTTTGTTTTCTCACTCATTCTTAGAATAGCACAAACCCTTCTGCCTGGGGCCTTGAGAGCAGCAAGAATCTCCATGAGTTTCCAACTCGACCTAGAGGCACACAAAATTTAACGTTCAGGAAAAGATTGCACTGAATAAAGCCGTCTTTGAAAAAGGCGTTAAGGAACCTTAGAAAAAGAAGTGGGTGTGATTGACACCTTCAGAAAGGATGCTGTGTTGCTAGAAGGGAGCACAAGTCAGGGGCGGGGACTCAACATGGGAAAGCCTCCTCTCTTAAGATCATATTAGACAAAATTGCAGCCTCCTTCCCCAACTCTGTACTGCTCTTCCCCAGTTGACCTGACCCTTCAATGAAACACCTTTATATTCCTTCATCTCCAGGATAGCTTCAGAAAAATAGGAACTCAAGAAAAGGATGGTGAGTGCCCCAGAAATATTGTTGGAATCTGAAACAAAATCTTACAGCCTTTCTTCACCATCACCAAGCCCCTTGGTAAGATAAACCATTGCTTCCCAAGTCAAACAAAAATGAAAAAATGTGCAATGTCCCTGAGCTTTAAATAAATACATAATTCTTAAAGTTTTCAATGCTCTAACTTAAATGTGCACTTTCTTTCTATTGTTCACGCCCTGGATCCTAACTTCATAAACATTTTATCTCCTGCAACTTCATGCATTATCCCTTTTCTATTATAAAAACATTACTGCATTATCCCAAACTGATCTGTGAAGCTCCTTCACATAGGATACAAAAAGAAAAATTATCACCATCTTGTGTAGATGTAGGTCAGGCCTCCAAGGCAAAGAAGTCCAGCATCCTCAATGTAGGGCTTGCAAAGTGGAAAGACTTACAAAGTCTTCATGACTCATGAAGGTTAAAATTCTTTATTCGCTACCGCAAGGAGAAACCCATTTTTTTCTTCCCTGGAAGGTGAAAGCCATCACTCAGTGTGTAAGTTATTGGCACTCAGCACTCACGTGAGGGAGTGCACTAGCCTCTGCAGGTGCTCATAGAATAGAGGAGATAGAACCGCATCCTGGAAAATCCAACATCCATTAGGATAGAACACCCACAAATAACTAGGGTGCGAGATTTAAATTGCCAAATAAGATTTATAGATAGGTATGTTGCTACATATATTTTCTTTTTCTTTTCTTTTCCTTTCTTTTTTTTTTTTAATTTGAAAAGCTTCAAACTTACAAAAAGGGTCAAAGATCATGATAGTAGATTAGCCCGTGGTCTGGTGGTTAAGGGAACAGAATCTCACATGGCTGACCATGCCATTCAAATCCTTCTCAGAAGCTTGAAAAGCACACCAGGCACATGTACATTTGTGGCCCAAATCCTAACAGGATAAAGAAATAGAGAAGGGATTGTGGCATGACCACACCCCATTGGGGGCTACTATCTCCCTTGCCCTCTCTCTTCTTCTCTCTGGGAAGCACACCTGTCCTCTGGCAAATTAAAGCCAAAAAAAAAAAAAAAAAACATCACAATGAAGTCCTATGTACCCTTGACCCCAATGAAGTCCTATGTACCCTTGACCCCAATGAAGTCCTATGTACCCTTGACCCCAATTCATCAAGGATTAACATTTCCCAACGTGTACTTTCTCCATCCCTCTCTTTTGTTCTCTCTCTTTCACTGAATCACTTAAAAGAAAGTTGTAGCTCATTGTAATATTTCATCTTCAAATGTCTTTTCTTAAAAAATGATATTTTCCTACATAATATCATTATCCCACTCAATAAATTTTTGTATTTTTAAATGTGTTTGCTTTGTTGTGAACAATTTTTGAAGTCCATTCATAGTTTTTTTATAGCACATATTTGCCATGAACTTTAAAAAATCACTTTTATGGGGACCAGCAGCTAGCATAATGGCTATGTTGCTGGACTCCCACGTAGTCGACCACAGTTCACGTCCCGGACCCAGTGGCTTAAAACTCACGCCAGGCGTGTGTGCATGCGTGCCCAAGATCCCGAGAGGAGAATGGAGGAGAAGGGATTGCAGCGTGGCCATCCCTCCTGGGGGGTGATTTCTTGCTTTCTGTCTCTCTGTCTCTCTCTGTCTGTCTGGCGAGCACACACGCCCTACAGCGAAAACCTCTAAAAAAAAAATCACTTTTATGTACAGATGCTCCTGCCTTATGATGGTTTCACTCATAATTTTTCTACTTCACTATGGTAAAGAAATAATTTGCATTAAGCAATAACTATATGTTTTTGTATATGTATGAATTACACTATTATTAACTCTAGTCAACATGCTGTATAAAAGACCTCAAATTTTTTATTCTTCCTGTCTAACTAAAATTTTGTGCCCTTTGACTATCATCTTTGTTGGAAGGTATACTTTTAGGTACATAGTAAATCTAGACTATATGGAATTTTAATTTCTTTTTTTTTACATTTTTAAATTTATTTTTAACCACTGCACATCTTTATAATGTACAGCTTGGTTTTTCCCATCATGAATACAGTATCTATTAGTCAAGTTAAAAATATTACCATGTACATTACCATCAGCAGATAACTTCGCATTTTTGCATCTATTAAATGTTATGTTTCATTTTTTCTCTGACACCCTCTTTCCCAGTTCCTGTTGCTCCCCTCCACCTATAATGTCACTAATATTCACAGTTACCCTCCCTGCTATTATACCTTCTATTATACCTTCTAGTCTTTCAGTTTCTACTATAGAGTGCATATATATATATATATATATATATATATATAATCACTTTCGTAGTCAAGTTTGCTTCACTTTGCATTAAATCTTTCATATTTATTCACTTACTATCAAATGCCAGGGTCTCTTTTTTTTTTTTTTTTTTTTTTGAGAGGTTTTCACTATAGGGCGCATGCACTCACCAGACAGACAGAGAGAAACATAGAGACAGAAAGAGAGAAATCACCCCCCGGGGGGGGGGGGGTCGTCACGCCACAATCCCTTCTCCTCCATTCTCCTCTCGGGATCTTGGGCACGCACACACACGCGCCCGGCGTGAGTTCTAAGCCACCGGGTCTGGGACGCGAACCACGGCTGACTACGTGCGAGTCCAGCAACATAGTCATTTCGCTAACTGCTGGTTCCCAAGGGTCTCATTATTTTTATGACTGAGTAGTATTCTGTAGTGTTTATGTGCCACATTTTTTTTCAATCCATTCATCTGTTCTTGTACATTTGGACTGGTTTCATGTCCTAGCACTTGTGAATAATGATGCAATAAACATGGATGTGCAAGTGTTTTTCTGAACTAGTGTTTTCTTATCCTTTAGGTAGATAACTAAGAGTGAAATTACTGAGTCATTTTAGTAGTTCTATTTGTAGGTTTCCAAGGAACCTTCATATGTTCTCCATGGTGGCTATATTAATTTATATCCCTATCAACAGTGTAGGAGGGCTTTCTTTTCACTTCATTCTCACCAACACTTACCATTCTTTAATTTTTAAATCTTGGCCATTCTGGAGGCCAGCAGGTGGCACAGTGGTTATGGTGTTGGACTCCCATGTGATTGACTGTGGCTCAAGTCCCAGACCCAGCAGCTTGAAATTTACACCAAGCACATGTGCATGCGTGCCCAAAATCCTGAGAAGAGAATGAAGGAAAATGGATTGTGGCAAGGCCATCCCCCAGGGAGTGATTTCTTACTTGTTATGTTTCTGTCTCTCTCTGTCTCTCCAGTGAGTACATATGCCCTATAGCAAAAGTCTCTCTCAAGAAAAAAAAAATCTTAGCCATTCTTACTGGGCTTAAGTAGAATGTCATTATGGTTTGGCTTTCAATTACCCTCTTGATAGATGCTGAACATTTTTTCATATGCTTTTTGACTGTTCATATGTCTTTCTTAGAGAATTATCTATTCAGCTCATTTGCCCATCTTTTTTATTAATATATTTTATTTTATTTTATTTTATACATTCAATCACTATACATCACTTAGCTTGTAAAGTTAATTTTTCAACACGAACACATTTCACACCAGTCCAGTTAGGGATACTAAATTATTTTTTGGAGGTAAGCTGCTTGAGTTCCCTGTATGTTCTGGTTATCAGTTTTTTATCTGAGGTATAGTTTGCAAATATAGTCTACCATTCTAAGGGTTGTCTTCTTACTCTAATTATTGTTTCTTTTGCTCTGCAGAAGTTTTTTGGCCAGTTTTTCCAGCACCATTTGTTAAAGAGATTTTCTTTTCTTCACTGGGTTGTCTTATGCCCTTTGTTGAAAATCTGTTAGCTATATGTTTTGGGGTTTATTTTTGGGTTTTCTATTCTGCACACTCAAAACACTTAACACTAATAAATAAATAATATGATCAAATATACAGTCCGTATTCAAATGTCTCAGTTATCTAAGACCCCATCAAAGATCATGCCATGTATTTTATCATCTCTTCAGTCTCCTTTTACTTGGAGCAGATCCTTTGCTTATTTTTTTTCCCTTGTTTGTTTATTTTAACATTTGTTTTTTAGAGTACAGTTGGTTATTTTATAGAATATCCTACAATCTGAATTTTTCTGCTTGTGCTCTCATTGTTAAATTCAGGTTAAGCTTCTTGGGCCATTATATTAAATATTTCATGTGGAGCCTTTCCCCTAGCATCAGAACAGGCAGCCCATGATGTCAGCTTTTCCCATGATGGTGATGTTGACAGATGACTGCTGAATGTTGTCCAGACCTCTCCATTGGAAAGAGGCATTTTCCCTTGTAATCAATAAATAACCCAGTGATACTCAAACTGTAACTATCCTGTTCCCCAATGCCTGTTCAGCCTATGATATTCACCTGACTCCATGACAATGGTAGTTGCAACCTAATTATTTTTCTCATTCTGTCCTTTTCCATCTAATTTCTTTTCTCCCTTTTGTTCTGTTTTGCTTTTGCTGTATGGATTTGGAGAAGGAGATTTTGTCTATAGCCGGCATACTGAAGGAGACCTCAGGAAGGAGATGGCATTTGGAGATAGGAACGGACACTTTAAAAGCTCATACATGGGGCGCTAGCACACCTAGTGCTAAACCCTGTCCTTGCTACCATCATGTGCTATTCTTTTGGGCTAAGTAACTCCATATTCCTGAGATAGATACTGTAAGGTAAATGTGCTTGATATAGCATTCACAGGCATCAATGTTTCTTTACTAAAAGGTTTGAGGGAAATGAATATTGTATATTAAAACAAGTAGGAATACAATTAGAACATAAAGTATAGGCAAAATGTTAAGCTAAAACAAGATTTTACAAAACTTTTGTGTTTTGGGTAAATCTTCTAGGCTTTAATAAACCTCCAGAATCCCCAGGATGTACATCTTCTCTCTTCTGGAGCAAAGACTGCACTGAGACTAACATTTGGTAAACACTGCCCAAAGTCTACAAAACAATGAGTGAGCTACAGCCACCAGATACCGGAGACGGAAAAATAGATAAATGGCAGACTTGATTGTCCAAAAGCAAATGGAAAATTGACTTAATATTGATTCTCGGAATCAATAGTCATGTGAAGGGAGAATTGCTAACAATTAAATATTTAAACATTTTATATGTTATGATATCCTTCTTGGCAGAAAGGGTTCTAAAATGGTCTCTTTTGCCTAACCCTAAAGATAATTAGATACCCATGAGGTGTGTTAGTAAAGAAAAAACAAGTTCTAACTTTTTATAGGGTTTAATTTTAGGGTCTTTATTATAGGATTTAAATTCTGTATTTTGCAGAGAGAGAGAGGAAAAAAGGAAGGAGGGAACACTCAACAAAAGGAAAACCAATGGAAGAGTAAGAATTCTAACACGCTCACTATTTTTATGAAATTCTTACATGTTTAAGCTCCGAGGACTCAGACTGAGTTACTTGTATACCTAGCCAGAAGAAGGAGAAAAGTAATAAACCCTGTATGTGCACATTTGTAGGATGTGTAAACTATGCTAATTTTTATAACTACAAGGTAGACTTCTTTGGGTTCAACTGTCAATTTTAATTGTGGGCTCTCTTAAATATTTATTTTATTGCCTCAGCAGCTCAGCAGCTAAAATTTTAATGATGTTAGAAAACACACCACAGGACACCATTGGTTTTGTGGACTAGAGCATGGTAGGTAACAGACCATGTACTCATGGAGGGGAGGTGTTCACCAAAAGAACTCCAAGCCTTTAATGTAACATGAGGAGATGTTCTTCCACCAGAAACACATATCAGATGGAGCACCTTGACAGTCTGCAAGGCAGGTAAGTGCAATGATCTGCCTTACCTCTCTGTCTGCCAATTCTTAAACCCAAGGTAAACTATGTTCTTCCTGTTACCCTTTTTCTTACTGTTTATCACAGTGCATAGTTATATGTGTATTTGTCTAACATACACTTCTGCCTCTTGAGGAAACTTCCATGGGGAGGGAATCTTGCTTCTTGCCTAGCCCAGATGCCCAGCATCTAGAGCCTATCACAGAGTATCTTTGATATAAAGATTTGTTGGTTGAATGAATGAATGACTCCTGAATATAACAATTGTATCTAAGAGTATTTTACTTCTTTGTACATTAGTCACTAGTTAGCTGAGTCTGCCTTCTGCCTGACTTTGCATTTAATAAAGGAGTTGACTCAAGACTATGGCTTCCTGTAAATTCAGTCATTCAGTCAAAGAGATGTAATATCTTTGACTGAACCAATACGCAGTGTATTAATGATAGGAAAAATTTGGTATGCAGTAAAGATACACAGTGATTTAATGTAAAAATAATTAAAATTAAAATTAAAATTAAAATTAAAATTAAATAAATAAATTGAGGTCAGCAGGTGGCATGATGGTTAAGAGACTGGATTCCTATATGATCAACTGCAGTTCAAGTCCTGGACTCAGCAGTTTGAAACTCGCACTGTGTGTGTGTGCATGAGTACCCAAAATTCCAAGAGGAGAATGGAGGGGAAGGAATTGCCAGGCCATCCTCTCTGTAAAAGGCTCTCTCTCTCTCTGTAAAAGGCTCTCTCTTTCTCTCTCTGTAAAAGGCTCTCTCTCTCTCTCTCTCTCTGTAAAAGGCTTGCTCTCGCTCTCTCTCTCTCTCTCTCTCTCTCTCTCCCCCCCCCAGTGAGCACATACTCCATATAGCAAAAATAAAATAAAATATAATAAATAATTAATTAATTTTTTTCCAGTCATTCATCCATCTATTATCCTCTAAGTCCTTATTACCCTCCCAAGGGCTATGGCAGGAGCTGGGGTAAAATAAAATATGACATATACAATTTTGCTAGTGCACCAATCAAATCAAATCCTGCCTCTCAATAACCAGTTTCAGAGGATTTTTGTTTTTTTTTTTGTGTTTTTTGGTTTTTGTTTTTTGTTTGTTTGTTTGTTTCCTTTCTCAGGGTCAAGCACATTGACTCACTCTCTTAAAAGACAGTGTGAAATGGGCCAGCAGATGGCATGGTAGTTGTGTTGCTAGACTTCCACATAGGCAACTGCAGTTCAATTCCTGGTCCTAGCAGCTTAAATCACATGCCCAGTGCATGTGCTCAAGATCTTAAGAGGAGAAGGGATTACAACATGGCCATCCACCCTGGAGAGTGATTTCTCACTTTCCCTCTTCCTGTCTCTCTCTCTCTCTCTCTCTCTCTCTCTCTCTCTCTCTCTCTCTCTCTCCCGCAAGTCCATGCATCCTAAGGCAAATACCTCGGGGGGGGGGGGGGGGAGGAGAAGAAGACAGTGTGAAAAACAAATAAATAAATTAAAAATTAAGGAAGAAAGGCAAAAGAGATGACAATCCGATGCACCAGTATTAAGGCTCAGAAAGGAATAGGCCCTTTGATCTCATTGCCAGTAGCAGACACTAATAGAGATCCTTTTATTTCTTATCCTCAGCAAGCAAATGGGTTTAAGCTCTAATGTCAACTCCTGTTGACTGGTAGTGTCCTCCTGGAGCCATGGGTTGAGAAGCCACTACTGAACTAAGTGGAGAAAGGCCATTATCAATTAGTGATGTCCTCCATGGGTGCCCTATGCCATGTTTCTGTTAGTCATTCCCTAAGAGGTGAACATAACTACAGAGCAGACATAGAGAAAGTTCAGAGAACATTTCAGACCCTGCCTTTCCACAGGGTTAGGCATAGTGTAAGAACTCCAGAAGAATTTAATTAGATTGATCTCTTCTCCACTCTAGTGATATTCGCTTTGAGATTCATGCCATTTTTGTAGCTGAAGTAGGTATAGGAAGGCTATGACTGTGGGATGGAGACATTATAAATGACCTTTTTTCTGATTCTAGTTTATGATTGTCCAATAGAATAATATTTCAAGTCTTCCAACTCATGCAGTAGAGTCCAAGACACTCCTAATCATTATGCCCAATAAGAGACCTTGTATTCCTCCATGATGTACATACAGTCTTCACCACACAGTATGAACATTCATTTACTTAACTGCATGTTCTGCTGAGGCAACAATGCTTTCAAATTCATTTTTATTTCAGCCACCCCAAAGAACTGTGCCTGCTACAAAGCCTACTCTTATAAAATGCTAAGAAAATAAGTAAACTGTAAATATTCTATAGCTAAAATTTGCATTTTAAAATGGTTAAAATGGTAAATTTTAAAGAAGTAGAAATGTTGGATCTGTGGATGGTATGAAGGTAAATCTGGCTGGATCCCACATGACCAACTGTGTGATTTGAGTTCCAGACCTGGAGGCTTAGAAATCACACAAGCTGCATATGTGTGAATGCCCAAAATCCCAAAAGGAGAATGGAGGAGAGGAGACTGCAGTGTGGCCATCTCCCCAGAGAGTGCCTTCTCACTTTCTTTCTCTTTCTCTCTCTCTGTCTGTCTCTGACAAACATGTACACCCTACAACGAAAAAGAAGCAGAAGGAGAAATGGAAAAAGAAGAAGGGAGAAAGAAAGAATGAATATTAAAAAGAAAGAAAGAGAAAGACGTTGGTGTAGCAGTACTAATATCTGAAAATGTGAATCATGCCTGACACTGAAGTTTTCTTCTATAGAGTAGTAAAATAATTATGGCATCTCTGAGTTTGAAAGAAAAAGATGAATTTTGTTCAATCTAAAGAGAAAAGCAGTCAAAGGCTGTTATCAAGTTTTTAATCAAAAAGAGCACAATAAAGGATTGGCCCTGTAGTCCAGTGGTTAAGGAAGCTGGAATCCAGATGACCAACCAGATCTGACAGTCTCAAAAATACGCCAGGCACATGTGCATGTGTGCTCAAAATCCTAATGAGTTAGAGAAACAGAGCAGAAGAGATTACGATGTGACCATGCCCCATTTTGGGTTGCTTTGTCCATCTCTCTCTGTGTGTCTCTCTGCTCTCTGTGGCAATCAAAAAATAGCACAAAAATATAAAATAATTTAAATATATAAAAACAACTATGGGAAACATGACAACAAAAAACAATCCAATACAAAAATGGGCAAATGTATTAATAAACATTTCTTGAAAGAAGATATACAAATGGCCAATAAATACATGCAAAAAATGCTTAATATCAATAATCTTTAGGGAAATGCAAATCAAAATCACAAATCACAATGAGATACCACTTCATACTCACTAAGATGACTATTATCCAAAGGGGGGAAAAAAACAGAAAATATAAGAGTTGATGGGTACTTGGAAAAATTGGAAACTTGTACATCGCTGGTGGCAAGCTAAGTGGTGTGGCCACCTCAATTCTCCAAGAGGAGAATGTCAATTCATCAGTTTCTCAAAAAATTAAACATAGAATTACCATATAATATGGCATTTCTACTTCTAGGTATACCCCCAAAAAGGAGACAAGAACAGACTTTGTAACCAATGTTTGTAGCAGTATTATTCACAATAACCACAGGTAGAAACAATGTAAATATGTTACATTATATATAGATAGATAGATAGATTCTCTCTCTCTCTCTCTGTCTCTCTCTCTGTCTCTCTCTCTCTTTCTCTGTGCCCCCCCCCCACACACACACACACCCTACAGGAATAGTATGCAGCCTTAAAACTAAGGGAATTATGACACAGGTCCCAACATTGGTGAACTTGAATATATTATGCTAATTGAAAAGTTAGTTCCCACAGGACAAATACTGGATGATTCTACTTGTATAAAGTACTTAGAATGGACAAATTCATAAACAGTAGTAGAATGGTGGTTTCCAGGAACTAGAGACAAGGGGAATGGTGAATTTGTGTTTAGTAGAATTCGCATTTGGGAAATTTAAAAGCTCTGGAAATAGAGAGTAATGGTAGTTGCACAACCATGTAAATTCACTTAGTGTCACTAAAATTTACTCTTAAAAATGGTTAACATGGTAAATTTTATTATGTATATTTTATCACAATAAAATAAAATTTTAAAAACAACAAATGCACATTAAGAGGCTGTTATTTCGCTTTAATAAAATTTATCCTACCTATGTAATCAAAAACACATGAAATGTCATATGTATGAAGTCATTTATTGCAGCATAGTTTATAATAGCAAAGTCAATGGCCCTTATAAGTTGGCCAGCTAAATAAATTATCATTCCATGCATACAATGGAAAATTTTATAGCTGTAATAAATGAATCAAGATATTCTTTATATATTCCTATATAAAGTTTTTCCTTAAATGAAAAAAAAGCAAAGTATATAGTATGCTGTAATTTGTGTTCTTAAAAATAGGAGGGAAAACCAGCAGTTAGCGTAATGGCTATGTCGCTGGACTCCCACGTAGTCGACCGCGGTTCGCGTCTCGGACCCGGTGGCTTAAAACTCACGCCGGGCGCGTGTGTGCGTGCCCAAGATCTGGAGGAGAAGGGATTGCGGCGTGACCATCCCCCCTGGGGGGTGAATGTCTCTCTCTGTCTGTCTGGCGAGCGCACGCGCCCTATAGCAAAAAACCTCTCCAAAAAAAAAAAAAAAAAAAAAATAGGAGGGAATATGTCCTTGAGTTGTTTGTATATTCATGATATTCTCCTGGTAGAAAACACAAGAAACTAGTAGAAAGCATTGCCTGTGAAGAAGGGAAATGAGGACAAGGGAAAGAGAAAGGCTTTTTACGCCACTCTCTGTTTAATTTTTTATTTGGGAACCATGTGAATGCACTATCTGTTCATATAGATTGCTAGAAACTACTTGCTAAAATAAAAATAAGCTGTTTCAACAACACAGAAAATAATTATGGAAATTTTTACTTATAGTAAGTATCTGATAATGGTCAGTTATTTAGATTTGCTACATTAGTGTCCTAGGGCTGCTGTAACAATTACAAGTTTATTTATTGTGAGAGACATTTATTCTCTCACAGTTCCGAAAGCCAGAAGTCTGAAATCAAAGTGTTGAGGGCCACACTCTCTCTGAAGATTTGATAAAGGTCCTTCCTTGTCTCTTCCTGCTTCTGGTGGTTGCCAACCACCCCTGGTATTCCCTGACTTACAGAGGCCTCACTCTAATCTCCACCTCTGTCTGTCTTCACCTGGCATTCTCCACCCACGTGTACAGATTTCCTTTTTGTAAGGGCACTGTCATATTGGAGTTAGAGTCCACCCTAAGGACCTCATCTTAACTCGATTACCTCTACAAAGACTCTATTTCCAAATAAGGTCACATTGACAGGTTCTGTATTTGGGAGGACATTATTAAACCTAGTACCTACGTTAAAGATTATGCTGAGAACTCAATGAATTTATGTAAGTACCTACTTCCCTGGCCCCATCAGAGGTGCCTTTTAGTTTCTTTCTCTCAGAAGGATTGTGGTTGAGATGTATCAAAAAAAAAAAAAATCCTAAATAACTTGACATGAGACTTGACATCCATTCTTGCTATTAAACCCTATGGTGTCCTTTTCTGCTTGATCCCAACCCCTTGAAGATATGATGGTCACCAGTTTCAAATAGTTTTACTTCAAACAACACCCACTGAAATTATTTAAATAGCAGTAATAATATTAAGTGCTATCTCATCCAGGAAAAGAAGAACATCAACAGAAGAGCTTGGTCATAAAGCAACTGTTTTGTTTGTTTAAGAAAATTAAAATATATTTATATTTCACAGTCACAGAAAAAAAAATTGGACCAGAATTACAAACTCATGATCTGGACACAGGGACCACCGGAATTTGAGTCTTGCTGTGCAAATCAGGCCCTAGAACACTGGAAGAAAGTGGGTAGAGAGATGGAAAAGTTCTGCTGGGCACATAGGTCCAAGAGTACAGCTACAAGACTCTGCTCCCCGGAGTTGTTCTCTGAACAGGTATTTTTTTAACATCACATGTTCCGTCAAGGTTATGTTTCAACACTTTGGTGATATTTTCAGAAATAAGAGATGCTAGATGCATGATTTAATCATAAGGTCATGCCCAGTGACCTCTCCTCCAGGCCACGACAGCATATCAGCTCTCTTTGTAAATTGGAAGAGAAGACTTTTCTTTCCAGTCATCATTATATTTAAGAAGTATGCAAGTTCAGCAGAAAACCAAAAGAGCAAGTAGAATGCCGTAAACTCTTGAATCCCTGAATCCCAAAGCCCCGACCGAGGCAGCAGCTGAGCACCCCGTCAGATGCTCCATCTGTTTGACTTGTCCTTTAGGCCTGGATTCTGCCATGTTGGGACATGCATGCTGTTGTGCCAGCAGCCCAATCCAGCACCATGACTTTCCATAGCTCTGCAGAGACCCTTTACCCAGTGAGCCCAGGGTGTGGTTCTCTGTCTGATAAAGAATCATTGAGAAAATTAAGAGTCTCTCCATTTCCTCGCCACTCATACAAGACACAAAGGGAAGGATTCATTGAATTAAAGACTCAGATGTCCTATCCATACACTGTCCTTCACAGACACATTCAACAAAAAATAAACTGAATGCTTCTTATATTGGAGGAACTGTTCTAGCTAGAAACACATGCTACAGCAAGACAAGACAAACTTTGGAAGGACCCATATGAAGCATGTTTTCTAGGAATAGAGACATGCAATAACTAGTAAAGGAATGAGCCTGTAATATTCATTTCAAATACAAATAAATGCTATCAAGAACAAAACAGCACACGAAGGTGTAGAAGTGGCATAAATGGGCCAAGGGCTGATTTTAGAGTTGGCAGACAGGTTCCTCTCCAGGAGCGGATGTGAAAGCCCAGGCACAAATAAAATTATGGAACAGACTTGTGACTTTCTGGAGAAGGAGCAAGAATTAAAGGCAGAGGATATTGCAAGGATGGAAGTCCTGCATCAGGAATGGGTTTAGTGTATTTCAGAAATTGCAAGAAGACCAGTTTGGTTGGACTGAAATGAAAGAGAAGATAGAATGGAAGAATTCAAGATCATGTTAAATTACACAGGCATCAGACATGCAGAGATTTGGAGGCCATGGGAAAAAAAATTCCAAGCAGGAAATGGTATATCTTAAATTATCACATTAGATATTTTATGGGGCAGAAGCAACTGGGAGTCTATTGTAGAGGATGGATGATAATGGCTTTGACAGGGAGGATAGCAATAAAGGTTGTATTTGTTTTCTGTTGCTTCTATGACAAGCTGCCACACACTTAATGTCTTAAACAGCAGTGATTTATTATCTTACAGTTCTGCAGATCAGAAGGTGATAGGATGTCACAAAGCTAAAATCCAGGTGCTGACAGCCTCCTTTTTGGAGACTCTACAGGACCTAGCTATTGTTCATTTAAGATGTTACTGGGGGGCCAGCAGTTGGCATAATGTCTATGTCGCTGGACTCCCATGTAGTCGACCGTGGTTTGAGTCCTGGACCCGGCTGCTTAAACTCATGCCAGGTGCATGTGCGTGTGTGCCCAAAATTTGGAAAGGAGAATGGAGGAGAAGGGATTTCAGCATGGTGATCCCCCCCCCCGGGGGGGGGCGGTAATTTCTCGCTTTCTGTCTCTCTGTCTCTCTCTTTCTGGCGAATGCACATGCCCTATAGCAAAAACCTCTTAAAAAAAAAAAAAAGTTATTGGAATTCAGTTCCTTGTGTCAATAGAACTAAAGTCTGTTTCCCTGTAAATATAAAATGAAAGTTTTTTTCCAGCTTCTAGGCTGTAACGGTCATTGACTCATGTCCCCTTTTCTCTATCTTCAAAGCCAGCAGTAGCACTTCAATCCTTCCTATGTCAGATCTGTCCAGCTCTTTTCTGCTTTTCTCTTCCACTTTTAAAGACTCCCGTGATTAGATATGGATTACCCAGATAATCTGTGTAATCTCTCTTCTCAAATCTATAACCTTAATCATATCTGCATCATCATTTTCATCATGTAACAGTCACAGATCTTGGGGATTACAACATGAACCTCTTTGGGAGGAAAATGTTCTGTCTACTACAGAAGCGGTGATGAATAGATGGAGTCCATATATATTTAAGGGATATTGTCAGTAAGACAATAGATGAAAATATAAAGAAGAAAATCAAAGTCCTGTGGCCTTACTACTGGTGACACGACTTACTGGTATGAAGAACAGTGTGTTAGGGATAAATATAGGACTCTGAGGTGTCTATTCAAGCTCCAAGTGAGATGTCAAGTAGTGAAATGGAAAACCAGGATGCGTTTAGCGGGGAGGTCAAGGATGAAGAACAAAAACATAGAATGCCATGAGACAGTGAAACCACCTAGGGAGGATTATGTAACAGACAATAGAAAAGGACCAAAAACTCAGGCCCGAGTGGACCAATAATTGGGGTCACAAGAAGAAGGGCATCCTAAAAAAGAAGCATAGAAAAAGAAGTCTGACGTAAGATGGGAAGAATGGATGTTCACAGACAACAAATGAGAGATTTCAAGAAGGAAGTAATCAACTGTGCCAAATGCTGCCTTTGGATCAAAGAAGATGAGAAACACAAAATGTCACTGAATTTGACAACATGGAAGTTGGTTGATGACATTGACAAGAGTCATTTCAATGTGGAAAACTGAAGCTTGATTGAAATGGAGGGAAGGGATCCTGATTGCTGAGAGTGGAAACTATGATTTGAGGAGACTCTTTTGAGGCGAGATAGGTATTTCTATAAAGAATGGCAAAGTAATATGGCAACTGGGAGCAAATGAGAATTCAAATGTTTGCGTATAAGAGATATGATAGCATGTTAGCTAATGGGAATGACTAGGGAGAGAAGAAAAAGTTGATGAAACAGGGAGGCCACCCTTCTGTAGCCAGAGATGGGTACAGGACATAACTGGAAAGGTTGGGCTTAGACACAACAGTTCCTTTATCACAGAAGAGAAAGCCAAGTGCATGAGATAGATACTAATAGGCTGCCAGCTTTGGTAGGGAAAATATGAAATATTGGTTGTCAGAAAATTCATGACATATTTTTCTATGTTTTCTATCAAAAAATGATCATGGATTTTCCAACAGCCCAATAGTTCTCTCTTGATTGTTCAGTGAAATAAAGCAATATCGTCAGTTAGGAATAATTGTTACTCAGTAAATATTCACTCCATTCTTTTTTTAAATTAATAGAGGTTTATTAACATGCACATTTCATATATACATGAGAGATACACAGACAATGAGTAATTTTTGAAGAGGTAGCTTTTTTTATCCTCCCCTGTTTTTTATAATTGTCATAATCTTGTTTATATTACATTGAATCACTGTAATTTTACAGTGTATTACATTTCTTTTTCCAGAAGGAATACCATGCATATCAGTCAATACAAAAACATTAACCCACATCATTATCATCAAATAGCTTTTCATTATTTTTTCCATATTACTATTTGCAGTAGTAATAGTAGTATTCCAATTATTTTTTAAAACATTCAATCACCATTTATCATTTTGCTTGTAAAGACTTTACCCAAGATGAACTACTTCTCAGACCAGTCCAATTGAGAATACTATACATGTTATCATCAACAGGTAATAAACCATTATCTGTGTCCCACAAATGTCATGTCTCTATATTTGTTCTGTGCTATCCTTCTCCATACTCTTCCCTTCTCCCATCCTGTTCTACACTGTCTTCAGCATCCATAACTATTTTCACTGCTTTTATGCCCTCCAATATTTTGATCTCTACCATATTAAGTGTATACATACAATATCTTTCTTTCATGTCCTGGCTTGCTTCACTCAGCAATAGATCCTCTATATCCAACCACTTTTTATTAAATGCCAGGGTCTTGTTGTTTTTTATGGCTGAGTAGTATTCCATAGAGTATATGTGCCACATAAGGTCTTTTATGATTCCAGACAAATTCTATGATTGTCTTTTCTAGATCTATAAAAAATATCTCTGGTATTTTTATTGGAATTGCATTAAATATGTAGATTAATTTGGGTGGAATTGACATTTTAATTATGCTAGTTCTGCCAATCCAGGAACATGGGATGTCCTTCCACGTTTTTATGTCCTTATCAATATTTTTTTAAGGTTTTCATAGTTTACTTTGTAAAGGTCTTTGACTTCCTTGGTTAAGTTTATCCCGAGGTATCTTATACATTTTGTGGTTATGGTGAAAGGGATTCCTTTCTTCAGTTCTACTTCATTCAATTTGTTGTTCATATACAGAAATGCTATAGATTTTTGGATGTTGATATTGTATCCTGCCACTTTACTGTATTTACTTAAACTTCAAGAAGTTTTTTATGGAAACCCTTGGGTCTTCTAAGTATACCATCATATCATCTGTGAATAAAGATATTTTCAACTCTTCTTTGCCTATTCGAATGCCTTTTATATTGTTCTCTTTTCTGATTGCATTAGCTAAGACTTTCAGCACTGTATTAAAGAGCAATGGAGAAAGTGGGCAGCCTTGCCTAGTACCAGTTTTTAGTGGAAAAGCTTTTAGCTTTTCCCCATTCAGTATAATGTTAGTTGTGGGTCTTTAATATATGGCTTTTATTGTGTTGAGAAATGACCCTTCTATACCAATCTTACTAACGTTCTTAATCATGAAAGGATGTTATATTTTATCATATGCTTTCTCTACATCAATTGAAATGATCATATGGTTTTTATCTTTCTTTCTGATAATATGGTGTATTATGTTTATGGTCTTACATATGTTGAACCACCCTTGTGATCCTGGAATAAAGCCTACTTAGTCTTGTTATATGTTGTTGGATGTGATTTGCAAGTACCTTGTTGAGAACTTTTGCATCTATATTCATCAACAATATTGGTTTGTAGTGTGTTTTTTTTTTTTTTTTTTTTTTTTTTTTTTTTTTTTTTTTTTTTGTCATGTCCTTATCTGTTTTGGGAATGATAATGATGGAGGCTTCATAAAATGAATTTGGAAGGTTTCCTTCCTTTTTAATCTTTAGAAATAATTTGAATATTCACTCCATTCTTTCACTAACTCCATCTAAGGAGTATACTTTGCCATGCCATTGACATGGGGTTTGGCTTTATGATTTAGTTTAGCCAATAGGATGTGAGTACATATAAGATGAACAGACCATAGAGCTGACCTGGCCCTTCTGGGCCTCAATTCTTTGCTTCTGCTATTACTATGAGAAAAATATACCCCTGGAAACCTGTTGGTACCAGAATAATGACAGACACATGCAACAAGCCAACTCAGTTGACCCATAAACCTGTAAGCATGATCACAAATTCTTGTTGTATGCCACTAGAATTATGTACTTTCTTGTTCCAAAGGAAAAACCTGACTGATACAGAAGGGCATCATCAATTTTAAGAGAGAAGAAAGTATGAAATCATTGTCTCCATGTGTGAGATGAAGAATTGACTAGAGAAAATAACTGGAGAGCTGGACAGTGCTGAGGAACTACATGAGGCTATATCATGAATTCAAAGTGGTGTTGGCCATTGTTCTAGCCACATCTAGTTGGTTGGAAGCAGATATGAAATCATCAGAAGTTTTACTTAGCCAAGGCTTTCTTTGCCAAGCAAAGTTGAAAGGGCCAAAGAAGCTGAGGGTCTTTATAACTGATAAAAAAAAAAAAAAGAAAAAGAAAAAATCACAACATAAAATAAGTGACAATGAATGAGAATTGATTAACTGGTGCTTCATATGTACACCAAGTATTGTTTCAGTAGAGGGATTAGAATACATAAAGATAAGAAGTGAGGGGGATCTGAGAGGAAAATGTTTAGAATTAAAATTTTATATGTCTATTTTTTCCCTTCTAAAATGCTTTATTTTGGAGTAGTGGTTACATTGCTGAACTCCCACATGGCTGAACACATTCAAATCCCAGACCTGTGGCTTGAAACTCACACTGGGTATATATGTATGTGTGTCCAAGATACCAGGAGAATGGAGAAGGAATTGCAGCATGGCCATCATCCCTGGGGGGGTGATTTCTCTCTTTCCCTCTCACTCTCTTTGTCTCTGTCTTTCTCTCCAGATATGCACACATACTCTAGAGGCGAAAATGTATATATAAAAAAAGCTTTATTGTGATGTGTTATTTAAATAGTTGTATGTGTTTATTTTTTGTATCAAAATGAACTCACATGCTTTTACATATTTGTAAACTTGCATTTAATCACTGTATATCTTTGACTTACAAAATAGTTTTTCCCAGCATAAAGGCAGTGTATATCAGCCAAGTAAAAGATATTATCATATGCATTTTTATCAATAGATAACTTTTTATTTTGGGGTCTATTAAATGTTTTTCCCTGATCACCTTGGAAATGTTTTTGTTTTTTTGTTTGTTTGTTTGTTTTCCTTTTCACCTTCTATTCCCACCCTCTCCTATATTGTCTCTGGTATCTACAATTGGTTTTCCTGCTCTTGTACATTCCAGTCTTTCAGTTTCTGCTACAGATACAAACATTCTATCTATATTAAGCAGTGGCATACAATGCCTGTCTTTCATAGTCAAGCTTGCTTCTTTTAGCATTTCATATTTATCCACTTTGTATCAATTGCCAGGATCTCATTGTTCTTTTATGGATGAGTATTATTCCATAGTGCCATAGTTTTTCAATCCACTCATCTTGGACATTTAGGTTGATTCCTTGCCTTAGCAATTGTGAATAATTCTTCAATAAACATGGATGTGCAAGTGTTTTTCCAACTGAGTGCTTTCCTATCCTTTGGGTAAATACCCAGGAGTGGAATTACTGGGTCATTTGATAGTTCTACAGTGTCTGCAGGTTTTTGAGGAAACTTTATATTGTTCTCCAGAGTGGTTGTACTAATTTACATTTCCACGAACAACGTAGGAGGATTTCCTTTTCACCATAGTCTCACTAGCACTTATCTTTTTTTTTTTTTTTTTTTTTAAATCTTAGCCATTCTGACTGGAGTTTAGTGGTATGTCATGTGGCTTTTATTTGCATTAGACTTATGATAAGAGATATTGAGCATTTTTTCATATGCTTTTTGACCACTCATATATCTTCCTTGGAGAGCTGTCTATTCAGCTTATTGGTCCATTTTTAATTGGAGTGTTTGTTTAGTTATTATTTATTTACTTATTTATTTTAGTGGATAAACTGTTTGAGTTCCTTCATCAGTTCCTTTTCTGAGGCATAATTTGCAAATATATTCTCCCATTCCAAGGGCTGTATCTTCATTCTATTTATTGTCTTTTTTGCTGTGCAGAAGGTTTATAGCCTGATGTAGTACCACTTGTCTATTTTTAGGATTACCATCTGTGCTTTGATTGAGGAAAGGAGTAGAACTGGCTGAATTGGTGTAGATAAAAAAAAAAAATGTGTAAGCAGTGAGAAAATTAAGGAACTGAGAAGCCTGAGTGTGGCAATTTGACATGAACATTGAAACCAAGAATGCTAGAAGCAGTGTTGAAAACAATATTAAGTGTTCAGTTTCTATATTTGTTAATATTTAGTTGAAAACGGATGTAAGTTTCCAGAGCAAAAACATACTATTACCTACTTATACTAACCATACTCTGTTCCCCATACTCAATTTTTGTACTTGGTATGACACATTGAAAGTCATCAGATGTCACCCTCCAAATACCAAGGTCTGCAATAAAAATATGAAGCTGGGTAGTTACTTGGGAGGACTTGTAGAATATCCCTCCTCCTTTACTGAAAAAGGGAAATTTTACTGAGAAAGGGAAATAAACTTTATCTACTGAGTGTAAATAAATTCTCCTTAGAAGAGATCCCAGGTTTTTACCCTTTGGAACGTACATAAATCTCTCTAAGAGGAAGACTAGTTTGTCTCCAGATTTAGAACTCAGGAATATGCTCATAGTCCATGTCTCTTATCTCCTTGAAATGTAAACATATACTTCTAAGGAGATAAATCTCTCTTTAAAGTCTGTATAGTCACCCTGTAACTTTCAAGTGTTCTTCTTTTATCCCAGGTTCCATGTTTCAATAAAATGTTCTCAAAGACCCCCCCAACTCTGGAAACATAAAAACATTTTCTTTACAGTTCCCCAGATAATAAAATTAACTGAGTATTATAGCTTTTAGTGAAAGAGGAACTGACCAGAAGATGAGCTAAGAACTGTAGTAAGTATGGTGTGAAATGACTGGAGTACAGAGCGCCCAGATATTTGGCAAAACGTAATTCCAAATGTGTCTGTGGAAGTGTTTCTCGATGAGATTAACATTTTAACCAGTAAACTGAGTAAATAAAACTATCTTCTCTTATGTGGTGAGCCTCATCCAATCTGTTGAAAGTCTGAATGGTAATATCTTTGACTGGACTAATGTACAATGTATTCATGACAGAAACATACATTTTTATACTATAAATATATACAGTGATTAAATTTAAAAAAGAAGAAGAAGAAAATAAAAGAAAAAAAATCTGAATGGACTAAAAACCTGAAAAAGAAAAAATTCCTTATCTCTGCCTGAGTGTCTTCAAGCTGGAATGTCATTCATCTCCTGCCTTCAAAAAAAATTTTTTTTGTGGGGGGAGAGGTTTTTGCTATAGGGTGCGTGCGCTCGCCAGACAGAGAGAGACAGAAAGACAGAAAGCAAGAAATAGCCCCCCAGGGGGGATGGCCACGCCACAATCCCTTCTCCTCCATTCTCCTCTCGGGATCTTGGGCACGCATGTACACACGCCCGGCGTGAGTTTTAAGCCACCGGGTCCAGGACGTGAACCACAGTCGACTACATGTGAGTCCAGCAACATAGCCATTACGCTAACTGCTGGTCCCTCCTGCCTTCAAATTTAGACTCAGTCAGAAACTTAAGCCACTGGCTCTCCTGGTTCTCAGGCCTTATGACTTGGACTGCAACTATACCATCAGCTCTCCTGGCCTCCAGCTTTCTGACTGCAGATTTTGGATTTCTCACCCTCCATAATTGCATGAGACAGTTCCTATTGGTATATCTCTAGATATATGCTGATGGATAGGTGGATGGATAGATAATAGATAGATTGATAGATAATAGATAAATAGATTTCCTACTAGTTCTATTTCTCTGGAGAACCTGGGTTAATATCTGCAGTAATGACAGTTACCTCAAAGAACTAGAATTTTTTAAGAAAGAGAGATGAAAATGGTTAAGAAGGAGCCATGAAAAACAAAACTTACCTCACTTCCCAGCTCAGTACTAGATGGAGAAAGGAGAAAAAACAGCCACTAATCAAGAGAACTACTGGAGAGAGCAGTATCCTCAAGTGAGACCAGATCTCAGTCAAAGAAATAAGAGAGCTTTTGAAGAGAGATTGCAGATAAAGATTTTGCTGATGGTGATCTTGATTCTAGAAGACACAAATGAAGATTTTCGAATGATGAGGAAAAGTAAGAGATTGAATTCTTTTAAAGGATATAAATAATCTCATAAAGGTACAAGTCAGCATGGAAAAGCATCATCTAAAAGGCTCAATATTCTGGTGAAGACAGAGATGTACAGCATGATGGGCTGTTTAGGAGAAACTGAGTAAATTATATCCTCAGGCAACTGATAAAGATAGAGAGGAGAAGAGGTCTTCCCATGATCACTGTGTCCTGTGTGCCCCCTCACCCTTAAATACATCAATGAGACATGTGCCAGAGAGAGGCCATCTTACCTGAAAAATCATGGGCTATGCACTTGACCAAATCAAGGAGAATCTTACCTGATACCCATTTCTGTGAGAACTCTGCTCAAGTCATCAACAACTGGTTTTTATTATTAATACTAAAAAAATACATAAAATTCAATGTTTTGGTTACATAATGGAAGATAATTTATGGACAAAGTACTCTGAAGACATTCTGACCATTCAAAACTATTCCCTTAGAAAATCATCAGTAACCCATCACCCATGAATTATGGAAGACCCAGCTTAAGGGTAGATTCTTCACAGTATTTTCTACCTTCCCTATTCTGGTTCAGCCCTGCTCCTCATCGAAACTGTTACTCACTAGACCACTTGTGTGCTGCTTGAACTTCTCCTGGGCTCTGCTCTGACCACTGATATTACTCCTTGCTCTTCCTGTCACTTCTTTCTCCTTGCAGCCCTCAGATGTTCTTTTCTTCCACAGTGAATGAATACATAATCCACCACCTCAACATATTTCACCAACTCTCCTTGGGCTTCTTTATTTTACACATCATCTTTATTTATTCATTCATTCATTCATTCATTGAACATTATTAAAAGCCTATCCTCCATCAGCAGCTCTAAATTGCCTAAAGTATATGTTCTTCTCTGGGATATGCACTTAATGTCCTGTTGGCCACCATTCCATCTCCAACTGATTTTTGGAATCACAGTAAAACAACCCCCTCTCTTATTTTTATCTCTTCCTGGGTTTAAGCAATCCCTAAAATCCATTTTTTCCAATAAACTTAATACTATAATAAAATCTCCTAGCCCACCTTCCCAAAGTAAATATAAAATCTCATAACCATACTCAGAACTTTGCTACTTGGTAATTATAAGCTAATAGCTTGCTTTTAAAGCATTCTTTAAATCTTTAAATATTTGCATGATTGACTTGCATTATTTAGTCTCTCATGTTAATAATCTGTTATGTATTTTAAGCTTTTAAGAAGCTGTAAATCACAACTTTATTTTATGTTAGTGTCACACTCAAACAGATGTTACTAATTATTTTTACCTTAATGATGACAGAAAAATGGTATGTTAGTTTTATCCTAAAACATGGTCAACTATAGCCAACACTCTTATCACAATCTGCATTGCTCTTTGAAGTATAAAACAGTACAGTTTTTAGAATATAAATCTAAATTTTACATTTTTCCGATCACTGTTATGCCTGCCTGCAATTAGCCTGAAAAGATACATTTAAAGCATGTCATGCACATTAATTTAAGTCTAGTTATTGCTATAGGTCTGAAGGAAAAAAGCCACATGCATATCCATGACATGGAAGAATGCTCATCAATATGCCCGGACTTCTTCACTAATGTGTTTCCTTATAATTGTCATAATCAAAGAGCACTTGCAACTACTATATAATTTCTCAGCAGTTTGACAATAAACCAAAAAGCCTTGAAGCCACTCTCACTGCAAGCAGTTGTAGTATTCAGATCTGAGATTTTTCATTCTGCTTCTACTCTTCCTTTGTTATATATTTGTTTGTGGGATCAATAGCAAAATCAAAAAGTAGCTGAAACTCTCTGAAGCAGACGCTTCTGGTGCCCTGAGTTCCATCTCCTCAATCCACTGCTCAAAGATATGGTTAAGGGTTTGGGGTAAGCTCAAATACATTTTGCACTTGGCCACATTCCACATAAGGCAGCCACTTTGAGTCTTTCGCCTTCTGTACTGTGGGGTCTTCTCAATAGTAAGGAAAGAGAGGCAGAAAAAGTTAATGTTCCCAATCAATAGGAATGGGAACAGATGAGTAAATGCTGCAGCCTGCTGTTTTTCTTTCTTTCTTTTTTTTTTTTTTCAGGTAACATTAATTCATGTGAGAATTCAAATGCAAGTCCATAGGAACAGAATTGAAACCAACGGTCAACCTTAAAACACTTGACAAAACCAATAACTTGAAAATTCTGTGAGGACAGAGCTTTATTCTTTATTTTTAAAGAAACTTGGAAGATCAATAAATGTTTATTGCCTAACTTCGAGGCTTATATCAAAAATAACAAAATAAAGTTTCTGAAGTAAATTTGTCCCTCTATCAACACGATACTTCAGTAGTCTCAGAAAAGCCATATCCTCATGTGAATCAAGGAGTTATCCTGGAATGTAAATCAGTCAATTATAGTAAATCTCAGCTATTCATTTTTAATTTTTATATAACTTCCATTTATGTAACACACTGACTTTTGTGACAGAAAAATGTTTAACTGAAATTTTCCTATTTTTTTAAACTAACACAAATCATTTCAGGGAAACAGTATTTAAATTACACTCCTATTTTTTTTTTATTTTTTCCTATTGGGTCTCTCACCAGTGAGAGAAAGAGAAAGAGAGGGAAAGAAAAGAAAAGTGAGAAATTACACCCATGGGGGGATAGCCACACCACAATATCTTCCCCAGGGATTTTGGGCACAAACACACACATGCATGTACATGCACACACCTGGCATGATTTTTAGGACACTGGGTCCAGGAATCAAACCATGCAGTTGGCCATATGGGATTCATTGCCTTAGCTTCACACCACCTGCTTGCTTTATATATTAAAACCCATATAAATATACTTCTTAAAAATGCCTGTTAGGACCAGTAGGTGGTGTGGTGGTTGAGGCACAGGGCTCCCACATGGCCAACTGAGGTTCAAGTCCCAGACCTGATGGCTTTCTCACTTTCCCTCTCTTTCTCTGTCTCTCTCTGGAGAGCCTGCATATCCTGTAGCAAAAATTTTAAAATAATAATAGTGATAAATAAAATTAAATAATTCTTTTAAGAATCTCTATGTTAAAATATTTACAGGGATTAGGGATGAATTTCTCTTACTTTAGGGTGTTTTGTTGGTTTGTTTTGGAGTTTGGTGTTGAGGTGTTGGGGTTTTTTGTATCATTTTTTATTATGTATGCATTTTTCTGGTACATAAAAGTGATCCAAAAACAGAAAGAGAAACAAATATCAAAATGAGAGGAACTACTTTGTTAATGACAGGCTTAAAGATATAAAATTTATGAGTTTGAATTATTGGATATCAGTAGTAGGATCTTACATGTGTCTTCATAAATTATTTAAATGGCATACATTCGAATCTCTTAAATTTACAGATTACAGAAAAGTCCATTTAGAAGGGAGAAGTGCAGGGGTTCATATAAACAGCCAGAGAACAAAAAGACAGATGGCTTTTAACATCGGCAAAGGCAGACTGATATATTTATAGAGAAGTGATGCATAGCTATAAAAAAGGTTGTATTAGGGTATTAAGGGGCCATATAAAATATTACAGACTTGTGGCTTAAACAACAAAAATGTATTTTTCACAGTTATGGAAACTGATGGTCAATATTAAGATGACAGCTAATTCAGGTTTTGATGAGGGTTCTCCTTGGCTTATACATGGCTTCTGCTGGTTATGTCTTCACACAGCAAAGGAGAGAGAACTCTCTTGTGTCTGCCGTTTCTCGTGTAAAGATGCCAATTCCTTTGGAGTAGGTCCCTACTCTATCACCTCATTTATTCCTAACTACCTAGCAAAGGGCTCATCTTCAAATATCATCACACTGGAAGCTAGGGCTTCAACATATGAGTTTTGGGGCAACATAATTCAGCCCATGACAGAGCCACACCCTTTGATGCAGTAATTTCTTTTTAGAATCTCTTTTAAGTGATATTCCAATTATGAAAAAAATGTGTGTAAAGCTTTTTCCTGACCTAACGTTGGTGATGCAGGCAGTCATACACTGAACTGCAGTGCCAGGAGCCACGTGGCCAACAATGGATTCAGATGTCAAGTAGAGGGGGAACATGCAAGGTACCATGCACCAAAGACCTTGGTGAGCTGGAAGGCTGCAGAAATGGAATCACAGCATGCCAAGACTGTATCAAATCTACCTCTCTCTCTCTCTCTCTCTCCCTCTCTCTCTCCCTCTCTCTCTCTCCCTCTCTCTCTCCCTCTCTCTCTTTCTCACATGCTTTCATATAAACCTACATGATCTGTTTCATGAGTAAAAACTAAATAAGCTTTTTCTAAAAGAATTATTTACTTAACTTTATGTATTCATTTATTTTTTTTTTAAATTTGATCAGAGGCACAGAGAGAGAGAAGGTGAGAAAGCAAGCTACCAGGTCCGGGACTCAAACGGTGGTTAGCTATGTGGGAGTGTCCCGCACCTTAACAACCACACCACCCCGTGGTCCCCAATAATCTTTCTTTAAAATATTTTTTCTTGAAAAGAAAAGGAAATTGGGGAAAAAATAAAATATGCATCAATAGGAAAAGGATAAGAATGATAAATGCTCTCAAAATTGCATGAAGCCATTTAAAATGGTAGCATGGGAAAAAAAATGTCAGCATGAATATTACACAGCAATAGAGAAGACACATGATAGGTTTTTTTTGTTTGTTTTTTACGTTATGAGAGGATTTGAATAAATCTAATTAGAATTAAACTTTTTGGGGGTGTTTGCTCAGCTGTAGTTACTTTTACTGACAGAATTGTGTCCTCCCCAAATTCATGTTATAGTCCTGCCCCTCAATGTGACTGAATTTGAAGATAGGGTCCTTTAAAGAACTAATTAAAGTTAAATGAGGTTAAAATTAAGGCTTAATTTAATCTGACTGATGCCTTCATAAGAAGAGGAAAAGGGAAACCAGATTGTGGTACATGGTAAAACATAATATTCTGCAAGGCTGAGCCGCATGAGAAAGTTCTGGTTTGAGTCTGGAGATCTCCCTGAACACACCAGGCATGTGTGCACCCACAGTCTGGGGCTAGCTGAGGTGGGAATTGAATCATGGTGTTAAGACCCTATTGGGGTGCTATCTCTGTCTCTTTCTCTTACTCAGAGAATAAATAAATTAACTTTAGAAGAAGAAAGTGAAGGAGATGAAAGAAATAAGGAGAAGTAGAAGAAGATGAAAAAGAAAAAGCAGCAAAGATACATGTGCATCTGGCAAAGACCATATGAGAACCTAAAATATTTAGCTATCTGCAACCAAATGAGAAAAACCTCAGAGGAAACTGACCCTATCAATGCCTCGATCTCAGACCTTCTGGACTATGATCAAATCAATGTCTTGTTTTAAGCCCACCCTAGTCTGTGCTACTTTGTTATGGCAGCCCTAGCAAACCAAAAGACACCGTCACTGAGCCAAAGGCTTCATATCCCACCAGTAATGCTTTGGCATAGGGCATGACTGGAGTGCTCCAAGGCTTTTCTCAGTGTCCCTCCTCCACTCTCAGTTTTCTCTGCACTCATGTGCTTACCTCACGGAGGATGTTCTTCAAGCTCTGGCTCCTTCTCTAGTGATAGATGCAGATGCTGTTGCTCAGCTCTTGCTACACTGGTGTAGGTTATACAGGAATCCTAGACCACCTTCAGTGTTAGGTGGTCCTTGTGTGTTTGGGACTTACAGGTATAGAAAAGGGAGGGGAAAACAATCTTTTCCCTGCTACTCCTAGGTTCACAGGGGCCACAGGATCAAACTGATAAAAAAGGCAGATTAACAAGAACGAAAATGGTATTAATTGAAAATATACTGTGAAATAAAATTGAAAAGAGCCCATTTCTTCCAAAAGGAGCCATGAGATAGCTTAAAAGACTAGACACAGGCAGGCTGAAAGTGACTGATCTTAGACTATATATCCAGTTAAGTTCTTTTACTCTCTCAAAACATAGGAAAGGACTTTGCTGCAACACTTCCTTATCATCCTATAGACCTAAACAACCAGAGAAGAAAGCAATTGTCTTCAGCCCCTCCCTGAAGTTTAAAACTAAAATGTGTCAACACACCTGGACAAAGTTTATCCAGAATGACTGTCCGTCTTCCAAACCCATCCTGATTCTGAATACAACTATATACTCACCATTTTCTGAGCACTAAACCCATGGTTTCTCACTTTAAACTATTCTACAATACTAATTCTTCCATGCTGATTCTAAAAATATCATACAATCATCCTTCCCTTACCATAAATTTAGCTGACCACTGCTATACAAGATTCCTAGGTATAGCTTTTGGCCAATATAAGATTTTTAGTCACCCTCCCATCCTCACTTTCTGACTTTTTGTCCTTAAAACTATGTCATATTCTGTAACAGTTCAACATACATCATTCAGGATAAACTGGATGGTATATATGTTGGTGATTGTCCTCATTTGGGCCCAAATAAATTCAACTTTACTTATTTCATTTTGTCTCAGCCTCCTTTTCTTAGGTTAACAGTATGTATGAGAGTTTACACACACACATGTGCCTCAATGAGACAGTCAGATGATTGAGGTCTTTACAACATCTTTGGCTAAACAAAGGAAAAGAGGTTTGGTGTGACTTTTCTGAATGGCAGAGAGTCACCTGAAGCATGCACAGAATAACTATTTGAGACACAGAGATCTGAGTCAAGAGGGAGAGGGAGAGGCCATACCAGGTACACACCTGCTAAGCCTCGTTCATCTTCCGTGTTTATTAGGGCAAAGGAGGAAGGAAAGTTATTTTTTAGAGAAAGTTGTTTTTTAGAGAATTGGAAAAACAAGGGAATTTCCAGAACAGGTTGGTTTCAGTATCGACTGGTGGGTAAGACTAAATGACTCCAGAGGCTGGACAGAACATCTTGGAACCTGGAAAAATACATTTATCAGATCACACACCCATCTAATGGCCTCCTGCTGTTTGCCAGCAGGAGGACCACATTCCCTGAGCATGCATTCACTCACTCAGAGTCCATAGATCCACCGTGTTCTAGAAGCACGGCGTTTCTGTTGTTTTCCAACAGTTTGGTGCTTCTGAGAGGAGGGGAGGTGGCAAGTTATAGGAAACTGACCAGGAAAAATATGGTAAAGAAGTGTTCTTTATAAGGTTTGCTATACAGGTTTAAATCAGAGCCTTCTCCATGGATAAAAGTTGTTAAGCATCTTCTTCCTGGTAGCGGCATCTTTACAAGCAGAAATTACTTTTATAAATTTCTTTTCTTTTTCCCTTACAAAAAGAAAACCCTGCCCTATTCTTAGAGCTTTCCTACATGTGCTGTTTCTTGGTGGCCTTTAGCTCATAATAATCCATAAATTAAAGAGACATCTGTGGGGGCGGCATGTTCTGATATCCTTCAGCAGATTGAGTACTGCTGACCCTCCCCATGAGAGCCACGCAGTGAGTTCTCCTATCTTCCCCTGGTGATAGGAGATCCTAGTGGTGATAGTGGAAGAGCTGAGAGTTTTGTATTCCAGCTTTCCTTCAGCACCAGTGCCTTGGAGTTTACAAATTCTGCTGCCTTCTCTCCCAACAGTTTAAGATTTTTGCTTTGAGGACAGGCTCAAGCAGTAGGGTGGGACTTCCGGTTCCTCCCACCCCAATACCACCACCAGTCCCTACCTAAGCATACCCTGCAGGCCTAAACTACCGAAGATCCCCTCCCACTCCACTCTTTCTGAATACTCTTTGGTGGCAGTCCTAGAAGAGTCTGCGAGTGTGTGTGCATCCTCCACATCTGAGACTTTCAGGGCTTTTCTGTGTCGTGCTATTTACACCTCACTTCAGCAATTTTCTAAAATTTTAGCTCTTTTTCTTCTTTTAAAACCCTTTTATGGCACAGGAACCTTCCACCACAGCAGAGCACAGTGCTAAATGTTGAAATGTTGAATTTCTTAGGGGAGGAACTGTCCCTTCTTTTTTATTTCTTTTTATTTATTTTTTTTTGGAGAGGTTTATGCTATAGGGCGTGTGCGCTCGCCAGAAAGACAGAGAGAGACAGAGAGATAGAAAGCGAGGAGAAATCACCCCCCAGGGGGGATGGCCACATGGCAATCCCTTCTCCTCCATTCTCCTCTCGGGATCTTGGGCACGCACGCACACGTGACCAGAGTGAGTTTAAGCCACTGGATCCAGGACTCGAACCTCAGTTGGCTACATGGGAGTCCAGCAACATAGCCATTATGCTAACTGCTGGTCCCAGAACTGTCCCTTCTTACATTTCTGGTTACTTCATTGACCCATGATCTCAGCTCTCTGGCTCTCTGGTAGGTTCAGGAAATGCCAGAATTTGGTTATCTGACTTTTTTTCATTAAAATCTATTTTTTTCCATCTTCCTACATCCTGAGCCAAAGTGAAAAACATATTCCGTTTCACATGGCAAGTTTGTTGGTGTTGCATGTAATGCTGAATTCAGCACCTGCAAAAATGTATTTTGCAAACAAGAGAATATCAAGCAGAACTCTACAATTACCAGGAAGCATTGATGTCACTGATATTCCAAGATTTCTCTAATTTTATTCAAAAAACATGTAAATTTTTGTTTAAGAAGAACAACAGATGGAAAAAAGAAGAATTCAATACTGAACATGCTAATTCAGTATTTTCTCTCTTTTCTCTTTGCCAAATCTCTTCTAAAAGTCAAATGTGGCACTGTGGCATGGAGAAAATGCATGAATACTTCCGAATTAAGGTGACATTCACAATCCAATAGTCAAGTCTCCAACCCTTTCAAGTACAACACCATTTTTGTGTAACAATTATTTTCCAATTACCATTTTAATATTCTGAAATTGAATTCATAAATAATATAACTTTCCTATGGACCTAAAACTTTAACAAAAAAATCTCCAAAATGTCCTATATGTGATGTAAAGGAGACCTAAGATGGAAACTGTTTATGATCTGGAAGATGCAGTGCTCAGGAGGATATGCCAGAAGACGTATTGTTATGGGAGGGAGAAGCTGGGAGTACTGTGATGGAACATTCAGGTCTTTGGGTCCAGATCTTTAATGTTAGGGACCTGCCCCAAGATGCAAACAAAGCCACAACTGGAAGAAAAGTATTAAAAGAGAAGTTTTTCATTAAAAAGTATACCTGGGAGATACTCGGGGAGGCTAGGTGTCAGATGACAACAACACTGTAAATGGGGTTACTTTTACTGTGGGGTCTTGTCATGAATATTTCAAAAGGGAAACCTGTCCCTGTAGTTGGCATTTTGATTGTTTTCATGGGCATTTGCTGTGCCACTATAGTTCTTGTCAGGTAAGGGGAACAGAGTTGGCCAGTTAGGGGGAGTCATATGCATGCCCATGTGGACTTTAAAGGAATAGGCATATGCACAGAGACAGCATTAGCTTAGTGCCAAGAGTGGGAGGTGAGATACTGGCCAAACACCTGGAAGAATGCATACACACCTGGATGTGTATGCATAATTTTGGGAGGGAAGATAATTACATTCTCCAGATCTTTTAATAATAGTTTAAGCATTAAAAGTAGAGAACCTCTCCTCTCTTGGTGCCAGGGGATCTAGCTGCAACCCCTGGTAACAATAATTAATGTGTCAAATATCCCTTTAGTTGGCATCTTGAGAATCCCTGGTCATATCTACCTGACTACCTATAATAAAGTCACCAAATTTATTCTTAGAATTACTGGAAATGCAATACACATTAAGATGAGTAACTCAAATTCTACAGGTGGCAATTTTATTGGTTATATTGTTTTTCCAAAATGGCAAATAACTCTTGAAGTTACTAACAAAAACAATTTTAACTTTAAAAATAAAGCATTTATGGAAAATTTGGAGTACCCTACATGCATGATCAACATATTTTATATTTTTATAGATAGTGAAATATTCATTGTGACAAACAGCTTGGATAAGCAGACTTGTCACTTTCATAAATCTTGGATATTCAAACATTTTGCAGACCTTTCTCAGGTATTGTATAGGATGTCTAGGAATCCTCCCTCTAACTGAAAGTCACGAGCACCTGTCAATCATCCAGAAATTCAAGCACCCACAGGAGTTCTGGGAGAAGAACCAGACCTTTTGCCAATGAGCATATGGCTCAGACAATTCTGTCAGCATGCCCAAGGCCATACAGCAAGTTAACCCCAAGCCTGGCCCCCTCTTTCAAGGCTCCTTCCTCTATAGTATGGTTCTGGGGACTTCCAGACTCCAAATGAGGAAAATCTAACTCTACAATGACACCCTGACCAAAATAGCATTATGATGAGCACTTCAAAGGTGCATCTTTCAACCACAGGTGGATGCGTGAGATGCCGGAGCACCAGGTGAGCCAAGTAGGAAGTGATCACGAATGTGCACTTGTCAATGGGCCTGGACAGACTAGAGATTCTGAAAATAATCTGATTAACTACCTAAAGGCAAAACTCATTTTCATATGCTCTCTACTTTTGGAATAAATCATTCATTATACAAGTACTAATTGATTTTGTGAAATGTGTATTCCCTGATCTAAATTGTACCAGGGACACTGGGATAAGAACATGCAGTCCAACCACTTTCATAGATCTGAATGGGAAAATAGGCATTCAGTAAGTAATTCTGCAAGTAGTTATGTCATTAGCGATCAGCACAATGAAGAAGTCTAAGGGGGGACCAGCAGTTAGCGTAATGGCTATGTCGCTGGACTCCCACGTTGTCAATTGCGGTTCGAGTCCCGGGCCCAGTGGCTTAAACTCATGACGGGCGTGCGTGCATGCGTGCCCAAGATCCCAAGAGGAGAATGGAGGAGAAGGGACTGTGGCGTGGCCATCCCCCCTGGGGGGTGATTTCTCACTTTCTGTCTCTCTGTCTCTCTCTGTCTGTCTGGTGAGCGCACGTACCCTATAGCTAAAACCTCTCTAAAAAAGGAAAAAACAAAAACTAAAGAAGTCTAAGGTAGCATTATATGGCAGATGTGCAATCCACCCGGTGGGCAGCAAGAAAAACTGGATGTGAAGTTAGGGTGGGCAGCAGTGCAAACTGGAGCCCTGTTGTCTCCCAGCCCTCCTGACCCCAGTGTGTTAGGCAGCCTCTCCCCACATGCATCTACCCAAGGCCCAGAGAGTGAAGGGGAAGGTCCTGGCCAGCTGGAAGGGTTGCTGTCCAGGTCAATGAGGTAAGCAGTAGATTGGCACAACATATAACATGAGGACACTGTGTCCAGTGCCTTGCACCACCCCTCAGTGCATAAAGTTTGCTAGGCCTCACATCTGTCTTCCAAACCTTGGCCTTATTCCTGTGGCCAACCCCTACCCAGAATCATAGAAGAAAAAGAAGCTAACTGATTTTCAGAACCATGCAGATAGCTTCACCAAAGAGAATCAGAAAGTTCAACTGGCATTGGGCCAAGTGCAGAGGATGTGGGGCAGGTGGCCCATTTTAAACAGAAGAGTCAGTGTGTGCCAGTGCCCTGAAATGTGCAAGGCATGATGTTCTGTGGAATTTTCTGCACTGAAGTGACCAAGATGTGATTTCTGGGGAGGCAGAGGTACAAGCTAGGGGAGGGTTGCATTAGACCTAGCTAGGCTTCCTAGGTCATGATAGAATTTTAGATTTTATCCTAAAAGTGATGGAGATTCAGGAAAAGATGTGATCTGTCAGGGGAGAACTGACAGAATGTCAGCTTTGGGATCACAAAGACCTAGGTCAAAAGATACGTGATTAGACCCAGTCACAGAGGTACAGGTGGTGGGATGCCATTGTCTAATAATGATGTCACATGAGAGGCCTGAGTTGGGATTCCAGAACATGCTTGGCACATGCACCCCATGATCATGACTGGCTAGGAGGTTGGAGCAGGGGTTCCGGACCACAGACTATGCCAGTCATCCAGGCCACAAAGTGGGGGGCACAAGCGATTAAGGTTTCATCTGCACTTGCAGCCCCTCTTTATTGCTCACATTGCCGCCTGGGCTCCCCTCCTGTTGGAACAGTGGTGGTACTGGATTCTCATGGGAGCACAAACCCTATTGTTGTGTGATTGTGTCACTGTATGTTGCAATGTGGTACTGGTAAAAATGGGTGCAGGCGGCTGTGGTGCACTTGGATCAGCCCAGGACCAATGTCCCTCCCCAGTGCCCATCTGTGGAGAAATTGTCTTCCACGAGGCTGTTCCTTGGTACAGGGAAGTTTGGGGACCACTGGGGACCACTAGGAAGGATTGAAACAAGGTGAAACCTTGTCAAAGGTCTCTCTCTCTCCTTCTTCCATCTCTCTTTCTCTCTCAATTAAAAACAGATACATACAAGACTGCAGGCTTATGGCCTTACCTTACTCATTGGTACAATGGAAGTAAAAAAGCACTGCAAAATTACATGAAGATTAAACAAGGTAAGCCATGAAAAGTGACCCTGTGGGCATGAACAGGGATCAGCAACTGCAAAGAGCAAGATGGCCAATATTTCAGGCTTTAGGGCCATACAGTCTCCACCACATCTATGCAACTCGGCCCTGGCGGCATGACAGTGGGCCATAGATCATACACAAATGAGGAGTGGTTTAGTTCCAATAAAACTTTACTTCTGAGACTAAAATTTGAACTTTATATCATTTTCTCATGTCATAAAATGTTATTCTTCTCTTGATTTCCTTAACTACTTTAAAATGTAAAAAATCATTCTTACTTTGCAGGTCTTATAACAATAAGAAGCAGCCTGGTTTGGTTTGTGGGTTGTAATTTGCTGATCCTTGTGGTAGACACAAAGCAACTGTCTCTCCCCTTCCCCCTTCTCTTGCTTTTCACACATATGCACACACACACATACTGCATTTTACACACACACACCTTCACATGCACACATATACAGATATGGTATATACATATGCCTATACACACAAGCATACACATATAATGCACATCATACACACTACATATATCATACACATTACATATACACAGAAATGCAAACAGGACAATCAGAAGCAAGCACAAACACACTCACATACACAGAAACACATTCACACATGCCACGTCACTCCAAGGAGGTGGGGGCAAGCATATCTTTCCATTGGCTGCCACAGCCATGCTAGTCATTGTTTCAGGATGGCACCTGCAGTGATGTGCAAGTTCTTGGTGTTTCAGACAAAGAACTGAGTGAAACATGCCAACAGCCAAAGGTAAAAATAGTTTATTAAGTAAAAGTGAAAGTATACTCCTGAGAGGTATGAGAGGTAGAAGCAGGCCTGAGAAGACAGGGAACAGGTGGCTCAAAAGATCCTGGCAGCTACATTCTGCAAGGTTTATAACTTTTTAATCTAGGTCATGTCAGTTATCACTGGCTGGGCTGACTGATTGTCCTCATCTCATTGGCCCTATCAAATGTGGCTGGACACACTGATTCATCTCATTGGCCATATCTAACATGGCTGAGTCAGCTAGACATGCCCCACTAACCTCCTGCCTACATGACCCTGGGTGGGGAATATTCTGCCCTGATCAGTTTTTCTATGTAGCCACATGAGCAGATGCTCCAGAGCCCTTACCTGCTCCCACTTCTACCTTATCCCTGCCTCCCCTTCATATGGACAACATTGCACCTAAGCCATTCTCAATTTGTACTTTCCATGAGGGGGCTGGGGAGGACTCAGTAAACTATAATTTTAAAAATTAGTGTTTGATTTAGATGATAATTTGCTATTATTTGAACTACCTCAGACTTTATTGCCCATGAAATTGAAGCATAATATTTTCAATTGTTTCCAAATTAAGTTATCCTGTGAAATATCATAAATTCTTAAAGTTTCTGTAGAGAAATATAATCAATACATTCCATGCTACATTTCCCCACAGACTTACTGCTACCTCATCCATTTTCAGCTGTGTCAACCCGGGATTATTATGAGGCAGGGCATGAATCTCTATCTGAAGCATTGGTTGGGCAATAATTCTCACAGATCTGCTCACCAGTTTGCAGGCTCAGAATCCCATTGTACTTTTTTAAATGACACAGCTCTTTTGACAAGAAAGAAAAGACAATTAGGGGGTTGTATTCAGCTCAGGACCCAGCCTCCTGCCTCAAAATACAAGGTCTGAGCAGATACCAGAGTACATGCTTCATAAATGTTAGAGAGTGAGTCTCCCCAATAAGGCGATTGCCATCTATACCATGATTTACAGCCTGTGCTAGGAGAGAATTAAATATTTACCATCTACAAAACCCCAGCTCCTTCCCCATATTTCAGGAAGAAGGGTGCCTGCATGCAGTGAGATGGAGCAGCCATGGTTCTGACAGAAGGTTGTGTCAGCTAAGGATGTGTGAACATCTCTATAAAGGTACATACCATATGAGACCAGCAGATGGCATAATGATTATGTCACTGGACTCCCACATGGCTGACTGCTGTTTGAGTCCCAGACCCAGTGGCTTCAAACTCATACCAGGCACATGTGTGTACGTGCCCAAAATCCCCAGAGAAGAATGGAGAAGGGATTGAAACATGGCCATCCATCCCCCTCTATGTGTTCTACAGGATTCACTCACTTTATAAGTCATCCAGTTCTTAGGAATGCACCCAGATTTGAATGCCCTTAATTGATTTTCTAAGGTGAGGGTCACATAGGGCAAAGGAAGTTCTTTTATTCAAGCTTTCCAATTAACTTAAAAGTACTGACATTACCAATTGAGTCCTACTTAAGTTAACTATAAAATATCCTTTACTGCACAGCCTTGAATAAGACAAACCAAGGTCAGAGATCCCAGGAGGGATGGGCAGGTGTTGTTTCCCTGGCTAGGGTTATACAACACAAGGCTTTGAAAGATATTGTTTAAATAATTCTTGCCTTCATCAGCCATATATCAGTAAAAAGTCACTTATATCTCTTTGAAAAACAACCTTGACCATGGTGATTTGCTGTGATTGACCCCTCTCACCCCACCCTGTAGCCTGCCTTGGCTTTCTGCATTGCATAAGTGAGAGATGATTTTACCACATCAGCAAAACACCACTTTCAGTTGAGAAGTGCCTTGAGGTTTGCAGGATTCCTAAATAGAAACTGGCCAAGTGCACAGATGTGACACTGGAGAAAACATAGATTCTGTGTGAGAAAGAGCCTGTCCTTGACACACTAGGGCCATTTCCAAGGTCATTTCTAGATATCTCTAGATCAGCACTATCTGGTCGAGTCTTCTCCAACAATGGGGAGTGGTCATGCCTATTACCCAGCACAGTAGCCACTAGCCACACATAGCAATGGAGCACTGGAAATATGACTGGAAATGTGGCTAGTGTGACTGAGAAAATGTATATTTTATTTAGCTAAAAAAATTATTTTTAATTTAAACTTTTTGTTCTTAAAGTGGCACTGAAAGAAACAAGAGGTGAGTCATAGACTGGAAGAAAATATTTGCAAAGCAAATGTCTGACAAAGTACTTCTTTCTGTACCATGTATTCATGCTGAGAAGATTCATTTTGTATGTTGTGGAGACGTACACTAATTAAATGTAAAAATAATAATAATAAGCTAAAATAATTTAAATTTAAATGGCCCAAGTGGCCATGGTATTAGACACAATAGTTCCAGCTAGTTCTATTCAAATAACATATTTGCTTCTGTGAAATAAAAACTGGCTAGAGGATCCTTTTAAGAAACCTTACCCCTGGGAGCCAAAATGTAGCACGGTGGTTAAAGTGCTGGTGTCCCACATTGCTGGCAACACTTCAAGTCAAGATCCAGTGACTTGAAAATCAAGCCAGGTACATGTGCATGTCCAAAATTCTGAGAGGAGAACGGAGGAGAAGAGATTACAGCATAGCTATCCTGCCTGGAAAGTGATTTCTCACTTTCCCTTTCTCTATCTCTCTCTGTCTGTCTGTCTCTCTCTCTCTCTGGCAAACACACTCTCCCTATGGCAAAAACCTACAGTAAGAAGAACTTGTTCACTAGTAACACCCCAAAAAGTCCCACAGTGATAAATAAATAAATATAAATATAAATATAAATATAAATATATATATATATATATATATAGAGAGAGAGAGAGAGAGAGAGGGTGACTCGACAAGTACATACATTTCTAAGAAAATCATTTAGCATTTTCTCCAAAGTTCAAAGTTTAGTTTTGATACATGTATGTAAAATATGTATAATTATTGTCAATTTAATATCATCATAATCAAAAAGTAAAGTTCAATTACATTCTTTTTAAATATATTTTATTTAATTTCTTTTATACATTCAATCACTATACAATTCTCTTAGCCTGTAAAGTGAATTATTGACATGAATATACTTCACATCAGTCCAGTTGAGGATACTATATAAGTTATCATCACAGATAATAATACATTTCTGTGTCCCATAAATGTCTCACCTCTCTATTTTTCTCCTTAATGTCTTTCCTCAGACTCTTCTCCTTCTCCCACTTGCTTCCCATACTGTGTCCAGTATCCATAACCATTTTCCATGTTTATATATTCTCTAATCTTTCCGTTTCAGCCATAGAGTGCCGATAGTACATATTAAGTGGAGACACACAATGTCTCTCCTTCATAGCCTGTCTTGCTTCACTCAGCAGTAAATCTTCTATATTTGTCCACTTTCTATCAAAAGCCAGGGTCTTATTGTTTTTTATGGCTGAGTAGTATTCCATAGAGTATATGTGCCACACTTTTTCAATGCATTCTTTTGTTCATGGACATTTGGGTTGGTTCTATGTCTTAGCAATTGTGAATGTTTAATGCTGCAATAAACATAGATGTGCAAGCACTGTTCCACGTAAGCATTCTCCTGTCCTTTGAGTAGATATCCAGAAGTGGGATTGCTGGATCATATTGTAGCTCTATTTGTAGATCTTTAAGGAACCTTCACATTGTTCTCCACAGATCAGTTTATATTCCCGCCAATAGTGTAGGAGAGTTCCCCTTTCACTACAGCCCCACCAATTATATTCTATGTGCAATCCCCATGACTCTGAAATAACCATGGAAATATGACCCTTATAGCAGGCCAATGATGAATATTTATTACATTCAATATACTGCTTTTCTTAGTATTGATCTGTTTGATGTCAACATTTACTGAAACCCTTGCTATATATTAGGCGCTGTAAGGATTACAAAGGGCATAAATGACATGACAGTTGCCTTGTCTTGAGATCTAGATTTCATGAAGTTTTCAGGAAAATAAATCATGAAGTAGAGGATGCAGGGTTCACTCATTAGCTCTATCTGATGGGGTCTCATGAGCGTTCTTGTCTTTCTTGTATCCTGTACCACTCAAAACTGATGGTAGGAGGCTAGCAGGAAGTGCAGTATTTAAGGTGCTGGGCTCCCACATGGCCAACCATAGTGCAAGTCCTGACCCAACAGCTTGAAAATCACACTGAGCATGTGCATGCCCAAAATCCTGGCAGGAGAATGGAGGAGAAGGGATTGCAACAAGATCATCTCCATGAGGGTGACGTTTCACTTTCCCTCTACGTGTATGTCCCTCTCTCTCTCTCTCTCACAAGTGCACACACCCTATGGAAAAATCTTTTAAAGAGACAAAGATGGTGTTGGGAAACAGAACCACACCCCCAGGGAGTGAAGAAATTAGTACAACGACAAAGAGCCGTTGAATTGGCGATTTTTTTCACAGAAAAGACTCTTAGGAAAGATGAAAACAATATTCAGGAATTTTTCATATTTTATTTCAGTTGTACTCACAAGAAAATAGAGACAGTCTTAGAAGAGATGACAAGTTTTCATGATTTTCTTGAACAGTCATGATAAACAAAAAAATACCAGACAACCAGTAAGGCATGAATACCACTTGATCGGAGCAAATGTTGTGTGAGTACCAATCATGTAGAATGGATACTGTGTGGTATGGTCATCAGCCAATCAAACTAGATACCCTCCAGAGCCCCATATTGTGCCAGGAAATACCCTTTGAGATCATTGTTGGTTCATAGGAGATAGTCTAGGGTAGGGACTGAACGTGATTTGAGATCAAAAAGTATCTTATAAATCATGGTAGTATCAGGCTTGTCTACCTTTTATCAGATTATTAAGTGGGAACGTTGAACAATGAGAAACATCATAGAGCTGGCCTTATGGTCTGGTCATTAAGGGAGCAGGATCCTACATGGCCAACCACACAGTTCAAATCCTGAACCCAGAAGCTTATAAAACACACCAGGTATGTGTGAATGTGCCCAAAATTCTGACAGGATGGAGAAAGGATTGTGGTGTAACTGTGACACATGAGGAGGTAGCTTCTCCCTCCCTGTCTTGGTCCCTGTCTCTGTCTTTCTGTCTCTCTGGTAAGTACACACACCCTCTGGAAATTTTCAAAAAAAAAGAAGAAAAGAAACATTATCAACATCATCATTACAAATTTGCATCTTGTATTTAGTAACTTTAAGGAATTCACTAAAATCCTGACACATTTTGAAGGTCAAAAATCTACTTTAGCAATAGCATGTTTGTACATGAGGGAATCAGAGCTGTTGTGGATCTCCAACCAGCACAGAGAGCGTCAGTAACCATTGCTGAGCCCAGTCACAGAACAGTCCTGCTTCTACTGAGCTCTGAAGGGGTGATATGGGTCGTGAAGGTCACTGAGTACATGTACACAGAAAACAAAATCATTTAGAAAAACGCAGCAATTTCATTCTTTCTTTTTTAAGAGAGATTTTTACTATACAAAAATCAGAAAACAAGAAATCAATCCTCCTACCCCCAGGGGGATGGCCAGACTGCAATCCCTTCTCCTCCATTCTCCTCTCTTGGGATTTTGGGCGCGCACACACACACACACACATACACGCACCAGACATGAATTTTAAGCTGCCAGGTTCAGGACTCAAACCACGATCAACTACATGGGAGTACAACGACATAACCATTACACCATCTGCTGGTCCCCAGTCATTTCATTCTTAATGACAGCATCTATGTTAACTTTAAGTAAGATAGATGTGCAGGAACAAAAGACAAAAATGACATTAACATGGATTTTTATAGAAGTCCTGCTTTCCTTCCTGGAAAATGCTTTATTCCTAAACATTATGATTCTATAAGCTACAACCAGAGTGGTAAATAGTTAAGAAAGTTAGTTAAAAATTTATAACTTTTTCTTTATAAAAAGATAAATAAATGAATAAATGGAAACATAAAGAAATAAAATATTTTTAATAAAAGAAAGGCAAAACAGGTTTGTTAACATTTTCTTTTATATTTATTAAAGAACACAATGACCACTTCCAGTTTTTTCCTGGTGGTATAGTATGTGAGTAGGTCCCTGCAAAGCATAATCCACATCTAATTCCCTTGAGGAGATTAGAACAAGCCTGACTAAGTAGCAAATACAAACAAGTGTCTTCATGCATACAATCACTAGAATTTTATTGTCTTTTAAACTTTTAAACTCTGATTTGCCAATCAATTTTGGCCTTTGAATTGGTTCTTATTTTTATTCTCTTATTCACTGATAACATGAAATAATGCTCCCTCCTATTAAACATACATAAATGTCATTTAAATACAATTTAAGATAAAAATATTTTAAACGTCATGGTAGAATAGATTTATCTACCATTTGTTAGATTAGCAAACAGGAGTGTGCAATGATGAGAAACCTTATTATGATGAATTTACAGCTTTTTCTTAGTCACTTTATGGGATTCACTAAAACTTGAATCATTCTAAAGGTCAGATTGTACTTGAGAATGTGGGAGAATCGATTCCTTCTCTCACTATAAATTATCAGTGCCAAGGACTCCAACATCCCTTCTTCAGGTCACGTCGACAACGCAGGAGCCTAGTCTTAGACAGAGAGGAACGATGGCATCGTCATGTTGTAAACTGTCGGCCAAGTGCAAAGCACAGCCCAGAGGAAGTTTTCACTATACTAAAGTTACGTTTCTGATCTTCATGGGACTGGCCATGGGAAATGAAACCCGGGGCTGCTTTGCTGGGCCTTGCCGCTGTTGAGCAGATTCCTGCTAACAAAGGGGGAAAGGTCCATTTAGTCAGCTGAGATCACGGAGAAATGCACACTCAAGAAGAAAACTCCACTTATCAAATAAGACCAAATTAGGGTGCATAGAAAAACAAAAATGTTAAAACATACCCTTCTTTTCTTTCATTATTTTCAATAATATACACTCAAGAAAGTTTTCTAAGTTCAGGGCCCAAAGGGCAATCCATATCAAAAAATCCAATATTTGTTTTTATGAAAGCAAATTACTGTAGATTCACTATTTTGATTTGTTTATCTCTTTTCCTAGGAAGTTCTTGCTTTGCCTGGTAGCTTTTTGAAATCAAAATATATTTCTGAACTTCTTTAAATGACATACATTCTTTCTAATACAAGGACAATACTGAAGAACTGACTCCAATTAAATCACCCTTCTACCTGCTTGGGCAGTGAAGGATACTGGCTCCTGTTGGGAAGGAAGAGGTCCTTGTCCTTCTCCTTCAGAAATGTAATCCCAAACAAACCATTGAATCCTTCAGAGGTATCAGCCTGGCTAATAGAATCACCCTATTAAAATGTGTGCAATGTGTTTTTTTCTGCCAGTCTTGAGCATGCCAGCTCAGGTTCCGGGGCATATTAGCTGCATTTAACATCTTAAATAATGTAACTGGACACAATAAATTATTCACATTGTGATGGAAATGTTAGTAAGTCTTGAAAATAGAATCATCTGGCTTGTAGTTTCAATTTATTGACTCCCGATACACAAAGAAAATTCGAGGGCTGCTTGAACTATTTCAGCCATGTGCTATAGGATTGTGCTTTCTCGGCCAGCTGAGGGTGTAGTGGTTAAAGCAACTGGATTCCACAGGATGGACCATGCAGTTCGAATCTTGGGCCGGGCACCTTGGAAACCATGCTGGGCACATGTGTGTGCATGCCTGTGTGTGTGTGTATCCAAAATTCTGAAAGGAGGAAAGGAGAAGAGATTGCAGTGTGATCATCCCCCCAAGTGTTGCTTTTTCACTTTCTCTTTTTCTTTCTCTCTCTTGTAAGTGCACTGGCCTTCTAGAAAATTAAAAAACAATTTAAAAAAAAAAAAAGAATTTTGCTTTGTGCTGTGAATATGATTGAGATTTTGTTGGATGTTTGCTGTTGTCTTCACTATCATGTTGCATGATCTTGCTATTTTCTAAATTTATCAAGAGCTTATTCTGTTGATCTTAATATGAGGAGTGAATGATAGGGAAAGCTTAATCCAGGTTTCAAATTGTTCATACGCTCATCTTCTAAAACTGACAGAGGAGATAGAACTGCCTAAAAAAAACAAAAACAATGGACAGACAGTGACGTAAGGCATAGAAAATGCAGAGGAAAATGAGGATTGTTTGTTGTAGATATTCATCAAGATGTAAAACATTTGTAAACCCAATAGCTTCATAGAAAAATAAAAGAAGCTTGCTTTTCCCAATAAGCAATTGTAGTTCTTAGTAAAAATTTCACATTTTATTTATCAAGTTTATCCTAATGTGTTTCAACTACAGTTACACCAACAGAAATTCCTGTCTAGAATATAGTGTTAGTATTACATATTCTAATTGTAAATTCAGTTAGAATAGAAATAATCAATAAAGAATAATGTGATGTTTTGGTATGTCAGTTTTGAACATCTCTTTTCTCCTGGTCCTTCCAATAATTTAATGCATGATCTGAGTCTCTACAGTGCAAAATCCTATTATATCTTTCATCCATTTTGCATGCAGTGTGTTTTAGGGTCCACCTACCACACAGGTTTATCAAAGCAGACCCCCACTATGGTGCTGCATGGATGATGGAGTTACTTTAGTACTGAGACCTTTCATTCGGCATTGATCACAGCACCACTGTAATCCGCATCTCAAAATCTCCATGTCTTGCAGCAAGCTCAGTGCTGCAAGGACATGAGGTACAAACAACTCTAAACGCACAGTGGTATACAAACTCCCAGAAACCAGCTAACTCTTGCTTAGAAACAATGCTATACATGTCTGTTTTGTTTTCATAGCAGGCTATAAAAATATCTTCCTCAAAGCAGATGACCTGGGAATCATGGTAAAAAATACTAGTTCTTAGGCCTTTTTCTCCAGAGACCTTGATCCAAAGATCCTGATCCAGGGATCCTCCACTTCAGCAACCATTCTTTTGGAAAACAGGATCCAGGATTCAGGAAACATACTTCTGTTTCTGCCAGGTAATGGCAGGAATAAGGACTTCCCATTCCTTTTTTTTTCCATTCAGCAACGATCCCAAAAGGGAAGAGAGCTGGGAGGTAGAGACGAGCAAGTGTCATGGTTTGGGTAATGACTTGTCCCCCAAAGTTTCATGTTTTGGAATCTGATGTTAGGAAGTGGTGAGATCTTGTGGACCATGATTGGATCATAGTGATTGCTTCATGGAAGCAACACTCTAATAAACTAACTATGATTAACTGTATCTCGTAAGACCCAATAAGTTATACTCTCACGAGAAGGAATTAGTTCTCAGGAGAGCTGGTTGTTTTACTAGAGCTTCCCACAGCTTGCTTTTTCTCTCTCTCTCTCTCTGCATGCACCCGCCATCTTCTGTGCTTCTGTCAGCCATGCTGTAGACCAGCCTGATGCTAGGCCTATCTATGCCTTTGGATACTCTAGCCACCAGAGTGAGTTAATACGCCTCTATTTCCTTATAAATCACCCAGTCTCAAGTATCTCTGTTAGCAATGCAATCATAAATAAAAACAGCTGGGAGAGCACTCTATGCAGCTTGGGGCTCAGGGCCTTAGAAACTGGTGATTCCTCCCATTGTACATAACCAAGCCCCATCTATAGACCTGACCTATGACAGCCACCATCTCTCATGGCTTCTGACTATGGTGGTTAGCCTACTTTGGTGAAAACTCCAGCCCATGGCCTGTCCCCTATGACACTGGCTCGGAGACAAGTCCTCACTCTTCTGAAGCTTTCTAAGGACTTCTAGTGCTGAAAGTATCAAGAGATAACTAAGGATTTCAAAAGAGTTTCCTCATTACATCTTGTCCTGCCCTTCTCCATGTGGCATGGGCCTATAGCACCGCAGACTTTAACCCAAAGGACAGTGAGTAAGCAAGAGTTAAAGGGAGCTGGCACAGAGGCAAATGGGGTTTTCTACCCTTCTTATAGTACTAACATTCTAAGGCCAGCAGGTGACACAAAGATTAAGACAGCTGGCATCCACATGGCCAACCATGCAGTTCAAGTCTCAGACCTGGCAGCTTGAAAAACACATCAGGCACATGTTTGTGCATGCCCCAAATCTCAAGAGGGAAATAGAGACTAAAGGACTGCTGTGTATTGATCCCTTCCCCAGGGTGGAGGGGTATGATTTCTCTCTCTCTCTTTCTCTGTTTATCCAGTGAATGCATGCACCTTATAACAAAAGCTAAAGAAAAAAAATAAAATGTAGTTTCTCATTTTAGATATAATTCAAATTGTGCTGGGTAATTCATAATGAAGATGCAGCATGTATAGGCTCTCTGAAGCCCCAAGATGCAGATACAGTGTGCAGAACTCAGGGTGGGACTAGAGGTTGTACATGGAAGGTGAGGGCACAAGTGACCTAGCTATGCTCCCTTCTCCTCCTTTGCCATACGTGGCCCTGAGCTGGATGTTGATCCTTTCACATTTGTAGGAAAATCCATGCAATTCCAGGAAGAAGGGACAAGAATAGGGACATTTTCATTCCAACCGATTCTCAGTATATTTAAGCATGAATGCCTTGGGACACTAAGTTTGACCTTAAACATAACGTCACTTTTAGGTTGTAATTTCTTCTAAGGTTGTCTAGTAATATTTCTTGTCATAAGTAGATTAAGATGAGCAGAACAAGAACAATGCCTATATGGGCATGCATGTTCCTCATAGCACCTTTCTCCTGACAGCATCATCCTGGACATTGAAGATATTCTCCACTTGAATGACTGACTATTTAGTGGGCACCTAGGAACACTGCTGGACTGTGTGTAGTCAGTAGTCATTCACTAGCTAAGACCTTCTGAAAATGCTCAGGTAGACAGACCACCAGGTTATGCAGATGAGAAGACCAGCATGAAGAGGGTATGTGCATGGCTTGACCGTCTGCTGTACTGTTTACACAACCACATAGTCCTACTCTGAGACCTTCTAATGCAAAGCAAAAGCTTTAGTTGCTATCATACATGCTGTGTCTCCATGGGTAGACTGTTTATCTGACCCAAAAAACTCCACAGCAACCAACATTGGGCAGTGTTTGTTGCAAGCTGATTCAAAGCTTCAGAACTTCCATTTAATTTGAAGACTTTTCAGCACCTGAGCCTGTTAAGGCTTTTCTGCAAAAGAGCTCAGTCTATAGTCAATAACCCTGAACTCTAACAAGCCAGCTTCTCAGACAGAGCTCCACTGGGCACCATCTCTGGGCCCCAGAAACACCGTGCAGTATGGGCAGCTGAAGTAACAAACTGGAGTCACACCAAGACATGTGGAGAGAAGAAAAGACTGATTTGCCTTTCCTGGGCCCATTAAGGAACAAGGCTCACTACAGAAGGAAGAAAGATTTTGAAAAGGAAGACACTGATTGCATTGTCCTGGCAACTTGGACTTCAGAGACCAAGTGGGGCTACAAGTCCTGGCCTTCAAGAAGCTCTTAAAAAGGAAGATCTGTGCCAAGGTAACCTTGGCCTGCACTACCTGGCTGCTCTCCACTGTCCTGTTAACCACAAAGACTTTGTTCTCTTTGGACCAGAGGCAGGGAAGAGAACTACTGTGTTTCAGGCCCAGTACTTTCTTCCCATGTGCAACTTTCTCATTCCCTTCTCTGATTCTCTAAGAGTTTCATGGGAAGTACTGCCCATGACACACCCGGTGACCAGGTCTTCTAAAATGGGCTGCCTAGAGGTAGTGTCTGGACCATGTCTGCAAAGACACTGTTCGGTTATAACCAAAGGATTGTGCTTGATCTAAAGGTCCTCTACTGTAAGTAGTAAAAACCGGACATTTAAAAAAACCTCTTGCCCATATCTAGCCTGGGCAGAAACAACTAATCTTCCTGGAACCCTGGTTTGCCTCTTATGGATCTGATGCTCTCTGCTGAGGCTCACAGCTCTCCCGGAAACCTTACAAATACTTCAAGAAACACAAGGTTACATTACCAGCACCCAGGGCTAAGCACCTCGATAGCTACTGCCCTTTTTCCACCAATAGATTATTTAGCTGTTTACATGATTCAGTAACAGAAACCTCTTAAATTTCACTCCCTCTGTATTTTCAAAACGCTACAAGCTTTAGAAGTATCACTCAGAGTTTCAAAATGTCATTCTCTATTCTTGTACCCAAATGCATCTAGAGTTTCCCCTTTTCCTCATTATACTGGATGCTTTTCATGGGGAATTATCTGACCCGATCCTCTTCTGAATCTCCTCCCAGCCTTGGCCTGTCCCACCACTACATACCTGAATACTTTGGCTTTTCAAATGGAAAGACAATTGACAAAAGGTAACCACTGAAAAGCTATGCAAATAATGGTTGGCTTAAATATGTTCTTGAGGTGTCCATGCTTAACACTGGGTGGGAAAGAGCCCCTCTTCAGCAGCCTGTGACCCCCACCCGGGTTCTTCCATGCAACCTCCTTCATAGCCTGATGATTCTTTCCTTTTACACACCATCGTTTTAGTCAGAGACTGGTCTTTCTAAAGGAAACTTGTTAAATTTCTAAAGTTAACCCTATCAACTTCAGATTAAACACAACAAAAGATACATGTGGCAAAGAAAGCAGATGCCATGGAAAGAAATCTACCTCTCCATTTTCCTGACACCCAGCCTGAGGAACGTAGCTAGAAATTGTATCGAGAATTAATGATTTATCACTGAGGCTCAGCTTCTTTTGTACCACAGACCCCTCATATGTCTTCCTGCCTGGCTACCTGGATTGCCACTAATAATGTCACACAGGTCCTCCCGCTACATGACAGGGCATCAATCAAAGCTCCCCTTCCTCCCTTAAAAGCCTGAAAGGCACACACCACTGGCAAGATGCATCTGCTGAGCTGAATCCCAATTGCAGGGAGGAATATTATAGCCTGCAGCTGCCTGAAAACTCATGTAAATACAATCCAAGAAAGAATGACCAGAGCTGTGAAGGCATAAGCTAGGCACTGTCATCTCAAGGTAACTGAAACGCTCATGCAGAACAAAGTCAAGACTGTCTGATTCTGTCTGCTGTTAGAAATCCAATCTGTGATGTTAGCATTTCCAACAGAACAAAGAGGAGAATATCCACATCTACTGGGAAAACCCTCACAGAACTGCATCAAAAAATTTCACATCTGAAGCTGCATTTGTACAGGCCAGCAAAGGGTGCAGATTATATATATTATACATATTATATATTGCTTAATATAACTTTGGATATAAAATATCTTGTTTTCTTCATATGAATTCTAATTCATTCATTCATGTATGACAATCAACAGAATATGGACATATGATGTCCTCAGTTGACTGTTTTCTTTAAGTTAACCAACCATGAGAGTACAGCTCCCATCACATTACTTAACAATCAACAATATCTACAGCTCATGCCTGTTCTTGGAACTCCAGACTCAAGAACACAACTGCACACTCAGCATCTCCATATGTATGTCAAACAGATACCTCAAAATCTACAAGCCCCAAATTAGATGTTTGATCTTTCCCCAAAAACCCTGCTCTAACCACAACAATCCAGCCTTCTAGTGGTCCTGGCATTACTTCTTAATCATCAGGGACTCCTCTACTCTCTCCTAAAATTGTAATTCTGACAAGATTTTTCCAGCTCTAGAGCTCACCACACAGATCATGCCTGCAAAGGAAACCATACTTTTTCTGTCCTGCTCCTCAAACCTAACATCCCAGCATCCTTCTGTGAACCAAAGTGCCCAGGGCTCCCAAGTGCAGATGTACATTGTGTAGGTGGTCGGTAACCAGGAGAGCCAAGCTGACTTAAGTCCTGGAAGCACTTGGCTCAAAGAGAACAAATGGTAACTTGTAAATGCTGCTCATTATTACGCTGACTCAGCTGAAACATGTCCAAATCAAGCCCATTCTTCCAACAGATGCACAACGCACACCAAACAGTTCTGCAATATCAGCCTTTGTCCTGGGGCTCCTGCTACAGAAGGTAGGAGACACTTGCCATCTCAGCCCCATTCCTCCTGGCTCACCAACTGATACGGAGGTAAGAAAATTCCATCATAAATATCAACATGCACCATTTTATAAACACCCACTGTAAAGTATAAATTTTTAAGAGGCAAAAATATTCCAAAAATGGGACAATAGTCTAGATCACCTGATAAGGACGGCTGTTGCTACGTTGTTCTGGAACTCTGAATTCAGAGGACGTGGGAGGAGAAGCAACTTCTGCAACAGAATGATTACAGAGTAATAAATGACAAAAATCAAGCTACATACTCAACAATTCTGACTTACAAAGAAATATATTTGCTTCTATGTAGTGCCCCTGGTATAAAGTAATTCTTAACCATAGATTTCTTTAAAAATTCCCTTGAGATGACATAATTTTAGTACATTTTTAAGTGAAATAAAAATATGGAAAATTAAATGAATTTCCTTTGTTGACACATTTCGTTCATCCAGAGACAAAACAAATTCATAGCTTCAATAACTGACCGAAGAAAATAAACACAGAGCAAATGGGGAAAAGAGGCAGAGAGGTTTGGTTTTGGCCATGATTTTGGTCAAGCTACTTGATTAATTGATCAAAATACAAATGAATAAATGTTCACTTACAGGAAACTTTACAAAAAGGTGTAGTCAGATCATTCAAGTAAATAGTCTATACTTTGTAGAATATTTTGAAATTTGAAGCATACAGTTTGCGATATACATCCATGGGAGGCAGCCATGGTAAAATCAGGAAAAGAAGGCCACTAAGAATAAGATCCCAATCATATTTGGAAAAAATAAAAATCTTTTTCAGGCCCTCAGCAAGGGTTTGTTGGCTAAAAACCTTTCCATAAATGTTTTCACAGGCATCTTGTTAGAGGCAGGCCACCCCTTCAGAGTTCTAAAGAGTAATTTGTTTAGCCTTTTTCTCTTACTGGCTTTACACACCCTACTACTGTGAGGTGGCCTTCAGGGATTCCCCTACCTCATTATGACTCTGTGTCATCTAAAGATAGAAAAATGAAGGGCTGGATGGTTGCACAGTGGCTATGTGGTGTTCTATGAGGCTGACACACATGGGAAGGTTTCAGGTTCGCATCTGGGGAACTCTGAACATGCTGGGTGCACATGTGCCTATAATTCAAGGCTGGCTACTGTTGGAGGTAGATTGTGGTGTCAAGACCCTGTTAGGAGTTATCTCTCTCTCCCTCTCCTTATCTTCCTATCTTTTGGTCTTTCTCACTCTTGGAAGGAAAAAAGAAACAAAAAATATTAAATAGAACCAGCCAGTGATGTGGTGGTTAAAGCAGTTGGATCCCACATGGCCAAATGGTTCAAGTCCCAAACCCTTTCCTTCTCTTTCTGCTTGCCTCTCCCACAAGCATACACACCCTCTAACAAATTAAGATAATAATAATAATAACAAAAATAATTAAGTAAACAAAATAAGATACTTCAGAAAGACTATTAAAAAGTAGATTTTGGGGGGACCAGCAGTTAGCGTAATGGCTATGTCGCTGGACTCCCACGTAGTCGACCGCGGTTCAAGTCCCGGACCCGGTGGCTTAAACTCACGCCGGGCGCGTGTGCGTGCGTGCCCAAGATCCCAGGAGGAGAATGGAGGAGAAGGGATTGCGGCGTGGCCATCCCCCCTGGGGGGTGATTTCCTGCTTTCTGTCTCTCTGTCTCTCTCTGTCTGTCTGGCGAGCGCACGCGCCCTATAGCAAAAACCTCTCCAAAAAAAAAAAAAAGAAAAAAAAAAAAAAAAAAAAAAAAAGTAGATTTTGGGGACAAGAGGTAGTGTGGTATTTGGGGCACTGGACTTCCACATGGCTGATCATGGTTTGAGTCCCATATCTGGCATGTTGCTTTTCATTCTCTCTCTCTCTCTCTCTCTCTCTCTCTCTCTCTCTCTCTTTCTCTCTCTCTTGTTAGTACACATCTCTATAGCAAACTGAAAAATTGTAATAATAATAAATAAAATTAAATGAATCATTCTAAAACCTAAAAAAGTGGATTTCATCTTCCCACATTCTCCAACACCATGTGAAGTTAAGTAGGAACAGAAGTGTTGCTAAGTTTCAGATTTCCTTGAATCTAGTTAACATTTGGAGAGAGTTATCTGCAATGTATGAAAATGCCTCCACACACATTTTAAGGTAGAAGTCTTTGAAGAAAGAGAAAGCATGGGGGGAACTCAGAATCTTTTTCTTTTCACTTTTATATTTCTACCTCACTGTAAGTTTTAGACAAGTATTAATAAGATGACTTTTTAAATTTTTTTATTTTTAATTTATTTATTTTATATTCATTCACTGAACATCATCACAGCATACAAAATGTGATTTCCCATCAATAATACACTGTAAAATGGCTTAATCATACATGTTATCATCAACAAATAATTTTCCATTTCTTTATATATATATGTATATACATATATTTTTTCTTTTTTAATTTAATTTTAATAAGATGACTTTTTACTATTACCTACTCTTAGACTATTTCTGACTTTATAATCTCTTCTAAAAATTATTTTAAAAATAATAATCACCAATTAATTGTTAAATTGTCATCCTTATGAAACTAGTGTCCAATTGACCTGCCCTTCTCCCAGCACTCAGTTTTTGAAGGATTTTCTACCCAACTTGTCCACTCACGTTTGGTTTTTGGTTCATCTGCACTGTATCCATAGTTTTCATTTCCATTTTTTAACTTGGCTTCAGAAGTGTCTTTGTTTGTCTTCATATTTGCAGATTTCCTAGAATTAGACCATTGTAAAAATCAAACGTTAACTGGTTTAACTGGTTCACCTGGTTATATTTAGCATTTTTACACATCGAACTTACTACAGGAAGTCTGCAGCTCAGTCACCGGCTTCTGTGTAGCAGGTGTAGACAGCCTGTGTGTTCCCACATTCCCGGGACGGAAAGAGACAGCACTTTATCATGACAGGTTTATGGACTCCACTCCCTCATTGGTACTCAGCTCTCACTGAGTTATTACCACTAAGTAATGCAGGGGTCAGGAAACTATGATCCACAGGCTAAATTTGGCCCACCACTTTTTTTTTTATATAAATAAAGTTTTATTTGAACACAGCCACATCTGTCTGCTTACATATTGTCTATAGTTGCTTTCATATTACAATAACACAACTGAATAGTTGTGACAGAGACCATATGGCCAGCAAAAGTAAAAATATTTACTAAGGGGATCAGCAGATGGTGTAATGGTTATGTCACTGAACTCCCACGTAGTCAACGGTAGTTCAAGTCCTGGACCCAAAGGCTTAAAACTCATGCATACGCAACCAAAATCTCAAAAGGAGAATGGAGGAGAAGGGATTGCAGCATGACCATCCCCTTGGGGGGGGGGGTGATTTCTTGCTTTCTCTCTCTGTGTCTCTCCAGTGAGCACATGCAACCTATGGTAAAAATCTCTCTAAATAATAATAATAACAATAATATATATAATAATAAATATGTATTTACATATTTACTGAGTAGCACTCAATAAGGAAAGTATGCTAAGTTTCTTTGTAGGAGAAGGGAGTTTGACAATGGATACCTAAAGAATGATAAATATTCACATTCAACCTTAAAAATTTATTCTGGGGCTATATCAAGTATAAGTGCAAACATACTTAAAAGAATGTTGATTCATGAATGATATATAATACAAAATTGCAAACAACCCAACAATAGGGGTTATCATGATGACATCTCTGAAATGGAATTAAAAATTATGGTAGGCGAACTCTCATGCATTGCTGGTGGAAGTGTAAACTGGGGCACCTACTTCGGAAAACTATGGCAGTATTATCTAAGGCTGAATAGATATGTACCCTATGGTCCTGCTTTCACTATCATAGAACACCCAACAGGAAAGAGTACTTACAGTTACCAAAATTCATCTATGAGAACACTCAGAGCAGTAGTATTTATAATGGTCCCAACCTCAAAATTATCCAAACACCAATTTAAAACAAGAGGGAAAATAAATTGCACACATACCCGGGATGTAATATTATATAATAATAAATGACCTGTAACTATATGCCACAGTGTAGATCAATGTCACAGCGTGTGAGCGCAAGAGGGCAAACATGAATCAGTGTATGTGACATAATTCTATTTATATATATTTATATGAATCTAGTCTCTACAGATGTGAGAGGAGATGAGAGAAGAACATTACCTCTGGTGGGGAGGGGACAGGCAGCAATATATCAGGAGTTTTAGGGGAAGTGTTTGAAGATGTCCTAATCCTGCATTTAGCAGTCAAGGCGTAAGCGCATGCTCCATGGGAAAATAAATCAAGCTACAAAGTATGACATGTGCACATTTCTGTACTTACATCTCAATTCAAAATTTTATTGGGCCAGCCTGTGGACTGGTGATTAAGACAGCTGGATCCCACAGGGCCATGCTGTTCAAGTCCCAGACCAGTGGCTTGCAAAACACACTGGGCTGTGTGTGTGTGTGTGTGTGTGTGTGTGTGTGTGTGAGTACACAGGATTCCAAAAGGAGGGAGATGGAAAAGGGAAAAGAAGGGATTGTGGTGTGACTACTTCCCATGGGGGTGGCTTTCTTGTTTCCCCTTCCCCCTCACCCCCCCCATGAGCACATGTGCCCTCTGACAAATTAAAAAATAAATAAACTTTATCAAACAAGCAAAACAAAAATGTGGGTAATTATTTGTTAGCAGAAATTATCTTCAGAATAGTGTCAAGTGACAAGCTATAAAATAATGTTATGATGATCTTAAGAAACACGTCTGGGAACCAGCAGATGGTGTAATGGTTATATCACTGGACTTCCACATGGCCAATAGTGGTTCAAGTCCCAGACCCGGCTGCCTGAAACTCACACCAGGCATGTGTGTGTGCATGCCCAAAATTCCAAGAGGAGAATGGAGGAGAAGGGATTGCAGTATGGTCATCCCCCCTGGGGGTTGATTTCTCCCTTTCTGTCTCTTTGACAAGCGCACACACCTTATAGTAAAAATATCTCTTAAGAAAAAAGAAAAGAGAAAGAAAGAAGAAAAAAGGGAGAGAAAGAAAGGAAGAAAAAAAGGAAGGAAGGAAGGAAGGAAGGAAGGAAGGAAGGAAGGAAGGAAGGAAGGAAGGAAGGAAGGAGAAAGAAAGAAAGAAGAAAGAAAGAAAGGAAGGAAGGAAGGAAGGAAGGAAGGAAGGAAGGAAGGGAGATAAAGAAGAAAGAAGAGATGCCTATGTGCTTGTCTACACGTGTATCTGTGAACACACATGTAGGTAAGTACATACACACCAAGATAATAATTATTGCTGGACACCAGAACTGTCGGTGATTTTGAGACTAAACCAATCTTAGAGTTAACTTTTCTATTACAAACACGCATTGATTCTATATGAAAAACACATATATTCTTTTCTGCAAAAAAAAAAAAGTCTGTAAACAGCAGCTCAGTAGCAGAAGCAGCAGATGGAACAGTCAGCCCCATCTGAGCCCCAGGGCCTGATGCAGTCTAACTATAGGAGCTGCACAGAGACAAAAGGCCCAGCCCTGAGGCAGGACTCCCAAGTCCACATTCTGACACTGCCAATCTCCAGACGGGAGATACTGGGACTATTACCTCACCTCTCTGTATCTCAGTTTCCTCATTTACCCAATAGAAAAAATATCCTAATAATATCATTGTGAGACTTAAGTAAGATAAGCCTCTACAAAGCTTTAGAAGAATTCCTGGCACAGTCCAGGCACTGAAGCCATACTAGCTGTCATCATACTACCACTCTCATCATATGAGGGCTGTTGGTCTCTCCCTAGCAACCTCAATAACTGCTGGTCACTTCACTGTGCTTTAACGACATCTACAACCCCAGAGAACAGAAAGGGAAGATGTTGGTGCAGTCAACAATAATGAATCAAAGACTCAGGCTTCAATCCTGCTTGCAACAGCAATCAAGACAGATCCCAGAGTAACTATCAGGGTCAATTTTCTTTCCTCACCCCTTGCCCTAAAGAAGGCAGATTTTCAGAGTGCTGCTCTGAGCATGGCCACCTCTCTCAAAACTTCATTATTACTAGGAGTCAGAGGGTCACCTGGTAACTATTCACATTCATTTATGTTGCCAAAAGGCATCGAAAATCTCGGCATTTAAAAATTTTTAAATATTGGGGCCTGTAGGTAGCATGGTGGCTAAGTGGCTGGATCCCATGTGACCAAAAGCATGGTTCATGTCCCAGACCAGACAGCTTGAAAACATGCCCAGGCACATGGGGGTGCATGCCCAGATTCCCAAGAAGAGAATGGAGGAGAAGGGATTGCAGTGTAGTCATCCCCCTACCCTGGGTCTGATTTCTCACTGTCCCTCTCTCTGTGTCTGTCTCTGGCAAGTGCACATACTCTGTACCAAAAAGCAAAAAAAAAATAAAATAAAATAAAATAAAATAAAATAAAATAAAATAAAATAAAATAAAATATTAAATAGCTAATATTGAAAATTAGATGTGATTCTTATAACACAACAAAACCACTGCTGTCTGAAAAATATCCTTCCTTTAGTGCATTTTTGACTATGTACATATTGGAAGGGTTTAAACTGATTGCTGTATATTATTCTAAGTCCTTGGCATAGTTGCAAATGATTGCAGTTAGTCCTAGAAGGTCTGGGAATGAGAGGAATTTTTCAGTACCGCCCTTCTTTCTTATTTGAGTCAGCAGCAAACAATGCCTAATTTGTCTGCCTAGGCCATTCCCTTACAGGCATCCAGAGTAGCTCACTGTTCAGCACTGCCCCTGAAATCCCAACAAGACCGCTGCTGGTGTCCCTTGCCTTGACTCAGAGCAAGAGGGACCACAGTCATGGTACACAGTGTCCCCTTGTGGAAAGAGCTGCAAATGCCAGACACAATAAATATCTACTCCATTTCTCCACTTGAGCCAGGGTACGCCCAACAGCGCAGTAATGACTCACATACTTTATCCTGCCATCTACACTGCCCTGTAAGTTTGTGATCGGCATACGTGTTGTGTGATGTGTCTATTTTAGGTACTTAATTTTGAATTAGTTAAGTCCCAAAATCTCACAGGTGTGTGCATGTGTGTGTTATAAGGTCACATTCAGTAAAGCTCTCCTGAGCACCCCCTGGTGTTGCTCCAGGCCTGACAGGGACCAAGGCTCGACCTCTGCAGACCTGGTTTTGGCAGGGGCCCATATTTCAGGTGCTGCTACTGCAAGGTCACACTAATCCAGAGAGTCGTCTACAGGGACACAATACAAGCACCAAGAGGCCTAACCACCACCACCACCCCCGAAATAGAGCAAAAACAAAACAAGACCAACACACACACACACACACACACACACACACACGCACAATGTTTCATGTGTTCAGAATATTCTTATTCCACTGTGCCTAACTTCTCTGCATCAGTCATGCATAGTCTCCCAGAATAGCTTAATCAGTTGCCCTATAAAAAGGACACCCTTCTCTTCTGGTGAGCAGACTGAAGTATCGCAGGCCTCAAACCCATGGGTGCTCTTGCTTAATAAACTTCCCTTTTTCTCTTGAAATGAAGCCTCCTGAGTCTTACTCTGAACTGTAACATGTGTATATAATTACTTGGTTGCTTTGCTTTCAGAAATTTCATGTAATTTCAGACTTACCTTATTTCACTTTGATAACTAGATTCTGCAAAAAAGAACAAAATCACATTAGAAAAATCAAGGTACTTCTTTTTTTATTTCATTGACTTTAATAGACTCCCTGATTTTCATAGACATCACATAGTGAGGTGTGACCTAAGAGGTACTATGACATTCCCCCATATCAAATTATCAAATGGCTCCCAAGCATAAGGAAAGTAGAATTCACTGTTTACTACCACAGGAATAAGTAATCCTTAGGTACTGGAGATACAATAAGTATTTAATCAGTACTGAATTTGATTGAAGAGATTATAGAGACTTCATTCACAGGAAGAGGTAATTTGTGGGACCAGCAGATGATATAATGGTTATGTTACTGGACTCCCACGTAGTCTACAACTATTTGAGTCCTGGACCCAGCAGCTTAAAACTCATGCTGGGTGTGTGTGTGTGTGCATGCCCAAAGTCCTGAGAGGAGAATAGCAGTGATTTCTCTTTCTGTCTCTCTCTGGTGACCACACACACCCTATAGCAAAACTTTCTCAAAAAAAAAAAAAAAAAAAAAAAGACAAAGAAAAGAAAAGAAAAAAAGAGGCACTCTGCGTTACTGACTATTGATTCAGAGCATACTGTATTTTAGGACCTTGACAGCCCTGTACAAATTATTATCTCACTTCATTGTCACAGCAACCCAAGAGGTAGGCGTTAGTGTTATATTTTTAACAGACTAAACACGCGTATTAGTATTAGAATATTTATTTTTTAACTCCAAGATAGATTTCAATCACTGTGTACCAATGATCCCTCCCCACCTTCCCCCCACCCCCCAAAAAAAAACCCTATCATTAAATTGCTAATGGTTTTAATCAGTGGATTCTTGGACTGAAGGGAATTGAAATTTGGAAGATGAGAATTAACAAATCATAGACCAAGTCCCCAACTGTCCCTAAAGCCTGTGTTCTTTACAACTCTTCTTTCCTCTCCAGGCCTTCCAGAGACCAAGCTTTACTGAGTTCTAAAAAATATCCATTTTCATGTGGGGTAAATTTAACTTACAGGTGATGTGATGTATATAATAATTAAATATATAAAATATTTTTTTCTTTTAACAACCGTTATTTGTTAGCATAGAAACAATTTAAACATTTAACAAAGGCAATAGTAGTGTTTCTTTCAAAAATATGTACGGGAGGGACCGGCAGTTAGCATAATGGCTATGTTGCTGGACTCCCATGTAGTCGACTGCGGTTCGAGTCCCGGACCCGGAGGCTTAAACTCACACTGGGCACGTGTGTGTGCATGCCCAAGATCCCAGAGGAGAATGGAGGAGAAGGGATTGCGGCGTGGCCATCCCCCCGGGGGGATGATTTCTCGCTTTCTGTCTCTCTGTCTCTCTCTGTCTGTCTGGCGAGCGCACGCGCCCTATAGCAAAAACCTCTCCAAAAAAAAAAAAAATGTACGGGATAGGAATTTATTTAAAGTAGCTCTACATATACTAAGAAATGGTTGGTGTCTCAAACAGGATATTTGAATTGAATAACCAGTTTTCATAATAATTTTTTTTAATGGGGAGAAAAAGAAATCTTTGACACAGGCACTCCACTAGAGAAGCCTAGCCACATATATAAAGCACTTGGTTATACTCAAAAAATAAATAAATAAATAAATAAATAAATAAATAAAATATATATACACACACACACACTTTTCTTATTTTTTTAGGTTAAAAAAAGTAACTTTTTTTTTTCTTAGAGTTTTTGCTATAGGGCACATGTGCGCACCAGAGAGGAGACAGAGACACAGAAAGCAAGAAATCATCCTCCAGGATCGATGGCCACACCACAATCCTTTTTCCTTCATTCTCCTGTAGGGACTTTAGGCACACACACACACACACACACACACACACACACACATGTCTGGCATGAGTCTTAAGACATGAGGTCCTGGACTCAAACCCCATTTGACTACATAGGATTCCAATGACATAACCATTATGCCATCCGCTCGTCCCCGTCACTTATTTTTAATTCTAGTAACATCTGCTGATTTGCATTCCAAATTGAATCTCAGAAATAATTGTATCTGAACCTCAGAAAAGAGGCTATCAGGTAATATAATCAGGGAATACTGGTCAGTTCCATGGCCTGATAGTTAAGACAGCCGGATCCTACATGGTTAGCTGTGGTTCAAATCCTGGATCCAAGAACTTGGAAAACAAGACAGGTGCATGTGTGCCCAAAATTCCAAAAGGGTGGAGAAATGGAGGAGAAGGCATTCTAGCATGATGACCTCCTACAGAAAGGTATTTTCTCCCTCTCCTTCTGTCTGTCTGTCTGGCAAGCACACATGTTCTCTGACAATTTAAAAAAGAGAAAAGAAAGAAAAAAAAAGAGAGAGAAAAGAAAGAAATAGGGGAAGGCCATTGAGGTTCCCCTAATGGCAAGGTTGAATAAAATGAACCTTGGGTTCCTCTCTCTAGAGGCTGCCATCTCAAGGCCCCCAGCCACATGGAGTGGGACCCTCAGCTGTTCTCAGTTCTCAGTTAATCAATTTGCACACTGAGAATCCTCCAGGTACAGGCAGAGGACCATAAAATGCTATGTGAAGAAGTCAGTGTTTGATATTTTTAAGTGTTAAAATAGTCATCATGGGGAAACCCAGAACTTTATTCATCTTTGGCATTTATGCTAATGTGCAGTATAATTTCCATTATGAGCCACATGTGGCTGTGTGATAGCTCAGGGCAGGCACTGTAAGTGGTTCAGAGAAGACCCCATCCATAGCCCGTACCTGGACTTGCTGCAAACAACGGTGGGGCGGAGAAAGAGTTCAGTCTTACATGACATTTTCATCCCAAGGTTAAATAAAGGATAAAGTCTAGGACTGATTACATAACTTATCATGTATTAATTTATTTAATTCAGATGACCAATGTATAGGACAGTACTTATTCTCATTTTGTAAATGAAGAAACTGAAATCAGTTTCTGCATGTCATACGTGGGCTGACAGCCATCAAATTAACCTTCTGATAAGTCTATTATGGAACAGACAGAAACCTGAGGGAAATGGAATCCAGATAACCAGAATTTCAACATCCACTCCAAAACAGCTAATATTGAAAAGAATCATTTGAGAGCACTTTCTAATCAACAATCATTTCTAATTAAAACCTAAGTTATTCAATAGCTTTAATTTAAAAGTCCCCAGGTAAAAACAAATCTTCATCTAATATAGGCCAACTAGAGTTTACTACTTTTCAATTTCTACTTCTCAAAGAATGAAGTTACAGAATTAATTCCCCAACCACAAACCAAATCTATGGAGGAGCCAAAGCTAGGCTATTATCCTAGTTAGGGTGAGCTCAGTGTTTACATGGACTATGCCACTAACATATTCAGTGTAGAATTAGCACAGTGTCTGGTATGCCCACAAAAAAAAAAACAACAACAACAACAACAAAAAAAAACCCTCATTGAATGGCTCTTAGTGTTAATAAAATTTTAAATGTAAATTAATAGCTTAATATCAAACTTCCACTCTTAAGAAAAATAATTAAACTACAGAAAAATATTCAAGTAAGAATAGATGAAGCTTTTATGAAAGAAAAAAAAGTAAGGACAAACACTGATTTCAGACTCGGAAAGTCCTGGCCTGTCCATGTGACAAAGGGTCCTTTGGCTCTGAAGTCACAAACTCTAGGACAAGCCCACCCCAATGTGATGAGCTCACCCACTCTGATCCCACCCCCTAAACAAGGCCACTGCATTCCTATAGCTTGGAATTTCTCAGAAGATCTCACTCAAAAGACATGTGTAATTATTTTTATTAATTTTATTTGTACTATTTTTTATTAACAGACTATCTTAATTTTCTTTCCATTACTACATCAACATTTACCTGGCAACAGAAGTTTAAAAATCTATAGAGTAGAAAATTTTAATGTGCTCAGGTAGGTTGGTATTATTCTAGAAAAACCATTGTATCTAAATGGTATATTATCACAGCTGAATGAATAAGCCCAAATGTCAAATAATCAGTGTCTTCGGTGAGAAGAGTGCCACTTCATCACATTCTCAAGCCTGAAGATCTTGTTCTTCCTGACCTGTTGTATCAGACCCAAAGGAGAGGTTTCCTTCCTTAAGAAAGTTTTTTCTTTCTCTGTGAATTTCTCATAGTTCCTTTCAAAGATTCTGAAAGCCAGTATGTCTTTTGTCTTTGTTTTTATTTTATTTGTTATTGTTGTTTTTCCAGTTTTACTAGGGTATAACTGACAGATAAAAATGGTGTATATTTATGGTGTACGATACTATGTTCTGGCATATGTATACCCTAAAAAACGACTGAATCAAGCAAATTAACATATCTATCATCTCACATACGTATCATTTTTTGTGGTAAGAACATTTAAGATCTATTCTGTTAGCAGTTTTCAAGCATCAAATTTTCAAGTATCCAGGGCCAACAGGTGACATGGTAATCAAGGCACCAAATTCCCACATGGGCTGACCCAGCAGCTTGAAAATCACAATGGGCACATATGCATAAGTGCTCAAAATTCCTAGAGGAGAACAGAGAAGGATTGTGGTATAGCCATCCATCCCTGAGAATGGGGGTTATGTCTCATTTTCCGTTTCTCTGTCTCTCTCAAATGCACACACCCTATGGCAAAAACCTAAAAAAGAAAAAACAAAAAAAAAAAGCAAGTATCTAATACATTATTTTTGTTTCTGTTTTCCAATACCTTGTTTTTAACAACAGTTACCATACTATACAATATCCAGAATTCATCGTCCTCCCCCTGCTGAAACTTTGCACCCTTTGACCAATATCTTCTCAATGCCCCCATCCACCCTCCAGTCCAGCAGCCATCATCCTACTCTCTGTTTCTGTGAGATGGATTTTTTTAGGTTACACATGTAAGTGAGATCACATGGTATTTCTCTATCTACTCCTGGCTAATTTCACTTAAAATAAATTCTTCTAGGTTCTTCCTTATAATCACAAATGACAGAATTTCTTTTTTCCCTTTTAAAGGCTAAATAGTATACCATTGTGTATAAATACCAAATTTGCTTTATCCATTGCTCTGTTGAAAGACACTATGTTGATTCCACATACTGGCTATCACGACCAGTGCTGCAATGAACATGAGAGTGCAGATGTCTCTTTGGCATACTAATTCAATTTCCTTTGGGTATATACCTAGCAGAAGGATTGTTGGATCATATCGCAGTTCTGTTTTCAATCTTTCGAGGCACCTCTGTACTGTTTTCATAATAGCTATACTGATTTATATTTATACCAACAGTATACTAGGGGTCCATTTTTCCCACATCCTTGCCAATATGTGTTATCCTTTGTCTCCTTGATAATAGCCATTCTAACACATGTAAGGTGATAGCTCATTGTGGTTAATGTATCTTTTTAAAGTGCTAATAAGCTTATTAACTTTGATCATTTATACCAGAAGTTTAAAAATATAAACAAATCAATATGAATTTTAAAAATTACCTTTGTTCTCTCTCCCGGAGACACAACAGCAGCAGAATATTATAATTAGAACAATGATCAGTATCAAAAGCAATGAAAGTGATACTGCAAGCAGAATTATGGCCCAGGTGGGCAATGATGTACCTGGTTTATCAATACTGCCTATAAGGTTGAAAGGAGAAAAAAATATTTTAGTGACACTTTCTCTGTCTAGAATCACAGATTTTGCCAAACTACAAATTGCATGATAATGTACCTGATGTGCCTGGTGTATCAGTACTACCTATAAGGCCAAAAAGAGAAAAAGATATTTTAATAATGCTTGTACTGTCTAAGATACATAATTGTGGTTTCTGCCACACTATAAATTGCATTATGTTTTCTACTATTCTTATAAACTATCAGCCTGTCATGACTAGGTAGCACAGGACAATTTCCTTTTAGTGTATTTAATGATTCAATCCTCTACAGTATCTTCTATCACAATATTTAGTGCCGCCAGCAAATAACTACCTGATAACTCAGTGCAAGTATTACTGGGTTAATGCCTTTAGCATTTCTGAGAGGGAGGGAAGGGTGAGCTGGGCTGACAGCTTTTAAGGTTGGAGATGTGATTATCATACCCAGACATCCTTTAGTCAAGAATATGTATTGAACAGCTACCACCCAACAAGACCAGAAGAGTGACATTTAGTTCACATTTCTATGACCCCACCATTGAGTATTCACAGTCTGAAGGAAATGAGGACAAACTGACGGAGGCTCATTTTATGAAGGAACTTAGGAGCACGGCCTCCACCGCAGCGCCCACTCAGACCACCACAGGATTTACTTCACGTGTTGTAATTGTTTTTTCTATGGCTCCTCAGGAAGAACCATCTTTTGTGCCTATTTTGCCCACTTCTTTTATCTAATAGTCATGGAGTTGGGAGAGAAAAGAGGTAATACAAGGCACAGCAAGCAGGAAATAAAAGAGAGATGGAGATAGAAGGAAGAAGAAAACAAAAAGCCATTTTCATTTTAGACACCATGCCTTAGCCAGAGCTGTCCAATACTTCAAGTATTACCTCAATTCAGATTTATATTCATTAAAATTATGTGCAATTACATAGCCAATGCCTCAGTTGCATCAGCCACTTTTCAAGTGCTCAGTCTACAGATGTAAAACATTTCCATCATCACGGGAAGTCCTGTTGGACAGCACTACCTGGCCATTGGCTTATGGGATCTGCACGGATATTCCTAAGAGAGCTTTTATCCAGCATTTCCCATCTTTGGTTCTACCCAAACCATGCTGAAGTCAAACACAAACATTTAAGTTGATCTGTTTAACTACAGTCTGTCACTCAAGCTAAGATGCTTAGGTGGTATGTCAATGTAATGCATGCTGTTTTATTAGATGCTAGTCTCTAAAAAGTATTAAATAATAAACTTCCTTTGGAGAAGCATAGGGTGAGCTTTGAAATGAATGTCTATCAAGCACTTCAGAAACAGAGGTTAGAGCTGAAAAACAAATCTTAGATGTTCTTCCTTATAGTTTTCCTTGAAAATGGATTTACAATTATAGTTTCCTATTCTGATGTCAAAGTTAAATGCTCAGAATACGTTACAGAAGTGGTGAGAGGTAATCCTTCATACCCTGGTGTCTTCTGTCATCGACTACATGAATATTGATTCATGGTCAAGTAAAGAGCCAATTGCATAATAATTCACAGAATTGTCTAAAATCAAGTGCTAAAACTCAGAGAACTCAGTTCTTTAAAGAATTATGTTTTATTAAAGAATATTTGTCTTTTGCCCTTTGTACAAAACTGCTCTATATTACCCGTTATGATTTTTAAATTGTTTTCTAAGACATTAAGAAATGCTTAATAATTTTGACATTTTTTAATAACATCTACATTCATTTTTACCTCAAATGTCCATGAAATCTACCACTACTGCTTCCATCTCTTTTAAAACACCTGCTACTATCTTCACTAGACTTAGTCTTTTCAAGGTCAAGCACTGTGTATTACTTTTCTTATGCCCTAAGTATTTAGCACATATTAGGCAAAATAGTTGATGAGCAAATTGATGCCTGTCTGGATGGGAGACAGACTGAGATGCTGGATTCCTTTCTACACAGAGAAGAGAAGACTGTGTACAGGAAGTCAATTGCAACTGAAAGAGGATGGAGGGCTCACTTTTCCCTCTATATTAGTATTTTTAGAGGATGGTAGGATTGTAGGAAACCCAGCTATTTTGCTAGCACCGTCTATCTTCATGCCACCCACCACCTTTCCAAAATTATCTAGAAGAGATAGTGACAGGGAAATGGTTTTCTCCCCACCCCTCAGAAAAGGTGAAAGGACAAGGGGCAGACCTCTACACTTCCCATACCACACCTCCTCTCCCCAGAATCAGAGCAGTAACAGAAGCCAGTCCTTTCATATCCAAAGAGCAAGCTTATCCCCTTGCTCCACAGACTGCAGAATCCCAAACATTACCTAGAATGCTTGTTACATGTGCAGATCCAAAGTTCACCTTTAGAGATAGAGAGCTAGGGACTGAGATGTAGGTTATTGGTAACCCACACTTTGAGAATTCCTAATGTAAAGCCAAAATGTGAACACTGCAGGGCCAGCAGGTGGCATGATAGTTAAGGTGCTGGACTCACATGGTCAACCACAATTCAAGTCCCAGACTCAGCAGCTTGAAAATCATGCTGGGTACATGTGCATGCATGGCCAAAATCTCAAAAGAGGTATGGAAGAAAAGAGATTGTGCCATGGCTATCCCCACTGGGGTGGGGATGGGGGGGGTGGTTTTTCACTTTCCCTCTCTCTCTGTATCTCTCCAGCAAGTACATGTTCCCTATGGCATAAATAAATAAATGTATGTATGTATGTAAACACTGCTTAAGCAACCACACACACACACACATACACAATCCAGGATGCTCCCATATTCCCCCTTTTGCAGATATGATAAGAAAATAATTAATAACAGGGCTGTATAATGCTAGTCCCAATCCAGAGTTGAACATCAGACCACTGTATGGAGCCTTGTGACTGATGAGAGCTTTGGACTTCTCATCAATGGAACCAGTCAAACCTCATGGCCACTGTCTATTGGTCATGTTACTGTGGGCCTCTGGTTCACTCACCAGTAACAATTCTTTCCCTGCCAGGTTGTTCATACACTCAAGAGCAGTGTGAGAACATTCTGAAAGTGATTTTAGGTCCAATGCACATGTCTGAAATTGTCATGGTTATCCTATATCCACTTTGATGGACTCCTTTACAAAGTGAAATGTGCAGATATTGCAAGTTTTTATAATAAGGGAGCCATCTAGGGTTAAACATTAAAGTCTGGCTCAAGATTTAAGAGATAGGGGGACCAGCAATTAGCGTAATGGCTATGTCGCTGGACTACCACGTAGTCGACGGTGGTTCGAGTCCCAGACCAGGTGGCTTAAACTCACACTACGCGCGAGTGCGTGCATGCTTAAGATCCCGAGAGGAGAAAGGAGGAGAAGGGATTGCAGTGTGGCCATCCCCCCTGGGGGGTGATTTTTTGCTTTCTGTCTCTCTGTCTTTGGGACGAGTGCAAGTGCCCTATAGAAAAAAAGAAAAAAAAAACACTCTCCAAAAAAAAAAAGATTTAAGAGATTGGCTTACTCATACACTCCTTATCAGTGATCTTTTCTTCCTCTGTGAGAGAGAAATACCATTATTCCAACCTTCTGTCAACTGATCTTGGTATGACAACCTTTCCTCCAATCTAGCACAGTGATAGCTTGCTTTATTCTTAGGGAGTGTTTGTTTAAAGGAAGGGGAAGGTCAACTTGTTAGGGTTAGTGATTGAATCAAGAAAGAGAGTAGGTGAGACTGTGGCTTTGTACTCTCTCTTGTCCTAATTTGATTTCCAAGTTTAAATAAAGCAATGCCAGCACTCAGTGAAATGCCCCAAACTCTGACCAAAGTGGCAGCTGGTATCAGAAACCACATGCTTGTTTTTTGTTTGTTTGTTTCTGTTTTTGTTTTTCACTTCCTATTTGCTGTGATCACACACTATTGAAGACTTCCATGAAGTTTCACACCTAGAAGAAACTTAAACTTAAATCTCTCTCTAATCCAGCAGAACCCAAAACATAGTGTGTGAACCATAAAGTAGTAGCCATAATGTAGTACTGGGGCCATACAGACGAACCTTTCTTATATTGATAATCATTTTTAATTTATCATGCATATACATATACACATATATAAGGGACACCTTTGTTTAGGAGGCTAATTTTTCCAAGTGAGTAACTTTATATTAAAAAATGGGCATATATTGATAAATCAAAAATTGGACAGTAGACAGAAAACACAGCATCTTGGAATGATCTCATCCGTAGTCAAATTCCTATGTCAGACAGGTAAGACAGTCAGGGTCCAGAGACTAACTACACTGCCCGAGAGAGCTCAACACAGAACATCCCAGGCCCTCTGACTCATGTCTTTCCATTCTGCCACATTCTAGATCCAAGGTAGAATCATCCTTCTGGGAAAAACACAGCTCAGGGCTCATATGAAACATGGACATTTTCATGAAAGTTTTCAGGAGGCCATGATCCCTGCCATGTACCTTAGTCCTTAGGTGTGCATGATTGGAGATGGGTGGTAGATTTGCTGGAGAAGGTGCACATGCTGTACCTGAGCAGCCCTCAGATAGCAACTAGGGAGGATCAGCTCCAAGTTCAACAGTACTTGCCTTTCTCCCTATACTCCTTCAAACCACTGTGTGCTGTTGGGGCCACATTACTGACGTTACTGTGTGCTTTAATCTCAGCTTTGAGATTGCCCTTTTCCCATCTGTGAAGAAAAGGAAAATTGTATTTCCCAGATGCTCCCAAAGGGATGTGCAGTTTTAAAAGGGTACATAACACTTCCTGAACCCAACTATATTACTACAAAGTGTCACCACCACGTGCAAAACACACGCTTATGCTGATAAAGGTGGTACAACACTTGATCATTCTGTTCTCCATGCTCTGGGACAAGGACTGTCCTAAGTCCTTGAGGGATTTTAACCTACATACTTCTCGCCAACAACTCTACAAGGCAGGCATTATTATCATCTCAGTTTTATAGAAGAGAAAACTGAGGCTCAAAGAGCTTAAATAATTTGCCCAACGTCAAACAATTAGCGAGTGAGTGAGCCAGAATCAGAACTCTGGCTGTCTGGTAGGGACAGCAGTATCTGACGAGGCTGGATGGGAAGACAGGGCCTTAGAGATTTTCTCATCTAGTGTTTCCCAATTCTGGCTGCCCATTTGAGTAACTTGGGAACTTTTTAAAAATCACAATTCTCATGCTCCATGAAGACCAGTTAACCACCAGGGCAAGGCCTGAGCAATAGCTGTTTTCATATTCCTTCAGTGACTCGGACCCACAGCAAGAGACAGAACTTTGGCTCTATTCTTTTCCCACCCATTTTACAGAAAAGAAAATGGGCCTTGAAGGTGAGCAACTTGCCCAAAGTCATACCATTAGATCAAACAGCAAGGCTTTCAATTCTAGCATTCTTCTCTGCCCCTGAAATGGCCACTTCTCCCAAAATAAAATTATAACTAGAAATAATACATTCTACAAAGTGCTCATGTGTCCTAGAAATATTTGTTTATTTTAATCATTTCACAACCTATCCACAAATAACTACACAAAGGGAAAAACCTAGAGAGGCACAATGGCATTGATGGTACTGATCTCAAAAGAGATGAAGGGGTTTCACTTTCTAATGTCACGTACATCTGCAATAGGACTCATTATTTCCATAATCAAGAAAATAGATCTGAACATAAGCATTAGCCCTTTAATATGCTTTTATTTAAAGAAGCCTTTTGACCTGTAACCTGTAAATACTTCATGCTTGACCCATAAGTACTTCTGGCTTGACTTCATTAGGCTGCCTAAGCTGCCATTGTCACGTTTCTTTCAGCAACTTACAGGGATCATACTAGAGATGAGAACAATCTCCTTGTACTTTTTTTTTTAATTAAAGTACACATTTATTTTGGTGCAAAAATAATTTCTGAAATCCGTACATAGATTTTGTTGTTGTTTCTTAAAAATTTTTACTTACATATTTTTTATTATTATTCATACATTCAATCACTATACATCATTAGATTGTGAAGAGACTTTACCCAGCATGGTATACACCTCAGTCCAGCCCAGTTGAGACCACTGTATACATCCTCGTCAACAGATAATAGACCTCCTCTGTGTCCCACAAGTGTCTGCACGACTGAAGTTTGTGTGATTCTTGAAGAAGCCAGAACAGGCACAGCCTGGTTAACTCTCAGCTCCCTGTAACCCTGACTGTGCAGCTTAACACCTGCAGCTCACCAGCTTCTCAACCAGCTCTTCCAGCCAAGGCTGTAATGAAGTCTTCAGCTGTTAAAACTTGCATAAAACACACAATATGCAACCTGCCGCCAGCTGCTCTGGGTCCTGATGAATAATTTAGAAACAAATTACCCTTTTCCAAATGAGTCCAATAAAGTAAGACTCATTGCAAGGCACCACTGAGGATTCCTCTCCCTTCTGCCGTGCCTCCAGCTGCCATAATTAAGGCACTAGTCCTATCTAAGAAGAATTCAGCTGAAATAAACCTGATCAAGGGAAATTAAGTGCCCCTTCCCTTATCCTTCCCTTGCAAAAGAAAAAACTTGTGGGCAAGTTAATCTCTATAATCCATTTCTATAGGGTACCATCAATCAGGCCAGAGCTCTTTGCTGCATTATTACCTTTTTCAAGATGTGGTTTAAACAGTCAATTTATTCCATTTTGTGCTAATGGGGTTTTTTTAATCTTCCCTTTCAAAGCCTAGACCATACTTTATCATATTTAAATAGCTTAAAAGCAAGTTGGGTTGACTCCTTGGGGAAATGGTTGACTCCAGGCTAAAACAAGGAAGTTCAAAGTGAATCTGAGCATCTCAGTGGGCCATGTGCTCAAAAACTAATAAAGGCCTACTGGTGGTCCAGTAGTAACCTAATGCTCTGCAAAGCTGGACCCACATGGGAAGGTCTCAGGTTCACATCCAGGGCCTTCCTGAACATACTCGACGTTATGCATACATGTGCCCATGATCCTGGCCAGCTGAGGCTAGGGGTGAATCACAGTGAGCAGATCCTGTGGGGATACCTCTTTCTACTTCTCTCTCTCTCTCAGAAGAAGAAATTAATAAACAAACAAAGGATTAAGAGCAAGTCAAAAGGGCACCAGAGCCAGACTAAAGAATTTCTTCTGGAGGGACCAGCAGTAGCGTAATGGCTATGTCTCTGGACTCCCATGCAGCCGACCGCGGTTCGAGTCCAGACTCAGTGGCTTAAACTCACACCGGGCGCGTGTGTGTGTGTGTCCAAGATCCCAAGAGGAAAATGGATGAGAAGGGATTTCAGCGTGGCCATCCCCCCTGGGGGAGAAGTCTCTCTTTCTGTCTCTCTGCCTCTCTCTGTCTTTCTGGCGAGCGTGCGCGCTCTATAGCAAAAACCTCTCCAAAAAAAAGAAAAAAGAATTCCTACTGAACAAATCTGGAACAAGCTGAGTATGAAAAGGAATAATGACAGGAATGAAGTGGAATATTTTGAACAAAAATAAGATCATACTAAACCTGAAAGAAAAAAGAGAAGAGAAAAACTAAAAGAAAAAAAGGAAGTATCTTTACATAAAGATGCTAGTTACTTAATAGAGAAAGAATGGCAGAAACAAGAAATTGCTTTTTATAGCCTCTTAGAAATAACTGACTTAGGCAACAGCTTATGAATGAATACAAAAGTTATCAGGGAGAAGACAACAGGCAAACAGGATATTCCCACAGTGCCCACAAACAACATTCTCATTGTAAAGACAGAAAGGTACCTGTACAGTGAATATATGTGGGACATGTCACTTCAACCAAATGATCAAACTTATTACTGAAGGTGGGAAAATTGCCATTATGCTTTCCTTTGAAATGACTTGCATCTTGCCTAAGTGTTTAGCCTAAATCAGAGCATACTGGAAAGTTCAGACACATTCAAATGGAGGGGCATCTTACAAAAATGGACTGAACCCTTCAAAAAGTTTGAAAAAAAAATGAAGGTATTGTTATAGATTAAAGGAGATGAAAACCTGACAGCCAAAATCAATGCCTGGCTTTTGGCTAGATATTGTTTTTTGGTAGGGAGGGTAGCTACAAAGGACATTAATAGGACAATTTATGATAGAGTGGGCCCCTAATCAAATTCCACTGGAGTCCTTATGAAAAAGTAGGAGAGAGAGAAAAATTTGGACACAGATGTGCACAGAGAGAATACCATGCAAAGATGAAGGCAGTGATTGGGTCGATGCTTCTACAAGCCGAAGAACAGCGAAGATAGCCATCTACCATCAGAAATGAGGAGAAAGGCACAGAATAGGTCTCCTTTCACAGCCCTCAGGAGGAATCAGCCCTGCCAAGACCATGATTCCAAAACGTCCAGCCTCCAGAACTATGAGACAATAAATTCCTGTTATTTAAGCCTCCAGTCCATGGTACTTGGCTACAGCAGCCACAGGAAACTCAAGCACCCTCCAAATGACTGCCACACAGACTGCAGAGTTGACAGGTGAGCAGCTTCGGGTGACAAATTGCCATGACTTCCCCTGCCATGTACTTACTCTACAGAGGTTGGCAAAACCCAAACAATACTGTTACTTTGCCTTATAATAGGAATAATAACAATACCCACTCTTGGTGCTGTCATGAGGGCTAATTTGGTTAATATTAAAAAGTACTTAGTACCTGCTACTTGGTAAGTGCTATAAAATGCTATTTATTATTGCTGTTGTTGTTATTATTTTGCTTTGCCTGTGGCTTTGTTCCAAGCTTTGAAAGATCTCAAGTAAAAATATTTTCATAATGGAAATAGCTTATGACTAAGAGAAAACCTCTTTTTAGCTTTTTGGACCAGCTCTGCCCCATCCATCTGTGTGATTAGATTAAGGTATGGCATTTCCCTAGGCCTCCTTCCCTCTTATAAAATGAAGGAGTTAAAGTCAATCTCCAGCCTTCCCCTACTCCACCCCATCCAGACTGAGTCAGTGCTTAACAGACTCTGTGGGCCCTCTGTGGTTAGAGCTTCTGGTATGGCAAGGACCCCATAATAAGTTATTTTGGGAGATTTAAACTTCAAGGTTATATCACTTAGTCAAGTTTTAAAATATATAGAGATGGGCCAGCTTCAAATACACTATGAATTTTTTGGATAAAAAAATGACACATTGTAATTCCACTAAAATCAAAAAGAAATCTTAGAGGACCTGAACAGCCTCCTCAAATACTAGCACTTGCTTCATATCGGCCTGAGGGTGGGATCAAACTGGAACAGCCGTGGGTAAGAACTAGGCAAAAATATTCAATTCACGTACTTGACTCCAAACTTGATGGTCTTTTATGTTTAATAATTGGGATTAAACATAAAAGGATTTTAAATGGCTTTCATACGAAATTAGAAGTAGGAGAAAAATTAAAGATGGAATTTAAGAAGCAGCTGAGATTACCGGAAAACCAGCACAAGTAATTTGCCTTCATCGCCATCCCTACCTGAAAGCAAGGTCACCTTATGATTTTCCCAGGCATTGTTGATGAAGTAGCATGATATTTAAAATATGAGCATAAATTACCATTTATTTGCTAAAAAGCAAGAAGTCTCCACTTACCCAGGGGAGGCTGAACCACAGTAAGGTTTACAGTTATAGACCTGTGGGCATCCAGACTCTTCATGTTAGCCACACAAGTCAAAGTCCCGTTGCCCTGTGGCGTAATAGACAGGATGCTCACTGCACTGTGAAGATCACCAGGCTCCGGAATGGAGAAATAGCTCCAGTGTCTTGCAGGGATACTGATCTCCCAAGACATATCTGGGAGTGGGGTCCAGCCCAAGGCTCGACAAGAAACATTACAAGGTTCATCCTCAATGACTATGAGACTATCATTAGGAATGCGCAACGCTCCCATAACTAAAGAAGAAAGGAGAGAAACAATTGGAAGTAATGACAGTCCCTCTCAGTTCTCGATTTACTTTTTTCTTTGCTTACTTTTGTTTCAAATCACATTTCACAACACCTCTCTTCCCAAGCCCAATGAAGCTGTGTCTGTACTAAGGAACCTTAACTCAGGTTTTATCTGTGTCCTTCTTTAGACTTGTCAGATTCTCAGAAGATGAGGTTTCTCACAGAAAATATATCACTACAGAGAAAATTTTTAAAAAACCAGGAATCAGGGAAAGAAATCACATGAGAAGCTAAGTTAGAGATGTATGTCATGGGAGAGAAAAAATCACATGGGAAGTGAAGGCAGAGACACATGCCATGGGAGGCTGTGCAATTATTCAAGTGGACTTACAAAATTACCTTGGGCTGTCCTGGCAGCAAAGGCAAAAATGGAAACAATCTTTTCTTTTCAATGTAAGGACAACACAGCCCAGAGTCCAAAGGAAAGCAAGTCTCTCCTGGAGTGTTGATCCATCAGGTTCACTTTATATCTTTTGGAGGTCACATGGTTTTCAGCATAACTTTATATGGTATTGCCTTAAAAGATGTTTCTTATTACAAGTTAAATCAAAATCAAATCTAATATAATTACAAAAATTAAAAACTGAAATGATGTATCAGAATAGCTTACTCAGATAAAGTATGTTTAAATTTTAAGAACTTGCTTGAATATGCCAGCATCCATACTGTAAACGCATATGAAAATAATGCTTGTTTATGTTAATATTACTAAAATAGCCTGAGGATTTGGCCTTGGTAAAGACACAGCTGTAGCAAAATACATATACATTGAAATGTTTTGATTGAATCATGCTAATACTTTTGGCTGCATAATATAATAGAAAGAACACTGAACTAGGAATCAAAAGATATGTTCTTAGTCTTGGTGGTCAGTCAGAGAATTGCAACCATCTTGGGCAACTTGCTGAAATTTTGGAGTTCACTGTTTCCCACGTATTAAAATAGATCATTTGACTAGATCATCAGTTCTCAGGTGTTTTGGCCTCAGTACTTTTTACATTCTGCAATATCAATGAGGACTCCAAAAGCTTTTCATTCATGTGGATTGCATCTGTTGATATCTACCATATGTGAGGTTCGAATTAAATATTATAAGATATGTTTAAAATAATAATACCCATGACATGTTCATATAAATGGACATATTTTTATTTTAAAAACTCATACTGTTAAACCAAAAAAAAAAGTAAAAGGAGTGTTTTATATCTATGCTAATCTCTTTAATGTCTTACTAGATTCTTACATCTGCTTCTTCATTCAATCTGTTCCTTGTTTGAAGGATGGGGAAAAAAAAGAAAAGAAAAAACTTCACACAGATCTGTGGTTGAAACAGTGAGAAGTATGTAATAGCCTTTTCAGATCATCATATTCTTTGTTACTAAACCAAAACTCAACAATTAATGGTCTCTTACAGGTTAGTTGCACTGTGAATCTGAAACTATATCCAGGAACTTTTGTTCTCAGGATGTTAGTGAGAAACAGATATGGCTTATTAACTGTTGATGTTGACATGTATAGTATTCTCAACTGGATTTGTCTGAGAAGTATTTCACGATGGGCAAAGTATTTGTACAAGCAAAATGAGAAATAGCAATTGACTGTTTTAAAAAATAAATAGAATAATAATAATAATGATTGGGGAAAACATAGAAAAGATATTGAATGTTGAAGCGGGGAGATTAATGTCTCTGTACTGACTGACATGCATGGCATTCCCTTTTGAAAAAGCAATGTAATACACTGTAAAGTTATATGTAATTCAATGTAATATAAAGAAGAATATGATGATAATAAAAAATTTTTAAAAAATCAATTGTGCTACCTAGCACTTCGAATGGACCTTTTGCCCTGGCATGATTTTGTATTTATTATATAAAGTAATACAAAATCATGATAACTCAGAAAATGCTGGTCTGCTGAGTTATACAAACCTTTCCAATATACAGTGGAAATCTCCTCTGTGTACTCATAAGCATGAGAGGGAAAATGATAGCTATCATCTTAGTATTATTATGAAAACAGTCATGACCTCACAGATACCTTGAAAGGATCTCCAGGTATGCTCTGGAGACCCCAAACTACACTGAACCAGGTCAACTCTGAAAAAATTTTTCACTCTAAAATGTTAAGTTTTCAATTATTTCTTTCCTGAATATTCTCTTACAGTAAGGAACCCTTGCTAATTCAAAGATTACTGTAGATGTAACAATAAGTAGAGAAAGGATTTGTCCCTTGAACCTAAAGGGTTTCATTTTTGGGGTTTTCTTTGCTTTTGTTTTGTTTTGGGGTTTTTTGGGGTTTTTTTGGTTTTGGGTTTTTTTTGGCTTGTTTTATTGTTTGGTTATGTTTGTTGGAGAAATGGTTCAAGATGACAGAAAAGTTGGGAAAATGGTGGGACCAGCAGTTAGTGTAATGGCTATGTCACTGGACTCCCATGTAGTCGACCGCAGTTCAAGTCCCAGACCCAGTGGCTTAAACTCACGCTGGGAGCGTGTGCGTGAGTGCCCAAGATCCCGAGAGGAGAATGGAGGAGAAGGGATTACGGCGTGGCCCTCCCCCCTGGGGGGTGATTTCTCGCTTTCTGTCTCTCTGTCTCTCTGGCGAGCGCACGCACCCTATAGCAAAAACCTCTCAAAAAAAAAAAAAAAAGTTGGGAAAATGGTATGATCTCAGTTATAAACAGAAGATCTGGAGACCAACAGATGGTGTAGTGGTTACATCACTGGCCTCCCACATGATTGACTATGGCTTGAGTCTCACATCTGGCAGCTTGAAAAGCATGCCAGGCACATGTGCATACATGCCCAAAATCCCTTGAGGAGAATGGAGGAAAAGGGATTGCAAAGTGGCCATTTCCCCCTGGGGGGGTGATTTCTATCTTTCTGTATGTCTCTCTGTCTCTTTCTGTCTCTCTGGTAAGTGCACACGCCCTATAGCAAAAATTTCTCTAAAAAAATAATAGAAGTTCTGGAACTCAAGTCCTGGTGGCCCTCGACATGAGATGTAGTCGTGGTATGTGTTTAAACCTGTGGGTTGGGCAGTAAGTGGACCGACAGAGCAAGCTGAAGCATTTCCTCCATACACAAGTGGGGACTCAACTTTTCCCTATTGGCTTTCATGAAGGTTATCCAGTAGCATAAACATTTTATACAAAAGTGGTGACTTTCCACAAAAATAAAAAATTATCTGTTGTTGATAATGTGTCTGAAAATAACTGGACTAATATGCAGTGTATTTATGCTTAGAAAACTCATTTTGAATGGTATAATGATATACAGTGATTGAATGTATACAAATACATATATAATTAGAAAGAAAATACATAAAAACATGGAAACTAAAAACCTCAAAAAAAGAAGTGATGACTTTCTAGTCATTGACATATATTTTGAGTGATTCAATTGAAGTTATGTCAGTTATATTTATTTTTCATATTGATATGTGGCATGGGAAAAAAAGAAATAAAAACAATCATTGGATAATTTATAGGGATTTTCTCTTTTTACAAATTTCTTTCCTCTTAAGGAAGAATCTATTGCTCAGAGAATATTTGTTCTTCTGAGAACAAAGCACCATCAAACCAAAAGCAAAACAAAACAAAAGACTAAAATGATCAAGTCCTGCCTGCCCCAGCTCTATGGATTCCTTCTGCACAATCTTGGAAAAGCCTTTAACTTCCCTAGATGCTTGTTCTTCCATCTGTATTAAACTAGGAAACTACTGGGGCCAGCCAGCAAGTGGTGTGGTGGTTATGGGTGCTAGACTCCCACATGGCCAACTGTAGTTCAAGTTCCAGGCCTGGTGGCTTGCTTTCTCACTTTCTCTCTCTCTGTCCCTTTCTGGTCAAATTAAAAATAAATAAATAAATGGATAAATAAATAAATAAAGTTCAATAAAATAATTCTTTAAATATATTTTAAATAAAAATAATAAAACCAGAAACTACAATAATTACCAATATATTTTTTAAAATACAGGTTAAGAGTATTTGGATAAATTTGTACATTTGTAATTTGGGGAAAAGATGGTACAAAACCATGTCGATTTATGAATTTCATGTGCCATATGATAGCAATGTGAGTAATGTCCTGGTCCTATGCCCTGATCCAGGAGCACTCCCCTCCTCAACTGCTTCCCTATCTCACCTATCATCTTCAGACCTTCAATGCATATCTTGAATGACACCTTGCCCATGGAGTTCTCTCTGAAGGCCTGGCTGATCCTGTTATCTCCCTTCCCAATTTGAAGCTGAGCTTGTGTCCCTCCCATGGCTCTCGTCGGCATCTGCATTGTACCACTACTATTTGTGTAACTTGCATTATCCACTTTTTCTGTAAGGTTCTTAAGAGCAGGAATCATGTCTTATTCTATTCATCTTTGAGTCACTTGTGTGAATACCTAACACAACAGCATGATTTTATTGTGAACCCAGTAAATAAAAGCAAATGACCATATGGCAATTGTTGGCAGCCAGCCACTATCATAAAGCCTACATTGATTTACTCATTTTTTGTCACAAGTGTTCTCTGAGGAAACTATTCACTGAGTAAGGTGTGCCAAGTCAGTTTGTCCGTAACAAAGCTGGTACATGAACCCGGGCAGCGAGGCTCCCAGCTCTGCACCACAAACCAACGGATCATGTGACTCCGCATCTGAAGGTGCAGGCAATTGAATTGGACAGGACCCTGGAGTCTTCAAATCATCCTTAGTCATTTTTTCATTTGAGCCTTACAGAAAGCATGTGAAGTGAACATGGAAAGATTATCTCCATTTTAAAGATGAAGAAATTAAGCTATTTTAGGGATCATGCCAGGAGACAACTAAGAATTCATGTCTTTGATTCCTATTCCTGTGTTATTTCTCTTATACTGCAAATTATGATCTGGTCATGCAAACTAGGCCAACAGTCCAAAGTAGCCTTACAAAATGACCTACTTAGAAAATATCATTAAGTCACCCAAAATTAAAGACATACAAAGATTTTTAAAAATGGTAATTTAGGTAAATTTCAAAGAAGAAAAGCATTTTCAGAGATGCAAATAGAAATGTCTCTCCACAAAATGGTATCAAGTCTGATTCAATAGCAACATCAATCTTTGGGAATTTCTCCTAGACAAATAAATAAATGAGTATAAGAAATAATTTCAAAGACATAATGTGGCCTCTTGTAAGAAATGCTGGCATACAAATCAGGAGCTCTGCTAGTTCTAATGCATCTAAAAATAGACTTTTTAGATGCAAAGTGATTAAAGAATGCTAAGTGATTAAATTTGGATAAGAATATTCCAAATCCTTATAAAGCATGCATCTTTTACTTTTTTTCATTATGTACCATGATATTAGCACCTTAAAATTACCTTTAAAAATTAAAAATAAGCTATTATTCCAGTTTTGTTTACCACTCTCTTTTCTTTCAAATATTTGATATATTTGGTGAGCACAAGCCTTTGACTACAGTAACCACCATAGGTGGGGGAATGATAGAAATATAGATTGGAGAAATCCAACTTAGAAGAGGAAAAAGTTAAAGCATGTTTCAAAGCTATAAATGATGTAAGCGAAGAAATATAGTCGAGTTTGAAGGGACTTCAAAAATTTAATGGAAAAGATGGAATTAAAGTACAAGTTTATTTCCATGCAAATAGAATTTTAAATCCAAGCATGTTTTTTCATTATAGTCATTTTCTATGAAATTTTTGAAGACCCCATGGGCATGAAATCTAGATAAAGGGCAATGACTACCCGCTACCTCTAAATTAAACAAAAGTGACTGCAACTACCCACTTCCTCCTATATGGTCTCTAGCATCCACAGTTGCCCACCCTGCCATTTTACCCTCCAATCTTTCCATTTTTTCCACAGGATACAGACATTCGGTATATATTAAGGGGAGACATACAATGCCTGCCTTTCATAGTCTGGCTTGCTTCATTTAACATCAAATCACCTATATTCATCCACTTTGTATAATATGGGAGGAGGGGATAATAGTGAAATAGAAGAAAAAGTGAAGCATTTAACAGACACAAAAATAAAAAGGTGTCTGCTTATGATAATATCTTTGACTTGACTGATATACTCTGTATACATGCTGGGAAAAAATTGTGTATGCTATGAAAGTATACAGAGATAAAGTGTAAATTTTTGAAAATTAATAAAAATTATTTTTAAAATATTTTAAGTGACTGCCACTTGGGTTCGTTGAAAAAGAATTCCAGGATATCTATCCAAAATAGTTATTAGATACTGAAATACATTCAATGGGAAAGTGATAAAATCTGTCTCTAAGGGACTTAACAAGAAAGAAAAGGAAAGATGGAAAGAGAAGGAAAGAGGCAGGAGGAAAGGAAGGGAAAAGGGAGTAAGTGAGGAAGGGAGGAGAGAAAAAAACAAGCAATGAAACAATAAACACCAGGTGGCTCAGAATCATTCTAAACAGATTGCCAACTGAAGGCTAGACTATACATGAAAGAAGAAAAGAAGGGAAGAAGGAGAATAGAAAGCAAAAAGGGAAGTGGGGAAGGAGGGATGAAGGGGTGACAACAAACAATTGAACATTGGCCAGTTTAGAATAATCGTAAGCATACCCCAGCTGAAGATAGACCACACACGTCAGCATGTACTCCAGAAGGCCCCTTCCACCCTCCAACATCTAACCCAATCGACTCCGGACACTGTGTTTTTGAGCAGCCTGCATACTCACCTTGGACTGAAAGGAAAGCAAATCCACCCTGGTCACTGTTCTGGAGGCTGCATTTGATTTGCCCAGAATCATTGAATTGCACGTTGTGGATTATCATCTCAGAGATGAAGTTACCGCCCTCTTCATAGCTCTCAGAGGTAAAGTGGTCATTGGTGATGATGGGCCCACTGGGTGTGATGCTCACAACCACTGTGCCATTGAGAGCCCACATGATGAGCTTCCAGCCCTGAGAGACGGTGCAGTTGAAGCGAGCCTCTGAGCCCACCAGGACTGTCGCATTCTTGGGACCTTCTATGATTTGATAACTGGATCCAAAAGCTAGACAACAAACCATTTTCAAAAAAGGAAATAAATTAATCCACATAAATCAATTGCACAGTTTAACCCTTTGGTATGTACCAGCTGTGACCCCTTAGTGTCCATCCAATGACTCGGAATATATGTCTTTCTGATCCTAACACAAGTCTTCCCCAGTAGAGCAGGAGCTTCTGCTGGATGCAAAGCCACTGCCCTGCCCTCTGTTCCACTCGACACTCCTTGCTTATGGTTGTACTGGGCTGAATAGTGTCCCCAAAGTTCATGTCTACCATGTCCTGAGTTTATGACCTTTGAAAGTAGGGTCTTTGCTGTCTACGGCCATACCACCCTGAACGCACCTGATCTCGTCTGAAAGTAGGGTCTTTGCAAGTGTAATTAAGTTAAGGGTTGACGATGGACCCTAAATACAATGCTTCTATAAGAGAACAGTAGAGGAAGATAGGAGGCACAAAAGCATACAGAGAACAGCACCCTGTGACCATGGAGGCAGACAGGAATGATGCGGCTACAAAACAGGAAATGCCGATGAGGGCACCAGCAGTTGGGAGAGAAGCCTAGGATAGATCCTCCCTTGGGACAGAGCTTTCATGGGGAACCAATCCTGTCAGGTAGTGATATGCCAGGTCTTACAGTCAGAGTTGGGGTACTGAAACTCAAATTCAGACTTCCTACTCAAACTTCCATGCCCTTTGTCAGTCTGATGCCACTCAGAGTTTCTAGCAGGAAGATCCCTGGGGAGCCAGCCAGTGGCATGGATGTTAATGTGACTAGATCCCATATGGCCCACTTGGGGGTTCTAGTCCCAGATCTGCAGCTTGAGAAGTATGATAGGTTTGGGTATGCATGTCCAAAATCCAGAGAACAGCATGGAGGAGAAGAGAATGTGGTGTGGTTATCCCCCCTGGGGGTGGGGGTGGTTTCTCACTTTCTCTCTCTCCCTCTATGTCTCTCTCCAACAACCACACACACCTTTTGGCAAAACTAAAATAAAAAATAAGAAGACCCCAGGCAGACCACACACTTTGGTTCCTCCTTGGTTATGCCTGCCAAGTCCATCAGACTCCAGTGCATTCCAGTTATCTCCCTGTAGGTTGACAGGTAGCCTGCCATATACACTCAGTGTCCCCAGATAACCTCAGTTCTCTCTTTTCTTCTGCCCTTATAAGTCAACTGGTAAGGCAAGTTCTAAAGAATCTCATTATGGTCCTGAAGGTTTCAAGGAGGAGCCATACTGAGGGGGTACATTTTACCTGAGTTCCCAGAATGCACTGTGTGAACAGAATCACTTCCTGCAGGAACACATGGGTGGGGTAGGGGTGAGCAAACTAATGCACAGGCTAGGTCCGACAGAAGCGGGTCCCACATGACTGACTATGGTTTGAATCCTGGTTCTGGCAGCTTGAAAAACATGTCATGCACATGTGCTGCTCAAAATCCCAACAGGATGAAGAAATGTAGAAGGGATTGCAGTGTGACCATATCCTGCTATAGGGTATTTTTCTCTCTGTCTCTCTGGTGAGTGCATGCCCCTTCTGGCAATTAAAAAAAGTAAAATTTAGGGGCCAGTAGGTGGTATAGTGGCTAAGACACTGGACTCCCATCTGGCTGACTGCTTTTAAAATTCTGGACCCAGACACTTGAAAATCTTGCTGGTCACATGTGCATGCATGCCCAAAATTCCACAAGGAGAATGGAGGAGAAGGGATTTCAGCATGACCATCCCCTCAGGGGGTGATTTCTCACTTTCCCTTTCTCTGTCTTCTGTCTCCCACGTGCCCTATGACAAAGACCTTAAAAAATAATAATACTAAAAATTTAAAAAGTGAAGTTTAATTTAAGAGAAATCTCAGGAAGAGAAGTCCAACATGACTACCCAGGAAAGCCACAGCCACTGTGCCAACTTGACCCTTTTTACAAATCCCAAATTGTACTCCAAGAGGGAAAAAAAGATAAGAAATAGCCAAGCTACATCCCAAGAAGAAATGAATGAGCCTTGCCACATTTCTGTTCTGGGATAACAATGTGAGGTCCCCTCTCTTGCCTTGTGCAATGTATCAAACAGACAGAGCCTTGAAAGCAGCATGCTGAAACCAGCTCACTGTTAGACACCCAGCCTAGATGACTTAAGCAGAATAAGCAAATACCTGAAACCACAGCCCCCTCACAGCCTGTGCCAGGTGGCAAGGCTATTTCACTCAATTCTTTAAACAATCCATAGAGTACATGTGTGAGAGAGGACTCACAAGCCCATGCAAGCCACCTGCCCTCCTCTGTAGATGAGCAGGTGGGAGATGGAGAGGCAGTGGAAAGGATATCAACTGGAAACTCCTTGGGTTTGACCAGACCTTTAAATTAAGCAGGAGGCCAAATGCTGAGCACCAAGCTCCCCTGACAACATTGGCTGCTGCCTTTGCTAGAACCATAAGTAGACCTCTCCAGCTATGCCTGTGTGACTCAGAAGCTGTATTTCTGGTACTGTGAGGTCCTGCTATCTATTCTGCATGTTATCGGCATCTTATCAGCAGTGGTATAAGCAACACTGCCCCACACAGAACAGATATGAGAAACTGTAAATACAGCTTTAATCAGTCACCTATCTGAACACACAATCCTCTACCCTTTGCTCTCCCTGTTACTTTATGGAGCAAAGCAGCACAGAGTGCTGGGAAAAGTCAGTTTCTCCCCTGCCCAGGAAGCTCCCTGTGGCCACCAACAATGGTTGTCACTGGACACCAGATCCGGTCTCTGCTGTCTTCATGATTCTCTTTTAAAAGTTCACCATATATATATATATATATATATATATATATATATATATATATATATATATATATAAAATTTTTCCCAATATTTTATTAACTGCTTTAGTAAATTAAATTTTGAACATTTAAATAATAATAAGTAAAATGATGTAAAAAAATAAAAGTTCGTCCACTTGGACCACTCTAGTGCATGCCAGTTCTACCCAGTTCCACACATCTCCAGCCTGGCTTCTTAGCTTCTCTCCTTCTTGGCCAGCATCTCTAAGAACATGACTGGCTACCTGCAAGACAGAAAAGATCCCCTTTCGTCTGCTCACTCCATCCTAAAATCTGCAGAATTTAAATCCACTTATACAGTTGTCCTCTGTAAACTGATCTTAAATGCAAGTGTCATCCTTCTGTGATGGATGTTTTATCATTCCCCAGTCATTGGGGACATGAGGGTCTCCACCATCCCCCTCCTTTCTTTTTCCACTCACCTCTTCTCCATCTTCCCTTGCTATGTCTGTAGACACTGTCCCTTCTCTCATCTCTTACTTAAGATGTGTATGAATGGAAAAAAGGGCTGAATATGGGGACTAAAATCAGAAAGGAGTAAGAAAAATGAAGTAGAGATCAGATGAAGTGAATGGCCCTGGAGATGCAGCTTTGGAAGAAGAATATGAGAATGAAAATGCACCAGGTATTGAAATCCACAGAAGGAAGCTAAAAAGCAAGGGAAGGTGCCTGGTAGGTCTCAGCTGACCACCAAGTCCTACAGATGGTGAGAGGAGGAGCCAGCACCACTGCTATGCCACCAGCACCACCTAAAACTACTCCCCATGCCACAGCCAGAGGAATCGTCCCAAAACACAAATCTGATGGGGTATGCCTTCCCCACCTCCCAATTCTATACCCCAGACTATTTGAAACCTTCCCATCATTTGTAATAAAGACTAGGTAGACATCCATTACAGCGGAGGGCCTTGCCATACGTACGGCAGGCCGCTTGTGACTGGAGGCTGTGCAGCAGAGAACTGTGGCTTATCACCTCCCCTACTCTCTTCTGAACTCTCAGGTGTGTTCCTTGGGACTTTGAAGACATTTTGCCCGTCCCTGCACTATACAGACATCCATTCCAATGCAGAGAGACTGAGCTGCAAAGAGACTGTGACCATGCACCTCTGAATTCTAAAACTTCAGTGTTTTCTGAAGCACTCTGTTCCTGAATTAAAGCTCAGTAGCTCAGTCTCAGGCACACCTGTTCTCTAGAAATGGGAAGACTTTGAATCATCCAAGATCAGTGACAACAGAGTAGGTTGCTGGTAGTATCAGGGAGGTAGAGTAGCAGAGAGATTGCCAATCACCTGCTGCTGCATGCCTTTAAATGCTCAGAATTAACTCAAAGAATTTGGATGGAATGTATAAATTACCAGATGACTAGAAACCACCACAGAGACACACGAAATATGAGCAACCAATAAAATGTCTCTCCTCCAAAGGAAAATATCAGTTCCTCATCATTCACAGATAACACAATGGAACTCTTGAAAAGTCAGATAAAAAATTGAGAATATTTATAGTGTCAAAACTAAATGAGATGCAATAGAAAAGAGATGATGAGCTCCAGGAGATGAGGAAGTCCTTTCACGATTTGAAAGAAGAAATAGACACCAAAAGGATCAAACGGAATTGTTAGATATGAAGACTGTAATAGTAAAACCTCCCTTGAAAGTATAAAAATCACAAAGGTAGAAGACAAAATCTCTGACCTAGAAAAAAATTATCAAAAAAGGAAACAACCAAGAAAAATGAGGACAATATACAAGAAATACTAGATGACATTAAGCACCCAAACATCTAGATAATTGGTATCCCAAAAGGTGAAGAAAATAATAAGGGCATGGATAATTTATTCTATGAAATCCTGGAGGAAAACCTTCTAAACCTAGAGAGACATTTAAATATCCAGACCCAAGAAATACAAATGACCTTAAATAGAATCAACCCAAGATCTCCTCCAAGGACCATCACAGCCAGATTGGCAAAAACCACAGACAAAGGCAAGATACTAAAATTGCCAAGAGAGAAACATCAAGTTACTTACATCAGGTTAATATCAGACCTCTCAGAAACAATGCAGACAAGGAAAGAATGAGGAAATATAGTCAAATTGTTACATGAAAAACAATTTCAACCAAGATTACTATACCCATCAAGATTATCCTTCATATGAGGGGAAAAAAAAAGATAAAAACATTCTCAGATAAACAAAACCTGAAACCAACTCCAGACCAGATCTTCAAGAAGTTCTGAAGGGAGTACTATACCAGGAAAACCAAAGTCAGACAGTCAGATACAAGAGAACAAAAACAACCAAGAAAATGACTCAATGATAGGAACATGTCCAGAAATATTGATAATAACATTGAATGTTAATGGATTAAATTCTCCAATCAAGAGACACAGACTGGTTGAATGGATTTAAAAAAACAAAAAAAAAAATGGAAAAATGTTGCTGGAAAAATGTATTCCATGCAAACGGAAATCAAAAAAAAGGCTGGAGTGATGATACTTATTTCAGACAAAGTAGGCTTTAAGATTAAAAACTATAAGAAGAGACAAAGAAGGGCATTATATAGTAGTAAACGGGCTAATTTTTCAAGAAGACATAATGCTTATAAATATCTATGACCCAACTCAGGACCACCTAAATACATGAAGGAAAGACTGCTAGACTGCTCGAGCTAAAAGGAGAGATAGGTTGCAACACTATAATCATCGGGGATCTTAACACCACATTATCTCCTTTAGACAGATCATCTAGAAAAAAAAAATCAGCAGAGAGATACAGGACCTAGATGATACTACAAGTCAAATCGATCTGACAGACATCTATAGAACTTATCACCCTAAGTCCACAAAGTATACACTTTTCTCACCCCCACGTAGAACCTTTTCAAAGATTGACCATATCATAGGGCATGAATCAAGCCTTTACAGATTCAAAGGTATAGAAACTACATCCAGCAAGGAAGACATATTAACAGCCAAAAAACATATGTGGAAATGCTCAACACCCCACACCATAAGGGAGATGCAGGGTAAAACCACAATGAGATATCACCTAACTCCTGTCAAAATGGTGAAGATTAAAAATACAAAAATGAGTAAGTGTTGGTGGGATTGTGGTAAAAGGGGAACTCTCCTACACTGTTGGTGAGAATGGAAATGGGCCCAGCCACTGTGGAAAACAATATAGAGATTCCTCAAAGACTTATAAATAGAACTACCATATGATCCAGCAATCCCAGTCCTGGGTATCTACTTAAAGGACAGAACGCTCATTCAGAAAAGCACTTGCACATCAATGTTTATCGCAGCATTATTCATGATTGCCTATATGTGGAACCAACCCAAATATCCATGAACAGATGAATGGATTGAAAAAGTATGGCAGTATGGCACATATACTCCATGGAATACTGTTCAGCCATATGTATATATATATATATATATATATATATATATATATATATATACACACACACACCCTGGCATTTGATAGAAAGTGGTCGAATTTGGAAGATTTATTGCTGAGTGAAGCAAGCCAGGCTATGAAAAAAAGATATTGTATGTCTCCATTCAATATATACCAACTGTCTACACTCTATAGTAGAGATTAAAAGATTGGAGGACATAAAAGCAGTGAAAATAGTTATGGACACTGGAGATACTGGAGTGTGGAGGGAGGGTAGGAGAAGGGAAGAGTACAGGGAGGAAATCAGGGAGAAAAAATAGAGAAGCAAGACATTTGTGGAACACAGATATGGCTTATTGCCTATTGATGATAAGGTGTATGGTATTCTCAACTGGCTTGGTCTGAGGTGTATTTCATGTTGGGTAAATTCTCTTTACAAGCCACATGATGTATAGTAATCAAATGTTTTTAAAAAACTAACAAGGTTAAAAAATTAGAATAAAGAAAGAAAGACCAGATAATCCTTAATGTCATCACACTGTAAGACCTGACTTAGCCCCACATCAGTGTTCTCTCCAACTCCTAAACCCCACTAGACCTTTTCAGTTCACCAAACTCACTGACTCTTTCTAGCCCCAGGGCTTTTACATGCAGTGGCCAGCCTGGAATGCCTGTCGCACTAGCTGCTCTGCTTCTGGGCCAGTTGTTTTCTCCTCAGGAAAGTCTTCCCAGACCACCCTATTTTGGCTCAGTTATTCTATAACAGCAACTCAAAGCTGCAAAACTGTTGTCACTGTGTTGGTTTCATTCCTTTTCTATTTCCTCCTCTCTTCTTTTTAAAGTTTGTTCATTTATTTCCCCACAAGACAAAGTGAGACCACCTCGGAGTTCCACCATGCCTGATTCTCCCCCTAACCTTGCAGCGAGGTGGGATGACAGCTGGATGACCTGAACATGCCATCCAGGATCCAACACTCGGTCTTCCCATATGGCTCTAGCACTGAACAGAGGTACCCTACTACCTGTACCACTGAAGCAGCCCAGCCTGAGGTTCAGCAGAACTGCAGCCATTTTGAAATTAAGAAAGGCCTCTAAGAACAATCTGACCAAATACTGAGTCACGGGGAGATCTGTTTGAGGAATAGTCAGATGAAAAACCAGGAATGGGTGTTTGAAGAAAAACAGGAATCAGGACAATTGCTCATAGGAAAGTAATTGACTTTGATTGATCGTTGTGAAGAATGGTTTGCACACGCTCATATCTTAAATCTATAAATACTGAGCACAGGCTGAGTTTTGTGAGACAGTTCAGTGGTTCTTGCTGTCTCCCTGTAACCCAGTTGCAGAAATAAATGCCCCTCTTCTCCAGCTTCTGCCTCTTGTTTTATTATCTGCAAGTAGAACAGCCAGACTTAGTTTGCTGGAAACACTACCATGACCAGACCTTCTATTTATTTTCGCTCCCAATGAATGCCTGTTCCCCTACTGGTCTCTAAACTTTTTGTGAACAAGAACTATGCCTGGTTTTGTTCAGCTCTACAACCCAGCACCTGCAACTAAGTGGCACATAACAAGTGTCTGGTGAGTATTTAATGGGTTAATGCTATGGACAAGGTGGTAGAAGATGACTGGGAAGAGTCCTTTGGCACACAGAGGCTGTGCTGTCTATTCAGAGCAGAATCTACAAATGAAGATCATTCTACTCACACAACTTCCCAAGCTGAAGCATCAAGGAGTTCAGCATTTGTTACTGATAGGCATTCATTACAAATTTGGGATTTGTAATGGGACCACCCATCTCCACGAGAGCTTAAGTTGAAACAGCAGAACATGGTCCCACTGAAGAGGACACCATGGAAAGGGCCTACGGAAGACCCTTTGGCACTGGTGTGTTCTGCGTGTCTCCTCCTGGTTTCCTGTATCCCACACTCTGAGGGGTGTGCAGAAACAGTCCACTATGCTCAGTGAGCCTTACCTGTCAACCCAGACAGGATGCCCAGCACAGCAAGGAGGCCTCTCCAGCTGTCCTCCATCTCCACATGGTCTTCTACCTGGAAAAGTAAAGCAAGCAGGTCACAGCCACCATTGAGGCATGCCTGCAGTCAGAGAAGGTCTGTGCACCACTGACAGCAGCTCAGGAGTGTCCGGGGTGGATCAGATCAGTGCACCTCACATGGTTACCAGCAGCAGCCTCCCCAGGGAGCCTGTTAGGGAGGCCCACTCTTAGGCCCACCCCAGACCTAATGAAGCAGACACTCTGAAGGATGGGCCCAGCAACCTGAATTCAAACAAGCCTGCTGGCTATCCTTGTGTATGCACAAGTAGGAGAATCCTGGAATTAAGTGTTCTCACCCATACACTGACATAAAACTGCTGGGAAGCAAATGGGATAACCTGACCACTGAACCATGAACCAAGAGCATGGGCTTACTGTGATTTATTTAGATCATAATGCTCTAATTATTGAGAAAATAAATTCTGTCTACATTCCCAAGAGAGAAGACAGGTAACAAAATGAGTAAATAGATTATTTAGCCTATTAGAAGGTAGCAAGCAGTTTGGGGGGAATTAAGCCAGAAGAGGTGAGTGTACAGGGAGTGGGCTGGCTATCACTTCAAACAAGATAGATGGTCAGAGAAAGGCTCCTGGCAAGGTGCACTTGAATGAGGTGACGAGACAATCACATAGACATCATGGCACAGGAACAGCAGGTGCAAAGGCCCTGGGGTGGAGCTGTGCCAGGCATGTTTGAAGAACCGCCGAGAGGGCTCTGCATCAGAGCAAAGGGTGAGCGGACAGGGACAAAGTCAGAGCTAGGGGAAGCCCAGATCAACCAAGGGAGGCCTAGCCACCCAGCTGGCACAAGAGAGCATTGTACCATATACATCTCGTGACTCTTTGTTCTTTGATAACCTTGCTCACTCTTCACTCCTGCATGTTTTCTTTTTGCTTTTTCCTTCTTCCCAGAACAGACCTATCCAAGGCACTCACCACACAACGTGGTCCCCCTGGAACATTTAGGGCTAAATCACCTAAAAGCTGAACGTACCCTGAGCCATTTGTAAAAACAACATTCCTTAGCCTCAAGAAAAGGTCTCTTTATTTCAAACATTCCTCCACAGCATCACATCGATGTGTAGAGCTCAGGGACCTGAGGGGGTTCTCACTTCAACCTGGCATCCACACAGAGTCCACCGCCCTGAGAGGGGCTCCACTTGTCCCTTCAAAATGTGAAGTGCCCAGTTTCATGCCCTGTGGCAGGGTGGTATCATGTGTCGACACCCTCATCCAGAGTTCTGGTTTCTTTTCTTCCCCTACGGGCCCTAGAAGGCAGACCCACAAACCACCTGAGGCTGAAACACAGGGCCTGGAATGAACACTGGGACAGTTACATCTCCTCTGAAGACATCTTCAAGTTGCTGAATAACACACAGAATGTTTCTGTGAAAGATAGCAAAATACTAGAGCTCGGAAACTAACACATATTTCACATGTAAGCATGTACTGGGTATTTACAGCTCATGAGAAGAAAAAGGGGGTTCCTACCCCCTTTGTTTTCCTGATGCCTTCAGAAAGCAAACTTTGGCCTGTGCACTGAAAGATAATTACTCATGTGTTTAATGTCAGGGTCTAAAAATCTGTATTGCAGGTCCAACCATAGTGGCACAAATGCTAGTATGCTGCATCTGCGATGCTAGAACCACATGGAAGACCAAGATTCAGATCCTATGATGGAAAACTTACCCTTGGTAATAATCTACAGTGGATCCCACAAACCCCTACAATTATGGCTCAGTAACAAATCAGACAGCAGCTGCACACAAACCAAAATGAAATCATAGCCTACCAAGATTGATGCAAGTTTCAGAATTATGAAGCACCAAATAAATCATTTACAAATTTTCGAGATTCAATCAACACAAGTTGACAAGTAGATGGTTCTACCAGTCACCTCGAATGCAAGGCTGTAGCTGACGAGATGGGGGAACTGAGCCATCTAGTTTAAAAAGGTTACACATTCTCCTGAGAGTAGTAACTGGGAAGTGTGAACCCAGTGTTATTGAAACTAAAGCAACAGATTAAGGTCCATTAGGAAATGCATCCAGTCACTGATAACGAAGTTGATTCAGGCCACAGACTAAAAAGAAATGACTTAACTTACTTAATGCTCCATTCTGCCAACGTCCTCACATGCCACTCTCATTTTTTCTCAGTACGAGAGAATGAGACTATAAAGAGTTCAGCAGAACAGGTCAGCTACATGTGGAGAGCTCCAGAAATTCCACCGCAGGGTCAGCACACCAATTTGGGAGGTGGGTGGGGGGGCAGTATTTGAAGAGTATATGCAGTTAAAACATTGTTAAAGCTGATTTCAAATTTAACTAAAACCAGACAAGTCGCTTTAATTAAATGAGGGCCTATGCCAGGTGTTAGTGGTTAATATCTTTTTGGGTTAGTTTTACAGAGACCTGAGATTTAACTTTTAATTTATTTCATTATGGAAGACTTTTAATTGCCTATTTTTAGCTGAAAAGCTGAAAGACTTTTTAAAATATTAAAGCTTATTAAATTACATTAAACAGACAGGATTTAACACACCCCACCCCTCACAAATTCCTTACTGCACTGACAAGGCAAGAACACTCAGAAGATCTGTCAAGACTCACCATATTAGTCATCTCAGGAATAGAACTGCTAAATCTCATTATCTCACTTAATTAACCCCTATTTCTGGGTTGTTGGAGATAGTTTGATATTGTAACCTCCCATGTACCTGCAAACGTCCTGTTTTAGGGAGCAGCATGAAACACAAGCCCAAACAGGAGAGAGGACAGGTGGCTTCTCAGGGTTAATGGGAATTAGCTGTAACAAACTGTGAGTGGGGATCACTCACAGCCTCCATATTAAATAGAAAAACCTCAGGCCAGCCCATGCCATGGTGGTTAAGGGAGTCAGATGCCACATGGCTGACCAAGCGGTTCAAGTTCCAGACCTGACAGTTTGAAAACACGGCAGGTGCGTGTGTATGTGCATCCAAAATCCCAAAGAGTAGAGGATAAGGAATTTTGGTGTGGCCATTCCCCACGGAAAATGTTTTTTCACTTCCCCCTCTCTGTCTGTCTGTCTCCAGCAAACACACACTCTCTCTGGCAAAATTAAAAATTAAATTAAATTAAATTAAAAAGACACCAACATTTCTTCTACACTCGAAGACTCCAGGTCTGTGTGCTCCTACGTGGGGCAGACCAGCTCAGAACTTACAGAGTCTTTGAAATAATTCTACTTTTCAAAAGCCCTTCTTGTTAGAAAGAGGAAAAATGGCATTTACCAGTTTGTCCAGTGAACAATACGAGTCACAGTAATTTTTCAGCACTTGGATACCAACACCCTAAATTCCAGGTAAGTCTCAGCTTTCAACACATCCTAAGAACAGCTCACTGTGAGAGTGACACTCACTGATTAGAACTCGTCTCAAATTTCTGAACTCTCAGTTTTTAACTGTGCGGAAGTTGGAAAACAAAGATTATGTGTGTAATCATCCAGCTCCTCCCTGGGAAACCCAGCTCTAGGGGTCCCTGTGGAGAAATCCACTAGACAACCCGTTGGAGGAGAGCCACAAAGCAGAGTTGTCTCACCTCAGGCAGGTAAATCTCTCTGTGGGGGCTTCGGCAAATGTTCTCGGATTCCAAAAGGCTCCTTGGCTGTTCTCTCTCCACACAGACACAGGAACAAAGTCAGTCTGGACACTACTGAGTCCCGAGCCCTCTCACAGTAACAGGAAGTTCCTGACGAAATGACTCCTTCACGTCACAGGACAGGCTATAAAAGAGGCGGCCCTGCCACAGGCCCCAGTCTCCCGAAAGGTGGGAGCTCCACAGAGACGCATACTCCCTGTTAATCATTAGCCAGCCCCAAACAGCAGCCAAACAGGAAGTCCAGGCTGGAGGCTGAGAAGGCAAAAGCCTCCGGACCACACATTCCCTGCACAGGGGACTCCGCTCCCTCTCCCTCCGTGGAGACTTCCGCAGTCCTTCAGAGCCAAGACCCTCTCCCCAGTCCAGTTGTCCTTTTCCACCAGCCGGAGGCTGACGAGCTCCTTCCTGCCCTAAGTGCCCATGGACGTCAGCCTCACCAGCCAACCTTGCTCCTCTTGGCGTCTGGCAGAGGCCTGGGGCTGGAGAAACCGGTTCCTTCTTTCAGCCAGGCATTCGCAAGAACAAGTCCTTTTAAGAAAGAAAAAAGTCCTAAGGGTGAGGCCTCTGGAATAAGACAGCTTCAGGAGTGCAGCAGTTTCCTGTTCAAGGCACTGTGACAACTTCTAGAAAAGACCGTCTCCCAAACCCTGGTGAATGGCATCATACTGGGCCATCTGCTTTTATAGTGATTCTTTCTGAATATCTGACTTTTCTCCTCTGTTACATTCCAATCCTGTAGGGAGACTTGGACCCAAGAGCATCTGCCTATCACACAGGCACCAGCAGAAGATGTAGGTCACACATTTAAAGGAAGACCCAGACAGCAATAGAAGGGAGAAAATGCTGTCCCTTCCAGTTGAAAGGGATCAGTATATGCCACCCCAAAATATGCTACTTGGGCATACAGATGATTTTCAGTTGAAGACATCTAAGATTCCACAAATGCCAAAAAAGAGCCTTTCTCAGAATTTCTCTTATCAGACTAAAAGCAGAAACTTCTGAAAAATAAAGCAGACATCAATCCCTTATGTTTTTATTGAAGTACTATAATTTTATATTAAAAAATCTGCCTTTTTAAATTTTACCCACTGAACTAGGCTGAACAGCACCCACCCGGTGTTCAGGTTCACCCAGATCCTCAGAATGTGATCTCATTTGGAAGACCTAACCGTTAGATTAACGTGAGAGCATCCTGTTGAAGGGTGGACCTTTAATCCAATATGACTGAAGTCCTTATAAGAGAGAAATTAGGTCACAGAGAGATGATATGAAGACTTAGGGGAAGAAGGCCATGTAAAGACAAAGGCAGGGCCAGAAAGTGATACAGCAGCAAAAGATGACCCTGTGTGGCTCACCTACCTGGGAAGTTTCCCAGTTCGAGTCCAAAGGGTTCCTGAGTACCCTGGCATGTGTGTCCTCCCTCTCTCGCACACAAAATAAATGAACAATCTTCAAAAGAAAGGGATAAAAAGGAGAGAGAGGTCAGAGCAACGCAACTGCAAGCCAAGGAATGTCACAGACTGCCAGTCATGACCAGAAGCTAGGAAGAAACAAAGAAGGATTCTCCCCTCAGGCCTTCAGAGGAAGCCTGGTTCAGTTGACAGCTTGATTTCAGACTTCAAACTTCCGGAGCTCTGACAAATTTCTGTTGTTTTAAACTACCTAATTGTGATACCTTATAACAGCAGCTACACGAATCTAACATGCCACTTTACCAAATGGCTCAAGTGTTTTTCCATAGATTTATGTGTTCTTCTGAAATAATTTTACATGGATAAACAATAGTATATTTTGTTGATGTAACAGCAGTTATCTAAATAATTCTTTATTACTAAATATTAAATTTACCTATATCTCATCCAGTAGAAATATTTTACTTAAACATCCATATCTACTTTCATATATTACATAGTAGAATATAATGTTGTATACAACTTTATATCCTTTCTAATTTAATACCATATTATAAGCCTTGTTGCATATTATTAAAAGCCATTCATAAATATTATTTTAATGGCTTCATAATAATATGCTACATTATGATACATAACAAAATGTCATTCAAAATATATTATAATGACTGTAAGAATTTCCATGTGGTTAACCACTATACTATTTCTGTTCTCAATATTGAAAATAATACTGAGATCAGAGTATAGAGGGTTGGTTTTATTCCTTTGAGTTTGTATTTAGTACTATATCTTGCACTAGGCTCTTTCAATTAGAATCATATATCAAGCATTGATCACTTTAAAATTATTGTTAAAGTTACATTAGTTTCCAGCCCTGTGCCAATTGATAGTCCTGACAGCAGTGTCTTAGATGGTTTATATCATTATACCTACAACAGCGTGGAATATTGCCATTTTTGTGCGGGTGGTGTGCTTGGGTGCACAGTTGATAAATCTCCCTATAACTAAGAATTTGCAGAATGTTCTCAGTTCATCGTGCTCCTTGATTCACAAAATCCATTGAGGACAGTAGGCCAGAATACTGTGTCCTCATGTAGCAATGCTACATGTAACTGTTACTGGCTGTGTTTAGGTTATCTTTAACATCAACCAGATCACCAGATACACAAGTAGCAGTTTTATTATTAAGGCAAGGAATTCATCCTTTATACAACTACTCAAAAACTCCAGCCCAGCAAATTGTGTGGTGATAAAGGCACTGAATCCCACATGGCTGACTGCACATTCAAGTCCAGGACTAGCATCGTGAAAAATATGCTGAGCACATTTGTTTTACAATCTGGGCAGAGCTAAGTAGAGATGACCTGTCCTGTTTCACTCAGAGTCAGCTGGGACAGTTCTACTGGGGCCAGAGAATCCACTTTCAAGATAACCCACTCACTTTGACTAGGACCTTGATTGTGGCTAAGCTGAGAGTCATTATTCTTCTCCACATGGACTATCTACGGGGCCAGTTGAGCTTTCTCACAGTACAGCAACTGGGTCTCAACCAACTGCATCGAGAGACAAGAAATGGAAACACTAGTCATTTACAACCTGGATCTAGAAACTGGTACAGTGTCACAGTTTTATTCCATGTTATTGCTTACAACTGAATATTTGAGTCTAGGTAATTTATAAATTATGGAGGTTTGTGTAGTTCATACTTCAGAGGTCCAAGGTTATGGCAGAGGACATCACATGCCAAGGTGAAGCAAGAGCAGAATATGTCTGTACCCATGTCTCTGTTTCCTTCTCTCTCCTAATAAGCCCACCAAGATCCTATTGTAGGGTCCCCACCCTTGTGACCTTAATGTAATCCTAATCTCTTCCCAAAGGGTCCACCTTTCAATTCCATAGACAAATTAAATTTTCACCCTTTTGATCCTGTCACAACCAAATTTTATCACATGAATTTTATGGAGACCCATTTATTCAGACTGTGGCAGTCACTGTATTGGTTTTCTATTGCTGAAAAACAACTGCTATAAATGTAGTGTCTTAAAATTGTGCCAACTTATTACTTCACAGTTCCATAGGTCATAATCTGGTCAGGTTTGCCTGGGTTTTCTGGGCAGGGTTTCATAAAGCCAAAATCACGTTATCAGTCAGGCTTAGTCCTCATTAGAGGCCCTGTGAAAAAATCCACTTCCAAGTTCATTCAGGGTGTGAGTCAAATTCATCTAGAGGGTACTCTCAGCTCCTAAAGGCCACTTACATTCCTTGAAGCAAAATAAGCAACAACATGTCAAATCCTCCTACTGTTTCAAATCTTTGCCTTCCTTTCCTGCTGCCTGCTGGAAATATACTCTGATCAGACTGGGCCCTCTCAGGTCCTCTCCCTTTGCCCCGTAAGGTAACATAATAACTTTTCATATGTCATATTCACAGGTTTTCCCACATTGGAAGGGAAGAACGTGTGTCACCAGAGGTTGTTTTAGAATTCTGCCTACCTTTCACACCCACAGTGCCCTGTTAGCCAAGCAGTCAGAAGCCAGATTCAGGGAGGAGAGATTTAGATCCCAGGTCTCCATGGAAGAGTGCTGAAGAATTAGATTATGTTTTAAAACCACCACAGTTTCTAGTCATTTTGGCTGTGTGAGAAAGTTATGGGAAAGAAGAGAAAATATCTAGACAAGCAGGCTCCCCTTGCTGACTTCAGCTCTTCTCCAAGGAGAAGGAGCCCTGCTGGTGCACCTTGGTTTTGTCAACAGGGAAAGGATGGTGTCTGCTGATGAGTGAGAGAGCTTAAAAATGTGCAAACCTTTTTAAAGCACTCATTATTTTGGGGGGCTTCTCTGGTTTGAGTGCTGTGTCCCCACCAAAACTTCATGCTTAATTTGGTATGCTGTGTGTCAATGTTGGGGGGTAAGAAAAGGGGAGATGGTTGGGAAGAAGGGGACGGACCCCTCATGAATAAGTTCCTTCTCCCAGGAAGGAGTGAGCTCTTACGGGTCAGTTTCCAAAAGAGTAGGTTTTTATAAAGCAAGCATTAGCTTCTCTCTCTTTGCACTGCTTGTGGCCTTTCTGTTCCCCCCAGGGGGTAAAGTAGGACATGAGTATCGCAAGAACTGAGCAGATGCCAGCTCCACACTCTGGGACTTTCCAGCTACCAGAAACAAGAGTCAAATAAATCTCTTTTCTTATAAATTGCCCATTCTCAGGTATTCTCTTATAGCAATGCAAAACAGACTAAGTTAAGGGCCTTGTATTGGAATGTTGGCCCTAAAATAGAAGTGCCCACCCTGCCCCCCACTTACTTGTCATGCAGCTCAGACACTAATAATTGGACAAAATCCTAAATATAAAGAGGCTCTTGAAAATGAACATACATTTTTAAGACAAAATGTGTTTTGAAAATGAATCCCAAAGCATAAGAAAATATAAATTACCATTGGAATAGTACAATCTACTTATCTTCTTGTTTTTACTGGAGAATTCTCATTTTAGGCATGTCAAAATGACTTGCCATGTCACAGCTGTGCACCACTAAGAAATGACCATATTCTCCTCCTTGGGCAATTGGTGTTTGCACAGGGACTTGGTAGTTGCTCAGGAAACAAAACTCCCTAGATATCATTGTTGGTTTTAGTAGGAGATTCTTCCTTGCTCTTGAGGATAAGAATTGAATCTGGGGACCAGCAGTTAGCATAATGGCTATGTCACTGGACTCCCATGTGGTCGACCGTGGTTCGCGTCCCGGACCCGGTGGCTTAAAACTCATGCCAGGCACGTGTGCATGCGTGCCCAGGATCCCAAGAGGAGAACGGAGGAGAAGGGATTGCGGCGTGGACATCCCCCCTGGGGGGGTGATTTCTCACTTTTTATCTCTCTGTCTCTGTTTGTCTGGCAAGCGCACGCGCCCTATAGCAAAAAAAAACTCTCCAAAAAAAAAGAATTGAATCTACTTTAACTTCAGAAATGAACATTCACCATGCAAGCTGTCATGGGTTGAACTGTGTCCCCCAAAATGACACTTGGAGTGATAAGTCCTGTGCCTGTGAGTATGGACTTATGGAGAGAGAAAATACAACATAAGCAAGTTAAAATGGGGCACTAGAGTGGGCCTAATCTAATGTGACTGGTGTCAGCAGAGGGGAAATGTGGACATGGATACGGAGACATATAGAGGGAAGATGGTGGAAAAGACACAGGGGGATGGCCATGTGAAGACAGAGCAGAGACTGGAAATGTGAGGCTGTAAGCCAAGGCCGTCTGGACGGCCAGAAACAGGAAACAGCAAGCAAGTTCCTTTCTCTGCACATTTCAGAGGGAGCAAGACCCTGCTGGTTCCTTGATTTCTCCCTTCTAGCCTCCAGAACTGTGAGCAAATAGGCACATATTCAAAAAGTTTGGGAAAAAATGGAATTGAAATACATGTTTATTTTGGTACAAATTGTGTTTTAAATCCATGCATGTTTTTTTTTTCCAAAATACACACTTTCCACTTTTTGAGGACCCCTTTCTACATTTCTGCTATTCTAACTCACCCAGTTTTGGGGTCTTGGTGCAGCAACCTGGGGCACTGAGACACAAGTGTGGGCTCAGTCCATTATTTTCCCCAGCTGCTGCCCACAAGACAGTGAAAAGGCTGCTATAAATCCAACTTCTGTGGTCCTCCTTTCTCCCATGTGGTCAGCAGGTGTAAACATACCTATGAGTATAATTTATTTATTTTCCTGATGTGTTTCTTTCAAGCATTGAAATCAGGGATCAGCTCTGTAGTGCGGTGGTTAAGCACTATGCATAGAAAGCTAGATCCCATATGGCCACTGGAGATTGAATCCCGGACCCAGGGGCTTGAAAAACATGCCAGGCTCCTGTGCCCAAAATCTTAACAAGATATAAATGTGAAAGAAAAAGGATTGTGGTGTGAACACACCCCCACTGAAGGAATCTTCTCTCTCTCTCTCTCTCTCTCTCTCTCTCTCTCTCTCCTCTCTTCTTTCTGGTGAACACATCTGCCTTCTGGTAATGTTTCTAAAAAATTTAAATTAGGGTCTGTGGGTTGTTGGGATCTTCTGTAATATCCTAAAACTCCAAATGATGGTTTTATTTCCATTCGATAGTTTAGATCTCTATTTCAAGCCTTGAACTGGCTTAATATTACTTTTCCTTCCTCTCTAGTGATTTGTTGTGTGTATTCTCCTGGCTGATCACACCTGGATATCTACACTCTGAATTTATTATATTCTCGCCATTCCATAGACCAGTTGGCAATCCCTTTCCAGGGGAACTTTATCTTTACTGTCTCTCTTTTCTGAATTGAAGGACTATGACATATTCATCTTCATATTCCCCACAAGACTTGATACTGCGTTATACATAAGGGTGCCCATGAACATCCATTGGAATGCCGAGACATCCATTTCACCCTATGGTAGCAGAATCCTCACATTTTTTAGCTGGGCACAAAATACTGTGCTTCCCAGCTATACATGCATCCCAATCATGCAGCTAAGTGTGACTTGGTATTGAAATTCTGATCAATAAGATGTGAGTAGATCCTGATCTGAGAGAGAATATTGTTTTTGGTATTGAAATTCTGATCAATGAGATGTGAGTAGATTCTGATCTGAGAGAGAATATTGTTTCTCTCTTTCCTGTTTCGGTCTTCCCATTGGCTGATCAGTAAGAATAGTAATCAGTCACCATGTCCTTTTTTTTTTTGACTCTTATCTCGTTTTATTTTTAAATAAGCCTTTACAGATTCAGAGGTAAAGTGCATAGCACAGAGTAGTGTCAGAGTGGGGATTCAAACCTCACACTTGCAGGACCACTAAGTAATGAGCCAGGCACCATGCAGGCTGCTGAGCTGGTGGGCGCAAAAGAACGTGTAGTCTTTTCCATTCCTCGAGTCTTCCAGCTCTGCTACAATCATGCCGATCTGTTGCCATTTCATAGTTGGCACTCTTAGTCAGCTGCCTAGCAGCAGCTGCTTTGTCACATATCCCAGCCTGGGTCCAAAAAAAAAGGAGATTACAGTAAAATGTGCTTTGTGTCCATTGTCTCTAGCTTGTGTTTTCCGTGGGGAGAAAGTACATTTCCTAGGTGACTGCCTAGTGTAAGCCCCCCAAAAGACCAAGGAAGATTAAATCTAGATACTCCCAATGTTTAGGGACCCACCAAGTCACGATAATTCTGGCTCTTCATAGCTTCAGTAAGTGCTTTTCTGTTAGGATGGAAGGAAGACGCATGTGGGAGAAGTGATGCCCTCTCGGTAAGTTCAGAGTGAGGCAGGACAGGTGGATAGAAGGAAGTTGAGTTGACGAGGGCACTACAAGGCAGGCCCACCACACATGTAGTTTTTTATAGCAAGAAATACTCTTATGTCTTGTCTAAGTTTCTGATATGATCTCTATTACAACAGCCAAACATCAATATATCCACAAACATAGGCAGATACATAGAAAAAAAGCTGGAAAGTAGAAAAATTGCTGGGCAAAGTTTTGGTCCTATGTAGTTAGGAAGAAACATGGAATTGAGATCACAAATGCTGCAAGTCTCCTCACCCCTTTAAGACTCCATTTCTCTTCTATAAATAGTGGCAACAGCACCCACCAGATGGGCTTGCAGTTGGATTAAATCTAATATGCTTGTGAAGTGCCAGACATGTAATAGGTGGTCAGCGATTCTAACTATAATAAACTGTCTCTCTCTCTCTCTCTCTCTCTCTCTCTCTCTCTCTCTCTCTCACACACACACACACACACACACACACACACACACAAGGAGTCCTTTCAGAAACTAAAGTTTCATTTAGACACCATTATATGCCTCTTTCCTGGTGTAGCCACAGGGTTATTTTAGCTTGGGTGGCTATAAAAGAAGAAACTGAAATAAGGATCAGTGAGCAGGTATATTTGAAAGGGGATTCCTCAATGCAGAGAGAGGATGTGGACGGAGCCAGTGTGTCATCTCTAGGGTTATCATAGCCATAATCTTGGTAGCCTAAAACAGCATATATTCTCCTGTAGTTATAGAGGCAAGAAGTCTAAAACCAAGGTGTTCTCAAGGCCATGCTCTTCACGGCACCTATAAGAGAATCTTTTCTTGCTTCTTCTCAGCTCTGGTGTTTTTCTTCAATCCTAAGTCCTCCATAGCATGTAGCTGCCTGTCTTCAATGGACTTTTCATTGCTCATTTAGACTGGCTACTTCTGTGTAACACAGCACACAGTAAAGAGACCGGATCTCAAAGTTGTGTATTCACAACATGCCTCTTTGACAATAAAATTATTTTTTTAATTATTTTATCTTTATTTATTTATTCATTTACTTATGTTAATTTGACCAGAGAGGGACGGGGAGAGAGAGAGAGAGAGAGAAAGAGAAAGCCACCAGCCAGGTCAGGGTCTCAAGCCACAGTCAGCCATGTGGGAATCCAGCCACCACGCCACCTGCTGTCCAATAATAAAATTCTTGATTTGAATTGATATTATGCAGATTCCTAATTGATAAATCATTCCTCAAGGAGGTCCTCCATAGTTCTGGCAGCATAGCAGGCAGAAAAGGCAAATCTATGTTAAGGGCAGGTGTCAATCTCAGGGAAGAAATATTACCTCCCCCTGTGACTGAAGGAGTCCAATGTAATCAGCTTTCTGCCAAGTGACCCCTATGGCTGGCAACATAAGACAAACACAGCATGCCTTCAATAGAGACAGGCTGCATCAGCCTTAGTGGAGGGCCACGCAGACCCTCTACCCAGCCTGCCATTATGACTGCCCTTCCCACAGGCCATGACATGAGCTCTAGACTGAGGGCAGAGGCCAGCTGGCACTACCAGACCAGTCACCCTATCCACATGGATGCAGAAGCATTGGGGCTCTTGGAGACACCAACATGAAACACACAGATACGCATGCCTCCTGCCCATTTCCAACAGCCATCCCCAGGCATCATAGTTTCTGACTTCCCATTGTGCTTCTTCCAAGCCTCCACTAGAGGTCTCCCTCTGATTTCTGAATTTCTGGTTAATTCTTCAAATCGCTCCAATTCACAGGCTACAAGAGGGAAACAGTTTTCTCAAGGCCTTACCTGTGGATCAAGGTCTTTCTTCATGGCCTCTCCTACTCTAGCTCCATTCCACCACCTTCCTCCTTGTCCACAGGAGTTGAACATTCAGAGATGTGCACACAGACACACACACATAGAAAGAGAGAGTAAAAAGTGACTTAATGAGAGGGAGTTAGGAACCAGACAGTATGCAGTAAAAGAAAATCACAATGCCCATCTCATGTCATTCAGATTAACTGTCAGGAGCTAGGAGCACCAGCCATTCCCTGGGGCCCTCCTAGTCTTTACTCTCTGCTGGGAGCTTGCAGATCACCCAGCCCCAGGGTTCTGGGAGCCCCAACTCCATCTCCCAGTCCAGGGCTTGGAGATCTCCCTCATTCACCCAAAGTCATCACTGCATATTTTTTTAACTCAATTTCCCATTTAAATATAATTACCTACATTAACCTATGATGAGAGATAGACGTGGTGTGCCAGTTATGTTTTTTCCTTATACACATTAAAGTCCTAATCATTAAGATCAAAATTGTGTGTTTGTGTTTCCTAAAATCATTGTGAACAATCTGTGGGGGAAATTGTGATCTGCTCCAAAGCCAAGTTTTGTAGATTGAACCCTGTCTTGTCTCTAGAGGAGGAAGAGTCTGTTGAAGTGCTTAAAACCTAAAAACTAAAAAGTGCTAAACCTTAAAGCCATTTAATTTTAGCTGCGTCAGAGATGAAAGAGGTCCTGCTGCTTTCTAGTGCGGAAAATCACTCCAGGGTTTCTATAGTGTTAGGTGAACAAATGGGCTTGATTTTACAAAGAAAGATTTGGGGTTCCATTTACTTAAGTCAAGTGGCATCTGAAGTCATTAACACTAACTGGTATTTATGAACTATTACCATGTCCTACATTAGCTGTGTTTTATGACTTTCGAGAAATATCTAAAACACATTAAATATTTTTACACCCATACAAATAGCATACTCTCATATTGCAGGTTTTTACATGCCAGATGGATAAAAGTAGGCCCTGTGATAAAGCCAAGGGAGTCTTAATCTATTTACTTGAAACAGAGACATCACAACAGATAAGACAGCCAATTTAGCAGAGCAGAGTCCAAGTAAGTCTTATTGAGCATCTTGTTTCATTGACTATCCTGATGAGATGGTAGAAAGCTTCTTTACTACAGCTCTCTAGGTATAAGGATTGCTTATTGTATCAAAATTAGTTTGAGCCACTGTCCCAAAACAAATCCACATAAACCCAGTTTGCCAGCAGCCATATTTATTAGGGAACTTTTGTACAGAGGTATGTCTTGGGTGGCAGCAAGATGGGTCAGGGCCCATGCAGGACAGTTCACTGTACTTACAGGCACTGTTCTTTAGTCTGTGCAAATCATGGGTTACAATATATCCACAAGGAGTATTGCCTCAAGGCTGATGATTGGGAACATACTGACTGTGTTGTTGATACACTTGGTGATGTTAATTAATTCATATTAAACATTGCTTCAAAACACAGGTTAATTGTCATACTTACCAGCCTGGGATCCAGGAACTGAACTTACTGGAACCAGAATACAGCCCGGCTTAATCAATACGGAGATCAATATGGAGGGTAAGAGCATAAAACAGAGTCACTCTGGCTCCGCACAGTCATGCACAATTCAAACACATAAGGAAACCCCAGATGTGGGGACTTGCACTTAAGGTGTTATTATCTCGTACAATGAAATACACAGGTAAGCAGTCCTGGACCAGTTGACAAACTCTTTTTCCATCTTTTCCTCTGCCATGATCAGCATAAAGACGTTTCCCCAGCATCCTTTCACTGTCTAGCTGTGGGCTGGTAGAAAGAAAAAAATCTACAAGAAATGTTCTGGCCAGCTGAATAACTGAGCTGATGGAAATTTCCCAGAAGCTCCACGTAACACAGTGGCTGAAATATTGTCACATGTCCACTCCTGCAAAGGACAATGAGGCATGTATTCTTTTAGTCAGGCATGTTGCTCACCCAAATAAAAGCACTCAGGATAAAGAAGGAATTAATGCAGAACCAGTAGGTGGCATGGTAGTTAAGGTGCTGGACTCCCATAGGGCAGACTGTAGTTCCAGTCCTGGACGCGATGGCCTGAAAATTACACTGGGCACGTGTGTGTGCGTGTGTGTGTGTGTGTGTGTGTGTATGTGTGTACAAAATCCCAAGAGGAGAATGGAAGAGAAGGAACTGTGACATAGCCGTGGGCCCCAGAGAGTTGTTAAAGAATATCAAAATTTTCCATACTCCTGCCAGTTTTCATAAACAAACTACAACCTCACTTATTACACGTAAGGCTGCTATTTATGTTTTTGCTAGGTTATAGGCAATCAAAGCAGCTTGGTTTCGGTCAGTCATAGGAATCCCACCTTTTGAACTGTGTTAATGCAGACAAACTTCAGAATGTAGCCAACTCAAATTGTTTTCCTACCTCATTCCTCCACTTTCACTTTTGGACATCACTTTCCTCTTCCAGAAGTTAAGTATCACATGACCACGAGGTTCCCCAGAGTTACTTGGAAGCTGGTCCAGCAAACTGCCTGATTAGAATCATGTTAAGATTTACTGAATTAAACTTCATTCAATTAAATTGGCTGGGTTTTTTACTATTATTATTCTTTTAACAGGGTGATTTCTCACTTTCCCTCTCTCTGTCTCTCTCCAGTTGAGTGCATGTGCCCTATGGCCAAAACCTAAAAGAGAAAAAAGAAAAATAAAAACACTAAATAAATAAATAAATAAATATTTCCACTAACTTCTATTATCAGTATAAAGATGAAAATTTATTACATTATCTGAAGAAACAAATTTCTTTTAGAGCCAAGCAATTCATTTCATAAATTTTATGCAATGAACCCCTGATTTCTCTTTTAAAGAAAGACTCATTCTGATGTCATATTTAAAAGGATGTATATGGATCAGAAGACTGATTCTAACACTAATGAGAATAAAATTAATATTGTGTCTTGCCTTAGGGAAGACTGGAGCATTGTTCTCATCCCTAAAGACAGAACACAGCACACTACTCTTTGACCCATGGTCACCTACAGTTCTAATGTCTCAGTCCTCTCTGAGGACCATGGTCTTTATCACGTACCTACCCTGTGATTCTCTGAATTCCAAATGCCTTGTGGCAGGCAAACTCTCAGATGGCCTCAATAATCTACCTCCCAGTATTCCTACTCTCATCTTATTTCCTTCCTTTCAGTTTGGGCTGGACTTTTGACCTGCTTCTGACTAACAGCTAATAGGAAAAGTGATGTTTATGTTGTTGACACATTTGACGATGCTAAATAATTTACATAGTAAATATATACTGAGTCTTCACAGCATTGATCACAACGCACAGTTTATCTAAAAGGATGTACAGTAGAACAACGTTTATGGTAGATAGTGAGGTAGAGTGAGATCATCTCTTTTCTGAATCATCATGGCCTGACTGATTAATGTTAATCAGATTCACAGTGAAACATATCTTCCTATATAACCTGGGTGATATTGATTCAATCCATTGGAAGGCTTTCAGAGCAGGAAAAAGGCTTCCCAGAAGAACTCCTCCTCCTTCTTTCTTCCTACCTATGTCCCTGCTTTCAGGCTCTGAGCTTCTGGGTTTTCATCTCTACCCAAGAATAACTCACACCTTAGGTCCCAAACCAAAGTTCCCAGAGGATAGACTCTGACAAGTTCACTTTCGGCAATTCTCCCCACAGCCACTGCTGTTGTGGCTAGAGGAACAGATCACAATATATAAGAATGGCTGCCAAGGGCCGCTCTTCGAGGCCAGAGCACAGAGCTGTCAGAGGGCTTTGGACCATGAGTTCCCCAGAATACATGCTCTAGAAGCTGGTGGCTTAGGCTCGGATCCTCCCCTCAACTGGATCCAGCTGTGGCTGGGCCCACCCTGCCGGGGACCAGCCTCGGCATGGGTGGGTTATCTCGACGGAGGCAGCGCAGGTGAACAGAAGACAGAGGCCTCGGTGCCTTTTCAGGCACGTCCTATGCCGGACACCCCCCCAGAGATCGCTCTCTGGGGAGTGACAACTGCTAGGAATCATCGTGCCTTTTTATTGAAAATGTGTTACATGCAAGTAAATGGGAGAAGGGCTTCGTGCTTCAATTATCAGCTCATAAAGGTTTTAACAAAAGGGAACATAGATTCTATTCAGGGTTAGATTAAGGGTGGGTGTCGTGCATTTCCGCAATTGTAGGTGGGTCTCTATAGAATGCAGTTTCAGGAAGGTGGTTCCGGTAAGCAGCAGCGCAGCAGCCATCTTGTGATTACTAGGAATGGCTCTGAGAAAAGAAAATCTCAAGAATAGATATTAGTTCCTATGGATCTTAATAAAGAATGATACTTACATAGTTTTATAGGGATCTAAAACTTGATTTGAGGAGTCCTAAAATATTTATCTATTTCGCTTGGTGAGGGCAGGGGGTGGTCCTGGGCCAGTTTTGGCCTAATCCTATTTTACATAAAGAAAGGATTAGGTTTACCTTAAATGTATTTTGAAGGGCCTTCCAAAGGTACTTCAGCCCACCCTCTACTGTGACCATGGAGATAAAGCATTGTAATTAATAGTAGGTGATTATAGCAAAGGGGAGCGGTGGGGGGGGGGGGGGGTAGTTCCTGGAAAATTTTATCATATACTCAGGATGTATAAGAGAGCTATGCAATTCTTTTATAGTAGTAAATTGGGGAGTCAGAGGGGGGTCGCTTCCCAGCAAGGCTACCAGTTTTCTGGAGCAAATAGCAAGCAGTTGCTGACATGCTAATTGACCCAAGCTTTGTTCCAAGGTCAGGGGGGTGCACAACAGTGGCCGTGCCAGCATATTGATCTGACCGGAAGCGGAGCTCAAAGGTCTGGGGGGCTCAGACAGATCCTGGGGCCTCGCCGGGTCGGACTCCTCCACCACCCCACCTTGGTTATAAAGCCCTTCCACCACTGGACCTTCAGTGTGCAGCGTCCTCCATGACAGCTGTTGGGCACTGAGCATGGACATCCCTTGTGAATTCTTTGTGAGCAGCTCCAGACTTCATGTTCGCCCTCAGCACCAAAACTCCATGCTGCATTTCCATGTGAAAGTCTTCTCAACTTTTCTGGCACCTTCCAGTGCCTGAGTCTAATTGTTCTTATGCTCAACTGCTCTTTCTACCCAAAAATTGTGTGACGCCAAGTATAAACAAACTGTGCTATTCATAATTGCCATTCATCCCTACATATGCAGTCGAAGTACTTAAATAGTTCAGGCATGTGTCGAGGTGTTGTCATGTTCTCCAGAGATGCCGCCCTTGTGCAGTTGAGAACCTGAGCTTCATTCTAGGTGAGAGCTGGTTTCAAATACCAGCTCTGTCCTTACTATCTTTGTGATCTTAAGTAAGTTACTTAACCTCTATCCAAGCTAGAGTTGCTAGATTTAGAAACAAACAAATTAAATAATAACAGCTCTTCCAGTTAAATTTGAATTTCACATAAACAAAAAAATATTTTTTAGTGTAAATATATCCCAAATATTGCATGGGACATACTTAGACTGAATATTAATTTTTGGTTATCTAAGTCTTTGAGGCACACTTAAACTAAAAGATGATGTGTTACCTATCTTAAATTAACTGGACAGCCTATATATTACCTAGAAACCCTACAAGCCTCATGTATTCATCAGTAAGATCAAGATAATAATTCAATTTTCTTCCATGACATGGCTGTATGGACTTTATGAAGTAATGCATATAAAGCACAGGTGCATTATAAATGCTCAGTGTAATTTTTGCTCTTGCAGATAGTATACATTTTCTTCTGAAAGACTTAGTGTATGCTTGTTGCCCTGGAAAATTAGTAGCTCCCACTTTTACATTCAGAACTACCCCAGTTTGGATGATAAATTATGTGGTCATCACAGGTACAGGGACCAAATGAAATGGTTTCCATTTCAACCACCAGATGGCAATGCAAGGTGAGAAGCTGAATGCGAAAGAATTGTATGTAAAATTTTACTTTCCTAAGTCCCTGAGTTGGTTCCCTCCTCATCCTTGCCCATACACCCACACTTCATTTTATTCAGTGAGATTAGGTGACTCAGTAATCTATGAATGCTCACCCTAAAGTTGGAACACACACACAAAAAGGAACACTATATTATACTAATTATAAAACCATGAATGATTGTTCTCCATCCATATTTTCTTCTGATGTGAAATAAAATTGTGTTTCTACCTTCCAAATTCAGGTTAAAATTAGCCAGCACACTCTTTGTTTGCTACAAGAACAGGAACTTCTTTTCTTATCTGTTTACAATCTATCCTCTGAATGTAGGGTAATATCTATAGCAGATAGGTACTCTAGGGAGACTGAGTGAATGGATGGATGAATGGATATTAAGGATGATTATCAAGAAAATAAATATGCAGACCTCCATAGCTTTCTGAAAGTTAGAATGATGTGGCCACATTAAAAACAAAAACATATATTTGCCTTTAGAAAGAAAACCTGATAGCATCAGAGATTATTAACTGTTCATCAAGGGAGATTTTTATTAAAACCCAGGGCCAAACAGGGTTTGGGAAACCCGGGGAATACCATGTGCCAAATAGCAAACTGGTCAAAGATACAAATCTTCTTCCAGACCAGGGTATAAGAAAATGGGTAAGTTCTTTTTCAGTTCTATCAATAGATAAGACCCCTCACACACACACACACAAAGCATGTCAAGTAACATCAGTCACAGGCTGGCTCCACAGAGCAGCAGCAATGTGCTGCTCACGAGAAGCGATTCCACATGGCGACCGCAGTTCAGATTCCCAGTTTGGTCCTTCTTGAAACATGCTGGGCACGTGCACAAGTACCCAAGATTCAAAGGGCTGGAGGCCTGAAGGAAAGGATCATGGGGTAGCCAAACCCGTGGAGATTGCTCTTCTCTCTGTGTCTCTTTCTCTCCTCTCTCATGCATGTACACATACTCATGAATAAAAGGATGGGTTAGCAAAACAGAAAAAGAAAATGAGAAACATTTTCAAACACTGAATCCTATTTTCTGTTGGAATTTTAACACTAAAAAAATTCACAGGATCACCATATGTGTGTAATTTTTGATGCAAAAGAAATACATAACCATAATAAAAATGCTCACAATAACTTTCTGGTGGCATATGAGAGACTGAAGGCAGATGGCAGTTGCACTAAAATCTCATGGTCAGCATCAATGCTGGCTGGCTCTGATGCTAAATTGTACTTCTTTTTTTATTTTTTTGATGCTAAATAGTACTTCTTACAATCAAATGAGTATCTAAATTTCAAAACAAAAAGCACTACATGAGAAAAGATTATTTAGGTACAATGATGCTTTCTCCCAGTCTGAATTTGTCTTTTAAATAAACTTGTCTTTCCTGTTTCCTTCCGCCCATCAGCGGTAAGTTTTCTCCAAAACCGTCAAGAGTCCTTAAATGAAGACTGCACACATCCAGGGTCAGCAGGCCAGGTCGGTGGGGAAGAGAATTGAGTTGTCAGCCGGTACTCAATAGCTGCTGGTTAGGAACTCACCTGTGACTGCTCCTGGGTGTATCCATGTGGGTCCTTTGGCTTTTATGAACATCTGATTCTGGATCACTCAGACAGTGGATGCTGGAGGCAGGATCCGATCATGGTGTCTACCCAGCAGGAACTTCTTAGCTCTCTAGTTCAGGCTCCATCAGTAGGATGAGTGCACTCCCTCCATCTTCATCTGCCCTCAGACAATTCTCAGCATGTGAAGTCCCTGCTTGGCCTAGATTGTGTGCCCACTCCCTGGCTAGAGCTGGGCTGAATCATGGAAAAACAGCCTCAGCAAAGACACACAGGAGGAGGAGCACTTTTCCAAAAAGAAGTCCAATGTTTTTAAGAAGCAGAGAAGATGCTGGATAATCAGACATCATCAAAACACTCCCTGGGCTTTACTGAAAGAAATGATTACTTTTTCCCCCCAAGTGCCTGCCTGCCTGTAGAATAGATTCCTTCTTTCATGGAAGTGTCCGATATACTGTCTCCTCTCCCTCCTACCTCTCACTCTTTCCCACAGGACTATGAGAGACCCTGGGAGAGAGAGGGAAGAGGATTGGGAGCCTCCACGGTCCCACCTGACAGAACACGCAGTTAGGCTAGCCTGATCCCAGACTCCCATGCATTCACACTCCTGTCCTCCCTGCACTAGCTCCTCTCTATCTGGGCTCAGGCCAAGCTTAGAGGCCTCATCTCTTTCTTGGATGTGTAGGACTGAGCTCTCTAACTAGCAGGACAAATGACAGAGCAAGCTCCTTCCCAAGACTGGCTGGGAGCTGCTGCCTTGCTGGCCTGACACTTGCCTAAGGCCCACAGTGAGTGCCCAGATTCCCTCAGGACCAAGGCCCTCACAGCCTCAGCTGCCAGGGTATGGACTTCAGCCAAAGGGAGTTGACTAGCTCAAGGCTTCTTTCCAGCCCAGGGGTATCTAACAATCCTATTCAGTGACCACCATGTGTGGGGATTCAAAAGTCTAGCCCTGGGACCAGCAGTTAGCGTAATGGGACCAGCAGTTAGCGTAATGGCTATGTCACTGGACTCCCACGTAGTCGACCGCAGTTCGAGTCCCGGACCTGGTGGCTTAAACTCACACCGGGCGCATGTGCATGTGTGTCCAAGATCTCGAGAGGAAAATGGAGGAGAAGGGATTGCAGCATGGCCATCCATCCTGGGGGGTGATTTCTCGCTTTCTGTCTCTCTGTCTCTCTCTGTCTGTCTGGGGAGCGCATGCGCCCTATAGCAAAAACCTCTCCAAAAAAAAAAGTCTAGCCCTAGACCTCAGTTCAGGACATCTCTTAAGAAGTATCTACTCTCTCAGCTCCCTGTGGGGAAGGTGAGACCTCTGTTAGAAGTAGATTGCTGTGCAATTCCTCCTCTGGACAATCCTGCCTCCTTCCCTGTTCAATACAGTTCCTAACAGCCCACCATAGGATTCCATGCACAGCTCTTCATCTCACTGACTTCTGGTGACAGTTGGAACCAGTGCAGGACCAAGAAAGCAGATTCTGAAATGAGGATTAGACGTGGAACCATCCACCATGTGGCCAGCACAAAGGACCCCATACCAGCAGTAGCCAAATACTGACATTTCCCAAAGTAGTTTCGTGTCCCTAAGTAGTTCAGTTCCAGTTGTGACTGTGACTCCCTTCAGTGATGATAAACTGGGAGGGGATCCCTGTGGACAGGAATGCACTGACAGGCTTGAGATGTAGTAAAGTAAGGACCACAGGTTCAAAGGGCTGTGGTGCTGTGTGGGCACTGGAGAAACACAGGAATGCCTGGGAGTGATCAAGAATCAGTTTAAGGCATGAAAGAATGTCAGAGGGCCTCCTTGGCAGTAAATAGAGACACATTTCCTGCAGCTGGGGTTGGGACATAGAACAAGCTGAGGATCAGGCCCAGGACTTAAGTACAAGGGTAACAGCTCCATGGAAGGTTGGCTTCCCAACCCTGACAAGTCTGTAATGGCGAAGGAGGGGCCTGTTTGGGAAGGACCCAGGCTCCCAGATTGAGATGGTGACGGCTGGATCAATATACCTGAAAATCCTACATCCTCTAGTCTACGTGAGTGGCTCACTCTGGCCTGATTAAGGCATCTTCCATATCTTGCTTGAAGGCAATGTAGAGGCTCCTGCCTTGTAAAAAAAATTATAAATATATGGCCCTACTCCCTGTGCAGGATCAACTCCTAAATCACCATTGAATCAACAAAGGCTGCTGTTACCCATGGATGGGAGAAGGAATACTTTCAGTCCCCACATGACCCTTAGAGCTGTCTGTTGGTGCAATCTTGTCCAATGTTAACAGCAAACAGAGAGGTGCAGTAGCTGTGGATTGAGAAGAACCCTTGCTCACCAGTGAGAAGGCAAGGAAACCCTGGGGACGAGGGTCTAGGTCACCATAAAGGGCTAGACTTGGTGATGCCAGCTAAATGCTGGGAGAATCAAAACCAGATAGCAGAGGAGGGAGGTCATGAGTGACAGCTATTGCCCCTAGGCCACTTCAGCGTGAAGACAGTGTGTTCCAGTAACCTTTCTGTTGTAGGTTTCCTCCAAGAAAGGAGAAATAGGAGGTGCTCTCGCCAGAGCGAGCGAGCTCATTGCTCAACGCAGCAGGACTGCAGTGGGTGCTGTGGTGTGTGGGCCAACTCCTGCCCTCATTTCAGGGCATTCATTCCCTTGGACGCTGGGGTGTTCTCTGCTGATGGTTTACAGCTCGATTTCTTCTTAAGTCTGTCCTTCGTCAAAAGGAGCAGCCTTACCCGAAGGTTTAACTGCCCACCTAGCCAGGGGCAGCCAGCATCCAGTGACTCATCAGTGCTGAAATACAAATGCCCAGCTCCCTAACTTTCATCCAATGCATCTTTGAAATTCCATCCAGGCCTCAGAGTTCTCAGTGAGATCAGCAAAGCCCTGGGGCAGCTGCATCACAGTCTGATTTCTCCTTTTGCCAAGTCCTGCTCCTCACTCCCTCACAGTGTTGTTCCTAAGAGTCTCCCCAGGGACCACCTGCACACAAATCTCCATCCCAATGTCTTTCTCTGGGGCTCCTGGCCTATGGGGGGTGGGGGGTGGCAGTGAAGGAAGGAGCATGGAGGTTAAAGTTCAGGGGCAGACCCAAAACACACTGTCATCCACATTACTCATTGAATAAATCTAGTAGTCTGGTGCCAATCTGACTATTTTTTTTTTTATTTTCAGTCATTCAAAATTCAGGAGCCAGCAGGTGGTGCAGTGGTAAAGGCACTGGATCCCACATGGCCAACTATGCAATTCAAGTCCCAGATTCGGTGGCTTGAAAACCACACCTGGTACATGTGAGTGCATATCCAAAATCCTAAAAAGAGGATGGAAGAAAAGGGATTGTGGTCTGTCCATCCCCTCTCGAAGTGATTTCTCACTTTCCCTCTCTGTCTCTCTCTGGTGATTGTATGCACCCTGCAGCAAAAATCTATTAATAATAATAATAATAATAATAATAATAATAAATTTCAGAATAGGAATGCTCCTTAGGAAACCCCAGCACATCTGATTCCCTTATATTCTACTCGTTGTATCTTAAAGAAGTTAATGCTTCTGAACATCTCATCTAAAACAGTGAAATGATAATCATCTACAACCCAGTCAGTTGTTATTATTAAATGTTATAATCAGTGTCAATCACTTAGCCTAGTGTCTGGCATATAGTTAGAGCTCTTGAAGTGTCAGTGTCTTGATCCACAAAACTCAGGGGGCCAACAGATATAACCCTTCTTATTTTTGTATGTTTATTATCTCAAAATTTAATTTCTGCCTCTAGGTCCCCCCCACCCTTTCCTGACAGAATAGTCAATATTGATTATTTAAGGCCATTTCAGCTGTCTCTGAGTAAACTCAATGAACCGAGTGTTAATTGCCTCCTCCCCCATCCCAGGGGTGGCATCAGTTGCCGGATCTTAGATAGTATCTTGGTTGGAGAGGGAGAGCCTGGTGCTCAGGTGTCATCTGCTGGGCTGGCATCTGCCAGGACACACAATGCCCATCTGGTTCTTAGCCAGCACCACCTGAGCTGTCTGCATTTTCTTTGGTCTCCGTTGGTTTAAACCATTGCTTCCCAATGCCTTTAAGCTGGTCTGGTGTGTGCTCTGCCTTTTACTGTGAGATTTTGGGCACACTTTTAACTTCATGGTTTAGATTCCTCATTGGTAAAGTTAGCTCCTCCTCATGGACTGTTTGGACAGAAGAGATAAGGAAGAAAGTCAGCCAACCCCATGGGGTAGGCAGGGCTCCCCAGGTGTCAGCCACCACTATATCCTGAGCTTATGTCCCCCTGGCAGGTGCTCCAGGATATAGGGGACTGAAAATACTAGTTGTAGTATGACATTTTGTTGATGAGGTTTATTTTCATTGGTAATATTCCTTCATGGATACATGAAGGGTCTTACCTCTCTCTCTCTCTCCCCTCTGTGTGTGTGTGTGTGTGTCTGTCTGTCTGTCTGTCTCCAGTGAGCACACATACCCCATAGCAAAAAAAAAAAAAAAAAAAAAATTGTTTTTAATGTACTTTTCATGTTTTCTGTTTGTTTAATTTTTGGTAGGGAGTGAGGGGCACAGATGCAGCGCACGTTAGGTTCCCTTTAGCTGAATATTAAGAAACAAATATATTGGCTTCAATTGCTTTGTAGTTATACTTGATAAATTTCTCTTAAAACGCCTGTGGTTTCAAAATAAGCTTTTGCTCCCTTGTATGTCTCTCCAGGTCATTTGCAGTATCAGCTGAGCAATGAGCAGGAAGAGTGGATGTTGCTCCTCCAGCTGGCATTGTGTGTAGGGAGCTCAGAACTTAAACAAACAGCAAGAATTATGAATAGCATGAGATGTTTGGAATATATTTAAATATGGAAGCTTTATTTTCCTTCCCTGAACTTCCTTCTGCTCATCCTTAAATTTCTTGCTGAAGTTATTTTCATTTCCAGTTCTGCCACCTCATCTACCTTTTTTCTTTAAAATTATTATTAATTAATGAGTAACACATGGGAAAGGCAGTTTTTTGGTTCACATAACACTGAAGTCCCCTCTGCTCACCATCTGCAGTATAATAACGGTTAACATTTATGGAGTGTTTACTATATGCCAGCCTTCTTAAAGCACTTCATGCATATATTTATTTACTCCACTCAGTGGTCTTATAATGTATAGGATACAATTATTTTATTCTTTTATTAGAGATGAGAAATTCATGGCCCAGAGAAATCAGATAACTTGACCAAAGTCACACAGCCATAAGAGGCAACGCCTGGATTTGAGTTCCAATGGGCTTCTTCCAGGGCCTGCATCTTAAGGAAAAACATTTGACCTCCCCAAATGCTATCCCTTCCTTAGAGGATCACTTACAATAATCACATGATGTGATTATCTTCAAACTTTTTTCTCCACATTTGATGCATTCATGGAAATACCAAGCTTCATTGGAACCCACTTTTGTTCTCAAAAGGGCACTCCACTTCTTCCTTCTAAATGCTTCAAGGAGTTCCATCATATGAAGATGTCTGATTTATCTAGTCTTCTACTGAAAATTCACTTTTTCCACAGGGGTGGACAGTGGCACAGCAGTAAGATACCGTGCTCTGTGGAGCTTACTCACCTCACCCTTGTGTTTATCAGTGGCACTCTACCTCGTCATGTCACATGACAAAATGGTAATGCTCTCCTTTCTAAAGCTTGTCCACTGGTTTCTAGAATACTACAGCTTCTTGGTTCCTGTGCCTTACTACTTTTTCTTGCTCTCTTTAACTTACTGGTTCTCAGACTTCAGTGAGCATGGAATCACCTGAAGATCTTCAGAAAGGTAGAATCCAAGTCTCCACTTGTACAAATGCAATTTAGTAGGTTTGGGTGGGGATCAGGAAAATGCATTTCAACAAGGCTTGGGGAAATCTTGTAGATAACAAGATAATTCTGATGCAAATAACCCACAAAATGTACTAAAAGAAAGGCCAGACTGGATTATGAATTTCCAGGTAGAATATGGCATGTGGTTTACTGGAGCTAACCACTCCCATGCTTGAGTTCAACTCAGTGTCATACACTCTGATGACTTGGCCTCTAGGACACAGTCCTATGAGCAAGTGCTTCATTCCTCTTGGAAAGACATGTGAATCATAGGTACAAGCACAACGGAGGGGACCAGCAGTTAGCATAATGGCTATGTCACTGGACTCCCTTGTAGTCTACCGCGGTTCGAGTCCCAGACCCAGTGACTTAAAACGCACGCTGGGCGCATGTGCATGCATGCCCAGAATCCCGAGAGGAGAATGGAGGAGAAGGGACTGCGGTGTGGCCATCCCCCCCTGGGGAGTGATTTCTCGCTTTCTGTCTGTCTGGTGAGCACACATGCCCTATAGCAAAAACCTCTCAAAAAAAATAAATAAATAAAATGGAGGACATGAGGCACTCTCTTCTTGAGCAAAGCTAAAGATCCTATTAGGTCCATCCTATAGCGTCTTGAGTTCAAATTCTTTCATACTGTTGGCAGAAATGTAGATCAGTACAGCCATTATGTCAACCACTATGAGGTTCTTCAAAAAACTGAGAATAGAACTGTCATATGATTCTGCAATATATATATATATATACACACACACACACACACACACACATTCAAGGAATATATATATATACATATGTGTGTGTGTGTGTGTATACACAGGGAAAATAAATCAATATATAATAAAGATATCTGCACCTGAAAGCTTATTGCAGTACTATTCACAATAGCCAATATATAGTATCAGCCTAAGTATTCATCAACAGATGAATGAATAGAGATAATATAGTGTGTGTGTGTAATAGAATACTATTCAGCCATTAAAAAGAATGAGACTCTGTCATTTGAGATAACATGGTGAGGCTGGAGGCCATTATGTTAAGTGAAATAAGCCAGGCACAGAAAGAGAAACACTGCATGTTCTCACTTAAATGTGGATATAGAAAAGGATGACCTTATGAAAGTAAAGAGTTGAAAAATGACTACTGATGGCTGGGAAGAATGGGAAGGATTGAGAGAATGATAATCAGTTAATGGGAAAAAAATTACAGATAGATAGAAATCATTTCTAGTATTATAAAATACAATATGGATATATTAGGTCATCAGGAAAGTTGTGATATATTTTTTCTTGTTTCTTGATGCAAAAATAGGTCATGACTTTCCCAATGTATCTTGAATAGATTAGTACCTTGAATGGACCTTGAATGGATTAGTGCCTTAAATGGATTGGTACCTTGAATAGATTAGATTTCCTGCTTCTCTGATGCCTCCCTTTGACGCTGTGTAGGGTGAGATCTGAGCCCAATCTTCATCCCTAGACTTCCCGTTCCCCAATTCCTCCATAAAAGAACATTTCCAATCCCCAGTTGGGGCCGGAGATTTGGAGTATTAACTCCTCCATGCCCACTGACTTAATAAACAGTTCTTCTAATCTCCCCATGTGCTGCTTTTCATTCCTTGGCATCTGGTTTTCTGCAACAACATGAGTCCCCCCTTTGCCACCAGCTTAATCAATAAACTAATAAAAATGTGTCTGGATGTCCTCTTATTTCTCACTGATTAGATTATAACAAGATCTAGTGCTTTCATTTTTCATTGCTAGGGTTTTCATTTTTTTAAATAAATAAATAATTTTTGTTTGTTTGCTTTTCTCTTTTTTCTATCTCTTTCTGTTTTCTTATCCTTTTTCCTTTACCTCATCACTTTACTGCTCAGTGTAAATACACTGAGTGTCTGGACAGGTCTAAGTGAAAAGTAGTCAAGCATTCGAATACTATTAGGGTCAACATATTCCTCAATTACCACTGAATCTGCAACAAAAAGGGAGAAATATGGAATAGCAAAGAGTTTGTAGACTGCCTCCTCCTTTGCTCCTCTGATCACCCAGATTAAACTTCTAGAAATTAAGAAGAAACAAATAATCCATCAGATGACTAGAGATCACTCCAGAGGCACAAGAAATATATATATATATATAAAAGAAAGTATCTCTTCCCCAAGGGAAAAGAATAACTCCTCTTCATCCATAGACAGTATAATGGAACTTATGAAAATGTCTGAATGTAGAATATTCGTAGTGACAAAGCTAACAGAGATGAAAGAAAAGAGGCAATGAACCTCAGAAGGAAAGAGCTGACAAGTTCCAGGAGGTGAGGAAGTTTTTGCTAGAGCTGAAAAAGGAAGTACACACCATAAAAAAGAACGCAATGGAACTGTTGGAGATGAAGGCTATAATACAGGAAGTCAAAACCTCCTTTAAAAGTATTAAAAGCAGACTGGATCATACAGAAAATCAAATCTCTTATGTAGAAGACACGATTGCTAGACTAGTAAAATCCATCAGGAAGACTGAAAAAATAGCCCCAAAAATGAGAATAATATATGAGAAATACTAGATACCATTAAACATCCAAACATCCAGATAATCAGTATTGCAGAAGGTGAAGAAACTAGTAAGGGCATTGACAATATATTCCATGAAATCCTGGAAGGAAACTTACCAAACCTAGAGAGGCATTCAAAGATCCAGACCCAAGAAATACAAAGGACCCCAAATAGGATCAACCCAAGAAGATCTCCTCCAAGACACATTATAGCTAGGATGACCAAAACCACAGACACAGACAAGATACTCAGACTGGCAAGAGAGAAATGTCAAGTTACTTACAAAGGACATCCCATCAGGCTAACAGTGGACCTCTTATCAGAAACAATGCGAGCAAGGAAAGAATGGGAAAATATATTCAAAGTATTGAGTGAAAAACAATTTCAACCATGGATACTATACCCGGCAAGATTATCCTTCATATGGGAAGAGAAGACAAGAACATTCTCAGATAAACAAAACCTGAACAAAATTACCAACACCAGACCAGTTCTCCAAGTTCTGAAAGGAGTGCTATCTCAGGAAAACTAAGTCAGACACACAGAAATAAGAGTTCTAAAATAACTAAGAAAATGAATGGTAGGGACAAGTCCAGAGTTGAACGTTATTTTCCAGACTATAAACAGGAAGATTGGAATACAACAGAAGATAGATTAAGTACATGAGTTTGAACTGGTGAAATAGAATTTTATGACTTTTGACTAAAACATTACTGACCTTCTTCTATGGTTGTTTTCCAGAGTTAAGGATATTTGTCTTCTCTTGAGTTGTAGACAAGTCCATGTACCTACTATTTGAACAGAATTCTAACCTGTTTCCTGGCTTTAAGTCTTAACCAAAGTACTCTTAACATTTTTTTATTTTGATTTAGTAAAGTTAAAACTGCCTTTCTTGAAATTAAAAAATATATTTAAAAAATGCCTATTTAATGATCACAGTAAGCTGATAGCTAGGTGCAACTTTATAGTATATTCATTCTACCCACAGAGTTTCATTCCTAAAGTCAACATGTATTCACAGATACGTATAAATCAGCTGAACTTGCTATTGAAATTATTTAGATTAATTAAGATATTTTGTGAATCAATAAAATGTGGGAAAAAATAAAGGAATGGAAAGCAACTGCAGACACCAGAGACAGTGTGGAAGGAGAGTGGGAAGTGGCAAAAGGTGAGAAATAGGGGTAAAAATATATACATATACAAGAAACAAGAAATGGAACATTATTTGTTGACGATAACATGTATGATTATGCCACTTTACAGTGCATTCTGGATGGGAAATCGCATTTTGTATCCTGCAATGATGGTCAGTGAAAGAATGTAAAATAAAGAAAGCAAGAGGAAAAAGCAGTCAGACTTCATCCTCACCTCTAATTTAGGCCACTAAACAAGTAAGTAAAAACTACTATAAGCATTCATGTCCAAGTCTTTGTGTGGACAGACCCCATTGGGCTGTCACTCTCTGTTTCCCTGATTCCCTATCTCATAGAAGAAATAAGCTTTTAAAAAAAAAAATGGAACAACAGAAATAAATTAATTTAGCAAGTTATTCATGCTTAAGTTGGAATCATATGGAAAGATTACATCTCTTGTTTAAGACTAAAAGAAAAAACAATCCTTTTGAAGTAGAATTAGTGTTTCTGTAAATATTTCTTAAAGTACACTTAAAGTTCTTATTTTACACAATTTAAGGTAAAGTCACATCAATCAGGCTCATAGATTAACAAAAAAAAAGGTATCTAGCTTTTATGATTTCTAGCCATATAAGATAACTAGAATTATTTGCCAAGCAAGATGGTTCTAGAGAATGATCCTATGGTATTTATTTAAACAGCCAATTATACTCTATTATAATTTGCCTTTGGTTCTTAATTACGTAAATGTTCTCCCTGGGATCTTAATTATACTGTTAATTTGCTTAGCAAACACTTCCTTCAGAGAAAATAGGAAACATAAGCTAAACATATAGAAGTATTGCTTTTTTAAAAAAGAATTTTTTAAATTTATTTTCGTTTATTTTAATTTGCCAGAGAGGACAGAATGAGAGAGAAAAAGAGAGAGACAGAGAAAGTGAGAAAGCAAGCTGCCAGGTCAAGGACTCAAACCACGATGGGCCATGTGGGAGTCCAGTGCTCTTACCTACCACACCACCTGCCAGCCCCATTGAAATATTGTTAATCCCTAATTAACAAGGCTCATTAATGAGGTTATAAATCGGTATGAGCATAATCAGGGTCTCACAAGCTCAGCCCATGAGGACAGGCAAGTTCCTAGGATATCAAGCAAGAATATTTTGGTGAAAGTGGAAGAGAAGAATCAAAGGTTAGAAAAGATGTCTACTTTCAGCAACATAGAGTGGCAAGCCTCTCTTAGTTCAAATGATTCTGGAAGAAACTCTTTAGATGAACTTCAATGAAGGAAATGTTATACTAAATAATTAAAGGTACAAATCATTCACATTAATTCTGAACTCATCAGATCAGCCTGGGATTGATGATCAAACTTAACTCTCAGAGAAACTGACTTATTAGATGTACCCTCCCCCAAAATAAATTAGAGTGAAGGTGGTGTGTTTCATACTCTGCATTATACAACAGAAGGAAAATAGGAATCTTGAGGCACTCTTGCCAAGATCTGAAAAGAGTTCAAAGTAAAAAAAGCCACTGGCCTATCACTAGCCTCCAGAATGGTGAAACATAAATGTCTGTTGTTTAGAAGCCACCTCATCTGTGGAACTTAGTTATAGCAGTCCAGACTGACAGACATCTCCATCAAGGATTGCAAAGGAATAGTTTCCTGAGTTCATCTTACAATTATTCATTAAATTGTACATAGTTTTTCACCTGAAACAGATTATGGTATTCTGTGAGCCCAAACATAATGACCACAACTGCAAAATATAATGGAAATCTTAGAACTTTTTTTAAAATAATGACGATTTGGGCATTTTAACAAAAGGGAATACACTTATCTCAAAATTTGGCCATCAAAAATTGAAAATTTGGTCACATGTGAAATATGTTTCACAGTCCCACTTTTTTTTTAATGGGGAAAGTATGAAAAAAATGAAAGATAATGGGACCAGCAGTTGGCATAATGGCTATGTTGTTGAACTCCCATGTAGTCGACCACAGTTCAAGTCCTGGACACCGCGGCTTGAACTCAGACCGGGCGCATGTGCGTGCGTGCCCAAGATTCTGAGAGGAGAGTCGAGGAGAAGGAATTGCGGTTTGGCCATCCCTTCTGGGGAGTGATTTCTCACTTCTGTTTCTCTGTCTCTCTCTGTCTTTCTGGTGAGCACACACACCCTATAGTGAAAACCTCTCAAAAAAAAAAAAAAGATAAAGAACATAAACAAAAATAAAATAAAAGAACATAAACAAAAGTCTGAACAATTAAAGTCTGTGGAGCATTTAGTAGCATTTAGTAAGTATTACTTTTTGGTAAGTAGAAATAAAATCCAAGGACACTGTAATTAGTGTGAATCAAAAACCCTCGAAATGGGAGAGAATTTTTGTTAACTGTGCCTCAAATAAGGGACTGATAACCAAAATACATAAGGAACTCAAGTGGCTTTCCTGAAAAAAATATTAACCCAATTAAAAGATGGGAAAATGAGCTGAATAAACAACTCTCTAAGGAAGACATACAAACAGCCAAAAAGCATATGAAGAAATGCACTACATCCCTCATCATAAGAGAGATCCAGATCAAAACCACAATGAGATACCACCTAACCCCAGTCAGAATGGTGAAGATCAAAAAAAACAAAAAATAGTAAGTGCTGGAGGGGATGTGGTGAAAGGCGAATGCTCCTACACTGTTGGTGCGAATGTAAATTGGTCCAGCCACTGTGGAGAACAATATGGAGGCTCCTCAAAGACCTTCAAATATAACTACCTTATAATCCAGCAATTCCACTCCTGGATGGTGGTTCTCCAAAGGGCAGGAGAATGCTCAGCCAAAAAAGTACTTGCACATCTATATTCATTGCAGCCTTATTCACGATTGCTAAAACATGGAACCAACCCAAATGTCCACAAAGGGATGAGTGGATTGAAAAAATGTGGCATATATACTCCATGGAATGCTACTTAGCCATAAAAAACAAGGCCCTGGAATTTGATAGAAAGTGGACAAATATGGAAGATTTGTTGCTGAGTGAAGCAAGTCAGGCTATGAAAGAGAGATATTGTATATCTCCACTTAACATATACCAACTGTCCACATTCTATGGTAGAGACTGAAAGACTGGAAGACATAAAAGCATTAAAAATTGTCATAGACACTAGAGACAAAGTGGAAAGAGTGTAGGAGGGAAAGAGCATAGGAAACAAAATTTGGGGAAAAAAATAGGTAGGATATTTGTGGGACACAGATACGGTTTATTATTTGTTGATGAGGACATGTATAGTATTCTCAACTGGGCTGGACTAAGGTGTATATCATACTGGGTAAAGTTGCTTTATAATCTAAATGATGTATAATGACCAAATGTATAAATAATAAAAAAAATTTAAAGGCATTGGAACCAGCAGGAAAAAATAAAGAAAGAAGATCCAACAAATATTAGTTAATAGGTAGTTAATATCACTGACTACTGTACACCCACTAGAAGGACCAAAATCCAGTGGGGACATGGAGCAATATGAGCTCTTTTTCATTGCAGTGGGAATATAAAATGGTATAGTCACTTTGTAAGACAGTTTGGTGGTTTTTATAAAGCTAAACATAATTTTACCATATGTTTGCAATTCAAGTCCCAGATCAGATGGCTTTCTTTCTCAATTTCTCTTCTCTTTCTCTCTATCTCTCTATCTCTCTCTTCCTTTCTGGTCAAATTGAAATAAATAAATAAATAAATAAATAAATAAATAAAGTTAAATAAAATAATCATTTAAAAATAAAATTTGCCATATGATCCAGCAATTATACTCCTTGATATTTGCCCAAAGGAGTTAAAAACTTTCTTACATTCACACAAAAAACCTACACATGGATGTTTGTAGCACCTTTATTCATAATTGCCAAAACTTAGAAGTATCTGGGACCAGCAGGTGGCGTGGTGGTTAAGGCGCTGGACAGTCCCACATGGCCGACCAGGGTTCAAGTCCTGGACCTGGTGGCTTGCTTTCTCACTTTCCTCTCTCTCTCTCTCTCTCTCTCTCTCTCTCTCTCTGGTTAAATTAAAAAATGAAGGAATGAATGAATGAATGAATAAATAAATCTTTAAAAAAAATACTTAGAAGTATCCATATGTCCTTTAGTAGATAAATGGATAAATAAACTGTGGTATATCCAGACATACAACAGCATATTATTCAGCTAAAAAAAAAACGAAATAAATGAGCTAACAAGACACAAAATGACAAGAAGGAAACCTAAATGCTTATTACTAAGTGAAAGAAGCCGATCTGAAAAGTCTACACACTGGGGAACCAGCAGTTAGTGTAATGGCTATGTCGCTGGACTCCCACGTAGTCGACCGCGGTTCGCGTCTCGGACCCGGTGGCTTACAACTCACGCCGGGCACGTGTGCGTGCGTGCCCAAGATCCCGAGAGGAGAATGGAGGAGAAGGGATTGTGGCGTGACCATCCCCTCTGGGGGGTGATTTCTCGCTTTCTATCTCTCTGTCTCTCTCTGTCTGTCTGGCGAGCGCACGCGCCCTATAGCGAAAACCTCTCCAAAAAAAAAAAAAAAAGTCTACACACTGTATGATTCCAGTTGCATATATGAGATTCTGAAAAAGACAAAACTATAAAGAAAGTGAAATGATAGGCAGTCACCAGGGACTTGGGGGACAGGAAAGAGGGATATAGTGGTGAAGTATGGATAATCTTTATGGCAGTGAAAACAGTATCATACTCACAAGGAGTGTAGTACCATAAGGAGTATAATGCCAGATACTTCTCGTTACACACTTGTCCAAACCCACAAACTGTGCAACAGTGAGATTGAACCCCCCATGTCAACTACAGATGCTGGATAACTATGTGTTGAGGTAGGTTCATTCGCCATAACAAATGAAACACTCTGGTGGAGGATTTTGTTAATCTGTGCATGTCATGGGTAGACCATATACAGGAAAGTTTTGTACTCTCTGTTCAATGTTGCTATAATCTTAAAACTAGTCCAAAAGATAAAACTTCAATGAAAATCTATATTTCTGAATAAACAAAACATACAAAGACAATCTCTGAAGCAGTAAATCAATGATCCATCAGAGATAAACAATGACCTCTTTCTTTTTCTGTCTCTAGAGATCAGTGTCCCTATAGCAGAGCTTCTCCCAGTTGGCCCCATACTGGAGGCACCTAGAGATCTTTCAAAACTCCCACTCCTCAGGATACAATTAAACCAATTAAATCAGAATATCTCAGAAGAAACCTGAGCATCAGTATTTTTGGTAGTCCTTAGACAATTACAACTTTCAACCTGGAATGAGAAAAGCAATCTAGATGAACCTTTGTTCAATGTCTTAAATCATTTTGTGTGTGTAAGTGTGCACTAGAGAGTTCTCGTTGTCTTCCCTCCCACTCCCCACCCCACAATTATTGGGAAGAGCAGGAAAGATAAAGAATTTCTATTGTATAATTAAATATGTTCACATACCTAAGGACAAGACTAAGAGCTTTTTATAATCAAAAACACATTTAAAAATTAGGCTTAAACATTTCCCACTCATATTTTTATTAACTCTGAGATTTGTCTAACATAGCATACTCATTGCAATTAAGTCCTTAACCAAATGTCCTCTTTCTATTTTGAACCATCCATTGAGAGGCTGATGTTTCTGCATAATTGCTCTTTAGTTAAACTGAAAATCCAAGACAACCCTAGTAACACTCAACTGGTTTATCTGTAAATGGTTTGAATAGTAAGAATTTAAGTATGTGGAAACACCATTTAAAACCAATTTATTGGTGGCCTGATAGTTAAGACAGCTGGATCCCATAAAGCCAACTGTGCTATTCAAGTTCTGAACCCCATGGCTTGAAAAACAAACAAGGCACATGTCTATGCATGCCCTAAATCCCAAAATGGGGGAGAAATGGAAAAGAAGATTGTGGCATGACCATTCTCCATGAAAAGGTACTTTCTCACTTTCCCTCTCCTTCTTTCTCTCTCTCTCTGTCTTTCTCTGGTGAGCTCACACATACTGAGGCAATTCTTTTTTTAGTTTACTTTGTTCTTTTGAGAGAGAGAGAAATTTTTCTGTATGACACCTTAACCACTATACCACCTACTGGCCCCTACTTTGATCTTCGATGATCAAATTTTGAGTTAAATGTACTCCTTTTCCCTAGAACTTCAAAAGTTTCATTACTTTTCTAAAAAGCTCTGAGATTTCCAATGTATCATGCCATATATTATACCATATCATGGTTAAGCCCATATGTTTTGGCTTACACAATTCTATAATCTATAGAAAACCTCTTCAATGTTAAAATTATTATATTGTCCTAAATATATCTCTCATATGGTTCAATGTCAAATATATGCATACTAAATTTGGGGATAATTTAAATTCTTCATATTTACCATGTTTTCTATTTTCTAATGTCTTTATTTATTTATATCTTCCATGAGTGCAAGAGACAGAGATAAACAGAGACAAAGAAATAAGACCCCTCACAGAATCTTGACACTGTGAACCACCCACAGCCTTCAGCCAATCTCGGATCATGGTCACACATGCTCAGCATACTCAAAGAGGTCTCCAGACTTGAACCAGGGTCAGACTGGTTATCTGTAGGTAAAGGTGTGAGTGCTTGATGAATCAATATGGGTCAGATTCGCAGACTCACAGACTCACATTTTACCACTATGTCCTTTTTTAAGTTGTAGCAGTTCCCAAGGTGCGATTTCAGAGATGGACTGAAGGGATTATTTTCAACTCCGTTTCTAAATCCAATCAAACTATCAACAATATAGACCAACCAAAGACATTTTTATGTCAGCAAGAAAAGAAAAAAGTTTACTTTTCATGCACTTTTTCTAGAAGCTACAGAAAGGAGGTCTGCAGCTTCTTCACACCATAGCCAAGAAGACTGAAGTCGTGGAGTCCAGGAGATGAGATCCAGGATGCTGGTTTGACAGCGAGCCTGGGGAGTAACATGGTCAGTTCCAACCAGGGCCTGGAAGAACTCTGGGAGAGAGGACTTCAGCAGAAGTCACATCAGAAAAGTTACCCATGACCTTTGGCCATGTGGAAACTGGAACTGACTGGCCCTTGAATAGGAAGGGAAGAATTATTGATGGCCACATATAAAAACTAAGCAAATAATTTTTTTTTTAAAATTCAAATAAAATTTTTAAAAAGCTAAGCAAGTGAAAAATAAATATTAACTTAGTAGGATAGGAGGAACTTCCACAAAAAGGTGGGGGGAATGCCATAGCACACCACTTTTCCTAGCAGTTGGCTATATTTATATGGTCATAAATGATCACTAGAATATTCTTATCTCACCAGAATTCATGACAAAATGTGAAGATGGGAGAGCTGAAGTGGTGGTAAGGGGGAGAAGGTGGCTAAATCGTTACCTGTGGTAAATGGGAAGTCCATAAAAAATGTTTGAACAAGACCTAGCCAAAGAAGCATATGATATTCCAGACATGGGGACATCAATCCCCCCATGCAGAAAGACAGCAGACCTGGGGAAAGGAGGAATGGACCAGAGACCACAACTGAAATTACTTATAAGTCTGATAGCACGAGTGACATTTTACACCTTGTAAATATGCCATTTTGATAAAAAAAAAAATAATTTTATGTAAATGGAAAAGTAGAAATGACACTAATAGTCTTCCAGAGTATTTCAGCATTCACATTTCAGAACTCTCAATTTCTGAGGACTCTGGCAAACATGTCACACTGGTCCAGTTAGAAGGCCTGGAGAGTAATGATTTTATTACTTGGACTGACATGTCATGATAGAACAGCAAAGTAAACCCGAAATTTCATTGACCTCTCACATTCAAAGCTTGTTTCTCACTCATGGCAAGTCCCATGTGGGTCGTGGACTACACTATCTATTGCAATATGTGGCCTCATAAATATTCCAGTATGTGTCTATAAAAGACAAGGACTCTTCTTTTCAAAAGAACCATAATAAAAACTATCACAGGTGAAATTTAATCATAACTGCATAATATAATCAAATACCTAGTATGAATCCAAATGTCTCTATGTATCTCATAAATGTTCTATTAGAGTTTATGTGTTTAAAATGGAAGATTTTTTTTAAAAGCTATAAATTGCAATTGCTCAGAATGTTGTTTCATTTTCTTTTACTTAATAAAATCTTCCTCATCCCATTCCACTGCCATTTTATTTCTCTGTATATTTGTTAAAGAAATGAAGTTGTTTGGTAGTACAATTTCCCAACATCCAAGACTTTGCTGATTGTTTGCCTGGTGGTTCACCAACAGGTTCTACTGTCCATGAATTCCCTGTACATTGGTAATTAGATATAGACTTTCAATTTGAGTTAAGGGTTTTTTCTGGCAATAAAATAGATAATATTGTGCAGTTCTATTAGAATGTTCTTTACATTTGGTAGTCTCTGTTCTGTGACATCAGTAGCCATTTATAATTATTGCTTTATTCTATTATTCATGTTGAGGGTTACAAAGTGTTAACATTCTTTCACTATTTATCATCTTCAGTACAGCTACTAAAAGGCATTTCCCCTCATCAACTACATAGATACATTAAGGCAGGGGTTGACATGCTTTAGGATCATATGGTGAATATTTTTTTGGCTGTGTGGACCATATGTCTCTATCATAACTACTCAGCTCTGCTGTTGTGATTTGAGAGCAGCTACAGACAAAACCACAAATGGATGTGGCTATATTCCATTAAAACTTCACTTAAAAAAACAGAGCCAAATTTGACCTGAGAACTCTGGTTCTCTAACCCCTACTATAAAGCATATATTGTGTAAGAAAGCACTAAATGTTATGTTCTCTCCCTTCGTTTCTTATTTCCAAAAATGGCAAACTGGTCCCCTGACATTTTCTAAATTTGACCAGTGTGTATGTATGTGTGTGCTTGTGTGTATCTTAGTATCATTATACAACTAATGGATATTTTTTTCAATTACCAGAGGGTGCATACAATCTTCAGAGACAGACAAAGAGACAGAAAGAGGGACAAAGAGAAACCACTCCCTAATGGGGCATGTTCACACCACAAGCCTTTCTCCATTTCTTTATCCTGTTGGGATTTGGGGCATGTACATGCACCTAGCATGTTTTTTCAAGCCTCAAGAGCTGAGATTCAAAGGTGGTTGGTCATGTGAGATCCAACTCCCTTAACCACTAGGCTATAGGGCCAGTCTATAACTAATGGATTTCAATGCAGCTGTTCTTATTGAAGCTTATCACTGTTGGTAACTGAATCTTTCTGACATGATCCCAGTATTGTTCATGAGCTTGCCAATTTTCCGGTATAATAGTCTTCATTGGTGGTTCAGTGGTAGAATTCTCGCCTGCCAGATTTCCGGCATAGCACATTTTAGCTCATCTTGTACATTTTCCATGTTAAATCTTTAATGAGGCAATCCTTCAAGAATCTCTAGTTTTTTGCTTTTGTCATTGTTTTTTAGAGACCACAGTATGAACAATGAATCTTTATTGACAAATTATTACTCATTGTTTCTAGGTCTTTAGACTAGAAAAAGTAACAAAATGATGGTGAGACAGTAAAATAATAACACTGTGAGTTGAGCCAGGTATTTTCAGATCAAATTTAGAACAGCAAAGATATATTTGCATCTCCGTTCAGAAACACTGAAAGTTCTGGTTCTCAGTATAATTACTCACTCTCCTTGATATGACACATGCAATAGTCTAGGAATAACAACATCAATACTATTTCCACAAATAAGATCACTAAATGCAGCTTTAAATCTTCTTTTATAGTGATTCATTTTGTGTTTAGGATTCATTCTGCTAAGGATAGATAGTGAAATAATTTTATTTTAAAGTCAGTTGAAATACTGTAAAGTAGTGTGTTGCTATGCTACAAAGTCAATACACAGTGAAGTACATTTGTTTTATTTTGCTTTTCAGTTTTGGGAAATTACCCTTTTTTGGTATATAATTATGAAAATGCCCATATGGTTACAAAGTAAACAATTCTCAGTTAAGTTTATATTCTGACTCTTCTCTCCAACTAACTCTTTTATACCCTCCATGGGTAGCCATTTCTGAATTACATCATATCTTGGAAATCACACCTTAGCAACACATAAAGATATTTCATATTATTTTGACAAATAATATTCCATTATTCATTCAACTAATTCCTCATCTAGGAATGTTAGAATTTTTTTCAATATTTTCCTATAGCAAATAATGCTCCAATAGGTACTCATTTTGTATTTACCCAGGTATCGGTGGAGACGAGCCTCAAAACTGAGATTGCCAAGTCAAAGGAAAAATGGATACGTGATTTTGCTGGGTGTTGCAAAATTGCCCTCCCCAGGCATTCTCTAATTTAATGGGCTTTTGTGTAAGAACACCTGCAGTGGTTTCCCTTGTGCCCTGAGGATTTCAGACTTGGCAAGCCATCCATTACACTTGTTTAAGTTAATCCCTTGTAATAGAAATAGAGATGTGAATATAGATATGGATATATCTCCTACTTGTTCTGCCTCTTGCTAGTGGAACCTTAACTAATACAGAGCTGAGTCTTGCAAGCAATATGGAGTGAGCATGGAAGGATATTTGTTCTAGTCAAGCCTCCAGATAAGGTAACAGGCAACGCTTAGCAGTCTCGTGAAAAACTCTGAGCCATGGACACCCAACTAAGCAATGTAAGATTCTCATAGGAATTCTGAGATAATAAATGTTGGTTTAAGCTTTTGTAGTAGTTATTTGTTACACTGCAATAGCTTACTAATGTGGCCATCTCTTAAAGGTGGGTGTCCTTGGAAAGGACTAAGGGTTCAATAGGAAGGGACACACACTTCTCTGTTTATGCAATGATGGTCTTATGGAATAGCAATGGCTCCAAGTTGAGGGTAAGAAAACATAGTTATCTTTATTTTGTTGATTCAAAAAATGCATTTTACAGAGACTCAGTTAAATTAAATATCGTGCCCCAAGTTCACAGTTCAGAACTAGGACAATAACTGTGAGTCAGGTTGCCTACATTTTTCTAGTAAGCCATTTGCTACCCAACTCTGCATAGCCTGTGTCCTTACTCTGCCCTATAGCACCCCATCACCCCACTGTGCTGCCCCTGTCTGTGCTCGGCTCCAGTGGTCATGCATATATAGCACCCACTGGGAGAAGTCTACTAGGAATGATTAGATTAAGCTCTGTAAGGAGAGCTACTTGCATTACTCACCATGATTCATCCTTTTCTCTCCGGACATAGTGTATGAGACACGTGTCTTCTCACACATTAATGGGGCAAGGCCAGAATCATACAATTCAGAAGCACCTCTTTGGCAGCAACAGATTTGTACAGGGAAAAGCACCTCGCCTGGGCTGAGTCAATTAGGTACATTGACTTTGAGTTTCTGCTATGCTCCTCACACTCTAGCTGGCCCTGAAGCAATAGACACAGCATAAGAACCTGTAGGCTGGGAGAAGAGAAAGTGGGCCTGCAGTAGAGTAAGCAACAAGGTACATGGCTAAGCAGAGCCCAGCTGAGCCAGGAAGTCCCCCTCAGCCCTGAAACTGGGCTCTGGTCACTCTGAGACCTACTGTCGCTCTGACCTGCTTTCTGTGAAATCTTAGAGGAAATCATCATTTATGCCAAAGGCAGACCAAAGGAATTGTTTCTTGCAATCAAAGCAGACTTGACTTTACACATTGTACAATGTCTAGATCAGAATAGATCCTCAGCAAGAGGTGGCAGCTTCCTTCAACGGGGGCCGCCACTCTGCTCCTGGCTCCTTCCTCCTGTCACTTCTGTAGCTCACCTGAAGGTCAGTAACAAAAATGGAACTTCGTTCTTGTGGCACTTTCATGGCTTTACCTCCAACATCAGTTGATACCAGAATTATTTTTGGAAAAATCTCAGACTCTGTGATGAAGTACAAGAGGTAGTTTATTTTCCTGCTGCAGTTCACAATAACCTGGAAGAATGTCTTAAGTGTACTTACATCGAAATTGATCCAGTTGCTGAAACATATGCTGTTGTCCTTAGTCAACAGCTTGGTTATTGGGGGGCAGGGGGGACGTAAGAAATGTGAGCCAATGAGCTTGGAGTTTGTATTGGGAATGAAGCTGCGTGGGGAAAGGTAGAAGTTTGTACTGGACATGGATCTTGTCAGACTTGGCCCTGAAAGAGCTGATACAGCTGAAAAAGCCTTCAATGTCATTGTTGATTTACTAGAAAAATATGGCCCGGGGGGAATTGTACAGAGGGTGAAATGCTATTTAGCTATCACGACAGTTTCCTGATAGCTGATAGGCAGGAAGCCTGGATTCTGGAGGTGGCAGGGAAGTACTGGGCTGCAGAAACAGTACAAGATGGAGTTCGTGTATTTCTAACCAGCTTTCTATAACAACCACGGTTAATCGGGAACACCCAGACATGAGATACTGCGCTAAGCAGAAAGGTTGGTGGGATGATAAAAAGAGAGCTTGAGTTTGCTACGGAGTACTCTTACCTTGACACAGCCAAAATGATGACTTTATCAGGAAGCTACTGTGAGGGCTACAAGCTTTTCAATAAACATAAAGGAAGTACAACATTTGAAACATGGAAATTCTCTGAGATAAACCAAGTGGCATTAATACGGAGGAAGAATTCCTGACCACTGCAAGCAAAGTTTATATTTTGCTTCAAGACTCCAAACCTTCCTTATATTTACTTCTTTATAGGAACTCCTGATCCTGAGAGATCTACTTTTTTTTTTTGGAGAGGTTTTTGCTATAGGGCGCGTGCGCTCACCAGACAGACAGAGAGACATAGAGACAGAAAGCGAGAAATCACCCCACGGGGGGATGGTCATGCCGCAATCCCTTCTCCTCCATTCTCCCCTCGGGATCTTGGGCATGCACGCACACGCGCCCGGCGTGAGTTTTAAGCCACCGGGTCCAGGACGCGAACCGCGGTCAACTACGTGGGAGTCCAGCGACATAGCCATTACGCTAACTGCTGGTCCCCCAAGAGATCTACTTTTAAACCTCTCACATTTGTGCCACATATTTCTCAACTATTGGATACTGGTTCATCAACATTTAAACTTGAAGATCCTGTGAAAAAGAAGCAGCACTGTAAGATTAAGCCTGACAGAAGACACCCACTCTACCAAATATATTGACAGGCATTTGAAGTAATAGATAATAATGAGGAAAAAGCAAAAATAATGTTGGATATGATAAAAATGGAGAAAGGACTATTCAAAGAAATAGAATCAGTCCTTCAAAACAAACATCTTGATGTGGATAAAATTGTTAATCACTTGCCTCAGTGTGCAAAAGATGAAATTAGAATTTATATGTCAAACATTAGTTTTCAGTGATCATATAAATAGCCAGCAATCTTCTTCCAAGTCAGAATCTATCACCATAGTAAATGATGTAAACCTAACTTGACCAGATCTGATTCTTCTTTAATAGTATCAAAGTGATACCTTGACTCTTACAAGTACATGGTCCTGCCGAAATACTGAGGAATAAAAATAAATAAATAAATAAATAAAAACCATTGGAATTGGACACATATATTATGAGATAGCAAGTGTTCCTTCAGGTAATGGACTATTGGTCATAATAATTAAGTATTTATGTCTGCGTAAAGTGGAACATTAAAATAATGCATAGAATTATGTTTATTATAATTACACAGTGCCATCAAATAATTTTCTTAATTACATCTTTATAAATGGAACATACCTTAAGTGGTGAGTTTTTGTGTTTTTGGCAAATATTAGCCAGCTCTAGAAAGAAAATGTTCTAGATTTATATGTTTAAGTCTTTGTCACTACAGTGTATTACACTACAGATGTTCTTTTATTAAACTAATTCTGCCGTTTGTGAAAAAAAAAAAAATAGATCCTCTGCAAGATTTTAAAATTGAGATTCCATGTTTTAAAACATTTTAGAAACTATTTTAGTTACTCAAGTTATTAACATTTTGTTAGTTTTTTTCTTATATCTGCTCCCTTTCTGGTTATAGTCATTTTCCAAATTACCATGGTGTTATTTCCCCAGTTATTTCAACATGCATCTCTGACTCATATGAGCATATTAGTATATAACTCCCCTGCATTTATCATACCTGATAAAATGAACAATGATTCTTTAACTTGTCCTGATATTCCATCCATATGCAAAAATCCAGGATGGTCACAAATGTCTTTTGCCAGCTGGTTTGTTCGAACATGGATCTAAATATGGTTCACTACATAATACCTGCTAAATCCCTTAATCAGTGGATTTAAGTGGTATCCTGACCTCTAACATATAAAAATCCCCTGAAACTATTCACCTAATGGTTTTAGTGAACAGCAATAAATTTTTGTCCTGTGAGTTTACTACAAATTAGTAAAATAGCTTTCCAATTCTTTGCTTCTTTTCTGCATTTATTATTGGGATTCTTGCAAAAAAAACTTTCTCTCAAACTATCTGGTTCCTGAAGTACAGTGCATACAGCAAAGGTATAATCCATCCTTGTTACTTTTTGTTTTTTAGAGAGAGATTTTTGCTATAGGGTGCATGCACTCACCAGAGAGAGAGGGAGATAGAAAGCGAGAAATCACCTCCCAGGGGAGATGGCCACACCACAATCCCTTCTCCTCCATTCTTCTCTCAGGATCTTGGGTACACATGCACAGGCACCCAGGGTGAGTTTTTAAACCACCAGGTCCAGAATTCGAACTGCAGTCAACTATGTGTGGGTCTAGCGACATAACCATTACACCATCCTCTGATCCCCATACTTGTTACTTTTGGTTTTATCCATTTTGATAAAAAAAAGTTTGAACTTCTAAGAGGAACTGATAAGATTTTATTTATTTATTTTTACATTCAATCATTATCATTACAGCAATCCAAATGTATTTTCTAATCCTGAATATACTATATATTGGTTCAATCAAAGATATCACCGTACATATTTTCATCAACAAATAATCTTCTATTTTTAGTTCCCTCAAGTGTTTTGGTTCTTTCTTTTTCCCTTTGATTCTTTTTCTCTCACCCTTTGCCACTTCCCACTCTCCTACCACATGGTTTCTGGTACCCACAGTTGATCTCCATGCCTTTATACCATCCAGTCTTTCAGTTTCTGCTGTAGAACGCATACATTCAGTATATATTGAGTGAGGACAATGTCTCTCTTTCATAGTCTGCCTTGCTTCACTTAGCAGTAACTTCTTTCATATTCATCCACTTTCTATCAAATGCCAGGATCCTATTGTTTTGTTGTGACTGAAGAGTATTCCATAATATATGTGTGTGTGTGTGTGTGTGTGTGTGTGTGTCACACCTTTCAATCCATTTATCTGTTCATGGTTGATTCCATGTCTTAGCAATTGTGAATAATATTGTAATAAACATGGATGTGCAACTGTTTTTCCAATTGAGGGTTTTCCTATGCTTGGGTAGATACTCAGCAGTGGAATTCCTGGATCATATGGTAGTTCTATTGTAGGTCTTTGAGGAACTTCCATATTGTTCTTCACATTGGTTGTACTAGTTTATATTCCTACCAACAGTGTAGGAGAGTTCCCTTTTCACCACAGCCTCACCAGCACTTATCATTCTTTATTTTTTAATCTTAGCCATTCTGATTAGGGTTAGGTGGTATCTCATTGCAGTTTTGATTTGCTTCTCCCTTATAATAAGGGATGTTGCGCATTTTTATTAAAATGTCATGAAAGACTGACGGAATTTCGTAAATTTGATGCATTTTAAGCTGGTGTAGTTAATAGTCTTGGTTTGCACAAGTCATTTCATCGTAGGCCAAAGAGTGTCTGTGTTCTTTGGACCCAATGCTATTGGTCTTCAATAGTGTCTTGCTTTCTGACACAAGATAAGCCCCATCGTGTCCATTTCCTACTCTTCCAAACAGAAGTCATTTTTTTCAAAGGTCTCTGATTCCTTCCATAGAAAGTTATATTAGAACACATAATCTGGGTGTCATTGTTTCTTGGCCTTTTTGATGGACAGGGCTAGAAAAAATTTCAAGAGATAAAAAACTAATAAAACCATTCTGATATTTCCTATTCAAATGTAATATTATAGAGTTTTGTCAAATTTTAAAAATATTATGCTGTAGTCTTTTCTCTTACACTGGAAATCTTGGTTTCTAATGACATACAATAATTCATTTGCTTTCCTTTACTATCATAGTCCCATAATAACAATATCAATATTACTACCAACAGTAAGACTACTGACTAGAATGTTGGATTTGTTTACTCTTCTTTTGGTTCCTAGAACATCTCTCATATTTAAAAGTGCAGAATCATTTTTGTATCCCTTAAATGCTTTGCCTTTTTGTTTTGTTTTGTTTTTTGGGAGAGGTTTCTGTGATAGGGCACGTGCGCTCACCAGACAGACAGAGGGAGACAGACTGACAGAAAGCAAGAAATCACCCCCCAGGGGGGGATGGCCACGCCACAATCCCTTCTCCTCCATTCTCCTCTCGGGATCTTCGTCATGCACGCACACGTGCCCGGCATGAGTTTTAAGCCACCAGGTCCAGGACACGAACCGCGGTCAACTACATGGGAGTCCAGTGACATAGCCATTAGGCTAACTGCTGGTCCCTGCCTTTTTTTATGATAATGTTTATGGTAATATCTTTGACTGGACTAACATACAATGTATTCAAGCTAGGAAAGTTTATTTTCTATGCTGTAAAGATATACAGTAATTGAATGGGGAAAAAGGAAGAAGAAGAAAATGGAAGAAAGAAGAAAAAAGAAAGGGAGAAAGAAAGAAAAAAGAAAGAAAGAAAGAAAGAAGAAAGAAAGAAAGAAAGAAAAGAAAGAAAGAAAGAAAGAAAGAGAGAGAGAGAGAGAGAGAGGGAGAGAGAGAGGGAGAGAGAGAAAGAAGAAAGGAAAGAAAGAGAAAGAAAGAAAGAAAGAAAGAAAGAAAGAAAGAAAGAAAGAAAGAAAGAAAGAAAGAAAGAAAGAAAGAAAGAAAGAAGGAAGGAAGGAAGGAAGGAAGGAAGGAAGGAAGGAAGGAAGGAAGGAAGGAAGGAAGGAAGGAAAGGAAGGAAGGAAGGAAGGAAGGAAGGAAGGAAGGAAGAAAGAGTAGAGATAAGGAACCAGCAGGTGTTGTGGTGGTTAAGGCATTGGACTCCCACATGGCAGACTATGATTCAAGTGCCAGACCTAGGGGCTTGAAAATCATGCCAGACACCTGTATGTATGCCCAAAATCCTAAGAGAAGAACAGAGTAGGAGAAGGGATTGCGGCATTGCAATCTCCTGGTATGGGGGTTTATCACTTTCCCTCTCTTTGTTTCTCTCTGTCTCTCTCCATCAAATGTATACATTCTATGGTGAAAAAAAAAAAAGAGTCAAAAATACCATGGTTTCTTTTTAGAGAGGTTTTTGCTATAGGGCAGGCATGTGCGCTCACCAGAAAGACAGACAGAAAGCAAGAAATCACCTCCCCCAGGGAGAATGGCCATGCCGCAATCCTTTCTCCTCCATTCTCCTCTTGGGATCTTGGGCACACACACACACACACACACACACACACACACACCCTGGTGTGAGTTTAAGACACCAGGTCAGGGACTCGAACTACAGTCGACTACATGGGAGTCCAGCGACATAGCCATTACGCCATCTGCTGGTCCCCATGTTTTTATAAAAGAATCATTTAATTTTCTTTATTTATTATTATCATTATCCCTTAATTTGCTATAGGGCACGTGTGCTCAACATAGAGAGACACAGAGAGAGAGAGAAAGTGAGAAAGCAAGCCACCAGGTCTGAGACTCAAACCATGGCTGCCATGTGGGAATCTAGCACCTTAACCACCACATCACCTACTGGCCCAAAAAGACCACATTTTAAAATCAGGTTGAAAAACTATTTTTCTGGGTGATTATGCCATAAGTTGATAAAAATAGGATCAATTATTTCCATTGTTTTCAAATGGTGGTATAGTAGTTAAGGTACTGGACTCACAAATGGCCAAGCACAGTTCAAGTCCCAGACCTGATGGCTTGAAAATCATACCAGGAGAATGTGTGTGCATGCCAAAGATCCCAGGAGGGGAGAGAAAGAGAAGGGATTAGAGCATAGCCATCCCTTCTGTGGGAGACCATGGTGATTTCTCATTTTCCTTCTCACTATCTCTCTCCCTCTGTTCTCTGGCAAGTGTACTTGCCCTATGGCAAAAACTTGTTTTAAAAAAGTGTTTTATTTCCCCTTGGATTTAATTTATTAACCTACGTAAAATAAAATTATATAGGTAAGACTACAGAGTAAAATTTATGACTACAGAATAAAATTATATAGGTAAGCAGTGGTGCAGTAGTAATGTAGCACTCTATCATGCTGAGGTCATATGGGAAGGGCCTAGTTCAGGTCCAGACGTTGCCTTGTGTACACACATGGCAGTGATCCTGGCTGGCTGAGGCGAGACTGAGACTGTGGTGTGAAGACCCTGTTGGAGGTCTCCTCCCCCCCCCCCTTTTTGCCCTCCCTCTCTCACAGGAATTATATTTTATTTTATTTTTAAAAAACTATATAAGAAGCTCTCTGGGCTCGGACCTAGTCAGCAGCAATATGGCTAAATGCACCAAGAAAGTCAGCATCGTCGGTAAATATGGGACCCGCTATTGTGCCTCCCTCCAGAAAATGGTGAAAAAAATTGAAATCAGTCGGCATGTCAAGTACACTTGCTCCTTCTGTGGCAAAACTAAGATGAAGAGACAGGCTGTGGGGATCTGGCACTGTGGTTCCTGCATGAAAACGGTTGCTGGTGGTGCCTGGACCTACAACACCACTTCGGCTGTAGCAGTAAAGTCTGCCATCAAAAGACTGAAGGAATTGAAAGACCAGGAGAAGCTCCATAGATATGTGGAATATCGCTGGCCTACAATAAATGGGTTAGTTTATGTAACCAAATTGCCTTGGTTTGTTGTTCATTGTATCAGACATTCTTATTTATACTGTAAATATTGCCTTTTCAAGAGATTTGGAAATTAAAGTCCTTCCAGTTTGGAAAAGTATGCTGAGATGGCTTACAACCCAGTTCCCCCCACCCCGATACTTAAATGATAATCATATGTTGTAAGAATGTAAGACTTCCAGCTTAGTTGTCTTATCCTTATTCTGCACTTGCCAGTTAAATTTTTTTTTGAGATACATTGGCACAAATTGTTTAATATTTTCTTCTGAAATCAGAGTTAATATTTTTTAATGTTTCTAAAGGTGTAGATACATGATATGGCACATATACATTGCTTTTACTTTTAGTATTTTGTTTGATTATATACTCTTATCAGTCAGCTTCTTCAGAGAATACAAAACATAAGTAGAATGTCACATCAAATTTTCTACCTGTCTGCCATTATCCATTTTTCAGCATTCATAGTACTCAATTTAAGTTGAAATATATGGTCACACTAACAAAAATTAAGTTCTTTGGAGGAAAAAAAAAAACTATTTAAGAAAATATATTCAGAGAAGTTGCTGTGGTTTGGGCCAGCCCCACAGCACAGCAGTTTAGCACAGTGCATAGGAAGCCGGATCTCACGTGGATTTCTACTGCTCAATTCCATTCCTGCTGTTTTGAAAAGCATTCCAGGCATGAACGTGTGCATCCAAAATTTTGGTAGGATGGAGAAATGGAGGAAAACAGATCATAACATGACCATGCCCCATCAGGGAGCTTTCTTTCTCCTCTCTTTCTCTTTCTTTCTCTTTCTCTTTCTCTTTCTCTTTCTCTTTCTTTCTCTTCTCTCCTCTTCTCTCTCTCTCTCTCTCTCTCTCTCTCTCTCTCTCTCTCTCTTTCTCTTTCTCTCTCTCTCTCTCTCTCTTGAGCACACATACTCTCTGGCAATAGAAAGAGAGAGCAAAAGAACTCTGGCGATAGAAAGGGAGAGAGAGAGAAAGAGAAAGAAGAAAGGGATGGAGGTACAGAGGAAGAGAAGGAAGATGCTAGGGTTTGAATGTGTCCTCCAAAAGTTCATGTCTGAGAAACTTGTGACAGTATTAAGAAGTGGGGTCTTGGGAACCAGCAGTTAGCGTAATGGCTATGTCGCTGGACTCCCACGTAGTCGACCGCGGTTCGCGTCTCGGACCCGGTGGCTTACAACTCACGCCGGGCGCGTGTGCGTGCGTGCCCAAGATCCCGAGAGGAGAATGGAGGAGAAGGGATTGCGGCGTGACCATCCCCCCTGGGGGGTGATTTCTCGCTTTCTGTCTCTATGTCTCTGTCTGTCTGGCGAGCGCACGCGCCCTATAGTGAAAAACCTCTCCAAAAAAAAAAAAAAAAAAAAAAAAAAGAAGTGGGGTCTTGGGACCAGCAGTTAGCGTAATGGCTATGTCGCTGGACTCCCACGTAGTCGACCGCGGTTCGAGTCCCGGACCCGGCGGCTTAAACTCACGCCGGCGCGTGTGCGTGCGTGCCCAAGATCCCGAGAGGAGAATGGAGGAGAAGGGATTGCGGCGTGGCCATCCCCCTTGGGGGGTGATTTCCTGCTTTCTATCTCTCTGTCTCTCTCTGTCTGTCTGGCGAGCGCACGCGCCCTATAGCAAAAAAAACCTCTCCAAAAAAAAAAAAAAGAAGTGGGGTCTTTAAGAGTTGCTTAAACCATAAGAACCCCATCCTTACGAATGAATTAATGTTGAAATGTTGACACTGGTTTTATTGTGAGTTTAGCCCAATTTTCTCTCTCTGTCTCATTTCCACCTTCTACATTTCAGGCATGGAATGACCCTCTCTAGATGATGATGCCATACTATTGGATTTCCCAGCCATCAGAATAAAGAGAAAAAAACTCATTATAAATTATCTAATCTGTAACATTCTGTTATAGCAACACAAAACAAATTAAGACAGACAGGTTCCTTCCACTCCTGCCTCCTCCACCCCATCTTCTTGTCTTTCCTCTTTGGGTAACCAAATGTATACTTCTATTTCTTTTTGAAAATATAAGTAGAGAGATAAATAAAGAAAGAGACAGAGACAGAAGGAGGTTTACACACACACACACACACAATAGCATGCTGTAGATACTGTTTTGCATCTTCTGTTTTCACTTAACAATCCTGTGGCTCTGCATAGAGAAATCTCCATTCTTTTCTGTTTCTTCTTAGTGATCTATAGTGTGGGTTTAGCATGTTATATTCAACAGACGCCTTAAGATGGACATTTAGATTCCTTCGTCTTTTATTATTCCTCATTGATTCTTGTCAGATAGATCCTAGTGAACAAAGATAAATCTTTCTCACCCTCCACATCCCTGGCACATAGAAAAAGATTGAACTTCAGTACCTTTGACCTCCTACCAGCTCATCTGTAACCTGACCATTTTTCTCTTTCCCTAGATCTCAGAATTGGTGGAAGAGCTTCTGCACCCACAGAAAGCCCACTCTCTGCCCATGCTCCATTCACAGCTTATTCCAAGTTTTCTGGGGCATCCTTCTGTTGTCTGATGTACATTATTTAGGTTTAGCACAACCAGCCTCTACTCAACAGACGCCATAGCGTGCCTCACCGTGCCCCCATCCCCAGATGTGACAAAAATATCCCCATATCTTGCCAAATGTCCTCTGGATAGCACAATGGCCCCTGTTTCAGAAACACTGCTTTCAAGGTAATGCTACTAGGGCAAACCCTATAGCCTCATAGTTCAGGAAGCTAGATCACATACAACCAACCAGCTTGAATTCCAGCCCCATAGCCTGAAAAATATTCTAGGCACATGTGCATGGGTGCCCAAAGTTCTCACAGGATGGAGAAATGGAAGCAAACGGATTGCAACATAACCATATTGCATTGGGAGTGCTCTCTCTCTCGCGCGCGCGCGCGCGCGCACATGCCCTCTGCCAATTAAAAAAAAAGTACTTCTAATATTTCACCATTAAGTTTGATTTTTGCTGCAAACTTTTTGTAGATACCAATTAAGGTTTATAATTACAATCAACAGAAACTGGCTCAGACTACATATAACACAAGCAACAACAGAAAGCTATCAGGTTGCTGGCAGAATCAATGAGACGGCTGACAAAGCAGGCTCAGAGAGAGGACATGAACAAGAGAGTCTGTGACAGAACCTAACAGCTCGGTGAGGGTATTGTCCAAATAACTGCTGTAAGAGAGAACCCCAGAACAGGCTGCTTCTTTGGGAAACTCACTCCCAATCAGGGTCACTGGTGGAGTATCTGATTGGTTTAGGTTGTTCAGTGGTTAACCTAGCCTTTTGGGCTTCCAGAGTGGGAGATGGGACTAGAATCCTACTCAGACTTATGGAAAGGTTGATTCCCCAAATGTAGGCAGGAGCTTTGGAAGCTGGACAGCCTGAAAACGTGCACAAATATGGAGCTATATAAGACAACCAGCATGCACTGTAATTACCTTTATGAAGTTATAAGAATACCTCTCAAATACTATTTATTTTTCTTTTTTGACATGAGGCATATGATGGTTAGTTTCCCATGCCAACTTATATAGACTTGAGTCTTAGTTATCTAATCGAACACTAACCTAGATATTGCTGTGAACATATTTTGTAAATGTGGTTAATATCTGCCATTAGCTGACTTTAATTAAGTAAAGAAAATGACCCTCTATGATGTGGATGAACCTTGCCCAATCCATTGAAAGCCTCACAGGCAAAACTGAGGTTTCCAACGGAAAAGAAATTTTGCCTCAACACTGCAGCATCAGCTCCAGCCTGAGAGCTTCCAGCCTGCAAGACGATCCTACAGATTCCAGATTTGCCGGTCCCCACCATCATGTAAGCCAATTGCCTGAAATAAATCTCTTTATGTGTATGCATGTATATGAACACAAAGATGCATATAGATATAAATGTATCTATATACTATCAATATATACTGAGTGCATTTCTCTGGAGAAAGCTGACTAATACAAAAAAATTCCGTTTTTTGCATTTTTCACATTTAATGAGAGAATTGTGTACAATTTTTTCTTCCTTTGTGGCGGAGACAATTTCCAAGGACACATGACCACTCAGTACATTTCCTAAAACCCTTCGCAGTTGGATGTGGCCACATGAAAATGTTCTGGATAACAAGCTGTGAGTTGAGGGAAGAAGTGTGTGTGATTTCCATGTCTAGTCCTTCATGGGAAGAGGCACACTCCTTATGCGACCACATTGTCCTTCTTGCTAGCTAGGATACATCATGAAGGCAAAAGCTGAGAAATATCTTTAAGTTACTTCTCCAACCTCTATTAATAATTTTCCTTCCCTATTGTCATGTTTTTCATCTCATCTCTCCTGTGTCTTCTCATGAGGTACTGATCCCCTTGATGAGGCTCCACTCTCATGACCTCTTTATCACCTAAACGCCCCGCCTCCAAATACTGTCATATTGGGGATTAGGGCTTCAACTTGACTGAGCCAGGCGGGTGCGGGTGGCGAACAGACTTCGGTCCAGAGCTGGTCTCATCTCTTGGTCCTACCACTTTGAACTCTGTGCTCCTGTGGCATAGGGCAATATTCCCTTCCCCAGTCTACTACGCTCCTAGTCACATCCAGCCTTTCCACATGCTCCCTCACTCTCTAAAACCCTCTTTCTTCTCCCATGTGGCTATGTTAGATTTTTCTCTGGAAAGCTTTCCCTGCTCCTCAAGGACACTGTAGTTGCCCTTTCTGTGAGTGCACATTGTACCCAACAACACCACACAGCATTGGAAAAGCCTCTTACAAACCATTTTCTTTAACAGACAGTAAATTCTATGAGAGCAAGAACTCTGGCACTAAGTAGCTAACAAAAATTTGTTGAATGAATGCATAGCAACTGCCAATCTGTACCCTTGAAAGTCTAAGCATATAATACCACCATGTGTCTTTAACATGCATACCTTTGGCTCTGACTTGAAGTCTGTGCTTTAACACAAAAGAGAATTGGAAGTTACAACTCCAGGATCAATTTCTAGCTACATTACTTAGGCAAAATGTTTAAACTTTCTGGGCCCCTGGGTGGGATAGTCTTATGCATGAGTTCTTCCCTTGCAGGATAAGCAATATAACATCTTGTTCACTATGACTTAATGTAGAATTCAAAAATCTAAAACAGCTAAAATTATAGACAAATTCCCTCCCTGTCTGACCTGAGATGAGCAAGCATTATCAAAAAACCCACTGCTAAAAGCACTAATAAAAATAATGTCTTAATACAGGTGCAGCCTGGTTCTCATCACTGAAAGCAATGTAATTGTCTAGTCCCAGTCTTCACGTGTACTGAAAAAGGACAGTGCCCCACAACACTGTTCAAACAACGAGAATGAACACCAGCATCTGTCATCTAAAACCATGTGTGGCCAGCAGACCCAATGTTCCTGGCCATGGATTCTGGAAGAGAAAAATGTGTTGTCGTAGTTCACAGACACTGACCAGGAACCTACCTTATAGTTCTGCTTCACAATTGAATAAGGATTTCATGACAAAAATGCTACATTTCTTTGATCACTACTCTGTGTGGCTACAGAAAACCACCAGGCCAATGCAAATGGAATCATTGATGTCAATTTATTTTTCTCTTGGCTTCTTAATAATCTAATATAATCTACTATATCTATTACAAAGTATGGATAAGTCTGGTAGTTATTCAAATGGAAATTAAATGAAATAATGTCCATAAATAAATTACTAACATATAAATGATTAATTATAGAAATATATTTTATTAAAATTATTACTAACTGACCATCTAAACTCTCAGGGCTAATGAACTCATGGGATGAAAAGGTAGATAGCCTCCCAAGAAGTATGTTTTAAGAGGTGTGCTCACCAGCCCCACAGTGCAGCAGTTAAGAGAGTCAGGTCTCACATGGCTGACCCCAGTTCAAATTTCAGCCCCAGCAGCTTGAAAAACATGCAGGGTGCATGTGCCTGTATGTCCAAAATCAGTGGGGTGAAAAAATGGAAAGGAGGATATTATAGGTTGACCATGTCCCATTAGTGGGTGCTTTCTCCTTCTCTTTCTCTCTGTCTCTCTCTCTCTCAGGCAAGCAGACATGCCCTTCAACAATTAAAAAAAAAGAGATGCTCAAGGATACTCTGTAAGTCATACACACACCATTCATTTTACCATTACTGCTTCATTCTTTTTTGTTTTTGGAGCTTTGCCTAATAATCTCTGTGGTAGAATTATTATTTGGCTTGAGTAGCATTCTTTCCTTATAATGAAGTGTCCCTTTCTGTAACTCATGTACCTGATGAGACTGTATCAATCACAGTCCATGCCCCACCAAGGCCACAGGGTACCAAGGATGGGCCATGATTCAGGTGTGGCTGATCATAGCTCTTCCATCTCCTTAGCAGTAGACCAATCCAAGGTGTAGCATAGACTAGAAAACTTGCTAGAGACTGAGCCCTAAAAGCTGGAGAAGCTTTCTCCTCCTGCAGGTTGGGCCCCAGAGTCCCTGATCTCTGTCACTGGTACAGACCGAATTCAGCAGGAAACAATGAGCTACCTACAAACAAAAACAAAGGGGACAGCTGACTGCAAGAGAGTCCTGAAGGGGGTCTCTCTACTTCCAGCCCAGCTCCCACTTTGATCTTCTAGGGTTCCCAGGCAACTGCAACTAGGTAAGCACATAGTCTCTTTGGGTAAAGCTAGTTGAAGTCAGTTTCTTTTACTTGCCATTAAAAACATCCTAATGCTCTGGAATGATTCTGTCCTACATGGCTGTTTTCAGGAGCCGTAGTTGTTTACTGCCATCCACCTTCGTACCCACTCAAGTGCGTGCCACCACCCCATGGAAGATTCGATGGTAATGGACATGAGCCCCCTGAGGCCCCAGAACTATCTTTTCGGTTGTGAACTAAAGGTCGACAAAGATTATCACTTTGAAGTGGATAATGATGAAAATGAACACCAGTTATCTTTAAGAACTGTCAGTTTAGGGGCTGGTGCAAAGGATGAATTGCACATTGTTGAAGCAGAGGCAATGAATTATGAAGGCAGTCCAATTAAAGTAACACTGGCAACACTGAAAATGTCTGTACAGCCCACAGTTTCCCTTGGGGGCTTTGAAATAACACCACCTGTGGTCTTAAGGTTGAAGTGTGGTTCAGGGCCTGTGCATATTAGTGGACAGCATTTGGTAGCTGTGGAGGATGATACAGAGTCAAGAGAAGAAGAGGAAGAGGATGTGAAACTCTTAAGTATATCTGGAAAGCAATCTGCCCTGGAGGTGGTAGCAAGCTTCCACAGAAAAAAGTAAAACTTGCGGCTGATGAAGATGATGATGATGATGATTTTGAAGATGAGGAAACAAGAAAAAGCTCCAGTGAAGAAATATGTACGAGATATTCCTGGCAAAAATGCTCAAAAATCAAACCAGAACAGAAAAGACTCAAAACCATCAACACCAAGATCAAAAGATCAAGAATCATTCAAAACACACACACAAAAAAAAAAACACCTAAAACACCAAAAGGACCTAGTTCTGTAGAAGACATTAAAGCAAAAATGCAAACACGTATAGAAAAAAAGTGGTTCTCTTCCCAAAGTGGGAGCCAAGTTTATCAATTATGTCAAGAATTGCTTCCGGATAACTAATCAGGAGGCTATTCAAGATCTCTGGCAGTGGAGGAAGTCTCTTTAAGAAAATAGTTTAAACGGTTTGTTAAAATTTTCCATCTTGGGACCAGCAGTTAGCGTAATGGCTATGTCTCTGGACTCCCATGTAGTTGACCGTGGTTCGCGTCCCGGACCCGGTGGCTTAAAACTCATGCCAGGTGCGTGTGCATGCATGTCCAAGATCCCGGGAGAACATAGGAGAAGGGATTGTGGCGTGGCCATCCCCCCTGGGGGGTGATTTCTCACTTTCTGTCTCTCTCTGTCTGTCTGGTGAGTGCACGCACCCTATAGCAAAAACCTCTCCAAAAAAAAAAAAATCCATCTTATTTCATTTCTGTAACAGTTGCTATCTGGCTGTCCTTTTTATAATGCAGAGTGAGAACTTTCCCTACCGTGTTTGATAAATGCTGTCCAGGTTCCATTGCCAAGAATGTGTTGTCCAAAATGTCCGTTTAATTTTTAAAGATGAAACTCCACCCTTTGCTTGGTTTTAAGTATGTATGAAATGTTATGATAGGACACAGGAGTAGTGGTGGTCAGACATGGAAATGGTGGGGAGACAAAAATATACATGTGAAATAAACTCAGTATTTTAATAAAGTAAAAAAAAAAAAATCCTAACTAAATCACTCTTCTTTTTTTTCCCAATTCTATTATTTATTTGCAAGAACTACTTTACATATTTATTAACTAATCCTATCTAACAGAAGTTGCAGTATTCAAATAGCATGCAGAATCAATTTCAAGCAAAGTGATAGAAAAGGAGTTCTTTTTTTAGAGGTGTTTGCCTTAGGGTGCATATGCTCACCAGAGAGAGAGAGACAGAGACAGTGAGAGGGAAAGTGAGAAATCACCCCCTCAAGGGGGATGGTCATACCAAAATCCCTTCTCCATTCTCCTCCCAGGATCTTGGGCACACACATACACTCACCTGGCATGAGTTTCATGTCAGCAGATCCTGGATTTAAATCACTGTTGGCCATGTGGGAGTCCTGCAACATATCTGCTACGCCATCTGACAGACCCAGAGATAATACTTCTGAAGGCCTGGTTAGAAAAACTAAAAATCTGGTGCTCCTATGTCAGTCCTCCACTGAGACAGACCATATTCCCACAGGGTTTACAGTGGTCTTTTCCTTCCCGTGCAGTCTCATGAAAACGTGCCTTGAAGGCAGCCATGTCCCCTCAGGCTAAGGCAAAGAGATGTGAGCTCAAGCTCAGTTGCCAAGGGCATGTCACTCAGGGGTGCACATTTCAAACCCAGGGTCCCCTGTTCATCCTTTTAGGACACTGAATGCAGGGGTGGGTGCCACTGCTCTTTTCGTTCCCATAGTCTCTTGACTGAGGGTCCCACCCAGTAGCTCTGTCACCATTTACACCTGGCCAGTGCAGTCCCAGTTCTACCCTCCAGTGCATAAAATCAAGCATTCTCTCTGAAATTACAAGCTCATGCATTTGTTCAGAAAAACTGGGCTGCAGTGTGAAAAGTATGCCTTTAAATGCTAAGAAAGCATGGAGAGAAAGACGGTATGTTTGCTTTAATAAATTGCTTAGTCCAGGGGGAAGACAGCATAATAGAAGTATAAATGTATGACATAGTAGAAGTATAAATGTATGCCTGGGATGATTGCTATTAAAAATGAAAAATATGGGGCCAGCCAAATGGCATGACAATTAGGTACTGGACTCCCTCATGGCTGACAGCAGTTTGAGTCCCAGGCCTGGTGTCTTGCTTTTTCACTTTCTCTCTCTCTCTGCCTCTGGCGAGTATCCATGCCCTATAGCAAACTTAAAACAATACTAATAATTTACTTAAGTAAATAAGATAGCAAAGTGAAAGAACAAAGGGAGGGTGGCAGGAAAGTCCACAGAAGAGGGGACTGTTATTGGCAGAACGGTGTCCCCCTCACCAAATTCACATGTTGAAGCCCTAACCCTAAGTACCTCAGAGAGGGATTGCATTTGGAGACAGAGCACTTGAAGAGGTAATTAAAATAAAATGAAATCATCACGGTAGGCCTTAATTCAGCATTACTGGGTCCTTATAAAAAGAGGACTATTGGGGCCTGCAGGTGGCGTGGTGGTTAAGGGCGTGGACTCCCACATGACTGACCGAGGTTCAAGTCCTGAACCTGTCAGCTTGCTTTCTCACTTTCCCTCTCTCTCATTCTGTCCCTCTCTGGTCAAGTTAAAATATATAAATAAATAAAGTTAAATAAAGCAATTTTTTTTTAAAAAAAAAAAAGAGGATTATTTAGGAAACAGACACAGAGGGGTGACCATGCGAGGACACAGAGAGATGTCATCTGCAAGCCAAGAAGAGGGACCTCAGGAGGAACCAATCCTGTCGACACCTTGATCTTGACTTCTGGCCTCCAAAATTACGTAAAAATAAGTTCCTGTTATTTGGTATTTTGTTATGGCAGCCCTGGTAAGCCAATATACATGGACATGGGTGGTTTCACTTCAAGAAAGTCAGTGGAGCAGAGAGGCTGTTGTCTCAGCCTGAGGACACTCCAAAACACAGAAGTTGGGAAGAGGAGATGGAACGAGGAACAAGACCATGGAGGAGGTGCCCGGAGGTGGGAGGAAACGTCTTGGCAGCAGAGGGAAGACGGCTGGAGGGAGCGTGCAGGCCCAGCAGCAGGTGACATGGTTGCCATCCTGCTGGGGTGTTGGTGTCCCTGCAGAACTACTTCAATACAGTGCTGGGTGGAGAGGAGTGGAGCTAAGGACAGGTGGCAGCAGCGAAGGCTGTACTTTGAAGGGGTTTTAGTACTGAGAAAAAGAGAAATGGGCAGTACTGGAAAGGGGGGAGGTCCCAGGAAGTGGTCTGAGTTGCTAGTGAGAGCACGTCTGTGCACTGCAGGAACGTCCTAGAAGGGAGAGTACAGCCGAGCTGCAGGTGGGAGAGGGATGATGGAGCATGGACAACGAAGGAAAGCAGGAGAGCGCCACAGCCTCAGCACTGCCACAGAGTGGAGGGAAGTCCTGGCTGGTGGATGGAGGGAGAGAGGGGTCACGTTCCTTGGAGGCCGTTCCCTCCTCTACGCTTCTTCAGGCACCCTTCACTTCCAACCCGGAGCCCTGCACCCCTCCCTGCCGCCTCCAGCTACTGCTTTGTGCCTGCAAAGGGACTGGTCTACAGCCGGCAAGGAGCAGTGGTGGACAGATTCCCAGGTCTACAGTCCTGCAAGAAGTGTGACGAACACGTGCTGGAGTCAGAGAAAAATACGTCTGTTTCAGACACTTTATTTCCATTTACACAACACGCTGAAAGATCAAAGATCCAGGCTGTAGCTCAGAGATATCAATGACCCTAAAGTTACAATCATCCCACAAAATGATTTCTTAAACTTAAATAATAGCTTTTAATTACACCTGAGGGGAAGGGGGAAAAAAAAAAAGTCCTAAAGGATGTCTGCCTCATAATACCCCGGACTTAGAATTCCCAACAAGACTTTTCACCCCTCAATGCCACCCAGACACTGCCATCCCCTCAAAGATTCTCCAAACTGTAAACCGAGTCCCATTGCTTTGCTTCTAAAACCCCAGGGAAATAAGTAGCCTCCCCCTCTTACAATGACTAACACGTCAAGGGTGTTTAGAGTAGTTTTCTAAGCATATAAAATCAAGGTCAAATTTTAAAAATGTTTTCCAAAATACACGTGGAAATCCATGCCAGGCACATGTACATACATGCCCAAAATCCTAGGAGGAGAATGGAGAAGGGATTGCAGCATGACCATCTCCCCAGGAGGTGATTTCTCACTTTCCCTCTCACTATCTCTCTGTATCTCTCTCCTCCCCAGCAAGCACACACATCCTATGGCCAAAAAGACTTTTAAAAAAAAATAATAAAGAAAGAAACACAGAAAACATCATCATGGGGAAAAATAAGATTGTCCAGTTTAGCCTGTACATTGCCACCTCTTCAGGAAGAGCACAAGTCCGTCACATCTATTTATAACTTAGAACTAACCACACTAAGTGCAGTATGCTATTTTAATAACTTGTTAAAATTAATATTTTTTATTAAAAATAAATACCATAATTAACAAACCATAAATGCATATATCTACTTCCAAAATATAATACATACGAGTCTAACAAATATCCCTAATGTATGGGGAAGTGACAGTTCAGTGACAAATAGGGAAAGACCATTCAGTGACATATAAATTTACTTTTGTTTCTTGTCTTTCAGGAAAACAAATTTTGACCACAAAACCTCTTAAGTTAGCATTAAGCAATTTTAGATATAATGAATTTTTGTTTGTTAGTTTTGTTTTGTCTTGTTTTATTTTATAGCTTACTTGACCAGATAAAACAAATTCAGCTCTCCTGCATCCACTAGTTTTCAGAGCAGAATTTAACCAACAGTAGCACTGTTTCACTGTTTCCTGGTTTACCTCATTGTGGACTGAAAAACTGGGCCCTTGAGCCCATAAGCTTTGTGGCAACTTCCCAGGAGGAGTTTGTGGCTGGAGCGCTGAGTCACACTGCCTCTTTGTCACACTAGCCAACTAAGCTTTGCATGCATGGACACAAGTTTTTTTCTTTTTTCCTTCTTTTTCAATTTTAACTTTATTTTTTGTTTTGGGAGATATTTTCAGTTTTGCTATAGGGCATGTGTGCCCACTGGAGAGAGAGAGAGAGAGAGAGGGGGAGAGGGAAAGTGAGAAACCACCCTCACCTCAGAGATTGCCATGCCGCAATCTCCTCTTACAATCTCCTCTCAGGGTTTCAGGCCCAATTGCACACATGCCCAGAGTGTTTTTCAAGCTGTGTGGTCTGGGACTCGAACCACATAGTTGGTCATGTTGGATCCAGTGCCTTAACCAACATGCCCCTGCTGGCCTGGGCACCAGTTTCTTCAACCAGTCCAAGGAAGTAGTTGAACAGAGAGTGCAAAACAAGATGACATTAAAAAAATTATATTAGCTATGGAATGTATTCTTCTACTTGCATTTAAAAGTGATTATATCTTATAAGTAGGGAATCTTTTTTTTTAATTAATTAAAATTAATTTTTTTCTTGCCAACTTTTCAGTGGGCAGGCACTAAGACACAATCAGTATCATCTTATCATCTCTGTGCTCACCGAGGCCTTCCAGGCTCTTTACTCCACACCAAGGGTAGATGGTTTTACCCCACCCCCACCCCCAGCTTCAGGCCATCTGCCAGCAGAGATCCTACCCTGGTGGTCCTACTAAAAAGGCAGGAAAGAAACTGCTTCTCAGTTTCCAGTCGCCACAAGCTAAAATCCTTCTGTCTATAGTCCCAATAGGGAATGTGAGCATCTTTCCTATCCCAGAGACCTGAGAGTTTATTTCAAATATATCTCGCTCACCATAGAGTTTCCTAATGTTCACATACAGACTTTTCAGACATGTAGAGCCAAATGAAGCAAGTGGCAATAACAATCAGTAGAGAGGCTTTGGGATCTGCTGGGGTTTTTTTGTTTTTGTTTTTTGTTTTTTTTTTTTTTTTTTGGTTTTTTGGAGAGGTTTTTGCTATAGGGTGTGTGTGCTCACCAGAAAGACAGAGACAGACAGAAAGCGAGAAATCATCCCCTGGGGGGATGGCCACGCTGCAATCCCTTCTCCTCCATTCTCCTCTTGGGATCTTGGGCATGCACGCACATGCGCCCAGCGTGAGTTTAAGCCGCCGGATCCGGGACTCGAACCACAGTAAACTACATAGGAGTTCAGCAACATATCCATTACGCTAACTGCTGGTCCTGAGAACTGCTGTTTGAAGGGACCTCACAGTTCACTTCCAGTCCACTCTTCTGAGTTGTAGTGGAAGCTATCTTTCTGGTACCTGAATATTTCCCTTAGGAAATCCCTTGGATTCTAATAGAGAATTATCAAGTGTCTTCTTTCCACCAGGGACCTGGATAGGAAGAAGAGTAAGGCTGAAAGAACTTTACTACCTACCAAGATAGACACAGCCACATACACTGCAAAATTAAAATGTCAGTCCTGGGGACCGTCAGGTGGCGTGGTGGTAAAGAGCGCTGGACTCCCACACAGCCAACCACGGTTCAAGTCCCAGACTTGGTGACTTGCTTTCTCACTCTCCCTCTCTCGCTCTCTCATTCTGTCCCACCTCTGATTGGTCAAATTAAAATAAATAAAGTTAAATAAAAACAATTCTTAAAAAGAAGTCAGTCCTGATACAATCAGTGATCAAAAGTAATCCTTAAATAATAAGGTTGAGAGCAAACAAATCCTTCCACAGGGGCGACATGGAGAAAACATAAACATTGTCTCATCTATTTTTAAAATGAGGATGCACAGCAGCTGTTACATTGAACCAGACTCATTAATTATTTACTCTATGGCAGAGCCCCCGAGAGTTCTTTGGGAACCACGTAGCAAGACTAAGTAAGCAGAGCAGAGGACTCTGTGAGAGCATTACCTGTACAGTCCCCTCTCGCCACAGCACACACACGCCCAGTAGCAGTCTGAGCTATAGCACGGCCCTTCCCTCTTCTCCAGACACTGCCCGAAAGGGGGCATTGGGAGAGGGGGTCTCTCAATGAGGTGGCTGTGGACTGTTCCTACTGCTGTTTCCCCCTCACATACTTGTCAAGGAAGTGTGCAACTGACTGTGTGAAGGTGAGAACAAGCAAGACCTCTCAAATGCCATGCTCACAACTGCAGCTGAAGAATGTGTTGGGGACATCTTTCTGCTCTTTTATAGCCCAGGTCACCAAACTATCCCTGCACTTTTACTGCCCTTCATGTACCTGGGTGGGGCAGAAACTAGCTGCCACTGGTGACAGAGCCTTGAGTCTACGTGTAGAACCTACAGGCTCGTTTTGCACAAGCTTCAGGTCAAGAGAGGTGGCAAGCAAACAGAAACATGACTGAAGGCATTTATATTCAGTGACCTTGAGACAGGACAAGTCAGGATATCTGACAGACAGGATGTTCTAGGGAACACCTCAGGTGACAGAGGGCTGAAGCCCAGAGGTCAGACAAGACCAGGAAGGAGAAGGTGCCCCATGTCAACATTCAGAAAAGACAGGTAATTTGGAAAGGTGGTCTCCAAGATTTTTCATTGCACTTCTCTAATGGCAAAAAGGGTGTGAGCATGTATGTTTATCTGTAAATTTTATACATATATTATTACACTAATATATTACATACACTATAAAATGCAATAAAAATTTGAGAAAGAACAAATTTTCCATATATTTTTATATGTGTAAGGAGAACTCTTTTCCCTCACTCAAGTAGCTCACCTCTTTGTGTATGTACCCTATCTTGGATTAAAAAACAAAGCAAAACAATAAAAAACAGAGGTGGCTTTTGTTCTGAAAAAAAAAAAAAAAAAAAAAAAAAAAAAAAGAAAAGACAGGTAACAGCTAGGACAAGATGCAAAAAGGAAGACCCCTCTAGTGGCCCATCCCTGAGCTTCCTGTGGAAGCAATGCACTGCGGGAACTCATTCTTCATGGCCTAGGGAGGACCAGGCTGCTTGGAGAAGCAACATTTAAAGGCCAGGGCTGAGCCTCACCTACATCTGACCCTCCCAGACAAGCCCCTGAGACAATGAACCTTGGTTTCCTTCATTTAGATCAGGGTTTCACTGTAATAAGAAATGCTGCCTCCAAAGGCCACTATGTGGCTTCTGGGAGACAGCAGGTGTGGCTACAGGAGTGGACACAGTAGACTGTGTCCACAGGTGTGCACTGCATCTGTCAGAAGAGAAGGAGCTGAACAAGTACTTCTTCACTCATCTCTCAAGAGAACAGATGTCCCTGGCTGTCCTCTGGACATTGTACATTTACTCAGTGAAGCTCTGTTTGCCAAACAAATGATGCCAGACCTCAGCTACATCTACATATATGATGTCCTGACAAAGCAATGGGCGTGTTTACCAGTGAATGAGTAAACAGAAGGAGGAATGACTTCCAGGGATTTCTTTTTTTTTTTTTTTTTTTTGGAGAGGTTTTCGCTATAGGGCGCGTGCACTCGCCAGACAGACAGAGAGAGACATAGAGACAGAAAGCGAGAAATCAGCCGCCAGGGGGGATGGTCAGGACGCTGCAATCCCTTCTCCTCCATTCTCCTCTCGGGATCTTGGGCACGCACGCACACGCACCCAGCGTGAGTTTTAAGCCATCGGGTCCAGGACGCAAACCACGGTCGACTATGTGGGAGTCCAGCGACATAGCCATTACGCTAACTGTTGGTTCCCACTTCCAGGGATTTCTGACGCTAGGTTGTAATCTAGGTGTGCCACTAACTGAAGGACTCAGCGAAGTCACTTCACTTTTCTAATCTGTAAAAGGAAGGTTTGTTGTTTTGATTACACACACACACACACACACACACACACAATGCATACACACTACCGATCATCTCTAAGGCAACTTCTGATCTGTCAAAAAAAAAAAAAAGAAAGAAAGAAAGAAAGGGGGGGAAAAAAGCCTTGTTCAGATTTTCACATAATTCTGAATTTACCAAGTCCAGAACACTGTGTTGTATGATTTTGAAGAATTCCATGGACTGAAGAACCCTGAGAGTTCCAGGAAAGATTCAAAGGAAGGAAAGGAACAAGAGCCATAAAGACTGGCCTGGAAGATTTCTCAATCTGCACACAGATCACCACACATGTATGGCAAACACTGAGAGGTGGCACCGCATACTGCAGTGTCGTATCTACCAAAATTTACAGCCCAACCCTGACTGTAATCATAAACACCCACATGCAGTAACCACCTACTGTGGGATATTGAGCAATGGATACCCACTGTCTCCTTCAGTCCACACTATAATATTATGAGGCAGGAACTACTACTGTTCTATTTTTCAGATAAAGAAAACTGGAATAAAAGGAAAAAAAGTAACTTGGCTCTCACGGGCATGGGCAAGGGAGGTCAAATTAGAACCCAGGAAACAGGCCTGAGTTCAGGCTCTGCCCCAGCATAATGAGCCTTCAGGGTAGAGGGTCTGCCCAACACCACAATGACCCTCAGACTAAAATTCTAAACACACAACAGCTGGTGCCTGGGTTAGCTTGCCCCACCCACACATACACCTCATTCATCTTGATTAAAAGCAGGAGGGGATTAAACTGTCTAAAAATAAGCCCTCCAGGGAAATGTAATCAAGGGAGAGGACTGCAACTCACATTCTGTACAAACCCTGTTTCTCACCTGAGCACTGCACAGAATGCAAGCACATCACAGACACTCTGCTTCACAACTTGCACTCTGGAAACCATACACAGACTTCTCCCAGAAATGAGATCTATTTTAGGAACTAGCCAAGCAAACCTATCTTTGCCAAGTGACCACTGTAGGTTCTTAGATGCACCAGGATGAGAGTTCTCATATTAAACTCATATTCAGCCCCAGTACAGCTGTGTGGAGAACTCAATGCGAACGACCTTACTTAACTCCCACATGCCCTTCTGAGGTGACACTCGCCCATTCTACAAAGATTCTGAGGTTCAGACAGAATAAAAACCACCCAGGCCCCACAGCTAGCAAGTTGCAGAGCCAGGGGTTAGACCTGGAGGCAGAGCCCTTAGCAGTGATGCCCAAGGCGTGCCACAGTGCTAAGAAGGGGCCTTTTTGACAGTCACTCAGTCCTATAAGCACGGTCGCCTCTCCCTCAGGTAGTTTCCTCCCCACAGGACCCCAGTTTCACCCTTAGACAGGAACCTGGGGTCCTAATTGCCTCCTTCTCTGGTGGACTTCTGTTTCTATGGCTCCCATTAATGTAGAATCTGGAAGCTCTGCAAGGATATGTATCAGCTCAGTTTCTACACGTGCAGAGATGCTGGCTGTGCCCAAAAGGGTTCATGGTATCCATGTTCTGAACTTACACAGCGACCTCCACGCTGGGTGTGCACACACGTACATGTGAGGCACACACACACAAGGGATGCACTTTAGTCCTACTACTCCCGGAGTCCCCTTCACCACTAATCTTCATTGGCTGCAGTTTAAAGCTAAAAATAGAATTTTATAACTTACTTTTAAAACCATAGTAAACATCTGAGTGAAAAAAAGTTTTGAACAATAACAACCATAGCCAAGGGGATCAAAAACTCTCATAAAAAGTAATTTTGTCTCACAAGTTTATTTCAGTGCTCTCTGCAGGCCGTTTGGGATAACTGCAGCAGTGCCCCATGCCCAGATCTCCACTCAGATCTCTCATGTGGCCAAGTTACCTTTGCAAATTGAGCTCACCAGGCAGCGTACTGAACAGGCAATGACATCTGAAGCAATGCAGCTCTGGGCCACTCTTCACCTTCCTGCAGCCTGCGGGGGCAGGGCCTCCACACCTGCTGGCCCTGGACCGGGAAACTCTACCCTCAGGATAGGGTCCCCGGAACAAGTCACTCAGCTCCCTGAGTACCTGAGTTTCCTAATAAGATTCAGGTTTTCAAGAAAATTGCTTTTGGGACCAGCAGTTGGCGTAATGGCTGTGTTGCTGAACTCCCATGTAGTTGACCGCAGTTCAAGTCCTGGACTCGGTCGCTTAAACTCACACTGGGCGTATGTGTATGCATGCCCAGGATCCTGAGAGGAGAATGGAGGAGAAGGGATTGTGGCATGACCATTCCCCCTGGGGGGTGATTTCTCACTTTCTGTCTCTCTCTCTTTCTGGTGAGTGCACGCGCTGTATGGCAAAAACCTCTCAAAAAAAAGAAAGAAAGAAAAAGAAAGAAGAAAGAGAAAGAAAGAAAGAAAGAAAGAAAGAAAGAAAGAAAGAAAGAAAGAGAGAGAGAGAGAGAGAGAGAGAGAGAAAGAGAGAAAGAGAGAAAGAGAGAGAGAGAAAGAGAGAAAGAGAGAAAGAAAAAGAAAGAAAGAAAGAAAGAAAGAAAGAAAGAAAGAAAGAAAGAAGGGAGGGAGGGAGGGAGGGAGGGAGGGAGGGAGAAAGGGGAGGGAGGGAGGGAAGGAAAGGAAGGAAGGAAGGAAGGAAGGAAGGGAGGGAGGGAGGGAGGGAGGGAGGGAGAAATGTGTTGTGTTAGATCCAGGCCACTTACAGCATAGCTATGACGGCTAACACTACTACCAACCTATTGCAGCTGCTGCCACTAGAGCTGGTGGACAAATGTATAGGATCAAGAATGCACACTGTGATGAAAAGTGCTAAGGAAATTGTTGGTACACCTCTAGGATTTGATGACTTTGTCATTTGGTACTGGAAGATGTTACTGAATTTGAAACCACACCAGAAGGAAGAAGGATTACTAAATTATATCAGACTTTGCTAAATGGAAATAATATAACAATGCTGGTTCCTGGAGGAGAAGGACCTAAAGTATGAATGGATATCCTAGACTTACACTAGATTCTGTTTTGTCTTACAGTTGCAAGAAAATAGAATTTTTTTAAACCTTTTAATGTTTAGATCCTGTAAACATCCACTAAAAAGAAATGCTTTGAAGATGTATGCCCGTTTTTGTAAGTTAATCTTGATGATTTTGGAAAAAGAAGAAAAGTTTGTTTTTGAAGGCTAAAAAAATAAAAGAGATTTTATTTGTTTAAAAAAAGAAAGGAAAGAAAAGAAAAAGAAATGTGCTGTGTTGGAAGCAAGAAAGGGGAGAGAAAGCGTTTTAAGAAGGCGTTGCATGCCTGCTATAGGACGAGGATATCCAGGGGGTACTCGATTAGACCTGTGGACAGAAGTGCAGTTCACAGAATGTAGCCATGATATTAGGATTTCCAAAACTACCAAATGTAATTCATCTGAGAGGGTCTTAGAGAATGGACAGCAAATTAGGAATTTTTACAGGCTGTAGTGATATATAGTGACTGAATGTATAAAAGAAATTAAAATCTAAAATTTTTTTAAATAATATATGCAGTTAGAGGAACTTAGTGAAGATAAACTTACTGACAACAATGAAAAAAGAGGTGGTGATAAAAAGAATGATAAGGTCTCAGAGGAGACAATGCAAGCCAAATACTTCTCATTAAAGGACTTCCTGGAAGTTTTACAACGTTGAAAGCATATAGAATAAAATGTTGAAATCTTATATAAACTTAGAAATGAGTATAATGATTTGCCAGCTGAAAGGAAATATACACTGTAAAATATGTAAGGAGATAACTCAATATGGTTCTTTTACAAAGAAACAAAACACATAAGTGTTATACTATTCCCTTCACTATTTTTCTATGTTCATACACTTATAATTAAGATTAAGAGTGTTTTTAATGTTTTAACAGAGATTTCTAAAGAATGTGAAAAAATCCTAAAAAAAAAAATTAAAAATTGGTAATTAAATAAGAGGCATATATTGCAGTTTGCAAAAAGAAAATGTTCTGCTATTTGTTGGCTGCCACATTAAACTAACCCATACCACTGTATGTGTGATTACTGAGTCCAATTAGGACATATTTAATTAAACCTTAGTCTTCATTATTTAACACAGTTCTGGAATTTATATGACAAGCTTGTTTCTTAGGAAAACTGCCTTCTAACCAAGGTCTGGCTGCCCACAACTAAATCCCTTCGGTGTACTCAAAATGGACTCATGTAGGGAAGATACCACACTCCAGCTCAGAGGCTTGTTGATGCCCTTCCTGGGTGACCTGTGTAGCGTCTACATTCCTCACAAGTTGGCCGGCCTAGTCCCAGGACACAAAGCAGTCGCCTCCAAGTCTAGATCTACCTACACACCTCAAGTGGACTAATAGTCCTTCATAATTTGGGTTTTGAAAAATAACCTTGAGGGACCAACAGATAGCATAATGTTACGTCGTTGAACTCCCATGCAGTCAACCGCTGTTCGAGTCCTGGACCCGGTGGCTTAAATTCACGCCAGGCACATGTGCATGCGTACCCATGATCCCAAGAGGAGAATGGAGGAGAAGGGATTGCGGCATAGCCATTCCCCCTGGGAATCACTTCCTGTCTTTCTGTCTGTCTCTGTCTTTCTGGTGAGTGCACATGCCCTATAGCAAAAAAAAAAAAAAAAAAAAAAAAAAAAAAAAAGAAAGAAAGAAAAATAACCTTGAGTATTGACAAAGTGTGCTTTTAGTGTCCCAAGGGTACACACGCAAATGCTGCTATTGATATACAGACATGAATGGACTGGAAAACCATTTTAGTGATCCCGTGTACATTTCCTGACTACTTGGTTTAGTGTCATTCTCCTCAGAGTGGTGGCAGGGGGAAAGAGACTAAAAATCAGAGTTGAAGAAAAGAGGCCAATTTCTATAATCTTCCAAAAAGACAGGAGGTGTCGATGGTTTGTGTGTGGGAGTAGATAAGACAGATGAGCCGTGTATGAGGTGGAGGCCAGGCATGTGGGCTGCACTGCCTGGTTTTATCTACTTTGCAGTGTGGGACTTTCCATTACAGAAAGGGAGGGGCCACGCAGGGAGCACTACTTGATAGCATTTCTCGGGTTTCAGAGCACCCAGTCAATAAAAACTCACCCATTTTCCCACTTACTAATTCATTCAGAGCTATAGGGTTGATCCTGATTTAGAAATCCTTCATTATTTTCAGTCCATACTCACCTATTCCCTTCTAAAAACCATCTCCCATAAAAGTCAATTCATCTGTATTCAATAAATATTAACTGAGCAGCTACTATGTGCCAAGAATCTTTCAAGGTGCATCAGTGAAGAGAATGGAGAAAGATCCACACCACACAAAGCTTATATTAAAGTCAGATGAAACATAAACTAACTAAATAATAGTAAATAGTGATCATATGTCTTGTTAGAAATTAATGAGTGCAACGGGGAGAATACAAGGTAAGGAGACATGAGGGTGACTTGCAATTTCATCTAAGGGGGTCAGAGTAGGCTTCACGGAGAAAGTGACAGACATTTGACCAAGGACATGATGGAGGCATGAGACCGAGCCAGGAGATGTAAGGAAAGGGCACTCCCAGTAGAGAGAACAGCCAATGCAAAGACCTTGAGGCATGTGTCCAGGGAAGAGCAAGAATCCAGAGTGAGCAAAAGTGAGTGTGAAGAGATGGGATCAAGGAACAGCAAAGGCAGTAATAGTAATAAGTGGCTTTCACTTGAGAGGGGAAGCCACTGGAGGGTTTTGAACAGAGATGAGAAGCCCTGATCTATACTTTCAAAGGGTCACTCTGGATGCTGTTGAGAAAAGAGCAATAGGGCGCAATGATGGAAGCCAAGAGACCAGGTGGGAGGCCAGTGTAGGAATGCAGATGAGAGGCGCAGGCAGGGCTTGGACAGGGTAGAGGTGTGGGAGTGAAGTGGTGGGCTTCTGATTATAATCTGAAGGTAGAGCCAGTAGTATCTCCCGACAAACCAGCTAAGAGAGGAGTCAAGGATGACTCCAAAGTTTTGACTTGAACTGCAGGAAGGATGGAGTGGTCCAGAATTGAGGCAGGGAAGATTGCAGTGGAGCAGATTGCTAGGGTAAGGTGGTCATCATAAATTCAGTTCGGAATTTGCTCACTTGGCCGTGGAATATATGAGACTGATCAAGAGAGAATACTGGGATGGAAATACAAGGAATACCAACAGATAGAAGGAAAACCCAAAGCATGAAGTGTCTTGGAAGCTGATGAAGAGAATTCATCCAGGAAGTGAGAGAGGTTGGCTGTAAAAGCGAGTATGACGAGGCCTGAGAGCTGTCCACAGGACTCAGCAGTTTGGGGTTATCTGGGCAGGGAACACAAAAGAACAACTAGAGGGGCTGGCAGGTGGTGTAGTGGTGAGGGGCACTAGACTCCCACATGGTCGACCACAGTTAGTCCTGAACCTGGTGGCTTGCTTTCTTGCTCTCTCTCTCTCTCTCTCTTTCTCTCTCCCTCTCTGGTCAAATTAAGAAATACAAATAAATAAATAAATAAATAAAGTTAAATAAAATCATTTAAAAAAAAAAAGACCAAGTAGAGGGGATTTCAGGAATAACAGAAGGCATAGAAGACAACAAATGGGTGAATTTCCCTTGTGGAGTTTAACCACAAAGAGAACAGCAGTGGGGCAGCAGCTGGAGGGACAAGGGGAGTCAAAGGAAGGCAACAGCTTTTTTTTAAAGATGGGAGATAGCAGCATGTCCATTGCATATGGGATGATCCAGCAGAGGGACAATGGTTGGTGAGACTGAATGAGGCCGCTAAGAACAAGTCTAACAGCGGAGCAACCAGTGCCAGTCCCAATGGCTCCTTTCCAAAGTCACAGAGGCAGGTGAAATCAGGGATTCAGAGGCTAGCAGATGTGTGTAGTGAGAAGTGCAGCAGGGACAGCGGGAGTCAGCTGACAGCCTGGAAGGTTGCAGGGCTTTAAGGCCTCAGCCTGTTTCTGCACATTTTCAGCTATTTAATATAGAGCTTATTGTTCAACCTCTCTCCCCACTTTGGTTTCCCCATCTGTAATTCAGTGACAAGGGTGGTAACCTCTGCAGAGTTGCCATGAGCATTTAAATGAAGTAATACATACAAAGCACTTATCTGGCAAAGTACCTGGCAAACAGTGTTTGCTGTCAAAATCACCCCTCTGAGTGAAGCCACTGGACAACTAACATGGCTCCTCTGCAGTCCCATTTTGAAACTAGCATTGGATGTTACTGGGAAAAAATGACTTTGCCTCCAAAAATCTCACATAGTTTCTTATTCCCACCTCTAGACAAGATAGCGTCTAGAACCTTCATTCCACAACAAACTAGTTGCAATTTCATGGAAAAGTCTCTGGGTCTCTCTGAACCCCATTTTCATACTACATATAAAAAAGGCAGGATTAAATAATCTCTGAGCTCCCTTCGAGTTCTAGAGTCAGAAAATCATCTTCCCTTAGAGAATTATTCATTACATTAAAAAATAATACAGCAGAAGAAACTACATCTTGCAGAAAATCCTGTAAGAACACACAGAGGCTGCAGGTGCAGCCCATGCCCGTCTTAATTTGTCCTCATAGCAGGGGCTGTGGGCTGAGGCTTTGATGCTGTGACCAGATCCTGAGCTAGCCACAGAGACACCTCACCACCTAGACCCACGGCTGCAGATACACGCTGGACAAGGTGGACAGCAAAGCACAGGCCCAGGCCCATCACCAAGCAAGCTCCTTCACCCTCATAGCACACTATGGTCTTGACAATCAGAACCAGCCCACCCTACAGAACCAAGGGGTACCTCTTGCAAAGTCTAGGGTTCAAAAAAATTAGCTCAGTCCCTGTTTTTCCCACCTGAGAAAGAAACTTTGTGGAACATGACTCCATGCATCAGAGCAGCCAGGACAAGAGAACACATCCACAAAAAAGCAGCTTGATCCAGACACAGAAATACTAGAATAGGATACCTGACCTCCGTTTGCACTTTTACATAGTCATAAACATTCGCAACAAATGACTTCCTGAGTTTAGATAAGTGCTTGATTTATAAGTTACACAGCCATGTGGGCCTTTTCTCTGAGTACTTAGTAAAGTCTGGTAAAGTGAAAACTAAAATGCAATCATTACTATGATTAGGGGCAAGATTACTTTGCATATAATGTGACAGTGACTGACTGGGCAAAACCTCTTGCAAAGAAGAGCCTCTTTTTCACAGGCTTGCATGGACCTCTGGGAGGAAGAAAATGAAGGTTAAATTCCAAAACCACGAAGCTCAATTGTTCTTTGGCCAAATGAGAAATGCAGTGAAGCTGAGTTTGGGTCAGGCTTGGGGAAGGGATACTTCAGTGCTTCGTGCCTGAGGGAGTCACTGAGGGCATCCTCACTTAGATTCTGAATTTCCAGAAAAGCTCCCAGTATTCCACACACACCATGCCTCACACCTAGCCCTTCAGCTTGGACTTAAGACCTCAGGTGCTCCAAGGGCTGTAGTTAGTCCCACCAATTGAAGAAGAAAGACATCTGAACAGAGACCAGAATGCAACAGATGGCTTTAAGGAGACATCATGCTCACTGGTGGTCAGCAGGCGTTTCTGAGGGTGAGCTGCAGTCACCGCAGGTATATCTTAAGGGAGGTGCTGAGCACAGAGCCACTATCATGGTCTCCACATCCAGCTACACCCATCCCAGTGCAAGAGGAAGTAAGGCTGAGCTTGCTCATTCCTGTTTTAGCACTAAAAGCACAAAGGTTGGGAGTTGAGATGGAGAGGACCCTGGAAAGGGACTGAAGAATGCCAGCTGCTAGGCTCCCCTGTGAGCCTCTCCCAAAGGAGGCGGCACAGAGGGGCAGACGAGCTGAGGGCTGCAGAACAGATTCTAAGAGTGCACGACTTTCATGTTCACTCTGGTGTCTATTGGCTATGAGCCCCGGAACAAGTTGCTGTACCCTTTAAGCTGCTGCTTCCTTATCTGTAAAATATCTACTACTTCATATGGACCCCTGAAATGAGAAAACGTAGGTGTGTATCAGACACTTAATACAGTAGTGTAGGTGTTCAAGAGATGGTACGTATTATTGCTTGGCGCCCCAGGGGGGACAGATGGGTGGATGCATTGACACTGCATCTCAGTGGAGACCGGGAACTCCACAAAGCAGCAACACACTCTCTGGCTCCCTCCTCCATCCTCACTCCTTCCCCACTCTATGACACTTCTCAGCAACGCCATCTGAAATCTTGCCAAAGCTATCATGATGGGTTATCTGAAGTTTGTCAGATGTGGAGTGTGTCATGGGGCTGCCCTCAGACCACTGGACAATCTTCTTCCCGGGAATTTTCCAGAGCCTGCCAATAGTTCAGCAAGTCTTGAGGCTTCATAAAGTGGCAGGTCACGATCCTCTTGAAGCGGCACGTGGAAAAACGTAACCCACCTGGAAAAAAGGTCTGTTCTGAGTGGAGTTCCTCCGGTCTGATTTTCAGTTTTGCAAGACAGAGCCCCACAAATACATCTTCCAGTTTAATGAATGGGACACTTTCAGAGACATTATACACCTGGCTTGCAACGTCACTGGAAAACACGTAGCCAGTGCCAGAGCAAAAAGGTGGGTACTTGTCCCATGGGTACTCATATTTACTGATAAACCATTTGTTGAACTTCTTCCTGATCGGAATTTCATTCAGTTTTAAGTAGCCAGTGAAGAATCTTGTTGTTCTATTTTTTTTCAGAAGTAGTTCTGTCAGATAGTTCACGTTTATAAACATGTCTGAGTCTGTTTTCATCCAAAGGCCGCCTGAGGACAGAAGTGGTGGATCCATTCCAAACCCATCAGGGTCTTCAGAGTCAGGTTGGAGTACACGTCCACGAAGTTCTTCTGGATGATATCCCGATGCTGCTGGCTCTCCTGGGTCACCTCTCTCACGTCGGCCTTGCTGGCTGTCATCCCCAGGAGAAAGAAAGTTCTGACCTGCTTGCCTCTCACAGTCTTTTCTCTCCCCCACGTATTTCGGATGGCCATGCGAGCAGCCACCTGTCTGGGGGATGAAGTCACCAGCAACACAAGGAAGGGGGGGTTGTTGCCTGCAGTCTACATCTGGGAGCTGGAGGAAGTCCCCATATTCTTTCTTGAAAATGTATGGCTCTTCTTTAAAAACAGACAGATTGGACATGCTGAAATACAAACAAAGGGCACCTAGAACCAGAAGGCAAAGGTAGGTCAACCTCATCTTCAGGTAAGCCATCTGAAAGAAACAAAATAAAACAATTAGACCACAAAAGCGCAAAGGTACACTTAGTTCCACAATGGGAGGCTGAGATGTGGGCAGAGACCCATGTTACAGAAATTCAGAATCTCATTACATATATAGAAGTGGAGTGCAATGGGGCTGGTTCAGTGGCCTAGTGGTTAAGGGGGGCCGGACCCAAGTGGCCAAACATTCAGTTCACATCCTGGCTCTGGAGGCTTGAAAAACATGCTGGCTCAAGAACATGTATCCCTGAAATCTCAAAAGGAGGGAAAAATGGGGAAAAAGAGATTGTGGTGTGACCACACCCCATTGAGGAGTGCTTTCTTCCTCTTCTTCCCTCTCTGTGTCTCTCTAGTAAGTGAACATGCCCTCTGACAATTAAAATAAAAGAAGTGGAGTGCAATAATTAAATAGTGAAGCACAGAGGGCTTCTAGCATCTTTTACTCCATGGTACATGATAAAGAGCTCAGGGATTACGGACATTGGTCCCGGAGGCTCTGCAACCAGCCAGATCTTAACCTGTGGGAGTCCCAGATGTTCAGTCTACAAGGACATGGACCAAGTTTCTCACTAGGTCCTCCAACTCTGCCCTTCTCTGTCTCCACAGTGAAGTGCAGCTAGATATCCTACAAGGTCAGAAACACACAGGCTAGACCTAAATGTGCAGACCTTTTGCATTCTTCTCAGATCTAATTATGTGCCCTTCTATTCCTCCAAGAAAGCAAGTTCAGTTTTCTGATTTGCACAAAACATTAAAATTCTGCCTCTGCTAGAGGTTGTTGTTATTTATTTCTTTAGGTTACTTTTTCAAACCTCCTATATGATTCTTTTACCTTTTCCCCAGCCATCTTTGTTCTTCTTGGCATGTTCAGGATCATTTGTATTAATGTTAAAAGCAAATGACTCTGAGACCAGCAGACGGCATGGTGGTTAAGATGCTGGAGTCCTGCATGGCCAACTGCAGTTCACATCCTGGACTTGGAGGCTTGCTTTCAGATTCTCTCTCTCTCTCTAGCAAAATTTTTTTAATTTTTTTTAATAATAATGATAAATAAAAATAAACAAATAATTCTTTTTAAAAAGAAAAAGTAAATAACTCTTTGGCCAGCAGGTCACGTGGTGGTTAAGGCACTGGATCCCACATGGCTAACTGCATGGTTTTTAATACTGGACCACGTGGTTTGAAAAAAACTAGTGCTTGTGGGCGTACATGCCCAAAACTGTAAAAGGAGAAAAGAGGAAAAGGAAGTGTGTCATGGCCATCCGCCTAGAAGGTGATTTTCACTTTCCCTTTCTGTCTCTTCTACAGTGAACTCAAGAGCCCTATAGCAAAGCTAAAATAATAATAATAATAATACAATTTTTAAAAAGCAAATTGACTCACTTTTTGCTGGTTATAAAGAGCCTCTGGCTTGAAAGCTAAGCTAGATGCCAAGAGAAAATCCGTTCCGAGGAGCTGTCCATGTACAGTGTTCCATACTCTCAGGTCTGGGTTTGCTCTGTTTACCAGAAAAGATGACCCTGTCTCAGGAATCACTGCAGGGGAGGGAGAAAAAAAGAATAGCATCATTTAAATCACTGATGCTTCACTGGCAGGTCTTCACAATTTGCTGTACCACTTTGCTACCTGCCCATGTAACCTAGAACATGAGGTGTTTGGGGATGATAACTAACATTTGAATTGGTAGACTGAGTAAAGCAGATGGTTCTCCTGAATGTGGGTGGACCTCATCCACTCAGCTGACAGGCCACATAGAAAAACTACTCCTGCCTGACTACTTGAGCTGGGACATTAGTCTTTTCCCAGCATCAAACATCAACAGAAACATTAGCTTTCCTGGGTCTTAAGCCTGCAAACTTTTGGACTAGAACTTACAGCACCGGTTCTGATCTTCTGACTCAGATTGGAACTGCACCATCAACTCTCCTGTTTGTCCAGTTTGCTAACTGCAAAGATTGGGACTTTGTGACCTCCATAATTGCCTGAGCCAGTTCCTCACGATAAATTTATAAATATGAGAAAACTACAAAAATTTTGTAGAAAATGGAATTAAAGTACAAGTTTATTTTGGTGCAAAAAAATTTTAATACATGCATAGTTTTTCCATAATACTATGGACATACACACATGCCCTGTTGGTTCTGTTTCTCTGGAAAACCCTGGCTGGTACATACAGAGAACCTTTGCTTC